>JACEGR010000003.1:0-1362961 GCA_014170235.1 Listronotus bonariensis
AAAAAGGTCCTCATCAATAAATAAAAATTAGCATCACTAACAATTAACGGAATTTTGTACCAAACGAAATTAAAGAGAAAACAAAAAGGAAAAAAAGTTCTTACCAAAAAATAAATAAATAATGGCATCACTGAAAACTAATGTCATTTTGTACTCAAAAAAATTGAAAAGCAAAAAAAAAACAAAAAAATTCCCCACCAATAAATAAGTAATGGCATTACCTTCCTGGAGACTTATAAATTCAATTCGTTGTAGAGGCCCCTCATTTGTGGAGACCCTGGAGAAGTAGCCCCGCCTGCCCCTCCCCCTTAAATCCGGCCTTGCTCCTGAAATAAAAATAGTTTATTTTCCATTTATGTAGTAAACACGTTGGTTAATTTGGCATTTTCAAGAAAAAAATATATAATGTTTAAGATATGGATTTTTAGATTAGGGGTAATATCAACTTTTATTTGCAAAAAAATTAAAATCTTCTATGTTGCCCTTTTTGAGAAATACCCGGTAATATATATGTATATTTCTACTTTGCTTTGTTATCTGTTTTGTTCTACCATATCGTCAAAAAAATTTAAACCGAGATAAGGAATGTCCGAATAAAACTTTATCTCCAGTCAAGAGCATTTTTTATTTATTTTTTTTGCTATTAAATTTTCGAATTTATTTAGTAAGTATTTGTTTTGCTTTAGTACCTAGTGCAGTGTTAATGTTGTGAAGTTGTTTTGTGTACTTAAAATGCCCCGCTTAGCTAAAAATCATAAAGTTGCCTGTTCTACGGTTTGTTATACATGTTTCAATAAAGCACCAAGGGCAGTTAATATTAGCGCTCAAACTGAAATTTTAGTGAAACTGCTTTCACCTGATTTCGACTCCAAAAATTGGTGGACGCCAAATTTACTATGTAAAAGCTGTTACATTAAATTAAAAACACAAAAATTACTGAAAATTATCGACTATAACAAACTAAAAATAAGACCAAAACGCGATTCAAAATGCAATTGCCAGATATGTCAAGTGTCCACACTGAGAACCTGCCCAAATCCAAAATCACAAAATCTGTTACCATTTTCATTTGTTATTCGAAAGAACCCTGTCGGAAGGCCTTGACAAAATCTATAAAGATTTGTAATAAATGCAACTGTAAACTCCATAGAGGTAAAACTCATAAATGTAATAAAACATCTAAAATAAAAAACACACTTCATTTGGTTGGTGAAGACACTAAACATAATATTGCAACTCAGATCTTGCATGAGGAACCACTCTCCCAAGGGCTCACTTCACTTAGTTTAAAAAAGAAAGAGGTAAAGACATGAAATTAAAAATAATTTATAAAAACGAAGCTTCCACACCGAAAGTACTAAATGTCGATACATTTGATGAAATTAGGCAAGACTGCAATTTATCTGTAACTGCAATGGAAAAAATTGCTAAGCATATTCGCAATGTAGATAAAAATTTGGTGGAAGGTACGCTGAAAAAAAAGGTTTTAAATAAAACACACTTGCTTGATAATTTCTTTACATTAACAGAATTACCCGCTATCATATGTTCAAAAAATCAACACACACCATTTTTTGTACATTGTAATGATCTTCCAGCTCTCGTTACGTACATTTTAAACGCCAGAAGTCTACAAGATGACTTCCACATTAAAATTGGGATAGATGGGGGTGGAAGCTCGTTAAAAATTTGCATGACTCTACTGCCTCTTAACGGCAATCAAGAAGCAAAGTATAAGTACTCAGGCATAAAAAAATTATTCATTATTGGTCTTGGACCAAATTTCATGGAAACATATGAAAATGTAAAAACGCTCTTGGAAGAACTTAATCTGCAGGTAATATGTGGAGTATGTCCCTACACTTTTGCAGCTGATTAGAAGTTGATTATGGTGCTTCTTGGACTCCAAAGCAATGCCTCATCACACCCGTGCCCTTGGTGTAATATAAACGCAAAAGAGCTAAGCAATAAAGGGTCCCCAAGAACCATAAAAAACATTTCAAATCAGTTTAGACTATGGAAAACAGAAGCTAAGGGAGATGCTTCTAAAGCAAAGAGATATGGTAAGTTAACTATTATAATATAATACTTTTACTGTTAAAATTTCATATTAAATTTTTAAATCAAAATTGTTAAATAAGTTATTATTAGGTACTTTATTTTAGAAAATTGCACTAACTTACCTTTAATAATCGGAGACGAAGACACCCCAGTACTAAACTACATACACCCTCCAGAACTTCATATTCTTTTGGGAATTACGCAAAAGATATTTGATAGCTTTAAATGTGAATATCCTGAGGTGGCGGAAAAATGGATTCAAAAATTGTCCCTTGGAGCTGATCAACATGGGAAGTTTAATGGAAATAGCGCCAGAAAACTTCTAAAGAAAGTAGATGTTTTGGAGTAGCTTTCAGCATTTAAAATTAGGAAAATATATTTTCATAACAGATGAAAGAACTTGAAACATTGAATTAAAAATATTAATATAATCTATATATTTGAATAAATAAAAATTTTACTTTTAGGAAATAAATACGTGCCGGTGTTTTATGCATTTCACAAGGTGGTTAACGCATGTTTTGGATACACCCTCAACAATAATTATAAAATATATATTAACGAGTTTAGTTTAGAATTGAAAAAATTAATATTCATCCAACACCCAAAATTCACGCTCTACAACAGCACGTACCAGAATTTATTGAGCAATATAACCGACCACTGGGTTTCTTTTCCGAGCAGGCCTCGGAACAAGTACATTATTCTTTTAAAATATTTGAAAAAACTTTAGAATAAACGTAAATGATTTCGAAAATTACAAAAAGAAAATACTTAGATGTCTTTCCTCATACAATTCACAACATTTATAATAATATATAATTATTTTGTAAAATTATGTTTTTCCAGGAATTAATTTTTAGTTTATCTTTTAAGGAGTTTGTATTTTTGTTAAAGATTGTTTAATTTATACAAATAATTTTTATTTAGGTTTGGTTTATCGCCATTGTGATAAAGAATAATTTTATTTAATGTTTTCGTTTCTGTTATGTTGGTAAATAAATTATTATCAATAACACAGTACAGGCAAGTTTTTAATTCTTCAAAAAGTTCCAAACAAATTATTTTGCAAATAAAAACCTTTGCATCCGAAGGTTAAAACTCCGTAATTATTTTGTATATTAAAAAAATACTTTTTTCCACATATTTCAAAAAGGGCAACATAGAAGATTTTAATTTTTTTGCAAATAAAAGTTGATATTAATACTAATCTAAAATTCCATATCTTAAACATTATATATTTTTTTCTTGAAAACGCCAAATTAACCAACGTGTAAAATAACA
Organism: Listronotus bonariensis; assembly: GCA_014170235.1. Lineage (NCBI taxonomy): Eukaryota > Metazoa > Arthropoda > Insecta > Coleoptera > Curculionidae > Listronotus > Listronotus bonariensis. The sequence goes on from JACEGR010000003.1 coordinate 3,346, forward strand.
CAGCGAACAAAGACTTGTAGGGCTTAATTCTTCAGCATTGATTAAAGCAAACAAATTATGATTACTTTAACCAAGACAACAATAATGTAGAATAATTAATTCAAGTCGCAAAAGAACTTGAACTTTTAATTCGACCATGACATTGAATTAAAATGTCTGCTATTATAGTTTAAGCACGCGAACACTTAAGAAAATTTACTGTTAGACACTTGAAGACCCCACATTTCTTTCTGTTTACAATTCTTTGGTGTTTGAACCCTATTTTTGTTTACATGTATCATAGAACTTGCCTCGTAATGGAAATAAATGGGTTAGCAGGATTTTAATACGTCTAAAACATTGAAGAAGTCATGTTTATAAGCTGAATGTGCAGTTCGTTCGTTTTTGATTTTTAAAATAATATATTGCATAAAAAATTGTTGTTTTCTGTTTTTTTTTTAAATACTAAAGACGGTAAAATATTAATAAAAAACAATAATCAATATTTTAAGCATCTTTATTAAAAATTATTTTTAAATGTATATATGTATTATCATTTTCTTTATAATAGTATATTACTAAAATTCGTATACAAATTTAACCAAATTAAACGGTTTATATGTCGGCCTTCTTTGTCTAATCTTCACCTGTTTGTGTTCTATACGCGTTAGCCGTCCTTTTTTATGCATTGCCTATAAACCCTTAAATTTGGCTGAACGTGTATACTTTATTTTATATTATATTTAATGTTGACCTTTTTAAAAACTTCTTTAAAGTACTGGGTAATGTGTATATTTTTAGATTTTAACCCATTATTTCCAGTTTCGTCAACGTTGTTCAAGTATAAAAACATGCAGATTCTGCGTAAATTATACTGATCCTTAATAATTTAATAAACCGTAAAAAAATCGAGAAACTTGCTTAAAATAATGTATTTTTAATCATAAAAGAATATTACAATTCTGCAAAAAAACTGTTCATTCAAGATATCACCTTAATTTTAATAATTACATGACTTACAGACATGATTTTTAAATAAACACTTCTTAAATTTCCATTTTTTATCTTATTTTGAAACGTTAAATTCAAATGTTTTTTTTTAATCATGAAGGCATAGTTAAACTGCTGATAACGTAAATGTAAAGTGTATTAGATAACAAAGTAAATTTGTTTGTACACCGCGGTGTTAAATCTACAATTAATAAATTAATTTTATAGCTTACAACTAAAAACAATTCATTTAAAAAATCCAGCAGAATTTCTTTTTATTGTTATTGAACTCTCTTTCGTTCCGTTTTTATTTCAGAAAACGTATTTCTTGCACCTGATATACTAAAGGGGTGTCATTTAGTTCTTTTGGACATTTTTTATGTAATTTGTTGAATAAAGAATATTTTTAAAAAATTGTTCAAAAATTTAAGATAAATTATAGAAAAATTAACAATGATACAGCGGTTTAAGTAACCACCTCTCATCTATGACTATTATAAAGGTTTTATTTTAAAGTTTAAAGTGTTCAAAACTTTAAAGCGCAAAACTCACGTTGCCGATGCACATCATAACTAGAAAACCACTGCACAGATCCTTTTCAAAAACTGTTTCAGCATTACTTGTAGAACACGATTATCTAGCGAATATTTTTTTTTTATTTTACAAGAAACCTGTACACCATATTCTTCTCATAGAGAAAAAATAAGATATGTTAATGTATCCCAAAAAACAATAAAAAACAACTTCAAAGCAATAATTTTTTGGAACATTCTGTATACATAAAAATATTTTTGGAGATGCCTTTTTGGAAATTCTATAACTTTTATTTAAGACTTTTTGACATATCTGGTTAAAGAACAGAAATATTGGACTTTTTCGGGCCATTGAGCCACCCCTAAATGTTTGTCTGCCAAGGGGATGGAACTGTCAAAGCTGTCTGGCGACTAAGGAAGTATCTTCTAATAGGTATCCAAGTGACATATCTAAAATTCAGCTTTTAGAAAATGACAAAAGTTTAATTTCAATTCATTAACCTTTGGTACCTGGTAACTGCCAAAGCCACTATGAGACAAATTTCATAATTTCATAGTCTACCATTGCTTCTACTTATGTTGGGAGCATGCACTGACAAACTTTGAGCTTTTACAAAATATATAATGACAATACCGTTTTATTTTAAGGCGTTTTTTCGTGTTAATTCGGTTGAAAACATTTTAAAAACATTGAATACCTATCTCTGTATAACTCTCATATTTATATTGCCATTTCAAATGCAGTTTGCACCACTCTAATAAATACAGTTAACACGAATAAATGACTTTAATTTATCATTAAGTTTATTCAATAAAATTTGAGTGTGTAGGTAAAAAGTACGTAGAAATGTACGTTTTTAATATGAATTGACCTATTGTTTTCACTCTGCCGTACGTTGTTCGTGTGATAGGGCTGTACTAGCGCCACCTATGCGTATAACGTTAAACAAATATAGATTAACATACATCCTTTAACAAAATTAACTTTTTTACCGGACTAAAGAGAGACTACAGTAAAAAGCACAGGGACGTGTATAGTTATGGTTAGTTCTGGTTAGATTAAATCTTTTGTCGTTTTATTAGGAATTAGAAAAAATTAGTTTTAAAAACCAGAACCAACCAACGGTTGTATATATATATATATATATATATATATATATATATATATATATATATATATATATATATATATATATATATATATATATATATATATATATATATATACATATATATATATATATATATATATATATATATATATATATATATATATATATATTATTATTATATACTAGATTCGTGCTTATATATATTGGTACAAATCATGAATTTAACTTTAAGGGAAACCGAAATACTAGTACGTGATTCCAACCATAAAAACTTACTTTTAAAGAAATGATTGAAATTAAAAGGGAAAAACAAGCTCTTAATGACAAAAAGATATTAGTAACCTAAGCCAAATATATTTTAACCTCATAAATAAATAAAATTTAAATATTACCAATTACAGAATAGTTCATTTCACACCCTATAAACAACAACTTTTAAAATTGTTAAGACATCTCTATATAAAACTTCCTTAAATACAAATATTCAAATACATTATCTACTCGCTTCTTTTGAACCAAAAAAAATATGTAAATACCAGAAATAAAATCAAATTCTTTTAGTGATTACAATGTACCACATCTCCAAGGTAGGCATCCGTAAAAATTTTATTTTGTTTTGTTTTATTATATAATAGATAACTTAAAAAAGTCATAAATGTTAGTTTTGTTTTAAAAATTGATTGGTTAGATTTACGAAAACTTTTGTTGTACGTACTTAAGTGTGTTGTTTTATAAAATTTTAATTTGTTAATGTTAATTTTAAATAGAAAAAATACATTAAATGTTCTGTATTGGTTTTAGGCTTGAAAAGGCACAATAAAATGTGCAGAAACGTCGTAAAAAAAAGTTGTTATTCATAAACCGATAACCTATTCCCAAGAAAAATAAGACAATTTTATATACATACTTTAGTACCATATTTATGTAAATTACCGACTTCTTTTTATTATTTTTAAATTTATTAATTTTTTTATGTTTATTTCGTTTTAAATCTATGCATATGCAGCTTTAAGACAAAGTCTGGTAATATCTTTTGTACAAACATGCCATGCACCATGACTAAGCTAATGCCGTTATTAGTAATTTCAAAATACGGTGTCAATAGACCTATTTTATCCCATACTTACACTGCAAATGAAAACTGTATATTTTACTGTTTCTGCGAAATATAAACTGCTTGTTCCGTATTAACTCTTAATGCGTTTTGATCGATCTTGATGCATACATTTGCATAATTTGATTTACTTTGTACAAAACCCAGTTAAGAATTTTAACGTATAAGACTGGTATTACAAATTTTAAAATTCCTTAAGACCCATGTAAAACATTTAGTTTATTATTTACTTAAAAACCCTAGTTTTTTTGCAGCATGTTTTTAAACATGGCATGAAATATGTTGGTTTATTTTTAATCCCATGTACCCTAAAACTAATATTAGGATTATAAAATAAATGCAAGTTTTTACTATACTTTATACCTATACATACGAAATACCTATGTACATATAAACGACATAGAGAGGCACAAGTTTGTTTTTAAAAATTCCACAACATATTTTTTCTTTTTGTAAAGTTACATGACATCTTATTTTTACAAACAACGTTTAAAAATTATGAGAAAAAATACACGAAAATTTAGATTTTCTCCTATAATATGCTTATACAAATAACTGTCCATTTTTTTAAATTTCTATAAGAAGCAAAAATGACGAATAAACGTGGTAGTTTATTGTCCATTACGCCATCTATCGGTAGTTATAGTATTTATATTATGGACCCAGCTTATTTTTACTTCCTTATTTTTTAAAATATTTTTATTTATTTAAATAGCAGAAGTAATTCAAGTACCTACTATGACACTCTATTCGTCACTTTTGACATATAACCTATAAATATTTTAACTTTTGATTAGTAATAGCCATTAATACGATAAAACTGTCAATTTTGGCCCACGAAAAAATAAATTTATTTATTTATTTTGCCGTAACTACTGGGTCCAAAATTTAAAGTTTTATTACATTAATGGTACCTTAGTTTAAAATTTAAAAACTACAAATATGTGGAGATTAGGTGATTAGGCGTCAAAAAGTAGCAAACGAAGTGTCAATGTACTCGGAATACCGTTTTCTATTGAAATAAATAAAATTATATTGGTTGTCCTATTTTAAATAACACATCAGTTAAGGTCGTTTCTGGCCAAACAGGAAGTAACAGAAAACAACTAAATTTACGAAATATCGCACATTTGGGTGAGTACCAAATTTTATTTTTATTTTCAAAAAAATAGTTACAGGGCCTAAAGTCACCAGCTAATTAAAGTACATTTTCTCGGAAACTACTAAACCGATTTTGTAAAACTAAAGCCTGGTAAAAAGAATTTAAACCTTAGCACTCGGTTAAAATTATTTTAACCCAATAAAATAAAATCTCAACAAGACGCCAGACGAGAAATGGGCAAATGGTTGCGTCTCAAAAATGTGGTAAATAGTTTACCAAAAATGTGGTAAACAGTTTACCTTAAAACTTATTGATAAACTTGTTAGGAAAACTGAAAAGAAAATTAAAAATAAAATGTCTGATGGACATTTTAGAGTTTGACAATACTTTTGAAAAAATTAACTGGTAAAAGATACACCTATTAGGTATCTTAACCAGATAAAAAGAATAGTTAAATTTTTTTAGCCATAAAACAAAGTATTTTATGCTTTATTTCTTTTCTGGGAGAATAAATTTCAACAAAATATTATTTGGCTTTTCCTAAGAATAAAAATAAAAGTTTATTTAACATTTTAAGAAAATTTAAACTTTTATACATTATGAAGAACTATTCTGCTCTTACACAATATAATAAAGTTATGATTACTTAAAAAAAAATAAAAATAAAATATTTAATATTAAGTTACTTACAATACAAAGGTTTCAATCTATAAACAAAGGTTCGTTAGCACTAAGATTTTATTTTATTGGATTAAAATAATTTCAACCGAATGCTAATAAACCGTTTATAGATTGAAACCTTTGTATTATAAGTAATTTAATATTAAATATTTTAGTATTTTATTAAAGTAATCATAACTTTTATTATATTGTGTAAGAGCAGAATAGTTTTTCATAATGTATAAAAGTTTTAATTTTCTTAAAATGTTAAATAAACTTTTAATTTTATTCTGGAGAAAAGCCAAATAATATTTTGTTTAAATTTATTCTCCCAGAAAATAAATAAAGCATAAAATACAATTATTTTAGCTTTAAATTTCTATCCTAAGTAAATTTTCGGTATTAATCTATCTATCTCTTGCAAAAATGTAGATCATGGGTTAGGTAAAGCAATGCAAGTGCACATTTTCTATATATATCGACATCGAATTAAGTAGGTTTGCAATAATTATTTTCAAACTAGGTATGTATGTAACTTGAACACTCTTGTAATCTTTGGGGTCCGCGTTACACTTTACCAATATTATGTAATTTTTCAGTATACTTATTATACTGTACACTGATTTATTACTATGTTAATGAAAGTTGTCTTGATAATTTTACTCATTCAGTATACACTGCTTGTAAATTGTGTTAAATGTTTTTTGTTTCAAAGGTCCCGCACCATTTGCATTGAAAATCGGCTTCGGTAAATTTCTGTAAGATTATTGTATGTTAGAGACCAATCCCTACTACGGTGACATATTGGATTGGGCCCAAAATGGAAAAAAATCAAAATGTATGTTAAAAACGAAGAAAGTTATAAAAATATTTTAAAGTCACCATTGGTTTCATCAAAAAATGGCGACGGTTTGCGAAAACCGCAAGTCTGTATCTCTAATAATAACCAAGATACCCTGCACTTGTAACGATATCCGGACACCCTGTATGTATTTTTAATCTTTTTGACCGTACCGTGGGTGTCGGGTTATTAGATGTTTAACCCATCGTTCCCCTGTTCCGTCAACGTTGTCTAACCACTGAAACATGCAGTTATGCATTTCACAGTACCTTTTAGACAACGCGGTAGTGCCACCACGGTCGTTATTTTTTAAATAACTACTACCGAAATATGTCTCCCCGCTGGGAATCGAACCATCGACCTCAGGCTTCGAACATCAAAGTTCTGTCCACTGCGCCACGGAGGAGACAATGACAACAATAATAGTAAAAATGTCATATGGATTAGAATGCATTTAAAGTTTCGAAACGCCAAAAATATAAACTATGTATTTTATATAATGCCAAGCTTTTTAAAGTTACTGCCCATGTAGTTTTAGGAGGATATGACTGAAATATAGGAGGGATATCAAATTAAAAAAAAAATCCGTTATATCGATGTCGATAAATATCGTTTGGGCTAATATCAATTATTTGATATATTAAAGATCAATTTATTAATATTTGAGAGAGAAAAGAATATCAAACATACATTTTTGGGGGTATCTTTCGGACCACCCTGTAAATATTTTTTGTGTCAGCAAACTGCAAAACCAATTTCCTACCAAATGTGACAAATTCCTTTATTATATCTATGTTTTTTTTAAATGTATTTAAAGTGAACTTATATAATGTGCTTTTAATATCGTCCAGTGACGTCACAAATTTTTGTGGAAATATTTTCAGTAGTGCTGGACATGCAACTCCAACATCCTACAATCCTAAAGAATTTCATCGATGTGGCTTTTTAATGCAAATGGTGCTGGGTCCTTTTCATGGTAAAAAATAGTTTTCTTTTTTGTAAAGTTAGTCAAAGTTATATACGTATGTATTTTTCCTCTAAGGACAAAACCAACTTTAAAATTATAAATCCTCTGTCAGTGGCAGCAGATCATTAAAATTTTTGTGTGGGCTACAAAATTTCGTAGGAATACAAATAAAGGGATATTAGTGTGTTTTGCATAATTTACGGTTCGGAATTTCAATGCTGCCTAATGACTATTGTCAAAAGAATTACAATTAATCCAATTAGTAGGTCTTACGATTTGGGTCCCTATTTGGCTTACAGCGTGCCCTAGGATAGATGGCCAAATATGACAGATGAACCAACAATATCTAAATTTAAAGTTATTCTTTGGGGTTGTTTTCTACAGGTTTTAAAACAAAAATAAATTTACCCCAATGGGTGTTATACAGATTTGGTTAAAAGATATTTGGAACTATGGAAACGTCGGATATAGACTTCAGGGCCCATAAGCGAGCATATAGTGGAGGGCCACAAATTGTTTGTGGTTAACTGTTAAAAGTTTCTATTAAGGTCAAGTTAAAGAAGAAAATTAAACTAGAGGTACCTACAAGCTAAATTATTTTTCGTCTGATTTTCATATTAATAAACGTGTCAAAAACTATCTTTGAAGTCTGTTTTCCTCAAAACATCACTCTCTTAACTAAGAAGAGCCAAAACCTTTAATGTGTCCTCGGTCATAGAACTTCGAAGTTTATTTTTCATAGGCTTCAGTTTTAAAAGGATTTTTAGCCGTACAAATTATTACCATTAGTTTGAGACAAATTCTTAGAATTCTCAACGTTGGAAAATCACTCTTTAACATGTTAAGCATAGCTAATCTCTCTTCTCTTTGTTTAAAATTTTTATACTAACCTATAAATAGTTTAAAATGTATGAATTCGTTGCCAAGAGTATCATTAATTACTTACTTAAAAAAACTAGTTTATTTAATTGCCCTATAAATACACTTGTAAAATGATGCGCAAGCTGTGTAACACGCCATTTTATGCTGTTGCTATTGGTGTAGCTCGGCGCAGTAGAATGCGCAAAAGGCGCCATTTGTGTTCATATTCATCAATCTCATAGATTTTAAAATGTTAACTTTTTTCATTCAAAGAAAAATAACTTTTTGTTTAACTATTTCAATACAACAAATCAAAGTATTTCTTTGTTTCTACTAAACCGATTAATTTTTTTTGTGCTGTGGTGGCGGCCCATAGGCAACTGTCTATGTTGCCTATGCTTAAGTCCGGCACTGGAAAGTAGTAAAGTATCTCTAATTTAAGAGTAACTGCAAATTTTTGTTAATATTCATGTACATACATTTTTTACAACTTAGGTCATACTTTAAAGTTAGTGCTATCTTTTTATCGATTTATTTCAAACATAGTTATTTATAGAAATTTATTGGAAATTTAAGAACGATTATTTTTAGAAATTAAAATGTTTTAATATTTTTACTTTTTAAATTTTTTAAAGGTTTTGGCTTTAAGCCTTTATTAGCATTTTTACCCTTACTAATATTACACAAGCCTTAAAACATTAGACTGTTACTTTTATTATTATTTTAAGTCTGACCATATACAGTATAAAAAATGGTTTGGATTACCTCAGGAAATCTGCTTAAAAGCCAATAAATTTCTTTCAGTATATTTATGTCACGATAAAGTATACAAGTCGTGCCAGTTTAAATTTTTTATGGGCCATATTTGCTAAAGCGTAGTCCAAAGCAACGACAAACCGAAACCGATGCGTCATAGTATCAGCGAAGGTTTCGGTGCAGACGCTTTTTCTCGGCTATCTCTATCTGCTTGTGTTTAACCCAATAAACCCAATTTAGCGCGAGGTGTAACAATACGGAGTTTTTGAAATCTTTAGGTAACTATCATTAATTGATTTTTAAGTAAAGCAGTGTAAATAACATCGAATTCAAAGTAATAATATCGAATAAGAAACGATTTATCTCATAACTTTCTAAGCAATGATCTCGTGCTGGTAGATTTGACATGAATACCTTTAAAAATGTCTGCTGAAACGAAATCGACTTAAAACGACATACTTACAGAAATATTTCCGCAGGTCTATGTGTTAAACTTGATCTAAAATTCCAATAATAAATAAAATGCATTTTAAAGGGTACAGCATCTACCACTGCATAATAATAGGACTTGGATTTTTTATAAATATTGATTACATCAAGTTGAATGTTAATATGATGGTTCCTGGGCAAAAATTGACCATTTATGGACCACCGTTTTAAAGTTACCTAATATTTAAAAAAGAAAAAAAATGCAATATTTCTTTTAGAGTTTAATTCACCTATAACTCTTATTCTTTTCCAAGAAGTTTTGGTGTATGGGTAATATCTAAAATGTTACGCTTAAACTATAACAATAAAATATAGTAAATATACAAAAGGAATTACTATTTAAAAAAAAATAAATAAATATTTAGGTATAAAAGACAACAAAATCCGTTACATGCAGATATATTTTAAAACCCGGATTTTCTATAGCAAATCTACAAAATAAGCAACCAAGTACATTTTTGTTCTAAAAAGTAGCTTAATAATTTCTGAAGGGTCTTTTAATAAGAGTTTTAAATAGAGATTTATCGGTTTCTAATCTATATTTAATTTAATTTCTAGGTGTTACTCTGTTTAGTTATATATAGTTTATATAGTTTAGTATAGTGTGCAGTTTTGTGATGCAGCGTCTAACACCTCGCGATCGGTTGGAAGTAATAAAAAAATACTACCAAAGTAGCTCAGTTGTGACTACTCAACGTTTATTTACTCGAGAATTGGGTCGCCATTATCCGTACTCGGCGTAGGGTATACGCCGCACTGTAAAAAGTTTCAAAAGTAAGTTTGAATTTTATGCTTTATTTGTTTTCTGGGAGATTAAATTTAAACAAAATATTATTTGGCTTTTCTCCAGAATATAATTAAAAAGTTTTTTAACATTAAAAAAAATAAAACTTTTGTACATGCTGCTCTTACAAAATATAATAAAAGTAATGTCAAACTTTAAAATGTCCATAAGACATTTCATTTTTACATTTTTTCAGTTTTCTAACAAGTTTATCAGTAAGTTTTAAGGTAAACTGTTTACCACATTTTTGGTAAACTATTTACCACATTTTTGAGACGCAACCATTGGCCCAGTTCCCGTCTGGCGTCTTATTAAGATTTTATTTTATTAGATTAAAATAATTTCAACCGAGTGCTAATGAACCTTTGTTTATAGATTAAAACCTTTGTATTGTAAGTAATCTAATATTAAATATTTCATTATTTCATTTCTTTTAAAGTAATCATAACTTTTATTATATTGTGTCAGAGCAGAATAGTTCTTCATAATATATAAAGTTTTAATTTTCTTCAAAAGTTAAATAAACTTTTAACTTTATTCCGGAGAAAAGCCAAATAATATTTTGTTTAAAAGTAAGTTTGAAGGTAAAGTTAACTTACGTTCACACTTTTCCACATTGCTGCGTATAACCTGCGCAGAGTACCGATGATGGCAACCCAATTCTCGAATAAGCACCGCATGCAATCCTCGTCAAATGCTTAGATATGTCAATGATATGGTATTCGATAAATAATTTTAAGAGGTAGATACTTTGTAAGAACTTTGGCACAAGCATTACTGTATGAGTTTGGAACACTTTAAACTTTAGTATTTTTATGACTGTTTAAACTTAAAAAAACGCTAATTGTTAATTATTCTAAATAATTAATAGTTTAAAAAAACTAAAAAACACGCTTTTATATGCAACCGAACTAAAAATTAGAAAATAATTTTTCATTAAAAAATATTGTCATTTCATAGTAAAAGCGTGGGGTGCATTTTACTATTTTTTCATAACTTTTCCATCATAGATATTTGCAAATATAATAATTATTATAACATTTAATATATTTATCACCCCACGCTTTTTACTATGAAATGACAATATTTTTTTTAATGAAAAATTATTTTCTAATTTTTAGTTCGGTTGCATATAAAAGCGTGTTTTTTAGTTTTTTTAAACTATTAATTATTTTTCATTTTTAGTTTCTGCTACTCTTGACAAAATGGCGAAAATTTTTTTAATGAACAAGAGTGGCAAATTTTAAAATTTTTCCAACAGATTGCAACTCACTAAAAAATTTCTTCTTCATTAAGTAGCAAAGTTTGAAATTTTGCCAACAGATGGCAATCCAGGCAATGTTTGGACCGTTGCCAATATATTGCAAACCCACTAAAAAATTTCTTCTTCATTTAATAGCAAAGTTTGAAATGTTGCCAACAGATGGCAACCTAGGTGTTGTTTTTATAATATAATGGAATTTTTTTCCTGGCGATCCAAAAAAGATAACGGGATACTGTTTGCAGATTATTGCATTGTCATGTTTCCTTAATACGTGTGCAAAGTTTCAAAGAAATCGAATAGCTGGAAGTTGGTTAAAATTAGGCTCAAAGATTCCGTTACATAGCCAGATAGTTACAACCCAAGTTAATAAAAAGCGTGTTAACGGCATTTATTAACTGTTATTGTTCATAAAAATTGAACACCAATGGTGCAACTAACCCAATTGTGTAAAAGAACTTATTAATTTTTATTGTTCATAAAAATTGAACACCAATGGTGCAACTAACCAAATTGTGTAAAAATTAAAAATTTCTTCTTCATTTAATAGCAAAGTTTGAAATGTTGCCAACAGATGGCATCTTAGGTGTTGTTTTTATAATATAATGGAATTTTTTTTCCTGGCGATCCAAAAAAAGATAACGGGATACTGTTTGCAGATTATTGCATTGTCATGTTTCCTTAATACGTGTGCAAAGTTTCAAAGAAATCGAATAGCTGGAAGTTGGTTAAAATTAGGCTCAAAGATTCCGTTACATAGCCAGATTGATAGATAGTTACAACCCAAGTTAATAAAAGCGTGTTAAAAAAGCTTGCACATGCAAAGTTTTTTATTTATTTAAAATGCCCTTAAAAAAAAGCAAGTTAATGTATTTAAAAAATTGTATAATATGATAATTGGTGTTGTACTATTTAGCTTAAGAAAATAATGTGTTGTTAAGAAAAAAAATATGTGCGTAAATAAAAGAAACTAAAACTTTTTAAAAATAAACAGTTCAAAACACAATTAAACCGACTTTAAAACAATAATAAAAGTCACTAAAAAGAAAAAATGGAAGTCAAGTAATACCATATAGATAAAAGGCTTTTGTTCATTTAATTATTAACATTAAGTAGTTTAGCACATATGTTATTAAGTGCTATTAAATCAGTAAACACACACTAAAAAACACAGACTACAATAAAAAGCACAAGCTTGTGTTATTTGATTGATTTAAAGCAAACTAAATAAAAAAAGATTTAACTAACCAGAACTAACCATGACACCCCAATCAAATTACACATTTTTGTGATTTTTACTGTAGTCTAAAAAACACTACTAGTACCTCTTTTGGTTCGGGGAAAAGTTAATTTTGCCCAAAGGTTGTCGATTCTGAATGCGCGTTTTTATTATCGAGCATATTCCTTAACTAGAGGCAGCTTTTCCGCACGAACAACGTACGGCAGAGAGAAAAAAGGTCTAGTACCTTTCTCTCCCATGATCTTACCTTATTTTTTTATGGAAACACTGCGGAGGTACACTCTCTCAAATAAAACATAGTTTTAAACATCGGTCCACAAACGCTGGAGTAAACGCGTAACATAAAAAAAACATAAAGGCGAATTATGAACCTCCTCGTGTCTGAAGTCGGTTAAAAACACTTAGAGGGGTAACAAAGGTTAAATTTGTAAATTGTTTGTCCAAAGGTTGTTTACCCTTTTCTCCTTAAGCTAGATAGTTTAGATTTTCTTGCATTGATACTGACTTATGGTTTTTCAGGACGAGGATTTAAAAATACAAAACTTTTTATAAATACGAATTTTAAAAAGTTCAGCTTTATGTTAGGATTAAGATAACAATTGCTTATCGTTTACTTGGGGCGCATTCAGATTCGACAAAATCGAGGTAAACTTTACCCCAACCTTGACCTTGGCAAACGAATTTGTTCCTTATGTTTGGTTTGAATAAGGTCTTGCTTATTGCGCATGTCTTTACCGGGCAATTACCGGGCGTCGATTCTGAATGCGCCCCTCGTGTTAAATATAGGTCCTGATAACCACCTAACTTGACATATTTTGGAGAATTGTAAAGTAATTAAACCAGTTAGCTAAATTTGCATGCCAAATAGTGTGTGACATTGAGAGACCTCAGAATAAACAGAGTCTGATACATTAAAGAGTTATTAATTTGAGTGATAGTTTAACCTGTTCTGTTTTAGCGAATCAGTTTTTTTATATTTAAACTTAAAATTAAATAATTTTACCGTGAGGCCAAAAGAAAATAATAAAATCAAGGCTTGCTAACAGTGGTAAGTCGACTACTTTAAAGTAAAAATGTACAAAAAGCGGTATGTACTGAAACAAATTTTTTAAGGCCTAAAGATATATTAAAGCCTAGGAACGTCGACTTAACTAAATTTACCTGTGTAGTGTTTATTTAAAAATAAGCAGAATCTAATGATTTGCTAAATCGCTTGATGAAGTTAAAAACGTTACAGTTTCTATAAAGTAACATGATGCAAGCAGTTCTGAAGATAATCAGCCGTAAAAAGTAATCAAAAATAGTACAAAAGGTTGTTACACAATGATTAACGGAAAAGTAGAACAACGGTCAAAACATAACTTCTCCACGTGCAAAAACATATTTTTATTTATTATGTATACTTTCCTTATACTGTTATGTTAAATCAAAGTGGACCACGTCAAAAACAGGTAATCATTATTTATTAGCTTTCTCGCAAACAGTATCAAATGCTTATACAACATCGTAATATCAGACATAATCTAACCTAGAACGAAGATATGCGCATAAAACAAAATAGAGAGGTCAATGGAATACTCGCAATTTAAAATCTAACGGTTTTCGGATGTTTTTTTCTCAAAGCCGAATAACATCCTTCATTTCGCTGTGAATGTCTTTAGGGTCAAGGTCAAGATACTTTTATTTTTAACTTTTCCTGCAGTATACGGAAAGAGGTGCTACGCTAGGCGGCACAGTTAGAGAAAGGCAAACCAGTAATATGATGATGTGATTTTTTTAATTGGTTGCCTCACTGTTACTAATTTAATGAAGGATCAGATAAGCTAATGTTATAAAAAATAAATTTACAACAATATCATTTTATATCATCGTGTTCAAACTTCTTACTGCTTTCCATCAAATTCAATTATGCGTTCAAAAATAACAGTTATTAACCACTGCTTGCCTTACTTAATAATTTTAGTTTTAGTTTATTTGTTTTCTGGTAGTATTAATTTAAACAAAATATTAATTGTCTTTTCTCTAGAATAAAGATAAATTTAATAAATATTTTAAGAAACCTAAACTTTTTATTTATTATGAAGGGCTATTCTACCCTTGCAATAGTAAAATAAAATTTAAAATTACAGAAAAAAAATTAATATAAAATAAATAATAAAAGTTAGAAAAAACTTACATAAGGTTGCAACCTCTAAATATAGGTTTAAGGGCCTGCGGTCAAAATGATTTTATAATAATCTAATTAAACATTAAGTTCTTAACGAGGCTAACAGGCGTAAACTGCTCCCTTGGGCGCGCCTAAAAAATGAGCCTATGTTTAGGGTTCGAATCCTTGTTTAGGTAAGTTTTTATAACTTTTAATAATTATTTCATATTAAATAATTCATTATTAATTATTCATTTATTTTAAAGATATTTAAATTTTTATTATATTATTGGAAGGGCGGAATAGTATAAAGTTTAAGTTTTTTAAAATACTCATGTATAATATATATTATATATTTAATAACTTTATTCTGGAAAGAAGCCAAATAATATAATATTGTGTTTAACTTTTACTAAAAAAACCCTATTTTTAAATTAAATTTATTTAAATAATTAACTGTTTTTTTTAAATAATTAAATAAAGAAAAGACTTTAAAAAGATGAAGAAAACTTACTAAAAATGTTAAAGTAATGAATAAGACATAATAAAAAAAAATTAAGTTGGGTAATTACATATTGGAATGAAGTATAAAACACTTTTGTTAATTTAGCTATCAACATTTAGTAGCTTAGCGTTTACTGAAAAAATACATGTAACACAATAATGCCCAACACCATCCAGATATTAAAGAGTTGCAATACTTTTTACTAACCCAGTATACGTCAGTATGATAGGTAAATAAATACTTAGAGTGACAGTTCTTTAATTCATTTTTATTTTTTTTAAAATATAAACAAGTGCAATAACTTATACTTTTTTTTGAATGAAAAGTTTGACAGCACGAGCAGCCAGGGAAATGCTTTAATCCCATAAATAAAAAAAGACACTTTGTTCATGTGTTGTAAACGATATTTTTCTACGACCGTATATAAATTTCCCAAATTAACATTTGATACATATTTTATTTATTTATTCTCATAATTTAATTCCAATTTTTGTGGTACAGCCATTATATTGCAACAAAAAATCATGACCGTTTTTTTTAAAGACAATTATCCCCTTTATACCTATACACTTATGTTTTTAAGAATATTTAGAAAATTATATGAACCTACTTTTTGTAGAAATAATACCAGGTTAAATACATTTTTAATTCTAAGCCATCAAAATTGGTTAATACCATTCAACTTGACATTTAGTTTAGTTGATGTTGCGCTTACTGTTACATTGCATAAATTCATATTTAAACAAATTGTAGTAGGTATTAAAAAATAATAATAATTCAAAGTGTTAAGAAACTTTTAAACTGTTTAAAAAAGTAACTTTTTGTTAATATTAACGATTAAAGAAACAAAAAAACAAAAGTTTGTTCTTATTAGTACAGTAAACATAGCAGCAGCATACAATTTAGACCAAATTAGAGACAAGCTTTTTTTTATTAACGTGCAGGAAAAAGCCTTTGGACAGTTTGCAAATAAATTTAATAGAAATTATTAAAAATTGATAGTAATAATGAATTTGGATGACTAAGAAATTAAAAGGGATTTATACTCTTCTAGTATTATTTCTACCGAAAGTAAGTACATACAATTTTCTAAAATTTAATAATAAATGCATAGTTATGAAGAGGATAATTGTCTCTTAAAAAATAGGAAGGCTATGCTTTTTTGCAATATAATGGCTGTGCTGCAAAAATTAAAATTAATAAGTTTAGATAAATAAAACATGTATAAAATGGTATCTTGGGAAATTTTTATACAGTCGCTGGAAAAAATATAGTATGCAACACATACATAAAGTGTCTTTTTACTCATGGGATTGCCGCACTTGACAAACGGCTCATGCTGTCAAACATCCGATTCTTAAAAAAGTATCACCTTATACACTTGTTTGATAAATTACTATTTTAAGACCATGCGTTTGACTAAGCTCTAAAAATATGGTAGTCTTGTAATTTTGTATAAGCATGAATAAAAATGGTATGCCATAAAAACAAGATAGCCTTTTTTATATTTGGAATCGCTCGATCGTGGTTGACTTTTAGTATGTTAATCTAAACACCCTTTCCTACACATTAAAAAAACAGTAGCTTGTTTCTAATTTGTGTAACCTCGGCATACAATTTGCCTGTACTAAGATGTACCGCAGCTTTTGACCCATATTAAGCTTGTTACGAGATCCGGTAAATAAACAGGGCGCTTTCCCAAGTCCTACTTAAAATAATATTTTGTGTAATTAAGTAGCCAAGTCAGGCATGGAAGGATAAGGTACGTACTTTGCATAAACATTTATATTTCTATCAAAGGGAATAATTACATCAGGGGAGAAAACTCTTGTTGATAGGGAGATATTCCACTTGAAATTTGTTTAATGAAAGTCGACATAAAAGCGCGATATTAGAAATGACAGAATCAGCAAAATAAAATGTTTTTGATCTTACCATAGAAGCTACTTTTGAATATTAAACAGCTTTTAATAATACAGGGTGGGCCAAACAGAGATTGTTATTAAGGACAAAAATAACTAATGGTAAAAAAGTAGGTTAATTATGTTTAGTTACGAAGCTGCAAATATCCATGTTAACGATCCATGGTAAACACAAAATAAAGTGGTTTTATTTTTTCTCTTGAAAATAAAGCAAGATACGAACAAATATTAGGAGCCGAAAAATTTATTATTGACTGCTTAACCTAAAAAAAATTGAAAAACTCTTAAAACCTAAGTGGCGGACATTTTTTGTCAATATTATCAGTGAGATCGCCCCTAGCGCCGCCGCTGGAATTTATTATTATCGTCTAGTTAGTGCTATTTCAAAAGATCGACCGACAAATCTTTAAAATATTATTGATTTTTTTTTGAAAGTTTAACACCCTGTATCTTCATAACTGAAAATACCTTACCCACTTTATTTTCATCATTAATCACTATTTGTTCGTAATAACACTTTCTCAAACTTTGGATGTATCCGTTTGGCCCGACCCTGTATATTGGTTCTTAAAATTTTCGAAGATTATGTTAAAAAATAATCCTATTTCTTTAAAGTCCCTGAATTGTTCCGTATAAAACAGTTAATATAATATACCGGGTGACAACGAAATTACTATCTAGCAATTTATTTTCTTCAGTACAACCGTACAGTTTTTAAATTTAAGGACTTTATATTATATCACCGGATGCCAATTTTAGATATAATAGCATCTGTGTATCACTTCCGGTTTAACCGGAAGTGATATAAACTTTGATATTTTAAATAAAACACCCTATATATTTTTTAGGATTTGAATTCTACAGGTCATTCCTGATATAAAACCTTTTATATATTCATAACCTAACTTTTTGGTTTAGGAGAAAATGGAGTTTGAAAATGTCCAAAGACAGCACATCATGCAGTTTTATAAAAAAAAAAATGAAAATAAAAAAAATTAAAATGCTAAAAATAGTTCTTTTAAAAGACTCTGCCTTAAGAGACCACTATAAAATGACTTCCTGTTTAACCGAAGTGCTGTAAAATTTAAACTTCTAATTATGATAACCCTGGTACTTTTAATGAAACATCCAACATATTTTTTAAGATTTAAATTCTTTAAGCTATTCCTGATATAAAATCTATAATATACCTATAACCTATCTTTTTTAGTTTTAGGGAAAACTGCGTTTCAAAGGTCCAGACGACGACACAATATGCATGAACCTGTTTATTGTGAGGTCGTTCGGACCTTTTAAACTCCGTTTTCTCTAAAACTTAAAAGATAGGTCATGGGTATATTATAGGTTTTATATCAGGAAAAGCTTAAATAATTTAAATCTTAAAAGATATATGGGGTGTTCCATTATAATTACCAGGGTTATAATACTTAGAAGTTCAAATTTTACAGCACTTGAGCTAAACCGGAAGTAGTATTATAATGGTCTCTAAAGGTAGAGTCTTTAAAGGAACTATTTTAAGAATTTAAAATTTTTGTTATGTTCCTTTGTTTTCCCATAAAACTGCATAATGTGCTGTCGTTTGGACATTTTCCAACGCCATTTTCTCCAAAACCAAAAGAGTTAGGTTATGAATATATAAAAGGTTTTATATCAGGAATAACCTGTAGAATTCAAATCCTAAAAATATACAGGGTATTCTATTTAAAATATCAAAGTTTCTATTACTTCCGGTTAAACCGGAAGTAATACACGGATGCTAGTATATCTAAAATAGGCATCTAGTAATATAATAAAATGTCCCTAAATTTGAAAACTATACGATTGCACTGAAAAAATAAATTGCTGGATAGTAATTTCGTTGTCACCCGGTATTTTATTCAGGGTGAGTTCTTTTTCGATGTTTAGAGAGATTACAGGGATCTATAAAACCGCTGCAACTACCAAAATGGTTAAATGGGAAAAGAATTGTAGTTTTTAGAGCTTAGTTTAAGATACTTTTTGTTTCGTCAACAAAAAAATCATGGCTTACTATATTTTGAAAAAATATTGTTTCTAAAAATTTGCCATTTTCTGTAAATAAGTTAATATTTGGAATAGTAAAGAGATGTAAATAGGAAGCTTAAAGATAATTATCCTTCTAACAAAAAGGTGCAATCCGATATTTACTGTAGAAGTCCGTTTTTAAGAAGCTACGATATAAACTTGTATTTTTAAAATGGAAACTATAGTTGGCTATGACAATTTTTAAAGGCCTTTTCGTAAGCTTTTCAATCTAATTCAAAAATGTAAAAACAATTATATCAATAACAAGGATTTTTACGTGGATTTTAGTGGCGTACTTATATTTTTCCATTAACTTTTATTTTAGACTTGTAACACACAGTTGTTTTTTTCATAGAACACCCTGTATATTTTATCACCAATAAAATGGCCTTCTTAAAAGCCGTAAAAATACAACATTTATTATATTTAATTTGTCATAGTTAATAAATAATAAAATGGCATTTAAATTATAAAAAAATAAAACAAAAAAAAACACCTTATATATTTTTTACCATTAAAAAGACGTTTAAAAGACCTTTAACAATTTGTGACATTTAAAATGATTTTCTTTAACAGTTTTGGAAATATCAGCTTCAAAATCTTGAGAATACCAATTATTTTTTTATTTTTTTTACTTATATATTTTTAATAAAAAATTAATATGTTAAATGTGGTATTTTGGTAAACCTTTTAAAAAAATCTGTGCAACGGTAATATAATGTACAAGGTGTTTCATTAAAAATCCTGATGATGGCTGTATTTCCGCAAATATATAAAAAAAAGATATATCAAATGTGGTATTTCTTATAGCTTTTAAAAAAAACTTACAACTGATGATAAATTAAACTGTGTGCTTTATTTAAAAAAAAACTTTGTGTTATACCTTTAAAATCAAAATCAATAAAAAATATAGGGACGCCACTGAATTCTACGAAAAAATTTCTATTTACAAATTTGTTTTATCTCTAATATCAAGCGAGTTACAAGTCCCTGGCAAGATTGGCAAAATTTAAAAAATACTCTGTATCTCCAAAACGAATCTAGTTAACCATGATTAACTCTCACTACTGAAGTTGTTTTAAAAATCGAAATTAAGATTCTGTAATCAGATTTGTTTTATCTCTTTTAGTTTTCGCTATACCCTGGAAGGTCAAAAATTAGGGGCCACCCTGTACAAAATAGAAATCGAAAGAATCGAGTAATTATTAACAACCCTGAAATAAATTTAACTTCACTTGTATGTTTTTTGCACATTTTTAGCGAACCTAACTTGGGTATACAATGACAAATTATGAATACTTTAAATACTATGTCGTGCCATCAGGTGATCTACTAATGTAACATTAATATTAGGCCGCGTATACACTTGAGCACGAATCCGAATTAGCATAATGCGAATGGAACGAGCATTCTGTTCTGCACTGGAATTCGAGGCAAACCAAACGTGCATGCTTTGTTCAGCGCATACGCTCAGGAAATTCGTGCTTAATGTGGACGATGTTTTGGCGGTAGACGTGTTTGTACCAGAACAAAAATACGCATATATAGCCATTGCATTTGTTAATACATAGAGGAAACATTTCTGCTTAGAAATAATAATGTTAAAAGTGGAAAGGACACAGGAGAAGTGTTTTGAAATTATCGGTTATCACCAGCAACTGGAAATATTCTGGAATCCTCGCCATCCACAATATTACAACAATATCTAAAAGAAGATGCATGCATTCTCTGGTCCTCATTACAAACAACGGCGATGTCCAAATTCGCCTTTTTTTTCTTCTTGATTTTTTTATAAATTGTATAAAACTATGAAGTCGCACTGGTTAGCTGCATTACTGCAATTTTAACGGGTAGATCCGAATAACTGGATCGGTCGCGAACATGATGCTCTTTCGTGCTCGTATCAATTTCAATTTTCATCCCGAACAGAAGATCAGCTGGTTCGGGTTATGCTCATTTAGATTCCTGCTCAAGTGTATACGCGGCCTAAAAAATACACGTTTAACTGCAAGAGCCATCAAGGGCGTATTGGGAAATATTAACAAAGTAGGTCTTAGCTTTTGCAATATGAGAAGCCTTAAAAACTTTGGTTCTTTGCAACTTTGGACACAAAAAGTATTAAAAAGAGCTTGTAAAAATTTAATATTTTTTTACTGTTCAAATTAAAAAACAATTTGTTGTCCAACTATGATTTGCTTGTTCTCATTTTAAATTGCCATAAATGGGCACAATGTTAGAGAAAGTCTTGTCTACGTTTATTTTAAAACGTATGCATTTACTTGCTACTTGCTACAGATCTAAAATATTTTAATTAGTAATTAATATAAAAACCTGAAAATATAGTTATGGTTGGTAAGCGCAATGTAATAAATTACCTTTTTATTTTGGTTGGCTAATAATTATTATTTTTATTATAATATATAGCTGAACTTCTCGCTTGAATTTTTAGTTTTTTTTTTCGTGCTGCTTACCGAGCAAATATGAAGTTATGAAGGTAGTGCCTAGTCAACATATTAAAAATAATATCGGATCTAAACAGTTTATCTCCAAAAATTCCGAAATACATACAATTTATTACAGCATTCAAAACGTATTAAAATTATTAACATAATAAAAAATATGATTGTACAGAAATGAAAGAAATCTAAAGCTCAAAATACTGTCCGATCTGTCTATTCAGATTTTCACACTAGCCAAAGGTTTTTCTTCGGAGTTATTCGAGATCATAAACTGTAGAATAACAAAAACTTGAAGAAAATGTTTTAAGAAATAGAAATCGCGTATAAGCGTGGTAGCCTATTGTCCATCCCGCCCTCTGTCGACCGTATGAAAAAAGGCATGGGTGAGATTTCCTATAATTTAAATAAAAAGAAAGAATAAGTAATACCTTATTTTCAAGGTCTTTCGACCCCTATTACAGGACTCTTTGTTTGACCTCCCGACAGTGCAGACGTGTGTAGAGGACTACAAAGTTCTTCCCGGAGTGGCGGTTAGAGGTGCCGTACGGACGTTTTTACCTTTGGGCATCAAGGAAAGATTCACGCTAAATTGACGGCATCTTTCTCCTGGATCTAAGCGCTGTGAGCGAAGATTCCTATAAGCTGATGGTATCCTGTTTGGTGGTGAACACGAGTCATTTCTCAAATGGCGGGAAATAGGTGGACGTGCCATGGAAACTGTCAGTAGTGAAAGTGAAGGTTATACGTAACACCAGTAGCAGGTCTTGGTTTGACAGCAGACAATTTATACATTGCATCAATTATAGAATTATTTTTGTTTTCTTTTTGGAATTTCTGGGAGCTACGAGCTCGATTATCCAGATTTTCCGCCGACGAAGCCCTGGAAAGTATAGTCCGGAAGGGGAAGAGTGGTGGATTGGACCCGAAGGGACCAAAACCAATAAAAAAATAGAATAAAATTGAATAGATCTCGATTACAACTGTCAAGTTCAAAGTGTCTGCTATTATTTCCGTTGATATGAAAACAAATTTTTTTTTTTTGAAATATATAATAATAAATTAAGAGTCAGCTACTTAAAACTAAGGAGATATAATAAGGGTAAAATGATCTTTAATCTAAGATATTAAATAAAATCTTTTTGGCTCACCCCTAAAATTTAATGGTAAAACACACCCTCGACAGAAAGATTAATTGATGTCTAATTTTAAGATCGTTTAAACCTATTTATATTCTTTCGAATATAATAGCAGAGACTTCAAACTTGGCAATAGTAATCAGTGTCTAGAGACCTTCAGAATAAGGTATCACTTTTCTTTTTATTTAAGATTTGTTTGGTGAGTTTCACCCCTGAAAGGGTTGAAGTTCTGCTGTCCCCCTAAAAACGAAATCCGAATCAAAGCGTGTTTCCTTAAATGACCTAGAGTGCGCAAAATTAGCTCTGTTTAGTTTTAAATGGCCACCCTGTATAAATAAAGGCAATATTAATTTATAAAAGCATAGTACACTGAAATATTTTTTTTTTAGGTTTTAGAAACAAGAAAGGTTAGTATTGGTTAACCTTTTAGACCTTGCGAAAATCAGGGCCGGATTTAAGTATGTGGGGTCCCTGGGCCAACGATTGTGTGGGGGCCCCCTTATCAAATAAATTTAGTACAAAAGAAGGCCCTCACCAATGACACCATTTTAATTGTATGTACCTTTCTTTTCTTTTCTTTTCTTTTTTAGCGATGTAGGGGCCCCTAATTTGTAGGAGCCCCGGGGCCAGGGCGCCGCCTGGCTCCCTCGTATATTCGGCCCTGCGACAGATGTATTTGCTTAGAATATAAAATATAAGCAAAATATTATTTGGCTTTTCTCAGAATAAAATTTAAAAGTTTATTTAACATTTTAAGAAAATTTTCTTAAAATGTTAAATAAACTTTTAAATTTTATTCTGGAGAAAAGCCAAATAATATTTTGTTTAAATTTAATCTCCCAGAAAACAAATAAAACATAAAAATAATATAAAATATGTCAATTTACATATTTAAACTTCAATGAAAGAATCAAGTGCGAGGGCGGTTTTATAAATGAATATTAAACGTAAAGAACCGGCGCACAGTGCGTTGATATGTGGACAGAAATGCCGAAATTAATATTTTTAAAATTACTTTAAAGAGTATACCCTAACTTAGATATAACCAGATAATAACAAGACAATGCAGCTTTATATGTGGTCGTTTTTATAAAACACAAAACTGCCTTGCAATTTGTTTTTTATGGCTGATAATTTAGAAGGGTTGTATTTTAGAAAAAAGAATATGCGAGTTTTTATTTATGAAATTTTAAAACAATTTTTTTTGTTTATGAACTCATTTTACTTGTAAAAGGCAAATATTTTTATATTAATTAGCTGCAACTATCCACAGCTTTATATGAAATTTAATTTTTAGTTATGGACTGTCTCGAAAACATAAGAAACATATAAAAAATTAAAAAACACCTAATTTACAGAAATTTATTCAATTCAATATGTTTATTGAGTGGTTTAGAAATAGACAATCTAACGGATTTTTGTTTTCTGGAAAACTATGCAAGATACGAAAAATATTAAAAAACAAAAAAGTCGTATCTTTATTTGCCTACTCTAAAGAAATATAAGAGTTGTATTGAAGTCAGTGGTGTACATTTTTTTGTCAGCAATATTGCCTAAAATGCCGCTAGAGACGCTACTGGACTGGAATTTAATAAAGTCAGAGCTAAAGTAGCCCCTTGGTGCAACAAATAACATTTCCAAATTACTTTTAAGTTGATGAAGGATATTTACAATATTTATAAAAAACAAAAAAAAAAGGTTAAACGCTCTGTCTCTTGAAAACTATGCAATTTCAGACCTATGTTTATATAAACTTTTTTCATAAAATTAGCTCTTACCGCAACCCTGTATATTTTTGTAAATTGACTCCTATTTTTATTTACCCAGTATAATAATATTACAGTATTATTTTCTGCATATGCAGAGCCTGATGCCTTACTTAATTATGTATTGTAATAAACTATTTTAGTGCTTTAATGTCCTTTTTCGTAAATTATTTTTAAATAATTAAAAAAAAGAAAGAAAACAGCCCCAAATTTTGGTGATGTAGATAGGAAACGTTTACGGTAATTTGCATTTAAGTATTTAATAGATAAAATAATGCAATGTCATGCCATAATTGCTTAGATGTTTTTGTACAGTATACAGGGTTAATTTTTAAATTGGTACTTTCCTTTTAACACATTTTAAAACGCAAGAAAAAAAAATATTTTCCAGATAAACTTTTGACCGAAAATGCTTTATTTTTGAGTGTGTCAAAGTGTAAAGAAAAAAATGCGTTCTTTATTATAACTTTTCTACCATTCCTAATTTTCACAAAATTTGGTACACTTATTTTGACCATTACACTTACACATGTATAATGGTATTGGTTAACCTTTTTGGACATTGCAAAAGATATATTTGCTTGGATAAAAAATATGTCAAGTTACAAATTTAATTCTCAATAAAAGGATCAAGTGCGAGGGCGGTTTTATAAATGAATATTAAACGTAAAGAACCAGCGCGGCGTAGGCTGTTTCTTTATTACGATACCTTATAATTTGCCTCTGTTTGTTAATTTAAATTATTTAAAAAGACAAAAACAGCCCTACATTTTGATGATGTAGATTGGCATTGTTTACGGTAAGTTACAATGGTATGCGGTAATAATTGATTGGACGTTTTTTGTTAAATAATATAAATAACAATATTAAAAGTTAGGGAATTTGTTTTCACTTAAAAAATGTCTATTTAACTCTAGAGACCAGCAAGAAATAAAAATACTTAATCTTAGAATTTGTTTCCACTTAAAAAATTGTTTACCAAACTCTAAAGAGGCAGCAAAAAATAAAATACTTCATCTTAGAATTTTTTTCCACTTAAAAAATTGTTAAGGCAACTCTAGAGAAGCAGCAAAAAATAAAATACTTCATTATGGAATTTGTTTCCAGTTAAAAAAATGTTTATTTAACTCTAGAGAGCCAGCAAAAATAAAATACTTCATCTTAGAATTTTTTTCCACTTAAAAAATTGTTAAGGCAACTCTAGAGAAGCAGCAAAAAATAAAATACTTCATTATGGAATTTGTTTCCGTTAAAAAAATTGTTTAAAAACTCTAGAGAGGCAGCAAAAAAACAAAACAATTCATCGTAAAATTTGTTTCCACTTAAAAAATTGTTTACTAAACTCTAGAGAAGCAGCAAAAAATAAAATACTTCATCTTGGAATTTGTTTCCGTTAAAAAAATGTTTATTAAACTCTAGAGAGGCAGCAAAAAATAAAATACTCCTTCTTGGAATTTGTTTCCAGTTTAAAAATGTTTATTTAACTCTAGAGAGGCAGCAAAAATAAACTACTTCATCTTAGAATTTGTTTCCTCTTAAAAATTGTTTACAAAACTCTAGGGAGGCAGCAAAAAATAAAATACTTCATTATGGAATTTGTTTCCACTTAAAAAAATGTCTATTTAACTCTAGAGAGCCAGCAAAAAATAAAATACTTTCAACTTAGAATTTGTTTCCACTTAAAAATTGTTTAGTAAACTCTAGAGAGGCAGCAAAAAATAAAAACTCCATCTTGGTATTTGTTTCCGTTAAAAAAATTGTTTAATAAACTCAATAAAGGCAGCAAAAAATAAATTACTTTATCTTAGAATTTGTTTCCACTTAAAAAATTGTTTACTAAACTAAAGAGAGGCAGCAAAAAATAAAATATTCCATCTTGGAATTTGTTTCCAGTTAAAAAATGTTTATTTAACTCTAGAGAGCCAGCAAAAAATAAGATAATTCATTTTAGAATTTGTTTCTGATATAGTTTACTAAACTTCAAAGATGCAGCAAAAATTAAATACTCCTTCTTGGAATTTGTTTCCACTTGAAAAAATGTTTATTTAATTCTAGTAAGCCAGCAAAAAATAAAATATTTCATCTTAGAATTTGTTTCTACTTAAAAAATTGTTAGCTAAACTCTAGAAAGGCAGCAAAAATAAAATACTTCATCTTGGAATTTGTTTCCACTTTAAAAAATGTTTACTTAACTCTAGAAAGGCAGCAAAAAATAAAATACTCCATCTTGGAATTTGTTTTCAAAAATAATATAGTCCATCTTGAAATTTGTTTCCACTTAAAAAAATGTTAATTTAACTTTAGAGAGCAAGCAAAAAATAAAATACTTCATAGTAGAATTTGTTTCCACTTAAAAAAGTGTTTACTAAACTATAGGGAGGCAGCAAAGAATACAATACTTTATCTTGGAATTTGTTTCCGTTAAATAAATTATTTATTTAACTCTAGAGAGCCAGCAAAAATAAAATACTCCATCTTAGAATTTGTATCCACTTAAAAAATTGTTTACCAAACTCTAGAGAGGCAGCAAAAAATAAAATGCTTTATCTTGGAATTTGTTTCCACTTAAAAAATTTCTAATTAACTCTAGAGAGCCCACAAAACATAAAATACTTCATCTAAAAATTTGTTTCTACTTAAAAATTGTTAACCAAACTCTAGAGAGGCAGCAAAAAATAGAATACTTCAACTTGGAAGTTGTTTCCAGTTAAAAAATGTTTATTTAACTCTAGAGAGCCAGCAAAAATAAAATACTCCATCTTAGAATTTGTTT
This sequence comes from Listronotus bonariensis, assembly GCA_014170235.1. Lineage (NCBI taxonomy): Eukaryota > Metazoa > Arthropoda > Insecta > Coleoptera > Curculionidae > Listronotus > Listronotus bonariensis. The sequence continues at coordinate 30,785 of JACEGR010000003.1, forward strand.
TCACTTAAAAAATTGTTTACCAAACTCTAGAGAGGCAGCAAAAAATAACATACTTCATCTTAGAATTTGTTTCCACTTGAAAAAATTGCTAAATAACTCTAGAGAGGCAGCAAAAATAAAATACTTCATTTTGGAATTTGTTTCCGTTAAAAAAATGTTTATTAAACTCTAGAGAGGCAGCAAAAATAAAATACTCCTTCTGGAATTTGTTTCCAGTTTAAAAATGTTTATTTAACTCTAGAGAGGCAGCAAAAATAAACTACTTCATCTTAGAATTTGTTTCATTTTAAAAAATTGTTTACAAAACTCTAGGGAGGCAGCAAAAATAAAATACTTCATTATGGAATTTGTTTCCGTTAAAAAAAATTGTTTAAAAACTCTAGAGAGGCAGCAAAAACAAAATAATTCATCTTAAAATTTGTTTCCACTTAAAAAATTGTTTACTAAACTCTAGAGAAGCAGCAAAAATAAAATACTTCATCTTGGAATTTGTTTCCATTAAAAAAATGTTTATTAAACTCTAGAGAGGCAGGAAAAAATAAAATACTCCTTCTTGGAATTTGTTTCCAGTTTAAAAATGTTTATTTAACTCTAGAGAGGCAGCAAAAATAAACTACTTCATCTTAGAATTTGTTTCCTCTTAAAAAATTGTTTACAAAACTCTAGGGAGACAGCAAAAAATAAAATACTCCATCTTGGAATTTGTTTCCACTTAAAAAATGTCTATTTAACTCTAGAGAGCCAGCAAAAATAAAATACTTTAACCTAGAATTTGTTTCCACTTAAAAAATTGTTTAGTAAACTCTAGAGAGGCAGCAAAAATAAAAAACTCCATCTTGGAATTTGTTTCCGTTAAAAAAATTGTTTATTAAACTCAATAAAGGCAGCAAAAAATAAATTACTTTATCTTGGAATTTGTTTCCACTTAAAAAATTGTTTACTAAACTAAAGAGAGGCAGCAAAAATAAAATATTTCATCTTGGAATTTGTTTCCAGTTAAAAAATGTTTATTTAACTCTAGAGAGCCAGCAAAAAATAAAATAGTTCATTTTAGAATTTGTTTCTGATATAGTTTACTAAACTTCAAAGATGCAGCAAAAATAAAATACTCCTTCTTGGAATTTGTTTCCACTTGAAAAAATGTTTATTTAATTCTAGAAAGCCAGCAAAAAATAAAATACTTCATCTTAGAATTTGTTTCTACTTAAAAAATTGTTAGCTAAACTCTAGAAAGGCAGCAAAAATAAAATACTTCATCTTGGAATTTGTTTTCACTTTAAAAAATGTTTACTTAACTCTAGAAAGGCAGCAAAAATAAAATACGTCATCTTGGAATTTGTTTTCAAAAATAATATAGTCCATCTTGAAATTTGTTTCCACTTAAAAAATGTTAATTTAACTTTAGAGAGCAAGCAAAAAATAAAATACTTCATCGTAGAATTTGTTTCCACTTAAAAATTGTTTACTAAACTATAGGGAGGCAGCAAAGAATACAATACTTTATCTTGGAATTTGTTTCCGTTAAATAAATTATTTATTTAACTCTAGAGAGCCAGCAAAAATAAAATACTCCATCTTAGAATTTGTTTCCACTTAAAAATTGTTTACCAAACTCTAGAGAGGCAGTAAAAAATAAAATGCTTCATCTTGGAATTTGTTTCCACTTAAAAAACTTTCTAATTAACTCTAGAGAGCCCACAAAACATAAAATACTTCATCTAAAAATTTGTTTCTACTTAAAAATTGTTAACCAAACTCTAAAGAGGCAGCAAAAAATAGAATATTTCATCTTGGAAGTTGCTTCCAGTTAAAAAAATGTTTATTAAACTCTAGAGAGCCAGCAAAAATAAAATACTCCATCCTAGAATTTGTTTCCACTTAAAAATTGTTTACCAAACTCTAGAGAGGCAGCAAAAAATAACATACTTGATCTTAGAATTTGTTTCCACTTGAAAAAATTGCTAAATAACTCTAAAGAGGCAGCAAAAATAAAATACTTCTTTACTACTTTTGGAATTTGTTTCCGTTAAAAATTGTTTATTAAACTCTAGAGAGGGAGTAAAAAATAAAATACTTCATCTTAAAATTTGTTTCCACTTAAAAATTATTAACTGAACTCTAGAGAGGCAGCAAAAATAAAATACTTCATCTTGGAATTTGTTTCCACTTAAAAAATCTCTATTTAACCCTAAAGAGCCAGCAAAAATAAAATACTCTATCTTAGAATTTGTTTCCACTTAAAAATGATTTACCAAACTCTGGGAGGCAGCAAAAAATAAAATACTCCATCTTGGAATTTGTTTCCGTTAAAAAAATTGTTTAATAAACTCCATAAAGGCAGCAAAATATAAAATACTTCATCTTAGAATTTGTTTCCACTTAAAAATTCTTTACTAAACTATAAAGAGGCAGCAAAAATAAAATATTCCATCTTGGAATTTGTTTCCAGTTAAAAAAATGTTTATTTAACTTTAGAGAGGCAGCAAAAATAAAAACTTCATCTTGGAATTTGTTTCCGTTAAAAAAATTGTTTACTAAACTCTAGAGAGGCAGCAAAAATAAAATGCTTCATCTTAGAATTTGTTTCAACTTAAAAATTGTTTACTGAACTCTAGAGAGACAGCAAAAATAAAATACTCCATCTTGGAATTTGTTTCCAGTTAAAAAATGTTTATTTAACTCTAGAGAGGCAGCAAAAATAAAATACTTCATCTTGGAATTTGTTTCCGTTAAAAAATTGTTTAATAAACTCTAGAGACGCAGCAAAAAATAAAATACTTCATCTTGGAATTTGTTTCCGGTAAAAAAATTGTTTACTAAACTCTAGAGAGGCAGCAAAAATAAAATGCTTCATCTTAGAATTTGTTTCAACTTAAAAAATGTTTACTGAACTCTAAAGAGCCAGCAAAATATAAAATACTTTATCTTAGAATTTGTTTCCACTTAAAAAATTCTTTACTAAACTATAAAGAGGCAGCAAAAATAAAATATTCCATCTTGGAATTTGTTTCCAGTTAAAAAAATGTTTATTTAACTCTAGAGAGGCAGCAAAAATGAAATACTTCATCTTGGAATTTGTTTCCGTTAAAAAATTGTTTACTAAACTCTAGAGAGGCAGCAAAAAATAAAATGCTTCATCTTAGAATTTGTTTCAACTTAAAAAATTGTTTACTGAACTCTAGAGAGACAGCAAAAAATAAAATAGTTCATCTTGGAATTTGATTCCGTTAAAAAAATTGTTTACTAAACTCTAGAGAGGCAGCAAAATAAAATGCTTCATCTTAGAATTGTTTCAACTTAAAAAATTGTTTACTGAACTCTAGAGAAACAGCAAAAAATAAAATACTCCATCTTGGAATTTGTTTCCAGTTAAAAAAATGTTTATTTAACTCTAGAGGGGCAGCAAAAATAAAATACTTCATCTTGGAATTTATTTCCGTTAAAAAATTGTTTACTAAACTCTAGAGAGGCAGCAAAAAATAAAATGCTTCATCTTAGAATTTGTTTCAACTTAAAAAAATTGTTTACTGAACTCTAGAGAGACAGCAAAAAATAAAATACTCCATCTTGGAATTTGTTTCCAGTAAAAATGTTTATTTAACTCTAGAGAGGCAGCAAAAATAAAATACTTCATCTTGGAATTTATTTTTACTTAAAAAATTGTTTATCAAACTCTAGGGAGGCAGCAAAAATAAAATACTCCATCTTGGAATTTGTTTCTACTTAAAAAAATGTCCATTTAACCCTAAAGAGCCAGCAAAAATAAAATACTCTATCTTAGAATTTGTTTCCACTTAAAACATTGTTTACCAAACTCTAGAGAGGCAGCAAAAAATAAAATACTTTATCTTGGAATTTGTTTCCACCTAAAAAATTCTAATTAACTCTAGAGAGCCAGCAAAAATAATATACTTCATCTTAAAATTTGTTTTTACTTAAAAAATTGTTTAATAAACTCTAGAGAGGCAGTAAAAAATAAAATACTTCAGCTTAGAATTTGTTTCCACTTAAAAAATTGTTAACTAAACTCTAGAGAGGCAGCAAAAATAAAATAGTTCATCTTGGAATTTGTTTCCACTTAAAAATTGTTTACCAAACTCTAGAGAGCCAGCAAAAATAAAATACTTGTTCTTCAGAATTTGTTTCCACTTAAAAATTGTTTAGTAAACTTTAGAGAGGCAGCAAAAATAAAAACTCCATCTTGGTCTTCGCTTCCGGTTAAAAAATGGTTTATTAAACTCTAGAGAGGCAGCAAGAAATAAAATGCTTTATCTTAGAATTTGTTTCAACTTAAAAAATTGTTTACTGAACTCTAGAGAGGCAGCAAAAATAAAATGCTCCTTCTTGAATTTGGTTCCAGTTAAAAAAAAGTTTTTCTTAACTCTAGAGAGGCAACAAAAATAAAATACTTCATCTTAGAATTTATTTCCATTTAAAAATTGTTTATCAAACACTAGGGAGGCAGCAAAATCAAATACTCCATCTTGGAATTTGTTTCCGTTAAAAAAATTGTTTATTAAACTCTAGAGAGGCAGTAAAAATAAAATTCTTTATCTTGGAATTTGTTTCCGTTAAAAAATTGTTTATTAAACCCTAGAGATGCAGTAAAACATAAAATAGTTCATTTTAGAATTTGTTTCCACTTAAAAATTGTTAACTGAACTCTAGAGAGGCAGCAAAAATTAAAATACTTTATCTTGGGATTTGTTTCCGTTAAAAATTGTTTATTAAACTCTAGAGAGGCAGAAGAAAAATAAAATATTCCATCTTGGAATTTGTTTCCACTTAAAAAATTGTCTACTAAACTCTAGGGAGGCAGCAAAAAATAAAATACTTTATCTTGGAATTTGTTTCCGTTAAAAAAATTGTTTAATAATCTCTAGAGAGGCAGTAAAAAATAAAATATTTTTTTAGAATTTGTTTCCACTTAAAAATTGTTAACTGAACTCTAGAGAGGCAGCAAAAAATAAAATACTTCATCTTGGAATTTGTTTCCGTTAAAAAATTGTTTATTAAACTCTAGAGAGGCAGTAAAAATAAAATTCTTCATTTTATAATTTGTTTCCACTTAAAAAATGTTAACTGAACTCTAGAAAGGCAGTAAAAAATAAAATCTTCATCTTGGAATTTGTTTCCGTTAAAAAATTGTTTATTAAACTCTAGAGAGGCAGTAAAAATTAAATACTTCATTTTAGAATTTGTTTCCACTTAAAAGATTGTTAACTGAACTCTAGAGAGGCAGCAAAAAATAAAATACTTTATCTTGGAATTTGTTTCCAGTTAAAAAATGGTTATTTAACTCTAGCGAGGTAGCAAAAATAAAATACTTCATCTTGGAATTTGTTTTCGTTAAAAACATTGTTTATTAAACTCCAGGGAGGCAGTAAAAATAAAATACTTCATTTTAGAATTTGTTTCCACTAAAAAAATTGTTAACTAAACTTTAGAGAGTCAGCAAAAAATAAAATACTTCAACTTGAAATTTGTTTTCGTTAAAAACATTGTTTATTAAACTCCAGAGAGGCAGCAAAAATAAAATACTTCATCTTGGAATTTGTTTCCGTTAAAAAATTGTTTATTAAACTCTAGAGAGGCAGTAAAAAAGAAAATACTTTATTTTAGAATTTGTTTCCACTTAAAAAATTGTTAACTGAACTCTAGAGAGGCAGCAAAAAATAAAATACTTCATCTTGGAATTTGTTTTCGTTAAAAACATTGTTTATTAAACTCCAGAGAGGCAGTAAAAAATAAAATACTTCATCTTAGAATTTGTTTCCGCTTAAAAATTGTTTATTTGACTCTGGAGAGCCAGCAAAAATAAAATACTTCGTCTTAGAATTTGTTTCCACCGTAACAGTTACGTTATCGTTAATATTTTAAACGTATTGTTATATTTTTAAGTTTAAGAAGTACCATCAATAATGGTACCAGTGTCGAGCCATTTTACTGTCACCTGAAGTGAACCTGATCTCGGCAGGAGCCGGATGTTAGCTGTTGCAGGTCGCGGTCAAGTGAAAGGATTAGTATGAAATTTTGTTGGTCTCTTTTACATAACTGACGCAATCGGATGCATTCCAAAGAATTTGTTGTGTATTTTTTATTGCGCAATAAAAAATGGGGATGTTCTAAATAATAAGAATCTAATTTAGGTAGGCGCGTGCCTTGTTATTACGCAAGAATGCGCGTGGGGGACAAATATACCCCCAACCATAAAAATTCAATGATCGTTTTTATTTGTTTTTTGACTGCTTCCTGATTATATTTTTAGTTAAAAGCATTTTCTTTTAATATGTGAATAATTAAAGGAAAAAATGGCCCAGGAAAAATACTCGTATTAAAACATTTAAATGTAATGTGTTAATGAAAGTCACTGTCTTTTTTAGCTGATTATGGGACGGCAATGCGAGAAAAGCAAAAAGTGAATTGTACTTATAAGTACACTTCAAACTTTGCCTAAGTTAACATAAATTAAAAATAAATTGTATGAATTTAAAAATTGGTATCGTAGTAGTTAGACCTTTATTAATAAAATTAAAAGAAAAATGTAACGATTTTCGTTTTTATTACATTTACTTCTAACAGAATTTTCACACTTGGCCTAAAAACATAAAATAAAACTAAACAAACGTAATTATTTTTTAGAAATAATTCCTAAAATATTAATAATACCAAATAAAATAATAGTAAAAGTTTATTCTGAATCAGTTTCTTCTTGTTGTCTTGGAGCTAGGCACTGCTCACAAATTGTTTTCATATCATGTTTACGCATTAGCTGTCTATACTTCACACAAAAATTTTATGTCTTATCGTCTTTTTGTCGGGGACAAATAATAGATCTGCTCCAAATCCTTGAACTTCTCCCAACCTGATATACATACAGGGGTGGTCATATTGACTTTCTGAGGGTGGGCCATGAACCGAGGAGAAGTGTGTGAGGTGGCAAAAACAAAAATTTTTAAAGGAGGTTCAAATTTTTTGAAGAGCAAAAAAGAATCCGCTATCCTCTTTTTATTGTTTTCACCTTTTATTCTTTTTAAAAAATTACACAAAACCTTCTTCCCACGTATTTGAAAAGGTCCTTACTCCTCAATTCCATCAGCAGCCTCACCCTCGGACCAACCTTGGGGGGTACCTCAATAAATGCCCATATTTGCCATTAGACATGTATGAAACACAATAAAATAGAAAAGATGTCGCATTCAAGGCCATGACCCCCATGGCTCCCCCTCAAGACCGCCCCTGTATACATATTGCTCATCACATTACGAGGTGTGTGTCGCGTGTGAATGGGTTATGAGCATATATCTAAGGAGGTGTTAGAATGGTCTCTAGAGATTTTTTTAATTGTAAAAATCTGAAATTTATTACAAAATTACCAAAACTGGGGGTTAATCTGACCTCCACGCGTCTATTTAGGGGTTTTACAAATTTGCCGCCCGTAGGCTATTAATTTTAGTCGCCCCTAATTTTTTCCTTTTTCATTGAAAAACAAATTATTTAAAGAGGCAAAAAAAGGTCTTTACTTTCCTTTCTACGTACTAAATTAAATTTGAAATCACCTAAACAGTTTATAAAGTATTAAATCTGCCGCCCCCTAAAAACGCCGCCCTAGGCTCCAGCCTACTCCAGCCTTCTGGTAAATACGCCACTGCCGCAATTGTTATGTTTTAACTTATTTCGGTAAAATAAAACTCAAAAATATTTTAAAAAGTGCAAATGTTCCTACCAATAATTAATATATGAAAGGCTTTTGCAACAAGATACACAGCCACTAATTTCTGTTGTATTGTCTAATTTATTTTATTATTAATATGACAAACCCCAATATTCTTCTCAGACCAAATTAAGTTATAAAAATAATTCAAGTTTTTTTCAAAATTCTAAGTTCAAATTTTATTTCAAGTGGTAAAGAAAAGTAAATATCAATTAAAATTTAATATTTTATAAATTTGATGTCTACAGCTGCAATTAGAAAATAAATAATAAGTGACATATTATTAGGTAAACCTGTTGATTAAAAACATGATCTAACGGGATAATTTACCCTTCAACCTACAATATAAGCCTACCACATGATCTATCCGAGAGAATCATTTCCCAACCACTAGTTAAAAAATCACCTGGTCTTATTTCTGTTTCCAGCAGACCTATTACTAAACCTATGCTGTAGGTTTTGTCGGTTCTCTAGAGTTTATAGAACACCTAACGTGGATGGTACGCGAAAAGTTCATAACTTTTTATTCGGGGAGAGACTCTAAGCATTCTGACAGTGGCGTAGAGTGCCTTGGAGGGGCTCCGTATCACAATTAAATTTTTAAAGATCAAAAAAAGGGTCTCCACTTTCCAAATCTCCAAAAACATATTGTTTTTCTACACACATTAGGGGGCCCCTATAGTCCCCACTTTCCCAAAATTTGAAGATCCAAAAAGGGTCCCACTTTCCAAATACATTGTTTTTTTCTATTTAAGCATTGCTTTACACATTTAGGGGCCCCTATACCCCGAGGGCCCCGTATTATTGATACGGCTGATACGGCGTTTGCTACGCCCCTGCATTATGACTAACCTTGGTGTTATCAAAACCACTATCTCGCAATTGTCTAAGTGAAATTGTCAATGTCTTCGCACAGAGGCGTCTTGTTAAGATTTTATTTTATTAGATTAAAATAATTTCAACCGAGTGCTAATGAACCTTTGTTTATAGATTGAAACCTTTGTATTGTAAGTAACTTAATATTAAATATTTCATTATTTTATTTCTTTTTAAAGTAATAATAACTTTTATTATATTGTGTCAGAGCAGAATAGTTCTACATAATGTATAAAAGTTTTAATTTTCATAAAATGTTAAATAAACTTTTTAATTTTATTCTGGAGAAATGCCAAATAATATTTTGTTTAAATTTAATCTCCCAGAAAACAAATAAAGCATAAAATACTTTATTATATGGCTAAACATTGTTTACTATTCTTTTTATCTGGTTAAGATACCTAATAGGTGTATCTTTTACCAGTTAATTTTTCCAAAAGTAATGTCAAACTCTAAAGTGTCCATCAGACATTTCATTTTTATATTTTTTCAGTTTTCTAACAAGTTTTTCAATAAGTTTTTAGGTAAACTGTTTACCACATTTTTGGTAAACTATTTACCACATTTTTGAGACGCAATCATTGGCCCAGTTCTCGCAGCCTGGCGTCTTAAAAATAATTTCAACCGAGTGCTAATGAACCTTTGTTTATAGATTAAAACCTTTGTATTGTCAGTAACTTAATATTAAATATTTCATTATTTTATTTCTTTTAAAGTAATAATTACTTTTATTATATTGTGCCAGAGCAGAATAGTTCTACATAATGTATAAAAGTTTTAATCTTCATAAAATGTTAAATACACTTTTTAATTTTATTCTGAAGAAAAGTCAAATAATATTTTGTCTAAAATACTGCTGTTTAAATTAAAAATTATCTGTTTAACCAAAAATGTGAGGTCAAAATTGTAAAATTTATAAAAAAGATTTAAAAAGTAAGCTCTTAATAAGACTAAAATGCTCATTTTCTACTGACTTGGATTTGGATCTTAAACTATAAATTTTAAATAAAATTTTAAGAAACTTAACGTGCATTTTACAAAAGTAAAGTAAATTGTGCAGCTGACTTATCCTGCCCAAAAACAATAATATTTCCATCTTACAAAAGTTCAGCTATAAAACTGGCATACTTAGTAGTTATTTAAATGGAGGTTAACCCATAGAAAACAAAATTGAATCTTTGGCAAATATCAGTTTATAGCAAACAGATTTGTTTACTTTCCAACAAACAGCTTTTATTTTAAATTCTGGCATTTTTTAATTACATTTTTATTTGTTATTATATAAAAACTACAATTTATTTTTATTTATTTTTATTTTTTTGACATAACATAATAACTATAGTTTTTAATCAACTAATTTTAAATACAATATGTAAATAGAAGCTTGTTACTATACAAAGTACAAATTTATGGTCTTATGGATATTACAAAAACATATTTTTTTACTTAAAAACTGCTTTCATGGTAAAGAAATTACTTATTTATTTCAAACAGTTTTAATACCTATATTAACTAATAATAACCATTAGGGATATCACAATACTTGAAAGCAAATTCTCAAGATAAGATAATAACAACTAAAAAGTGAAGAAAACTCTTTTTCTGTAATATCTAACATGTTAAATACACAACATCATGTTTGCTCAGAGGAGATAACCCCTTAGCAAATAAATTTTGACATAAAATTTTTTGCCCCAAAAAATAAAAATTGACGTGTTTTACATTTTTTAAGTGTTCAAATACCATAATTAAATGAGGTGACTCGTTTTAATTAGCATGTACTGTATGTACTTTACCGTGCGCACATAAATTATTAACAACATTTTTGTCACAGATTTGGACCTTCGCTTGTTGGGCTTTTTTAAGCGGGCGTCCATCGTACATTAACAAAACTAACATTCATAGTAGCGAGCATCAAAGTCTATGACCAAATTTTAAACATGTATGTACTTAATATTTCAACTAAAGAATTTAAAAATGCAGCAGTAAAATGGCCATCACGTTCACCAGATATATGTAAGTAGGGTAAAACGTGGATAGATACCCCATTTTCAAAAAACCTCACTTTCTTTATTTGAGACCAAGAATTAATAACTTAAGAAAGAGCCGCATTCACCCCGCACCTCAGCTGCACACAGGCTGTTTTGTGTTGAGGACGCGTTTACTACACTACTTGACTATTTTGGAGCCATTTTTGTAATATTGCAGTGGCCATGATTGGGCGCATTAATCTTAAGACCCCAGGTAATGTTATGTTAAAAGAATCAGACAGTTAAAGTTTCACTCATAGACTCCCAGAACAATGGTAAATTTTTGGTCATCAGTTTGGACGCTGGATTGGATGAATTTATGAAGCGGCAAATTACACGTACTGTTTACGTGTGTACTCGATGGATACCCGCTTCATAAATTCCACGAAGCGAGCGTCCATGCTGATGACCAAAAATTTAGCATTGTTCTGGGTGTCCATAGCAAAGAATACCAATCCATAGAACCCACAAGTGAGATTTTAGCGTACCCTAAAAATTTTTAGTACCTACCCTGACTAACAGATGGCGAAAGTAGTGCGATGTCGCTTTGCTAATAGGATTACCATCAGAAATTGATAGCAGTCGCTGACGAGCAGTCGGCCCTATCAGTTAGAGTGAGGATATACGCAAAATTTAATAAAAATATAATCCCCGATAAATGGACCCAGTATCCATAAGATTATTAAATTTATGATTTCAGAATAGAATATATCGATGGGTTTTTGACAAAACATCGTAAGCGACATTCGCCAATTTTACGGGAAACGATTTTTTCTTCCCATCGCGTTATTTTTAAAGAAAAACCGAGATACTAAATGTTTTTTTTAGATTTCTTCTCAATTTGAATTACAAAACAAACATATTTGACATTTAATGTCAAAATTTTCAGAATCTCCTAAAAAAAGCTAAACATTTTAAAATTCTAAACTTAAATAATAGTTAATTTTTTAAAAATATCTGAATTGGTATAAAAGTTATTACAATTTTTTTTTATTTATTTTTAACACCCCGTACTTTAAAAACTAAGACGTTTAGGTCACTAACGTCTACACCTCGTTACATGTCGTTTGACGCCGGCCAATCAGAATTGGGCGATGACGTCCACTACATATATAGAACTCGGAATGCAAACGACATGTAACGAGGTCTAGACGCTAATGTTTAGGACATATGTTCATATGAAGTTTTTTTCTTATTTTTTATTGTAGAATTAGCCCTTAAAGTTTGTCGGATAAGTTGTGAAACACCCTGTATAATGCTGTTGGCGAAGAATGAGAGAATAAATAACATTACTATACTTTCAAAAATTATTTGCAACATGCATTTTGTTAACCCAAGCAAACCCAAGACAGGGATTCGTACCCGAATCCAAAAATATAATTTTACGACGTATCCACCTGCACGCAGACTCAATTTAGAATAGTTAGAATATAACTTGTCTAAACCGTATTTGAGAAAATCTTGCAAAATAAATAAACTATTCGTTTTCTGGTTTTGCAGATAATCAACATTATAAATATTTTTACATCTTAGAAAATAAACGAAAAAGTAGTATTTATATTTTACTTATGGTCTAGGTTCATTATAATTTTTTATAATATCAGTGATATATCCTATTCTGAAATCATAAATTTAATAATCTTATGGATACTGGGTCCATTTATCGGGGATTTTATTTTTATTAAATTTTGCGTATTTCCTCACAGTAACTGATCGGGTCGGCTGCTCGTCAGCGACTGCTATCAAACTATCAATTCCTGATGGTAATCCTATTAGCAAAGCGACATCGTACTACTTTCGCCATCTGTTGGTCAGGGTAGGTACTAAAATTTTTAGGGTACGCTGAAATCTCACTTGTGGGGTTCTATGGATTGGTATTCTTTGTCTATAGTAAAACTACAATTGTCTTTGAAAGAATACAATTGCAAAGTTTTAGTGACTAGTATAAAAGATAGAAATAAAGCAAGTTGGCCAACTGACATTCTCTTGCCCAACTATTATTTTCCAAATGGCAACCTTTTTAGACAAGTACAGTCAAGGACAAAAAAAACCGTCCACCAAGTTAATTTTTTTAACGGTCTTTTTGTTTTAAATTTACCTTAAAAATCAAGTGGGCGAAATACTCTTTAAAAAATTAAAAACCTGTTTAGAATGGTATCAGAAATCCAAAAATGGTAAAATATACAGGGTTTTTCATTTAAAATTGTAAAATTGAAGCCATTTCCGGTTAAATCGAAAGTAACCGGAAAGTGAGAAATATGCGAAAACTCTCCTAGTTTCATACCATTTGCCTATTAATAGATCAATTTTAGGCGTTCAACCAATTATAACCGCGGTAATAATTGGTGACAAATTTGACGTATAATAATTGTTTAAACGTCAACATAACCGATTAGTAAATACCGTTTTAAAATTGGTTCTTGGCCTAAAATTGATGATAGTCTCATTTTGATGTGTCTATCACTTTAGACTCTAGGAGTTATGGTTTGTCTAATAAATTTGATGGTATATGGTCTATATGGTGTATACAGTGTGTCTAGGTAAGTTGGCGTCATATGGGAAACTTTTATTATTGATTTTACGAAAAAAGTTATTCTTTATAAAAAGTTCTGCATGGTACAAAACCTAAAAAGCAACCATTAGATATCAGTTGTATTAGTGCTCTACGAAATGTAATTTTGCTTAAGAGTAAAGTACCTGTATTTGTGCTTGCTCATTAAAAAATTTTTTGATTTTTCTTGCGATAATACTGAAAATTTAGGTTTGTACATTAGTGCAGAACATTTAATGATAACAGTTTTAAATAAACTTTCCAAATTTATTGTTATTAAAACAAAAAGAATAAACAATGCACTAATGTACAAACTTGAATTTTCTCGATTTTCACAGAAAAAAATTAAACAAATTTTTGTTTAAAAAAAATAACTGCATGATTAGAAATAACTTTTTACTTCAAAAGTTTTTCTTTTATAACAATTTGCGATATTAGCAAAAATAGAGGTAATTTACTCTTGAGCAAAAATTAAATTTTTGGCGAAGTCTTGTAGTGGAGTGACACAACTTGATATCTGATGATTGTATTTTAGGTTTTGGATCATGCAGAACTTTTTATAAAACATACCTTTTGTTCGTAAAATGATTAATAAAAAAATTTCCATATAGGTATATTTATATATTCTTTTTTACTCTAGGTGGCAAAACCATTTCACAAAAATACAAAAAAAAAGGGAAGGTTTAAGAAGTGCGAGCTAAAAAATGTTCTTCTAACAAGTAATGAATAAGTTAATAACAATTTGGAATTTATATTTTTGTTAAACAAATGCTTTAAAAATTTTATCATTACTATTTGTGTTAATTTTTTTTTTTGTAAATAATAAAAAAATATATAGTTTTTTTCTTAGTTCGACCCATACTTCTTAGAGACAGTGGCTGTTTTAGAAGTGGAGCAACCTTATAAAATTTGCATGAGTTTTTTTGTTTACACAGTACAAAGGAGATATATCCCACACTGCAGGCATCTATCCTCATTAGTATTTTTTTGGTGGAGCAACTATCTGCAAGGGTAGGCATCCATCCTCATAAAATGTGTTTTACAAGCTAAATTTTGCCAAATCTTTAATTGATAAGGTAAATAAAAAACAAGTCGTAATTAAAATTAATGGATTAGGCTAGGTATATTTATAAAATTAATTTTATTATTATTGGCATTTTAAAAATTATGGAGGTTTTTGAAAAGTGGGACTTTAATCCCGGTTTTACCCATGTGTAACTCTTTTTGTGAGACAAGAAGAGCGTAGTAAACACTTGTTAAGAATTAATCAAACTTTAAGTGCAGAAAACCTTTAAAAAATATTTTTAATAATATTATTTATATTCATAAAATAAAGGTAGATCTTTGCTTAAATAACATTTTGTTTGTATTTATTTAAATTACAATACATATATTAATGTTTAATATTTATTAAATGCTTTATTATTAAATGTACATACAAATTAGGGGAAAAACTAATATATTTTTTTATTTTTTGGGCTTTTCACTAGCTAATTAACAGATACTTTATTGTATCATTTTCAAATAGGGTACTCATATAATTTGCTTACAATAACGACAAATATTGTTTTACATAATGAGCAAAAATTGATTTAAAAAGTAACAAGACCTGAACAGTTATTTGTTTAGCTTCTTTAGCTCAAAAAGTTCTGTGTTCTATTACCAAATATACAATCAATTTTTGATCCATATTTGCTTTTATTTTATTTTACAAAATTCACTGCAGATAACAGATTCTTTGCATTTCCGAACACAGGTTTATTGACTAAGATCTAAAATCACCTAAAGTAAACACTTATTATCTATTGGTTATCCAAGAGTGTCTCCAATACGTCAAGGATACTTAGTTCTTGATTTTCAGCTATATCTTCATTTAAAATTAAGCCTAAAATAAAATTATATCCGTGTATACCTGCAGAAGGTCATACCTACGCCATCTGCACTAACCACTTAACACTAGAAGAAGAGAATGGTTAAATTTTATGAACCTACATATGCTGCACCTCTATGGGTGTCCGCTAGGAAGAGCATAAAGCAACATAATATGGTTTCTTATATTTTTTTAACTTACCTTGGTTCTTTTCAACTTCAACATCAGACGAAGCCGAAATGGGTGCCTGAAATTGTTGGTCCAGGTCTAGTATCTCGTCACCTTCTAGCTCGAAACTGATAGAAGAACCAAACCCACTATCAAAGCTGTAATTGGGGGAGATAAACTGGAAATTTAATTTATCTAAATCACCGAACATATTGTTTGTATCATTTGAATTTGTAAGTTCTGGAACAGACATATCCTGTGGATCAAGGTTCGTGATATCTCCTTGGACAGAGGACCACTGTTTGTTATTACCGCTTAAAAGAACATCACTGATTGGTCCAATAACGTTTCTACTTTGGGAAGAACATGTTTCTTGACTACTCCTCAAAAATTCATCACTAGCGACATCAGATTGGTTCTCATTATCCAAGGAAACGGCAACATTTTCTAGATTATTTAAATGTGGCACAATCTCGGATGACGTTTTTGTGGCTAAATAGGGCCGAGGTTCACAACATATTTTTTCTAAAAAAAAAAGAACATACTAAGATTCTAAAAGATAGGTTTAAAGAAATACAGTTTAATTAATCAAGGAGTTAATTACCTTTAGTAAAAAAACTCTTTAGAGTAATTTTGTAATTGTAAACTCATTGATTAGTAAATATTTATGTATGCACGTTCAGCCAAATTAAAATGTACACGGGAGAGTTTAAAACAACAAAGTGGAACCAATGCGTCATCTTGTTTAAATGCCTACATTTTTTGTATAATCTCTACCTGTCAGTGTTCTGGACGCGTTAGACCTCTCCTTTTCACATATTGCCTGTGTACTTTTTAATTTAGCTGACGTGTTTGTATATTTTAAACAAGAACAGTGATTTCCTAAAAACTTATTGTTACAAGCCATATATATTTAGTATCAGGGTCGTACGCCGGGAGAGGACGTAATGGGGGCAATTGCCCCTCAGGGGTCCTCTTTTCACAAAAGAAATAAAGTGGAAAAAAAGGGCAAGGGCCTTTTTGTTTTTGCGTTTCTTTTTCTGTTTTTTAAATAAATGAATTTGTTACGTTTCTAAGAGGTTTTGTAGGGGAGGACCTTTTATTTGCTTTCTCCCCCTCAAAATTATTTTTTGCGGACGGGCCTTTTGGTACGTATGTAGAGCGATAAATAATAAAAATAAATTTAAACTTTGAAATATAATATTGTAAAATTGACAGAGGAAAATTTCACAATAACTGTTGGGAGTCATCTTGGAAAAAAATTAAATAGTAAGGGGGTCTTGTGGAACATTATTTTAAAGATCCTTACGAGTATTTTATACCCTAGAATCTAAAGTCAATACCTTCGCTTACTACAAAATGGCGGTACTTTGGATGACCATATTTCCGAAAATAATGAAGGTAGATATAATTTATGTGATATTTTTAAAGTTCTTTCAAAAATCTCTTTAATGGTGATATAATATACAGGATGCTTTATTAAAAATATATATACTTTGTGTCTTCCCCTCTATATTATCACCGAGTATTACTAAAGGTAGAAGGAATTTAGCCTCTTTATGCTAAAGATAATATTGCCAAATTACCACAAAATCGAAAAAGTTATTTAGAATATTTACGCACAAGGACCAATATTTTTTTAAATAAATTTAGCATCCTGTATATTATAATATCAAACAAACCTCGTTATATTAAAATTCAACGTCTATTTATTTTATTTTAAACATATTAGGATAAAAACCATGCCATTTTTGGTTGGATTATTTTTAATTTATTTGATAGATTAATGACTATATAAACAGATTAAAACTGTCCGTTAATAATAAATGAGCAGGTTTAGAGCAAATTATATATTTATGATAGCAATCCAGTACTAAGAGATGATAACGGAGCAAAATTAATTTTGGGGGATAATCTCTGTCCAAAACATAAGTGAATATTATCATATACACAATAAGTTTGGGCAAATCTGTTACGTAGAATAATTTATGAAGCATTTGACCTGACTTGCGGCAACGTATTTAACATTACATGATATCTGCAGGAACCGTTTCTTGCAGGATGTTCCAGCATCTTGTACTTAGTTACAAACTAAAATATGCTTTTCCTTTTAACAGGGTGTTCCGTAACGACTGCAGGATTAAATCAAGTATGTTGTAAGGGGTTATCTGATTTTAAATAAACATAAAAAATAATAATAAACCGACTTTAAAAAAATAACTAAAACACCCTAAAAAGTTAAAAATAATAAATAAAAAAACGATGTCGGGTAATAACATATGGTATTAAAGTCAGTGGCGTAGCTAGGGCAGCAGGGGCTATGCGGCAAAAAGAAATTGGGCCCCTAAAATTTAAAGAGCAAAAAAGGTCGTCAGTACTTTTGACTCCTCTCTATTGTGAGGAGCAAAAAGGTCCTAAGTACTTTTTTCCTTACCTTTATTTTCTTTATGTATCTTTATTCATACTAACCAACACCTCAAAATGTAAAGAGTAAAAAAAGGTCCTTCCCCTTTATTTTACTCTTATTTGTTTTTGTTTTTACTATTTCTGTACTTACCCCGAGGGTCCTTTTTTAACCTCCAAGGGACCCCCTAAACTCGGGGCCCTGGGGCATAGCCCCATAGTAGCTACGCCACTGATTAAAATATAAATATTTAAAATTAATTCCTCAAATAGTTTTGGAGATATAGGCGTATTTGTAAAATTTTATTAACTAAGTGTATAGATTTTTTAAACTAAACGCGTTTTTCTTAAAACGGTGTTTTCAAAGTCGGTGAGCAAAATGTCTCTGAAACCGCTTTACCGGTCGATTAAAAATTTTTAGACATCTTATCTTTTAAAATATTTTTGTTAGTGGTTGATCAAAGAAACAAGGTTTCTAACAATAACTTGGATTTTTTTAATCCACACACAGTGGTAATAAAAAAAAACATTTTTTTTGTTTGGAAACAGCTATTTTGTCAAAATCAATAGTTCTACTATTTCTTTGATCGTTACCTGTCTTTATCCATCCTTAAAATATATTTACCGGGTTTTTGGCTATTAAATGATTTGGACCCGAGATATCTTTTCACCCCCAGACACCTTTTACGGAATTCTTGCAAGAGATCAGCTACAGAAGCAAGGAAACTCAACATTTTTAAAAGTGAACGGCGGAATCTTATCATCAGAATCAGAATATGTTATTATAAAGACTTATAATACCAGTTTTTGACAAAATGGTGAAGAAGTTTACTTTATTTTATGAAGATTTCTGCTACTAGGTCTTTAGCTTACCAGCCTAAACAGAGGGAGCCTGTTAAAGTAATATTTTTAAATATTTTTTTATTTCCCTTTGGCCTTTATAATTTTTGCGAAATAACCATTGAAGGCAAAAAAACCATTTGCTTAACTCACGATAATCACAAGTCCTACACCTTACCTGCGGTCTAGTAGTTTTTATAATAAGTAATACTAAGAAAAGAAGAACCTTTATCAAAAACATTCATATTTAAATAATTTTAAGCTCTACTTTTCTTGGCAGTTTTGTTCCCCAATTTTAGGCAAAATTTTTTTTTTTTATATTTTTTCTATCTGCAGGAATATAATAGCTGTAATTATTACAAGTAAATATGGTATTTTTATTCGAGAACGTTTAGTTTTTAAGATATTCATTATCAAAATTAAATAGAAAACTAACCTAAATTCACCATATTCTCCCCTTGTTTTGCACGCAATTCTTGAGGTGTCCGCTGAGGAGGTACTTAATATTTAATTTTTACCTTTTATTCATTCATTTTTCTTTTTATTTTTCATAAAATTAAAAGCTTTTTTAATCTACTGCAATTGTATGGAAAAAAGGGGTAAAATAAATGGAAAATGGGTTTTAAGAGGTGAAAGTCAAATATTAACTGTCCAGTTAGCTGTAAAAAATTATCAACAAAAGCAGGGAGAATATGGTAAAAATAAAGGCTACTAGAACCAAAAGTTGCTGACTATAAGTCAATCAATCAAATTTTAGATTCGTAATCAGCCCCCAAAAAACACGGTATGCCAAAAATCATCAAAATCGGCGTGGTGTCCGATAAGTAAACAATTTTTGCAAAAAAAATCATTTGACATACGCACTCTAGAAAATAAAGGGGTTTGTTATTTAAACTCTGTATTCACATAATATTAAAGAGGTAGTAAAAGCAAAAACATTTGCTGACTTAAACTTAAAAATCGATTAACAAATCACCTCTTATATAAATATAAACAACTTACTTTTTGATAAAACTCTTCTTTTCTGGTACTATGTGTTTTAACTATCAAGTTAACAATATCGGTGCGGTCTTGTTTTTTGCAATTATTGCAGCTAGTAGAACCTTGTGCTAAAAAGTTAGTTTATATTTATTAAATTGTAATTTAAACCCCTTTAATAAACCTAAAAATGCATGCCTAAATAGTGGGGCGTTTTATTTAAAACTTATATTTTTGTTTCTTCCCACACACTTGTTTCTTAAATCGAAAAAAATCAAAAATTTAAGCCCCTAATTTTAATTTTTAGGTTTTTATTTTATTTTAATTTTTTTTTATTTAAAAACTTATATTTCTAATCATTTTTTAAATAATTTTTATATTTTTGCCGGGTTTTAAAATATAGCGTTTATCACCAAACTTTTGTACAGATTTTTAAAAGGCCCTACATTACTTTTTTAAAGTTGATTTGCAGTAATTGAAAATTATGTAAAAAGAATGAAAACATGGCTTTTGAAGCCACTGCAATCAATGTAAATCAACTTAAGAAGAAATTTGTGTAGGGCCTTTTAAAAATCGCGAGTAATCTATAAAAAATTATGGTGATAAGCACTATAGCTCAAAACCCGGCCAATATATGAAAATTTAAAGAAAAATAAATCCATGACTTCTAAGATGGAAAAAATTTAAAAAAGTACTTACAATAAAAATTAGGGGGCTAAAACTTTCAGGATTTTTTTCGACTCAAAAACAAAATCTTTATCTGTTCATGAAGAAAACAAAATAAAAGTTTTAAATAAAATACCCTACTAAATAGCTTCGTTATATTAAAAAAGGTTTTTACTTCTCTTTTACTATGTTGTAGTCTTTATAAATATAGTAATATAAAAATTGTAAAGATTTTTATAGAGAAATATGTGGGTATATTAGGGACATAACTTAAAATTATAGAGAATTATGCAGGGTGCTCAAAAAGAAGATCTATATTAAACTTATGTTATTTGAAATGGATCACCCCGTATATTTTTTTAAAATCTTGAAATTTAATCTTGGCTCTTTACAAAAATGTAACATGGTTATTAATAAGCAACGCCTTTAAAAAATTGACTTTATGACGATTAAAAATATTATTAAACAATGAAAAATTGCTATTCAGGGTGTTCCCTTATTAAATGCTTATATTTAAGGAGGTGATTTAAAAACCTATTAAAAGAAAAAAACTTCATATGGACATATGCCCTAAACGTCTTAACTTTTGACATACAGGGTATTAAAATTTTCAAAAAAATTAAAAACACTTATTTTAATAAAAACTGTTCTACTGAATATAAACCTTATTTCAAAGGATATTTATTATTTTTGTTAATAATTGCTAATAAACAAACTACAAAACCAAAAATTTTAAAAGAAAAAGATCCCTCAATGCTTCTTTTATGGTTTAAAAATATGCAATTAATTAAATTTATTTACTTTTTCTTAAACTAAACAAAATACGGAAAAAAATAGGAGACATTAAAGCTGTACTTTATTTGCTTAATCCCAAAAAAGGACAAAATTTTGCACATATCTACACAGTCAGTGGTGTAACGTTTTTTTAGAAATATTCCTTCAGTTGCCTCTCGAGACGCCACTGGACTTATTAAATGTAAGTAAGTTAGTGATAAATTACCTCCTTAATGCCATTAATAATATTGCCAAATTAAAACAAAATTGGGTAAAGGTTAAGTTAATATATTTAAAAAAGTAGATGTTTTTTTAGAAATTTTAACACTCTCTGTCACAAAAGTAGAGATGTTTAGGACATATGTCCATGGGAAGTTTTTCTTCAAATGAGTCCAAAAATCACCCTCTTAAATATAAGCATGCTCTTAAGGAACACCCTGTATAAATGTTACAAAAATTACGACAACCAAAATACAGTTATAGTTTTTGAAATTCAATAATTAAGTTTTTTTTTAAACAACCATATCTTATGTTACAATTTCTTAAATGGCAAAGATTAAGTTTTAGGATTTCTTAAATATACAGGGTGTTTAATTTAAAATACCAAAATTGCTTTTGTCGTAAAGTAAAGTTTTATTTTTTTCATAAATTATTCAAAAATCTTAAGTATTAAACGTTACATTTTTGGCATTAGTTGCTAAAGAAACTTACCCTATTTTAATTCCCTAAATCCAAAAATGGAACAATATGTGGTGGGTGGGGGTTAAAATAGGCGAGTATTTGCACTCTAAGGTAACTTATATTAAATATTAGTTTCTGGACACCCTGAATAATTTCTGGTAAAAATTTAAATATAGATGATGGCACAGGTTATCCTATTCTAGCAATATAACATAAACATAAAATACAAAGTAAAGCGTAAATAAGGTAAACCTGTCTTAATGTTGTTATAAGAATTGTCGATAAGACTTACCTTTTTTTTTCTATACAACTGAAATATCGACTAATATGCAGAATGTTCCATTTAAAAAATATACAGGGTGGCCACTTAAAAAAAAAGCTAATTTTTGGCACTTTAGGTATTTAAGAAAAACGCTTGAACCTGTAAATTTTTAATTTTAGGGCCAAACATTTTTTTGGTTTTTTCGATTTTTGTTTTTTTAATGGTTAATAATAAACAACCTATAAGAGCAAGCTACTTTAACCTAAGGAAGTATGATAAGGGTTAATTAATCATAAAAATAAGATCAATTATTGTGTTGGTCGAGGGTGCGATTCACTCTTAAATTTAAGGGGTCAGTCACACCCTTTCTACAAAGGTTAACTAACTTTGTATTTTAAAGATTGTTAAACCCTTATCATATCTTCTTAGTTAAAAGAATCTAGCCCTTACAGGTTATTGATTATTAAACATAAAAAAGTTTAACAAGTTGACATATTAACGGAAATATTAAGAGAGCCCTTAAACTTGAAAGTTGTAGTCAGAACAAGAAACTTTAAAAATAAGGTATTACTTGACCCCTTTTTTTCTCTTCTTTTTCTTTATTTCCAAAATTAGCTTCGTTTTGTTTTCAAATGACCACCCTGTGTGTTAAATACGGATTTTTTTTAAAACCCTGTATAATTCCCAATAATTTTAAAGCATGCTTTAAGATATCCACATATGCCTATAAAAGATATATTTTAAAACAATAATACTGTGTTTGTACAAGAGACCAAGGCGTTTGTGGTGCGTCAGGCCACCCTGTATAATTAGACACTACCAATTTTTTTATTATTAAATTTGGTTGCTTTAAATTAGGAGGAACCCACAACCTAGTAAAAAGAAAAGTTGGTGGGATTCAGGCCTTGATAAGGTAATAAAAACATTATTTGAATTTGGAAAAACAAAACAGCATTATCCTAGCACCTGTAATAATTTATATTTATATTGATAGGTATTTTCTTTATTTGTTTTTGTTTATATTTTGTTAAAAAATTTAAAAAAAATGAAAATTTTCTGGTAATACCTATGTAAGCTTCATAAAAAAATTATACAATGAAGCTCTGAAAGGGCGTTTACTACTGGTTAAAGATTAAATAAAATATTGTGTTGGGATAGTGCGCATTCTAAAAGTAAATTTAAAACAAAAAATCTTAAAAAAACAAATTAGTTTTCTTACATGTAGGTTTGCGGGTAGATGCAGCTCTAATGCCACTTTTTGTAGGTCTTTGTATGACAGTTTCGCCAGAGGATTCACTGATTTCTGTTTATTTATAATTTTCTTTCTGTCATATTTATATCCTTTACACCCTTCCATGGTACATCAATCAAAAATCAAAATACTAATAATTACCACACTTTGTTAAAAAACACAATAACTAACAAAATTTTAAGAACACTACACAGCCTTTGCGATGCATCACTGTAAGAATGACTCCTTGTAAATTTTAATCGACTGAGGAAATTTTTTTGCTAAAAAACTTCGATACCGATATTTAGCTAAAAAGGTTTCTTTTCTTTTAAATAAAATAATAGTTTTCAGTATGTTATGTCTTTTAAACAATTTAAATCTCAGATATCATTTTTGGTAATGTCAAACAATGTCAAAAAATGACTTTACTAACCTTCGTTAAAGTTAATACAATACGTACAAAAAGTTGCCAAATTATGTGGTAAATATCGTTATCCTTTGGATTTTTCCAAGTCGTGCTTTTTAGACTACTTTTAGGTAAAACATGTGGTACAAAAAGAGTACCGTGGGTGTCGGGTTATTAGATGTTTAACTCATCGTTCCCCTGTTCCGTCAACGTTGTCCAAGCACTGAAACTTGCAGTTATGCATTTCACAGCACCTTTTAGACAACGCGGTAGTGCCACCACGGTCGTTATTTTTACATATCTACTACCTAAATATATCTCTCCCGCTGAAAATCAAACCGGCGACCCCTGTTTTCGAAGATCAAAGCTCTGTCCACTGCGCCACGGGGGAGACAAATAACATAATAACATAACATATAGGCAATATGAGGGAAAGAGACCGTCTAACGTGAATAGCCGCATGTAAACATTTGGGATTGGATGGGTCACATACATTATTTGTTGTTGCTTTACTGGCCGATATCTTAATACCTGTTTGCTTAACCGGTATAAGCAAAAAACATTAATATATCGATTATAGGGTGCTTTTCACCGTCAGCCGCCCCTATTTGCGGCCCTGGGCTAATTTATATGCTTTCTTTTAGGGTATCGTATGCCAGAGAAAATTTTAACTCCCGATAGTTTCCCCTTGCATTCGTCGGTAAGTCTGTCGTCCACGTAACGCAGGTTTACATTTTACATGTTTTTAGATTATTGTAAGCCAAACTTATTGTCAAAAGTATTTTTTGACAATACAACGGCTTTCATGAGGCCTTGTATCTAATAGGTACCACCGTGGGCATTCGGTTTTTAGGGGTTTAATACATATTTATAATAGTAGGGCCAAAGTGTACTAAAAATTATTAAAAGATAGTAGAAGCTAGCCCCCTAAGCAGAAATCGATTTTTTTGGGAGAGGGCCAAAACGTAAAAAATATTTCAACCTGAAAAAAATTGAAGGGCAAAAACAATTAAAAACAGTCTTGAACCGCAAAATAAAGAAAATATCCTAATTTTTCATATACATCTTTTTGGGGAAGGGGAGGCAAAACGCCAATGCTCTATTAACACCTCCACTTCCGCCAAAAAAGCTTATTCGCACCTCTCCTGGGGGAGGCAATTGCCGCTATTGCCCCCTCCGTACAGTTCTAGTAGTAGCTCACTTAGTCCACTTGACGAGACCTACAGTTTAACGTGGGTTTCGAACCATACTAACGGCACACAGACTACACTCAAAAGCTTAGGCACGTGTAATTTGATTGGTTTAAGGCGCTATAGGCGGTTAAGAAAAACTGTCACTTTGGGGGGTTATGGTTAGTTCTCCTTAGTTAAATCTCCTATTTTAATTATGTTTATTAAGAAATTAAAAAAAATAATAATAACTATCCATGATCCCTGCAGCGTTTCGAATCAAATTATACGTGCCTGTGCTTTTTAGTGTAGTCTACAACACACTGTGTTAACTGATAGACAGCCATCTAGTTACTAAATGCGTCACTTAACAGATATGGAAATCGGTGTTTGGCATGTATGTGTATACTCGTATGTATGTGCGAAAACCCTACATCAAAGAAAAAAAAAGTCAAGAGATCAAATTTTGTCTAACTAAAACCAAGTATAAAAAATATTTTTAATTTAAAAAATGCAATTGCGTACAATTTTTTCTTAAGAAATATTTACCTTAAACTTTTTATGAACGACACTGGTAATTTTTTTTGTATGCCAAAAAATGTCTCTTGGTGCATATGAGGAGTCCCTCAATATAAAAGTTATTATAAAAAAATTGTTTCGAGTCACCTCGTATAAAAACACGTGTCTTCGTTTTTATACCTTTATTAACAATGGAACGTAACTATGGTTACAACAACGACAAAATCTTTATTTGTCAATGTCTCAAAGTTTACAGTACAAAAGTCGAATCTATACTAATCAAATCAGAGGTTTCCGCGTTGGTAGTGTGGTGAAAGAGTAAAGAGTGATCTAGAATTTTGGAGAAATATCTCGGAAATTCCATAATACAGGATGGCATAAAAGTTTTTCGGATACCTCGGCGGCCACCCTGTATACATAGTGCCCAGTTACAAGGTTACCCGTTTAATAAAAAAGAATATTAATATTGAGGGTTATTGATACTTATATTGCGCAGCGTCTATAAGGCGTCGGCCACGATAAGAAGCGTAAGCGTCCAGCAGAAAGTATCAAATCTCTTTATGTTGCCTGTAGTAAATACAATATTTTGTGGTAAACAGCGTCTTTTTCGTCCGGTGTATATACATCAGAAACGCTTCGCGATTAATATTTGTTCGTTTCGACTGGCCAGCGGCAGGGCTTTTTCGTTCAGGAATATTGCAGCCGGCTGAATAAAAAAGTTCTTTTATTCTCGCATAAAGATCAAAAGGCTCTCACATTTTCCGCTCTACGGTGGCCACTTACGCTTATGTATCGTGCCCAAATTGTTAAGTTGTCCCGCTCGAGGTAGCTTTATAAAATATGCACGTTAAGCCGCGCAACAATTCGCAGCGCCGCTTCACGTCGCGTTTTTTGACGTCAAAGGAGCGCGCAAAACGGTTGGTTAGTTTGGACGAATGTTTGCCAAATTGTTGCAAGTCTGGACGCAGCTTTAGAAGTTAAAAGTTAAACATTTGTTCAGGTCTTACTGGTCACTAACTTTTATAACGTTTGCGCCATATCCTCATAACAATCAAAAGTTTTACCTTTAAACGTTATCAGATTGTCAATCTCAGACACAAAAGTTAAATGACCAAACCTAATGCATCCACTTAAAGGTCCGCAGAACGGAGTTAAAACTATTAATTAAACGTTTTTGCTTGTTTATTTTTGGCGCAATTTTCCGGTTGTGGCAGCAATCCATTACTGAAAATGGTTCGTCCATCATAAAACTAAAATGGCCCTTTTCAAACAAAATATTTTCATCAATCAATCGCTAACTAAAACAAATTACTAAAGACTGTACAGTCATCAAGCTCCACTGCCAAAACTTTGTATTTGATAGCTTTGCCGGACCTAGCAAGGTAATTTCTAGGAAAAATTTATTAGAACTTATGATTTAATTTTATGAAACAGAAATAAGTATTTAATTATAGTGCACAATTTCGCTCTCGTCACATCAGGTGGAAGAGCAGTATTTTTGCGTAATACAGGGTGTCCAATAACTCTGCCTATGAACCTAAGGGTTTTTTATCTTTGGACAAACCACCAAGGCTAAAAGCCTAAATACTAACGTACCGTGGCTGTCTTAAGCGAGGTAAGAGGGAGTTTGTTGACACGGGACTTAAATACTTGAAGGTTTGGGGGAAAGGAAAGACCTCCGCGGGCAGCAGGTTCCACAACCTAGATGACTCTTTTCGCGACAAGGAACATGATTGTGTTTTGGATGAATTAAAATGAACGAGATTTTTAGCGCCCCAATCCAATATTAAATTAAGATCCTGCGAAAGAGATATCTGCATCGCTCTGCGTTTGTTTTCCACGTCAGGTATGGTAATTCTACAATAAAAAATAAGGAAAGAACTTTTCATAAACATATTTTGTAAACGTTTTAATTTTTGAACTACGGGGTATTAAATATTTCAAGTATTATCGTTTTTATATTATTTTTTAAATTATTTCAAATATTAAAAAAAAATTTAGACGTCTTCTAAGGTTTTCGTCCTTCTCAAGTTGATCCTTCTTTATTTAAATTTTGGGACTTAAAGAAAAAAATTTAAACATCTTTATAACGCACCCTGAATATTTAAAGTTTACCCATAATAACGTAAATTAGTATTACGAACATAAAAGTCCTATAAAATTGTTTGAAATCTGCACTTTAAATGATAGTTACAAAACGAGGGCTGTCAAATTTTTACTTTTGTGACATTAACAAGAGCAAAAAAAACGTTTATTTTTTTAATTTTGCACATTGCTGTTTAGTTTTCTTTTTGATATGTTTTCTTTTATATGAGATATTTTTTTTATTTAGTCTTAATATCTATTAACGTCTTTAGTAAATAATTAAACATATATAAGGAAATGAAACTACTTTTTAATAACTTATTATGGTCACTTTTGTTAAAAAATTTTTAACGAAGTTTTGGAAATATCGCCGGCGCCTGTGTCTTTTATTAATTTGGAAATAGGCCATTCTTAGCGCTACCCTGTATATCTATAAAAAAATGTGGTTTGTCGGTACAGTAGCTGAACACTTGACTGGGCCAAGAAAATCAACAATTTTTTTATAATCCTTATATCAAAAATATTGTTTAAGGTAACCAAAAAATCTTAAAAATTTGATTCTTTCATTTTAATACTAAGAGGTCTAACTTCGTAACTAACAGTTTTTCGACAAGAATCTTTTATTTTTTATGCAAAATTCGCAAACTGTTGATCTGGAAAAATTTTCCAGTACACATTCAGAAAATTAAATTCCCTACAAAAAGCTTTCTTCGTAAATTGTCGTTAAAAAAGCCGTTTTCATGTAATTGGGCATTGATCATTAAACTATTATTTTTATTTTGTTTCTTGAGTTCGGATTTTTGTTAGTACTACAAATATCAATATACAGGATGCTTCAATAATGGATTTCGTTTAAAGTGGTTTATTACTTATAAATAAAAGTCTATTTTTAGAAAACATTTTGTTTATCTACAGGGTACTCAAATTTGCCCTACCAGCATTTGATTATTTTTTTTAATGGAACACCCTAAACATTTTTCCATATTTGGGAATCTTATGTTGCTTTATACATGTGTATATTATTTGACTTATCCAATTATAAGTTTTTAAGAAAATTTATTTTTTCTATAAAAATACAAAAAAACATTGATACAATAAAAATTTTACCAAGTCAAGAAAGAGGTTACTGTATCCAAAAAAAAGAGTTAAATCTTATTGTAAAAAGCCAAAAGATACCCTTTTACTGGTTTCAGCTAATTTCAATGTACAGGGTGCTTAAAACTAACCTGTATACTATTATTTAGGGTAATAGAGCCTTAATAAATAAAACATTTTTATAATAAACCCAGTCCCTATCCATTTTTATTGTTAAATTACTACGACATATCAAAAAATTAAGCCTTTTAAAATAATTTTTAATTAAAAAGGTAACAAGTACTGATTAATCTAGGGAAAAATATTATCACTTTAAGGTCTATACAGTCTTTAGTCACTGTTTTCCCAGTGTTTTCCTTATAACACGCTTTTATGCAAAAATCTTTATGTGCGTCTACTGGAAATTTTGGGTTTGCTTTTTCTTATATTATACACTTCCCGCGGTAACAAATATTCACAAAATTATTCTTTGTACATTTTTTCGTCAAAAGATTTTCTTTTTGGCAACCGTGCAACGTAATACCTACTAGGAAATAATTTATATCTTTTTTCATAAACATATTAACTAACTCATCTTTGCTAAAATTATTGTAGTAATTGTCAAAGTAAGTAAGTATAACAGCAGATAATATTTAAAAATCTTAAAATGTTTTTAAACAAAATATCCGTCCAAGTCTACTATGAATTTTTCAACAAACGCCCATAAACATATTTAAAAGATACGCGTGTTTTAAGAAAAACATTTGGAAAACAGTGACGAAAGATGGTATACGCACTTGTAAAATATAAAATGTGCGGATTAACAACCTCAGATAAATATTATTATCTTATGCTTTTTAAATTATTTGTTATTTTTATAATTAAAGGGCGAAATATATGCACTTAGATCGAACAAAAATATGCGCATATACTTTGTTTGCTTTTAAAATATGAATGTTTTTAACAAAATATGCATACTGATGTGCAAAAATAAAAGTAAACAATTGTTTTACTTAAAATTGATGTAAAAAGCATTTATTATTTTATTTCAAAAATAGTTTTTCTTTGCCAAACTCTCACTTTGGGAATATTTTAATCCGCAAAGACGTTTTTGTTACTTAGGATTTAATTGGACCAAATATTAAATCGTTAGTTACTTCCCAATAATAAAATAATCTTTTCAGAAATATATAAAAATCAAAAGATGTGTTACAAGTTAATATAAAAACAGTTTGTTAAACAGGGATTAGTAAATAGAGGGTAACATCATGAAACAAGGATATTCTATATTTAACAGAAATGTTTAGTATACCGCCGAGACAAAATCATAAATAAAAACACACAGGTCTTTGAAAATATTATAGATTTTCTTCTAAATACTTGTTTCTGTATTTATTTTATAATAGCAATATTAAATGTCAGGGATTTATGCACGGGTGTTTTCATTTTTTTGATAACTCGGAAAACATAAAAATATGTTTAATGAAATTATAGTTTGAAATAAATATGCATTTTTAAATAAAATTGACAAGATATTCCTAAAATGCATACATATATAAGCACTTTGCATATATTGCCCTTTAGTAATAATCTCTGTTGCTTAAAATGATTCTAAAAGGGTAAATTTAATATATATAAATCAAGCAGTTTCTTTACTTCTTTAGCAAAATGGGCAGGGCATTCATCTTGCTGAAAGTACCTCGATATTCTAATGGCAATTGTTCCAAAGGATTAGAAAAAAGGATTTTACATATTAAAAAAATTTGTTACAAGTATTCCCAAAGAAATAAAGTCCTTTTATACTATAGTACAAAAGTGCGCACCCAACATTCACTTTTTTAAAATACTGACGTCGCGCGTCGGTCGGGCTGCTATTCTAATGAAATAATTAATACCATCCCACAGCGAACATGATGCTATGCTACACTTGGCCGTAAATGTGGACTCATCTGAGAAAATATTAGTTTATGGATTTTTAACTACCTAAAATCTTATTCTCTAGCCACAAACAGAAATACAACCTTTTTAACATCGCCATCCATAATGTTTGGTTAAAATGCGGTTTGTAGGGGCGTATCTTATTTTGCCTCAAAATGTTTGAAATGGTACTTTTTTAGACAACCTGTGGTTGTGTAGGTCTCTAACAGACAGAAGTAAAAGTAATGCTGCTGCATCATCTTTATTATAGGATTTTTGTACCTTTCTTAAGCTCAATATAGATCCACTTTCTTGATTTTTTACTAGCTTGCAGACCACCTATTTAGTCCGGGTACATAAGGAACCTTTTATGAAATTTATCTATCACGTACCGGTATGAAAAATCTTCGTTGTCATAACATTGGATTAAATGTATTTTTGCTCCGTCGTCGTTAGCTTTTGTAAAAGTTAATAAAATATCAAGAAGTTAATACTGTGGTCTGGTTTGGTTGACACTGACAAAATTTATTTGTGAATTACCCATTTAAAGGTGATATTTAAAAGTATACAAATTTAAAGGTATACAAAACTTTTAGTAAAATGCAATTTAAACCAAAAAATGATTACTATTTAAACCTAATATAAACCAGTATCCTAAAAGATATGATAATTTTTAACAGTTTTCCTATGTAGCATTTTGATGAAAACTTTGAAAGAAGGGTGCTTTTATTCGTGTAAAAAAATAACTTTTGAGATCTCCTGTATACATTTTTTCATTTCCGTTTTATCAACAATCGTTATATTGTTTTGGCAACCAAAACTTTTTATAAAAACTTTTTCTCAAAAATTTAGAATTTTTGCTCGTTTGTTCTCTTGTCTACCCGATCGCTGGAAATACTATTTTAAAGTTTTAAACTTTAGTATTTAATTATAATTATTTAATTTTATTCCAACTTTTAATGTCTTTTAATAGTCAACTATTTTACTAATTTTTCAAAAAGTACTACAAAATGTAAGTGTATGGTATTTGTAACAGGGCATTTTTTTGCATTTTTGGATATTCCATAAAAGCTGACTTTTAAAGGGTAATACTTTTTAAATTGACACCCTGTATAAAATGATTTTATTGACACTAACATGCTATTTGTTTCTGCACGATAAACCATTTCATTTAAGGGTACCCTAAAGTAAATACTTCCGGGAAAATGTATTAGATGCTTATGTCCAAAGAGACTAACCCATCAGGAGCTAACAAGTTTGATTCTCTAAGGAAATCTCCCTTAATTAGTGATTTAAGAGTTAAAACCGAACAAATAAATTTTACGTTTAGTTAACAGGAAAAAATATAATACACCAAATAAGTCAACCTAACAATACTTACACATTGAAGAAATAAAAACAAATAATTTTTATGCTTTAAATTAAAAATAATTAATAAAATAAATCATCACATAGAATAAGATTAGTAAAACCATTCTATTTTTAGGCAGTTCTAACAATACTATCGTAAATTAAAAATATATTTTAAATTAGAATTTCTTTACTCACCATCTTTGATCAATAGTTAGTAACTATTAAAATATGCAACTAGGTAAAACAGAGACTGAACTATCCTACAACAAAAAAAAAAACTTTAACATTCTCAGTACCATAAAACTTATTTGTCAAGATGAAAGTGACCTAAGCGGTCCACCAAATTAAAAAAGAGTTCTGTGCTGGGTATCAAACAAATGTTTTCTCACATGCAGGATGAGTTTTTTCGATGTTTAGTACAGAGATCTCAGAAACCGCTGTAGCTACAAAGATGGTTAAATGGAAAAAGAACTGTAGTTTTTAAGCTTACTTTAAATCACTTTTTGTTTCGTTCAAAAAAATCATGGCTTACTAGATATTTAAAGAAAACCGTTTTTTCCAAAAATGTGTTTTTCTTTGTTACTAAAATTCAAATAGAAGAAAAGTGTAAATAAAAAACTTGTAAATAATTATCTTTTTAATAGAAAGATGTAATTTGAGATTTAATAAAGTAGTCCGATTTGAAGCGACAACATAAACTTGCATTTTTCTAATGGAAAACATAATTGGCTATGAAATTTTTTAAAAGACCTTTTTATTAGCCTTTTAACGATATATAGCAAGATATACTTCAAATAATAAAAAAACGTTGGTTTGGACATAATTACCTTATTTCGTTTTTTTTCTTATTTAGCCTTAAACCATGAAACAAATTTTATTGACAATGACTTTTGTTTTCATCTTATCCAGTACATTAAATATTAAATATATTTATTAAATAAAATAATTTTTATCCGTTTTAAATCATTAGTGACATTACTTTGTAAAAATATTTTTTCTTTAAGTTTTTTTTCTTAAAGTTTTTTAAAACGTTTTACGAGACATTAATAGTATTTTAAATGTGTCAAACTTTAAAAGCCAAACTAAATTAATTAAAATACTTTATAAATAGTAACAATTATCAAGCGGAAATTAATTCAACTACTAAAGTAACTAAAATAAAAGATTTAATATTGTGCTTTAAATTAAATTTAGTAAAAAAAGGAAAACATTACCATTTAAAGATTATTGAAGATTTCACTACTATTGCCTATACCCATGCCATATGTTTTTAAAACCAAATGTGTTGCCTTTTGGACACAACGCCTATACGTTATAAGCATAGTATTGGTTAGTTTTTAAAACAAAAAGTGATTTAAATAGCTCTAAAAACCACAATTGTCTCCCATTTAACTACTTTTGTAGCTGCAGCGGTTTCTGAGATCTCTGTACTAAACATTGAAAAAAACTCCCTGTATTTATTTTTGTTGAAAACGAATGTGAAGTCAAAACTCGGGGTTAAACTTTACAGGTACTACTATTATTTTTTCAAATAGTTAGCAGGTTATGTAGCACCTCGTTTTAAAGGCACTTTGTTTTTTAAGCTAGCCTAGCCGTTCCTGACTTAGAACCATTTAAAATTTGGCCTAAATACTTGTACAAACTGTGCTGTTCATTTTCAGTGAATTTATTTTTCCCGGTTTTTTTTACCTGCTTAGTATAAAATAATAAATTAAAACTTGTAAAAAAAATAAAAATAAAGGATTAACATAAGCTTTGTTCCCGGGTTTGATTCTGAACCGGTTCTGGGACTATTCGCATGCGCAGTGAAAAAGCAGCGTTCGCGGTAAGTAAAATCCTGAATTTTAAGTAACAGTTCTGTGTTCGCGGGTTACAATGGAATCAGTTCGTTACCGGTTCGTAACCTAATTAGTAGTCCTAGGATTTTTGTTGGAACTAAAAGTTCAGTTCGGAATTTCATGCGCATTGTCGACATGGTCACCTGTTTTCTCTTTTTGTGGTACAGAAATAAACCGTTGTATTACAGTTTATTTATTTCTGCCACTTTTTCTGCGAGTTAATATACCTGTTGAATATTTTTTTATATTTTTGTGATTCTGAGCGTATATAAGCAAAGAATTTTTAATTTTATTCCGTATAAATGTATGTATGCAATAAAATAAATAAAGATTTAATTAAAAAATATAGACAATATTACAAGATTTTACCATTTCTTGTTGTTTGAATTTTATCTTTAGTTAAATACACATACTTATGTTAAAAACGAGAGGAAGCACGGAATCCTCGTCTTCCGCCGAAAAGACCTTAAGTGGTTTTCGACAGTAGAACAATTTACCTTTTTGTTTAAATTTATTTTTTTGTGTAGTATCCAATTTAATCATGAAAAATCCTAACCAAAAGGCTAGGTTAGAATACATCCTTAGCTGTATAGAAAATCGTTCGCGGTAAATAAAAATTCCGAACTAATAAATAACTAGACATGTGCTTTAAAACAATTCTAAACCAGTTCGGTTCTGGTTCAGAATCGGTTCATTACTAGACCCGCGAACAAAGCTATTATGTGTTGCAAAAAAAACAAAGATTTTCTGTGCTGTAAACATAATTTAAATATTTTTCGTTACAAAAATTTCCCTTTACTGATATCACGTTCATAAATAAAAAATGACATGTCCAGATATAACCGCAGAAAAATAATCGTGTTTGGAAGCAGGATTTTCCATTCCATAAGTAATTCAAGTATGAAGGACTAACATATCATTTTATATCCTTTTTGTGCCCTATTTCCAAACTAATTTTTAAAGAAACTCTTTAGGTTTTCCCTGTAGAGAAAAAATTTTCGGGTCACACACATTTAAGTCAAACCGTTTCGTCTGGACGAAAAAGAAAATGAATGGATGTGTTTATCATTTTATCAGACAGATTGATAGACAGAAAAGAAGGTCTGAAGGGCGCTTCACTTAAGATGAGCTCTTACTACGAAAAAAGATATATTATAAGTGTAAGTGGTTAATAAAGTTTTTGTTTTAAATATTATCATAGATGTGAAAAAAATCGGTAATAATTTATAATTTAAGTGGTCAATACACTAGTTTGTAAGGCCAATAAATCAAGAAAAAATATATTTTAGCTTTTACCGAATTAATAACCTTTTTTTTTTCTTTTAAATAATTAAATCTTTTTATACAGTGTGGACGTAAATTTTCCCCCCTGCTAACTTTTGTAACCCTAATTTTTCTTTATAAAATTTGGGTATGACTAATGAAAGGATATAAACTACTTTTTGACGTAAAAATGATAGTTGCAAGAATCAAGATGGCGAATAGGCGCCATCTTTAGGAAAAAAAAGAAAAAAATAAATAGAAAGAGGGGTCACGTGGCACATCATTCTAAAGCGCCTGACAAATACTTTATAACCCTTGAATAAAAAGTCAATACCTTTACCTACTACAAAATGGCGGCACTTTAAAAATACCTAATTTATTATTTAGATGGCCATATTTTTAAAACTAATAAAGTTAGATGTGGTCTTTTTAATAGAGCTCTTTAAGAGATCCTTTAAAGAGTGGCATAATATACAGGGTGCTTTAATAATAAAATATTTACTTTTTGTACTACCCTATATTTAATTATCAGAATTTAGGTAGTTTTTAAAAGTACCGCCATTTTGTAGTAGGTAAATATATTGACTTTATATTCTAGGGTTATAAAGTATTCGTCAGGAGCGTTAGAATGATGTGCCACACGGCCCACTTTTATTAGATTTTTTTTCCCAAGATGGCGCCCATCCGCCATTTTAATTGTTGCAACTATCATTTTTACGTTAAAAAGTAGTATATCCAAATTTTATAAAGAAAAAATTAGGGGAAAAAGTTAGCAGTCCCCATTTACGTCTACACTGTATATATACAGGCTTTTAAACATTGTAACTATTTAATGTAACCTATTTTAGTTTGATTGTTGGAGGAGTTCTTTGCATTTTTAAATAAAAAGTCAAAAGTTTTTTTAATATATCATGGTCATGTTTTATTCATGCATTTGTATCGATTTATATTTTTTCGCTCTTGTGTAGGCCTTGCCATTGTTTTTCATAATATCTATTTAAATGTAAAAACTATTTACAAAGTTTTAGTTGGACAAAAGGCAAACTAAAAATCTTTACCAACGACCACATGTGAAAATAGCAAATAGCACATTTTTTTTTATGCATAGAAAATGCCTTATATCACACTGGTGTTGCAAAGTACTTTACAAGACAAACAAACTTAAAATTTAGTTTTTGGTAAATAATTTGTGGTGTTAAAAAATAGTATACATTATTTGTGTGAAAATGACTTTCTTAGATTTATAGCTTTGTTCCATTCGTGTGAAATTAGATTTAAAACATTTTCCACACTTGTAATATACTATTTTCTACAGTGCCTAGAAGACCACTGCTTAATAGATGCCTAAAATATAATAAATTTTTAATAAAAACTTTATATTAATTATATTATTATTTAATGACTCAGTCTGGGGATATTGAAAAAAAATATGGGTCATTATCATTATAAGGAAACTTCTGCTGCCCATAAGTTAAAAATAAAATAAGTTTATATTCACTAATACATAATGTCCCACTATAGCAGGGATGGCGAACGAAGATAATTGTGCCCGACGAAAAAAAAAAGTACGGATACAGGTTAATCAAACTCAAGTCGGCACTATTGCTAACTTCTTTATTATTTAGGATACACAGTTGGCCAATTTAGTAAAGTTCTAGTATTTTTTCAGCTTATTAACGTGCTGCCAACAGAAAAACAATTTACTATCGGGGCTATTGCAAAAATTGTATTAGTTTTGCTGAATATAGTAAATATCAGGACAAAATAATTAACTTTATTTAATAAAAATAAAACTAAAATTTTCATTTTTTTACCGCAAAAAGATTCCCTGTAGTGATAATTTTGTAAAAGACTAAATAGGTTTCAAAGTAGAGTGTACCTAGTTATCGTGAAAAAAAGTTGTGTTTATAAATCAAAGGGTTTTGACATCGTATAAACATATATAGATAAGTTAAATCAATATTTTTTAGCCTAGGCACTTGTGGTCTTCCGTTGTATACATTATACCCAAATAGTAAGTATAGGAAGGCACACTAAGTAAAATATATACATATTTTAATATTAAATAATCTTTTTAAATTATAAAATTGCTTGTTTTAGCTGGTAAGAATTTTATTAACTCTGAGTTAATAGCAAAGACAAAGAAAATAGAGAAATATTGCACAGTACAATAAGGCCAGGCACTAATAATACCGGCCTTTTTTCGACATCTGAGCTTGCGCAGATGCATGGTGGGATAAGGACTCCCTCAATAAGGATAGTGCCTGGCTTTAATTTATGTCAGTTTTAGGTCGTGCGTTATTTTGGTCTTATTTTAATTTCGAAACTGTTCGTGTAAACCGAACGGCTGCCGAGCACAAAATCGAAAAGTTTTTACAAGTATAAATACTTAAAACCTTGCTTTTTCAAATGTATTTCTGTAATTGTGAAAAACAAAACCCTACAACACAAAACAATAAAGAAAAACTACTAAAAATGTTTTCCAATTTTTTTAGGTTAATGGCACTGTCAACATGATTTGCAATAACTCTAAATTATGGGTACAAGCACTATTTAAATAAGGCCGGTATTAATTATACCCGAGCTTAATAAGACAACTTGCAATAATTCTCTAATACTTAAGGGCTTATATTTTTACACGAATATAATTGGCTGTTGGAATGGGAAAATGGAATGATACATTTTAATTTTTTTGTCAAAGCTATACATTAAACTTTTTAAATTAGGTAAATTTAATGTTTACGGCAGACTTTCCGTGAAAGTTGGACTTCTATAAACTTTTACAAACTATCTAGACGAGAACTAAGTAGGTTGCTTTAAGAATTATACAAGAAATATCAACCATACGAACCTAATAAGCACAATTTATTTTTTTTTACTTCTGATAAATATTCCTTATTAGCATCTTTAAATTGTTAATGAATTTAAAAAAAAAAATCATGTCTTAGAAAAAAGTGGGTGAACCTTTTAAACACGAATTGCGCATTGTAGCCAAAACCACCTGTATTTACTGGTACTGTGTCAGGTGCTACTTAAGATGGTTGTCAAGCCATTTATTTTTCACCACAAAAACTTTATTTTAACAAAGTTTTAAGAGATGCAGAAACTATTTGCAGAATTGCTCACTCTAAATTAAAAAGTATCAAGGACTATTTCAGAAAGTGTTTTACACTGTTTAACTGTTTCTCAACTGATTTTTTTGCAGTTTGTTTACTGTCAATAAAACTTGAAATC
The DNA here is from genome assembly GCA_014170235.1 of Listronotus bonariensis. Lineage (NCBI taxonomy): Eukaryota > Metazoa > Arthropoda > Insecta > Coleoptera > Curculionidae > Listronotus > Listronotus bonariensis. Next base: position 68,687 of record JACEGR010000003.1, read on the forward strand.
ACCACTTAATGTATACCACTATTATTCACTCATGTTTACATGCCGGTATTCGCGTTAGATTGTCTTTTTTCCACGAATTGCCTATAAATGGATGATTCTGTACGTTGAAAACAAAACAACAATGAAGATATTGGAGAAACTAACCAACTCGGGTGACTAGAAAATTTTAATATTACACTAGTTGAAGACTTGATAATCACCCCTGTTTAGCAATCTTAAAATTTTGTTCTACCAATATAATGGACCTGGTTACAAATCGCCACATGTCATGGTCAAAAATCATCAGTTATGCTTCGAGTTGAATTCTTATGCGTCTTATTTACCAGATTTTGCTCCATTAAATTTTGTTTTATTCTGAATTAAAAAAAAAATTAACAAAAATCTTGCTGGCAAAAAAAACTCGTCTTGGATTTAGAGGTGATTGCTTCCACAAGCATCTATTTTAAAAAACTGGACAGATCAGACTTTAGCGGTGAAATAATGGCTTCTGAGACCGACAAAATAAATATTTTAGGCTCTATTAGGACTATACAAAGTATCCCAAATTATGTTGGCAAGCTTCTAAATTTAAATAGTATTAGCTCAATTAATTAAGCAAACATGGGTCAACTTCGGAATGAGAGATAATAAGCTGAAAATATGTATCATTCTTCTTTTGGCGTTTCTTAAGTTGTGTCAAAAGTCTTATAAAATCTCCTGCCTGCGTCTTTAGTTCTTGAAGGTCAAATGTCAAAAAAAATAATGTTTTTTTGCGATTATCTTGGTGTACTGTGTCACAGTAGTACGCAAGTAGTCCACTAGGAACCTTCTGAAGATGCCAACCACTCGCGCTGGCGAAACGTCAAGGATACAAAATCTACAGCGACGGCCGAATAGTCCAAAAAACTTAAGTTTAGAAGCAGTAACGAGATTTTTCTCCTTTACTTTTGTAGAACAATTTTGATTGCTTGGTAATAACACCTTTTTGTAAAGTACAAATTAAAATTCTAAAAACCTTTTCATCTTGTTTTTATTAAGCTTTTCCATGCTGTTAAATTTCCACCAATTAGAAATTTAGTACGTTAGTAGGTAGTATGTTGCTTGCGCTGCGTCTCGCTTAACTTGGAAAAGCGGATGCCGCGACCATCGAACAGGGTAAATTTTCTGTATTTCAGTTGGCTCAAATCCGCGGACCTGTGAGGGTATTGTGTCGCTTTCTCCAACTTACGCCGAAGCTCGATCTCAGCGTCTGGGAAATTAGGATCACGTTCACTTTTCTTCATGCATAATGGGTTAGTTCATTATTTTTGTAGGAATTTATTGTCATAAAAAATGCGTGTTTGTGTCAACAAATATTAAAATTTTACCCGTAAATAATGGGAAAATGTCAACAAGTTAAGTCATTTTTAATGGCAGTATTTTATAACTTTGCATGAGAGCATGGTATTTTTTATTTCTTTTTGTAAATAAATTTGGTCATAAAATTACCCTGATATTGTCTGGAAAATTTAAATAAATTTATTTTTATTTTATTTTATAATTTTTGTTTTTTTTTGGAGATGCGAATTTATTTAAAAATTGGCGATTGTGCAAAGATGTTCGAAAGTTAGGTTTAAATTCGTCGAGGATCCGATGCAAGAATTATAGGCAAAAACTACAGGTTTAAAAAACAGAATACACTTGGTAATATACCTATGTATGTAGTAAGGCACATAATTATAGGCCGTAATATTGTAGTGTAGTAATAGGACACCAATGGTAATTTAAAAGTTTCTTGTTATTTCCGGTATTAATCTTACAGCAAGCTGTTTTCAAAAAAAAAAATAGAAAATGTTGTTAAATTTTCCTAAAAAATATTGTTTTTAAAATAACTTTTATAGCAATTTGAATATTTTTAAAACATTTTCCAAAGGACATTTTTTGGCATACAAAAAAATATTTTCATCAGTGTCGTTCATGAAAGGTTTAAGGTAAATATTTTTAATATTGAAATGGTACTGCATTTTATTAAAATAAAAATAATTTTTAAAATACCCATAAGGTTTGGAACAAATTTGATCTCTTGACTTTTTTATTAGATGCACGGTGTTTCTCGTAAATAAAAGAAAACCATTTCTTGGAATGGTCATTACGTATCAGAAATATCAAGTTCTACAGTAAAAATCACCTTTTCTATTAAATAGGGATTTGACTATGCCAATAAATGGTTTTTATTTATTTACGCGAAAACCGTGCATCAAAAAAAAAAAAAAGTCAAGAGATAAAATTTGTGTCAAATTAAATGGGAGTTTAAAAAATTATTTTTATTTAGGAAAAATGCAGTTGCTTACCATTTTTTCTTAAAAATGTTTACTTTTAACCCCTCATGAACGACACTGCTAAAAATATTTTTCTTGTATGCCAAAAAATATCTTTTGGTGCATAGAAGACTTCTCTTAAATTTTTTAAAAATATTTAAATTGGTATCAAAGTTGTTACAAAAAAAAAATGAAAATTAATACCCTGTAGTTCAAAAACTAAGGCCGGGTTTATAAATTAACATTTAATTTTAGTATTAGTATTAGCATTAGTCACAAGATTTAAGATACATTTAAATTGAATTGTTTATAAATCAAATTTAATTTTCCGATCTTAAGAAACGATACATTGCAATTCTCTAAAATCCATAACTTAGGACTAAAATTGGGAAAAATATAAATTTCTTATGTGCCATAAAAGGTCAAAAACCGGTAACTTCTTTTTATTTAAGTTTCATTACTTGTTTTTTTAATGTTGCCAATTATTGCCACCAAAAAAAAAATCAAAATTTTAGTTAGCTTAATACTAATACTAATGCCTAAATTAAATTCTGATTTATAAACTCGGTCTAAGACGTTTAGGACATATGTTTGGATAAAAATGTATTTTATTTTTATTGTTGAATTTATATTCGAAGTGTCTTGGATACCTCGGTGGCCACCCTGTATATGTAATAACCCACTTTACAACCAGGGATACTTATTTTAATTATGTGACCTAGTGCTTTTTAAAGATAAAAGCATGTGATTATTTTCTAACAAAAACTACTTATAAAAAGTTTTCGTCTTTTTAAAATATAACAATACTGATAAAATGAAAAGGCCTAGAGTAAATTCCATTTGTTTTAAAAATCATAGAAAGTGCTATTTTAATGGAAATTTATTCCTACTCTAAAGAAAATGCATTAAAACTTAAATTTGCAGAGTAGTCGTTTTTCTAAAGCTTTTAAAATTTATTGCCCTAAATTACTTAATTTCATGAACCCAATAAAATATTAAAGTTTATAAATTCCTATAAAAAATGTAAATATATTTTTTTGATAGTTTAATATTTATTATTCTTTGTATGTCCAACTCAGGCTTTAAAAAAAATAACTCCAGGGTTCCTTGTCCTAAACATACACAAAAAGACTGTAAAGTTGTAAAAAATATATTAACGCCAAAACCTAATAAATATTTTTAGAATAAAATAGTGGATGCCATTTTTTGTTTAAATATATCTGTATGTATAAGGGTAGATGTCACTACACGACACATAGTGCAGCGATCTGTGGACAATAACTTAATTTCAGTTAATTTTGGGTCCCATTTTTGGTCAAAATGTCACTAAATTGACCAAATATTCATATCCTGCCTCTTTAAAATTTATCTATTACATTTAAGTAGGCAAATTGCAGGTAGTATATAAACAGTTATATAGGGTGTCTCTTAAAGGTGCAGAAATAAGGTACCACAGATTCCTAAGGCCAAAATATTACGCTCCAGCCCATTTTAGTCGAAAACTGGATGATTTTGAAGATACAGGGTGTTGAAAAATTTATTCTGGTTTTAGTTTTTATAAATAATTTTGGTAATGGTGGGTGTATACTCACAATATTTGGCAAGAAGCCGTTTTAAAAGGTGAGAAATAAGAATCTGCTATAAATTTGATTGTTAGGTAACTTTAGGGGCGCCACCTACGGTATCTTAAACAAATTAACGAAATAACTTTTTAAACCACTCTGTATGTAACTTTTAAAGAAAAATTCTTATTATTCAACATATAACAATGGTATTATCGGTTAAAGCTGATTTAAGCAACAAGATATCTGGATTAAAAAAACTTCTTGTACGGCTAGGTCTAAGCTTAACAGAGTGTTTTAGAATTAGATGCTAATCTTTTACATAGTGAATCCTAAGTGATTTTAGGAAGAAGAGTTCAAAGAAACCTATGTCCTAAAAGAATTATTTGTTGAGATACAGGGTGGCAAAGTTTTAAAAAAATATGTTACTACCCCGTATCTCAAAAGTTAAGCCATTTAGGAGATAGGTTTATTTGAACTTTTCTTCTTAAACCCTGTATAGCTTAGACCTCGCTAGACAGAGAGTGATTTTTAAAAATCCAGATATCTGAGAAACGGTTGCTTAAATCAACATTTACCAAGTATATCTTTTTTATGTAAAATATGTTGACAAAAAAATATATATTACAAAGTGACTTAAAAAGGTTATTACGTTTTTAATTTGTGCAAGATACCGCAGGTGGCGCGCTCTAAAGTTAACTATACAATTGATATGAAATTCTTATTTATCACCTTCTAAAATTCCTTTTGGCCAAATATCGTGACAATTCACTTATTATTAATAAAATTATTTATAAAAAAACTAAAACAAAACTAAATTTTTGACACCCTGTATCTCCGAAACCATCCACTTTTTAACTAAGGTAAGTTGGGTTAGATCGTCATATTGTAGCCTCAGAAATCTATTGTAGCTTTTTTTCGCACCTTTCAAAAACCATGTATAAGTTGCGATTTTGCCTAAATTGCAATTTAAACAAAAAAAAGTAGTGTTTTTATGCGTCTTATATGATGAAGGCGACAGATTACGTACATGTAAATTTCTTAATAGTTACATCTTTGGAATCTAATTATTATTTTTGGCAATTTCACTAATCTAGTAAAAAAGTATAAAAAGTTATATTTGCAATTTTTTGCTATTTTATAGAAAAACTAATGTAAATAATGGCTATCATACTTAGAATTGCAACTTTTCGCAACACTCCTAGAAACAGACATCAATTTTAGGCGAAGAACCAATTCTAAAACGGTATTTACCAATCGGTTATGTTGACGTTTAAACAATGTATTATACGTCAAAGTTGTCACCAATTATTACCGCGGTTATAATTGGTTGAACGCCTAAAATTGATAAGATAGTTCCTTTGCAAGAGTTACATCTACGGTAACTGTTTTAAAGCTTCGGTTTCGGCAATAGGGCAAAAAAGTTGTAAAAGAGCTTATTATAAATGCTTTAATATCCAACATCCTAATAATAAGTAATTAGTACAACGTTTTAAAAAATCATCAAACACTCATCCTTTAGCTTACGAGTGGCCAGGTTTGCAGAGCGGGGACACATTTAACCTTGTGGGCATCACATTTGAGAATAACCTTAACTGGCATAAACACATCGTATCTATAGCCACCGCGGCTTCAAAAGCTTGGATTTCTTTTCCGAGCCAAAAAGTATTTTTCTCCTTCAATTTATACACTTTGTATGTGTCCCAAATTCGACCCTCTCTGGAATATTGTTCTCATGTCTGAGGGAATGGCATTCCCTACAACCCTCAGCATTCTTGATGCCATTCAGAGAAGGGCTGTTCGTCTTATTAGTGATCCTTTACTTACTCAAAGACTTCCTTCTCTTGCCCATCGTCGAGCTGTGGAGATCTATCGCACTTCTATAGATACTTTTGCGGCTTCTGCTCCGACGAATTGTCCAGTATAGTCCCTCCTCTTGCAGTTCCCAACAGAGAAACTTGTGGTGCCGCGCGTATGCAACCCTATACAGTTCAATTGGACGGGCTGAACTTCCCATTTCCTTCGTTCTTTTATCCCTAGAGTTTCTAGACTGTGGAATCTGCTGCCCGCGGAGGTCTTTCCTTCCCCCCAAATCTCCAAAAGTATTTAAGTTCCGTGTTAAGAAACTTCCTTTTACCCTGCTTAAGACACCCACGGTACGTTAGTATTTAGGCTGTCAGCCTTCGTGGATTGTCCAAAGATAAAAAAATTATTTACAATTTTTGAATGTAGTAAAAATTAATACTACCAAAGTTCAGGTATAAACTTACATCCCCTTAACTTTTTCTTTCTTATTATAAAACAAAAAAAATCAGTTTATTGGGTTGGTTCTGTAGTTTTCAAATCAATTGGTAAATTTTATTATCTTCCAAGATATACAGGGTAAAACAAAAAGTATAATATTTTTAATTGCAACATATTGTATTGTATATTATATTACCATTATAAGGATCTTCCAAAGAGCTTTACAAAAATGCCACATTTAATATGGATATCTTTATTTGTTTTGTATATATTAATTTTGTCCATCAGTCCCATAAACTCGCTGCACTGTCCGACATTCCCTTATAAAACATTATCTTGATTAGTTCTGTGTTCATAAAGCTGTTTTACTGTGATAGATATTGATAATAAAAAAAAATACAGTGGACCACCAAGAAAATCACCAGGTATTTATAAAAAACATACTGATTAATGGTAGTAGGGGAAAGTGGGGTGGATTCATACAAGGGGCACCTACATACATTGAGTTTATCTGAAGTTACACAAGAAGTAAAATAGTAACGTAAGTGGGTGTGCACAGGTTTTATGTATGTTTACAGACTAGTGAAGTTTCAGAATTTTCGGTGCAGTAAGATCGAGTGCACAACACGGAACGTGTTTTTGCCTCTCGTAAGTAAGTTCATAACGTAACTTTGGACATATTTTATGGCCAGTTACTATTTTTTGGATTAATTATTGCTATTTAATCCTAATTATAATAATACAAAGGCACTTATTTAATGTGTAAATTAATATAGATGAAGACGGTTTTCTATTTCATATTTTTCATTTATTGATGTGATGGGGCAAATTCATACACAAGTATATGGGGCACAATTATACTGTATAAATGTACTCCTGGCCCTTTATGAATATTTTTTAACTATTATTATGTTATACAGACGATTATAGTTATAAATATTATATAAGTAGTTTAACTGAAGTTATGGTTTCATTTTTACGGAAAAAAGGGTGCTTTATGAACTTTGTGTCTTTGGATGTCAACGATCAGTTAATTTATCAGACATAGTGATGATATTACCACAGATCTTAGGTCATCATCTGTTAATAACATGGGCATATTAATTTTAGGTTTTGTAAGTTAAGGTATCTTTGTGTTAACCAGTGTTTTTTTATTTGATATAATTAATAATGTATAAGCAATATTTTTTTACATTTTGAGATTGTTAGTTTTAATAAATATAACTGACTAAAATAAAGAATGTTAATAAGTGTCTTTGACAGATAACCATACATGTAACGTAAAGACCTTTTAATAACACTCTGTTCACTAATCGGTACTTATGTTCATATCACGAAACTATTGCGATGTTAAAATAGGCATTAACAGATTTGGATACTGTTTTTTAATTTTGAATTTTACTCTTTGTTTTGTATGTAGAGAAATGTATTTGTGTTTTTTTACAAAGTATGGTATAAAACCATAACAAACAATAATTATAACTAATTAATAGTGATGTGAAATGTACCCCTTCGGTTGTATGAATGTACCCCACTAATGGGGTACATTCATACATTTTGCTTTTTTGTAAAAGTCTTATGGAAACTCGCGCATGTAGATTTTCAATAATATTAAGATTCTACTACAATATAAAATAGTTAAGCTACTAGTGTATCATAAATTAAAAGAGATATACCTAAAACACGGCATTCCACAAAGCAAAATATTAAAACTGTATGAAGCCTCCCCACTTTCCCCTACAAATCGTTCTCTTGTTTTCAGTGTTGCTAAAAACAGCTTAAATTCCATACAAACCCTTACGAAATTCCGCTTTAAATGTGCAAAAACTATAGACATCAATCAGCCCATAATAATTTTAAAATCTAGATGTTCACTAACGATGCCAAAGACAAATTGCATACTGACACATTTTAACGGCGGCGTCCCTTTCCCATCTTCTTTTTAATAGACTTTACGTTCTTTTTTGACAAAGGATTAGGTTATGATTTGTGTACTTTCTAATGGGTTAGAATTTCCGTACCTACTTATACAACTGTTTTTTTAAATTATTGCAGCTTACACAGAGTAATTTTCAATCCGCATATTCTCGGGAAATTGTTGCTAATGATTAAAGGGCGAAATATATGCAAAGTGCATATATTCTACTACTATACAGTGTCCGTCAGATATATGGACGCAAATGGATTTTTTTATTACACATTTCACAAAAAAAATTATACTTAATAAAAGTTGCTACTTCCTTTCAAACTCAAAATACAACCGCCAAGATTAAAACTATCTTTATTTGTATACCGAAGAGATACAAAAACATAAAAATGGTTCAAGAGTACAGTACCAGTCCAAATAGAAAAAAAAACGTAGTTAAATTAGAAAAAATGTATTAACAAATAACCCAAATAATAACAATAACTAAAAACGGTAGTGAAAGCCTTAACCCAAAATTATTCCAAGTAAAAATTTAGAAACAGAGCGTCTATGGCACTGTGAAAATCAGCAAAATAATTATCGCATTTTTTTAAAAGTTGGCTTTGGAAGCAATTGAAAATAAACAAAGTTATTTTATGTCAATATTAGTTTTCTTTTCGGTCAGTGATCTATATTTTTTTAGTATCATCTAATAATGTCTTTACAACTAAATCTTAAATAAGATTGTAATAATATATGGTGACAACCATAATAATTGTCGGAAAATAGCAATTATTTTCAACGGAATTTACCCAGGGAAAAATAGGAACAATTTTAACTGTGTGCAAAGTTGTGAGAGGGTTTAAGGAAACGGGATAAGTAGTAATTAAACACAAAGAAGTGCACAGAGGAAATATTACTGGCGATGAAAATATAGTAATGAATATTTTTCTGTCCGCTTTGGAGAAACCAAAAATTCCATTATCAAAAACAAAAGAAAATCTTGGTGTTTTTGAAAGTTCAATTTGTAAAATTTTGAAACAAGGTAAATAAGAAGAGGAACATTACTAATTTAAAACAATTTTTTATTTTGACGAGTCAATTTTTACATCGAATGGTACAGTCAGTTTTTAAAATTGTAGATGGTGGGCAAACGAAAACCCATATTTTAAAATTGAGTGTCAAGACCAATATAATTTTAAAGTAAACGTCTGGTGCGGAATTTTAAATGGCGAAATTGTGTTTTTTAGACAGACATTAAATTCTGCAAGATACTTAGTATCGATGTGGTCCATATTATCTATTTTTCTTTAAACCAAATTTTCTATTAGACTGGAGACGCAGGCACTTTTAGGTCTCAAAAGCACCTTTATTATTTTAAAAGAAATAAGGCACTACGGTCCCCTTGCCTATATAACATAGCTAGCGGGTCGTCATAGTTTTAGTGGCATTTGAACTTCGTGACCTGCATGGGAATTTTCCAACCCCCAAAGTTCAAAACTTTGTTTATTTCTCAAAACTGATAATGTCTATTACTAAAGATTATTTTGTTCTAAAATACATCGTCAACTTCGTGTTTTGTATATCTACAAAGAGTAAAGTTTCTGCGCCGGTCATGATCATCTGGCTTCAACTTTTGTGTTAGGTGTATTAAAAAAAACGAAAAAGAAAAAAAGGGTTTATATAATCATAGAAAATGGGACAGCAAATTTCTCGTTTTCAATATACGGGGTGTTAAACTTGTCAAAAAAAAATCTTTCTACAATTAACTTTACAAATTACAAATTAAAGTGCAGTTTTTGATAAAACCCAATTTTTAAAATACCTTCAAATTTTTACAGCGCGTTTTCTATTTATGGATTTTAAAAAGATATTTATTTAAAATGTGTTATATTTTTAATACAAGGAGGATTTTAAAATAGCTTCCCCACTTTATCTTTTGAATGGGACAAGATATTGAGATCTGATAAAATTTTGTAAAAGAGTGTCACTTAAGCTACTTTTTGACATACAAATAATTTTGGTTGGGTGGCCTAGTGCCAAGGGGGCATAAGCAAGTTTTTTTTCAAATTATAAGAGGGGTCATGTAGCACCTTGTTTTAAAAGTATTTTGATTCTCTACTTATCGGCGTTTTATTTTTAAAAATCGGTTTGGTCGTTCTAGAGTTACAAGTGTTTGAAGTTTAGCTCCAATTTGTACATACATCGCGGTTTTTAAAATTTCTCTTTCCCATACCTTTTGAATGGGTAAAGATGTCGAGATCGGGTTAAATTTGGATTAAGAGGTGTCACTTAAACTATTCTTCGACATATATTGTCGGTCACGTGGCCTAGTGAAAAGGGGGCTCTAGGAACTTTTTTTTATAAAAATGGGGGTCATCTAGAAGCCCTTGGATTACCCACTTAACGCTTTTTTATTTTTAAAAATCGGCTTACTTGTTATAGGCATACAAGTCAATTTTATTAAAACCGTACTCTTTGTACGGTATTTAAGCCAAATTTTAAACGGTTCTAGGTCTGGCACGGCTGGGACAATTTTCACAAATAAAGTAGCTTTGAATAGAGAATTAAGCGGCCTTTAAAACGATATACTATATAATCTTCCTTTTCATTTAAAAAAATTGCTAGTGCCCCTCGGCACTAGGCCACGCGACCGAAATTATTTTTGTGCCAAAGAGTAGTTAAAGTGACATTTACTTTTGCTGACTTTTACCCAAATTTGACGCAATTCTAATATCTTGTCTCATTTGGAAGATAAAGTGGGTGGAGCTATTTTATTATCTTCACTGTATACAGGGTATCCCAACTCTATTTGTACACGAAATAACTTCGTTTTTGTCCAAGATACAAAGATACATAAAAAAGTGTTTATTTGGATTGGTGTCTTAGAAACAGACTTTTTATTGTTAGGTGGGTATGGAACACCTTGGATATTTTAACAAATGTATAACAAACTACACGTTAATTATTGCTGGTTTTTAAGATATCAACAGTATGCTGATTTACTGATTTAACAATAAAAATAAAAAAAGAAAAGAATATTTTAAATTAAACTCTTTTTAATACCATGCAATTAATTACCTTGCATTGTAAAAACCACCAATAAGTAAGTCAGCTATTTAGTTTATTTTAGATACATATTTACTTACTTAACCTAAAAACCAGTTATAACTGGTATTGCTGTTTTTTAGTGTTATTTCGTAAATATGTGTTTAAAAATGTGTAATTCTTACAGTGAAAGGTAATTAATTACATGGTAATATATCTTTTGTCATTCAGTTACAAAATAATTTAAAAATAATTAGAACCAAAATATTATTTTCTTTCTTTACTTTTCATTGTTAATTAGTATATCAGCATATTGCTGATACCTCAAAAACCAGCAATAATTAACGTATAGTGTGGTATACTTTTTAGTTGTAGAATTTAATACAGAAATAAAATTTGTGAAAATATAAACTTGACGATAAAAAATATGGTTTTAAGACACCTTGTATAATAACTAGTACTGACAGTAAAAAAATGCATCCCAATAAACATATTTTATTTTAGGTTTATTATTGTATCATCTATAGAATGAAAGTTATTTCGTGTATAAATAGAGTTGGGACACCCTGTAGATATAACTTTTTAAATATAAATAATAAAACGCGGAGTTGTGAGATACTTTTTTAAAATTGTGTTTAACCAAAAACTGCGTTTTGATTTGGAGCTTCTTAAATATCCTTTTTAATTGGAATTTGTTATATATGGCATTAAGCGGGTAATTTATTACTGACTTAATAACATTTAATTGATTCAGTGACATCTTGAGTGGCATCTAAATAAATGTTCTTAACAAAAATGCGGTACGCCCCTGACTGTGTAAATGTGTGTGGTTTTTTATGCTTTTTTAAATTAAGCAAATAAAAATAAAAGTTTTATGTGGTATATATTTTTTTCCTTTCTCTAGTGTAAGAAAAAAACATTATTTGTGTATTTTCAGACTAAAAAGGAGTATTATAGTAACTTGCCCTTTAAAAAATTAGGTGTTATAATTTTTGCTAGCAATTATGTAACAACAACAATAAATACCCATTTGAATAGGGTTTATATCCAGTATAACAATTTTTACCAAAATAGGTGTTTTCGAGTTTTCTAAAAAGTTTAACACCCTGTATCTTAAAAACTAATAATTTGATGTTAATATGAAATTTTCTTTACATTTTCTGATGTAGAATCTGTCCCTAAATTTTTCTAACAACATACGGTGATACCCTGCAAAACCATAATATATTTTTATTTTTTTAATTTAAATACTATATTTTAATTTTTTATAAGACTTTTGTTTAATTTTTAATTGGGTATATTCAGAAAAACTTATTCTTACACTTTTAGATTTTTTCTTGTTTTACTTTAAGTATGCCATTGTTTTAGACACTTAAGTTTATCCAGTTACGCAACGAGAGACAATACGTCGACGACATAGATAACCTACATTTAGATCCGCAGTGGCAAGAAGCATTTTTCGGATTTTTACGACCGCGTGCAGTGGGTGGACGAACATGCGCACTTAAAGGCAGTGGCAAAATACAAACACCGGCACCCCGTACCCTTCGACCGCGGTCTGACCGTAACGCTCCTTAGCTACCGTACTTCGAACAGAAAACCAGGACGCGGTCAACACATTCTTTCCTATAATGCGAATAGTTTGTTTGGGTCCGGGTGCGTTTACCCTCAACTGGCTTGCGTACAAACCGGTTTTTCGCCTATGAAATGTAACTCTTGTTTCGCGCAGGTTATAACATTAGCAATCCATCGAGATCAGTGGTCGGCGATCAAAAAAGGTTAAAAGGACGGCTTAAAAGCATACTTACGTACCGTAATTTTATTTTTTTATGCAACCACCTAAACCAATTTTGTTTAGGATCAAACAGATGCCTTACAGTTTTTTCCCAACGGTTTTTCCGGGATTATATTGTGGTTCAACTGCTCTTTATTACGTGTTTAATTTAACAATGGATGCAATTTTGAATCCAGTGTTTTTAACTTTTAATATTTAACTCACTTGCCATCAATCAATTAAATTTTATGGTTATAAATCTTTTTTTTTTAATTTTGACGTACCAAAGTCGGTATACGTTACCGATCGCGATACGGATACGTGTGCCGTATTGATAAGTTTAACGTAACGAATTGGAACTAACGTATCGCTTCTGCGCAAGCGCATTACAATACGGATAGGAATACGTCATGATTTTTCAAACTCTTTTTATCTTTATTATTGTATCATAATAAAATAACCTTATAAAGGAATACTGACTTTTAACATCCCACACTAATATTTTCCAATAACATAGCAATTATGAAAAGTATGCCATTCTTGTTAGCTAATATTTGTTGGGTTTTCTAATTTAATATGTTAAAATACAAATGATGTTTTAGTGGTAAAACCTTAAGCTGGTAGAATAACAAAGGATTGAAATTAAATATTTACCAAGTGTGCTAATTAAAATTTTTAAATTGGGGCTTATTCGGAGGCCGAAAAAGAGCTTAAAGCAATGCCAATTATTTAAAGGTTATTAAAATTGTTTCTAATGGTAATAGAGTTTTAGGTTTATAAACATATTTTACAATCTAGAGGGGGACAATTTACTTTTTAGCCATAGACCAGATAAAAGCTCTATTAATTTATTAGCTTACAAAAGCATTGGCTTATTTTTTTAATTTCACTTAACGATAAGGTTTCAATAGCACCTTAATTTTTTATTTTACAAAATACAATTGTTTTAATATATGCAGGTAAGTAAAAATTTAATATGGAAAAGGGAAGCTTTTGCCAAATGGCTTAAATTAGGCATGCATTTGTTTTTTGGGACTATCTTTCACTTACCTGTATAAAGTAAAATATTTCTTTTGTTATAAAGGGTGTAATTAAATTGATGGTTAATAATACCGGATGATTTCTAAGCCCATTTTAGGAAAAGTTCATAATAACCTATCTCCCAAACCTCCTAAGTTTTGAGCTACAGGGTATTAAAGGTTTAAAAAATATATCGTATTCTTATCATAACTTTTAAACTGTTATATTTTTATAAAATGTGGCCCGCACTAATAGGCATTTTTATTGTAAAGATTTTTAATTATTTTTACCAGTGACATCCCTACGAAATGTATACTAAAAATAAAAAAAAAACATATGGTACGCCCTTGCTTTTTCCAAAAATATATTTTTTCAATTTTTATTTATTTTGCTACAAATTTAACATGACTTTTTTGTGTCCAACGCATTGCGTAAAATATAAAAACCGTTTTTGATGCATGTTCGTGCCAAATTCCATAAAAATATCTCGAACATTTTTAAAGTTATGATAAAAATAAGATTTTTTCTAAAGATTTTAACACCCTGTAGCTTAAAAGCAAAAGTTTATGTTAATATAAACTTTTTTCCAAAATGAGCTAAGGAGTCAGAAAAGTAATACTTTCAAACTTTTAAAAAGTCGGCAATGTCAACATTACACACATAATTGCAAATAAACATAATCACTTTTTATAGCTTACTTTTTACCCAATAACAATGATAATTGGCACAATAATTTTTATTATTAGTTTTAATAACTAGTAGAAAATAGCTTAAATAAAACAAAGTTTACTTTTATGTGACTCGAATTACCACCTATGTAAATAAAACTTGGCACATGGGTGCGTTATATTAAGACAAGGAAAAATATTTGGAAATGGTGTATTTAGGGTTTTTAAAAATATTTCCTTATGTAAACGCCTTAAAATATTTTTTTATTTTTGAATTTTTATAGCCATTTTAGCTAGATAAATATTTTAATTTGTGTCATTTCAAAAGGTTTGTAGGAAATTTTTGTCAATGCGTGGAAAGAAGACAATCTACAGCAACAACAAAGCAAACGTAATGTATCACCCTATTCGGAATGTTTACATGCAGGCATTATTTGTCTAATTTCTATTTGCTGATGTTAAACACACTAAAAGTCAATTTGAACGTCTGGCTGGCACGACGTGCAAGAATGGTTATAAAGCAACAACAAGTTTACAGAACGTATGAATAATAAATAGGAAAAAGCACAAATAGGCCACAGAAAGTTCTAAATTTCCTCTAAATAACATGAGATTAAAAACTCTTTACAAATTATTTTAAGGAAAATTACATATTCACTTATCGGTATAGTTTCGGTGCGGTCAATTTTGCTTATTTTAATTACAGGGTGTTTCATATTTACTACAAATACTTGTTTTGGTTATGTTTAAATCTATACTGCATTTGTTATTGTTGAAATTATGTTCTTTTTTTATGGGGAAAAAAAAGAGGATGGCGCAACTTACTATGGTTATTACTCGAAGGAGATGTATTTTAGAAGGTCTTAAAAATATGCTTCTGAAATATTTGTAATTATTTTAAAAACACTCTATATAAATGACTAATTAAAGATTAATATTAATATATAACCGCTTACTTCTCTTGACTTTTTCGTTTGATGTACGGTGTTTGCGTAAATTATTATAAACCATTTTTTGGCATGCTCAGATTGTATTCCTAATATTAAATTCTACATTAAAAATTACCCCTTATTATTTATTTTTTAAAAACTAAGATGTCTGGAACATATGTTCATATGATTTTTTTCTTATTTTTTTTTGGTGGAAAATCACCTCCCAAAATTTTTCGCATTTGTTTAGAAATACCCTGTATATTTTTGTTTTATTTGTATAGTTTGCATCATTTTTTTAAGAAACTTAAGGATACCCAGTTTTAATATAGTTGATGGCCTTATTAGGAAAATACTTATTTTTAACCTCCCGCACTCTATTTTTTAATAAAATAGCAATTTTTTAAAAGTATACCGTATTTCTTAGCTTATATTTATTTTCTAATTTTATATTTTAAGATACACATATTGTTATTCTGGTACAACCCTACGCTAGTAGAATAACAAGAAATTAAAATTAAATATACAGTGTGTTCTAGGATAGGTGTTACAAAAAAACAATCCGACCAAAAATTTTAGAATTTTAAAACGAAATTTTTGAAATCTGGTCCCATGCATCGTCCAAAACAAATAAATATTAAATTAAACTTCAATTGGTATTATACAGGGCGAGTTATAACTAACAATATGAAAAATGCCCAGAAGCTTACTACTTTTATTTTTTTAAATAGGTAATAAATAAGTAATTATTGTAGAAAATTAAATTTTATGTCAAAATTTGAAGTTAAAGCATTAGAGTAAAAAAATGTAATTGTTATTTTTTTTACATTACGCATAACAACTTAAAAATTGGAAGAGAGCAAAATTTAAAAGAAAATTTTAATATTTAAAAAAAAATCGCTGCCTTAAGACAAGTATTGTAAAAGCTGTTTATGCATAATGTAAAAAATTGCCAAAATATGTTTTTACTTTAATTCTTTAACTTTAAATTTTCACATAAAATTTTATTCTCTACAACATTTATTTATAAAATTTGTTCTATTTTTAAAAATAAAGGTACTTTTCCTTTGGACACTTTTCATATTATTATTATATTACCAATCATCATCAATTCATATTATTATTAACTTACCAATCGGAGTAAAATTTGTTATTTATCAGTTTTAGACCATGCGACCAGTTTTCCCAAAAAAACTTTAAAAATTCGAAAATTTTCGGTTCATTTGTCCTCTTGTGTCCTCTGAAAAACACTGTATAACAAGTGTGCTTAATAGTAAATTTTCAAATTTGGTTTATTACAAATCCAAAAATAGCTTTAAAACTTCGCGTTAATTAAAAAGTTATTAAAATTGTTTCTGCTAATAAAGTTTGGAGTTTATTAAAATATTTCACAATTTAGAGGTAGACGATTGGCTTTTTATCGTTATTTTTAGCTTTATCTAATAGAAACATTAAAAGTCTAAAATTATAATAAAATAAATTAAAAAACACAGTTTTGATTGGAGTTGCGTCGTATTTGAATACTCAGTATTCTAAATAGTATTCAGAATACATTTTGCCGGTATTCGAATATATTTGTGTGTTTGATATTCGGTATTCACAGAATACTTTTTTGGTTAGTATTCGGAATTCTGTATTTAAATATTTTGGTTAATTCTTTCTTCGACGAATATTATTTTTGAGTATTCAAATACCGACGCTCTAAGTATTCGAATACCTAAATGTAGAAGCAGTATTCGAATAGTATTCGAATACCAAAATTTTTATGATTGCAATACGAAAAGGGAATAAATACAAAAAAATAAGGTGAGGTTTTCAAATTTTTTATTCGGATCGTTTTTTCTTGTTTACTTTTTTTCCCAGTATTTGAATACCGATTCCGGGTATTCATGAGTACTCGATTACTTTTTTCTTTTAATTATTCAAATATTCGCTATTCAAATACTTTCTTTTTCCGGTATTCGTATTCGAATACCGATTTTTATTATTCGACCCAACTCTGCTTCGGATTAGGCAATAACGAAGTATAGTTCTGCTGGGTAAAATATTAGAAAATGAGCAGCAAAATGAGGGTACAATAAATAGTACCTAAATGTTAGGTAAAAATAGGCACTTTTATAATAAATAAATCCAAATTTGTTTTACTATTGTGCCTTGTTTGCAAAGTTTTTCATGTTGTTTAGGCAAGTTTAAAACTATTAAATTATGGCTACATTTGTGTGGTAAAGCTAAACAGATAATTTCTCATCACAAATTTTCGCTAATTCTAAGTCAGCACAACTGGGGAATTTTCGTAGTTGGCAAACGTTAGTTTTGGACTTCAAAGACTAAATAGAAATATCTGCCAACTAAAAGTGTTTGTTATAGTTGTTTGTAATTTTAACGTAAAGCGGTGGTTCTTTTATTATTAACAGACTTTAAAAAGAAGAAGGTTATCAATTCGCCTGTATGTTTTTTTTTGTGTATGTTACGCGATTACTACGTCAATTAGGCCGATTTTAAAAATTATTTTTTTATTTAAAAGAGTGCACTTTTGCGGTTCCCTAGAAAAACCAAATTAGGATCGCAAAAAAAGGTACTAGACATATTATTTTTTCTCTGCCGTACGTTGTTCCGGCGCCAAAGCTGCCTTTAGATTGTTATATGCTCAAACATCAGGGGTGCATTCAGAAACAAAATTTACTCTTTTCACCAAAATAAAAGAGATATTACTTGGATACCACAGTTAAAAGCACAGGGACGTGTAATTTGATATATTGATAGGTATATATGATGGGGAGTCATGGTTAGTTCTGGTTAGTTTTTTTGTTTTGTTTTAATAATGTTATACTGGTAGTGTTTTAAGTGTATGTTTACCGATTTAATAGTGTTTTTAATAAATAATAAAGCACAGATAAACTTAAAAGCAAAAAATAAACAATTTAAAAAAAATAAATTAAGCTTACTTAAAATAAATTTTAAATAAAAAAAAGAAAAAAAAGACATTCTTTATTATTTTTTTATTTTTTACTTTTTACTAAGTTTTTTTAATTCGATTTAATTTTTTTAAAGTGTTTATTTTGTTTAGCTTTTTACACGTAGTAAAGATTTTTATTTTATTTTTGGTGGTTTTTTAATGCTTTGGTAAAAGAAAATAATATCTTTTTTATGTACTAAAAAAGCAGGTAACAAAAGCCTTATATAAAAAGATTTATATAAAATAGGGTATAAATAAAATCTTAAATTAAATTAAACCAAGAGATTTATCTAAAGTCAATTAGCAGCTTAAAAGCATTCTAAAATAAACCAGTATACATATACTTTAAGGGATGCTACATACATATTTTTTACGTAAAATGCAATATGACTTTTAATAAAAAACGGCATTTTAAATAAATGATAAGGTCACATAACTGTTTTAAAGAAGATAAGGTCCTGAAGTTTATATTCCTTTTGTGTAGCTTGTTTTATGGGCAAGTTTTATGGAGTGTTCAATTTTAAAATAGGTATAAAATAATGGAGCTTATCTTTGTGCTTAAACAAATATAGTTTTTATTTATAGTGACACCAACTTATTTGGTTGTTTAAAATACAATAGGGCATCTTAAATGTAAAAGTAGGTTAAGCTAGTAGAACTTTATTTTTAAAAGTTTTTTGCGATTTCTTGGGGTTAAAAAATAAAGAAAAGTGGCCCAGGATATTTTAGGAAAGATAAGGTATAAATATAAATTGTAAATATAAGCTAGAGAGAGTATTTCTAACGACGCACATTAAGCTGCGTCCAGACTGGAAACAATTCCTCGTGCCGATCCACGCTGCATATCCCGCCACATAGCGCGGACGTAGACGTGGACGGAATTCACGTTGTTTCAATGGCTTGGCGAATGATTTGCCGGTGATTCAGAGCTTGTCGGTTTTTCGCGTTAAAGCAGCGCGCAAACAAATTGGACGGAAGTTTGGCGAATTGTACGCACTTTATACGAACTTAAAATGGCAAATAAAACACAAATGAAGCTAATAATTCAGTTTAAGGTGAATTTATTGTGCATTTTAATATGAATATAAGGATCCCACAAGAAATTTTAAACAAAACTATAAATTTAAAAGATTCTTTCCAATTTATAGTTATGCGTATAGCATCCGTGGTGGTACTAATCCCTTGTTTACAAATACCATTAAATTCAAACGTGCATGTATCTTCTTTTTGGTTTATAATAAAAACATATTTTTACCCACTGTTCGTTACCTAAAAATTTAAAAATGTATTAATTTTCTTTCTTCGGCTTATCTATACTATTTATATTTTTATAAATACAGGGTGTTTCCTAACAACGATATGAAACTAAAGGGGGTAATTTCTCATATCCATTAATGGATAAAAAGTTTTGGGCTTGCGTCATTTCTGAAATACAGAGCGTAAAAGTAAAAAAAAAGTAGGTATTTTTAAATCCCCTGAAAACCATATAACCGATATAGATAAAATTTGGTACACTTATTTAATGTAATAAAGCGCTAATGAAGCCCTACCCAGCCCATGATCTTTTAAAAAGTTTTTATATATTTTTTTATTTAAAAATTTAAGTACAACTCCTTTTTTGCATTTTCCTTGTATCTTGCTTCGTTTTTAAGAAAAAAAAATTACTAAGCGTAAGGCCTCGGGCTTGATAACCAGCAGCGGCTGATTAAAAAAAACAAGTTCTTTTATTCTTGCATAAAAATCAAAGACAGCGCTGTCAGATTTTCCGCTCAACGCTGACCGCTGACGCTTAGTATTGTGTCAGAGGCCAAAGCGGCCAGCGTAGAGCGGAAAATGTAATAACGCTTTATTTGATCTTTATCGAAGAATAAAAGAACTTATTTTGTTTTTAATCAGCCGGCTGCAATGTTCCTGAGCGAAAACCCCAGCCGCTGGCCACTCCAAACAAATAAATATTATCCGTGGAGCGTTTTTAAGGTATATGAAATGATGACGCTATTTACCACAAAATATTGTAGTCATTACCGGCAACATAAAGAGACTTGAAACTTTCTGCTTGACGCTTACGCTTTATTTTTTGTTTTTACTGTCATGTTGTCTATGGATACATTTTAGAAGAAATTAAAGTTGTTTTTTTGCTAGAAAGGAAAAAATACAAGAGATCAGAAAGTTTCATTTTTAATTAATTAATCAGAAAAAAATATAAAACTTTATAAAAGTCAGTGGCGTATTTTTTTCTTATTAATATTGGCTGTGGTGCGCACTGACACGGTACCGGACCCAATAACCTGGATATAGGTGGGACATTATCAGCGCCCTATTACAATAAATAAAGGTACCGAATTCAATCTACATCGATTAAAGAGATTTTGTGATATTAAAAAATACCGATTTAAAAAAATTAACTCAGAAATAAAGCAAGACCAGACATACGTTTATAGAAGCTTTTTTCATAAAAAGACATAAAAAAAATGCCTCCCCCTCCGCCAAAATTTTGTACCGTAGATAGAAACACCCTCTATATTATGGCTGCTTTTTCTCTCGGTATATCTAAAAAATCCTATATCTTTTGACATTTCTTACTAAAAATAAAGCACGTTTTTCAGTACAGCCTCGTATTACTTATTTATGCCAAAACCAAGCAACCCTTATTCTAAAAGTAATTATAATAAATATGAAAAATAAAAAAGAGCTTTAGGGCAACTACCAAGCTTTAACCCACGTAAACCTGTACTTCTTTAAAAATGTATACGCGTTGAGCCTTTACCAGATTTGGTAAACTTAAAAAGACGATTTAATTATTTTGTAAAACCTCTTAACCTTTAAAAATAAGAAATCGTATTAAAAAAAACTTTAAAAGATTACTTACTATTTAGGCTATACTTGTATATCCTATAAACTATTTTATTATTTTTTCAACAAAGTTAAAAAATAATAATTTTATTATACGAAGGTTACTAAGTTTAAATTTAAATAAGTAATTGTTTATTTATCCATAGTTTAATTAACATACTCTATAAACGCCGTAAAATTCTTTTAACTCCAAGTCCTTTACAAACACTAAAGTATGGGTGACCAATCGGTCGATCGCATCAGACCTCAAATTTCGCTAAGTGATTTTAAAAACATTGAAAAGTTGGTGAAATTCATTATTTATCCGTTTAATAATTCCATTGATCGTAGTGATATTTATAAAATGGCTACTAAATTTGCAGATACATTTTCAGTGGACCACATAATACTTCAATACGATGTCACTACTCTGCGCTGCGACATATTTCTGAAAGTACGGTCATCCTCAGGCCTAGATTTCTAATCATTAAAGTCCAACAAGAAATACCCAAATATAAAAAAATGTGTTAAACAATTGCATTTGTGTTTTGATTCAACAGGTTTATGTGAGTCAGTATTTTCCTACTTAAAAAAACATCGTGCTCGGTAGACAAATGCTCATCTATTGTTTTCTTTAGGGTTTTGAACTTTAAGCTACGAGACATGTTTTTAGGGTATTCTATTCTATTCAATTTTTTTCTTGGTTATGGTCCCTTCAGGTTCAATACACCAGCTCTCCCCCTTCCCCACTATGCTTTCCAGGGCTTCGTCGGCGAAAAATCTGGATAATCAGAGCTCGTAGCTCCCAGAAATTCAAAAAGAAAACATAAATACTTCTACAATCGATGCAATGCATACATTGTCAAATGTCAAACCAAGACCTGCTACTGGTGTTACATATAACCTTCACTTTCACTACTGACAGTTTCCATGGCACGCCCATCTATTTCCCGCCATTTGAAAAATATCTCGTGTTCACAACCAAAGAGGATACCATTAGCCTATAGGAATCTTTGCTCACAGCGCTTTGATCCAGAAGAAAGGTGCCGTCGATTTAGCGTGAATCTTTCCTTGATTCCCGAAGGTAAAAACGTCCGTACGGCACCTCTAACCGCCACTCCCACCCTGGGAAGAACTTTGTGGTCCTCTACGCTGGTCCGCACTGTACGGAGGTCAAACAAAGAGTCCCCGTTTTTAAGGTAAGTACCGTTTTTAAATTGAGGCCGCCGCAGTGCTGCGGTCGCCGGTTAGTGCATGCGCACCGGTTAACTACATCTATTGGAAAGCCACGGACGCCATTACGGAACCATCCGATTGAGTCTACATGCGTGATTTTATAATGCCTCCACCTATTGAGAATCCCGCCGACTGCGAAATGCGTGCTGTAATTTGATTTTTCTGTGTTCAGGGCTTCAAATTAGTTAACATTTATCGCCATATCAGTGAAGTGTATGGTGAAAACATTATGAGTAGTGGAATGGTGCGGAAATGGGTTGGGGCCTTTAAAGATGACCGCATAATTATTACTAGATCATCGGTAATGACTAAATGTCTCCCATTTCGTTTCTCAACATGAATGTCTGTGCGGCCATCTTTAAAGACCCTAACCCATTTCCGCACCATTCCATCACTAAATAAAAGGGTTTTAAAAGGTGAAAAATCAAATTATCAAAATACATAAAAAGGTAATTATAAGACAAAAAGCAAATGTACCTTGCCAAATGAAAAATATCCAATTTGCTACATAATTGTAAACTTCATTAAAAATATAAATATATACAGTGTGTCCACAGATGGACTTAACTGTACCTGTATTTTTTTTGATATTTCGAAAAAAATATTTTTATTTTGATAAAAATTGATAAAATTGCCCTATAATATACTGGGTTAAATTCGCGAAGGTATTATTTTAGAAAAAAAAAAAAAAAAGAATTCTTGAAAATGCTAAAATAATAAGCATAAAAAAGTACTTGGAAAAATTAGGTGTTACCTAAATTAAATGTTTATTTTTAAAATAATTGATTGTACTTTTTATATGCATACAATATCAAGTAAGGTTAAAAGTGTATACCTAAGCACCCTGAAGCGCTATTTAACACAAAAAGTAACGATTTATTAAAAAAGTAAAGAGTTTCATTACTTTTTCACGTTATTTAAATAAGTAGTTTCAAAATATCCATTACCAATTTTTTTTATTTCCAAAAATTTCATTTTCGTAATTTTAAATCTCCCTGTATATTAAAGGGTTCTCTTTAACGGTTTTTTCACTTAAATATTTTCTTTTGTAGCATTAACCCTAATTTTCTCAAAAAACTTTAACCAATAGCAAAATCCTTTTAAACTTTTTAACTAGCGGCGAATTTTATTACAGCCTAAGGCATTTCAGACGAAGCAAATTTTTTATTAAAGAATAACTTTTTTGAAATAATTAAAAATAAAAAAATTTACAGGTTTAGATAAGTCCGCTCTGTGGACACACTGTATATATATATATATATTTAATTGTATTTTTATTATTTACATACAAATACTTTGTTTTTTTGTTTTAATATTTTTAAAAACTTTTATATCCTGCATTTTAAGAACGAAGATGTTTATATGAACTTTGTGTCCTAAAATTTTATTTATTTATTTATTTATCTATTCTAAAAGGACTACCCATATTTAAGTAGTCTTTAAGTGGGTAAGTAAACTAAAAAACTAACACTATTGACAAAACATTTTACTGGTTTAAATTGTAGAGGAAACTGGCACCTAATTTTGGATTTAACGCCAGAAAAGAAAAATTACTATAAGAAAAAGATTTTTAACGTGTTTGCATAAATTAAACTTTTTAAATTTTATTTCCATTTGCAGTAGTTAAACGCCATTTTTTATGTATGCATATAGGGAATAACACATTACCGCAAAGTTTTTGTCTGAATCCATTGTTAACACGCTTCGCTTGCGGATTGTAAAAGGTCATTTATTGTATGGTGTTGACGGGTTTGTATTTATTGTTCGGGGATTTTAGCGAATTTGTTACCTATTCTTTCGATAAACGATATTTCTTGTTTAAAAACCTTATCGGCTTCTAATTATGTTTGTTTTTCACGAACATAATAAATATTTAATAGATTAAACTCAAGCTTAAATCATGAGCGTCAAATCTGAAATGGTCTTATAGCAGAATTAATATAAGCGCATTTATATTTGTTTCGAGAAATTTTTATTGACAAAAACATTTTTGTTTTTATAAAAAAAATATAGGCAGTAAGACATTATAAAAAATAGTTTAAAGAAATCTTGGTTACCAGGAGAATAATTAAAAAAAAGATTATATAAATTGGAGCTGTACAATTCTTACTTTAAAGCTTTATGTACCAAATTTTATTATCTAGGATATTTTGGACTTTTGGCTTTACATATTACTATCAGTACTTTTGCCATATTTCCCATTTTCATGATGCATGTAGTTGGGCAGGTCAAATTTAGTATTTCTTTAAATTTTTAAGAATTATGTCTCTTTTAGTTTGCTTAGATATGACCCACCACACCTTTAGCTGAAAAGAAACGTCTAAATATCTTCAAAACCGCTAAGGCTGTGCTAAAATTCCGTATATGGACGTTTCTAGGCATGCATAACAGGCTTTTTAGCCAAAATTTTAATCAATAGTTAAATACGTCACCAACCTGGGAAAACTAAAACTTCAACAACATTATCTATAGTTTTTTTGTAAACAATTTTGATTACAAAGTTGATTAAAAATTTACACAATTGCGATTTTAATTAACTTCACAATGTTGCCAGTGCTATGTGAAAAGCGTCACGTTAAATAATATGTCAACAAAAGAACAAGCAATAGAAAAAGCGCATGTCGTAGCTTGTATCTTTGTAACGTAGGCACACTCTAACTACGTCACTGGACTATGCGGCGTTTTAAATAATTTCGCGGAATTTCCACAAAATGTAAATTTTGGCAATATTACAACCTTCAATTTTCGGAAAAAGTTTTTAAGAAAAGAAATAAAATCCAATATATTTAGAGCAAAAAAAATGCTACCTAAGGTGTATATGGCTAAGGGCCTATTTAATAGAGATTTAGTTCCTATTGCCAGGTTTAAATGGAAATGCGGTTGTTATATCTCGACACGTGTTAAAAATCAAATTTTTGAGAAATTTTATAACAATTACTGAAGTTAACACGCTCATTTTTTTGCGATCAAAATAAATTGGCCAATATATTTAAAATAACAATAATTTTACATGTAGCGCAAAAGCTGGGAAATCTGGCTACAATGCCAAAATCACTGTATTACTTGCTCAGAAATATCTAAAATAGCAAATTTTCTAAAATCACCTTAAGCGGTTTTGGAGATATTTAGGCGCTCTCTCTACATTTGCACCAAAATATAGTGTTGTCATATAGTTTGCCACAAAATAAGATTACAAAAACATGTTAATTTATTTTACTTTAAGTATGGCCTGCTTAATTTATTGCGGCAAAAAAATTATACCATTAAAAAAATTAACAAAAAATTTAAAGAATACATGTGTAGCATACAACTGGAAAATCTGGCAACAGTGCCAACATCATTGTTAAATTTTTTCATAAACCAACACCGTTTAAATAGCAAATTTTCGTGTAGATGCTGCTTGAGCGGGTTACAATTTTTTTAAATCGTTGCAGTACTTTTTCATTAACCCAAAAAAACACTTACTTTTAATTTGTTTTTCTTTAAAAGTTCCGGACAAATTTATATCAGAACCGTGGTATGTACTATAAATGGAAAAGGTCATGTAAATTATATTATGTAGGTGTGTTTTAGACCTGAGCAGATTTAAATTTATCTAATCACGGATAAGCGTGAGTACGCGCTTACGCGTTTAGATTATAGAGCATCGAAACATCAATGCTTTGATTCGCAGTGATCCTTTTGTGCGCGAGGGATAAACGAGATAGTTGCGGATGCTGCGCATCAACCCTATAAAATTCACTTCTATAAAATTATGTTTACCATTATATGACGTATTTTGAGGACGTCACGGACTTAGACTAACTTTAGTAAAGATGTACCCAGTATAAGCGTGAATATACAGAAATTCCAAAGGTTATTAAAATAAAAAAGGTGCTTTAATATTTTGTTTAATTTTGATTTTTATAACACATTATTTAGAAAAAGATTGTTGAAAACCTTAACATTTGTAAAAAAAAAAAACAAAGTTTACAGCAAGCTCAAAAATTTTATATTTTGAGATTTATTACCTAAGGTAAGTCATCATGTGCTTTGGCTTCGTTCATATGGACTGTTTAATGTGTAATTATATATTTTAAAATATTTGATATGTTATATACACCAGAAAATAATTATTTTTATCGTTAAGAATTATCTTATTTGTAGAAAACCCGATTGGGTCTAATAATAAATCGATTTGCTGTCACTTTGGGCTTAGAAATTCATTAAATTAACCATCTCGGGCAAACCTGAGATAGATCTTGATTAACAAAAATAGTCTTTGGTTTGCTCATCGGATTTTAACTAAACTGAAACAATGCTTGAAAAAGTTTGTCGTAAAAATACTGTAAATTAAAATTTCGGTTTTTATGCAAGGCGCTAAATTTATTACTGGAAAAAAGCTTGCTAAAACTTTTTACTTTTTTTTTTGTTACAATTTTACATCGATCAAGAGCAGGGATTTAAAGTTGAAGTTAAGTTAACAAAGTTACCATATTGAAATCTGGCTTCAAAAACTTTTAAACAATAATTCTACAGTGCTTGTCTAGAGTCAGAACCCCCTTCTAACTTTTGAATTGTTTGGTAATTTTTCATGAAAATTTGAGGACTTTAGTAGAACAACATAAACCAGAAGAAGGCAAGAAATGACAAATATAAATGTCTAACTGACTACCTTTACCTCCCAAAAAATGGCGGTTCTTCAAAAATTATCCGAATACCTGATTTGGATGGCTATATCTTTAAAACTAATAAAGGTAGATATACGTCATGTGGTATTTTCTTAAAAGTCTTTTAGATATATTTTTAATGGTGATATAATATACAGAGTGCGTCATTAAAAAAATATATACTTTTGTCCTACTCCTGTATAGTATTACCAATATTACCGTTAAATAAATCCTTTAATGGGCTTTAAGAAAATACCACTTTAGGTATATCTTACTTTATTAGATTTGGAAATACAGCCATATAAATAAAGTATTCAGGTAATTTCAAAGTACTGCCATTTTGTAGTAGGCTAAAGGTATTGACTTTATATTCTGGGGGTTATAAAGTGCCTTCGTCAGGAGCTATAAAATGATGTGCCACAGGACCCCCTTTCCATTTAATTTTTCTTTTCAAAATGGCGCCAGCTGTAGTTTGAGACTTATATCGGTCATTTTGAGACTTATATCTGTCATTTGAACCTAGTCTCATCAATCCCAGGTGGTTTATACTGTTCCACCAAAGTTAATAATTTTCGTAAATAAATACCATTTATTTCAAAAGTTAGTAAGGGGTCCTGACTTTAGACAAGACACTGTACTCATAGGTTCTTATTAACATTTTTAGTTCAACAGTGAGGCGTCAAACTAGACTGGCTTTTGTCATTTTTGTTTAATATATGGGATTATGTTTGACTGATACTTTTCATTAACACTGTATAAAAACGCAACATAATAAGAACATTTGTTACTTAAAATTATATCCAGAAGCGCGCTCTTTTCACAATACAGGGTGTTAATGTTTTTGAGAAAAATACCTTTCCTTATTATAACGCCCCTACCATTTCAGATTTTTCCACAGAATTTGATACACTTTTTAAACGCCATATTACATTTTTGCTGTAATGTTACCAGTGGCTTTCGAACAAGATTTATTAAAATTTTTTTTTGAAGAAAATTAGTACGCCACTGCTGTTTCTCTGAGTATTATTATTTTATAAAACTCATTTACTTTGGGGTCTCCTAATATTTTTTCGTAAGATGAACAGTTTCCGTTTAAAAAATAAAATTTATTTTTATGCACCAGCAAAAACTGTTGCTCTTAGAAAGCTATTACACAGTGAAAAACCTAACCTAGAAACAAAACACCATATCGAGATTTCAAAATGGCTTTATTTTTAAACGAAAATAGTTTCGTCTATGGAAAACTTATCAAAGAGACCAAATTATCCCCAAAAAATAAGTATTTAAAAAATAATAATCATTTGAAAAAGCAGTGTGTGTGCAGTAGATGTTTACTTTTTTCTTTAAAAATATAATAATAATCTAGCTCAAAACGCACACTGGTATATTTTTTTAATTTTATAGGAAAAAATGTAATATAATGATCCAAAGAAGTGTAACAACTTTTGTAAAAATATCCAAAGTGGTAGGAAAATTATCATAAAAAATCCTTTTTTTAACTTTCAGATTTTAATGATGTATATAACTGCAGTGCACTTACGATTTTTGGGACGATTTTTTTTTTTTGGTAGATAATTAGATCAACTACATTGTTGTGCAAAAATCGAATATCTATAAGTTATCCTTCCTGAGATATCTAATTTTGCTCAATTTTTTTAAACATCTTTTAGTGGGACGGTAAGCCAGTATCGTATTCGGGAGTGAAGCTTTTAAAATACGCATTCTCGTAAACGCACCAATTTGTTGACTACGCGAAACCATAAAGATCCCAAAAATGTTACTAAGCCCAGGTATGTAAATGTGGGTTACCTATGTTTATGTCAAATTATTTTTAAACATTTAAAATGATTTAAAAGCATACATTTTTAATAAAGAAACCTTGTATTTCATTAAGCAAATACCGCTTTTGACTTATAAAAATATACTTAGTGTTATGATTAAAAAAGCTTAAATTTATGCTTCAGAGCTAATGTAAAAAAGATTCGCATGTTTAACAAATAAATCAGTTTTAAAATCATGTTATAACAAATAAATCAGAAAAGAATAAACTAAAGTCTAAAATGTGTTTTAACAGCATAATAAAAGGTGTTAAAGCTTTAGGAATACTGTAGAATTATTTTAAAACAGCTTATTGTTTGAGAAACATGTGGTGTTTAGTGTTGGCTCTAACAACTAAGAAATTTCATTTGCATATTCCTAAGTGATACGAGTATCTAAGAGTAAAAAAATAATATTTTAAAAGTTACATTCTATAAACATTGTTTTTGTGGTTTATAAATCATTAAAAGGTTAGAAATTATCATGGGATAATTTACATAAGTCAATTATAGCCTATTTTTTGGTATTATAATTTAATAAAGTGCTAGGATAGTGGGCTAATTTCTATATACAGGTGTTTTGAAATTATTGCACCAGAATTTACCCAATGCATATTTCACGTCAGAAATAGACCTAGTTTCTTAAATGAAAAACACCTTCTTTAGAACCCACAGTGTGAATATTTTCGAGAAAACATTTTTCTTCACAATTTTCAACCAAAAACTTTCCTTTTGTTTTTCAGAAGAAATGCTTTTTATTTCCAAAATATAATTTAAATTTTCATAATTAATAATTTAAGACACTTTTACCTAAAAATAAATAGTTAATTAACTTATAATTAATTTTTATTAAGATACAAATC
Source organism: Listronotus bonariensis (assembly GCA_014170235.1). Lineage (NCBI taxonomy): Eukaryota > Metazoa > Arthropoda > Insecta > Coleoptera > Curculionidae > Listronotus > Listronotus bonariensis. Next base: position 98,467 of record JACEGR010000003.1, read on the forward strand.
CTAAATTATGTGTTCAGCGAAAATAATTTACATTATCTATTTTAAACCTACATCCCATTCTAAAAGCACCGCGTATTTTTGCACACATGTTAATTATTCTTAATATTTAACATACTTGCAAATTGAGATGGTATACGTGGTAAAAAGTTGACTTTAGCAGCCGTTTTAAGATATTTGGTTAAAGAAAGAAACATTGTATGCCCCAGGACATACAAAAGAAATACAAAACTGTTTTAAAATAAAGAAGATGGATTGTATTTTAAAGTTGCTCAGTCTTAGATGATTAAGAGAAAGAAAGTTCAAATAAACCTATTTTTCTTAAGTAGTTTAGCTATGAGATAGAAAAACTTGAGTAAAAGGTTTAAAAATGGAGCTTGTAGCCTTTAAGATTTGCTTTCATTTTAGAAACACTATAACAGTGCGTGGTCGTGTCAGACTGGGACCTAGGGAGGCTTGGCTCCCCTCAGCGGTTGATCGACCCTCCCACAAAATAACAATTGAGCATTTAAAAATACAGTTTGTCTTTAAAAAGTATGTACACAAATGTGATACACAATTCTTGAAGACCAAAATACAACGATCTGATCTTTATTTCGCAGGAAGCAAAAGTATATATTTGTTGCAAAGAAACAGTGTGTTAAATTTTACTTTTCTATTTTAGGTGTTTTATTTTGTTTTTTAATATAAAACTTTTCCATAAAGAATTACAGGCTGTGGGGTTTTTCAGGGTGGGGAACATAAATGTGGATGGAACTACCTGCAGTCCTTCGCCTATGTTTAAAATGTGCAATTACTTTTTTATAACTCTGTATACTTTAGCTTTGATAATTTTTTTATTTTACCAGATTTTCTAAACAAAACATGTATACTTAGTGAAATCTCGCTACGAGCAACCGGTTTTCAAAAAATTGGAAATAAACTTTTTTTCTACATAAAGAATTTATTTTGTTTTTCTTTACGCTTTATCTAGGCCACCTGGATTTTTATAAAGAGTTGTGTATAAAAAGCTACGAAAAACTACTTGCACCAAAACACGACAATAACACAATTTACCGCAGTTGAAAAGTTGATCCTTTGCGAAGTACAGGGTGTTAATGCAAAAAGAAAATAGAACATTTAAAACCATTTATCTTCTGAAAAATCAACTTTTCGACTAAGATAAATTGCTCCTAGATCATTGTATTTTCTCCCAAAGAAATTATAAACATAAGCAAAGGACTATAGGTGTCGCCCCCTACATTTTACAACAAAAACGTAAACAGTTTTGAATCTTCATCTTGAAAAAACCTCCAAACCTGAATTTTGTAAAAAAATAATATTTAAAAATAACTAAAAAAAAAAGGAAAGTTTTACCCTGTATCTCAGAAACTATCAACTTTTTAAAACTATATTAGATTAGTTGTATTTTTGGCCCAAGTTGTTTCTGGTAGCATTTGTAGAGATCTTTAAGATCCCTGTATATTAGTGTTTTTAAAAAATGTAATGACTAAGACTTAAGCCCCCCAAAAACACAGAAGCTGGTTTGCGCCACTGCATCCAAAAATTATTATTTTTATCCAGACATCCAGACTAAATAACAACTGCTAAATCAACTTTTACAGAGTGGCTCAAAAAGTTCATTTTTATTTGTGTAATATACCGCAGTTTGCGCCCTTTAGGATTTACAATAAAGGTAATATCATATTCTAATTTCTTACCTTCCTAAAGCCTCCACTAGCCAATATTGTAAATATACACCTATTATTAGCAAAATTATTAATAAAAAAAAACAAAACTAAACATTTTTCACCCCCTGTCTCTTCCAAATATACACATTTTGACTAAGACCTCAAGAATTTGTGGTTTGCATTCTTACGCACCTTTGTATGTATGAGTACACCCCTAATATCATTATTAATTATTTTTATTTCTTATAATAACTTTAACTAACTATAAAATTAATAATTAGTATCCCCAAAACCTACATATTTTAAAAATCTTAAAGGCTTGTTTGGGCAGATATTTTTTATTTAATGATAAGTTTATTTTCCTAACATACAACATACATAACACCACTTAAATTTAAAAAAATATTGTTAAATGACTAAACTACAGGGTGTTCCAAAATTCATGCATCAAGTTTTAATGTCATATTCTACGTCAAAAATAGGCCCTAATTTCCTATATAAACTTATGACTGAAAACGCTTCCTTTTGAAAATACAGGATGATAAAATTGTTAGAAAAAAAATTATCATAATTTTTAAACCGCTTTAGATATTTAAATAATATTTGGTACATTCCTTAACAGCAGCCAAAGACAATTCTGCTTATGTAAAAATTTAGAAAATAAAAATACCAGTGACGTCTGCACCATATTTATATGGACTATTAAAAATAAAACATGATGCGCCACTGCTTTTTCCTAAAATATATTTTTTAACCATTGAATTTAAAACAAATTTAATTTCTTTACTTTTTTCGAACGATGCACCGTTTTGAGAGAAAAAATAAAAACCACTTTGATGCATGACATTTTGTTAATAAAAACTTCACAAAAATAATTTGAAATTTTAAAGCCGGCTACAAACGACATGCCAAGGCTTATGCAAATGTTCGTTCGTGTAAACGTTGCCGCATCGTAAGTATGCAAAACATATGGCAAAACAAAGCCAACGTTGGGATGCGGGAACGTTTGAACGAGCGAACACATAATTTTTGTCATTATTTTTGCAAATACGTCATGCATCAAAGTGGTTTTATTTTTTTCTTGAAAACGGTGCATCGGTCGGAAAAAAGTCAAGAAGATTAAATTTGTTCCAAATTCAATGGGTATTTAAAAATAATTCTTATTTTAGGAAAAGCAGTGGCGCATATTTCTTTCTTTAATAATAGTCCATACAAATATGGTACAAACGTCACTGTTGAATTTTTAAAAATATTTTCATAAAATTAAATGTTTTTGCTGCTGTTAAGCAATGTACCAAATACCAATTAAACATCTAGAGCGGTTAAAAAATTATAATAAAAAAATTCTTACAATTTTAACACCCTGTATCTCTAAAAGGAAGCGTTTCCGGGCATATGTTTATATAGAAAACTAGAAGCTTATTTTCGACGTAGAAAAAGCCATTAAAATTTGATGCCTAAATTTCTGAACACCCTGCATAAGGTTTTCATAAAAAGCGAAATACACTGTATACCTAACAAATAAATATACCACAGGGATATGTCCAATTACCAAAGCCTCAAGTTTAAATAGTATTCGAGTTGCAAAAGTACACATTTGTGATCAACAGGTCTCTTATTAAATTCAATTCAGTAAAATGGTTTTATAAGCGCTAATCAATAATACCTGCTGCGATGCATTTTTAAAGATACTAACTTTTTGCCTTTTACTTTTCTTCCTATTTTAATATACATAATATTATTTAACAGCTATTGAAAAGTTAAAAAATCGGTTTTCTGCAAAGTCGGTTTTACTGACGATAGTTGAAACGTGACAGCGTCATAAGAAAATGTACACTCAAGTAGAAGAGAAACAGATGTCGAACGCTGCCGAACGCTGAGGCCGATTGTGCCTCTTCCGCGCTCTTGCTTGCACTTCAAGCCTTAAATTGGACGCCTCAAAGCGAGGTAACGACGCCGCATAAGTCATGTTTTTTGTGCGTGCAGCTAGCTCCATCAAATTATAAGACGATGTCACGTCAAAAACCGCCCAAATGTTTTCTGGTTATAAACAAAAAAAATATCCTGGGTGTCCATAAGATTACTAGCCAGCCTGATAATTTGCTAAGAAGTGTTACACGATTTTAAAATTTTGGTCGGGTGTATGGTTGAATAGGAAGCATATTTTTCTAATCTTTTGGAGATTTTATGTGGCCGGTTTAACTAATAATATCTTTAAAACTATTAAGTTTATCGATAGGATATAATTAACAAAAAGATTGAGAAAGAAGTGTAAATTGTAAATTTAAGGCTTAAGAGAGTGGTTTTATTTGAATTATTGGGGTTCTTTACTACCGAGGGTCAATTTCTATGGCACTTCCGGTAAAACCGGAAATTGTCTTTTTACGGTAATGGGATATAGGTTTTAATAAATATGTGAAAAAAATCTCATCAGTCTGTTTCTATCATCATTTGTTTTTAACAAATCGATAAAAATGGCGGTTAGCATGACATTTTCTAATGCCATTTTTTCAAAAACTAATTAAAATTGGTGTAACATGTAATATGTGTATTTTATTGAATATGCCTGTAGAGATTCATTTCAAGAAAAATATAGAAAGTGTTTCAATTAATATAGCAAAGTTGAGAGCACTTCCGGTTAAACCGGATGTGACACAAAATCTGAAACATTATAAATCTGCATCCTATACAACCAGACATCCGACAAAAATTTCAAAACCGTTTAACACTTTTTAGGAAAATGACAGGCTTGTTAGTAATTTCGTGGGCAGCTGGTATAGGTACAGGGTGTCTCAACTCTATTAATACACAAAATAACTTTGACCTTATAGAAAATACAATAAAAGACTTAAATTTAAAACTTTATTGACTGTACAGTTATAAAAAGTTAGTCTCTACAAAAAGTTTTGCTTGGTGTAAAACTTAATATGCCATTATTATTATTATTATTATTATTTATCTTATACGAGATATGTCAAAAAATATGAATTTTGCGCAAGAATAAAGAAACGCTATTCTTGACAAAATCAAAAAATTGCAGCATGTCAGTCGAGTCAGCATTTAAAAACATGTACAAATAAGCAATAACAGCAATTTTTGAAATTTTCTCCTACTATCAACACAATTTTAATTTTTTCTTTACTACTTAGCAAACTTGCCATTTTGCAATTTTAAAAATACTTTCTTACTCTAATATTTATTGTCAAATAGTCTTTTACGCCAGTGCCTTCTAAATTACATTTAATTGTATCCAGCCAAAAGAGTAATAACAATTTACACGGAATGAACTTTTATGCTAAATTGCTGTAATTGCATATTTGTACACGATTTTTAAATTCTGATTTAGTCAAAAATAAAGGTATTTTATTTAACCTTGAGCAAAATTCATATGTTTGACATATATTGCATAAGATAAAAAAATATATATTAATTGCACATTCGGTGGCAATACAAATAAGGATTTAATTAATTTCGTACAGCAGAAAACTACGGATTCCAGGAAAAATAACTTTGAAATAGTTTAAATTTAAAATAGCATTTAAGTTAGAAAGCCTACATATTTCTACGTTCAACAGGTCTTTTCCGCAAACATATTTGAAACTATGGCTTACAGTGAGTCTATTAGACCATCCTATTAGGTATGTCATTTTCCTTTTTAGTTACATTTTTTACATTAACAAAAAATTTGTATTTATATTTAAAATATTAGTAAACCTAGTCTTTATACGGATAGTAATAAATATCAAAAATAGGTGAAATGATAATGTCATATTGAACGTATTTTTAATAGCGGAGATAATTTATTTTCCGGTCGGGGAGGGGATAATGGAGGGTACAAAATATATTCAGACGTCCCTTTAGTGGGAAAAATCAGAATTTAAAATAAGGCCTGTTAAGAACATTTTAAAGCATGAATTCTCGATTCCGATTCATGAAAACCCACTGATCTCGATGGATTGCTAATGTTATAACCTGCGCGAAACAAAAAGACATTTCATGGGCGAAAACCGGTTTGTACGCAAGCCAGTTGAGGGTAAACGCACCGTACCCAAACAAACTATTCGCATTATAAGAAATAATTTCTTGACGGCCAGGACGCCGTCTGTTCGAAGTACGGTAGCTAATGAGCGTTACGGTCAGACCGCGGACGAAGGGTACGGGGTGCCGGTGTTTGTATTTTGCCACGGCTTTTAAGTGCATGTTCGTCCACCCACGCGCGCGGTCGTAAAAATCCGAAAATGCTTCTTGCCACTGCAGATCTAAATGAAGTTATCTATGTGAAATCCATTTAAAAAATGATTGGTCAATATATACCCGTGTATATAAACTGATCGGATCTAACTCGGGTTGGATCCTGCTGACCCAGATAAATACCAGGGTAAGTCGTGTAAATAGAAGTGTCAAAATCACCTGTTTAGTTTTTAGGTTTATATAATTTATGTCGGGTTTATTAGACTGGGCAAAAAAAAGATTTTTTTTTCTAACGGTTCTGTGAAAATATAATTTATGATAATAAAAAACCTATTATATAGACTTAATAATGTTAATATTAGAAGTTGTTTCATCGCGACTAATAGTTTTTTGACAACAATCTTTTTATGCATAACTTGCAAATCGTTAATTTAAAATATTTTACTAATACACGTTCTAAAGGAAAATTAAATTTTCTATAAAAAAGTTGTTTTCGTTAATCGTCGTCAAATAAGCCGTTTCCATGCAATGGGGCTTTTTTCGAATTTGGATTTTTAATTCTACTGCAAATATTAATATTGACAAAAATCTAATAGATATTTAAAAAATTGGTGCTCTACAAAAAGGTCTCTTAATAGTTTTTAATAAATTCACTTCTTCAAAAGTTATTTGACGTTGAAGTTTCTTTTGGATTCATCTTTAACGTCAAATTACTTTTGAAGAAGTAAATTTATTAAAAATGTTGAAGACCTTTTTTTAAAGCATCAAATTTCCTTTAAAAATATGTATTCATTTTTTATTATTGGTATTTGTAGAAGTATCAAAATTCCAAACTCCAAAAACAAAATTGTGAAAATAGTTCGATGTTTAGAGCCCGATTAAATGGAAAAAAGATTGTTGTCAAAAAACTGTTAGTAGCGATGATGCACCTCTTAATATTAATATAATAGGTTTTTTATCATCATAAATGAATTTCTTTCACAGTACCGTTTAAAAAAAAAAACTTTTTGCCCAGTCTAGTGTTTATTACAAAGGAAGAAAGTATAAAAACAATAATTTGATATTCATTATTTATTCACAGCTTAAATATTCAAAATAACTGCACGATCTAAAACAAAACAAAAGGGGTATGTTTGGTTTTTACACGAAGCCGATCAATGAAGGCCAAATAGAACATACGTGTTCAGAAAATACCAAAAATTCCAGTGAATCTTAAAAAGAGCCAATTGGATCTACTCCAACCCATCGGATCCGTCTTTAAAAATGCTTTTAGTAACAAACGCTACATCACAGCCACATTTAATTTTTCAGCATTCTCAGGGGGTCGTAATTATCCCATTTACCCCTATTGAAAGCTATTTACTTGGTAGCTGGTGGTAATGAAAAGAGAAAAGTAAATTTACCACTTAATTTTTAAGGGTGATTTACGTCTAACCGTTGGGTTTAGCGATGTAAATAAGAACACCTTTTTTATAGGCCTGGTATCAGTCTTTCAGAAAACATACCAAAAACTACTGTAACTGTCAACACTAAAAAACTATGACAAAAAACAATTTGTAATGTAGGAAAAGTGCCTTCTAGCGGCAAACAATGTGAATTGTTACTAGAATAATAAAACGCAGACGATTTAGTCTAGATTTTAAATATTAGTCAGATCGGTTTTTCTGTAAGCGAGTAATTCAAAAAACAAAAAATAAAAACTTGAACTTTGACGGGTTGCAACTCGAAAACGAATGACATTTTGAAAAAATTTGTGATCGATTTTGGAATCATCCTGTATATGCCTGAAAAAAATGGTTTTAAAAAATTTATACTAAATACCGAGGAGTTCGTGGTGTGCTACCCTGTATACCCAATTACTTATACAGGGTGAAACAGAATGTTGTTAAGAAAATTAAGGGGCAGATTCTACATCACAAAATATCAACAAAAGTTTATATAAATATAGGCCTGCAAATGTTTCTTTTTCAATATATAGAGTGTTAAACTTTTCAAAAAACTGAAAAATTTCGAAAACAACTATTTTAGTAAAAATTGTAAGACTGGATATAAACCTTATTTACATAGGTATTTATTGTTGTTACAATATCGCAAAAAAATATATTATTTAAAAGAAAAAGTTTCCGCAATACTTCTTTTATGGCCTTAAAATTGGGTGGCTTTTTTTTCTCTTCAACTGAACAAGATATAAAAACAAAGATGGAGACATAAAAGCCTAATATTTATTTGATTAATTTAAAGAAAGCATACAAATTTTACACAGTCAGTGGCGTACGGTTTTTTGTTGGAAATATTTAGTAAACAAATACCTTTCTAATCTCATAAATACCCTTGCTAAATTGAAACAAAATTGGCCAAAGTACATTCAAGATATAAAAAAACATTTTTTTATAAGTTTAACAACCTATATCTCATGCTAACCAGAACCTTTCACTGTTTCATTCTCGCACAGATTCCTAAAGATGCTTGGTGCAATCGATGGAAAAACGTCGGTAAACGATTTTAATTTTACGCGGTCCAAACTTAAGGCCCAATATTTTTCAGTTTAGTAAGGCCGTGAAACCTGTGGTTTTATGTTTACGAACCCACGTTTATATGAACTGTTATTCATAATTTCAATAGTAGAATCTGTCCTTAAATTTTTTTAATAACATTCTGTAAAACCGTGTATAATGTTTGCCGCAAAATGTTACGATTTTATGTTTCCATAATATAAGTTGATATTTTTATGTAAGTTAAGCTACATAAATCAACTTTATCCAAAAATATACAAAGAACCATAAACATTCATTTATTTCATTCTTAAGCTGTTATTCTCGCAACCCGGAAATAATTTTAAAGAATCCTCGACACAGTTCTAATTTGAAATGATGCCCATCGCTTGCTGGGTTTCCGCTAAAATTTATAAAGGTCAAGGGTTAAGCATGTTAAATATAGATCAAAAATACATTTTTCGTTTTATCAGATAATTGAAGCATTTTGTGGCTATTATGAGAGATGGTATACTCGTACACCTCAAGCTAAATCAAAAGGTTTACACGTAATGCGTGGAAAGGAGACGGTCTAAGACGAGTAGAACAGGTAGATATTTAAAATGAACACATAAAGCAAAATTATAGCAAATATTTTAACCTTAACGCTTAAGTTTTCTTCTAACGAAAAAAAATTAGCTGGTGAGAAAATGTGCCCTTTTAATCTTATTACCAGTTATATTATCTTATCTTATTAAAGTACAAAAAACTTTTGTGTAATTAGATATTATTATTTAGTAAGCAAATACTGACCTATTTTTTTTTAGTTTAATTTATTCATTACTTTTAACCTCTTAGTGGGATTTATTTATTTTTTATTAAGTCTGTTTAATTTCCTTTTTAATCCAATTTTTTTTATTTTTAGTTTATTAATATTATAATTTAATTGATAAACATACACTTTAAAACACTGCCAGTACCTTATTCACTCACGTAAGCTGTTCGCTGCCAGCGAAATTGCTGCCTCTAGTAGGTATATGATCTAAGTAGTTAAGCTTATGCAACTCTAAATACCGACAAGGCTTAACTGGTAGTATGATAAAAAAGTTGGTTAATAAAATATATGTGTACGTGGCTTAAAAATTTGGGGCTTTCTCTTAATATCCCAAGGATTCCACCATCAGATTCTGACTTGGCACCAATGAAACCACCTCAGGAGCGCACTCTTTCGAATTAAAAAAATAAATCGGTCCACTCCTAATCGGTGAACCGGCACATGTGCATTCTTATCGTTAGTTTTTTTTTCTATTATAAAAAAAAGTTTTTGGTAAATGTTTATCTATTATTCTAACAAACGTATACAAAATAATTTATTAATAGCCTACTAATGCATGTTTCTGTATTAATTAACAAAACACCTGCAAAAACGTAATACTTTATAAAACTAAATTTAAAAAAAAGACTTAAAATAGATAAATAAAACTTACTAAAAATTGTAAAATTATGAATAAAAAGAATTTTAAAAAATGTCGCGTAATAACATTTTGCTATACTACTAAACATTAATAACTAAATACACAAAAGATTCTTATACTATAATACCCTATGGTATTACCCGACTTTATTTTATTTTTTTTATTTATTACTTTTAAATTTAGTCGGTTTAACTTTTTTTATGTTTCTTTTACTCTTTTTAGTTTTTCATTATTAACATTTAATTGGTAATCATTCACTAAAAAACAGCACTATTACCTTTTTCTCCTATGTAAACTCTTTGCACAACACGGCAATGCTACCCCTAATAGGTATACTTCGGGTATAAACGAAAACACCTGTGCCACAAAATAAAGTACAAGCAAAAAAATATAAACTATTAGCTAAATGACAACGACATCGACATGACAAATTCAAAAATATTTTGACATTACATTTACCTTGATTGTTCAAACATCCAGTTTAGGTAGCACATATTTACTGGAGGCAGCTTTCACTCAAAAATAAGTACCCTTGTTTTTCGTGATCCCTACTGAGTTTTTTTATGGGACCACGTGAAAGTTCACTTTTTCGAATAAAAAAGAATTTTGAAATTTGGTCCACAATTGACCTAGTTATCGGTGTACATACATAAAAAACATAGGTGTCGAACATTTAACCTCTTTATAAAGTCGGTTAAAAAATAAGTGCTAAAGAACACTTTCCAATGACGTTTGTAATAAATGATGTTATAGAAATTCAGCTCAAAAAAATAGACTTTTTAAGCGGTAACAAAGAAAAGATACACGGAAAATTAGACTCGAATAAAAGAATGCAACAAGCATTAAATTATCAGATAGGAGAGAAAAGGGTAAAAGGTTGAAAAGCAAAATAAAACCCTTATATTAGCCAAAAGAAAATATTTTTCTTTTAATTAAAAGCATCCAGGAGACGATTTTCGGAAGTGTAATAAACGGGTATAAATATTAAAGGCACCGAGCATAGGATAGATAAGTAACCGTAATTTACGAAATTCATTAGAGCCTAAAAAGATACTACATATTGTGGCACTTAACAAACGATTGTGAACCTAATTATTTTTGATATTAGGAATTTTAATCTAGAACTAAATGGCTTAATTACATGGCTTCGAAACGGAAAAAAAATTTTCCTAAAAGTTATTTCTTTTTATAATTTTAAAACCACATTAAAACAAAATTATTACAAAGAAAATTTAGCCAATTAACAAAAATAATTAATTGCTTATTTGTAAAAACTTCAGAGCTCCAGAAGCAGTTAATTATGCAAGTAGAAAATATTCTGATCTTAGAGAAACATTTCAGAAAAATAATTAAGCTTTTTGAATCCAAAACATTTAGTTGCTTTAAAACTAAACAACTATGAATTCAGTATTGATATCGGCAATTTTGTCAGATCTCCAGTTTTGCGGAAATCAATTCAAAGTTTTTAAATAAGATACTTACTTTTTTATTTTATTATGGGAATCCGCTGTTTTCTTGCTATTTAATGGTATGAAAGTCCAAATGTTTAATTGGGTAAAAATAATAGGTGTACCTAAAGTGCATAGGTAGTACCGTTTACACCTTGCAAATTTGAAAGTGTAACAGAACAGTGTGACAGTTCTGACATAAATCGAATACCTAAATAAAATAAACAATATAAAATGAATATTAACAATATTAAATATGAACTGACTGCTTCTTTTTATTTAAACGGATCATTTTGATATTCAAAAACTTAAATTAAATTATGTAGTTATTCCGTATGTCAAAACTGAAGAGTTTCCGAGAAATGGCTTTTATTTATTCACGCGAAAATCGTGCATCAAATAAAAAGTCGAAAAAATATTGTTTTAAATGAAAATTTTAAAAATGATTTTTATTTTAGAAAAATGCAGTGGCGTACCATTTTTTAATTAAAAAGTTTTAACCTTAAACCCCTTTTCCATTTATATAGCCGAATTTTAGACTAGTACATCAGGCAAAAAGTATTATGTTAAAGAATAAATAATATAAGATATTTTATGGGGCGCATAAAAAAATTGCAGTTGCTAGATGGTAGACCATTTGTAGGAAAGATGATGTATAAGTCCTTGGTCACGATACTAACCGTCAGCGTCAGCGGCCAGCGTTGAGCGGCAAATGTGAGAGCGCTGTCTTTGATCTTTATGCGAGGAATAAAAGAACTTGTTTATTTAAATTAGCCGCTCGACGCTGACGCTGGTTATCGTGCCCGAGCGTTAAGCCCTCGACCACGATACTAAGCGTCAGCGGCCTGCGTTGAGCGGCAAATGTGAGAGCGCTGTCTTTGATCTTTATGCGAGAATAAAAGAACTTGTTTATTTAAATTAGCCGCTTGACGCTGACGCTGGTTTTCGTGCCCGAGGCTTAAGAATTCGTAAAATAATGAAAAAAAAAAGAAAAAGGTCGTGGTATAGAACCAACAATAAGCTGCAAGTTTTTTTTTAGTTTGGTTATAGAAGCAAAAAAATACGTTTCAATTCCATGATAATATTGTTTAATATTATATTAAATTATAAAAACTATTTATATTTTACGTGTAACGAAAAGACAATACAGACACGCTGTGCAAAAACTGTAAAACCTAATGTCTTATGGATCCGTCTCCGAAAAAAATATTTCAAGATAACAATAACAAAAAGTCAATCGATTATATATGAAATAAATCATCCAGAACCGGGAGCCATTTCCCACAAAGCGAAGGAACTTCGAAAAAGATTTTCTGTTTTGAGTTTAGATGCGGCTGACTTGTATCCACCTATCTATACATTTTTTTTTGTTATTATACCTGGGGAAATACTATGACCCTGACGTCGATGTGTGTCCTCGTTTTTATTGGGACCCTAAGCACAAACAAAAGGAATAATTACATAGATTGTGGTCCGAATGGAGTTGATGTTTTTATTTGTTCAGGTTCATTGATTACTGTGGAGTCTTTTTACCCTTAAGTAGGCGCGTAGGGGTCGAAAATACCCTTAACAGTAAACATTCAATAATTACTTTTTTTGTATTGTTTTTAAAACTGCTAAATTATATATTAGGTGGGAAGTATTTTTGTTTTCAATTTATGATTCATTTAATAAAAAAGTGGCTCATAGAAAAAAATAATACTCGTATTATCGTAGACTTAGTTGTAATTTTAATTAAAGTCACTGTCAATACAATTTAATGCTGATTATGGGACGGCAATGCGAAAAAAAAGAATTTTATTATTTAAGTACACTCTATACTTCATCTTAGTTAGCATTATGTATTAAAATAAATTTTATAAGCCCAAAATTGAGTATTATAGCTACATCCTTATTATTAAATTAAAAAAAAAAAATCTTTTTACATTCCATTTACTTTTAACAGAATTTTCAGATTTTACCTGAAAAACATAAAACAAAACTAAAAACACGTAATTCTTCTCAAGAAATAATCATAGGCGCATTTACATATTTGCCGCCCGTAAGCTATTAATTTTAGCCGCCCCTAATTTTTTCCTTTTTTTCATTGAAAAACAATTTTGAAGAGCAAAAAAAAGAGATCCTCACTTTTAATTCTACGTACAAAATAAAAATCAACTAAACAATTTATAAAGTACAAAATCTGCCGCCCCCTAAAAACGCCGCCCTAGGCTCCAGCCTACTTAGTCTTCTTATAAATGCGACACTGGAAATAATACTAAAAATATGTATAATACAAAATGGAGTAGGAGTTTGGTCTGAATCTGCTTTATCTTTCCTCCCTCTTTTGCCCATCGTCGGGCTGTGGGGTATTTATTGCTTTTTTAGAGGTACTTTCATAGCTTCTACTCTGAAGAATTGTCCAGTATACTTCCTCCACTCACGGTTCCCAACAGGGAAATTCGTGGTGCCGCGCGTATGCATCCTTATACGGTCCAACTAGACAGGCCCCAAACTTCCCACTTTGTTCGTTCTTTTATCCCTAAAGTTTCTAGAATGTGGAACCTGCTGCCCGCGGAGGTCTTTTCTTTCCCCCAAATCTTCAAGTATTTAATCCCGTGTCAGCAATCTCCCTCTTACCTCGCTTAAGACACCCACGGTACGTTAGTATTTAGGCTTTTAGCCTCCGTGGTTGGTCCAAAGATAAAAAAAGTCCTGTTGTCTTGGAGCTAGGCAATGCCCACAAATTGCTTTCATATAATGTTTGCACATTGGTTGTTTATAATTTATGCCGCCGTCAGACATTGGCCCAACTACGACGAACTTTCGCAAACAACCATTGTGTGGACGGGGAGTTCATCTGCATTCGCCTTGATTGGCCCAACTTTTAACACACTCATTTTCATCCGAAATACGTCGCTTTCAGCTTTAATTAGCGAGATTTCGTATTTTAATTGGGCATAGTTTCAAGTAAAAGTGTGTATAGCGCCCTAAAAAATTCCAAATTTTTCGATCCAAGCCTTATTTTCAACCTGTATATCGTATTTTTTAAATATTACGAAAAAATTACTTTTTTTTTTAAATCAACTGACAGTCTATATATTATTTACAAATAGTTTGCCAAATGTTTCGACGAATACTTCAGCCACAAGTTCGCCTAATGTGTGGCGGCAGCATCATACAAAAATTTTATGTCTTATTTGACTTTTGTCGGAAACAAATAATAGATATTTTCCGATTCCCTGAACTTTCCTCAACTCAATATACATATTGCTTTAAACTGTAACGTTAGGAGGCGCGTGTGGATCAGATTGACCCAGTCGCAAGAAACGGGAAATTTTGGAATAAATGGTGTGTTTTTTTGTTATAAACATATACCTTTAGGTAGGTACCTAGAGAGTTTTATTTTTAATTGTAAATGATTTATTACAAAATTGACAAATCTAGGGGTCAATTTAAGTCATTATAAACAAAACAACGTAAATTGTTTTATGATCCAAGTTCAGTACGTGCCAAACGTTTTCTTAAAAAAATGGGTCCCGAAGTATAGTATACTAAGCCGGTTCAGCATCATTGATTTCTTAGAACTAGTAGAACGCCTAAAACAAAATAAAGAAAAACTTCCAAAAATAGCCCAAACTTTTAAATAAATATAAACCTTGCATGTACAAATTCGGATTTTTTAAAATAAAATTAAATAAAAAATATAAATTTAAAAATTTTATATTACTTAGGATTATAGTTTTTTAAAATTTTAATATAAAACATAAACAGAGTGTCTCTAAAAGGTGCAAAAAAGTAACGACAAACTCTTAGGGTGAAAATATGAGGATCTAACCCAATTTACTTTAATTTAAGACAGGATGATTTTGAAGATATAGTATCTCAAAACCTGATATGGTTAAGGTTTCCATGAATAATTCTAATAATTATTAATAAGTGTTTTTTTTTGGTTCTGGTTCTGGGTCTGGTTAGTAAATCGGCTTCCCAGTCAATTGTAATAATACACCAACAATAAACAAACATATTTTGCATTTTTCCTACTCTTTAATTTTTTTTTTGAAGGAGAAGATGCTAAAGCAGTGCAGATGCGAAATAAAAAAAAACATAAAGTGCTCCATTTTTTAAAATGTTGCTTTTTATTGTGTTTAACAAATATTTACAGAATACGAAACCGTTATTAAATTTAAATCAAAACTAACAAAATTTTTTAAATAGGCTTTGAAGAAACTAACCAGGATAATCAGCAAATCCGTATAATCACTTTTATTACTTTGGTGCAGAATGAAGTTGGTCATTTATGATTTAAAAGAATATTTTTCAATATGTTAACCAGTTTAAATCTAAACGAAAGTAAACAATAACCTATTAAAAAAATTGTGTAAATTAAAAATGTTGTAGGTTTTCTTATTACTTTGCCACGGTTAACTTTTTAAAATGTATTAGTTTTAAATATTTCTAAATTGCCTACTTACACGCAAAAAAATCTGGTAAATATTTATGCAATTGTACTTCACAGTTACAATGTGTAGCACTATAGGCCCCAGGTACACGTTGTAGTTAAACTCGCTCCGTTTTTGTAGCAAATAATGTGCAGTAGTATTTAATACTTTTGTAGCAGAACTTCATGTTACCGTATAAAGTGATAAACCATAATTCTAAGATGTAATACTTTTTAATGATCTCTGTCAATTATTGCTACAAATATATTGTAAAATGATAAAAACAAAATTATTTACCATTAAAAAGGTTATTAAGATTTACCCCATTGTCAATACTACTATAATAAAGTCAAGATTAATATTTGGTTACTGTTGTTAGCTACTATCATCACTGATCTCGATGGACAGCCAATGCTTGTTACCTTCGCGAAACAAAAGTTACAATTTATGGGCAAAAAATGAGTTTGTGCGCAAGCAAATCGAAGGGAAACGCGCCTGGCGCCAAACAAAGTATCGGGCAGAATCATGTAAATTTCTTGCCGCTTTTCCGTTGGAAGGACGTTGAGTCAGTACTGTATTTAAATAAATTTTTAAAACACAGTTACATCAAAAACGTCTTATACGCCGTAATTAAGAAAAAAAGTATTAAAAGCAGTCCCGGACCTAGGAGGGGTGGGGGCAAACGGTGATGTCTGCCACGGGTGACACCTTCAACAAATTGAAACATGGGTAAGGGAGAAAACCTTTTTTTGGTCGTCTTTTAATTTGTTATTATAGTAGGTATTTAAAAAGAAAGCAATTTTTCTCAATAAGAAGGCCAGGCGGGGCGGCATATGGCAAGTTTTGCCCCTCGTTACAAAAATAAAGATCCAGGGCTCATTTAAAAGAAAGTTAAATAAGAAAGTATATCAACTAAATGTATTACATAAATTTTAACAATGTAACTAAATTAATGAAATGTTATCACCCGATTTGCAACTCTGACAGTTTTTAATAATTAGAACGTAATGGGTATTTTTTAAATATTCTAATAATAATATTGACAAAAGCGTTTACGTTATTTATTGTAGTAACATTTTAAATTTTGTTTTTAAACCTCTCTGTAATATGTTCTGAACTCTAAATGTGTAATGATATGTAAATGTGCAATTTTTCTCTAGCTGAATTTTTTATTATTAATTTAGACACCATAATACTTACCTCTTTTTTGGTGCTTTTTATCACTATAGGTTAGCGGCCATTTTTTTTTTTAATTTTTATGTCATTCATAAAAGTTGTTGGACGGACATTCTCCTGCTCTGATATTGCGAAACCACGACATTGTTTTTTCGCCGATTCCTTTTGTCTCCTTTATCTTGCCTCGACATACACCATTCCACAAAATAAAACAAAAGTATTGGACCCAGATATGTGATATATGCTAAATGCGAACCTTAACATATCGGAAAATAAAATCAGATTTTTTTTAACGCTTTTTTGCAAAGTACTATATTTTGGTGGATGCTAAAGCAAAACTTACCCTTGATTTAAGTTAAAAACATAAATAAAAACGTATTTTGCATGTTTGAGCCACCATTATTTTTCTTTAAGATCAGGAAAAAATTGTGACTTTTCTGATCACACATTTATGTTTAGTAGTCCAAAATACATCACAGAATCTGGGTCATATTCTTTTTTTTATCAAGTCACATAAAACTCACGATATTAAATAATTATTTCTGTTAACGTGACCCAGGTAATCCGTTTACCTTTTCTTTAAAGATAATTTAGATTTTTTTCCCATAATCACTGTTGACGTATGGTTTCCATGATATTTTTTTTATATTTGTGAAGAAATGTAAAAAATATAAATTATTATATAAATATATAACGAATATTCTTTTTACACATAAAGATACTGAGATTTTAAGATTTTTAAATTATTTAATGATTAAGAAAAGAAAGTCCGGTACTGGACATGACTTTTTAATGCGCATATACCAAGAACTTTCAAGTGGGTCTCCAGTTTGTTTACTGCGCGGGGTCGTTAAAATCCGCAAAAGGCAACTAGGCTTTGTGTATCTAAATGTGAGATATCTATGAATCTATGACTATCATTCACTTACAAAACTTTAGGACTCGTTAATTTTAATAACAGAAAATTATTGACAAAAATTATACTTAGAACGTCAATAATAAACATATTAAACACAATGTTTGCGCTACACTCTTTTGCGCCTTTTAATTTTTTTTCGTGTAAAATTAGGAAAATTAATCAAAGTGTAAAATATTTTTATTATAGTTGTCAAAATTACTACAATAATTCGCCAATATAACTCTTTCAAATCTAACATTTAAATTACAAGAAATAATTTTAACGGGTATTTAATAAGAACAAAGCTTAGAAGTTATTCGATTGAGGAAATTCAATAAATCTACGTCGATCCTGTAAAAGGTAATAACTCTCATTTAATTTAGCGAAACTGCTCTCGAATGGTATAATGTAATGGCCCATCCAAAAACGTCGCTATGGAGAACGCTAAAGGGTGCTTTAGTTCCTTTCATTGGTACATGACAAAAAAATCGAAAATTCGAAATTTATGGCCGTTGCCAGGGTGTTTTTTTTCGCGACAATTTTTTTCGGTTCCATCGTAAAATTTTGTTGAAAATACCTTTAAAAAATTCTTAAAACTTAAGGCTCTTGATATTAATATTAAATTCAAATTCAAATTCAAATCTTTATTCAGGTAATTTATAATAATTTATTATTCCTTACGTCGGCAGGTTTCACAAACAATTTTAAGCAATTAATAATTTTTAAAAGGTAAACTTAATTTGGACATACATAATAAAATACGCAATTTTTATACGTGAAATAAAATATATACACTGTTACAGTTTATACACTTACATTACTCTTTAAAAATTCTTGAAAATTATAGAATGCCTTTTGTACAAGGTAATCTTTAACTTTCGCCTTAAACATAGAAGAGGTCGTTGCTTTTAGTTCTTGAGGCAATTTATTATAAAAAGAGGGGCATAATAATTTACAGACAGGCCTGTCCTATATAGTAAGTAGTTGAGTCGAATGTCATTTCCCACTCTAGTAGCATATGAGTGGAAATCTCTATTTAAGTTATATCTGGCTTGGTTGAAGCTAGCTAGAAGGAATGGTCATGATTTTAAGACTTACAAAACATGCCCTCACATCAGCCCTATACCCCGACCCGGCAACAGTGCGCATTGCTCTTCTTTAAAGGGAAAATATGCGTTTTGACTGGGGGAATGTCCCCATGCCAATATTGCATAGGTCGCAGTCGACTGGAAAAGCGAATGGTATGCCTGCATAAGCACAGCAAAAGGAAGAAATCTCGATAGATTTTTAGGAGGAAGATGTTTTTTAATAGTTTTCCTGAAACTGCATCAATGTGTTTCTTGAACGTTAGGCCAGGATCCAGATTTACACCCAAAAACCTTGCACATTCAGCGTTCACCTTGGGATTTTCCTAAGACTAAAAACAACATAAAGTACTCGCTCTCAACACGTGTGAAGATTTTCCATTTTAAAAAAACAAGTAAACTTTGATCTTTGTTTTTTATTTTTTTAACTCAGCAGCATTTTATGTAATTGTCTCACGAAAAGACGTTTTTTTTTAAATTTAATGCTCTATAAAAGTGTCTATTGCGGCAAAGTCGTAATTTACACTGATCGAGGTAGTACAGGTCACTTAACCTATTTTTTTATAAAATTCCCGTTTTTCTGCCATTTTCTTATGGATGACAAGAGCCATACAAAAATAGTTATTTATGTAACAAGTACATAAAACGATAGTCTTTTTTTTATGGGAAGTTTGACAGCAATCCCATGAGTAAAAAAAGACACTTTATGCATGTGTTACATACTATATTTTTCTACGACAGTATAAAAATTTCCCAAATTACCAGTTTATGTATGTTTAAATTATTTAAACTTATTAATTTTCATTTTTGCAGGACAGCCATAATGCAAAAAAATCATAGCCTCCGTATTCTTAAAAGACAATTATCCTCTTCATAATTATGCCGTTATGGTTTAATTTGTAGAAATAATACTAAAACAGTTTAAATTCCTTTTCAATTTCTTAGTCATCCAGCTCAATATAAATATAAATTTTAAATAATTTAAATTTAAATTTATTCGCAAACTGTCAAATTTTAAAACTAGTGACATAAACTAAAAAAATAATGACAAAATCAAAGGTAACTTAACCGTTTGGTTCGGTTAATGGCGCATTTACTGTTACATTGCATAAATTGATATTTAAGTTTATTGTAGTAGGCATGGAAACAAAACACATATCTAAAGTGTTGAAAAAAAAATTACTTTTAAAAATATTTTATGTAGTGTACTAGAATGGAGTACTTTATCTTTATGTTAACAAATAAAAAACTTAATTTTTTAACGGTCGTGGAAAAAGGAAAACGTTGTTTAAAATTTAATTTTCTACAAAAGGAAAAATAAAAATAGTTAAATCGCTAAGAACAAGAAGTTTAAGATATTTGAAATATTAATTTTACAATAAGTTTTTTACGGACTATTGTCTTAACCTTTAAAAATCGTTTTTTTTTTGTTTTATCACATTTGGGTTATATAGTTAGCATTATGTTAGTATTTAGGGTCAATAGATAAATTAATAAATAGTTAAATTATTCCGCAAAAATATACAACTTAATCTGGAAAAATTGCAATAAAAAAAAACTTTTATTTACATCACAGCTTAAATATTATAGATCATTAATCTTATACAAGTGTTTTAACCTGGATCTGTCAAAGTCATTTGAGATAATTAATGGAAAATGTAATAAAACAAAAAAAAAAAAATTAAAGGTTTAGAACTGTTGCTCTTAGCGATTTGATTATTAAAGCTGTTTTTACAAATTAAAAGATTTCTTGCATAAAAGCTTTCTTGCTGCAATTTTTCGATTTGCACACGCGCACTTTGCAGCAATTTTTAAAAGCGAAAAATGCGCTTGCGCAGATCAAAAAATTGCAGCAAGAAAAATTGCATGCAAGAAAACTTTTAAACTGTAAAAACA
Source organism: Listronotus bonariensis (assembly GCA_014170235.1). Taxonomy (NCBI): domain Eukaryota; kingdom Metazoa; phylum Arthropoda; class Insecta; order Coleoptera; family Curculionidae; genus Listronotus; species Listronotus bonariensis. The sequence continues at coordinate 119,195 of JACEGR010000003.1, forward strand.
GCTTAAAAAGTTTTTTGAAGGAAATAAAATTTTAAACAACTCTGTATTTTATCTTTTTGTATAGCTCTTGTTATTTATGAGAAAAATAGAATTTTATAAAAAGAATTAAATGACTCGAACTACCTCGCCAGTGTAAGTAAAGCTGTTTTTACAGTTTAAAAGTTTTCTTGCATACAATTTTTCGCTCTGCGCACGCGCACCTTGCAGCAAATTTTAAAAAGAGAAGAATGCGCGTGAGCTGATCAAAAAGTTGCAGCAAGAAAAACTTGCATGCAAGAAAACTTTCAAACTGTAAAAACAGCTTTCGGACTTTGCCGCATTGGACACGTTCGTAGAGCAAGTTAGTTACTTGAACCATTATAAGATCTAAATTAAAGAGAATTTTTTGGTTTCTTTACTTAAAATAAAAAAAAAAAAACTTTACGTTAAATTATTTTAAGACGATTTAGAAAACATTTTTGTCTTTGCTTTAAAATTTTGCAAATATGGAGTTAGCCAATTTGCGAATTAAGGTATTGACATAATTCTCAAAAAATCTATCTTTGGGCAAGACAATAACATAAAATGCTGCTGAGTTAAAATTAAAAAAAAGTTTACTTATTTTTTGAATGAAAATTGTCTCACGCTTTGAGCTAGTACTTATAATAATTAATATCAAGGGCTTAATCTTTTAGGAAATTTTTTGGAGGTATTTCCAACAAAAAGGAAAGAAAATTAGTCCAAATAAAAATCACAAAAAAATTAAATAAACCATTTTAAAAAAAAATTTGCGTTATTGACTTATACAGGGTGTCCCATAGGTCTGTGAAAACGGCTACAACAAATTCTTTGGGTCAAAATACAAAGATCCAATACAATTTAAATTAGTCAAAAGGTTTTCAATGTTAACTTTTTCATGTTATTTGACACCCTGTATCGACGATCAACTTTTCGACTAAGGTAAATTGTGTTAAATAGTTATATTTTGGTCCAAGAAGTCTATCGTAGCATTTTGTACAGACCTTTAGAGACTTGGTGGTACAAGTAGTACCCTTTTCTTGTTTTATTTTTTTAACGTGTGTCAAAAGTCACTACCAACAAAGCGTGTTAATTGAAACATGTTAGTTAAAACAACTAAATAAAAATTATTTTTTTTTAAATTTTAAAACTGAAAAAACAGTCAAAAGGACCCTTAAAAAGCTTCATTTAAAAGCTCATAAATAGTAAATAAGCAAACGTTTTTACCCTTAGGGTCAAGCTAAAAGAATAAACTAAACGATTTTGTAAAACTAGTGTTATAGAAGTATTTTTCTTGCAATTTACTTTTGATTTTGGTAGAAAAAGCTTCAATATTAATATTTATTAAAAGAGGGGCTATTTTTATTTTATTTATTTACATAACGTTTCGGGCATGGATCTACATTAAGAAGCATTTTGACAAAAGAAAACCCAATTTTTCTTAACAGGAGAAATATTGCAAGACTTTGTCACTCTTGACAGGAAAAATATTGCATCTACTAGCTATAGTAGAATTTAGCTTCGAAGCCCCTGGCGCCTGGCGCCATATAGTTAAGACGAAAATAAATAAAAAAATAAAAATTTCTTTTAACGCATTGTTTAAATAGTGTGCAAGCAACATAAAGGAAAATAATTTAAAAGTATGATAGAACTAATAACTGCGTTGCGTTTTTGTTACTCGAAGTCTACCATGACAATGTGAGTATGAGTCATACATTGAAGAAACAAAACGTTGTTTAATTGTGAGGATACGTATCCACCAACGCAACAATAAGGAACGTTTTTTTAACTAAAGGTTGCTTTGTGTTCCAAAATAACGAAACAAATTTTAACAGGTTTCAACTTATTGTCTCCACTAAAGCAACAGTTTTAATTTTCAGCGTCTGCATTTCGCGAATCTTTGAGAATCGAATGTCTTCACCGAGGCAACAACTATATTTATTTCAACTTGTTTCGACTTTTCCTCTGATCTTACCGACTTAAAATGGAAACACAAAACATATAGAAACATTTTTTTTTGCTACAACAATAACATGCAATATAAACAAAAAGTGTCTATTGTTGCTTTAGTGATTACCAACCTTAAGACTTGCAAATCACAGACAACATAAACAGAGGAGAAAAAAATTAAAAAATCGCTGACCATGTTTGGTCTCAACAACATGTCATTAAGTGGTCAAAAGCCCGGGTGGTTCACAGGGGACCACATTGGAAAAGCCGTCTTTATTGAAAACTATATTACTATTCTTAGCAAACAAAACACTCTCAAAGAGCACCAATGTCGGCGTCCTGGGTAAAAACCTTACGCTTGACCGCACCTAACTGCATCACGGGTCAATGGTCTTCCCCACTGTAAATAAACTTAGTAGATTTAATAAGTAGGTTAGTTTACACTTGAAAACGGACAGAAATAGTACTGCCCGAAACGTAGTGTAAATAAATGAATAAAGACAATGAAAGTCCAAAACTATATAATTAATAACTAAAAACAATATACCAAATTTCAGTTTTTTTAAAGGTAAAAAGTTATAGGGAAAGCACCTGTGAAAAACACCCGGTATATTAAATTTATTTATTTTCTAATAAGCCACTTAAAATACTATACAGGGTGGCCCACCATATTCGACACGGTCTGTAGCTGGATAACCATGGGGTTTTTAAAAAAAAGTAAAAACTGAAAAATATACAGGTCGGATAAGGCCACAGTATAAAATTATTTTACTCTATGCAGGATGTCTCAAAAAAGTGTGACGTATCAAAGTTATATTTTTTAAATGGAACACCGTATACTTTATGACGGTTTTAGATTCTAAATAAAAAAATTATTTAAGTTTGTTAATAGTACCAAGTGTCTAATTTTATTCGTTTTTGTGATATTTGATTTTTTTCAAAATGCAGGGGTGCAATTAAATTAATTTTATTTTAACAGTATAAACTCCTTAAACTTTAAAATTTGTTACAAGATTAGGAAAAGTCTGCCTTATCATACGTAGGTCATATCGAGATCATACATGATACAGGGTGATCAAAAAATAATTTTAATTTTTTAGAAAGTCAAATAGCAATGTCTCTCTTATTTTAAATGGAACACCCTGCATTTTTTACACCACATGATGACTTTATTAATATTACAGGGGTAATAAAAAGATTTATAAAAATTATTTTGGAGTTATTAAAAATTACTTATTTTAAAGTTTTATAATAGAGTGGCCTAATGAACTTTTACAATTTGAAATTCCTACAAACCACAATTTTTCAGCTGTAAACGAATTTTATCAAGGCGTTTTCGCCAAACTATAGAGCTCAATAAAATTTTGTATTATTGTTTTTATCGATTACAAACATTATTCAAAATAAATTTTCCTAATGACATTTACTTAAAAAGAAAAAATAAAGGTGGTTTATTCTTGGAGAAAAATCATGTGTTTTAAGTTTTTAGCAAACCTTGTATACAAAATCAACATTTTCTCTTCGTAAATCCAGTTTTTTTACAAGCAACAATTTTTTGAAGAATAACTTTTTCGAAAAATGAAATTTTTGGTCCATTTGTTCTCTTGTTAACTCCAACTGTGGACCGTGTGTAGGTAAAAAAGGCTGATAATAAAATTATTTATTATTACAAATGCTCTTTCAAATGGTGTATAGGTTGTCTATACCTATCTTTTATACTTTTTAGGTAAATTCCGTTTTAACATATTTTTATTCCAAATGTCTATTTAAATGTAAGTAGTCTGTGTGTGTGTATGCCTATTTACTAAGCCGTTATTGCAAAATGTAAATTTGTTGGTAAAAAGCACAAAATTAATAGATTTTGTATTATCTGCCACTATTTTTAAAATTCACAAAAAAAAATTCATTAGTTGTTTATAATGCTACTTCCAATAACACTTATTTTAGCTGAATGTGGTAATGATAAAACTTGCGTTTTTAAACAATCCTAATAACTCCTCTGGTCAGTTATGACGACATTCTGTGACCTATAACTCGTTTCTTCCATTATCCATAATCACGTGTCAAATTTTTTAAAGCAACTATTAAGGTTATCAGATGGTTTCTCCTGGAATATTTTTAGGATTAACTCTAGACTAAAGTAAACCATTTTTTCACATCCTACCAGTATTATATCATCTTGTTGTTGTAGAAGAAGGGTTTTTATTTAAAATCATTGAAATTTCTTTTAAACTGACTAAAACACTAGCAATCATTAAATGGTCGATGTTATTTTCTTAAGAAAAATATTAATGGCTGCTATGTCACAACCAACTTTAATTTAAATAAACATTTGGACTAAAAATTTGTAAAAACAGATTTTACTAAAAAGCACAAAAGATAGATATAGGCAACCTATACACCATTTGAAAGAGTATTTTATTTGTCATCATGTGACGTAAAAAAGTTTGTGTTAAAGTAAAATCAATTTAATTTTACCTCCACATTTAAAAAAAAAAATCAAATATCACAAAAACGAATAAAATTAGACACTTAGTACTATAAACAAACTTGAGTTATTTTTTAAAGTAGAATCTAAAACCGTCATTAAATATAGGGTGTTCCATTTAAAAAAATATAACTTTGATACGTCACATTTTTTTGAGACACCCTGTATAGACTAAAATAATTTTATATTGTGGTCTTATCCGACCTGTATATATTTGTTCCAGTATTTACTTTTTAAAAAACCCCATGGCTATCCAGCTACATATATGGTAGGCCACCCTGTATGCATACCGTAATAAATCTACCAGTATAAAATAAATTATATAATAAAGATTTAATAAAAACAAAACTTTAAATAAGAAATTAACAAGTTATTTTAATTACTAATGGTGTATTTATCAGGTATGCAAAGATTTTACAAACAATTTTTCTTTAATAAGGTTTACTTGGCTTAGTAGAAAATAATAAAAAAATTGTGTTTCCTAATGTTATCAGCGTCAAAATAGTTTAATACAATTTTGTTGTAAAATTAATAGGGAGCCAATATTTAAAGGCATAAAAATTTACATGGGATTTTCTATGGCCAGTTTGGCGATGCACCACCCGGTATCGGGTTTTAAAGGTTTACGACCAATAATATTAATTTATTAAGTTTACAAAGAAATACACGAAATGTTTAATGACGGTGTAGATGTTTAATATTATTACCATATACGTATATTTTATAAAAATGTCTAAAATTTATTATTCTCGACGAACTAAGTAGTAAACATTAAGTTAAATACGTTTTGTCGTTAACTATAAAATTGATAAATAACCTTTAATTATATAATAAAATAATATGACTTTTTCGTAAAACTTGTTTCAATAAAGTACAAATTAGCAACCATTTTCTTATTTTCCAACTTTGAAAATTTAGCTCTACCGTATTTTACGTCAAACACAATCTTCAAGTTAAGAAATGTTTTTAAATTGTAGCAAGTAAGATTCCTAAGCAACTTTAGTAATTGTTTTTTTTAAACTGATTTAATACAAAAATATCCAAGTGACTAAATAATTTATAAGTTTCTGGCTAGTTCAGTTTTTTTAATCTTTGTGATTTTCCACGAAGGCCTATGCCTTAATACCAGAGTCGATACGTGAGTGTCGGGTTATTAGATGTTTAACCCATCTTATTCCCTGTTCGATCAACGTTGTCCAAACACTTAAACATGCAATTTTTGCTTTTCACAGCACCTTTTAGACAACGCGGTAGTGCCACCACGGACGTTAATTTTTAAATAACCACCCACTTGTTAGTAAGCTTTACTTATTTCGACTATATTACGACTTAAGGTTTCTTTTTAAACCCTTTATATAGCGCATTCCAATTAAAACAAGCCACCCCCTATAACTCCGTTATTTGTGCACTTATAAAAAATCCTAAAACACATTAATTTTAACATTTGGGGGACACATTTTTGTGCCAAAATTAGTTGTCAAGGGTAATTCTCTCCCCTCCACCAACACATTTAGTTGATATATCTACATACCAAATTACCACTTAGCGGCTAACTAAAAAAACAAGTCCTCTTATTTTTGCATAAAGATCAAAGACAGCGCTCTCCCATCTTCCGCTCTACGCTGTCTGCTTACGCTTAGCATCGTGTCCGAGACCTTAGGGGCCGGTTACGATAAGACGAGGCAAGCGTCGAGCGGAGAGCGAAGATTGCAAAAGCTCGTTGCTAACATAAAGCTCTGCTGCCTATGTTCTTTATGTTAGCATAACCTTTCTTAACTTTTTGCTATAGAAGTGGCCAAGGAGCAGTCATTTTAGGAAGGGCCAAAATGAATTTGCATCTATAAGAAAGTTTATGTCACAACAAAAAAACAAGCTGAGGTACGAAAGTAAGACAAAGTTCTGGCCAGGACCAGCGCTTTCCCCTGTAAAGTCACCACTGCTACTTTTTTTACCAAAATTTTTCATTAAAATTATACAAATAAAGATAACTTAAGCAATAATTTAAAAGTAAAAACGATTAAACCTAGCCAGCTGCGTACAAAATTTAGTGCATTTGCAAAATAAAAGAAAATATAATGAAAAGAACAAGCGCATAGTAAATTCTCTCTGGTACAAATTATTTTTGCAATATTAAGCGGCAGATTTTAAAACCAAGCTGGGACAAAGTAAAGCGAAATAGGTACGCAAAGAAAAGAAAGTAAAGAGTTTCAATCTTAAAGAATTTGCAAAGTCTTCGGTTTACGTTTTATTCAAACCGTAAGCCAAGAAGTTTATAATGAGGCTAGAAAGCTATGAATACATATTATTATTATACGGAAAAAAAATGTGAAAGAGAGTAATACAATTGCACAAAATTCTTCAATTTTTTGTTGCTGCACATTGTAGCAAATGAGAAAAAGTTATTCAGGAAACCTTTTGCATTTTTTTTTTTGTATTGGTACTGGGTATAATAAATATTAAATTAAAATATTAAATAACAACAATTAATGACCCCAAAATATGTACTGGGTTATTTATTTTAAAGTAAACAGGGCCTTATTTTTCTGTACTTTTTTAAAAAATAATGAATATAGCCATTCCGTGTATTTTTTTCGTAATAATTCAATAATTTATTTAGAAAAATAAAAAAAGAGTTGCAGCAAGGGAAGTATTTTTAAATGGAATACCCCGTATATACGAAATAGCTTTATTCATTATTTTTTAAAAATACAGGATAGTGTAAAAATAAAGCCTCGTTTACTTTAAAATGAAAAGCCCTGTACAGTTAAAGTTTCTAGCTGAGAATAAATGCAAGAAATGAAAGGCATTTTTTTTACTTGGACAAGCTGATTAGTATTTGCGAATTTTATAAAATGTCTAAATTATAATATTAAATGTATTGCTTTATATGCCTCATAAAGCCTTTTATTTTAAAAAATGTCAAGTTATACTAGGTACCATCCGACAGCTAATAATGCCACTGGCATAACAAAGACACAGTACTATAGAATAATTTTAGTTCTTAACGTTATCGAAAACCTGGACCTTTCGGCACATTTGTCCATCTCTGTTATATACAGGGGTAAACAAAGTATGGGGATACTAAAATACCCTAAAAATTTAAAATAATAATCAAATAACTTGAATTAACACTAAAAAAGAATTTATTATTTTTGTGAAAACTGTACTGCAATAACTCTCCTTGGCGGAAAGGGTAGCAAAAGTTTCGGAAAAGTGTTGCTGGTGTGATTCCTAATGTTTTCGCCTGTTACACGTAACTGCACTTACAGGTCTTTTAAATATTTTATTTTTCAACACCTTTTTTTGAGATTTAGCTTATAATATATATTTTAATTGGAAAAAAAGTGGTAAGATTTTTAAGCATTATACAAGGTATTATATTATTTATTTTTAAACGGTTTTATTTTACTTGACCAGTTTATTTATTATTTGTTATTTAATAGTTGGTATTTATTTGTTTAAGTCAAATCTTGTAATTAGAATTTGACCTCTGTCCTGACGACCGATCGATCTGAAATTTGATACACACTCTTAATAAAAATACAATATAAACATTCTTTGTGATTGTAAATCCAAGATGGCCGCCGATACAAAATGGTGGATTACATATTTCTTTACTACAACCTTAATATGGGTATCAAATAAAGGGCCTTAATTGGTAGAATAGAGGCCATGAGCGTAGCCAGGTACCGACAGGGGGAGCAACTGCCCCCGAGCTATGGACAAGATACATATTTTTTTTGTTGAATGTAAAATTATACGTTGACTTAAGGACTCTGCAACGCTTAAAATATAAAAAAAACAGTGTGTTTCCTAATTGCAGTAAAAAAACTAAAGGCATATAATTGAGCCTATTACGTACTACTTGACCTAAAATTAGAAGTTAAAGCTTATTTACATAAAATTTTGGAGAGCAGCAGTATAAAAATATGACATGTGAGGTATGACATATACAATTGAAGAAAGATAAAATATATTGAGGATGCCATTTGAAATTCAAAAATATCAGTCATTTGTGGGTAAACTGGTAGTGATAGAAATAAAAAAATAAATCAAGCAATGCACGTGTGCTCCGAAGGGGAGGGCGGACCACCCCAGGCCACAATATAAATTTTTCTTTGCATGCCCACCCCTAAACAAAATCCTGGCTACGCCCATAATAAAGCCCTGGTAAATTGCGTTGCTCTTAGCCGATATTATTCCTGCTATAATAGCTCAATTAATTTGTAAAGCCATTATAAACAATTTGTTGCATAGATAAAATATATTGGGAAAATTACACAACTACTGGTTTAAGAGAAAATGAGAAAGGAGAAGCAAGAGTCATGTAAAGTAAGATGTTGCTAAACCTACATTACTTTGTATTTAGGTTTACCTTTTAATTTTAAATAACTTCTTTTTCATACAATTTGCAAATCATAAAATTTTGTATTTGTTGCACGCTTAATTGGTTCATACTGTATAGGGGGTCATCCATTATTGTTTTATTTAAAAACTGCTATTTTACTGATAAAATCTAACAATGGCCGTATTCCTGAAACTATAGAAAATTGGATATATCATGGAATTTTTTTAAAGTTCTTTAATAGATCTTTAAAATGGTAAATAAATATACAAGGTGTTCTATTTACGAAAAGTTATTTTGCTGTATTAATGAAAAACCGGTTTGTCAATTGTTTTTTTATATTTTAATTTTAAAAATTGGTAAAAATGCTAGTAGTGTCCAAATTGAAACTATTTTGTTTTTTTAAGTAATATTAAAGCCACCACTGGCATACGCTTAATGTGGAAAACCCTGTAAAATTTAATATAGACATATTTTGGAGGTTGTTTTGTTGTTTATTTTATATTTAACTTTGCATGCTGTATATCAGAGATTTAATTCTTGATCCTATCGATTGAAACCACTCGCCGTCTCTTACAGAAAAACAAATTAATATATCTGCATTGTTTATTGTATTATAAGTTTTGGAAAAATTACAAACCTCTAAAGCCACTTCCAGATTTGTACCACATAACGTAAAGGTTCTACATTGCACACCAGGTTGCAAACAGAAATCTCGGAATCACGTACGCTGCATCGAACAACGCTTCGAAGCCACACTGCAATGATTTACGCAGTCCATACTTTAAAAGATCGCTAGCCGATAGCCAAAATATTTACAAGAACAGAGTTGAGTCGAATACTAAAATCCTGTATTCGAATACGAATCTTAAATACCGTATTCAAAAAGTATTCGAATTCTGAGGATTTGAATGCCACGGAAAAACAGTATTCGAATATCGTTGTATTCGCATATCAACCTTGGGTATTTATGAATACTGAAGAGCGAAAAAAGGTCCTTATTGGTCGAAAAATATTTAAACCCACTACATTAAAATTCTTTGATCTGCTTCTCCGCATTTTAATACTAAAAAGAAAAAAAAGGTTCCCATCGAACAAATTCAACAAATTACGATATTGAATTCTTTAAATCCCGATAATTAATTTTTCACATTTCTGTACTTTAATTATTTGAATACTTCAAATCCCAGTAATCGAATACCTATATCTACATTTCGGTATTTGAATACGTCAAACTCCGTTATTCGAATACTTGTATTCTCATTTAGGTATTCGAATACTAATGGGTGATTCATTTGGACATACTTTAAAAAAATACCTTTATTAAGTAATATTTATTATCATACGGAAGAACTATATCTTACTTTAATTTTTTAAAGAATATGCCTTCCAAATGATGGCCTTGACTGCCCCTAGTCTGTTCTCCAATTTCCGAGCGTCAAATCGATTCGTCAGGATCATCGCCTACACTCGTAGCTACTGCGACTATATTTTCTGCACTACTTGCTGGATGTGGCTCATTTGGTCAAGGATTATCCAATAATGAAAATTGGAGTTAAAATTTTTGTAATGGTGCAGCAAATAGTCGGTTCAGTAGGCCAATTATGCGTGGACCATAAGTTGCCCGAAGCGCAAGAAACACATTCCTCCAAGAATTGTGATTTTCATTATACAGTTATAGTTTTAGACGTTTTTGGATAAGTCATTCCACGATAAGTAACCAAACAGTACTGAACACAAATACCATGACAGTTTGAAATATAGGCCCTCTCATCTATCCAAAAATACCTACTAAAAATTGTACCTTTAAATGAATCACCCCTTATTATTCCAAAACGGTATTTAGAATGCAGAATCCCGAATACTGACCAAAAACGAGTATTCAGTCGAATACCAAATACCAAACATGCAAATGTATTTGAATACCAGCCCAATTTATTTTGAATAGGATAGAGAATACCGATTATTCGAATACTACGCAACTTTGGACAAGAAAAAAATTGTTTGGCTGCTCACTAGGGTGGAACGAAAAATACTTTTTTTCAAATTACTTTCGTACATTCTTCAAAATGTGTCGCTGGATATATAAAATCTTGTGTAAAAATCTGACCGCCCTAACTTTTATCTTCAGATCTCTTATTGGGTCTGAATTTTTAAAACATCTCACGAGTATTTTTTTACAAAAATTAAAAAATCTAAAAATACTTATTTTACATAATGTTTCAAACCTAATATGTTTAAAATGATGTAATAAAAATGTTTTTTTTAATATAACCCAAGAGGGTTTATTTAATCATGTAAAAACTGCCGGCCTTTGGCTATGTTTCGCTTAAATATAGCGCACTGGTGATAATACCATTCGGCCACTCGCGATAAATTGTGTTGTTTAGGAATATTCGATAAATGTCTACAAACAATTTACCATGCACAATAGATAAAATGTAGATTAGGAGAGCTAGAGTTTGTCAAGCGAGGCTTGAGCCTATGCATTAGCTAAATTGCTTTAATTGCGATATAGATATAAGAAAACGCAATGAATAAATAGTTCTCTGGTAATTTTATTCCAAATATTCTGGTCAATTAACTTTAAGACCGACAGGTATTTTTCTAGATAAAACTTATTTTTGAAGGATATACATGGCCTATCCAATTTGATAGCAGTGGGATCAGATCCAACCAGTGTGAATTCGAGAAAACCGGGTAAAGAGATTTGTTAACTTAAAAGAGAACTAAGACGTCCTAAGGATATGAGGAGTTATCTTGTTTTGTAATATATTATTATTTTATTAATAATATTATTTAATAAAAGTGGTCTTTTTGTCATGACGTACAACATTTTGATAGTAATATATTTACAGCTTTTAGAAAAAACAGGGGTACACACTAACTAACTAAACTAACGCATTGAATTCTTTTAGGTGCAATTTCTCTTAAAAATGGTGAACCAGATGAAATAAACTGGGATATCCTATCCGATAATTTGCATGCTGCCTATGATTTTTCTAAATCTGCGGTTAGCTGTGCTGTAGGGGTTTTATTTTAACGTCTGGTGATAATAGTATAATTTGGGCTACAATACATTATTTTAACTTTAAATGCTTTTAGCTCTGTAAAATTTTAACTTCACTCCTATTGACGCTCTGGAAGTACACTTATAGGCTGAGCAAGTTAAAACCATTGTCCAAAAATAAAAACAAATGTTTTCACATAAAACATAAATAAATTATGTTGTCTATTAAAATAAAAACCAACGAAAATAGTCACAAATAAATTAAAATGACTTAAAAAAAAAAACTGTTTTATCTAGAGGAAGAACTGTCAGTATCTGGGGTGGTTGGCCCAAGTATTTGGAATAACGTTAACCCAGAAGAGTATTATGTTTTCCACTATGCCTTTTTCTTAAACCTATATTGCAATTATTGATGTAATATTTTAGAGCATCCAAAAATAATTCTAGTACCGCATTTGAGCTGATGCATAGTCGTACAAGCCTGGCATTGAGACATTCTAGCTCTCATGATCTGCATTTTATCTATTGTGCATGGTGAATTTATTTTAGACATTATTCCAATATCCTCCAATAATGCCAGTAATAGTCATTACCAACATAAACTTTGTAAAAAGCTGTTATCACCAGCGTTTCATATTCAATCAAAAAATAGCCATATACGGGCAGTTTTTACATGGTTAAAGAAATATTTAGACGTAGAAATTTAGCTATACGTTTTAAAAACATTTTAAATAAACAAAATAAATATATTATGCTTCATGCAATATGTAAAATATGTACTCTTAGATTTTTTAATTTACTTAAAGAAAAAATAAAATACAGATATTTTGCCAACTTTGGACCTAATGAGGAACCTGAAGCTAAAAATTTAAAACGTTCATATTTTAATACAAGTTTTTGTATATCCAGAGGCACATTTTAAAGACAGTACAAAAATGATTTGCTGCTTACCCAGACTTGTTTGACGTCATCACGCACTGATCTTTTGGTGTTTCGGTAATTTACCGACAAGCTGTGGATCGTGAAGAACCTCAAATTGCAATACTTATCAGGTACGCGACGGCATTTGTTCCGACGCCAGATAAGTTGGCCACGTGGTACGGGTACACAACGAGACGCGGCTTTGAGCCTGTCTGAAAGCACACAGAGAATATTGGGCGCATTCAGGAGTACCTGGACGCATTACCGCTAAGTTTTATAAGTGTCAAAATTGACAAATTAAAACAACAACGATGGTTTTATTTTGACAGTTTTGACACGTACTTTTGAATTCGCCCGTTGCTTTTTCTAATTATTTTGGCTATCGACTAGAGTTCACTCTTTCCGCGGTCTTCGAGTAGTGCGGTTCACGTTTACGTAGAAGTCTACATAGACTTCCCGGGTAGGCGGCTGAAGGCGTCGTATGAGCGTAGCTGTACCCTTGGGGATCGAGAAAAGATTCACGCTAAATTGGGGCTTCTTTCTTCTGGGGCTAAGCGCTGTGAGTGAAGATTCCTAAAGCATGAGGTTTTTACGTTTTGGTGTTAAACACATGGTGTCTTCGTATGGTCGAGGAGGTGCGCATGCCTTGCGAAAAACGTCAGTAGTGAAACTGACGGTTATGCGCGATACCAGTAGCAGCCTTTGGCTTGACAGCCACTATTTATGCATGTTCAGAAGTTCATCGCTGTTGTTGATTGTTAGAAGTGTTTCTTATTCATATGCTAGGAAAGTCTGGGGGTTTCGAGCTCGATTATCCAGATTTTTTACGGACAAAGCCGGGAAAGCTTATAAGCAATAGCTTATATGACCGGAACGGAAGAACTGGCGACTTGACTTAGTATCAGAGCCATAAAACAAAGAGATAGATAGATAGACTAGAGTTGTTTAACGCAGCGTATGTGAATGCAGAATTTTTTTTCACCTTTAATACGACTGAGTAATTACTCTTATAAATAATTAAAAATATTTACATTTTGTTTTAATTTAAATTTAACGCAGTACTCGTATGTAAACGATCAACAAGAGATATTAGCCTTAACTATTATTTCACTGTTTATTTCTCTTTTAACACGCTTTTATTAACTTGGGTTGTAACTATCCATCTATCTATCTATCCATCTATGTAACGGAATCTTTGAGCCTAATTTTAACCAACTTCCAGCTATTCGATTTCTTTGAAACTTTGCACACGTGTCAAGGACCGATGAAGATGCAATAATTTAAAAACAGTATCCCGTTATCTTTTTTGAATCGCCAGGAAAAAAATTCCATTATATTATAAAAACAACACCTAGGATGCCATCTGTTGGCAACATTTCAAACTTTGCTATTAAATGAAGAAGAAATTTTTAGTTTTTACACAATATGGTTAGTTGCACCATGAGTGTTCAATTTTTATGAACAATAAAAATATAGAGTTAGTTGCACCATTAGTTCAAGGATTCCATAATAAAAATTACATTATGTGTAATGTATACATAATACATAATGTGCAATTAATAAAAATTAACATTCTTTTTTTGGATCGCCAGGAAAAAAAATTTTCCTTTATATTATAAAAATATAAAAACAACACCTAGGTTGCCACCTGGTGGCAACATTTCAAACTTTGCTATTAAATGAAGAAGAAATTTTTTAGTGGGTTGCAATATATTGGCAACGGTCCAAACATTGCCTGGATTGCCATCTGTTGGCAAAATTTCAAACTTTGCTACTTAATGAAGAAGAAATTTTTAGTGAGTTGCAATCTGTTGGAAAAATTTTAAAATTTGCCACTCTTGTTCATTAAAAAAAATTTTCGCCATTTTGTCAAGAGTAGCAGAAACTAAAAAATGAAAAATAATTAATAGTTTAAAAAAACTAAAAAACACGCTTTTATATGCAACCGAACTAAAAATTAGAAAATAATTTTTCATTAAAAAAAATATTGTCATTTCATAGTAAAAAGCGTGGGGTGATAAATATATTAAATGTTATAATTATTATATTTGCAAATATCTATGATGGAAAAGTTATGAAAAAATAGTAAAATGCACCCCACGCTTTTTACTATGAAATGACAATATTTTTTTAATGAAAAATTATTTTCTAATTTTTAGTTCGGTTGCATATAAAAGCGTGTTTTTTAGTTTTTTTAAACTATTAATTATTATATTTATTATTGATGTATCAATTTGTGTTTCCAATTAAACATATTGTGTTTGTGCAATATATAAAATTTTAAATAATAAATTTGCCTGTTTTTGCTCGCCTTTAATTAACAATTGTGTGCATTTTAATGGAATTGCTTTAACCGCAAATTATTTAAATTCTCGGTTACAGATACATATTAGGTCTGCGGTATGTATTTCGGCCATTTTAAATAAGAAAAAAATATAAATACAAAAAGTAATTAAGGCAAATATTTTTACCTAGTTAATTAACCTTAAGGAAATTATAAAAACAGAAGTTTTTTAAATATGTAGATTTGTAGGTGATAAAATATACAGCGTATTCTCAAAAGATTAGTAATTTATTACTGTTAGTACTATTATAACTGATTTAAGTTAAATTTTAATTATTACCGTATTATATAAATATATATATATTATATAAATATATATATATATATATATATATATATATATATATATATATATATATATATATATATATATATATATATATATATATATACATACATATATATATATATATATATATATATATATATATATATATATATATATATAAACATATATATATATATATATATATATATATATATATATATATATATATATATATATATATTGGATGGGACCGCTTCGCCTGTTAAGCCCTATTGACTCCTATAAACTGGCCGTGGTCGCCTGAAACAAGATAGAAGAAAAACCCCAAAAAACCCCAAAAATTCTAATTAAAAACGACGTTTCGATGGCATATTTGCCACCGTTGTCAAGTTAAAAATAAAATTAAAAATAAAAATCAAAAATATTTTTTCTTAAAATTTTTTAACACCCTGTAGCTAAAAATTTAAGAGGTTAATTACATATTTTTATATAAACTTTACCTTCTAAAATAGGCTTAGGAATTATATCCTGTATCTTTACCCATCAATTAAATTACACTTTGTATATAAAAAAAAAAAGAATATATGTATTTCTATTTGCATATGATATTTTTTTCAAATATTTTTAAGTACAAGCATAAAAAAGATACAGTCTAGTAAACATATTTTTTAAAGTCAAGAATACTTATTTAATTATTAACAAATTCAGGATATAACAAAACTAAAATTCCAAGAGTATCCACTATATACAGTTATTTTTAAAACAAGTTATACAAAAAAAAATTGAAGTAGTGTTCAGTCTATTAACATTTTATAAAGTTATTTTAGGTTTTTTCACTACAACTAAGATATTTTGTTTGTTACCTAATATTTAATTTAGTAGATAATGCTTATTAATAATTTAAATATTTAAAAAGTGTGATTTTATTTGTTTTTTAAATAAATTGAGCGTAATTGAGAAGACCTTTATATTTCTGAAGTGAGAGTTAAATTCAGATTGCATTCTCAGTGGTGTATTTTGTCCTATATCTGTCCTACAGAAAGGTATATTAAATAGGTCACAGTGCCTCAAATCTCAACCAGGTACTTAAAAGTGAAGACAAGACAGAAGATAGGGGGAATCTACGGTATAATTGATGAATTTAAAGATAAAACATAGGTCTAAAATAATTCTTTTATAGGCCAATGGAATTATTTTAAATTCACATTCTTAACGTCTTCAGGTTTTTTTTTAAACTTTGAAAGCCAACATTTTTACAAATTTATTTCAAATTAACTCAATTCTTTTAGAGTGCACTATATTGGGGGCTTTATATAACAGATGCAAAAAGACAGCTTACTACACACAAAAAAGTAATACAGGGTCAAAAACGTACTTGGGCTTTTGAACTGTTCTATTTATGAATTCCAACATTTTACTTGCCCCAGCAACGATTTTTTTTTAAATGAGGTCTGAAAGACCACTGGTTATCTAATATGACACCAAGGTCTTTGATATTATTGACACTTTCCAATTCGTGGTGGTTAAAATAATAATTAAAATTTATTAAATTTTTCTTTTTGGAAAACGTTATTGATTGACATTTTTTTATGTTTAAAAAAGGCCAATATTTTCACAGTATGTAAAAAATCCATCTAGTCCTCTTGAAGCCTGTAGCAGTCCTTAATCACATAAATTTGACAAGATATCTTTAGGTCGTCGGCGTACAGAAGGAATTTAGAGTTTAGGAAACAGTTCCTTATATTATGATTATAAATAATAAAAAGAGAGGCATAAGGTGAAACACAACAAATTAATGATTTCTTTGTAAATAATATTTTTTTTGGATGCGATTATTTAATGTATTTTCTTAAAGCGAAAATATTACTTTTTCTTATTTTTTTAAAGCAAAGATATAGTTTTAAAAAATCCATAATTAAATTCCTTCCACCCTGTATCCATTGAATGAGAAAAGATATCAAGATCGGGTAAAATTTGGGTAAAATGTGTCACTTAAACTTTTATTTCGGCCACGTGGCCAACTGTCAAGGGGGCACTAGCAATTTTTCTTTCAAATAAAAGGGGGACATGTAGCACCTCGTTTTAAAAACCCTCTTATTATCTACTTAACGCCACTTTGATTTTTAAAATTGGCCCAGCCGTTATAGACTTACAAGCCAATGCCATTAAAACCGCATGGTTTTTACAGTATTTAAGTCAAATTTCAAACAGCTCTGGAACGGCTGGACCGATTTTCAAAAACAAAGTATGGTTAGGTAGAGAATCAAAGGATTTTTTAAACAAGGTGCTCCATAACCCCCTTTCCATTAAAAAAAGTTGCTTATGCCCCCTTAGTACTAAGTCATTTGACAAAAATTATTTTAATGCTAAAATCTAAAAATCTAAAATTTACTTGCCCTTAATATTTTGTCCCATTTAAAAGATAAAGGGGGAAGGACTTTAAATATCCCCTCTGTATAAAAAATGTATAAAGGAGGACTTAAAATTGCGTAATTTGTGATATCTTCTAATAATCCGATTACTTTTTAATATCCAAAATATTTGTAAGAACGGGTTTCATCTGGAAATACATTGTCTGAAACGCTAAAACGCTAAATTATTCTGCGGATTTGAAACGTGAGTTGCTAGCTTAAATTTAAAAGGATAAAATAAACTGTAAAATCTATCTTTCTTTTACCGTTTTTTATGAAAGATATTAGAATTTTCATCACGAATTTTGAAAGCTGCTTTTATATATTTTTTTAAATTCTGAATGGATTTTAATTTTTTCCGTTTAAAAATTTGCAGCATTTGAAGGGTAATTAATGAAATATTAAAGGAAAAGCAAAAAGAAACTTTTTTAAAGAACAATTTAATTTTTTTGGAACAAACTCTGACTGAATATCATAAAATAATACTTTTGGTATATTTTAATATAAACTTATAAAAAAATTGAACATTCAAAAAAATTTTTTTTACCCACATTTGTAATAAGAGAAAAATTATTATTTACTAATTGTGCTGATTTTTTTAAGTACTAATATTAAAAACTTAACTATCCAAAGAAAATTAATTAACAACACTTTACTGAAATTTAAAAATAGGTAGAAAACGGAAGAAAAACTTTTAGAATAGTAGCTGTCACAGTTCCAACCCTCTACGCATAAAGGAACAAACAAAGTAGGAAGTGCGGGGCATTTACAGTAGAATAGTGTAAAATGCATAAATGTGGTAAACATCGATTTAGTAGTAATGAAGCCACGTCGGTCATGAGCTCTGTTTCACTTTTTAAATTATTTTCCTTTTTGTTGCGCTCACTATTTTAACGACGCGTTTAGAAAGAAATAGTTTATAGCTGTCTTTATTTGTATGATGCCTTTATAACTGGTTTGTACTTTATTACCTATTTTTGTTGTCCAACGGAAAAACACCGTATGTGTATATTATAAGCCTAATCACATACGGTGCTTTTCGTTGGACGGCAGTATTGGTCAGTTTAAAAACTTAAAGAGGTACTTAAGCTTTTAGCAGCTGCCGTGACTGCGGATACACTTTGTTTATGCCAATGTTATTCCTAAAATTATATAAACACACACAGTTGTTTATAATAAAGAAAATATATTTTTAAGATAACTAAAATAAAATGGAAATTTTAACACCTCGGACAAGGATTTTGTGGTAGCATTTTGTACAGACCTCTTAGGGAGACCTTGTATGTATATATATATTTTTTTAATTTGTTAGAAAAAAACATGAAATATGTTTTTAAACTTATTAAAAAAATATTTATTAAGAGTTTTCCCAACCTTATAATAAGGTGAAAGTAAGAAAATTTATGGGGTAGTTGAAACATCTTACGTACTCGGTTAATTTGGGGTAAGGCGTTTTGGCTTTACACCTGCCTGTCAATTTGCTTACTCTGTTAAAGCATCTCGGAAGACATCAAATTATTTTCTTTTTGTTTAGGGTTAAATACGTTCTTTTTAAATGAATTAATCTAAAAACAAACTTTAAGCCTTATTTACATTTGACATTAGATTTAAAATTGGAAATAATGATGTTAATGTTGGAATCAATTAAGCAACAGCGTAAATGACAAAATACGTTTTTAATAATAACAAAAATTTTATACCAAGCTTTTTTCGACTTAGTTTAAACTTTCGTCCACTTATTACTGATGTATTTTAAAACGCTGCCAAAAATATTTTTTTAATATGACCCTAAATTTCTTTAGTGAGTTATAAAAGCTCAGGGGGAATAGCAGTAGACATAGTCATAAAAAAATTCCTTACAGCAAACTAATAATATACTTTTGTTAAGTGCATCATAACTATGTAAGAAAAACAATTCCTGACCAAAATAATCCGTTAGGGGGTGAAAGGGGTGGTTTTAGGGTAAAAATGCTTTTTGCAATTTTAAGCTAAACAATAAATCCTATTTAAAAAGTTAAATACAAAGGTTGTCGATATTAAAAAAGAAAAACTACAATATATCTAATAACTTTATTTACCCAAACCTCCAAAAAATTTGCGGCAAAAGTTTAAAATCGGTTTTTTTTTATTTTTAATTTTTATCTTTTACAAAAATAATTCAATAAAGCTAAAATTTGGAGCAAATATACTATATACTATTTTATTTTATTAGTAAATATCCAGTTGTTACTGTAAACACTCATTAAAAAAAATAATAAAAAATTTCAACCGCTATTTTGATTCATTTTTATTTTTATTAAAAAAGTTCGCTACGGTCTCATTTTTTTGTTTTTTAGACAACTTTCCAACTTTTAATAAATAAAGGGTTTTTCATTTTTAACGCTCGATGTTTAACAACACCGCATGACCAAGGCAAGAATGATACAGCCAATAAATTTCGGCGGAGTACTCAGTCAGTAGTGACATTTTACTATGAAACGCTACACGATTGAACAACGCGTTAAAATAGTTAAAACTTGTTATAAAAATCAGTGTTAGGTTCGCCAAACGTTCCATGCACTGCGTTTAATTTATGGTATTTCCACCTAGGTCTTGCGATTTAACTCCGTTGGATTTCCTCTTGTGAGGCTACATCAAATCTCAAGTATATGCGGAGAAACCACAAACGATTGCCGCCCAAAAGCCAACATAACTCGCACCATTGGGCAAATTAAGCAAATCTGTGTCAAAATGTCATAGAAAATTGTATATTAAGGATTCTAATGACTCAACGGTCATTTGGCTAATATGATTTTTAAAAACTTATGTCATGAAATGTGCTTTAAAATAAACATACAGCCATTGCAATATAATTTTTATAATTTGTTTTATTTGTGTTTCAAAGATAGGGCGCTGAAAATAAAAACACTGGGGCATCCACAAGTAATAAAAGCTGGTTTTCTTTAGCCATATTCATACCATGACTGCAACTGACTTGATTAATTGAAGTTTTAGACCACAAAAAAAACTCAGTATGGTAGCGTAGGCAAAAACAGGCGTCGTATCCGTTGACAGTTGATGACAAAAAAGGTTTCCACCTTGAAACAGACCGTTTCCTTTTTTAACACATACAATGCTGGCCTTCAATAAACTACATCTTTTCTATAATTCAATCACGCTTGCTATGCTTCAACGTTAACAACAAACTTTTTAGCCGTGCGAGGCAACCCTAGGCGCGAGGCTGTAGGAGACCGTCTACACTGCCTTTGCCTCAGCTACGCTACTGAACAAACTGGAACTGAAGAGGTTAGCTGTAGAAGCAAAATAAGTAAGATTGTTTACATTATTAATTTTAAAATAGCAAATTAGCAAATATAACTGAACTAACCACAGCTTTACAAAAAGAGCGGACAGTATTGCCCCCTTCTAAAACCGTATTTCCTAAATAATAAAACATGCTCGTTCAGGACTGCGGACAAAAACGCGCGTGTAGATAATTTATTAAAGTCGATGCTCGCATCAAATGAAATGTGAAATAACCGTTTTTAAAATGCTTTTTTAACACGCCTGATCCTTGTAATCGTGCTTTGGAACATAAAGTCATTATTAAAATTAGAATCCATCAGGAACGCTTAACCCTTTTTAAATCGCAGGGTGAGTTTATTTTGGGAAATCTTTAGCTTTCTATTATAAAAGGCTTCATGACAAAAAATGACATAAGATAGGTTTATACAGTGCCGTACTAACCATTAAGCTGACTAGGCTACAGCCTAGGGCGCAATGAAAAAATAGGCGCCAGACAGGGAAGTTTTTAAAAAGTTAAGGTTGGGTTGGGATTGTTGGTGACTAATTTGCCTTGTGAATAAGGCGCTCTAAATTTTTCGGGTGGTGGAGTAAGGCGCTTTGCAGTGAAAATAGGCGCCACGCAGGAAAGGACCTTTTTTTTCTCTGGTCTTCAAAATTTTTGTTGACTTTTTTGGGTGATATTTATCTTAACAATAGGCGCTCCAGGAATTTCAGCCTAGGGCCCTGGTTTTATAAAAATAATAATATGGGAGATATTTGTGTACAACAATACAGTCATTTAATATTCCTTTTTTTTTAATTCTTAATCGATTTAAAAAATGGTTAAACTAAATTAAAAAGTTTTTGTAAATAAAAAATTAAATCTATGTAAAAATTTAAATTAAAAGTAAAATATTTGATTTTTCTTTGATATATTGTGGATATTCTTAGAAGAAAGATACATAAAGATGCATTTTAGGTACAGAGTAATTAGTCGGCAATATTGTTACCTTTACTATTGAAGATACAAAGTTGGTTAAATTAGTAAAGTTGTAGTATTTTTACCGCGACACTAAACTTAGTGCTTATAGCTTAAAGCTGAAGATATAATGGAAAATTACCATAATTTTCATATTTGAATGGCCATATTTTGTAAACTATAAGAGATAGACATATCAAATGTGGTATTTTCCTTAAGTTCTTTAAAATATATATTTATTGGTAATGTAATATACAAGGTGTTTTATTTAAAAATGCCGGTTTATCATTAAATTCCGTAGGTAGTCATATTTCCGACACTATTTTAAAAAATAAGATTTTTGTTTTGTGTTCGCGTTTTATTTTTGTATAAAAGACGCGTGGTGATGCACTAACGTTTTTGTTTCGTATAGTAAAGAAAATCTTTGTTTTTTCTTAACAATGGCATAATTTATTTTTCGACAGAACAAACAATTTAGATATTTATATTCTAAAATTTAATATACAGGGTGTCCATCACATTTTTGGCGTATACTGACATGACCGTGCAGCCTTTTATGTTCACTAAGTGGTGACATACCTTTAGGTAATCTTGTACGCTGCTACTAATAACGTTGTTACGTTTTGTTTAGCATGCGATATGACGTCCACATTTAGTGAACGTATGCGGGCGGTGTCGTTCGCCTACGTTCCGATAGATACTTGCTGCCTGCTTTTTTTTACCGCATGTATGTTTATTTGTACACTTCCCAAAACAGTGTGCAGCGAATTCTCTTTAAAGTACCGACAAGCAAACGAACCTTTTCGCATGCGTTCGTCTATAAAATTATTTACGTACACTACTCGAATGCATACGTTTGAGACACTCCTTAAGACGTATGTTACATTTTTTGCATCATAACAATGGTACACTAAGTGTGAACACACCTTTAAGTAATATCTAAAATTATTTACGTCCACACTAACTGAACGCATACGTTTGTTGTCTATTCGGCCGTATACGTTCGCTACGTGAAGACACACCTTTAGATGTATGTTGCATTTTTGCATCTTATCACTGGTGAGTTTGTCGTCTTTGTTAAAAAAATCACCTGTAAAGTTTTTTAAAGCTCTTTGTTAGATCTTTAATATGGTGATATAATATGCAGGGTAATCCCTAAAAAAAAATACATTTTTTGTAATAAATCGAAAACTCCATGTTTAATTGTGCAGCACGTTAATCATCGAAAAAGTAGTACTTTACTAATTTAACCGACTTCGTATCTCTTATAACAAGAAAGTAAGCAATAGTGCCGACCTAAGAATAATCACCCTGTATAACATTGAACGGGTTCTAGTACTTAGGCGTTGAGGCGTTGCACAAGCCTCTCAAAGTAGTCATAAAAATAAAATGTTAAAGTTTTTAGAGCTCCTTTTTAATTTTATGCATTTTCCTAATTATATTTATTCCGGTAAAAAAATAATATTATAAAAAATAATGCACCGTATCAGTAATCAGTAAAAAAATATTTTTGTTGAATTTTTAATTAATTTAAAACAAAAAAATTGAGGTATAGTGTATTAAAGGACCCCGCATCATAGGCATTGGTGAAAATCTTAAGGATCGTTGTATGTTAGAGTCTCATCTCTACTAGTGATATTTCTATAAAAATTTCAGGGGGTCACCGGTGATATTTTGAATTTAGGGCTGCCTAAAGTGACGTCACTGGAAAATATTAAAAAGCACAATATATTACATTAATTGAAATACTTGTTTAAAAAACATATCCTTAAAAATGGAATTAGGTTATCAAGTTTGCTGACACACAGGGTATCTACAGGGTAGTCCAAATCATACCCTTAAGGAAATGCCGAAACAGTTTTAAATAATTTGTTAATTTGCACCTTTGACCTTTTTTATATAAGTTTTAAAAGTTTAGGTCTACTAATCCTTTTTAAAATCACCCTGTAGTTACCTTATTCTAATAATTGCGTTAAAAGATATTTCAATATATTTATAATGTTTAGGCCGTTACAGAAGGTCAAAATAAATAGTTCTTTGTAAATAACATTTATTGTAATTATAACTAGGCACATCCTGTAGGACGTTTATTAAAACCTAAACTAAAAGTTAAAAATATACTTTTAACTGTTATGGTATTTCTTTTAGGGGATTTAAACCATCCTACATACTCTTGTATTGGCACCATTATTCCAGGGTATGATTTGGACCACCGTGTAGATACCATGTGGGTCAGAAAACTTTTAAATCAAATTTTATTTTTTAAAAATATGTATTTTTTACCAAATATAGTTAAAGTAAAGTAAAATAATGTGCTTTTTAATATTCTCCAATGATGTCACTTTAGGCAGCCCAAAATCCAAAATATCTCCGGTAACCCACTAAAAAATTTTATGGAAATAATACCAGGAGGCATGGGAATCTAACATACTATAATCTTGGAAAAGTGGTGCTAGGATCTCACCCACATTGTTAAAGCTGATTAATTTTTCAAGCCTATTGTTAAATTTAAACACAATAAAAAACCGCATATCTGTTTTTCTACATCTTTTTAGGTTAATCTAATTCAAAATTATTTGAAAATCTACCATAATTTCTTACAACGTATTTTTTTTCACATAGCAAATAATTTTGCTTTATTCCTGAATAAAACATATACATAACAGCCGCATTAAAACCATCCAAAAGACGGATGATTTAAACCTGTTTCCTGTTTTGCACCAAAAGAGCTTGATATTTTAATAAAAAACTGTTTAAAAATAGATAGATACCCTTAGGGAGCAAGTGGTCACGATAACGTTCTGAGATCACGAGTTAGTCATTTGGGAGAGATGCAATTTGGACACAATCATAACGTTTTGCAGAGGGATCTTTAATACTGAAAAATTAACTATGGCCGCAAATTATGTATTTATTTAGCCTAATTTAATTATTTAGCATCAGCTTTCAGCAATTTGTTTATACAGGGTGTCCAGACCCTTAACCGACAAACTTTAAGGGATGATTCTGCAATGAAAATTAGAAATAAAACTTTATATATATATATATATATATATATATATATGTATTTATATTTTGAATTTTTTTTTTAATTCTATATCTTAAATGGTATAAAAATAATTATAAAAGAAAACTTTTTTTTATACATTTTTAACACCCTGTTATTTAAAAGTTAAGATGTTTAGGACATATGTTTATAAGCAGTTTTTTTTAATTTTGATTGTAGAAGTTGTGGGTTAAGTTACTGGACATCTTGTATAGACACTACTTACTGCTTATTATTTGCATTTACCAAAAGATAGGTATCTTTTTAAGTATTTTTATATTACTGTTCTATTTTCATATTTTTAAAGGAGAATATTTCAACTAAAGCATTTTTTGCAAAAACCGTATTTGTCATTAATTATTACTATCAAAAAATGAAGTATTTTTTCTAAACAATACTTGGCTCATATATAAGTATTTTATTTGTAGAGCTAGACACATTTTACCTTAAAAATAAGTTTTTTTTTCTTTTCTAAAAATACATTTTATTTTTAAATTTGATATATGGAATTTTTGCAGAATATTTTAAGTCCTAATTTAAAAAGAATGGAACTTTTATAACAAACTAAAATTTTCTGAAAGAAACAAACAAATGTTTATTTAACATTTGTACAAATATTATTTAATCTTTATTTGTGATACCACAACTGTTATCATCTTTGTCTAAATCCACAGAATGATCCATTTTCTTATCAAATACTTTAAATAGTCTGTAATAAATAAATGTTTGCTTTTGTTTTCTAATACTTACTTATATATATGCTTAATACCTTAATTTATAAATATTTACCAATAGTCGACGGCTACTGTTTTCTTCAAAATAAAATATCTATATGAAATGTTACACATTACCCAACAAAAATAAAAGTTTTTTTTTAATGCTGGCATCTATAAGAAACAGAAAATTGCTATTTCAAAAACAAAACGTGTAAATAAACCCAATTTAGGTATGCACAGATAATTGTTAACAGCTTCCAAAAATATTTAAAAATAAAAATAGAGTAACTACTTTTTCAAAAACGAATAGTTTTGCTAGTTCCAAATACCTGAAGCCGACACAAAGTAGAATTCCCTATAGTGATGATAAAATGCTAACTTTTGAATGCAGGTTGATGTATTTTTTCTTCTGTGAAAATTCAAACGTTACTACAATACATAAAAATTAGTTTGCATCATTAAATTATCAAAATATAGGTGATTAGTTGTATTTTATTAAGCATTATTAAAACATTATGTTTTGTAAAGTTTTTGAAGAAAACTGCAATTTTGAAAGAAAAATTGCGTTAGCGGGTAAGACCGCCCAAGAAAAATTGCTCCAAGGTGAATATACCAAACCATGTATTTGCCATTTAGCTGTGTAGATATTTAAAATTTTATTAGAAAAAAAAATGTTATTTATCTCTAGCATTTTTATAAAAATATAATAGAAATATATATTTTTTTCATATTAGGTTGTACCTTTTGCTCTTATGCCCATAATTTTATTATTTAGAACAATCAGCAAGTCTACGAATTATAGTAAATATAAGATAACAAGTTATGTGGTTTAATTTATTTAAACATGTTTTTTTATAGGAAAAAATATCTTAATCCGTGTGCGACCTTGTTTACTCTAGGTGGCCTTAGGCCTTATCCAACCTATCAGACATCTCCCGCCCATTGGTAGGATCTTAGAAACGTAAAGTTTCTTTAACTTTTAAACGTTTACTTATTCAAAAATTAGGCAAATCATAATATAAACAATAGAGGATTAGTAAAAAAACCGGAACGGTGAATTATCTCAGCAACCGTCAAATATAAATGAATCAAAGAATTAAATTTTGTGCGAAGGAGTAACTAAACATAAGGAATTTAAAAAATTATATTTGCAAAGTTGCCAAGTTTATAGCTTTCTCTCTGGACTGGGGAATTCAAATATTTTAAATAGAATACCCCAATTTTATTATTGTTTTTTTACCCCTGTTAATTTTGAAGACATGGCATCAAGCTTAAATAAATAACTCTCCACGGTAACGCAGTGGACCGAGCTTTGATCTTTAAAGTCAGAAGTCGCCGTTTCGCTTCCCAGCAGGGAAGACATATTTAGGTAGTAGTTATTTAAACAATAACGTCCGTGGTGGCACTACCGCGTTGTCTAAAAGGTGCCAGGAAATGCATAACTGCATGTTTCAGTGTTTGGACAACGTTAAGGGAACAGGGGGAATGATTGATTAATAAACACTCTCGATACGTTGGTATTTAGGCATAGGCCTTCGTGGGATGTGAAAAAAACGACTAGGTATGGTTAATTATCTCAAAATGATCCAACCAAAATTCGTCAAAATTAGTACAGGGTAGTAACTGAACATTCTAAATTAAGGAATTGTTGCGATGTTTTATATTTTAATTTATTTATTCCTTATACTTGACTTATAAAAAATCTTGAAAACATCGCAAAAATGCAATTCATAAATTTAGAGGGTCCACTTATACCCCTACGTTAACAGTGTTTTACAAATTTTAGTTGGGTCGTTTTTGGATAATTGACCATACCTAGCCGTTTTTGTATTCGTTTTGCAAAAAGCGTGATGCCATATCTTGAAAATTAACAGAAGTAAGAAAAACAATAATATCAGGTCATAATAAAAATAATACAAGCAATTTTTTGCAATAATAAAAATTAGGGTATTCCATTTAAAGGTTTTGAAAATTTCCTAACCTAAGGAAAACACTCTAAACTTGACAACCTTGCAAATATCATTTTTGAATTTTTCATGTTCAGTTACCCCTTCGCACAAATATTTGGTTTATTTGAATTTGACGGTTACTCTTTCCGCGGTCTTCGAGTAGTGCGGTTCATGTATACGTAGAGGTCTACATAGACTTCCCGGGTAGGCGATTGAAGGCATCGTACGAGCGTGGCTGTACCCTTGGGGATCGAGAAAAGATTCACGCGAAATTGGGGCTTCTTTCTTCTGGGGCTAAGCGCTGTGAGTGAAGATTCCTAAAGCCTGAAGTTTTTGCGTTTTGGTGTTGAACACTTGGTGTCCTTGTATGGTCGAGGAGGTGCGCACGCCTTGCGGAAATGCGTCAGTAGTGAAATCACTTTCACTACTGACGCGGTTATGCGCGATACCAGTAGCAGCCGCTGGCTAGACAGTCACAATTTATGCATGTATAGAGAAAGAATTTGTTTTTAAACAGAAAACATAGCTTGAACAATAAAAGGAAAATCTGGGGGTCTAGAACCCGACAATCCAATTTACCAACCACTTGACGATGGCTGTATGCACTAAGTGTCAAAGCGAAAAACCGAAAATAGAATAGAATAGAATTTGACGGTTGCTGAGATAATCTACCCTTCCGGTTTTTCTACTAGCCCTGTATATATTTAGGCAACCAACGCCTTTTTTAATAGAGAATCATATGTTACTGACACCTTACAATATTCAAATTCGCTTAGATTGGCGGGGTTTACCGGACGTTTACTAAGCTCCTCCTTTTTCAAAGTCGGCAATAAAAAAAACGACAATCCTTATTTAAGGGGAGCTAAATCATTAACATGTAACTACGTCAGTACAATTAAAAAAATGTTTTTCTCGGGAGAAAAGGGTTTTGCAAAAGCTTTTGTCGGTGTTAAGAGCCAAAGGCAAAAGCTTAAAGCCTTTTGAAATGTGGGCGACTAACACGAACTTTGCATTCTTTCCATGTTTTTAATTATTATTTTCACGTTGCCGTACGCTGATTTTTAGTTGCAGAAAGTTATTTATCTTTGTCTTGGCCGTGTTTTGAAACAAACTTTTTATGCTTTTTGACAGCTAAGTACAAAGAAAGTTTGTCAAAAGCATGATAGAAATGTGTTTATGATTATAAATCTTAAAACGCGATATAACCTGTTTCATTTATTACTTTTTTATTTATCTTTTATTATCTATTATATTAAAAAAAAATTAATATATAAAAGATACTTTTATTCCTTTTTTTTGTGTAAAACAAATTATGTTCTTTATAGTTTCATTTGCAAGAAAATTTTATAAAGTCCTTTGTTTATTTTCTGTGGTCAATTTTTCTGTACCTTGCTAAAAATATAACAGCATTTATAGACAAAATAACTTTGCTTCCATACAAGGTACCAAAAAAAAATAGAATAAGAAATGTTTCTTTGGACCCCCTTCCCCTGACTTTGTTGACAGTATTAGTAAATATACAATGTATCTCAAAAACAAAACTTTTGTTATCACGTAAGTTTTTAAAAGTTGAACGCCGTGTATTTTAAAACATAAAAACGTGAGCAGCCTAATACCGAATTAAAAAAATATTATTAAAGAAAAAGATTTAAAAAAATAATTAAATTAAATGGAAACCCTAAGACCCTGCATCTTCATAACGATCAAATTTCCGACTTAGGTAAATTGCCTTAGTTCGTTCTATTTTAGTCTAAGCAGTTTCTAGTAGCATTTTGAACAGACCTTTTAAAGACACCTGAATATTATATACCGGGTGTTTCTTACAGGTGGTGAGAATAACACCTTTTCTCCCTATAACTTTTTACCGTTTAAGATGGAAAAATTAAAATTTGGTATATCGTTATTTGCCATTATTGTAGATTAGTTGATCTATTCACTTGTTTTCCATTACCTTCGGGTAAACTTAACTACTTACGGGTACTACTTTAAAATTTTAAATGATATCACTGGTATATTTTATTTTATTTCAATAGAATATGAAATTCTGAATACAATGACACCTTACATGTAATTTTTGGACATTTCTGCTGTCAAAAATTTACTTTCTTATTTTCAATCTAAAGTGCCATGATTAGGCTAAAACTGGTTAATTTTAAGTCATGTAGTCATGAAAAAATGAAATTAATCGTCTTATGTTTTTACTTCTTTTTAGGGCGAAGTCAAAGTTAGCAAAATCTTATTTATGGTCATAAATACTTTTTACAAATGAACCGACGGTGACTCGTAACATATTCTAAAAAGCATTTTTATTCCGAATAATTTGGTACTACATAGGCGGTGTTTCGAATAAGTATTTTTTTACAGAACAGATAAAAAGATTGGTTGGTTTAGAGTCATTTTATTACTTGCTTTTTGGATAAAAACCTTCTACAAAATACCGCCCATGTGGTACCAAATTATTTGGAATGATGGCATGTAAGGTGTCATTGTATTCAGAATGTCATATTCTATCGAAATAAAATAAAATTTACCAGTGGTGCCATTTAAAATTTAAAAAAAGGAGTCATTTTCAGTTAAACTGGAAGTATTAGAAAACAAGTGAATGGGCACCTATTTTAACCAGGCTCTTTCGAATTTCTTATGACACGGGTATATTTCCAGACAGCTGGAGAGCTGCACGTGTCCAGCCTATTCCCAAGAAAGGATCTAAATCTCTTCCATCCAACTATAGACCCATTTTTCACTCCTCTCAATGCTTTGTAAAGTAATGGAGAAATCCATTAACTCGCAAATTCTTAGGTACTTAGAAAAACATAAAATTTTACATGACAGGCAATACGGATTTCGTCACAAGAGATCTACAGCAGATCTTCTTTCCTTCGTTTCACACAACTGGAACAAGTCTCTTGAGTTTCTAGGTGAGTCCCAGATCGTTGCTCTTGATAAATCTAAAGCTTTCGACCAAGTCTGGCATGACGCACTTTTTAATAAACTTCCCTTTTACGGTCTTCCAACTAAACTCTGCTCTTGGCTCTCCAGTTATCTTTCTAATCGACGTGTATCAGTCATTGTTGATGGCCACTCTTCAAGCTTTCACGAAATTAATGCTGGACTGCCTCAGGGTTCAGTACTAGCACCAATTTTGTTTCTTCTTCACATCAACGACCTTCTTTTTCCACAACCAATCCCATTCATAGTTATGCTGACGATAGTACCCTTCACTCCACTTTTCAGGTTCCCAAACCAATCTCTCAACCCGACTTGGAAAGCAAATGCAGGGCGATGCAGATATCTCTTTCACAGGATCTCAATTTGATATTGGACTGGGGCGCCAAAAATCTCGTTCAATTTAATGCATCCAAAACACAATCGTGTTCCTTGTCACGAAAAAATCATCAAACACTCATCCTTTGCTTATGAGTGGCCAGGTTTTGCAGAACGGGGACACAGTTAACCTTGTGGGCATCACATTTGAGAATAACCTTAACTGGCATAAACACATTGTATCTATAGCCACCGCGGCTTCAAAAAGCTTGGATTTCTTTTCCGAGCCAAAAAGTATTTTTCTCCTTCCAATTTATACACTTTGTATGTGTCCCAAATTCGACCCTCTCTGGAATATTGTTCTCATGTCTGGGGAATGGCATCCCCTACAACCCTCAGCATTCTTGATGCCATTCAAAGAAGGGGTGTTCGTCTTATTAATGATCCTTTACTTACTCAAAGACTTCCTTCTCTTGCCCATCGTCGAGCTGTGGGAGATCTATCGCTCTTCTACAGATACTTTTACGGCTTCTGCTCCGACGAATTGTCCAGTATAGTCCCTCCCCTTGCAGTTCCCAACAGAGAAACTCGTGGTGCCGCGCGTATGCATCCCCATACAGTTCAATTGGACAGGCCCCGAACTTCCCATTTCGTTCGTTCTTTTATCCCTAGAGTTTCTAGAGTGTGGAACCTGCTGCCAGCGGAGGTCTTTCCTTCCCCCAAATCTTCAAGTTCTGAAGTCCCGTGTTAACAAACTTCCTCTTACCCTGCTTAAGACACCTACGGTTCGTTAGTATTTAGGCTTTCAGCCTTCGTGGATTGATCCAAAGAAAAAAAAATGGGCATTTACAATTATGTCAGTTAACGATATACCAAATTTTTTCTACCGTAAAATGTAAAAAAGTTAATGGGGAAACACACGCATATATACATATATATATATATATATATATATATATATATATATATATATATATATATATATATATATATATATATATATATATATATATATACCACTTCACCATTGCATACTTTCCAATGCTATTTAAAGCAAATACCAATGAGTTTATATTATTTTAAATAAACCATCTTATTTACACATTCAATATTTAAAACACAATAACTTACTGTGTAAATATAAACAATCTGTAATTGCCACGAACATTGTTTTGTCTAAATGACTAAAACGTCAATCTTAAATCTTTTTTTATGTCTAAAAATACATAACGCACTGTACCATTTAAACGCTCTAAACATTGTTTATTTTCGGTGTCAGTAAACTTTGTACATGCTGTACTAATGTTGGAGTTTAGTGGCTTTGTGTATTTTGTTTCGCGTAAAACTTTATTTATTAAAGCTAAAACATACTCACCATTATTGTCCCTGTACATTCATTAAGCTCTCTATATACATATACAAGGTGTCCGGAAGGTAAGATCACAAATGATAGGGGTGATAAAGTGAGTCAAAATTCTGTTATTACTTCATATCAAATGAGTTTTATCGCGCCTCGTTAGGGAGACCTTAAAAAAGAAGAAGAGCTTATCTCTATCATAACTTTTAAACTGTACGCCACAGTACCGATGATATTTGGGCAACTAAATAACCTTATACTAAGGCTTTATGCCATAGGTAAGCAGCTGTTCAGTAAGTCGGAATTAAACAGGGTAATACGATTTTTTTCCATTTATTTTATTTATTTTTAACACAGGTGACAAATTTGACATTTTGCATTGACCGTTTGATTCCTTTATTATTTTTGTTCAAAAAGGTATACTTTATTGAATGGATACCTTGGACCGTTTTTTATAAAATCGCATTTTTAAATACAGATATACTAGCATTTTGCATGTAATGAAAAATCACTGTGTTGAGAAAAATATTTAAATATGGCAAATAAAAAAAACAGTCTTAGCTATGTAGTGTAGAGTTTAGGAGGATTACAAACACCATTTTTAATAATTTTACCACATTTTATTAATTTTCTAAAAAAGGAATTTTTAATTACATACAAAATGCTAGTATGTCTAAATTTAAAATGCGATTTTATGAAAAATGGTCCAAGATATCGATATAAATAAGGTATACCTTTTTGTACAAAAATGATGAAGGAATCAAACGGTCAATGCAAAATGTCAAATTTGTCACCTGTGTTAAAAATAAATACATTACATAAAACAAAAATGGTATAAATAAGTAAAATATACAGGTTGCCCCAATCTTATTTATACACAAAATAACTTTCCACCTGTATAAAATACAACAAAGTGAACTTAAATAAAAAAAATTTTAAATTAAATTCACACTTTTTATTGACAGTACTAGTTAATATACAAGGTTTTTAAATAACATAATTTTTATTGTCAAGTAGGGTAGGAACACCCTGTATATTTTAACAAATTTTACCTCTATGTTTAATTTTACATAAAAAATATATAACACTATATATCAATTGTTGCTGGTTCCTAAAATATCAGCAGTATATTAAGAGTATATTAATTTTTACTATTAAATATTTCTAAATGAAGCCCATTAATAAATTTTGATAGTCAAAAATTTTGCGCTCTAATTTTAGTCGCCATGGTAACGATATTTTGCAATTATTTCGCAAACGGCTTCGATCTTAATTTCCTTCTTTAAAATAATCCTAAATAAAGCCCACTAGTAAACTTTGATAGTCAAAACATTTTGCGCATTGAAGTTATGAGCTATTAAATATTCCACTGGTCCACCTTCTAATTATAGTCGCCTGTTTCAGCTTCGTAATGACGAAAATTTGTCGCAATCGGCTTATTTCTTACTTTTAAATATTTCTTAATAAGGACTTCTGATGGATTTTGATGACCAAACAAATTTTCGCAAAAAAGCTATAAGGGATTGAATATCCCGTGGCGCTTCCTAGGGGTTAAAATTTGCAAAAGAATTGACGAATAGGCTTAGATTTTGATTTTCTACTTTTAAATATTTCGAAATAAAGCCCTTACATAAATATATTATAACAATACACCCAAAATATTATGACAATACACCCATTATCGACAAAATGTTTATTAAAAACTAAAACCAAAATATATTTATGTTATCCTGAATCTCCGAAATCATTTACTTTGGGACAAAGCCATGTTGAGTTAAATCGTCATATTTTAGCCTTAGAAATCTATGGTAGCTTTTTTTCCGCACATTTTAGGGACACCCTGTATAGGCGCAGATATTTACCTTACGTAGCATGTTGCATGTCGCTTGTTTAATGTATCATTGGTAGACCTGACATAACCACAAAACTATATTTTGTTGTTGCATTTATTTGTGTTTTTTTTTCCTAATTATATATAACTGAACTTGAACCCGTCAAAATTCTGGCTTCAGTCTGGTAATGATTAAGTACTTCGCATAAATACGTACTTATCTACAAGGTCTGGCCCATTCATTTAATTAGCAGCTACATAACTTATCAAACTTTAAGAGGCCTTAAGGTTAAATTAAATTACGAAGAAATTAATTCCTGCCAGGGTGTTTATAATTTCCTTTAATATAAGATGAAGTTCTAAACTCTGTAAGGGTAATATTATAGTATAAAGTAGGCATTTAATTAATTCAGATCTGTATATGTCACGTACATTTACCTATGAACAAAAATCCTAACTTACTAATCTGTTTTGTTTAGTATTTAATATTCTAAGTAAAATTTAATGCTTCCCAAAATTTTGCTTTATGTATACTAAAAAGGAAGGGTAGCTTTTTATTTGTCATAAAAAACATAATATATGAAGGTATGATACCTGTTTTAATTTTTTTGTGCTAAGAATATTTTATACTTAAATATAATAACATAATTGTGTATGCCTTATAAAAGCACAAAAATTAAACTACGATACCTTTTTTAGTAGTACTATGATTATTTTTTAATCACTGTACTACTAGTTTTATTAAACTCAATACTTTTAAATAATGTTATATATTTATATTAATAAAACGTTAATAAACCAATTAACAAAAAAAAAAACAAAACAAAAATAAATTAAAGCTAAAAAATTAAATTTTAAATAAATTTTTAATACGTTTTATAAAATAATGTACATCCTTAACTCTTACCAACCGACTAGTGCCCACTTCGTTGGGCGGTAATTATATTTTTCTTTAAATTGTTTGTCTAATCATAATAACATATAGCCTCTAGAACTCCTAAGTAGTGAATTTTTCTGATCATTTTAATATTTCCAAAGATTGGCTTTTACAAATAAACAAACAAACTTTACCTCCTTATAATATAAAAAGGTATTATATAATATATAATATATAATATATAATATATAATATATAATATATAATATATAATATATAATATATAATATATAATATATAATATATAATATATAATATATAATATATATTATATAATATATAATATATAATATAATATATAAAATACAATATATATTATATGTATAATATAATGTAATATATTATTAGTATAGATTTAGGAACTTTAAGTTAGGGCATAACTAACTTTGTTACACTACTTGATATGACTTAATAAACAGGGAAAAAAGGGTATAAAAGCAGTCCTTTTTTCCACGCTTTAAAGGGTACTTTAATACTTTTTACAGATCTAGAGTAAATTAACACAAAAGCAAAACAAATAATTCGTTATAATGTCTTTTTATTGATTAACAATTTACCACGTTTTATTATCAACATAATGACACATGCCTTGTTTCAATAAATATTTAAACAGAACAGGTTTAATATTGAAATTCTTAACAATAAAATTTATTTTATCATGCTCAAATTTAATATAAAAACAGTCAAACGTATGGACATTTCAATCTAATACTTTTAGCCTGTTTAACAAAGTGTTTTTGATTTTACGAACAATTGAATGCAAGAGTGTTTGCAAGCCTGGATTTATTTGTAATAAATTGTGTATTTTAGAAACATGTAACTGTTAAGGCAGAAGCGAATTAGCTTCCCACCCTAATTTCACTATATTCCTTATGGTAAAGCTCTTAACCTCTAGTGTAATATTTGGTGTTTGGTAAGACCAAATCTTTAAAGGAAATATAGTTCAAAAATAACGCTGCTAATTTTAATAAGGGTTAACCATTAGTATTAAAAATGTAATATTATTATTTTTTAAAGCACTGTTGCAATAGTTAAATTAAATTAATTTAGATTAGAGAGAGATTAGAGAAAGAATGCCTGCACGGGTAAAGCGTCAGGCTTGCTTTTTGCTGCTTTAGACCGTCTCCTTACTACACATTCGCAAAAATTCCCCATAAATGTGTTAAAGCGGCACAACATGTATATTTTTTAGGATTGATGTAATAAAGACTTTTAAAAGTAAAAGCTGCATTAATAAAGTGTTTTAACTAATATGGTAGTAAACCGGTGTATTGGCCACAAGCCAAGTATTAGAAGATCACGGTAATGTCCGTTTTATTGTTTAAAGTAATACTGCAGTATTTTTATATCAGCAGTGAACTTTTTAAAATAATGGAATATCTTTAGCAATTTAACTTTCATTTTATTGTTTTCAAAATATACAATAACACTTCGTTTCCAGATTTTTTACCATAAGAGCAATTTGAAAAGGCAGATTTTATCAAAATAGCCAAGGGTATTTCTTTTAGAGCTAATTGAGATCACCAACCGCAGACTGGTTTCAAACTATTTGGGTTCTCATCAGTACGGCGTGCCGTACTGATGAGAACCAAACGCCGCGGCGTAGGCAAGTTTTTCCTTTTTTCTATAGGGTAGGTTTTTAAAAACCAATGAACTGATTTAAAAGAACGAAAACCAAGTAAATAAAAAATTTTAAACCCCAATACGGTATTAATTGACTTTCTTTTCCCTTTAATCTTTTTGACGTTTGTGTTGGTTGGGGAAAAGGATAACTCTAAAATAATAGGTTTTGACACAAAAATTTAAAACTGGCATATTACATTATTTTTATAAGAATAAAATACTAAGATTATACAGAGTGGCTCCTTATAATTGAAATGCACTATATAACACGTGGTAAGTAATAATACAAAAACAAAACCCTAAGCTAATGCAAGTCGTTAGATATACGTTAGCACGTTTATTTATTTTAGAAACAAAAGTTAAATTAAGAGAACAAAAAAGCTTTTTTTAAGTACAAATACCAGAATTATACAGAGTAGCTTGTAATAAGTGGAATGCATTGTTTAAACAGTTTTAAGTAACAGTATAAAAACAAAACCCCAACCTAATGCAAGGCCTTAGATATACATTAGCAGATTTATTTATTTTTTAACCAAAAAAGAAACAATAAGGAAACAATTAAGGATTTTTTATATACCTAAGTACAAATACCCGAATTATACAAAGTGGCTTGTAGTAATTGGAATGCACTGTATAAAAAGTGTTAAGTAACATTACAAAAACAATACCATAAACGAATGCAGGTCGTAAGCAATGGCGGATTAAGAGTTTCCGAGGCCCTAAGCACAGAGGCTGTGTAGGCCCTCTATTGCTGGAAGGTGGAAGGAAGTATAAAATAAAAGTTCATCAAAATAGAACATGTAATAGGTATATTTAAAAACTTAAAACATTTTTTTCTTCGCAAACTCCAAGATTACATTGTCGAAATTTATCTGACGGAGTATGTCTGCCTCAATACACATTAATGCTAAAGAATTAAGCTTGTCTTGACAGATTTTTGTTCTTTGTGGGTTTTTTAATCTTTTCAGTTGTGAGAAGGATCGTTTAGCAAAGCAGTTAGTAATCATTAAGCTGTGAAAGCTGTGAACAGGCACGTGGCGCGCTCACTCCGCCGCCCGCTATATCCGCGCACCCCCGCCGAGACTGTGGACCGCAGGCGGGTTGCGCACTCGGTCGGTCGCGGCGCGACTACACGTGCAGGAGCGCAGCGGGCGGGGCCCTGCGTGGGTGTATGCGAAGGGAAGTATTATTGCTATATTGAAAACTAAATAAAAAATACTAAAGTGGTGTTTACGTGGAAATTTTTATAATGAATTAAACAACTTAGACAAACCAAAAACAGGTAATATCAAAACGTAATTTTCATATTCACTAACAGTATGAGGGGTTCACTCCCGGACTGCCCGCGCCTTGTGATCTCGGACATGTGGGTGAATCTCGATAAAATGTAAGTATACAATGAAACGCCAGCAGAGAATGGAGGCCCCTGGAGAACAGGGGCCCCAAGCACGTGCTTGTAGTGCCTATACGTTAATCCGCCACTGGTCGTAAGATATATGTTAGCACGTTTATTTTTGCTATTAACAAAAAATATTCAGAAAACAATGAAAAGCTCATTTTTCACTTGAAACTAACGTAATAGGAGTTAAAGCAAAAGTAAGTAAACGGACTCCTGGAACGTAAACTGCGATTTAACTTTAACATCTGGCTTAGTTGAAAAATCCCATGTTGGCCCATTAAAATACATCATTACAACTAAGTTTGGTCAGTTTTGCACTATTACCAATTTTATCGTTAGTTGTACTTGCCACCTTTTCTTGGTTGAAGTCTGAGGTACTTTTTTGTTCAGGAAAACAAAGAGAATAGGAAACAAAAGATGTTGAATTTCCATTGCCTTAATTTGTTAAAAAAACACAATTTTGCAACTTTCAGATGTAAAACCCTTACAAATTTTAGTATTTTTTTATATATATTTTTTATAATAGTTTTATTTTTATTGATAATAAGCTAATAAACAAGTTATTTATTTTTAAAAATATGTTTTTAATTTTTACTAATACTTTTGGTTAAAATAACTTGTTTATTATTATCTAATAGCTAGGATTCCCGGCTTTGCTCGGGAGTTGATATGAGACCCAAATAACCGTTATTCTGAATGAAGTTCAAATACTCGACAACAGATGGCGCCACTACACTTAATTTCCAAGTTGAAAGGTTGAAAGAGTCCTCATATTTTTAAAAATACGCCCTTTAGGGTAAACTGGGAACTTTCTTGTTCGAGGGGGATAAAGGGCTATCACACTATATAAGTCCCTCGTATCGGGACTCCTTTTCAAGTTTTATCGGCACGCACATTTTATCAACTTAGTTTTATTATATATAATGATTTTATTGTTTATTTTACTTAAAATACTTACATCAACTTAGAGTATTAATTCACACTAATTTCCAGCATTATGTTTAAGAAAGGGCTACAAAAAAATTAACCATTTTTAAAAATTATTTTCTAGTTTTTTATGTTTTTATAACAAAGATTTATCAAAGGCTTTGTTGTTATAAAGGTAGAAACACGTTTTTTATTAATCTTTTTACTGTTGTGCACCAACACTTCTTTATTTATTTCCTTTTGATTATTATTTACAAAAAATCTTTATTTTAAAAAGCATATATAACCCTTCAAGTTTTAAAATAATGTTGATTCGAAAAAAGCAATAGCGTACTATTTTTTCTTGAAAATAATTCAATACAAATCTTGTTCGAACGCCACTAATAGTTCTTTAAAACTTTTATATAGCAAAAAATGTACTGTACTGGTAGAAAAGTTATGACAAAAAGGTATTTTTTTCTTAAAAATTTAAAACCCTGTATTTTGAAAACGAAGCAATTTCGGAACTAATTTTATATTATTATTTTTTTACTTTCTTGCATTCTATAGAGCGTGAAGTGAAAAATAACTTTTACTAATTTATAAATAACCCTGTATAAATAATTTACAAAGCTTTATTTATGTTTTATTATTGTTTTTATATTTATATATATTTATTTTTATTTTATATTTATATTTACAGTTATAAAGTTAATCATGATTTTTTGTTAAATTTATTAAATATTATTTCAAGAGAAAAAGTATTTTTAAATAATTTTTTAATATTCGTTTTAATAATATTTTTTAATAAACGCAAAACCTTTTTAGCTATAAATTAATAAATAACACGTCTATTTTTTTGTTAAAGCCCACTTCAATTAAAATCCAAAACGTAATTTATTCGACACACGATCTTTTATCTTTTACACATAATTATTTTAGGTGTGCAGTGCAAGTGACATTAATGAATAAAAAATATGCAGAGTCTACTCTTCAAATTTGCAATTTATATTATGCAGTTAAGGGGCGAGAAGTTATTCATTTAATAGGCACGGATTTGTGATATTTTAAAGTTTTTAGTTTGGTTTTGATAGAAATATGGAAGTTTAAAGGTATTAAATACACATTTAAATTTAATTTCCTGCAGAAGCAAAAGAAATAGGGAAAAAGAAGTATTGAAATTATTTTTTGAAGAGATCAGCTGCCTTATGCAGGGTGTCTTACATAGAAATCAAAGGTAGATAGAAAGCCAAAGCCGTTATGTTAACGTGGCACAAAAAGCATTCGCGTATGGTAAAATAACGCAATTTTTTTAATATCGATTTTAATGAAGGTAAGCAATCTAGGGCATTCGACAAAACAAATTTATAACACGTTTGCAATGTATGTTACTTTTTTAAATATTAGGTCTTTTGCCGAGCGCATTTATCAAAAGATGCTAATTATCCGAATGTATGTTTAACATAACCGCCACGAGGCATCAATTGCGCATGAGTTAAAACGCCGTTCCGTCCGTTGTTCATACTTTCTTGAACGCATTCTTCAGCCATTTGCAACCGTGCATCCCATGTGTAATATTCCTCTCCCCCTTCAGAAGCTCTTTTAGAACATCTATTTTAAATGGCACCCTATATATTATTTAAATTCTGCGTAAAATTTTAAACATATTTGATGTATAATGTTTTATATCTAAGTTCAATCTTTTTTGACCTATTTTTTAAATTTTATGTTAAAAATGACGTTTAAAAACATTACATATACATGATTTTTTTCTAAACAAACGCCATTATTAGTTAGGGTTAGGTTGCTTACAGGGAAAATACTACTTTTGTAGACTGTATTGATATTTTAACAACTTACAAATACATTTTAAATGGAAATCCCTAGGTTTTATAACCTTATCATATTAAGCATTAAAAATAAGGGTAGGTTTGTGAAAATATGTCTATTCCAAACATTTTTAGTTTTCGAAATATTATATAAATTTATACAAATAAATAACACTTAATATGTAACTATTCTAACAATGCTTTTGGGTACTGGTAGGTACGGTGTAGTTAGCCATGGTGCCGAATTTTTCCGTCAGGGCCAACTAGAAGCCAAATTAAGCCGAACTTAAAGATATCGCTAAAATAAATAAATGGTAAATTGTAAATAATTTAAAAACTAAACATTTTATTAATTAAAGATAAGGGGTTTTCATTTAAAGGTTTTGATCGATATAATTTTTAACGAATATTTTTGGCCACCCTGTATTTATAAGTTATCAAAATATCAATAGAGCCTGCTAAAGTAGTTCTTTTTTTTACCAGGAACTCAACCACTATTTATATTAGTGGCTTTTGTTTAGAAACGTATATCAATACATAAAATATAATTAGAATTTTACGAAGCAATCTAAGCAATAAATATTATATAGGGTTTATTCAACTTCTGGTATCACCAAAAGTAGTAGAATAGTCAAAAATCTTTTAGTTGTATGTCCCTTACTCACTTTATAATGTTCCTAAACATTACCTACTATTCGAAAAATCGATCTCAGTTTCCGTATAAGAAGTTAAATGTTCTTTATGCAAACGATACGTATTTGGAAAAATATTTTACAAAATTTAAATTTGTCTTGTGAGTTTCTAAGTAATCATTGTACTTGATATTTCCAGAGGTTTGAAGTATATCAGTTATCAGGCCTCAATAATTTCACCAACTTTGATTCTACTTTTACATAAACGACCTTTTTGTTTAATAACTAATCCCATTTATAATTTGCTGAAGGTAAAACCGCCACCTCAGTGTTCGAGTTCCCAAACCAATCCCTAAGCCCAACTTAGAAAGGAAAAGCAAGATCATACAGCTATCTCTTCTACATGACCTTGTCGTCATCTTCTAATTATAAGCTTCCAAGTTCTGCGAAGCAAAGACTCATTTAATTTTGCCAATTTAGCTTAGCTTCAAAAAACTTAGAATTCTTTTTTAACCAGGAAGTATTTGTCTTCTTTCAATCTAAATACTTTGTTTTATATATATTTCAGATCAGACTCTCTCAGGAATATTATTCTTATATCTAAGAAATGGCGTCAACCCCAACCCTTTACATTCTTGATTCATAAATCAAGAGAAAAGCTACAGTTTTTAGAATAAGAGCAATTAGAGAAATTAATAGTAGCTTGTAACCAAATTTATAATTCCGTAACAAAATAAAAATGGGTAGACATTTTTGAAAAATAATGATTTATATGTGTTAATAAATACATCATTAAATATTCTAAATTCGGAATTTAATTTTTCTTTTAGTTATTTTAACCAAACCCTCGTATATCGTTTGAAATGATAAATCACTTAGGAAAACTATGAACAAAATTTTCTGAAGTTGAGCGAGAAAATGTTCACGTCATTTGTCAGAAGGATACTTTATAAAGTTTTAATTTAAAATTTGAAGAGGCCAAACCATTACCTACTTTAAAAGTTTTCGATATAATCTAAATGGGTCTTAACTTGTATTCCAACGTTTAC
This sequence comes from Listronotus bonariensis, assembly GCA_014170235.1. Taxonomy (NCBI): domain Eukaryota; kingdom Metazoa; phylum Arthropoda; class Insecta; order Coleoptera; family Curculionidae; genus Listronotus; species Listronotus bonariensis. The sequence continues at coordinate 161,710 of JACEGR010000003.1, forward strand.
CGATTAAGTTTAAACACGTTTAACTTTTTTCGTGACATCATTTTAACCTGCAGAGATTTTAAATTTTGCTGCAGTAGAAACCATATATAGTGACAGCTTTTGCATAAAAAAATCTTTATATTTTAAATTTTTTAGATGTCTTTCTTTATTTAAAGTTTTTATAAAAGGAATACTTGAGCTTTTTTTTAAACAGCGTATAATAACAGCAATATAGGACAGAAATTGTTTAAAAATTATTCTTTTCCTATATTTTAGCAAATTGCTTTTAAAACAGATTTTAACCCCTTATTATAAGCTTTGCCAATTAATAACCTTCTATTCTATTCTATCCTATTTTTTTCTTGGTTTTGGTCTCTTCAGGTCCAATCCACCACTCTCCCCCTTCCGGACTATGCTTTCCAGAGCTTCGTTGGCGGAAAATATGGATAATCAAGCTCGTAGCTCCCAGAAATTCCAAAAAAAAAAAAGAAAAACAAAAATAATTCTTCAATCGATGCAATGCATAAATTGTCGGCTGTCAAACCAAAATCTGCTACTGGTGTTACGTATAACCTAAACAGGATACCATCAGCTTATAGAAATCTTCGCTCACAGCGCTTAGATCCAAAGAGAAAATGCCGTCAATTTAGCGTGAATCTTTCCTTGATCCCCGAAGGTAAAAACGTCCGTACGGCACCTCTAACCGCCACTCCGGGAAGAACTTTGTAGTCCTCTACGCACGTCCGCACTGTCCGGAGGTCAAACAAAGAGTTAATTAATAACCTTACACTAACAATGCCAATAACATCACTGTTTAAGGTCTGGCCACACATAACCGCACCGAGCCCGTACCGAACCAGGCTTAACAATTGTAGGGAAAAGTGAGGCAGATAGACTAGATAAAATTTCAATTTTTTTGTCAGGCGTAGGGCGTAGGGTTTTCCTAGGCCTCATGTGATACGTTACTTATTCGGTACTGCCTAATACACCGAGATCTACTACCCGAGTCCTGATGTTTTTCTATAAGAGACCATAAACCAACGACTTATCTTATATCTTACAAAAGTAAGTGAGTCGACATAACAATATGACTCTACTGCTTGTTATATATTTTTTTAACAATGCCATATTTAAGAAATAGTTATTAAATAATTTTTTTGGACTATGTAAGTTTCTGAATATGTTTTTCCGTGACTCTGAAACTTTTATTCCGTTATTGGAAAATTGTAAGATTAATATTAAAATTCCCCACCTTATCCTACATTTCACAAACGAGACGCAGGGCTAAGCTAAGCTGCAGGCTCGTTGCGGTTATGTGTAGCCAAACCTTTATTTTAACTTGCCTAGAAACCTCGAAATACCGAATTTTGTGAACGCCGCGTGTTAGCAGTTTTTGAGCTACACTGTACTTTTTTCAAAAATATGGTGTTGTCATATCTAGGCAAAAAGTAAAAAATGAGTTTAAAAAATTTGTTAACCCATTCAATTCTGCCTACTAAATTTCTTTCGGTAAAAAATTAATGTATAAATGTGGCATTCCATAAAACAAAAACAAAAGGGGTACGTGTAACACAAAACCTGGGAAATTTGGCAGCAGTGCCGACATCACTGTTAAATTCTTTATGCTCTTTCAGATATAGTTAGAACCATATTTATTTCATTCTGAAAGCGATGCCGCCAAGTACACAAAAAATGATAAAGCAAATAAACCCTTTTGTGAACAATGACTTATTGCAGCAAAAAATATTCAACCCGACGACTCCGCCACGCGTTACAGGTTTTATGGCAGGCCAGAGACGAAATAAGAGGATGTTTTTAAAATATGTAATACGTGTTTTCGAAAATTTTTAATTTATTTATCTAAAAAATATGTAATCAGGCTCTGTCAGAGGCTATGTGCTTTCGAATGGGTTTGTTTACTTTATCATTTTTTGTGTATTTGGCGGCATCGCTCTCAGAATGAAATAAATATGGTTTTAACTTTACCAAAGTTAAAACCAAAATAAAATCAGCTCAAGCGCACAGGGGGCCAGATGCTTAAAAAGCGGCATTAATTTAATTAATGATTGGAAAGGTCTTTAATGTTAGTGGGAACGTTTAAATAGTGTAATTTAATAAAATTTTACAATTTAAGGGGTTTAGTTGCTTAATTTTGTATTTAAAACAATATTTTTTAAAAAATATCTTAAAAATACTATGAAGATAATAAAAGTCCGTCCCCTTTATTTCTGATTAGGACAGAATATCGACATCGGGTAAAATTTGGGTAAAAAGGTGTTACTTGAACTACTTTTTGATATTAAAATAGTGTCGGTCATGTGGCCTAGTGCTAAGGGGCACTAGCAGCTTTTTTTTAAATAAAAAAGTTCATGTATCACCGCGTTTTAAAACCCTTTCTATTCTTTACTTATCACCGCTTTATTTTTGAAAATCACCCTAGTTGTTCCAGAGTTACAAGCGTTTAAAGTTTAGCTTCAATTTGTACATAGAGTGTGGTTTTTAAAAGTTCACACCGCCTAAACTTTGAAATGGGACAGGATCTCGGGATCAAATAAAATTAAGATTAAAAGGTTATTACTAAGGCCACTTTTTGCCATAAAAATCATTTCGATTACGTGGCCAAGTGCCAAGGGGGCACTAACAACTTAAAAAATTCTGTCTGTTCGCAACTGGTTTTTAAAAATATATTTAATTTAAAAGGGGTAAAAACGGGCAGCGGTTTATAATACAGGCTAAAACTACGATAGTTGTCCTAATACTGTATACAAAAATCTTAAGGTGGTACCGTGTGGAACCTTAAAAAATATGATTTTAACCAATACTTTCATAAATTTGCTTTTGTTTTTTAACATCCTATATGGCAACATATTTGTTTCCGTTTTCCCAATTATTTTCAATTTTTTAACTTCTGACCCCACTGTGAAGTGGTTTAAACAACAAACATGCCTAAGGCCGCGGCCATGATACATAAGCGTAAGCGGCAAGCGTAGAGCGAAAAATGTTAGAGCGCTGTCTTTGATCTTTATGCGAGAAGAAGAGCTTGTTTTTTTAAATCAGCTAGCTGCAATATCTCTTAGCGAAAAGCCCTGCCGCTGGCCGCTCAGAACAAACTAATATTATCCGCGAAGTGGTTCTAATGTAATTAAACTGGTTTAAAAACGCTGTTTACCACAAAATATTGTAGTTGTACTGGCAATATAAAGATATATTAATACTTTTCGCTTGACACTTACGCTTAATATCGTGGCCGAAGCCTAAGCCGTTCTGTTTACTTACCTAAAGTCTTTTTTTTGTCGCTTTTTGGCTGTTGCCTCTTCTAAAATCGTGTTCTGTATACGGCCCTGTTCTAGACTTGCGTAAAAATTGTATAAGTAAGGTAACATAAAGGCCGCAGTAAAGCATAGTTAGTTATTTTATTTAACGAGTTAGGATTGAAAAAAGAATAGTATTCAGTGGAAAGTAGTAAATAAAGTGTAGGGAAGTGCTTTTATGGCCAATCTCACTTACAAAAAGCTTTAAAAACCCAACATTATTTGTACCGGCTTTATTTTTTTAAAAGACAGGTATGAGTTTAACGAAAACCCTTATTTTAAATTTTTAAAACCGAAAATGTTGGTATTTATCAACATTTTGTGGCCCGTAATTTTTTTTTTTCATAAGTTTATTTAAACAAATCTCTATTAAACATCAGGGCCGTCAAGAGGGGCGTTGAAGGAGGTACAAATTACCGGGGCCTGGACTGACTGGGGGAGCGGGATAAATAAACATATTTTACTTATGAGCGGCCAAGTTTTGCAGAGTTAAGACACCTTCAATCTTGTAGAATATCCTTAACTGGCACACACAACAGACTGTATTTATAGCCACGGTAGCTTCTTTAAAGCTTGGAATTCTCTTTTGAGCCAAAGGTATTTTTCCCCTTCTAATTTATACACTTTGTATGTGTCCCAAATCCGACCTCCCTTGGAATATTGTTCTCATATCTGAGGCATGGCGTCCCCCACAACCCTTAGCATTCTTGATTCCATTCAAAGAAGAGCTGTTCGCCTGATTAATGATCGTTTACTTACAGACAGGCTTTCCTCTCTTGCCCTTCGTCGGGCTGTGGGGGATTTATCGCTTTTTATAGGTACTTCCATGGCTTCTGCCTTGAAGGAATTGTCCAGTATATATAACGTATGCATCCCTATACGGTTCAACTGGACAAGTCCCGAGCTTCCCACTTTGTTCGTTTTTTGTCCCTAGAGTTTCTAAAATGTGGAACCTGCTGCCCGCAGAGGTCTTTCCTTTCCCCCAAATCTTAAAATATTAAAGTCCCATGTTAACAAACTCCCTCTTTCCTTGCTTAAGACACCCACAGTATGTTAGTGTTTAGGCTTTTAGCCCTCGTGAATTGTTCAAAGATAAAAAAGTAAAATTAGTTTGAAGCAAGAAAAGACTTTTTTTGGTAAATTATTTAAATCCGGACTACGTAAGTGCCATGGTAAAACTCTAAAGGTCGATTTATACATGACAGTCAGTTTAGTGTCAGTTTTGAGTCCGCGTATTTTTGATGTCATATTTATAAATATTCCAGTTGCCAAAGTGTTTATACGACTAAAAGAGAAAACTTCGCCGTGTAGGCTTTATTACTGGATAAGGAAGAATGCAAGCAACAGCAAAAGAGGTAAAAGCAAAGAAATTCAGGTGTTAACCCCGTAGAACGTATAAAGAGACTGAAGACGAATTTAGTGTGTGCCCGTCAGTACCGCAACAAAAATATCGTTTGGTACTAATTTCTGTCCAGGCACTGACGGGCCCCGTCCGGGACATGTCTCTGTATAAATATCTTCATATAAGATATACATAGTTTTTTTCTGTCCGGCACTGACTTAACACGGATCGGGCACGGCACGGATATGTATAAAACGACCTTAATACGCTGCTTCGTCAACCATTTAGTGGCCAGTCGAGCTGTGTGAAAGAGACAGTTATCTTGATCATAAATAAAATTCCTTTTTGGGAATCGTCGCAATACGGACGGAAGCATATTCTATAGAAAATCCATATACAGGTTCAACTAATTTAAAAGCGTTCATGGGCAAGTAAAGCAGCAAGAAAGCAGGACCGATGCACAGTACGTTTAAAAATAGAGAGTTTGAGACAAAAATTGTATAATAGTTCAAGAGCCCGTGAGCGGCAGACATTCGTTGTTTTGTAAAAGCTGAAATTTTGTAAATGCATGTTCCCAACATGGGTAAAAGCAATGGTAGACTATGGAGTTTGACTCATAGTGGCTTTAGCAGGTTCCAGGTACCAAAAGTTAATTAATTAAAACCTAGCTTTTGTCATTTTTTTAAAGCTTAATTTTATATACAGGGTGTTTCCAAACTACGGTACGAAACTCAAGGTGGTGCTTTCTTATGTCTTTTCATGAAAAATGTTTTTATAAACATATGTCCGAACTTGCTTCAATTCTGAGATACAGAGCGTTAAAATTTTCAAAAAAGTGGGTATCTTTTAAATATTCCTTTAACCTTTTAACCGATTTGGATAAAATTTGGGAAACTTATTTAATGCAAAAAGCGTTTGTAAAGCTTTACCTAGACTAGAATTATTGTGTCCAGTGGTGTCTCAGTAAGCACCACAGTCAATATTATTGTGAAACAAAAGTACGCCACTGACTTAACAATTCAACTTTTTAGTTTTCTGTTTTTTCTTCGGATATACCTTCGTTTTCGAGCAAAAATATTAAATCTATGGGGTCATGGTTAGTTCTGGTTAGTTAAATCTTTTTTTTAATTTGTTTTTAATTCACCTTAAACCAATCAAATTTCACGTGCTTGTGCTTTTACTATAGTCATAACAGGGTTAAATATATATATATATATATATATATTTGTAATACTCTATATCAAATGAAAATATCTCAATTTTCTTTTAGCCCCTGCTTCTGCAAAATAAAAGTTTTTTATTTTATTTTAAAAATGTTTTCTTTACGGCCTTACGAGTTACACACTTGATTCCGTTGAATAAATGATAACCAAGAAAAGAGAAAATTTTATTGCTCTTATTAAAAACGTCAATAACGTCATAAAAACCAGATAGAAAAACGTGACTGAATATAGAAAACATGAACCTTTTCTCCCGATATTCTATATTGCCACTTTCTTCGAAATTAAATATACCTACTACGTTGTAATTTTGACGTATTTCTTAATATCCTTTTTAAATTCCGTTTATTATTCAATAATCACACTTTTCCATTAAATTCAGTGATCCTAAAACATTTTTTTAAAAAGATAAAAAACAACCAAAAAATTTAATTTAATCAATTTTAAAATTCTGTGGACTTTTTAATTAGGAAAATTACGCAGGTGCTTTGTTTTTGATCAAAAAAGATGTGCTGACGCAGATATAAAAATTGAAGCTAAATTTAGGCCTTTTGGCAATAAGCTTGCATTGGTTTTCCATGTTCATCTCATTCCTACTTTTTACGCTAAAATAATTGTTTTCTGGTAACAAAAAAAAAACGAAAATATGTAATTTACCCTGATCTAACAGTTATTGGGGTAATACATCAACAAAATAAATTCGTTTATTCCTAAAACATTTTTTACCTATATTTCAGTTATTAAATTAATTCTTTTAATGCTTTTGCCCCATGGAAGTCAATAAAATACAAAAGTTAAATTAGGACTAATTTAAGTAAGCAATTTTTTCCATAACCCTACTTTTTACCCAATCCTAATAATAAATGACATAACATGCGGAACCAGAACTATCCAGAAACGGCTTGCAAAAGATATAAATTATACAAAGGTAATATATTGACCATTTTAAAACTGAAAAAAATACTTTTTGTGACTCAGTGTTTTATTGTTACATTCTAAATTTGAAATATTATTAAATAAATAAAAATTAAGTCACGTTAAAAAAATCTTTAATTGCATGAAAAGTTGCTGTAAAAGTGTGTTTCTATCAGTGAGTTTGGCTTAATATGTATGCCTTTCAAACAGAGGTCAGTTTTTGTATTAAATGTACAAAAATATAAGTTTCCTACAAAATAAAGAATCGAATTTGGCCCACCCTGTGCATAGGCGGTAAAAAAAATGATTTTAAGGTTAGCACAAGCCTGTGCTCTGTACAAAATCTTTTTTGGTAAAGCCTTTCTTATATTTTATTTTGTCGCCTCGATATGCAAAAATCTTTTAATTAAATTAAATTTTAATTGGATTTACCCGAAAATGTGTTTCAAAGGACTTTTTTCAACTAACCAAAGATGTTCGTTTTGGATGTTAATAAAGTCGCGTCCAGACTTGCAACAATTCGTCAAACATCCGTCCAAACTAACAAACCTGTTTGCGCGCTTGTTTGATGCCTAAAAACCGACAAGCCCTGAATCACCGGCGAATTATTTTCCAAGCCCTTGAAACGACGTAAATTACGTCCACGTCAGTGCTGTGCGGCGGGGTATGCGGCGTAGAGCGGCACGGCGAATTGTTGCAAGTCTGGACGCGACTTAAGTCAACTGAATGTCAATCCCTTCGCAATACGCTTTTAGAAGTTATTAAAGTAATAAATAAAAAGTGTTATATTTTTAATTTACATCTTAGTTAAAGAGAGTTACAAAAGTTACAATATATCTAATTTTAAGTAAAAGATTTCAGGCTTTCTTAATAAAAATACAGCGCTTAAAATACATTATGATGCCTTAAACTGCCTTAAAAACAAATTTCATGTGTTTATAGTTTTGGCTTTATTATAGAAAGTCGTTAAAAAGCTAAAAATCAAATACTACTGAAGTTTATAGGTTTATTGAAAAGAACAATTTAGAAGCAGTAAATGCAGTTGTAATAATGTTTGGGGTCACGTGCTGTTAATAAAGTCTAATTAATTTTGTTTGGTTAGAAAATTAAGTGCGGAGCGCCCACACATTTTACCTAATAATAGTCAAAGCTTAATTACAAATTACACATTAACAAACATTTAAACGTAACGTTTTGACATACATTTTACTTCATCAGTTAAAATGTCAGATAAAAGTGATCAAGTCATCAGTGTATGTTTACACCATTTATTTTTGTAGTCCGTTTCTTGTGCTTAGTTTAGTTAAAAAATTAGGTAAATAATAAATCCTAATTCCAACATACTGACGTTTGTTTTATTTCATCAGTTAAAATGTTAGCTAAAGCTAATTTCAAACACGTTTGCTTGCCACATTCATTTTTATCGTTTATCTTCTTTGGTCAGTTTTATTTGTACATTGGATTAAGTAAAAGTTTAGGTCTATATGTAGCATCTTGATGTATGTTTCTTCTTATTTCTTAAAATGTCCGCCTATATTGATCAAATAGGTGTACCATTATTTATTTTCTTCATTTTCTTTGCTTGGGCTATTTTATAGAACAGATCAAGTATAAAGCCCAATCTACAGGGTTATTTTTAAGTTGTTTTTTTCTCTTAACACTGTATAAAATGCAAGAAGCTGAAACAATTTTTTTAAATAAAATTATGTTCGAAAATGCTTTCTTTCCGAGATACAGTGTGTGTGACAAGTTTAAAGAAAAAAATGCCTTTTTTATGATAACTTTTCTACCACTTCAGATATTTGCACAAAATTGGGTTTTCTTTTTTATTTTTGGACAAAGCACAAAGGCTAAAAGCCTAAATACTAACGTACCGTGGGTGTCTTTAGCGAGGTAAGAGGGATATTGTTGACACGGGACTTAAATACTTGAATATTTGGGGTGGGGGGAGAAAAGACCTCCGCGGACAGCAGGTTCCATAATCTAGAAACTCTAGGAATAAAAGAACGAACAAAGTGGGAAGTTCGGGGCCCGTCCAGTTGGACCGTATAGGGATGCATACGGCGCGGAACTACGAGTTTCTCTGTTGGGAACCGTAAGTGGAGGAACTATACTGGATAATTCTTCAGAGCAGAAGCCATGGAAGTACCTATAAATAAGCGATAAATCTTCCACAGCCCGACGATGGGCAAGAGAGGGAAGCCTTTCTGTAAGTGAAGGATCATTAATGAGATGAATAGCTCTTCTTTGAATAGAATCAAGAATGCTTAGGGTTGTGGGGGACGCCATGCCCCAGATATGAGAACAATATTCCAAGGGAGGTCGGATTTGGGACACATATAAAGTGTATAAATTAGAAGGGGAGAAATACTTTTTGGCTCGAAAGAGAAATTCAAGCTTTTTGAAGCTGCCGTGGCTATAGATACAATGTGTTTATGCCAGTTAAGGTTACTTTCAAATGTGATGCCCACAAGATTAAAGGTGTCTTGGGTTTGTAAAACTTGGCCGCTCGTAAGTAGAGGATGAGTATTTGATGACTCTTTTCGCGACAAGGAACATGATTGTGTTTTGAATGCATTAAAATGGACCAGATTTTTGGCGCCCCAATCCAATATTAAATTAAGATCCTGCGAAAGAGATATCTGCATCGCTCTGCGTTTGTTTTCCATGTCAGGCTTAGTGATGGCTTTAGGAACCTAAAAACTGGAGTGAAGGGTACTATCGTCGGCAAAACTATGAATGGAATTAGTCGTGGACGAGAGAAGTCGTTGATGTGAAGAAGAAACAATGTTGGTGCCAGAACTGAGCCCTGAGGGACACCAGCATTTACTTGATGAAAGCTTGAAGAATGGCCGTCCACAATAACTGATATACGACGATCAGATAGATAACTAGAGAGCCAAGTATAGAGTTTAGTTGAAAGACCATAGGAGGGAAGTTTACTAAGAAGTGCGGCATGCCAGACCTGGTCAAAAGCTTTGGATATATCAAGAGCAACGATCTGGGACTCACCTAGAAACTCAAGAGACTTATTCTAGCAGTGTAAAACAAAGGAAAGAAGATCTGCTGTAGATCTTTTGTGGCGAAATCCATACTGCCCGTCATGCAAGATTTTCTGTTATTCTAAGTACTTAAGAATTTGTGAATTAATTAATTTTTCCATTACTTTACAAAGAATTGAGATAATTGAAATTGGTCTATACTTAGTTGGAAGAGATTTAGACCCATTCTTTGGAATAGGTTGAACACGTGCAGCTTTCCAGCTCTCCGGAAAGATACCTGTGTCGTAAGAAATTCGAAAGGCCGAGTTAAGATTGGTGCAAGTTCTGGAGCACACTTTTTAAAACAATATGCCATCCAGCTCAGACGATTTCTTGGTGTTAAGGGAAGAAAGGATACGCTTAATGTGTTTTACCTTAAAAATAATATCGGGCATTTTATAAGGAACTGGGGTAACCGCTGGAATTGGATGATTTGCGGGAGGGTCAAGGGTTGAATTGGCAGCAAATTGTTTAGCAAATAGTTCTGCCTTTCCTTTAGCGGTAGAAATAATTTCATCTTCCAAAGTTAGCGGTGGAAAAGAACTGGTACAAAAATTCCTATACATACACGTACACTTATTTTTACCATTACACTACACTTTTTGATGCAAAAGAAAAAAAATGGCGTTTAAACAAGATTTGTATTAAAAAAAATAGTATGCTTTTTCCTTAAACTAATATTATTTTTAAAATACCTATTTACTTTGGGGTTGATTTGGTTTCTTAATATTATTCCGTACAATATACGGTCTCTAAAATCTGATATGGTATTCTATTTCTAAGTTAGGTTTTTGGGCTGTGTAATAGCTTTCTTAAAGCAAAAACTTTTTAATAACATATAAAATTGTAGTTATGTAAGTATTTGACCTGACTTTAATTCCAATTTACCGAAAACGAATTTTACATACAAAACACCATGTCAGATTTGACAGATTTTGCCATTGACCAAAATGGCTTTTCTTTGAACAGAAACCGTTAGTTGTACAAAAAATATCAAGAAACCAAATTAACCCTAAGAGAGATTATTATTTTAATAAATAATATTGATTTAGAGAAAAGCAGTAGCGTCCTATTTTTCTTTAAAAAAATCAATACAAATCTTGTTCAAACGCCATGGGTATTTTTTTAAACATTTTTTTATTAATAGCAAAAATGTAATGTAATGGTTAAAAGAAATGTACAAATTGTGTTGCAAATATCTAAAGTGGAAGGAAAGTTATGATAAAAAAAAGGCACTTTTTTCTTTAAACTTGAAGATCCTTTACCTCGGAAAGAAAGCATTTTTCGATACAATTTTAATTATTTTTTTAATTCTTTGCATTTAATACAGTGCTAAAAGAAAAACACCAACCTAAAAATAAACCTAAGGGTTAAATAACATTAAAAAATATATAAAATAAAAAATTTAAAATTTGTAGTTACGGCGGTATTGAACTGGATGTACAGGGTGGCTCGAATTCGACGCTCATCATTGGGATTTCGGAAACCGTAAGAGATACAGGATCGGTTAAATGGAGGCAAAGTTGCGCAATTTGATGCTCAATAAAATGCCGTTTTGCGTATTAAAAAATCCGAGTACTTCCGAAGATATTCGAAGAAAACCGGAATTTTCAATTTTGGTTTCTATTGTTTCCTGGCTATATTTGTTAAGATAACTCAAAATGAAAAACACGTTTTCATGGCCACTTTTTCTGCTCTATAATTCAGTGTGATTAAATATTGAATCTGACGTTTCGGCTTCTGGCGACCATCATCAACTTAATTTTTTAAATACGGACCTGATATTTTTTTAATTTAATTAAATCCTTTTATCACTCTTAAAACACTATATATCGCCACTTTGATATTTGCCGACGTTTCGTACAGAAAATTCCATCACCAGAATATTACATATTTATTTTACCATAATACGGCCCTGAACTACATTTTTAGGTAAGAAGGTAAAAAAAAGAATAAACTTATTACATATTCGTAATCTTTTATTGCAACTCATTGATATCTAACAGCGAAAATTACTTTATTAACCGAAAATTTCATGAATATTAGACATAAGATACAAAAAGGTAGGCAACAAATCAGCTTACATAAACAATTTGTAATACTATCTTGATGCCCATATTAAACATAAACATAATTTTATCACTATTATAGGTGTTCAAAGAGATAACCTTCCGCCTCAATGCATTTTCTTGCTTTGCTTTGTATTTTTAATACAGCTCGATTAATTGTTCTCGCAGGAATGGCAGCAACTTCCCTTATCAAATGTTGTCGTAGTACTTAAAGGTCGTGAGGTGCATTTTTAAATAAACGGTTCTTAAGATATCCCCAAAGAAAATAATCTAGGGGACTAAGATCTGGGCTCCTAGCGGGCCATCTTGCAAAACCATTTATTAGGAAATATATATGGTAAAGGAATTGAGCTACTTCCCTTCCATTGTGGGCAGGAGCTCCGTCTTGCTGCCACCATATTTCTTGAAATACTGCCAAAGGTTGATTATCTAGGGCATCTAAGACATCATTCCTAATCAAATTTAGAAATCGTTCGGAAGTTAAGGTCCCTTCGTAAACGAAAGGTCCAATAATTTTGTTCCTTCGCATACCAATCCATACATTAAATGAAGTTCTCCCTTGAATTCGTACCTGCTGGTTAGTTTCTGTTAATAAAGTAATTTCCGCTGTTAGAAATCAATGAGTTGCAATAAAACATTATGAATATGTAATAAGTTTATTCTTTTTTTACCTTTTTACCTAAAAATGTAGTTCAGGGCCGTATTATGGTAAAATAAATATGCAATATTCTGATGATGGAATTATCTGTACGAAACGTCAGCAAATATCAAAGTGGCAATATATAGTGTTTTAAGAGTGATAAAAGGATTTAATTAAATTAAAAAAATATCAGGTCCGTATTTAAAAAAATTAAGTTGATGATGGTCGCCAGAAGCCGAAACGTCAGATTCAAAATTTAATCACACTGAATTATAGAGCAGAAAAAGTGGCCATGAAAACGTGTTTTCCATTTTAAGTTATCTTAACAAATATAGCCAGGAAACAATAGAAACCAAAATTGAAAATTCAGGTTTTTTCGAATATCTTCGGAAGTACTCGGAATTTTTTAAAACGCAAAACGGCATTTTATTGAGCATCAAATTGCGCAACTTTGCCTTCATTTAACCGATCCCTCATCTCTTACGGTTTCCGAAATCCCCATGATGAGCGTCGAATTCGAGCCACCCTAGTACAATATGTAACATAGGCGCCAGTCGTCGATAAGTTCATTTGATCATAACACTTCTACATAAATAATTTTTAAAAGGCAAAACATAAAAAAGTAATAATTCTTTAAAATAACTACATATCTATCGCTATGCAAAACGTACTTTAATACAAAATCGAACAAATTTAGTCGGCAGCGTATTTAAAATTTACATTGTGGGTTTATACGGCAATGCCTATGCATTAAAACCAAAGATATGCGCGCTTCAAAAAACTAAAAAGCGAAACGTATACTATCAAAACGTCGATGACCGACCAATTGTATTGGTTCTCTGTAGCACGCAGTGATTAGCAAAGGGTTTTTATGAAAATTTTCTTATACCACTCGGTAAAAAATAAAATTGCAAAACAAGCGGATTAGACGAAGAAAATATATTTCAAATTTACGCATACTTATTATATTTGCATAAACCATTTTGCAGATTTCAGCATTAAACAGATAAAATAAAAAAAAGAAAAAATAAAAAAAAATAAATATAATAATATATAGAGTAACAGCCCGTGAGCGGCATACCTTGGCTATTTTCTAAAAGCTAAAAGTTTCTCAGTGCATGCTCCCAACATAGGTAGAAGCTATGGTAGACTATGAAGTTTGACTCATAGTGGCTGTGGCAGGTACCAGGTACTAAAGGTTAATGAGTTAAAATTTAACTTTCGTCATTTTGTAAAAGCTAAATTTTATATAGGATCAGCCAGCCAAATATACATAATATGTGTAAGGCAATGTATGGAAAAGAGACAGTCCAACGCAAAAACGGTTTAGGTGACTAATAGAGCTTGTTTTTATTGCATTACCGGCCGTTATACCTTTAAAATAGCTAATGTGATATATGTTGCTTGGGTACCTATTAGAAGATAATTCCTTAGTCTCCAGACAGTTTTGAGAGTTCCAACCTTTTGACAGACAAACATTTTGGGTGGCCCAATGGTCCAAGAAAATCCGATATTTCTGTTTTTAAAAGATGTGACAAAAAGTCTTATATACAAGTTAAAGGGTTGCCAAATAGGCATGTCCTAAAAATATTTTAATGTATTCAGAGTGTCTCAAAAAAGTTATTGCTGTAAGATTAATTAAAAAAAAAAATATTGGGACATTCTGTATACAGTAAAATAACTTAAGGACATGCCTATTTGGAAACCCTTCAATTCTTATACAAAACTTTTGTCATATCTTCTTAAGTTACAGAAATATTGGACGTCTTCGGACCATTGAACCACTCCAAAATAATGGTCTGCCAAGGAGTTAAAAATGTCAAAACTATCTGGCGACAAAGAAAATATCTTTTAATAGGTACCCAAGTAACATATACAAAATTTAGCTTTTACAAAATGACGAAAGTTATGTTTTAATTATTTGACTTTGGGTACCTGATACCTGCCAAAGCCACTATGAGTTCAAGTCATTAGTCTCCCATCGCTTCTACCTATGTTGGGGGCATGCGCTTACAAACTTCGAGCTTTTTCAGAATATCGAAAGTCTGCCGCTCACAGGCTCTTGGACTAATAGCACTAGCAACTTAGCCACCATTTTCAAAATTTAAAATTTATAATCATCTTTTTGATTTATCTATCGGCAAGTGTAAAAAGGTTTAATGGTATGTGGGTCCTAAAAAACCAATTTATTTTTCTGTAATAATAAAAAGATGTACTAAATCTGTCATATTTTTAAATAAGTATGCATATTTTTATACAATACACTGTGGACGTAAATAGCCCTCTTCTCTGCTAACTTCTGGACCCTAAATTGTTTCTTTATAAGATTTGGGACCAATGGGAGGATATAAACTACTTTTTGACGTAAAAATGATAGTTGCAACAATCAAGATAACGGATGGGCGCCATCTTAGAAAAAAAATTAAATAAAAAGAGAGGTCGTGTGGCACATCATTCTAAAGCTACAGACGAACAGTTAATATCAATAAAATTTAAAGTTATTAACTTTACCTACTACAAAATGACAGCACTTTAAAAACTACCTAAATTTCCGATTTAGATGGCCATATTTTCAAAACTAATAAAGGAAGATGTAGGTACTAAATGTGGTATTTTCTTAAAGCTCTTTAATAGATGGTTTTCTTAGTGATATAATGTACAGGGTGTTTTTTAAAAAAAAATATATACTTTTTGTCCTACCCTGTATATTAATATTAGTATCATTGTTAAAAAGATCTTTTGAAGAGCTTTAAAAAATAACACATTGGGTACATCAAACTTTAATAGTTTTGGAAATATGGCCATCCAAATCAGAAGTTTAGGTAGTTTTTAAGTGCCGTCATTTTGTAGTAGGTGAAGGTCTTTATATTCTAGGGTTATAAAGTAATTGCCAGGAGCTTTAGAACGATGTGTCACACCATTCCTTTTTCTATTTAATTTGTTTGCCTAAGATGACGCCCATCCGCTATCTTGATTGTTGCAAATGTTATTTTTACGTCAAAAAGTAGTTCATATCCTAGAAATAGTAATAATGAAATTTAATAAAGAAAAAATTTAGAGTACAAATAATTAGGGGGGAGACTATTTACGTCCACACTGTATATTTTCTTCATTGATTCTTTTATATTTTGTCTTAACCGCAGAAGGTTTTTCTAAAATCAACGTAAATATTAAAAACATAATCTATAAAAACTTCATCATTTAAGCAACTTCTGGGATAAAAAATGCTCCAAATACATTTACCGGGAATTAAAAATATATATATTATCCTTTCTTTGCATGCCATAAAAGACTAATGATGCTACTTTTTTTGGTATTGACATTTGACATTTAAACAAAAACAGCAGTTTGCGATGATTGATTATAAAAAAAATGATAGACGGTAAACGACCCGATAACGTTGTTTTTAAAATAAACTTTTACCCTCGATAATAATATCCTTTTTTCCATTTTCATTTTAAGAGGTACAAAAAACAAAAAAAACTTTCCGATTTATTTATACTATATGAGCAGGCAGTTTTGGTGTATCGACCAGTAATAAAACAACAAATCTAGGACTATTAGTCCACTGATCTCGATGGATTGCCAATGTTATTACCTGCGCGAAACAAAAGTTACATTTCATAGGCGAAAAAACCGGTTTGTGCGCAAGCAAGTTGAGGGTAAACGCACCTGGCGCCAAACAGACTATCTGCATGACCGGAAATAATTTGTCGACGGCGTCCTGGTTTCCTGTTCGAAGTACGGTAGCTAATGAGCGTCACGGTCAGACCGCGCCGGAGGGTACGGGGTGCCGGTGTTTGTATTTCCGAAAAATGCTTTTTGTCACTGCGGATCTAAATGTAGGTTATCTATGTATTAGTCACACATGTTTACACGCCGGTATTAAGTTCGATTGTCTCTTTTCCTTACATTGCCTATGTGTTATGTTATTTAGCTTAACCGGTATGTATTTGCAAATATTAAACTGGTTATTGCTAAGCTAAACTAGATTTACTTGATTAAATTAACCTAGACTAATATACAGGATGTTTTTAACTTGTGATAACTTAAAAAAAAATTATGTTACGATGCTTGTATAAGACAAGTATAAGTTGTTACATTGTAGCAGTTAGGTTCTACACACAAAAAAAAAACATTTTTTTTTATTATTTTAAATTGTAGAATCACTCTTTAAAGTTTGTCGGTTGAGGCACTTATCACCCTGTATGTATGTAGGTCATTTAATTGAAATTATTGGAAACTGATGTTGATTGGTGGCTAAACGGTGGGGTTTATCGACTTTAATAAAAGGTACCTTAGTTTTTGGATTGTCTATAAAATGGCGCCCCTACATTTGCTGTCCAAATAAAAAAGATATGATGTAAATAAAGTTAGTGTTTCAGGTAAAGTGCCCTCTGGCGGTATTAAAAAAGAAAACTTTTTATCTTAAAATTTTAGAATATGCAAAGATTGATTTGTGTGCCAAATGTTAACTAGATTGGGTAAAAAATAAATGCAATATGACAAAATAACAAAAATAAAAATTGAATTTTTAAACGCCTGTAACTTGGTAACCAGGGAGATTTCGACATTTTGTCAGAAGACTCACTAATATTATTTTTTATTGCAGAATGACCACTTAAATTTGAAATATGTGAACAAGAAAGCTATAAATGCAAAAGAATAATACCTTTTTAAAATAAATAATAAAAAATATCCTCATTGTTACATTTAATTATTATTTTAAAATAATATTGTAAAAATGGTTTATACAGGAATACCCTCAAAAACAAATATTAAAATTCAAATATTTAAAAAACTACAAGAGATAATGATACAATATTATATATATATATATATATATATATATATATATATATATATATATATATATATATATATATATATATATATATATATATATATATTTGTTATGGTAGTGACAAGTAGTGACGTTGTTCTTATGTTTTTTTGCTATTTCTTGTATTAAAGAATATATAGGGTAAAAATCAAAATCGTCAATTTTTTAATCACTTGTATCACTTAGATAAATAATTTTATTGAAATCCTAAGTACGTCACTGTTAGTTTCTTCAAAATCGAGCCCATAACACCTTCATCGGTTTTTTAATAACTCCAGTAATAACTGAGATAGTCCATAAAAACGCCCAATTTTGACAACCCTGTACATTTGTATATTATCACAGGGTGAGACAGAAAAAGTATTATTTTTTATAATAAATTACCCTGTATATTGTACCACCGAAAAAAATCCCTTAAAACCTTTAAGAAAATGCCACATTTATTATATCTAACTTTATTAGTATCGGAAATAGGGCCATCCATTTGATAGTAGGTGAAGGTTTTTTATATTTTTTATATTCCAAGGTTCTAAATTATTAATAAAATGTCAAAAAATGAACACCCTGCTTATATACCACCGTTCTTAATTTCATTAAAATGTACCAAAAGGTTCAGATTTTAGAAGAAGAGAGGCGGACTTTAGATCCTACTGTATAGATTATCTAAATAATTATTCACTACGTGCTTTTAAGTTATTTTTTTAAATAAATAAAAATGGTAATATTGTTGTGTCACCTAATAGCAGTGTCATGTTTTTCGTATAAACAACATTTTAATCCGGTAATCATAAACACACACATCGTGACTCTTGTTTACTGTCATAATATAATTGGATGCGACTAACACTTGCTTGTTAATTAAAAAATGTTATTGCTTTTATGGCGTTTAACACTGATTTATTTTAATATATTATTAATTAATACAATTTTATTAAAGTACAATCTTTATATTCCGTCCTTATTTATTGTTACTACTTACTTTATTTGCAAAATTTTGCCGTTATATAAAATCCCTGCGTTTCCGTGTTTTTCAAGCAAAAGAAAATATAAATGAATTAGATAGAGAGAATGGATATTAACAAAAAAAAAAGATATTGTTTATAATAAATTTGCACAAAATAATTGTTTAATTGTTATTTTGTATAAAATAAAGGGTTTAGGACAATTTTTTTATATAATATAAACAATAATTTGAGAATTTACTTTATTATTCATAAAAATATGAAAATTGACAAAACTATTGACGCATATACGAAATTTATGATATGTTTTAACATATGATTATATGACCAACATTTATCCACATAAAATCATTATAAACCTTTGTTTTTTAGAAATAACATAAAAATTAATTAATAATATATAAGCTTTGTTTTTTTAGTTAACATAAAAACAATGAATTATTGTTTTTTCTGGTTAAACTTTATTTTATTTATTTGCAGCTATAAAAAGGTTGTAATACTTTTTGGTAAGGTCAAAATATAAAGATAATACTTCTTTTAGTAAAACTTTTTTACAAATACCCACATTCTTTTAAAGGGTACTTTTTAATAGTTTTCTCATCATCATGTGGATAGCAACTATTTATTGTTAAAATATTCTTAAGTACTACCCTTTAAAATGGAATTTTATTTTCAGATGACGAATTGGATGAATTTACGATTCATATAGCCAGATATCGACCAGAGGAACTACACAAATTAGCATCAAAAACAAAGTTTACAAAAAAGAAATTCAACTTATGTACAGAGGATTTAAACAGGTATTTACAACTTAATACCCAAAAGTAAAATTTTAATCCGTCGTCCGAAATACCAGTTTTAAGTTAGCATAGAGTCTTAGTTATAAAATGGAATTAAAATTGCCCAACTTTGCAGTTTATTAAATATTTTTATACAATTTAAAGCACCTTTTGTTAGCTATAACAACTAAAGACATATAAAATTATTTTAAAATGAAACTATAAAATTAATTTAAAATAAAACTATTTTAAAAAATGTATAATTTATGCATTAAAATAGATATATAAGGCAGTAAAACATTTGATGAAAGTAAGGTTAATCTCTATTAGAAATTAATTAAACTACCAGTCAAAAAGTCTGCAACAGATAAGACATTCTTGTGTTAAAATATATGTTAAAAAATATGTTCAAAAATATATTTTGTACCCCTTTTAAGTTTTGTCCTAATAAAAAAATTACTAAAAATCGTTTTTATTGCACCATTAGTTTCACAATACTAAAATATTAGAAAGCTTTACGTGTCTAGAAGATACTAGTATTATTTTACCGTTAAAATAAATTAGCAATAAACATGTGACAATGCAACTTTTTAAATGGCCTAAAATGTCGTCTAATTTTAAATATTGGAAACTAAATTACCTGTAAATTATATAGTATTTGTGAAACATGGGAGGAAACAACTGAAATTCATTATAAACTTGACTTGTAAACAAGGATTGGCTTTTAGAATTTGCAGCGTCACAATTAAATTGATGATGATTATAATTAAAGTCAATTGCTAATATTAGCATGTTCCCAAAATTTAACCTTAATTAAATAATTAAGTAAAATCAATATTTACCAGATTTTATGAAATAGTATGTAAAGTAAACTATAAAGAATGAAAAAAAGCTGGTTTAAGTTCTAGTCAATACTTAATATTTTTGTTTAGTCCGGTGACGTCCTGGTGTGTAAAAGCGCTGGGTCGTTGGGCGCACAACTGACGTGAGGTGGGTTTGAATCCTGCTGAGGCCAAATACCTTTTTATAGGTTGATTTAAAATTAAGTGGACTTATTTATAAGATGGTTGAAAATTTACTGGTAAGCTCAACAACAGACAAACAAAGTGCAAAATGTATTGACGCTAAAGGCCATCAAAGGACCAGACGCCAGAACACACTTTCCGTGTCCTGCGCAACCGAAGACATGCGGGCCCCACACAGTTGGTAGGTTTGTTAGTCCCCCTGGGTGGTGACGCCGTCTTAAGTTGTCGCGCATAGGACCGTGGTTCGGAACCTACGTTAAGCTGTAGGTCCCGTCTGGCTGACATCACCTAGACGTAAAACGACAGGGTGCACAATAAGCCGAGGGGCTTCAGTGCATGGGTTATACCAGCCCTATTATAAGGCCTAATATTTGTGTCGTGGGGCTATTTTTTTTATAGTCTTTAGCATTTTATGAGCAAAACTAGGTTATGAAAATTAAATTAAATTAAATAGGATACCCCTTAAGTAAAATCATATTCTAATTCACCCCTCTTAAAACCATTTATTTTCATATCTGATGGTGTAGAAATTAATTCGCTTTGAAATTTAGTGCAGTCTGAAAACAAGCTGGCACATTTATCCGTTCATTATTTCCAAAGCATTAGCTCTTTCTAGAAGTAGAGCAAATGTTATATTGAAATAAACAAATGTATTCATGAGTTTTTTTTTAAATATCATAAAGCTTGCAACTTTACTATTTTTTGCTCTTAATGTTAAGTCAATAAAAAATTAATGTTAAATTAAGAAAACATATTTTTTAATAAGGTTAAATCTTAGCTTGGTTTTAATTTTAAACACCAAAAATATTCAAACAGTGATGGTAAACGGGGGTCGAAGGGGGCGGTCCACCCCGGATGCCAGGCAAAAGTGACAATGACAACTCATTTGCGCAGTCAGATAATACTTTACAGAAGAATCACTCTGCAAGGAGACTCTTTGTTCAACCTTCGAACAGTGCGGATGTCGCGTAGAAAAATACAGCTTTTTTTTCGGTGTGGCGGTTCGAGGAACAGTACGGGCGTTTTTACCTTCAGGTAGAGCGAGTAAAGATTCACGCATAATTGACTCCTTCTTTCTCCTGAAGCTTAGCGCTGTAAGCGAAGATATATAAGCTGATGGTATCCTGTTTGGTAGTGAACACGAGGTATTTTTCAAGTGGCGGAAAACAGATGGGCGTCAGTAATGACAGTGAAGGTTATACGTAACACCACTAGCAGTTCTTGGTTTGACAGCTGTCAATTTACGCATTGCATCGATTAATAGAATTATTATTATTATTATTTTTTTTTAATTTTTGGGAGCTATGAGCTCGATTATGCAGATTTTCGCCGACGAAGCCCTATAAAGCATAGTCTGGAAGGGGAGAGCTGGCGAATTGGACCTGAAGGGACCAGAGCCAAGAACAAAAAATAGAATAGAAAAAACACTCTGCAAAGACATCGATAACTAAATAGTTACCTACTTTAGGGTTAACGTGCATACTAATATTTTATTATATATCTGGGCTATCACTAGACATCTGTGTGATAAAAATCGAAGCCCTAAAAAAATTATTTAAAGCCGTCGTATTCCAAGAGTGGAAAAAGTTATTTTCTACGCAACAAAAAATGTTATAACTTGGACATTTCGATTGAAGAAAAGGAAGAAGGTGATTTCGAAAAGCTATGCCAGGAAAAATTGCTAAAGATTCTGGACTAACATTGTCAGAGAAGCTGCAGCGAACTATGTTAGAACGTCTTGATAGATTTAATTAAGAACTAGACCATTGTTATAGGGCGATGAGTGGTATTCTCGTTACATTTAGGGTTGTTCAGCCCAAAACTTTGCTAGTAGAGAATTTTAGCAAGTTGCCTTATTAAGCTCGGGTATTATTAATACCGGCGTTATTTAAATAGTGCTTGTACCCATATATTAGAGTAATTGCAAATCATGTTGACAGTACCATTAACCTAAAAAAAAAAGGGAAACAATTTTAGTACGTTTTCTTTATTGTTTTGTGTTGTAGGGTTTTGTTTAACACAAATACGGAAATACATTGGAAAAAGTAAGGTTTTAAGTATTTTTTACTTCTAAAAACCTTTCGATTTTGATCGGCAGCCGTTAGGTTAGACGAACAGTTCCGAAGTTAAAATAAAACCAAAATAAGGCACGACCCAAAACCGACATAAATAAAGCCAGGCACTATCCTTATTAAGGGAGTCCTTATCCTACCATGCATCTGCGCAGGCTCAGATGTCAAAATAAGGCCGGTATTATTAGTGCCTGGCCTTATTTCACTGTGCAATAATTCTCTAATGTCGCCAGAACAAATGGGATTATTTTAAATGTTTTCCGAATGTAGCGGCGCGCCGCCGGGTCAAAAGGTATGTTTACGTCTGATATTTATTGCATGATATTTATGTCAGATAGAAATTCTGGCTACTGTAAATAATTAAAAATGTATGTCTGGTATAAATTTTTAACGGCTTACATTAGCCAGGATTTCTATGTGAGATAAATTAATATCATGCAATAAATGTCAGATGAAAACGTACCTTACGATCAGTATTCGGTATTCTGTATTCGAATACTTTAGAAGTATTCGACGAATATTTTTTTAGTATTCGAATACCGGCGTTCCGGATATTCGAATACCGAAAAGTGTAAGTAGTATTCGAATACTAAAATTGTCATGATTTGAATAACAAAAGGGAAGGAAAATAGGAAAAAAGGAGGTATTCGAATACTTTTTTTCCCAAGTATTCAATATTCGATATTCGAATACTTTCTTTTTCCGGTATTCGTATTCGTATGCAGAATACCGATTTTCAGTATTCTGCCCAACTCTGGACTTGTAACTATTTGCCGCAGGAAATCGTCTTTTCGACTAAACTACATAAGAATAAAGCTTTACAAACCGGTTTATATTATTTTCGAAAGTTTTTATGGCAATACCAGTATCTGTGTATAGCTTTTTAATCTATATAGACTATATTTTACCACTATAACTGATTATAATAAAAATAATTAAAACAAATCACGTTTTTTCCATCCTTATTTTGCATGTTTAACAGACACGCATAGCTTAGTGTTCCCTGTTAACATCTGCAAAATATTTGTAAATTTGGGTTGGGTTAAGGCCATTAATCATCCACCTCGATGATCCCGAGTTTAATTACTGTATTAAAGTTATTGATTTGCTATTATTTTGTTTAAATGGGCTTAAAAAGTTATTAAAGTAAGTAATTAATTATGTTTATAAAGTGGTAAATATTTTTCAGAAAAAAAGTGGATAAATTTTAAAAAAGTTCAGAAGTTCAAAAAATCAGACCTAACGTCTTTATAAATATAGTTTTAAGAAAGGCGCCTTTTTAGGTTTCAAATACACATTACAGAACAGTATCTGCATATAGTTATGTGTCTGTAGCTTCGGGAATATTCGCCGTGCTAATCAGAAATTGTAGGCGTGTATTTAATTAATACACCAGTGAAAAAGCAAAAATTTTAAAACTACTTTGTTTCAAATATACTTATACTATAATACTAAATACTATGCATTTCTTGAAATTGTTTGACCTGTAGATTACTTAATTCTTATATACAAAAGCAAAATATTACATAAAAATACAAACACATTAAAATAGTTTGGTAGGCTTAAATGCATCAAAATCAGATTCAATGTCAGTATCTCTTGATTCTGTTTTTGGACCAGGAAATGCTTTTATTGCATTACATGATTTTGTCTTTGATGTATTTAATAATAGATATATTTTTAAAATACCTACGCCAATTTAACAGAAGGTACTTACACACTATACACCGGCGCGCCTAATTAAAGGATAAGTATATATATTACCCATCGGGCCAAAAAGGGACTGGGATTCAAAATCCAGAACTAACCATGGCTACAGCACCGCGTGTAATATTATACAAACCACTAAGTGCCACTTTTGACTCCTCTATAACTTAAAACCGTTTTAACGTAAACACATAAGACTACGTGCGTTTATTAATTTTCATAAGGATAACTGGAAGCCTAAATTTCATGAAGCTAGCTCAAAGGGGTATAAAGATATGAAGTTCCAAAAGTCGTCAATTTTCCACTGACTGACATATACGTAGATTATAAACATAACCCACTTTCAGATGACCTAAAAATATGAAATTTAAAATTTTGCGTAGGCGCGTAGAAAAAAATCTGAAAAAAATAGGGGCGATTAGGGGGTCCCATATAAAAAAAGGTTTTTAATTGTAGCGTTTGAGCCGGTGGGCAATGCTTATTGTTCTTCTAAGGTTCAGGAAAATGTAGACAATGGCATAAAAATGAAAACTATGCAACGGGAACGCAAGAAAAAATATTAAATCTAAATACCTGTCTAGCTTTATTTAAAAAAAGTAATGGTATCTCACCAATAACCAAAATGTGATAAAGGTGAGCCAAGTTCTCTCTCTCTCTCTCTCTCTATTTTTTTTCTTGATTTTGGTCCCTTCAGGTCCAATCCACCACTCTCCCCCTTCCAGACTATGCTTTCCAGGGCTTCGTCGGCGGAAAATCTGGATAATCGAGCTCGTAGCTCCCAGAAATTCCAAAAAGAAAACAAACAATTCAACAATCGATGCAATGCAAAAATTGTCGGCTGTCAAACCAAGATCTGCTACTGGTGTTACGTATAACCTTCACTTTCACTACTGACAGTTTCCATGGCACGCCCATCTATTTCCCGCCATTTGAGAAATACCTCGTGTTCACCACCAAACAGGATACCATCAGCTTATAGGAATCTTAGCTCACAGCGCTTAGATCCAGAAGAAAGATGCCGTCAATTTAGCGTGAATCTTTCCTTGATCCCCGAAGGAAAAAAGTTCGTACGACACCTCTAGCCGCCACGCCGGGAAGAACTTTTTAGTCCTCTACGCACGTCCGCACTGTCCGGAGGTCAAACAAAGAGTCTTATTGAGCCGAGTTCAATAATAAAATTATGCTGCCAAGTTTTGTAACAAAGCTGGGCACTCATTTAGATCTTCAATCTTTTTGCGACGAAGCCCACAGCCAAGCATAATTTTAGTATTGAATTTGGCTTACTGATCTTGATGGATAGCGAATGCTTGTTACATGCGCGAAACAAAGACACAATTCATGGACGAAAACATGAGTTTGTGCGCAAGCAAATCAAGGGTGAACGCGCCTGGCGCCAACGAACTATCAGTCAGGATCATGTGAATTTATCGCCGCTTTTTCGTTTGAAGGACATTAAGTCAGTACCGTATTTAAATAAATTCCTAAAAATACAGTTACATTAAAATTGTCTAATACGCTATATGTCAATTATCGTATTTGAGAAAAGAACAGAACACAACAGAACAAGGAAAGTAATTTTTTTTGTTACAGGAATGTCCAACTGGAATGGTGGATGAAGAATCATTCAAGCATATATTTGCCCAATTTTTTCCATTAGGAGGTAAGTTATAAAAACTATTTTTTTACAATAAAAGACTGTTATTTGTGTTAATTATACTATATTTCTAAAAGTTGTAATTTAGAAAAGAGGATTCTATTAATTTGCTGGTATATTTTCTTTTTTGACCACATCTAATATTAAAATTTAAAGAAGCACAAAGATTTTTTTAAATTCTATTTTACTTCATACAGCCATAACATAACAATGTTTTACCTTAAAGCAAAGACAATAATTGTAGTAAACAGTAGTAATATATTATATATAGTATTATAGTAAACAGTATAATTTGTAAGTTGGTTGGTTAATTGGTAAGCGAGCGTCCAAATAGCGATGTTCGGGGTGTCTATAATAAAAAATAATTGTTTAATTTTTTTAAAGTCAATATATTAACCATCATTAGATAGATCCATTATTCTAAAAAATGAAAAATGTTGAGGTATAATATAATTTACAAATAAATTCAATATACAGGGTGATCAAACTTAAGTCGGCACTACTGCTAACTTCTTTATTTTTCGAGATACAAGTCGATAAAATTAGTAAAGTTGTAGTATTTTTTCGTTGATTAATAAAAAAACAATAAAACATCGGGTTTTCGATTTATTGCACAAAATGTACTTTTTTTAAATTATTAAACACCCTGTATATTATATCACCATTTATGAGATCTACAAAAGAGCTTTAAAAAATCCACATGTGTAATATTCAATTTCCAAAAATATGGAAATCTTTAGAAATTTGATAGTTAACTGGCATTTTTAAATAAAAGACCCTGGATATTGCAACACCATTAAATAGGTATTTAAAAAAACCTTTAAGAATTGACATTATATCTACTTGTTTTTAAGATTTGAATGGCCATATTTTCAAAACTATAAGAGATAGACTTATGAAATATTGTATTTTCTTAAAGCTCTTTAAATTATTCATTAAATTATGATTCCTTATACAGGATTTTTTATTAAGAAAGGCCAGTTTAAAATTAAATTCCTGAGGATGGCCATATTTTCGAAACTATTAAAAATTTGATATATTACATGTGGACTTTATTTAAAGTTCTTTAATAGATCTTTCAAATAGTGATATAATATACAGGGTGTTTCATTAAAAAAGTACATTTTATGCAATAAATCGAAAACCCGATGTTCAATTGTTTTTCTGTTGGAAACTTGTTAATCAGTAAAAAAATACTATAACTTTGGTAATTTAAAAGACTTTGTATTTTCAATAATAAAAAAGTTATAAATAGCGCCGACTTAAGTTTGATCACCCGGTAGAATGATCTAGAAATTATTCATTTGAATGAAAAAACATACCACTGTAATTTATAAAAAAAATATATAAATGTATAGCACTCTATTCTTAATGTTTTCTGCCTTAAACAATATTGCATAAATTAAGAAGGTACAGTTATGATAAATTGTTGTTATTATTTTGAAGCAAACAAACAAAAAGCCGCAATGTTATGCCGAAAATCCCTTTTGAAAACAAAATTAAATTACCCTTCAGAAAGTGCCTTATTCAGCAGGTGTTGAATGTTTAAATTTCACGTAGACCTCGGTGATTTACCCAAATCTATTATGATTTAAAGCGTGTTCACAATTTTATCTGTTCGTCGGTGCGAAAGGGCTTTCCTTTCAATATGCCTACACTTTGTACCTTGACTTTATAAATTTCTAACATATTCAGGTTACGTTTTTGCATTTTTATAGTGTTATTTTTTATCATGAAGCGCAAAATTTATTGCACCATCATTTTCTATCAATTTTAAATCAACATGAAGAAGACATGTTTTTTATGTTGGTTTATCTAACTTATTAAGAAGTTAAGACATGTTATGAAGCTTTTTATAATTTATTTATTGGATATTTTTCAAAGGTAAAACTCACTAAGTGACATTTTAGGATTTAGGGGAACAAAAGCGTTTTTATACAGGGTATAATTAACAAAAAAGAAAAAAAGTCATCTTTTTATGTAAAATATTTTAATGAAGATTTATGGATATCATAAATGTTACTAATAAATTATTTTTGCACAAAACTTTACTATAAATAACCTTAAAATGTTTGAAAAATTTTTAGAGCAAAATGTACTTTGTGACTTTTACCTTTAAATCGACAAAGGTATGCGTTTACCCAAAGAAAATCCTTTCTTAGATGCAGAAAAACGACCACAGTTTTGCTTTTTGTTCTTTTTTTTAGAATCATCAGTTTAAACATTCAATAACATTACCCATATAGTAAAAAAGATTTTGTAATGTAAATGTTTTAACAACCTGGGAGTCACAATTCATAAGTTTGATCTATTATACAATTAACACCAAAACTCATCTTTAGTCATCTGAGCATCAAAGCAGCCACCTTCTTTTCCCAGGCTACAAACTTATTTTGTTGTTTTGTCTACATGTCGGCGTATGTGCTTACTTTCCCAACGATCTGGCTTGTGCTTAAACTTTTCCTTAGTTCTTTTACTAAATTTTTTTGTTGTTTATATCGATCCCCATCTAAGAGTTTCAATAATTACTTTTTTGACTTTTCTTCAACAAAGAACGATAGTATCATTTTTTCAGTTTTGAAATCGTCTGAGCTGGTTGGCATACCAGCGGTCGTTTTTAAAAACGTGCTCCGCAGACTAATAAACTTCTTTCAAACAATTTATCAACTGAATTTTGTTTTTGTCCCTACAGTTTCAATTCTAAACGTCGTATGTTAATTCTTGTGGAGGGCCAACTCTTTAAATTTTCACCGAGTTAATGCAGGGGTGCCTCAGGGCTCAGTACTGGAACCAACTTCGTAACCTTTTAACATTAACTACCTTCTCCTTTCAACAACGATATTTATGCTGACTATACTACCCCTTCACTCTAGGGGCGGTCATATCAACTTTCCGAGGGGGAGCATATTATCATTAAATGCCCATATTTGCAGTTAAGTGTGTTTAGGTTAAAAAAATTTTAAGTTCTTAAATTAATCTCCAAGTCTGACTTAAAAAGCAAACCCAGGGCGATGCAGCTATCTTTTTCACAAAACAGGACCTTAATTTATTATTGGATTGGGGTGCC
Source organism: Listronotus bonariensis (assembly GCA_014170235.1). NCBI lineage: Eukaryota > Metazoa > Arthropoda > Insecta > Coleoptera > Curculionidae > Listronotus > Listronotus bonariensis. Next base: position 190,336 of record JACEGR010000003.1, read on the forward strand.
ATCTCACATCAACACAATTGTGTTCCTTGTCGCGAAAAAAGTCATCAAGCGTGCATTATATATATCTTTCGTCACGGTGGCTTGCGTGTGTATCCCCAATTTGACCATCTCTGGAATATTTTTCTCATGTCTGGGAAATGGCCCTGACGCTCATTAAACTAATTAAGCAGTGGTCTTTGCACTTTGGTGCATAAGCGATTTTCGAAATTATAATAAACAGGGACCCCAGTTATTCTCGTGGTTTGCATCCATTATTATACATCTGTTTAACAGTCTCACCAGAATTGTGAAATTTTCTTTATCCTCATCAATTTATTGTTTTAATAATAAGCACGTCTGGCCCTGTCAGCTTATGCATCTTTGTTGTTCCGAATAAATATTCTACTTTACTTCGCATTATCGATTGTACTCCGTTTTTTTTATTTCTTATTCTCTTTGGAAAAATCAAATATATAGAGAGACGAAAAAAGATCTAGCAATTATGTAAAAAAATATGAAAGCTTATAATTTAAAATAGTGAAATGAGAACTCTTGTAAAAATGGAACGGGAAATTTCACTAAAAACCTAATAAACAAACATTAAGCAGCTTGGGAAAAGTAAAAAAGTAACATACTGGAGGCGCGCTTGTGGCGGCTTCGGTTGTATCGGCGAGCGTCGATCTCCGGAGTTAAGCAGTGGAATGCGCGCCCATAATTTGGATGGGTGTCCGGCGACAGCGGTGTTTTGGGCAACGGCACACGGTGTTTCTGCTCGGGGATGCGGACCGAGCAACAACCATCCAAGTTATGGAATGAATGGTGTGTGAATGAGAAGGAGTAGGGGTCAAGGTACAATAAGCCTTTAGGCTGCAGTGCACCACTTAGGGGGCGGTCGTCGGACCTGGGTGGGATGACCCCGAAAGGGCGAAAAAAAAAAAAAAAAAAAAAAAACATGCTGGAGTTAGCAGAACGTGTGGTGCGAGATAAAATTATTATAAAAACTCACCGCCGTATTTAATAACACTGACCAGCAAAATAAAAAGAAATAAATGTATTCTTTAATTTAAAAATAAATTTAAATAATTTTAGTGTAATTAAGAAAAACGAATATGACAAAGAAAAAATTATTAGCTATAGTTTTTATAATATAATAATAAATGATTTTCATTATGCCAAATAAAAATTACACATTCAAATTCTCTCAAAACAAATAAAACTCTAAAAGAAACAAAATTCTTAATGCCCATTAAGAACAAAAAACATAACAGGTGGTTGAATTTATGGCTTTTTTCTTGTGACTTCTGGAGCATCCCTACATTTAAACCAGAAGTAATCTGCAAGCATTGCTTTATTCCAGCGACCCTGTTATCTCTGTTTTTTTCACAAAAATATCTTGATGAAGCCATGTTTATTACTGACAGCTTCTTAATTAGATGAAAAAAATTGTTAGGGCCATGTTACACCCGAGTTATTGTTTTTTTGTAAGAGCGTTTAAATTAACTAAGGGTCTCCGCAGATGGGTCGGTAAAACAGAAACGACGACGCGATTTTTACAGGCTTCGACAGCACATAGGCATATTAGTGTGTTTGATCTCAGAAATCCGTGCCCTTTAATAATCAAATGCAATACACAGAACCGTGTTGTATTTTGTTTACGGTGTGTGATTCATATAATTGTGTCAGGTTTTTACACGGAAAAATTAGTGTTTTGTCAAGAAATTTTTGGACAAAAGATGAATTTGTTTAATATTGAATTTGAAGAGGAGGTTAAAAAACGTCTTTTACTTTACAGTTATACTTTAAAATATTTGCGAAAAAGATTACACATAAAGAGCTTGGAATAAAATAGGAAAAAGAGTCAGGTAAAAAATATTTTATTTTTGTCAGTAAAATAATGTTCGATAGAATTCAGGCTTTTGCGTACTTGTCTAAGAGGGCTTTACTATGAGACTCTTTGACTCGGTGGGATAATCCTCTCCGTTGCAGTCGGGTTCAGGAAACATCAGCGCTCTCCGATCGACATATAGTTTCATTGGCTCAGAATATAGTAAAAATTAACCATTAAACGGTTGTCGCCACTTCAAACACGAATATATGCGTACATACTGTCGAAAGCTCGTAGAATATCGGTCTCGTCGCTGTTTCACCGACCCATGTGCGAAGTGCCTTAGTGTAGTTATCATGTCTGTTGTTCCCTAAAAATCCATAAGTAACTTCTTTAAGGGTTTGCCAAGCTTCCTTTTCTTTTCTTTTCTTTTCAAAATAAAGTCGAAGGCGGAATCTTGCACCAGTTGACGAATTTGGGGACGATTCCTTCCAGCACGGTTTATATTTAGTTTGACAGTTAACAGGTGTGCCAACATAAAAAATCAAATTTTCTACAAAAAAAATATACAGAATGTAGACAATATAGAAAGGAAGGTTACTTGTTTCTTTACAAGTTAAGATAATTAGAATGTTTTTATAATGATTTTTTAATTTAGCAGATGAAAATACGGCAAAATAGACAATTTTTTAGTCCGGAACATCTTTATTGTTGGGCAGTGTAATTTAAATTAAAAAACCAACTTTACCAAGATACAATAAAGCTAAAATGACATGCAGTGGTAAAAGACCAAAATTTTCAATTTATTAACCAATCTATTTTCCACAATATTTTTTGGCAGAAATAAATCACTCTGTATAGTGCACAAAACCGGGAAACTCTATACTAAGATAGTCGGTAATTAATTGATTATGGATAGGATATATTTCTTGCTTGTAAACGAGTAGTTTTATAGTTATAAATAAAAGAGCAAAACAATAAATGCTAACTTGGCTTATACAAGGTGTCTCTAAAAGGTCTGTACAAAATGCTACCACAAATTCCTTGGACCAAAATTTTTTTTTTTTTTTTTTATTTGCCAGATAGAGAGAGGGTGTCAAAGATTTTATTTTATTTTAGTTATTTTTAAATATTTTACCTAATTAAAAATAAAAACTAAATTGGGCATTAAAAGGTTTTTTAAGTAAAAAATTTAAATAAGGTGTGTGTTGTGTTTTTGTGGTAAAATGTAGAGAGAGCCACTTGTAGTCCTTTGCTTAGTTTCAAAGTGCCATAACTTTTTTGCTTTGGTAGATTTTAATTTTAGAACATAACTTTTATTCTGCTATGGTTTTACACAAAAAAGGTATACTTGATTAATATTGCTACAAGTAACCGTTTTAAGGATATTTCAAAATTACACTTTTTTCATACAAAAGTTTCCTATTGCATTAGTTTACGCTTTAGGCCACCTGGTAGTGTCCAAAAGGTCTGTACAAAATGGTAGGACACATTCTTTGGCCCAAAATACAGAGATCTAATACAATTTACCATTGTGAAAAGGTTGCTGGTTTGCAAGATACAGGGTGTTAAATTTTTCTTTTATTTTTGTTGTACTTGGACACTCTGTATCTTGCAAACGATTAACTTATGTCCGGTGATGGCTTAGCGTGTAAAGCGTTAAGTCGTTGAGCGCACAACGGACGTGAGGTGGGTTCGAATCCTGCTGAGGCCAAATACTTATTTATAAGTTGGTCGGAAATTTAGTGGTTAGTTCAACACCAGACGGACAAAGTGCAAAATGTATCGACGCTGAAGGCCACCAAAGAACCAGGGCGCCGGAACACACTTTGCCGTGTCCTGCGCAACCGTAGACATGCGGACCCCACTCAGTTGGTAGGTTCAGTAGTGCCCCCTGGGTATGGACGAGGTCTTAAGTTGTCGCTCATAGGACCGTGGTTCGGAACCCACGTTAAGCTGTAGGTCCCGTCTGGCTGACAGGACCCAGACGTAAAAGACAGGGCGCACAACAAGCCGAGCTTCAGTACATGGGTTATCTCGACCCTATTCTAATCTAATCTAATCTAAGCCAAATTGTGTTAAATCCCTGTATTTTGACGTAAGAAAAGTGTAGTACCTATTTGAACAGACCTTTTACCAATACCCGGGTGGCCTAAATAAAGCGTAAAGGAAAGCGAAGGAATTTTTTTATGTGAAATAAAATACATAATCTAATATATCTCAGAAACGGATGCTCGTAGCCATATTTATTAAGTATACCTTATTTGTGCAAAAATATGTAAGAATAAAAATGATCTACTAGAATCATTGAGGCAAACAAGAGTAATGACACTTTGTAAGGACTGCAGGTAGCTCCCTCTATATTTAAGAGCAAAAATATAAGTGTCTTCTGATTCCTTACCTTAAAAAAATCCTTAGGCCGAATTCCGCAAAAAAACAATAAATAATATATTTCAAAATTACTAAAAATAAAATAAAAATTTTGAACCCCGTATCTCGGAAACGATCAACTTTTCAAATAAGGCAAATTGCGTTAGATTGTTGTATTTTGGTCCAAGAAGTCCATGGTAGCATATTGTACAGACCTTTAGAGGCACCCTGTATATGCAAAGGCCTTGTTATTAAATTACATTTTAATTTTTGTGCTTTGTATGTCTTCACAAAGAAAATAATCTTTTTCGTCAATGCATTATTACCAACACCATTTTTATTTCCAACAATAAAAAATATAAATTACTCATGCCGACTAAAAGACAAAAGGCATTTTTCTTTTTAAGTTTCTAAATTTCAGCTGTTGTAAATGTGTTTGCTAATGACGTTTTTTACACATTTCAGATGCAACGAATTACGCTCATTATGTTTTCAACACAATGAAACAAAAGCAAACGGGCAAAATAAGTTTTGAGGTAAGCACACCAGAAATTTCTGTTTTAATTATTTTTATTGTATTTTTAAATCACCAATGAAAACAATTTTTTTGTGCGATATCTTGTTTATGTATCTATACAGTACATTTCTTTAATGTCCCTATCTTGTATTATTTTTTGAATGGATTAATTAAAAAAATTAGGATATAAAATTAAAGCATAAATACTATATTTTAAGTGAAAAATGGGAGATACAAAAATTTAAGATGGCTTGCTGGGCACCATCTTAGGAAAAAAAAATTAATGATGCAAATCAAATCCCAATTTAAAATATTTTTTACAAAACTTACATCAATGACTGTAGTCATGCCTCCTAAGGTCGATTTATATATATCCGGGCCATGTCCGTTTAGTGTCAGTTCCGGGTCCGGGTATTTCTGGTGTGATATATAAATATCCGAGTTGCGGTTGTGTTCGGGCGGGTAGGAGATAAAATTTTGCCGTATTGGCTTCATTACTAGATGTAGGTAAAGAGCAACAACAAAAGGGGTGAAAGCAAACAAATTGAAATGTTTACCCTGTATGAAAAATTAGAGAAACCATAGGCAAATTCAGAAAATACAAAGAATTAGGTCGTGTCCGTGCCGGGCACCGTTAGTACCGAACCCAAAAATATCGTTTGGTAATAATTTCTGTTTGGGCACCGACGGGCGCCGTCCGGAAGACGTCTCTGTATAAAATATCTTCATATAAAATATACATAGTTTCTTTTTATCCGGCACTGACATAACACGGATCGGGCACGGCACGGATATGTATAAATCGACTATTATACATATCCGGGCCGTGTCCGTTTCGTGTTATGCCAGTGCCGGGCAGAAAAATTGTTTATCTTATATAACGTGTCCCGAACGGGGCCCGTCAGTGCTCGGACAAAATAATACCAAACGATTTTGGCACTGTCGGTCGGTGCCTGGAAGGAACACGGACTATTCAATGTATTTTCTGAATTCTTTGGTTTCTCTATTTTTTCATACAAGGTAAACACTTTAACTTCTTTGTTTTTACCCCTTTTGTTGTTGCTCTTTTTTTTCATCCAGTAATGAAGCTAATATGGCAAATTTTTTCTCCTACCCGCCCGAACACTGCCGCAATTAGGATATTTATAAATATCACATCAAAAATACCCGAAACCGAAACTGACAGTGAACGGACACGGCACGGATACGTATAAATCGAACTTTAAGGTGCGTTCAGATTTTAACCATGACCTGCAACCGTACATATCTGGACGTCGCGTCGGAGCGAACGCCGTCGCGGACCAGGGCTCGGATTCTTAGCTTCTCGATAGGTGACGAGTCGGTCGGTATCGAGTTCTCGATATTTCTTTCGAAACCTATCGGCCCAATTTTCTCATCTGTTTTTACGTAAACAATTAATAGGATAACGACTTTTTAATAAGGATAGTGCCTAGTTATAAAACTCGGGAAATATCGACTCGGAATCGATTTTCAATTATAGGTTAAGAATCACCATTCGGTAGCGACTCGATACGTTGCGTCTCTAGACAGCGATTAAGAATCCGCCTACAGATAAGTGTCGCAGCTCAAAGTTTGCCTCGATCCACAGCTTGTCGATAAATTGACAGTAAAAAAGATATCTACGGTTACATACAAATTTAATGGGGATATTGTAGTGGTTCGCGGTAGTACGCGGTTCAAATCAGGACGCATCTTTGGGACGCATTTTTGTAGGAGAAAAAGTCTGATTTTTACCCCTTAAAGGAGTCAATAAAATACTTGTAATGTTATAGGTTGAAAATTTATTGATTTCATTGATTATTTTTAAAGCTAGACAATTACGTTGTTATACTTTTTATGGCTCATACTTGTACTAAAAACTATTTATTTATTACATTTATACTGTTTTGTTTTGTTTTTAAATAATTATATCAAACCTAAATTTACTAAATAATTTTTGTATTATATTTTCAATTCTTAAAATTTAAATTCCTTATCTTGCAAAAGCCTGTACTGTTAAAAAAATAGTAGGTCATATATTTTATACGAAATTTTAAAATACTTTTTTACTTTAATAGACATAAAAAATATACTTTTAGATTAAACTCTTATTTAAAAAGAACGTAAAATTTTAGAGCATAAGCTGGGGGATCGTTATTCTTTTTCAAGATTTATGAGATAATTTACGGCATTTTGCACGACAGCTCCAGGTATCCAAATATGTTTCAGTTTAAATTTATACAATAGAAATTTAAATATTTAAAATTATATTTATTAAAGAAACTTTTTGTTAATATTTATATTATTTAAGTCCTTTAAATACATAAATCCCAAATATTTCATAAATATGTATTTTGGGTATTTTCTTGATTTGCTTTCATTTGTAAACAAGTCATAAATTTATTAAAATGAATTTAACCCAATTTCGAAGTCCCCATTAAGACAATTAAAACCTAACGCCAGCTATTGAATATCATAACGAACCAGATTGTGCCTGTGTGGAGTTCAGATAAGCTTTTGATAAAATAAACCCAAAATAAGTTAAAAATGTGTAGGAAATAACTGGTATGTTACTTTGGTAAAAGTCGAGATTATCCAACATTGAAGAAATAGGACTGTATACTCACTTGGGTAGTCGTTATTTTTTTTTTGCGACGCCCCTAAAAAGCTTTCTTTTGATGAAAAAACACAGTTTTTTTTATTTTCTTTTTAATTTAAAACAACACGTGCAAAAAAATTAGAACCAGTAAGAAGCTCTCTTTTATTTCTGTATAATGATTTTGACTGCTTGTTAGGAATACTTATTCTTACAAGAATTTGATGAACGGACCTAGGTTTGCTTAGCTTTTCCCGCACAAAGGGCGGGATGGACTATAAGCTACTACGCCATTTCTATTTTTAAAACATTTTTTTAGTTTTTCGTTATTGCCTACACCGTACTGATAAGAACCAAAATAGTTTAAAACCAGTCTACGGTCGGTGATCTTTATTAACTCCGAAGAAAAACCTTTGGCTACCCAAGCAATAAGCTGACGTCATTATGACGTCATTTTTGAAGTCATTTTTACTTAGAGGACGTCATCAGACCAAAATTATGTCGTTATTTTAACGTCATTTTAATGACGTGTTTTTGACGTCGTTGAAGTGACGTCTTTCGACGTCATTTTTTCGTCATACTAGCTCATAAAAATCTAATGACGTCATGTTTAGAAAACTCGCGAAAAATTTTGCGACATTATAGGATTTGTGTCAAATTCCAACCGAAATATCATATGACAGAAAAATAAGACTAATAATTTTACAAAATGGAAATAGGAAAAAATCTACCTATAGATGGCGCAATGGACAATAAACTACTACGTTTATTCAACATCTTCGCTTTTTATCGCCTACACCGTACCGATGAGACCAAAATAGTTCGAGACCGGTCTGCGGTTTGTGATCTCAATTAGCATTGAAAGAAATATCTTTGGCTAGTGTAAAAAATGTGCTTCTCCAGGTTGGACAGTGTCCCGAGAGGTGCGACGACAATTTTCAAATAAAATATCGTATCAATTTAGCTTTAAAAAAAAGGATATGCGTCAATTTTTCGTCAACTTAAAGACGTCATTAACGGGACGTCTTTTGTCTGTGACTTAGGGAGGTCAATTTAACGTCAGTTTTTCGTCATCCTATTTTTTTATCTTTGGACAAACCACGAAGGCTTAAAGCCTAAATACTAACGTACCGTGGGTGTCTTAAGCGAGGTAAGAGGGAGTTTGTTGACACGGGACTTAAATAGTTGAAGATTTGGGGGAAGGGAAAGACCTCCGCGGGCAGCAGGTTCCACAATCTAGAAACTCTGGGGATAAAAGAACGAACAAAGTGAGAAGTTCGGGGCCTGTCCAATTGGACCGTATAGGGATACATACGCGCGGAACCACGAGTTTCTCTGTTGGGAACCGTGAGTGGAGGAACTATACTGGACAATTCTTCAAAACAGAAGCCATGGAAGTACCTATAAAAAATCGATAAATCCCCCACAGCCCGACGATGGGCAAGACAGGGAAGCCTTTCTGTAAGTGAAGGATCATTAATGAGATGAATAGCTCTTCTTTAAATAGAATCAAGAATGCTTAGGGTTGTGGGGGGACGCCATGCCCCAGATATGGGAACAATATTTCAAGGGAGGTCGGATTTGGGACACATACAAAGTGTATAAATTAGAAGCGGAAAAGTACTTTTTGGCTCGAAAGAGAAATCCAAGCTTTTTGAAGCTGCCGTGGCTATAGATACAATGTGTTTATGCCAGTTAAGGTTACTTTCAAATGTAACGCCCACAAGATTGAAGGTGTCTTTGCTCTGTAAAACTTGGCCGCTCATAAGTAGAGGATGAGTATTTGATGACTCTTTTCGCGAGAAGGAACATGATTGTGTTTTGGATGCATTAAAATGGACGAGATTTTTGGCGCCCCAATCCAATATTAAATTAAGATCCTGCGAAAGAGATATCTGCATCGCTCTGCGTTTGTTTTCCAAGTCAGGTTTAGTGATGGGCTTTAGGAACATGAAAACTGGAGTGAAGGGTACTATCGTCGGCGAAACTATAAATGGAATTAAATGTGGACGAGAGAAGGTCGTTGATGTGAAGAAGAAACAATGTTGGTGCCAGAACTGAGCCCTGAGGGACTCCAGCATTTACTTGGTGAAAGCTTAAAGAATGGCCGTCCACAATAACTGATATACGTCGATCAGATAGATAACTAGAGAGCCAAGTACAGAGTTTAGTTGAAAGACTATAGGAGGGAAGTTTATTAAGAAGTGCGGCATGCCAGACCTGGTCAAAAGATTTGGATATATCAAGAGCAACGATCTGGGACTCACCTAGAAACTCAAGAGACTTACTCCAACAGTGTGATACGAAGGAAAGGAGATCTGCTGTAGATCTTTTGTGGCGAAATCCATACTGCCTGTCATGCAAAATTTTGTGTTTCTCTAAGTACTTAAGAATTTGTGAATTAATTAATTTTTCCATTACTTTACAAAGAACTGAGAGATTTGAAATTGATCTATAGTAGGATGGAAGGGATTTAGATCCTTTCCTAGTCGCCAAGCACAATTACTTCAGCCGATGGAAACTGAGAAATTATGCTATCGATCTTTGTTGAAAGAAAGTCAAAGAATTCGACATAGGAATTATTAGATGGGGACCGGTACAAACAGCAGATAATTCTATGACGACTTTGCTGACCAAATGTGACCAAAAATGACTAAAAAGAGACGTCAATAGGAAGTCAGCTTGCTGCTTGGGTAGTGTAAAATCTGCATCGTCAGCGCAAGAAAATAACAAGCAGTAAGGAGCTTTAGCTCTTTTTCATTTCTGTATAATAAAATACCACTTAAATTTCCTAACTAGACACAAAACGAATGTAAATTTAAATTCTAAGTAACACATTTAGCTATTATCCTAATAAAATCCTTGACCTTAAAATTGCGGAAATATTTCAGAAGCACTTTGAGCCATTTCGGAAATACAGTGACCAAGACTTGAAATTGCCTTCGCTTTGGCAACCGTCGAGATTATATCTAGTAAATGGAATTTGCATCCAGAAAATATTTTGCTACGATGTCTCCATTGCTTTCTTTTAGAATATTTTAAATCGCAAAAATCCCTTTTGACGAGAAATGTTGTTGTGCCAAATATTTTATTTATGCTGGACATTGTTGAAAAGAACAGTTATTTATGTTGAATAAAGCTCGACATGTAATATTAAATCAATGTTATACAAAGAAAATATTTTGAGAATATCTTTTAATGGTTTCAGAATAGTTTTTGATGCAGTTTTGTCATAACACGTACATAAATAGTTATTAAATACAAAATGATAAACATAAATCTTTAAAAATATCAAATATACTTGTTTTGCTATTACATTGAAAAATGTAGATAAGGGGAAAATGGCCTTAAATGACATAGTTTATAAATTTTTGCCAATATTTAAAAAACATTATAATGCGATTTATTATAACAAACAGTAAAGTGCCTTTATAACTTATTCTTTGTCATTACTTAAGCCAAGGTTCACCTAATTCAGCATAAAAAAATACAAGGACCATTTTTTATAATGTCTCAAAATCAAAAAACAGTTTTAACGGTTACGGTTAACGAACAGGTTAAATTAGTATGTCAATTAAGCAAAATTTTTTAAATTTTCAGGGTACAAATAGACCTACAGTAATCATATTTATTAATAAACGTAGCCAAATTATTGTGTTTCAATAGGAAATTAACAAAATTTTTAACAAAACTATGTAACTCCGCAAAAGTAAAGCAAATTCTAAATTAATTAGAAATATTTTGCGGTTGGTGAACTAAAAATTGAACTTGAAAGCATGCAAAAAAAAGAGACAAGCACCTGTACAATAATTTCGATACTAACTGCAGTAATCATATTACACGCTCCAACACGTTTAAAAGTCGCTGCTTAAGCGGTAAATTCAAAATTATAAAGTTTGTCATTTTACCTGAATATGTCATTTTAGGCCAGTTTCCCTATAATCTATTATAAGGTTATGGCAAAAAAACGTTAGTACTTAAATATACAAAAATTAAAAAAATAATATGCCTTATAGAAGGCAATATTTTCAGATTGGTGTCTTAAATATTATATAAATTTTTGAACGCAAAAGGGTTTTGTGATTTCTTAAAAAATTCTTATACACCTTAAGTATTTTTTAAGTAAATATTTGCTTTTAGGTAACTTTTAAGCATAATGATGCAATAATGCCAGATTTTTGTTAAACCAATGTTGGTTTTGGTTATATACTGTCTTACTATGACTTTGTTGCCAATGTTTAATATACAGGATGTTCATTTAAAAGTTACCACTCAGTTATCTGCCAAAAGAGACAGATTTGAAAAAATCGCCAAAATATTTATTGGGAAGGAACGATTTTTACAAAAAATTGGACGGCGCCCCTTCAACCCTCTATTTACCAGGGTCCCTACCCAGAAATTCTTCAACGGGAAGGGGAGTCAAGTGACACATTATCTTTAGGCTCCTGACAAGTACTTTATAATCCTAGAACATAAAGTCAATATCTTCACCCACTACAAAATGGTGGTAATTTAAAAATTACCCAAATACCGGATTAAGATGGCTGTTTTTCCGAAACTAATAAAAATAGATGTACTTAATGTGGTATTTTTTATAGCTCTTTTAAACATTTTATTAATGGTGATATTAGTGATAATATATAGGGTAGGATAAAAGTGTATACTTTTATAATAAAGCACCCCGTATATTTTTTGACCAATAAAAATTTATTTACAAGAGCTTAAAAATACCCCATTAAGTACATCTTACTTCATTAGTTTCGGAAATACGGCCATTCCAGTCAGTAATTTTTAAATTACATTTTGTAGTAAATAAAGATATTGACTTTATATTTTAGGATTATAAAGTGCTCGCCAGGAGTTTTAAAATTATGTATCACTCAACCCCCTTCCCATTCAGGAACTTTGGGGTGGAGGCCCTGGTGGCTAGGGAATTGAAGGAGCGTTGTCCAATTTTTTGTAAAAAGGTTCCTCCTCCAATAAATATCTTGACGTGTTTCGGCGATGTTCTCAAATCTGTCTCACTTCGCAGATAAATAAGTGGTAACTTAAGAAAAAAAACCCTATATGTATTAATAAAATGATATAAAACTTTTCAATTATTATAGTTATTTATTATGGATAAAAATCACATTGTTGGTTTTAAAATATCTTTTAAAAGTTTTATTTCTTCATTTTTTAAACTCACAACAACAAGTCACCAAAAAAAAATATGTAAAAAGCGCCCATAATTAATTTATTAATTTTTTATAGTATAAATATCCTAAAATACCAGGTGAGAACAAAATTACTATCCAGCATTTTATTTCCTTTAGTAGTCACGAGATGCCGATTTTGGATATAATAGCATTTGCGTATTAGTTTCGGTTTAACCCGAAGTGATATAAACTTTGCTATTTTAAATAAAACAATCTGTAGAAAGCTGCGTCCAGACTTGGAACAATTTGCCAAACATTCGTCCAAACAAACCAACCTATTTGCGCGCTCCTTTGATGCAAAAAACCGACAGGCTCTGAATCACCGCGGAATCATTCCCCAAGCCCTTGGAACTATGTAAATTCCGTCCACGTCCACGTCCGCGCTATGTGGGGCTATGTGGCGCGCTATTTGGCACGGCGAATTGTTGCAAGTTTGGACGCAGCATTATAATTAGGATTTAAACACACAATTTATTTCTGACACAAGACCTTTAGTATATAGTGTGGGCCAAATTAATCTTGCGCACTTTTTAACTAATGATAACTTGTTATCTGTTGAGCCTATCTTTTTAGGGCTAATAAGTAAATAAATTTTCTTTAGGTTTGCTAATTTTGATAAAATCGATTTAGACAGGACCGGACTTACAGGACTTTTTCAAATATGATGCATTTAACTTCGTTGCAAAAGAAGTCAAATTTATCTACATTTAGGCTAATATGTTTAATTTTAATTAATTTACTGTTAAGTTGTGTCAGCATCCATCTCAGGAATCATGGTAACCTCACATTTTTGATTTTTAAAGCACACTAAAAGAAATTCCTATTAAAACCGTGAGAAATGCATGCTTATGGACCGCAGCATGTATCAAGAATAATTATAATTCCTGAATTCTCAAATTGTTGACCGATTTGCTTTTACTGAATCATTTTTCATAGTTTGTCTACAAGAAAAGGTATAAGCTTAATTGTAGCTGAATCTGATTTCTTTTGCAACGAGGTTAAATACAGTATTTTCAAAAAGTCTAGTGCTGTCTAAATCTGTTTGACTAAAATTGGCAAACCTGAAGAGAACACATCTACCCTTAGCCCTTAAAAATAAAAAGATAGCCGCGACAAATTAAAAGTTATTGCTAGTTAAAAAGTGTGCAAGTTAAATTTGGCCCACGCTGTATTTTTAACCTTTTTCTTTACTCTCAGACAAGCAACAAAAACGTTTGAAAAGGTCCAGACTACGCGACGGCACAATACCCATGAAACTGTTTATTGTGCGGTCTTTCGAACCTTTTAAACGCAATTTTCTCTTATAACCAAAACGATAGGTTATGGATATATTTTAGGTTTTATGTCAGAAATAACATGTAGATTTTAACCTTTAAAAATATACAGGCTGTTACAATCCAGGTCCACCATTGGAAAGTCAAAAATGGTGGATTTAGGGTTGGCTAAATATAGGGTCAAAGCTGCTCATATTTATGCTTAACGGTATTTTGTTTTAAAAATTATCCGAAAATATCGGAAATTTTGCAAATTTTTAATTTTTTTGTCAGTTAATAAACTTGCATATATTAATTTTTAATCCAACGAGATATCAGCCCCGACATTTATGTGACGTTTTGAACCGAAAAACTATTATTCTCTATTTGGCCATAAAAATTACAATTTTATCCCAAACGTTTGTAAAAATTTTCGTTCGCAGGTAAGTATGCAATAATTTTTTTATCACTGCTTATAATTATTATTTTTATAATTTAATAACAAGCTACAAAAATAAATGTAAATTACCTACATTTAATATTGCTTATAAAAATAAAGCAGGTAATTTAATTAAACGCCCCTATTAACTTTATTATAGACTTTCATAAAGAAAATAGATGAGTACATACAAGTACTACTAAAATCATAATTTTTTATGGCAAAATAGTAAATTATGGTTTTTTTGTACGATACGTAGCATAAATGTTATTTGTGATATGTCGTTGATTAAGAATTAAAATACGAGTTTATTAGGGTAGACACCAAATATTTTCCGCCTATTTAAAAAAACAAGGTTGATGATGGCAGCTCAAAGACAAAACGTCGGATCTTCAATTTAGTGACATCATTTTATATAATACAAAAAGTGGCAATAATAATGTGTCATTTATTTTGCAATATCTTTTTAAGGAAACTCAATAGAAAATTAAAACTGTTTTGTGAAAATTCGGGTACTTCCGTATAGTTTCGGAACAGCTGTAAATTTAAATGTTTTTAAAACGAAATATTGTTAAGCCTGAAAAAGCGCAAATTTTCTCCAATTCTATTAACCCTGTATCTCTTTTCCCGTTTTCGAGATGCCAATGGTGACCAGTGTTGAATTTACTAGCAGGCTAAGTAGGCTAGGGCCTAGAGTGGCAAATTTTTAGGGGACGGCAGATTTACTTCATAAAATGTTTATTTAGATTTAGAACCATTATAGAAGTAAAAAAATGAAAATAGGTAACTTTTTTTGTTTGCTCTTCAAATTTTTCCCCAACAAAAAAATTAAATAATTAGGGGCGGCAAATATGTAAATCCGCCACTAATAGTGGCCCTCGAATTTGTAACAGCCTGTATAAGGTGTTTGATTAAAATTATGAGAATAATCACATTTAGAGGTTCTAATTTTACAGCACATTCTGTTAAGAAAATAACTAATTAAAGCATTTTAAATTTGTGCAATGTGTATATCTTTTTTAATTACATATTAAGTGGTCGTTTGGCCTATAAAAAAATATAGGTAATGGATGTAGTTGCAGAGGTTTTTTAAATCATGAATGACCATTACAATTCAAATGTAAAAAAATATGCGGGATGTTTCATTTAAAACATCAATGTTTTTATCACTGCCGGTAAAACAGAAAGTAATACTTAGAACCTTCTATCTAAAAGTGGCATCTGGTAATACAATATAACCATTGGCGCAATTAGCCATTAGTTTTGGGGGGTTCTAGTTTATAGACTATATTTGCCAAAAACAGTAATACATTTTAAATGCCCAATAATTTTGTGGGGGGCTAACCGCCGTCTTGGGGAGGCTAAACCCCCTAACCCCACCCTAATTGCGCCTCTAAATATAATAATCTTAAATGTGAAAAGCATACGATTTTAGTAAAAGAAATAAAATGCTGAATAGTTATTTCGTTGACACCCGGTATAATTTTTAGATGCATATTTTGCTAACACATAATTACAATATTTATTGCCAATCTCCCAAGCTTTTAAAGCGTTACAACGTTTATTAAAAGTCAATAAATATGTAGTATAAAGTAATTCGAAAGCCCTGGATCGTTGGATGTAACGATTTTTTAAAAATAGCTTAGTCTAACCTGATTTTAAGTGAAATTTGTCGTAATATAACTTCGTCCACGGCAATGACTTTAAATTTTTCGTTAGTATTTTATCATTTCTTTAAAAAACCTATTGTTTGGTTCTGTTGGTACAAGCATGCATTTTGTTATTCGAGATTAGAAAAAATTTAGATGGAGATTATACAGGGTGTCCGTCAGAGGTCTGTACATAATGCTACCACAAATTACTTGGGCCAAAATACAACGATAAAAACGCAGTTTACCTTGATGGATAAGTAGATCGTAGATACAGAGTGTCAAAGCTTTCATTTAATTTTGCTTTATTTAATATTAAATATTTTGTAACAAGGTTTAGTTTGGAAAAGTTTTTAGAGTAAAGAATTTAAATCTACTCATGTTTTTGTTGTTAAATGTAAAAGAAGCTACCTACAGGACTTTGCTACTGCTGAAATTGCCATAACTTTTGTTTGCCCCGGAATATTGTAAGTCTAGTAAAAAAAAAATATCTCACATTTTCTGAATCAAAATAGGTGTACCTAGTCAATATCGTTGCCAGAAACCTTTTTAAGATATTTTAGAAAAAAAAAACCTTAGTTTAAAAGTTATTCGTTTGCGAGATACAGGGTTTTAAAGTAACAAAATTAAATGAAAACTTTGACACCCTGTATCATGCAAACGACCAACTTTTAACAAAGGTAAATTGCATTGGATCGTTGTATTTTAGCCAAAAAAAGTAGTGATTGCTTTCTTTGACAGATCTTTTAGAGTTTTTCGGATTGCATAAAAAAATAAAAAAAATATATGGAATAAAAGTTTAAAAACGGTTGCTCGTAGCCATAAACTAGGTATACCTTTTTAACCTTTTTGGTTAAAAAATATAGAAGAATTGGAATTCTTTACCCGACCCATAATATACTGGGGCCAAAAAAGGAATAATTTTTTTAAATAACCATAAAGTTGTAAGAACGCTTTTACACCCTGTATCTAGCAAACGATCAACTAATCGAAGCCCTGTATATTTTAAAGAAAACACAATAAAATTGAAAACATATGTAATTACATAACCTAAAAAACTTATTTGGAAACCTAAATAATTTTCAAATGTACGAGTTACATTATTAACAACAAACATTTTATTTATAAAAAAAATGGTTTAAATTAATTAAAGGAATCAAAGTGTTATTCTTATAGCTATCCAACAAAAACAACACCCATCTGGCTATGTATTGTATCTTGTCCTGGGCAAACAAGTTCCGTGTTGGGACACCCTGTTTTTTTCATTTCAAAATATTTTTATTTATTTAAAAAAATTATAAACGATTTGTTTGCTATTATTTGCCATTAATTATTAAAGTTACTTTTATAAGTAGTCGAAATTTCTAAGCACAATAAAAAGTGTTAACCTTGTTAAATCTAAAGAATTTATTTTTATTACAAAAACGTTAATTTTTTCCATTTTTAAACAAAACTTTTCTAAATATGAATATGGCACATATGTATTTGAACTGTATTTTAGACCTAAAAATACTTAAAAGCATTTACCCACAAACTGAAGATCTAAATACCAAGACGATTGTAATGAATTGTGCTTTATTGCATGACACTTAATTCTTGGAGACAAAAAAATTAGTAAATACAATAAATATTGAAATGTAAATGTCATTTAAATGGTGCGTATCGTGTGAAAACAAGTTATGTTGGTATCTAGCGAAACAAACTAAAACTCACTTAGCTGTAACGTTATTTTTGTATTTAAACAAGCAAAGAAAAAAACAGCGTTATAAAAATTAGCATAACTTGTGGCTGGCTTTATTTAATAAAAACATAAATGAATTTAAACTCTTCGATATGTATAACAATTTATTTTTAATGTTTTTATACTTTTTCTTAATTTCTGTAATCAATATTATATTAAATATAAATAAAAAACTGTTTCTTCTTTAGTAATATTTAGTCACACTATAAAAAAAATTAAAATAGAAACAGAAACAATAATAGGAAATTTGCATTCATTAGATTTAATAATAAGGTCTTAAAAAATACCAAAAAATGTTTAATATGATATTGTAATTTTAGCTTATATATAACAATAAAAACTAAACTAAACAAAAAGACAAATAAAGAATAATAGCCCTTTGCTTTTTCACAACGGTGACAAAAATAAATAGAAATAATGGTAAAATAACTTGCATAGTCGTTTACTGCAAGTTTGAAGACAAGAAAAATACATTTAGGTTATTGAATTTACAATTTTAAAAGAAAATCAAATTTAAAAAAATACCATAAAATATGTCCAATTTAATAAAATATAGTTTATTTGCTAAACATAAAACTTTAAGCCACAAAATCATTTTACTATTAGACATAACAAGGTTTCAGGTCATTGATAAATTCTTTTATTTTTAAATAACATTTTAAAGGGCATGCATGTCAATTAGCTAGCATAGCGAATAACCAGAGTTTATTAACTAAAAAATAGTTAATGCACTCTCTTGCTGCGCCTTTCAAAGTGGCCGGCAAGGTCTAGCCACCGTGTACCATGCGAATTGAACGACTGCACAGTATAGGAAAGGCTTTGTTTCGGCCAGCAAGTCGTCAAAGATAAGACGGGGCAAGAAGGGCTTGATCAGAGCCGAGTCCTCGAGTGCTTTACCTATTATTTTAGTTAATAAACTCTGGTATAACTTAAGCAATAAATAGGGTGTAATTAAATTGATGGCTAAAAATAGAGGGTAAGATTTCTAAGGTTATTTTAGGAAAAAAGTTCATATAATGTCCATGTCCCAATGTTCAAAACCCCTTAACTTTTAAGCTACATGGTGTAAAGTTTTGCGAAAAAAATCGTTTTCTTATTATAACTTTAAAACTGTTCGAGATATTTTTATAAAATTTAAGACGAACCTACTAATCACCAATAGGCATTTTTTACACCATTGTTTTTGTTACATAAAATTATTTTTTAAATTCCCATTTGTTTTGCAACAAATTGGCCTCTTCAGTTTTTTTTGCTTGATGCACCGTTTTTGCGTAAAAATAAAAACCATTTTTGATGCATTCTTGGTATAGCAATATTATTTTAAACTAGTAGTCTGGTGCCCCATTTTTAGTTTTTACGCGAAAACGGTGCATAGAACAAAAAAAAACATTAGGGGTCAAAGTTGTAAAGTAAATGAGGACTTAAAAGATGATTTTGTTTTTTAAAAAACAATAGCGTAACATTTAACGTAATGTAATGTAAACATATTTAAAAATATTTTACATTAAAAAATTACATTGTTACTTAGTAGGTGTGTGCTAATGGGAATATTTAAAATAGTTTTAAAATTATAATATGAAAACGTTTTTTTAAAACTTAAATACCCTGTACCTTAAAAGTAAAGAGGTTTGGAACATATGTTTATATAAACTTTTCTTCCTACAATAGGCGTAGAAATCATATCCTGTATTTTTAATCACTAATTAAATTATATAATTAATATATTATATTAATTATATAACTTTATTATCTATACATTTAAATAGAAACAATAACTGATAATACTTATAAAGTTTATTACTATATATATATATATATATATATATATATATATATATATATATATATATATATATATATATATATATATATATATAAATTATTAATATTAAAAAAATAAACATATACCTAAATATATAGATATTGGGTAAAATAACAAATTATTTTTTATTAATAATACTTATATTAAATTTTACATTATAATAAAGGATTTAAAATTTATTTATTATTGTTTGCATATTTTATATTAATTCGCATATATTCAACAGCGTTATTTAAAAAGCCTGTAAATTACAACCTGTTTCAAACGAACGAAAATAAAGTATATGTTTTCACATTGTATTAAATTCTGACAACATTTTATAGTCCCTAATTAAAACATTATTACTTTTTATTTATGAATTGCATTTAATTATTAAAAATAAAAATTTAAAATTATTCGGTTTATTAAAATAGGTTTTAAAATTATTTGCAGATAAACGTAGCAATCTACATGTAGGTATACAGAATCAGCTCTCAGCAGAAGATTAAAATGAACGAGATTTTAAATTATTTTAAATTATTAAGTCCTGTAAAAGAGATATCTGCATCGCTTTGCTTTTTTGCTGTCCTAATCACGTTTAGGGATTGGTTTAGGAACCTGAAAACTGGAGTGCAGGGTACTATCGTCGGCAAAACTATGAATAAAATTAGTTTTGGACGAGAGAAGGTCGTGATGTAAATAAAGAAGAAAGTAGGCACTCCAGCATTTACTTGGTGAAAGCTTGAAGAGTGCCCATCCACAATAACTAATATACGTCGATCGGAAAGATAACTAGAGAGCCAAGTACAGAGTTTGGTTAAAAGACCATAGGAGGGAAGATATGCCAGACCTGGTCAAAAGCTTTGGATATATGTTTTGTGTTGCGTTGTTTTTTCTTGTAATTATAGACAACCTAATTAAACCGGGTTCAATCTAGTTTAATTAAAAATTCCAAACAATTTTACAATTAAAGTTAAACTAAGACAGATTAACCCGTGTCCCACACGAGTAACGAGTAAACCTAATCTTAACCGAAGGTTTAAATGCACCAATACTTAATCTTTGCCAACAAGAGAAAAAGCAACAGCGCTATTTGGCAACGACACACAGTCACATATTAAACAAAATAAGGTGTTGAGTTAGATAGTTAGATCTTTTGCTAATGCGGCAAATTGCTGCTCAAAGATGTCTTGGAGCTTTATTCTAGACAAAGTATGTGTGGGTTTAAATCATGACTTATAACAAACACGAAATAGAAGCTGCTTTATAGAAGATTTTCATATACAGGGTGGTTATTTGAAAACGGAACAAAGCTAATTTTGGAGTACTCCAGGTCATTTACAGAAAAAAACACGTTAATTTTTGATTTTAGGGGAAAACATTCTTTGCCACTCTCACCCCCGAACTGCAACCCTCTAGCACGAGTGAGATTTACTGCCAAAATCTTAAATGAAAAGAGGGGTTAAGCAATACTTATTTTGAAGGTTTTTTGACCCTGCTAATACTTTCGTTGGTATGACAGCTTTTCAAAATTTAAATTTTTATTTTTTAATGTATTATATTAAATTACTTGTAAGAGCAAGCTACTTTAAACTAGAAAGATATAATAAGGGTTAGTTCTCACCCACACCAGAAAGAATTATTGATATCTTATTTGGAAGATCGTTTAAGCCTTATCATATCCCCTTAGTTTTAAGAAGCTTGCTCTTACAGGTAGTTTAATATTATATATTAAAAATAATTGACAAGCTGCCCTATCAACAAAAATAATAGGAGATACTTTAAATTTGGCAGTTGTTTCCTGAATCGAGGAAATATTAAAATTAGTATCACTTGACCCCTTCCTAGTTCCAAGCGGAAACACTGTTATTGGTGACTGCGAAGTGGAGTTTGTTGACAAATACATATATCTGGGTCATGAAATACGAATCTCGAGAGATAATCAGACATGCGAGTTAAAAAGAAGAATTGCCCTCTCTTGGGCTGCATATGGTAAACTTAGGGATGTAGTTGAAAGTAATCTCCCAATCTGTCTAAAGCGAAAGGTTTTTAATCAGTGCATTCTACCAGTTATGACTTATGGCGCTGAAACTTTAACTTTGACCGTCACATCTGCTAAGAAGCTCAGAATAACGCAGCGTAAGATGGAAAGATCGATGCTTGGTGTGTCAATTCGTGACCACGTTAGTAACGAAGTTCTACGTGCGAGAACAGGGGTCACGGATGTTGTCTATCAGGTGGCAAAGCTGAAATGGAACTGGGCTGGACATGTAGCCCGCATGACAGATGGCAGATGGACGAGGAGGTTGCTCGAGTGGAGACCAAGAGCTGACAAAAGAAGCAGGGGAAGACCTCCGACGCGATGGACAGATGACATAAGAAGAATGTCTACAAATTGGATGCAAAGTGCTCAAGACCGAGGACGGTGGGCAGAAATAGGGGAGGCCTATATCCAGCAGTGGATGCAAAGGGCTGATTGATGATTACATATAGGATTTTGGGGTTTAGTCTCACCCCTGCTATAGAGTTAAAGTTTAGGGAGTAAAAGTGAAAAAATATTTCCCCTTAAAAATCAAAAATTTACGTGTCCGAACGCTTTTTTTAGGTGGCCTGGAGTGCTCAAAATTAGCTCTAATTTTTTTAATGATTATCCTGTATATACGGCGTTATTAATTAAAGCTGCCCTTCACTTAAAGCCCTAGGTAATGTCTGACCAAATAAGTTGCATTATTTATAAAACTGACAAAAGTAACCCTTTGATTTCTAAAACAATTGTAGCACTTAACTTTGTACTTTAAACACAATATTTACATTTGTCCGTTTTGCATTTAAATAAACTTGGAAAAATAGGACAAAAATAAATGTCGTAAACAATTACAAAGACAAGAAGAGAAATTACGAGATTAGGTAGAATACTTCAAAATAATTACATACTTACCTAAAATGGAATTATGCAGGTCATGCAGCGTAAAATAATTTCGTAGTCATATGAAGGAGACCATGCATAAGCCTGCAGGCCAACCGTAATTATAAGTTGCAAAAACACAAAGGAAGCCTTACGCTCAGCAGTTGTTGCATTGGGGAGGCAAGAATGGAGGCGTACAGACTGACCCACGATAAACCGTAAAATTTAGATCTGGACACATTGAATTAAAAAAATGCCATAATGGATATATAAACAGACTATACAGTGAAAACCTAAAGTCCGCCCTCTTTTTAAATCTACACCGTTTGGTATATTTTGATAAAATTTGGAATGATAAGTATATAAGCAAGTCGGTAGTTTTTGACATATCAATAACAAAATTAAATATTAATATGACAGCTGAGCGTAGTATTGGGAAAAAATTAAATAAAAAAGGTGGTCTTGTGGCACATTATTTTAAAGCCCTTGACATGGACATAGAGTACTTTATAATCCTGGAATATGAAGTCGATATCTTTACCTACTACCTAAATAAACAATTTGGATTTTCATATTTCGAAAACTAATATATTTTTTTTAATTTAATATTATTATTATAATAAATGTGTATTTTCTTAAAGGTCTCTAAAATGGTAATATAATATACAAGTTGATTCTTTAAAACAATATTTATTGTTTTAATTATTGTATATTTTCACCAATATCATTAATAAAAAGATCTTTAAGAAAGCCTTGGAAAAATACCACATTATTTTTATTTAACTTTATTGGAATCGGAAATTTGACCATCCATATTAGGATTTTAGAATTACTTTAGTTTCTACCTGTATAACCGCACAAATCGTTCCCAGTAAATTCTTTTAAATAACAATACTTCAAAGGTAGAACTGGACAAACAAAAACGTAAGACCCTCTCCTCGGGGTCAAACCTGGTATACGGACGAGTTCAAAGCGATGAAAGGTTAGGAGTAGGTGTCTACAGTTAAATACAAAAACTCGTTTAATTTCCCTACTGGAAAATAAAATCTTTGAATTTAAAGTAAAGATCTTTGCGATTTTACCTAGGATTAACATTAAAGGGCCCGGCACAGATGATACAATAAATATTCTTAGGGACAGTCAATTAGCTCTTGGATTATTATTAAGCCCAAGGTATCATTTTATCTGATGCCGGAATGCATCGCGGAACTTAAGGAACTAGAATGCAACAATAAATGGTTGATGTCGGTGCCAAGGTATTGCGGAATCAAAAGCAATAAAAATAAAGACAAACTGGCAAGATGTGGTTCGGCCACAACATATGTCGGGCCAGAACCCGTCCTTCGAGTACCAAAGAGTACCTTCCAAAATGCGGCCCAATACTGGGTAAAGGACTAAGGAAGCCCCGCACTGGGACAGGTTTTCATACTATATAAATGGAAAAACATACATCAGAGGACCATGCGCAATAAGAGCCACAGAACTGGTTGGACTAAGTAGAAATCAGCTAAGAACAATCACAGGTTTCCTTACTGCGCATGCTTCCATGATGTATAATCTGAACATAATGGTGTTATACAACGGAGACCTGCAGTGGGATCACGACCCTCGATTCTGATAGAATGACGAAAGTTGCCCAATATCGTGGCTGAATTTATGGAGATACACATCGAATCGAGTGTCATGATCCCCCTTCTGGACTGCAGATTAAATAGAGCAGAAACCCAAATAGTAGCGCATTCTGTTAGAATGTGAGGCATTGGATCACAAAAGACTGACAATTTTTAGGGATTTTAGAGTGTTTTTGGAAATATACGGTACAAACTCAGCCGACCTATACCATCCATAGATGAGAAACGTTTAGATCCGCAGTAGCTTAAAGCATTTTTCGGATCATTACGACCACGCCTAGTAAACAAACCGGTGTGTTTCGAAACATTCGTGTTTTAAAAGCATGGCCAAATACAAAACTGGCTTACCGTCCCTCGCCGTGTTCCCTGTATTTTGAACGAGAAACCCAGACAACGCAGTTTAAATTTTTCCTGATAGAGACGACCTTAGGTCAGTATATAGCTGATCTAAGGTGACGACAAAAAATAGGTGGTGTCCAAGAGCACAAACCCGTTTTTTTCCTATGAAACATAACAGTGGCAATCCATCCAGATCATAACGAAAGTATGATACAATAAGCCTTCGAGCTGCAGCACCTCCGCACAGTGGGGCCAGGAATCAAAAACTTGGAAATAATTAGAAAAATGAAAACAAATATGGGGCCACTTTTTAATTTAATAGGTTAAATTCACATTCCAGTCTGAATGTTTTGGGTAATTTTGCTTCAGTTCTTTTTTACATGAGAATTTAAATAATAAATAAACTGCTGCTCAATTCAATCGCAACTGGAATTTTTTTTTTGGTGAAATTCAAATCGTTTTTAAAGCTTTGTAGACAAACTTTTTAGAAAAAAATGGCTCTTTCAATTTGAGTAAAGTTTTTCTTGTTTTTATTCTACAGGGTGTAAAAGAAAAGTCTTATTTTTACAAAAACTTTGTCCAGAGCGACATTTCACAAAAAAGTATTTTTGTTTTTGAAATTATAGGTTGTAATTTGTTAAACCATTAAAAAACAAATTTCTTTGATTTTTGATATTTGCTTAATTTTCCAAGATATTGTTTTTTTTCGAAAAAAAAATATTAACTCGTCAGTAGCGTCGCAGTCGTAATAAAATTTTGCCAAATAATAACTTCTTAAAGTTTCCGTAAACCCCACATATTCTGTATTTAAGATTTTAATTGCTTTTTATAACTTTAAAAAAAATGTGGACATTTATCTCGGGACGGAATTGGTAATTAGGGTTATTTTGGGGTACTTATTAATTTACTTAGAACACACGTTACCATTTTTTATGTCTTAG
This sequence comes from Listronotus bonariensis, assembly GCA_014170235.1. NCBI lineage: Eukaryota > Metazoa > Arthropoda > Insecta > Coleoptera > Curculionidae > Listronotus > Listronotus bonariensis. Next base: position 215,520 of record JACEGR010000003.1, read on the forward strand.
TATTTTTTGAAAAAAAATAACATGCAGGGTGTTTCAAGAATCATGTATTCCACATTTGTATTTTTTAAGGGGAATGAGGTTTTAATCCTTACATGATTTAACGAAGAAAATTCAAATAAACCTATTTTCTGACTGTCTTAATCTTTAAAGTACAGGGTGGTAAACTTCAAAAAATATATCTTTCTTTTACAATAACTAGGATGCCACTGTAAAAATTTTAATATAAGTTGGTACACATCCACTTTACATTATAAGGCATTTTTTGATGTATTTTTATTTCTTTTAGTGACATTCAAGCGGGATTTAAATTAAAAGTCTTGCAATTTTTATCACAACACCAAAAAGACATCTTCTTTTAAATTTTACATTATAGCCATACAAGGTGTCCGAAAAGTCAACGATAATACTGAAGGGGCAGATAGAAACAGCCCATAAGCATCCAAAAAACATAAAATGGCCTTAGTAAAAAATCGTTAGTTTTTGAGATATTTGCACCTGAAATTCGCCAAAATAGTCCCCTTAGATCAGATTTTTGATTGTCACACCTAAAAAATTATTATTTTTAAATTTAAAATTTAGTTTTGCAGCACTTAATAGCCTTTTCAATAATTAAATACCAACAATTTAAAGGTTGTCTTCGAAAAAAAGTGTGTCCACGAATGGACTTAACTATACTTGTTCCATTCAAAAAATAAAGAAGGTGAGGAACTTTTAATATCTTTATAGTATTTTAAGGTATTTTTTAAAAAATATTTCTTTAAATATAAATTTAAGCAACTGAACTCCCTAAATTGTAAATGCTTTATTAAATTACACTCTTTTAAACGTGACCACTTATATTAAGGGCCTGACCAATCATTAAATGAATTAATGCCAACTTTTGAGCATCTGGCCCCACTTTGTACAGGGCAGGCGAACGGCTATTTAAAAATAAAAGAAAACTGTTGCATTAAAAATAACAAATTTACCCAAGGCGTTCAATAAATTTTCCTAATTTGGAAAATTTATTCCTCATAAACAAGATCGCCCAATCAAGCAAATAAACAAGGGTTTAAAAATTGCTTTTGCAAGACTGATAAAATTTTTACATTAATTAATATAAAACAATATTTTTAACGGTAAATTTATCTGGTTAGAAAAAAACCACCTCAACAAAAATCGTATTTTTTAACCGATATAGTCGAATCAGTTAGGTAGGTCATAAATTTTCAAGCAAATTGCAGCACATTACCTGCTAAAATACGGTTGCAATAAGTGAAGCGTGATTTTAGCAAATATATTAGAGTTTTGGTAAGCCATAATAAATGCATTTTATGTGTGAGAAAACTGATAAACGTTTTGTAAATTACAAAATATCCAAGCAAAATAAAAAAATATTTTTAAAAATGTAATTTTTATTATTTATATGCTTTAATATTTTTTAACGAAATTTATTACTCTGGGAAAATAGGTCCGGATATTATTAATTTAAACAATAAAGATTAAAACACACATAACAAAATGTCAATTTTTTTGCTTTTTGTATCACTTTGATTTTGCAGCTACATTTGTAATAAAAAGATTTTTTTTATACTTCTTTATAATAAAATACGTTATTAAACACATATTTTTTACAAAATTTAATAGAAATTAATTAAGAATTCCAAAGTGATGAAAACTAAAGAATCGTGTATCTCGCGTATCTTTTTAAGCACTAAATTTCAAAATAACAACGTTATGTCACGCTAACTGGTATTTTTATTGTTGTTCATAAATATGAGGCGATAATAATGTAACAATTTTTAAAAATATATTAGCATCGAACTAGCAAACGGGTTAACCGAAAAATCTAAAGTTTTTACCATGGACGTAGATTTACATGCTCTTCAATAAACTTTAATAGAATTTTTCTTTAAATTAATTAGGGGAGCCAATAATTGACCCCATTAAAAATTACATGGGATTTCCTATGTGCCCCCAGCGATGCATCACCCGGTATAAAAAGAATACATAAAAAATTTAAAAATGTTAACAAATTGTTTTAAGATTTCATTTTTAGAGTAAGGGGGCGTATTCACCAAAAAGCAAGCATTTCGTCGTTTGCTCGTGTTTGTTGACATGTTGACTCTTCGTCCACACGAAAGCGAATACAATAAAGATTGCAGTTGATCCATAATTTTTTGCGAGCGAATTTAATATGGCGGATTGGAAAAAATTATTGTTAGCTGGCTCTGCTTTTGTTGTATGGAGTTAAGTGCAAAAGAAAAAAACGGTTTTGCCATGCAACTATTTTTAAGAACGGATTTATTTATAGTTGCAATAGTCAATTGCCTAATTTAAAAGTGTAACATGACTACAGAATATTCCAGAATTTTTACAGAATGTAAGAATTATAAACTTTTCGAAAAATATTGCCTTGTATAAAATTCCTGCTTAAGGGAAAATACATTTCCACACAAATATTTGTAGGTTTAATGCACAGGGTGTCCCAAAAGTGTTTTTTTTTTAAATCTATAACCTTATCTGGAGTTGTTTCGTTCCTAAGATACTGGTCGTTAATTATTTTTAAAAAGTCGGTATTTTATAAATATCTTAAATACGAAGCCAGAAAAAAATGAGCGATACTAAAGAGTTGAATTTTTGTATTTTTAGTTGCTTTATAAGAAAAAATAAAATCTACATAAAAAAGTGGTGTACATTTTTTCTCAATAATATTTGCTGTTGTGCCTATTGAGGCATTACTGAACCCAATAAAGTCATTCTAGTTAAAGCTTTAAGAGCGCTTTATTACAAAAAACAAACGGACGAAATTTAAACCAAATGGGTTTTAACACCCTGTATTTCAGAAACAAAGCAATTTCGGACATATGTTTATGGGATTTTTTATAAAATAATATAGGAAATCACCCTTTAAAGGTTCATGCCGTAGTTAGGAAATACTCTGTATGTTAATTTGGAAAAAGTCTTTTTAAGCCACCCTGTACATCCACCATACATTTATTTTTGTGAAAATGTCTTTTCTCATCAAGTAGGACTTTTTAAAAAGTAGCACTTTTTTTTGTAAAGGTTATAGTTAAAAAGATTTGCATTTGGTAAGAACTTCCGAAGACACGCTGTATATAAAGACACTATACCTATTAATTTACCATTCCAGTCCGAAAAAGAGTATACAGCAAAGTGACTAAAGCACGAACATTTCTAAAAATGATATCCACACCGAACGAGCATAAACAAATATTTTCTTTGACGTACCGCCTTCCTGTCGACCTTTTTGAGCGCGAACAAACAAACGTTTCTTTGCTCGCTAGCTGGTACTCACCGAGCGATTACGGATGCAGAATGCTCGCTCGCTCTTGTTTGCTCTTGCTCGCTTTTTGGTGAATACGCACCCTAATATCACTTAAAGTTTATGTAAATTTACAAATATTTCTTAAACAAATTTAGTAAAAGTCAGTTGTTATTTTGTTACGTCCGACCGTGGCTAAATATTACCTTGTAAATTTAAAAAAATCTGTACCTATGATTTTTATGTTTTTACATCTAAAAACGTATTCTTGGCCAAGGATAAATTGTAAATTACCCTGTATTAGTTTTAGTTAGTTCAGCTAATTAAAATAATACTCAGAAAATTTCGAATCGGGCTGTTAATTTTATAAACCCAATTTACAGTTTGCTCGCTAAAATGTGATTTTGTTAATCGGGACATAATACCAGCAATAACAAGATGTCATTGGGCATTAAAATAAATTTATTTTATAACCCTAATCATTTATTTATGTTTTTCGCGGAGGGCTTATTGTATGCTGCGTATGTAAATAGTAAGTTGCTGTTGCAAGCTTTTTTTCTTTCTAAAGAAATAAAAGAGTTAAAACTCCTTAGTTAAAACAAGCAGTTGAACCCTTTCATTTTGCTAAAATGATTTTTTCTGCTTTTAATGAATACATATTTTCGTTAAGAAAGTTTTTTTGTTGAAGATTATACCAAAGTAACAATATTATTTATAAACAAATTGTACCTAGCAATAAGCTAAAACTTTGTGTAGTAGATACTTACGATGAATTATGTATTTTTTACGTTAAACGGTTTTATTGCATTAAAGGTAAAAATCATTCGGTAAGTCCTAGCTGCCAAATAGCACCAATCTTCTCATCAATCTGGGGATTGATCAGACAAATAATAGAACCGTTGGGCGTAGCGTATCCAAAGTAAATAATATGATAGAAATGTAAAGTGCCCAACAATTTTATTATTTGTCTCATTAATACCCCAGATTGATAAGAAGATTAGTGCGATCAGAAAGCTAGGACTTACCAAATTATTTTTTAGCTGTTAGTACAACAAAACCGTTTAACATAAATTTTTTACATAATTTATTTTCAAGTCTTTAGTTTTGTTGTTAGTTAATACTTCTCAGTCTATTGAGTTTATTTAATTACTATAGCTAACTTGAACTAACCAATGATTTTATATTGAAGTAGTTGTTAAAAATATGTAATTTGCCATTTTCTGGCGGCGTTCATCGTAAATTTTGTTCTTTTTTATGATAAGCTTTGTTCTGCCAACCAAACTCTTTTATTTAAAACCCAAATTAAGGTTGTAGTAAAGTAATATATATTCCGCCATTTTGTATTCGCGGTCATCTTGGATTTACAATCATAAAGAATATATTGTATTTTATTGTCAGATTAAAAGTGTGTACCAAATTTTAGAGCGATCGGTCTTCAGGAAGAGGGTCAAATTCCAATTACTTGATTTGACCCAAGTAACAAATAAATCATAAATAAACAGGTCATATTAAGTAAAACCGTTTAAAACATCTTCTTCTATTTTTACAACCAAACGTTAGGAGGCTGTAGATTTATTTGAAAATAGATCCTTTTCCAATTTCATGGTATATTATGTATATTAGGGTGGGTAAAAAATCGGACAATTTTGATAGGAAGATCAATTTTTCTCAGTCCCATACAAAAAAATTAATTTCTCACCATTTATTAATCATATAGCCAAAGTCCAAGAAAGTTTTTGTAGAGAAATGAACATACTACAAAAAATGTCCTATGTCTCTTATATTTTTTGATAAACATAATCATTAAAAAAGTATTTAGGGTCAAAAATTGGAAAAAAAACTTTTTATTTTAAATTATGTAATTTGCCGACAAAGAATTATTGACAATTAAGTTTCTACTATTTCCATCGGAAATTAAAAGCTCTTTAAAAGGTCTCTTGTACTTTTTAGGTAAGTTACAATATTCAATACAACAAGGTACTCTTCAATATTTGAACTTGAATATTTTTTTAACGGTTAAATTTATTAAAAAACTATAGAAAACCATTTTAGTAAAGCGCCTTATTTTCTACAACATTTTTTTCAGAATTTTGTTGTATTATTAACGAATGGTAAAGTATAAATTGTTTTGTGTGGGACTGAGAAAAATATGCCAACCTATTATAAGGCGGATCTTCCTATTAAAATTGAGAGCCTTTCATTGCCGATCATTCTCTGGAGGTGCCTGAGAAACAATTTTTCAGTGTCAGAAGTCAAAATAAAAATAGTCAATTTCTTGAGCCACACAAATGTTTTTATTTTTGAAGAAATCCAATACCTAATCGGAACTATCATTTATTTTATCTTTACAAATAAAGTTGATTTCAAAATTTTATAAATTAATTACCATTATTTTAGCTTTAGCGTTTTTTCTAGTTTAATTTTTTTTGTATATATTATATAAATTATAAATAAAAATATAATAAACAAAATCCTTAATCAAAAAACAAAAATATTTAACCAAAACTAGCAAACACATATGTCAATATACAGATTTTAGGGCCAAGCATAATAAACGTAATTAGTAACCAGCACCATTTTAGCACAATTTATTCCATTTAATAATTGCACTGGAGGGTTAAGCTTGCCCCGGAGATTTTAGATTGGTTTCGAATGACCTAAAGCTCATTACAATTCCACTGCTTTACTAGGAAAACAATAACTGGTTACCACCTTGAATGGTTAACAATATTGCTATTTATTGGAATTCAGTGTTTAAAACAAATATTTGCAGCAATGGGGTACATTTAAGTTGTTTAACAGTATGGTCATATGATGCACCTGTTTGGGACTATAGGTTCTAAATTAACTATTAATACATTTACTTTATGGAAGGCAATGCATGGTAAGGCAACTAGGTAAAATTGTATATATCCAATAATCCGCCAGTGCCAGTGGTGGAGCGTGAATCCTAAAACTAAGAAGGGTGAAACTATAATAAGGGTAAACTTCACCTAGTCAAGAAACAACAAATCTTTTAAAAATAGTAATCACTTGAAACACGCTTGAAAATATTTGAGAGAATAGCATGACCACAAAATCTGCAGTCTTCTATTGGCGCGATGATGAGTAATATCTGAACTCATTCTTAAAACTTCTTAACAAGCCGCCACTGTGTTTTTCAGATATACAGTAAATGATATCGAGATCGGGTAAAATTTGGGTAAGGGAGTATCACTTAAGGTACTTTTTGGTATAAAAATAATTTCGGTTACATGGTCTATGCACAATTTATTTTAAATATCTGAAATTATTGATTTGGTTTTTAGGTCTATAAAAAAAGAGCATGACTTCGCTGATGTGCCGATAAGCGGTGTTTTGTGGTAGATCACGATTTGACTTTTTATGATTTAGGTTTACTTTGCCACTGGTTCAATAAAACAGAAAGCCCAAAATATTGCAGCAAAATATACCTCCTGCATCCAACATAAATAAGCAGGTAAAGGCAAATACGTTATAAGGTGTTTTGTTAAATCAATAATTATTATTGATTTAACTTTTACAATTATAATCAATAACAGAACTGAGTTTAGTATTGTAGTAACGCGCTTTGATTTCTTAAACAATCACTGATACGTCTGGGTAACTTCTCGAAAATCAGTCGATTAATTTTGTGCTCTTAAAACAAATATTTGCAGCAATAGGGTACATTTTGGTTGTTTAACAATATGGTCATATGATGCACCTGTTTTGGAGTATAGGTTCTAAATTAACTATTAATATATTTACTCAGTGGAAGGCAATGCATGGTAACGAAACTACGTAAAATTGTATATATCTAATATTCCGCCAGTGCCAGTGGTGGAGCGTGAATCCTTAAACTAAGAAGGGTGAAACTATAATAAGGGTAAACTTTACCTAGTCAAGAAACAACAAATCTTTTAAAAATAGTAATCCCTTGAAACAAGCTTGAAAATATTCGAAAAAATGGCATGACCACAAAATCTGCAGTCTTCTATTGGCGCGATGAAAGTAATATCTGAACTCATTCTTAAAAATGTATTAGATGGCTAAGCCTCCCTTGCTTCCCCTGACAAGCCGCCACTGTGTTTTCCAGATATACAGTAAAGGATATCGAGATTGGGTAAAATTTGGGTAAGAGAGTGTCACTTAAGGTACTTTTTGGTATAAAAATAATTTCGGTCACATGGTCTATGCCCAATTTATTTTAAATATCTGAAATTATTGATTGGGTTTTTAGGTCCATAAAAAAAAGAGCGTGACTTCGCTGATGTGCCGATAAGCGGTGTTTTGAGGTAGATCACGATTTGACTTTTTATGATTTAGGTTTACTTTGCCCCTGGTTCAATAAAACAGAAAGCCCAAAATATTGCAGCAAAAATATACCGCCTGCATACAACATAAATAAGCAGGTAAAAGCAAATACGTTATAAGGTGTTTTGTTAAATCAATAATTATTATTGATTTAACTTTTACAAATATAATCAATAACAGAACTGAGTTTAGTATTGTAGTAACGCGCTTTGATTTCTTAAACAATCACTGATACGTCTGGGTAACTTCTCGAAAATCAGTCGAATAATTTTGTGCTCTTAAAACAAATATTTGCAGCAATAGGGTACATTTTGGTTGTTTAACAGTATCTATGGTCATATGATGCACCTGTTGTGGAGTATAGGTTCTAAATTAACTATTAATATATTTACTCAATGGAAGGCAATGCATGGTAACGAAACTACGTAAAATTGTATATATCTAATATTCCGCCAGTGCCAGTGGTGGAGCGTGAATCCTTAAACTAAGAAGGGTGAAACTATAATAAGGGTAAACTTTACCTAGTCAAGAAAAAACAAATCTTTTAAAAATAGTAATCCCTTGAAACAAGCTTGAAAATATTCGAAAAAATAGCATGACCTCAAAATCTGCAGTCTTCTATTGGCGCGATGAAAGTAATATCTGAACTCATTCTTAAAAATGTATTAGATGGCTAAGCCTCCCTTGCTTCCCCTGACAAGCCGCCACTGTGTTTTTCAGATATACAGTAAAGGATATCGAGATTGGGTAAAATTTGGGTAAGAGAGTGTCACTCAAGGTACTTTTTGGTATAAAAATAATTTCGGTCGCATGGTCTATGCCCAGTTTATTTTAAATATCTGAAATTATTGATTGGGTTTTTAGGTCCATAAAAAAGACGTGACTTCGCTGATGTGCCGATAAGCGGTGTTTTGAGGTAGATCACGATTTGACTTTTTATGATTTAGGTTTACTTTGCCCCTGGTTCAATAAAACAGAAAGCCCAAAATATTGCAGCAAAAATATACCGCCTGCATACAACATAAATAAGCAGGCAAAAGCAAATACGTTATAAGGTGTTTTGTTAAATCAATAATTATTTATTTAACTTTTATAATTATAATCAATAACCGAACTGAGTTTAGTATTGTAGTAACGCGCTTTGATTTCTTAAACAATCACTGATACGTCTGGGTAACTTCTCGAAAATCAGTCGATTAATTTTGTGCTCTTAAAACAAATATTTGCAGCAATAGGGTACATTTTGGTTGTTTAACAATATGGTCATATGATGCACCTGTTTTGGAGTATAGGTTCTAAATTAACTATTAATATATTTACTCAATGGAAGGCAATGCATGGTAACGAAACTACGTAAAATTGTATATATCTAATATTCCGCCAGTGCCAGTGGTGGAGCGTGAATCCTTAAACTACGAAGGGTGAAACTATAATAAGGGTAAACTTTACCTAGTCAAGAAACAACAAATCTTTTAAAAATAGTAATCCCTTGAAACAAGCTTGAAAATATTCGAAAAAATAGCATGACCACAAAATCTGCAGTCTTCTATTGGCGCGATGAAAGTAATATCTGAACTCATTCTTAAAAATGTATTAGATGGCTAAGCCTCCCTTGCTTCCCCTGACAAGCCGCCACTGTGTTTTTCAGATATACAGTAAAGGATATCGAGATTGGGTAAAATTTGGGTAAGAGAGTGTCACTTAAAGTACTTTTTGGTATAAAAATAATTTCGGTCACATGGTCTATGCCCAATTTATTTTAAATATCTGAAATTATTGATTGGGTTTTTAGGTCCATAAAAAAAAGAGCGTGACTTCGCTGATGTGCCGATAAGCGGTGTTTTGAGGTAGATCACGATTTGACTTTTTATGATTTAGGTTTACTTTGCCCCTGGTTCAATAAAACAGAAAGCCCAAAATATTGCAGCAAAAATTTACCGCCTGCATACAACATAAATAGGCAGGCAAAAGCAAATACGTTATAAGGTGTTTTGTTAAATCAATAATTATTGCTTTAACTTTTATAATTATAATCAATGACCGAACTGAGTTTAGTATTGTAGTAACGCGCTTTGATTTCTTAAACAATCACTGATACGTCTGGGTAACTTCTCGAAAATCAGTCGATTAATTTTGTGCTCTTAAAACAAATATTTGCAGCAATAGGGTACATTTTGGTTGTTTAACAGTATGGTCATATGATGCACCTGTTTTGGAGTATAGGTTCTAAATTAACTATTAATATATTTACTTTATGGAAGGCAATGCATGGTAACGCAACTACGTAAAATTGTATATATCCAATAATCCGCCAGTGCCAGTGGTGGAGCGTGAATCCTAAAACTAAGAAGGGTGAAACTATAATAAGGGTAAACTTTACCTAGTCAAGAAACAACAAGTCTTTTAAAAATAGTAATCACTTGAAACAGCTTGAAAATATTTGAGAGAATAGCATGACCACAAAATCTGCAGTCATCTATTGGCGCGATGAAAGTAATATCTGAACTCATTCTTAAAAATGTATTAGATGGATAAGCCTCCCTTGCCTCCCTTGACAAGCCGCCACTCTGTTTTTCAGATATACAGTAAAGGATATCGAGATCGGGTAAAATTTGGGTAAGGGAGTGTCATTTAAGGTACTTTTTGATATTAAAATAATTTCGGTCACATGGTCTAGTGCCAAGGGAGCACTAGCAACGTTTAAATTTTAATTTACTTTAAATATATAAAATTATTAGTTGGGTTTTTAGGTCTACAAAAAAAAAACATAACTTTGCTGATGTACCGAAAAGCGGTGTTTTGAGGTAGATAACGATTTGACAGAAAGCCCAAAATATTGCAGCAAAAATATATTAAATAGATATCTGCATATAGCATAAATAAGCAGGTAAAAAAATACGTTATAATGTGTTTTGTTAAATCAATAATTATTGATTTAACTTTTATATTTATAATCAATAACAGAACTGAGCTTAGTATTGTAGAACGCGCTCTGATTTCTTAAACAATCACTGATACGTCTGGGTAACTTCTACGAAATCAGTCAATTAATTTTGTGCTCTTAAATATGTTTACATTTTTAATCCGATAAAAAAATTTGAGGAAAAAAGCTCAAAACCTCTAATTTGCAATTGCATGAGTCGGAATAACACAAGCTTCAATAGCCAAAAGTTTTACTTGGAAAATTTGGGGCTCTGCTATCAAACCCCGAGCTCTGTGTTCCAAGTATTCCCGAAACTATATCTAATAAAATGTTTTAATAATATAATACAATTTTTTTCAGTTTTCTAAATTGACACACTTGCACCACGTAAGCTCCACTTAAAGTAACTAAGTTGATATATATTTCAAAGTTTTCGTCATTAAGTATTTCTTTTTAAAATATAACTTTAAAACAATCTGTTTAAATTTTAAGTTTCAGACTTTAAAAAAGTCTTAAAAACTCGATTAGATAAGCCTTGGTTATTAAAAACTAAACTTTTTTAAGTTAAATAAAAATCACTGCACTTTTAATATAAGATTAAAATAAAGTTGTAAATAATATCTAGATGGTTATCTTTCAAAGCATTGGTTGATTTCCAAACCCAAAATAGGTAATGCATTTATGAAAGACTGCATTTTACCCAATAGTGATTCATTTTATCTAATAATCGCGCCAAAAGCGCTACGGTATATCAATCGGCGAATAATATGATTTAAACTGCAAACTACTTGCAGTTTAAACCATATTGTTCGCCGATTAATATACTACCCCGAAAATAAGTGGCCATAACCGAAAGTGGCAAATAGTAAGAGAATATGTTTTAATTAAGTAAAAACTTGGTAAAAGACAATCTTTACCAGCGATCGCGTACATAGTAAAGTATTGTGTATTTTAAAAGTAATAATTAATTTACCATAGAAATTAACTTTAATAAGATCTAGTCTTAAATACTTGTCTAATTAATTATATTAAGTGACAAAGAAAATATAACGCCTATTTTAAATAAACTTAATACTACTTTGTAAGGATAGTTGGTGTAAAATTGTAAAATACTTATCAGTCACTTCTTTTCTTATATTACCATGTTTCACAAATCCGGAATGAACTACCTCTAAAGAAGTTGTTTATTGTACTGTAGTAAATTTATGGTGTTTATTTAAATAGTTCAAAGTTCTAACGGAGCAAGCACATTTTAGGTAACTTAGTAAGTTTGAGGTTTTGGGGGTAAAGTTTGCATAATTATCGTAGAAGGAACATAAATAACAATTCTTAATAATATGGAGACAGTTACCAGTAAAATTAACATTAAATTAAGCTTTTGATATGCATACTTTAATACATTTTGTAAACGTAGCGTTGTGTTAGATGCATTGACCGTATTAAAATTCACCACTAAGAGGGTTGATACGTCTCTTAGATAGTTAAAGCTAATGGTCAAATATATTTAACAGTTTATCATTATCATTATAACTCCAATTTGGTCCACTGATGAAGTAAGCCTCGTGTAGTCTGCCCCACTCATAATAGTGCTGCGCCGACTGCATCCAGTCAGGGTTCGGTTTTCATTGAAATTAAAAAAAATGGATACATGACATTAACAATTTTAATATAACGAAATGAACCTGGAAAACGTAATTCAGTGTTTTAGAGAAACATATATCATTTATGTCAACAATATTAAATGATTTAACCCACAATCAAAATATATGATTTTTAAATAGTTCGTGAAATAAGTATGACCAAGTAAATGACTCATGGTCAAATTTAAAACCATTAGCAGCCAGAGATAAATTCTAAACTCCTAGTACTTGGATTGTGCATTTGGTTTTAAATGCCTACACATTTTTTGAATTATTATTATTTGACCTTAAAAGGACATTTACCTTGACCTTGAAAATTACTTTAAACCATAGGTAAACAAACGTAAGCTGTTTTGCTCTTTTTATTCCAGTAGTCAAAATGATTGGCTCTTATCTTTAAAAAATAATGATATTACAATCATTTCAAAAATTAAGCCTTGTACCATTCTTCAGTATGACAAAACAAATATCCTACTTTGAGAATTTTTATATTCCGATTTCTAGATGGTCTAAACGACATAAGATCTATAGCCCCAGTGTGCGGCGATCTCTATTTTAGTAGACCTTATTTCTCGGTGTTCATTAAAGGATTCTTACAATTCATCGATTGTCGGCCATTCGTGCCATCTGGCCGGCCAAGTTCTACATATTTTAATAAAATTAACTTGTTTCTTCTAGTTTCTTGTGTTGGGATTCGATTCCCAAAATTAACCTCTTCATAGCATGCTGGCTTACATGTAGTTTTAAATAATTTTTTTAAAGGTTGTAAGTTCTTATAATCCGTATTTTTAATAAAAAAGTGATATTTTGTACCATGCAACGCTCATCTATTGTTACTTAGATATCTAGAACTTTCACCCATCAAACATGTATGAAATATAATAAAGTAAATAGTAACTTTTATGTAATTCCATAAATAATACCAGCTCTTAAAAAGACCTCGTATGTTAGCTGAAATAAGATACTTTAAAAATGCGTCATAAATTTTCTTGTTAGAAGAAGCCATAGCTTAACGAGTGCATAAAGCATCAAAATGTACTGGCGGCAAGCAACACCAATTTTACTTTGGCTTTAAGTGTTTCGCATGCGCCTTGCGTTAAATATATGGTTCTTTTTTAAAAGATTTGAATTTGGTTTTAATAAGTTAATTTTACGTGATTTATTTGATTGTTAAAATAATTTTATGTAAAATCATTATTAAATTATTGAAATGTTCATGTGTTTGTGTTTAAAAAAAGTTTTAAAAGGTGTTAAAATTTTTAATACCTCTACGGTCTGATTCTACCTATAAATGAACAAAAGAAATAATTGGCACAATTAGGTCAAATGAAATTTTGTGGAAAGATAAAGCGTGTATTAATAATATATAATAATAATTATGTGTAATTAGGCAATTAAAAGACTTACCTAACCAGAACTAACCATGACCCTGCACCTATACTTAGGTAGAAAATATTCGAGGAATATCAACATAGTGCAAAATACCGAAAACCAAAGGCAAAGTATAGGTGGAGGGGTCATGGTTAGTTCTGGTTAGGTAAATCTTTTTTAATTTCTTAATTAAACCCGAAACTAATACACACCTTATGAATCTACCGAAAAATTGTGTAATTTTTTTCTTTTGTTTATTCATAAATACAATCATCGTGCAGGCATAAAAAAATTAACACGGTCAGATCGTACAGAGCTCCCTTAAAAAAAAAAAAACACTCACAAATTGCCATGCGATTTTAAGGTTAGAAACGTTTTGCGCATGCGGGGGCCTCGGAGCCATAGTAAAATGGGTGTCGCTAGCTAGTTCAGTGTTGTGTTGCAGCAACTAACAAAATTTGGGTTAACCTGTAGATTTATTTTGGATCCTTATTACTTCTTTTGTTATATTTATGTAAATAAAATATTTTTTTACTATTTTTTTTCTACCAGGAGCTTAATTTTCCTTGTTTATAAATATAATATTAAACACTTTGCATATTTAAACACTTCTAAAAATTAAAGTGTTTTTCTCGTATAGGCCAAATTTTTGGTTAACCCATTGCTATTTCTGGAATCAAATATTTATTTAGGCATAATTTATTACATTTAATATATACACCAGAGGGCAAAGCTTACCCTAAGGATTACAGATCTGTATTGAATGGCCTGAAGTTTATTGTGATTGCTTTATTATGCCGACAATAACTGGTTTAACCCTAACCTAAGTGGTATACACCATTACCATTTGTCAAGATTAAATATTAAACTAATATTTAAAAGCTTCATCACGTTAAATTAAAACAAAACAGTAAGTGTTTAAATTGGAATGACAGACAGAAAGGTCACATATACAGGATGGTCCCTAAGTAATAGGGCCAAAATTTCACTGAAAAATTGACAAAGAGAAATATTGCGACTTAATTGAACTTGCCTCAGTACAAAAGTTTATATAAGCTGAGATACATGGTATCACAGTTAAGAAAATATTTATGAAATATTTCGCTTATATCTGATACGTTTTAAACATTGTAATAAAGCACGGTATATAGGGGTTTGTGACATGAGGTATTTATATCTAAAGTTAATTTTTAGGTGTTAACTAGAAAACGCAAACTTCTTTGAATTTCTCCAAAACATCGCAACTTTTTGTGCTTTCCTGTATGTACAGTGCGTCTAATCTTACTGGTCCACATTTTAAATGTCTGTTACTTTTTTGTGTCTTAACTTAAAAAAATGATTTAAAAACAACTTGTACAGTAAATTATTAAGTTTTTTTTTCTGTTATAAAGATTACACAAAACAATTTTAATAACAGAATATATCGACATAACTTTCTTTTTTTTTTAATGGGGCACCCTGTATATTAAACCATAACATTACATATAAATACCCTATGTTTAAAAAACTAGATACCGAGTTTTATTACAATATTTAAAACGTATTAAATATTATGAAACTAATTTAAAATTATTGACTGAACTTTGACACCTTGTATCTAAGTGAATATCAACTTTTGTACTTGGGTAAGTTTAGTTAAATCGCAATATTTTATTTCCTCATTTATTTAGTTACATTTTGACCCATTACTTAGAATACACCCTGTATTAATTATTTTTAATAGCTTTATGCCTAGCTGTCCTACTTTCCAACATAATTAATAATTAAAAATTAATAGTTTAAAAAACTAAAAAAACACGCTTTTATATGCAACCGAACTAAAAATTAGAAAATAATTTTTCATTAAAAAAATATTGTCATTTCATAGTAAAAAGCGTGGGGTGCATTTTACTATTTTTTCATAACTTTTCCATCATAGATATTTGCAAATATAATAATTATAACATTTAATATATTTATCACCCCACGCTTTTTACTATGAAATGACAATATTTTTTTAATGAAAAATTATTTTCTAATTTTTAGTTCGGTTGCATATAAAAGCGTGTTTTTTTAGTTTTTTAAACTATTAATTATTTTTCATTTTTAGTTTCTGCTACTCTTGACAAAATGGCGAAAATTTTTTTAATGAACAAGAGTGGCAAATTTTAAAATTTTTCCAACAGATTGCAACTCACTAAAAAATTTCTTCTTCATTAAGTAGCAAAGTTTGAAATTTTGCCAACAGATGGCAATCCAGGCAATGTTTGGACCGTTGCCAATATATTGCAACCCACTAAAAATTTCTTCTTCATTTAATAGCAAAGTTTGAAATGTTGCCAACAGGTGGCAACCTAGGTGTTGTTTTTATATTTTTATAATATAAAGGAAAAATTTTTTCCTGGCGATCCAAAAAAAAGAATGTTAATTTTTATTAATTGCACATTATGTATTATGTATACATTACACATAATGTAATTTTTATTATGGAATCCTTGAAGTAATGGTGCAACTAACCCTATATTTTTATTGTTCATAAAAATTGAACACCCATGGTGCAACTAACCAAATTGTGTAAAAACTAAAAAATTTCTTCTTCATTTAATAGCAAAGTTTGAAATGTTGCCAACAGATGGCATCCTAGGTGTTGTTTTTATAATATAATGGAATTTTTTTTCCTGGCGATTCAAAAAAGATAACGGGATACTGTTTTTAAATTATTGCATCTTCATCGGTCCTTGACACGTGTGCAAACCGTTTGAGCTGGCTCAAACGGTTATTAAAATATGAAGGACCAAAAGTCGTCAATTTTTCACTGACTGACTTTCTTCACAAAATTAATGATATCCTAACAATAATATAAATGTGAAAAAGGTGAGCCAAGTTTAACAGTAAAATTATGCTTGACTGTGGGCTTCGCCGCAAAAATAAAAGATCTAAATGAGTGCTAAGTTCTGTACAAAACCTTAACACGTATAAGCTCTTGAGGGTTAAATTTGACTTGGCCAGTTTTTTTCAGAATTAAAAAAATATTTAAATAAGTTAAATAACTTTATAAAATGATTGATGTAATAAAATCTGGCTAAATTAAATATAACCTACTTTAAGATCTTATACATATTTGTATTTTGTACAGAACTGGACACTTATTTAAATCTCCATTCTTTTGCGGCAAAGCCCACAGCCAAGCATAATAAATTTAGTATTGTACTTGGTTAACCTTTTTACATTTATGTTTTTGGTGGGATCATGTTTGCCCGATAACCAATTTTTCCCCTGTGAAAAAAAATGCAATAAATAAAAATGTCAACTGAATGAGTTTAATTTTACAGTGTAAAGTTCCTTGAAACTTTGGCAATTGAGCCTGTCCACGATGTCTACAAACTTGTTTCAAACTACGTTTACAATGCATTCCGGCTACTCTAAACAACATATGGAGTTTCTGAAAATGACAGAAGAACAATATAAATCGTTACGTTTAACTAGCTGAGATAACATCTTTAAAATGTGTTTTAAGAATATTTGTAAACAGCAGTGTGGGACATAGAGTTTAATTTTTGTTCTATTTGTATAAATGTGTTTCTCATAGGTGTTTTTCTGTAATCCTTTGTTTTTTAACATAAAAAAGTGTATCGGCATTTAACATAAATATGTATTGTTTAAACTAGTTACTTGTTTGAACTGAAAAAATGGATCGTCTATTTTTTGGGCTTTTAGAGACAGGGTAAAATTTTGCAGAATACTATTTATGATCTTACCCTTTTTTAAATAGTATGACAGTAGCTTGTTGGTATATCCTAATCCTATCGTAAGGCATTTTGGTGCAAAAAAATTGGTACTCTAAGGTCAATATTTTAATGAAGCCTTTTTATTTATATTAAAAAAATAATAATAAAAAGGGTATTAATATTGATTTTAAGTCGTTAACTTATTCAAAAATCTCTTAAAAATAAAGTAAATTTATTTTTATATTATAAGTTAATTTTAAAATAAATGATTTAAGGCAAGTGTGCCGCACTAGATTGGATTCAAAAAAGTGAGTTGTATACACTGACATATAATTATATAAAGGAACCTTTCTATGCACAGAAGTAGCAAGTAAAATATTTAAACTTGAAGATGCCAGGTCCCTTTTCTAATTAAGTTAGGTACTTTTACACTAGAATTATGGCAAATTTTTTAAATTTTAATGTTCATATAACTTAAAAATTTATTTTTGCATAACATTTGTGAACTAGACCATCGATATGTAAAACCAAATATTTAAGAAGTAATTAAATTTGGAGGGTCATTTTATTCATTTATTTTTTATTTTAATAAAAGTAAATATACTGGCACCCTCCTTTAAAATCTTAAAGTACTAAATATTTCTGGTTAAACCGGAATAAATAAAAAATAAATAAAAAAGTAAAACATGTATATTTATCTCAAATACGTTATACGAATTTTTTTTATATTTTGGCTTTAAAGGTAAAACTTTATAGGGTAAAATTTTATAGTTTAGAGACTAACAACGATTTTGTACAAATTTGTAATGAAATAGAAAAATTCTTGTTTTTGTAAATTATTTTACAAAGGCTTTATAGAAGTCAAAGGTGTAATTATAAGGATTTTTATACTACAAACGTTTACTGCAAGTTCTAAGAAATCTTATCTTTTCCTATTTTAAAACATCATAATCGAAAGTAAGATATGCATTTCTTTATCACTTGTTTTCTATTTAATCCGCAGTATAATCCAGGGAAACCTGTGCACCTAGGAATAAAAAATATATTTTAAGACAAAAAATACATTTTAAGACAAAATTTGCTTGATAACTTTTGTCTTTTACGATATGCTAACTTTTATATTTCTAAATTCAATTTTTAAAAGTATGAAATAATTTTTTCTTGCCAAATTGTTTTTTAACCCACAAAGACCTGTACAAGGTTTTACCACAGAATATTAGGGGTAATGGGTTTTTAAATGTCTAAATTATTTTTGCTAACGTTTTAGTAATACTACTTAAAACATAAAATTATTTTTTATGCAGTATCTTAAAACTTTAAAAAACTCTAAATCAATGAAGGACGAAAAACTAAAACTTTTTTCGGAAACTGGCAGATGAAATAAAAAATATTTAAAAGTTACAAATAATCCGACAAAAAGTCCTGTTTTTAAATTAAAATTTAATTTTTTTAAGATTTGTAATTAAAAAAATCTAAATACATGTTTATGGTTAAAGTCATTTTTATTAACTGTATTTTTTTAGCCAAGTTCTAAACCACTATTAAACGAAATTCTTGTAATAAAAAAGGTCAAAAATGGCAAAGCAAAATTTTCGATTCTATTTTATAACAAGCTCTTAAAATAAGAGTTACATTAATTCTTTAAAAGAGTTTGTTATTCTGTAACTTAGTACGCTAGAAAACTCTAGCATTTTACACTTTTATTTACTTTATCTTATTAGCATTTACCCCGTTTGACTTAAACATATTTAACGTAAATTGTTTAAATATCATTAAAACTTTGCAAATTTATTTATGTATATAAAAAGAAAATTAAGTGATTTAAAACACCTCCAGTTAAGAAAAACAAAAGATGAGCAAATAAACCCAAAAAAACCTGGAATAATACTACGTTAGGCTCCAAAGGCTTATTTATTCCTTATCTCAATCTCACACTGATCAATTCGTAAGACATTATCTTCTTGTTCAGTTTGTATTCGGGTAGATTTAAAGACTTTTGTTTCCAGGGTTGACGAATGTTTGTTGTTATTTAAAGGAAAAATCCAAGCAATTACAGGAGGCCGCCGAGGCTTCCGAGATACTTTGGATTTAAATTCTATGACTAATTTCAAGCAAAAATTATTCTTTTCACTTTTTTTAAATTTCCTAAATTTAAATAATTTGGGTTTAAAGTTGCCAAGACATAAATTCTAGAATAATAAAATAACATTGTTGTGACTAGGTTGCATAGGTAATGTAATAGTTAGCACCTTGAGTTGTAATAATGGCAGCTGTGGGTTATTTTATGTGTGTTTATGTTGTGTTAAAATTATTTTTATTCCTATGAGAAATGCGCGGACACAATAATAAATAAAATAACCAACAGCTGTCAATAATGAAAATATACAAACAATTGAGCATTATTTCGCTTAAGGTGCTAATTATAAAACTACCCTTGCAAACTAGTGGCGACAATATTATTTTATTACTTTGGAATTTATGTTTTGGCAACTTCAAACCCAGATAACTCAAGAACTGTTAGAAATTCGGAAAAAGTGAAAAGACATTTTTGCTTAAAATTAGTCATAGAATTTATATCTCGGATACCTTGGCGGCCACCCTGTATATTAATATCAATATATTTACGTTTAATTCCAAGTTATTGCCTACCACGTTGAGACTAATCTAATATATTTTATAAATGTATGGAAATATTTCAAATTAAGTCATTGCATATTAATCCACTACAAATTAGGTTAGAGCAGCAACCATTTTTTTCTGGTTTTTATTTCGTACATTTACCAAAATCGTATATCCTTATTACTTTTCTAAATTATACTTTATAAAACAATGTATGAAGTAGATCGTGATGTTACCTAACACATGCGGAATACTTTCAAAACTTAAAGGTTTAATTATTGGATTAAAAACATAAATATCCCAAAAATTACTGGTAAAATATCTTCTTTTACCTTATTAATTTAAATTAACAAAGCAGTACGTGAAGTAAAGTTTACCTGTTAAGTTAGGAAAATTTGGCAACATCGCGGTTTTCTACCATTACTGCCTAAACCCTTCACGTTGGGGAAATATCCGGCTCTGTGGTAAGAGGCACGCTCTTCGCATTAAGATCGAATTTGCAAATATAATAAATTTGACATTTCTTTCACTTTTATATACACATGTATAATACGGTGTTATAAGGGAGTAAATATAAATTAATATTAAAGTACGATTGTTCTTTTATTGTTTAACACATTATTTATAAATTAATTACATGTTGTTTTTAAAAATATTACATAAAATTATAAAAAAATATTGTTTAAATTTATGTGCAAGACTTGGAAATAAACAATTAGCTTAATTTGTTAATAATTAAGTTATCAAGATAAATAAAAAAAGAAAATGTTAAGGAAAGGTAAAGCTATAACTTGCGTAACCTTTGTTATTTACTGTTAGCAATACATTCTAAAGAATGATTAACAGATTTTGAAAAAAAAATGAATAATTTTTTATTACCCTGTAGGATGTGCTGTTAAATTTGAATAATCGATTTTCTGAATGTAAAATATTGGAGATAAGTAAGATTAAAATTCACCCTGTAGGATGTATTGCTAACAGTAACAACTTCAGCCAAAGTAATAAATTTACTTTTCCTTAACATTTTTTTATTTTAATTCTCTTAATAACTTAATTATTTAAAGATATATGGTCATTTCAATTTGGGCATTTTTGTATTAAAACTTCTAAAAAATCAAGCATGTGCGATAATTTTTGTGGGGAAAGTACAATACTTAAATTTGAGGGGTAAACAAACCCCTTATAATCTTTACATATACATATATGTAAAGACTCCCCAAAAAAATGATCTTATATGCTAGATTTTTACAGAAGTTTTAAAACAAAAATGCTTAAATTTAAATGACCATATATCTTATGTCAAGATAGAAAGTGTTAAAATAATCTTCATTGTAACATCAATAAGGTTATTTCGTATTATATTTAAATGTAATTTTTATTATGTTAAATGGTATAAAGGATACAATAAAAAATCAGAAAAAGTCGATTTTAGTTAAAATTACATTAAAAAGCAATTTTCCAAATATGAAATTTCTAATTTTACTATTTAGTTTTTAGGTTTTACACACAAAAAATAATTTAATATACAGGGTGTTCCAACTCTACTTGTACACAAAATAACTTTGCCCCTCTACAAGATACAAAAATAAACCTAGAATAAAAAAATGTTTATTCGGATACACTCATTTTATTGACAGTACCAGGTTATATACAAGGTGTCTCAAAAACCTAATTTTTATTGTCGAGTAGGTTTTTTTTTAATGGAGCACCCTGTATATTTAAACAAATTTTGACCGTGTATTGAATTCTACATCAAGTATGTATAACACACTTTACGTCAATTATTGCTGGTTTTTGAGATATCAACACTATGCTTACAATATATTTATTAATCATTAAAAGTGAAAAAAAATTGGTTTAAGTTATTCTGTCACTGTCAGAGTGACAACTTATATATAATCATGTAATTAATTACCTTTCATTATAAGAACTACAAATAGGTTAGTCAGCTATTTAGTTTATTTTAGAAACAAATTTACTTACTAAACCCTAAAACCAGCCATAATTGACGTAATGCTGTTTTTTTAACCAAAACTAACCAGAACTAAGTAAATATGTGTCGAAAATAGAAATAAACATAAAGTACCCCTTAGTAGTTTTTACAATAAAGGGTAAATAATTCCATGTTATTATATTATTTGTCACTCTGACAGTGACAGAATTATTTAAAAATATTTAGAGCCACAATATGATTTTCTTTCTTCACTTGTAATCGTTAATGAGTATATCAGCAATATGCAACATACTGCTGATATATTAAAAACCACCAATGATTGACGTATAGTGTTTTATACATTTTTGATGAAGAATTTAATACGGAGGTAACATATACAAGGGGTGTTTCATTTAATAAAACCTTCTTAACAATGAAAATCATGTTTTTGCGGCACCTTGTATATTAACTAGTACTGTCAATACGAAGAGTGTAGCCGAATAAACATTTTTTATTTTAAGTTTATTTTTGTATTTTGTACAGGGGCGTTATTTCGTGTATGAAAAAAGTTGGGTCACTCTGTTTAAGTTTCTTAAAAATCTACTAATTTTACAATGTAGGTAAAAGAATTTTAAAACATGGACATTACACAAAATCATATTTGAGTTATTTAAGGCCACATTTAAAGATAATACTCAGGACGGTAATGGATGATAGACAGTTGCACTTCAACTATTTTCCTTTGTTCCATAAACTCAGCGATTTATCTTTTCGTTTCTCTTTACGCTTTATAACAATATATGGAATTCAATTTCCAAAGTAAAATTTAGCTTTTATAACCTAATACTCCTCGATCAAACCCACAGAATTGCCAACAATTTACTCTACTTCTCAAAGTAGCTACGATGCTCAATTTTAAGTATCAAAATAGTTACTTTGATAAATTTTTAAATGTCAATGGCTGTAAGAAAAAAACAAGTTTTTTTATCTTTGGACAATCCACGAAGACTTAAAGCCTAAATACTAACGTACCGTAAGTGTCTTAAGCTAGAGGGAGTTTGTTGACACGGGACTTAAATACTTAAAGATTTGGGGGAAAGAAAAGACCTTTGCGGGCAGCTGGTTCCAAATTCTAAAAACTCTAGGGATAAAAGAAGTGGAAAGTTTGGGGCTTCGCCAATTGGACCGTATAGAGATGCATACATGTGGCACCACGAGTTTCTCTGTTGGTAACCGTTAGTGAAGGAATTATACTGGACATTTTTTTAAAACAGAAGCAATGGAAGTACCTATAAAAAAGCGATAAATCTCCCACAGCCCGACGATGGACAAGAGAGAGAAGCCTTTCTGTAAGTAAAGGATCATTAACGAGGCAAACAGCTCTTCGTTGAAGGAAATCAAGAATGCTAAGGTGTGGGGGACGCCATGCCCCAGATATGAGAACAATTTTTCACGGGAGGTCGGATTTGAGGCACATACAAAGTGTACAAATTAGAAAAGGAAAATTACTTTTTAGCTTCAAAGAAAAATCCAGGCTTTGTTAAATGCTGCCGTGGCTATATATACAACGTGTTTATGCCTGTTAGGTTATTCTGAAATGTAACGCCCATTAAATAAAAGTTGTCTTTGCTCTGCAAAACTTAGCCGCTTAATAAGTAAAGGATGAGTATTTGATGACTCTTTTCGGGACAAAAACATGATTGTGCTTTGGATGCATTAAAATGGACGAGATTTTTGGCGCCCCAATCCAATATTAAGTTAAGGTTCTGTGTCAGTATAATAAAATTTTATCTTAACTTGTAAATTATCCAGTTAGAAAAAATATTAGTTTATTACAATTAAAAAAATACATAAAAGTAATTTTTGACACCTTAGATGGTACTTTTATACCCTTTATAAACGACAGTAAGACTTTTAAACATTATAAATCATCCTTGCAAAGTAAACAAGCTCTTAAAAATCCCTTGTTTTACATTACAAAGACTGATCATTATTTATAATGAAATAACTTCTGATTTTGAAATATTATTGTCCTTAAGCTTTAAAGAACAGGAAAAATCGATTCAATGTCGTAATTATTTAAATTTAAACGCCTTCATGTAATTATACAAGGTTTATTTAAATTAAAGTTTTTATAAAAGTTTTCAAAATTTAGATAATATTATATTATTTTAGTATATTTTTACTTAAATTTTGTGTCATAGTTTTGGAAAAAAAGGATAATCATACATTTAATTTAGCAAGTGCTGTATTTAACATTTTTTTTTTTTTTTTTTTATCTTTGGACAAACCACGAAGGCTAAAAGCCTAAATACTAACGTACCGTGGGTGTCTTGAATGCAATTTAACTTGGAATGTAAAGCAGTAAAAAAAATATTTAAAAATGCCTACGGGATGGCGAACCAATGGCACGCGAGCCATTAATGGCACGTAAAATATTATTTTGAGCACGTCACTGATCTCAAAGTTTATTGTACAAAGCGTGAAACAGGTATTTATTATTATTATTTTTTAATAATCAAAAAGTTGAAATAAGTTGATGGCTCGTCTATGACCTCATTACACATTTCTTTAAAAAGTGGCACGTTAATACGTAAAGTTTGGCTACGGAGATTTTGGTCGAAAGTTTTTTCCAGTACTAAAGTAGATATAAATATTATTCAAAACTAGCGGGTTTACTGGAAATGCAGTCATAAAATAAATTTTGTAACTGAATCCCAAATTACCCTGGTTTTAATATTTTTAAAACTAATCAGTAACGAAAACTTGTATTTTTATTATGGAAGAAGATTACTTTTTAAAATAAAAAAATAAAATTGGGTATGTTGATATTAAACACAAATATGGATATGATAATCTACTTTACTTGTTTTCTAATACTTCCGGTTTAACCGGAAATGACTACTACTAACAAATTGTAAGTGGCATCACCGGTAAATTTGATCTTATTTTAAAAGTATTACATTCTAAATACAATGACACCTCACATGTTTATTTTAAATACTTTCGGCGTCAATTTTTTTTATATAGGATTTTGCAAACTTTCACTCTGCTCACAGAATTTATAAAAAACAAAAGACGAATAATTCAATTTTTGCATGGCTACTTAACTTGAAATTTACCGTTTAAGCTTGGACATTGCATTTTAGATTAAAATTTTTAGAATTAAATTTTTCACAGCTAAGCAGAAGTGTTATAAAATTATACAGGGTGTTCATTTAAAAACTTACCACTCAAGTTATCCGCGAAAAGAGTCAGATTTAAGAAAATCGCCGAAACACGTCAAGATATTTATAGGGGGAAACGTTTTTTGAAAAAAGTTGGACAGAGCTTCTTTAACCCCTTAACCACCAGGGCCATCCCCCTAAATTTTTAAATGAAAAGGGGGCCGGGTGATACATCATTTTTAAGCTCTTAACTGATAACTCTAGTGGTAAGTTTTTAAATAAACACCCTGTATATAAGTTGTCATTGTATTTAGAATGTCATATACTATCAAAATGACCGCATGGGGGAAAGACCTGGTATATATGTTTCATATACTTACTTTCCTGCTTTTTATATTTTGTTAATTAGCAAAAACACAATCAATATGACAAAATGTCTCATTAAAACTTCATTTAGGGGAAAAATTACCCACTTTTTCAGATGGATTCACATAAAATTAAGAAAAGTTAGACGTTTGCCCTTTATGTTCATCGCAACCACAATGATTAATTCTTAGCAATTGCCTTTTGTGGCCCAGGTTCCCGAAAGGTTATGGCGGCTTTTACAAAGATAATTTCTCTTTTGGAATCGTTTTTCCTCTGAGATCAATTCTTAGGACACCAATTCATTGTTTTCCGGATAAAGAGTAGATCGGACATTGAATACGGCGATATCCATGGTCAAGACAGAGGCGCACATACAGGGTTATTTTTAATTTAGTATGTTTCTCTTAAACACCGTATAGAATGCAAGAAAATAAAAACATTTTTCAAATGAAATTATGTTGGAAAATGCTTCGTTTTCTTAATACAGGATGTTTAAAAAAATGCCTTTTTATCATAACTTTCCTATTACTTCAGATAATTTCACAAAATTTAGTACACTTTTTTTGACCATTACATTACATTTTTTACTGTACAAGTTTAAAAAAAAATTACCAGTGGTGTTCGAACAAGGTTTGTATTTTTTTATTTTTTTTTTTAATAAAAAATGGTTCGCCACTGCTTTTTTTTTAAATAAATATTTTTTTCAGATACTACTTTGCAGTTAATTTATTCTCTTGATAGGCTTTCGTACGACAGACGGTTTTCGTTTAAAAAAATAAAAGCCATTTTTATTAAAACTCGGTAAAATGCTTACATATTTTTTATTTTTATTACACAATATTAAGTGTTTGAGCTTATTTTAAGACTCATTAAACAAAAACAAATTTAACATACGAAACATTGTATCAGATTTTAGTAATTTTGCCATAGATCAAAATAGCTTTAATTTTTTTTTAACAAACACTGCGTTGTACGACAAAATAACAGAAGACCAAATTAACCCCAAAGTAAATGAGCATTTTAAAAATAATATTTGTTCAAAAAAAAGCAGTGGCGTGACGTTTTTTTTCTTTAAAAAAATCAAATCTGGTATCGCCACTGGTATTTTTTAAAATTGTACAATTAAACATGTAATGTTATGGTAAAAAGAAGTTTACCAAATTTTGTAAAAATATCTAAAATGGTAGGAAAGTTATGATAAAAAAGGCACCTATTTCTTATGACTTAAACACCCTGTATTTCAAAAACGAAACATTTTTTAATATAATTTTATTTGAGTAATGATCCTATTTTCTTCCATTCTTAACAATGTTGGAAGTAATATATCAACCTAAAAATAACCCTGTTTACTATAAAAATATGCTCTTAAAATGTTTTAACACAAGAATAGTTTTTTAATTTGATATGACTTGATATTAACCTTACTTTTAATACTACAATTTGCTTATTTTGTAGGGGAAATTTAAAACGCGAAATAGTAACAAAAATTTGGATTTTAACAACTTTACTAAAATATTTTATTTATTTGCATTCAGGTATTTGGATTTAAATGCCTGTTTGTTATCATAGCCAAACGCATAATTATGTCCGCGGTCATGCAATAAATTTTCTAAAGTTAAAATAAAAAAACGTCCAATATTGTTGACCTCATCCAACTTAAAACTACAACTTTTAATAAAAGAGTTTTTGTTTTTATCCTAACTCCAGGCGTACTTTGTGTAAAAATATCATTTAAAGTTATTAGTATTAGTATAAGTAAAATAGATTTTAATACAGAATACTGTAAAAAACTGAGAGTGTATTATTTCTTTTTAAAACCCAAAGAATGATAAAAAGTACGATACACATATTTTTAAAGAGGTTTTCAAAAACGTAATATTTCTCCCTTACCCGTTACAATATCTTTTAGGTGCCCAATATGGGTGTTTCCTGTAGTTTTTAAAAAATGTTTTTACATAATTAAAAAACTCTTAAAATAAAAAGTTGTGAAGGATTGAAAAAAAAACAAGAATTGGGAGTTTAACTTGAAAATTAGGCCTTGGATTTTGTGTTAAACATACAGAAGCATGCGGTACCTATAAAAGCGTCAAATATAGCCTACCCTGTACATTTAAAGATAATAAAAAGTTAAATAGTTAACACAATAAGTGTTGGGATCGCTCGAGTAAAAAGTACTCAAGTACTCGAATATTAAACAAAACCCGTTATCACTCGATTTTTGCAATGAATACTCGAGCGATTTATTTAAGTGATGAAAAAACAATGCATAGTTTTGAAATTATTAATAATATATAACTGTAGCAGTGATCGAAAGGCAGATTGATTAATATGGGTTGTTTGTTCTACTCAAAACCGATTTTGGATTTAAACGCAATATCGGTATTTATCCACCCTTGTTGTACATCACGCGGGTGATGATGAACCACAAAATACTTCTCGAATTTAATTTATATACTATTTCCGCAGGCCATCGCCAGCCTTCGGTAGCAATAACCAACGAATGATTTCGATCATTTTGCGAACAGTTTTTAACAAGGCGAATCATTCACAGCTTCGAGCACCAAGCGAACAATAACTCGAGTACTCGACTACTCAAGTGATCACTCGCTTATTCAAATCGCTCGAGTACCATTTACTAGGTTTTTTTTTATTTGGTTATTCCCAACACTAAACACAATACAAATTAACCATTTGTTGGACTCTTTGTTTGAGCTCTGGACAGTGCGGACGTGCGTAGAGGACTACAAAGTTCTTCCCAGAGTGGCAGTTAGAAGTGCCGTACGGACGTTTTTAATTTCGGGGATCAAGGAAAGATTCACGCTAAATTGACGGCATCTTTTTTCTGGATCTAAGCGCTATGAGCAAAGATTCCTATAAGCTGATGGTATCCTGTTTCGTGGTGAACACGAGGCATTTCTCAAATGGCGGGAAATAGATGGGCGTGCCATAGGATCTGTCAGTAGTGAAAGTTATACGTAGCACCAGTAGCAGGTCTTGGTTTGACAGCCGACAATTTATGCATCGCATCGATTGAAGAATATTTTTGTTTTCTTTTTGGAATTTCTGGGAGCTACGAGCTCGATTATTCAGATTTTCCGCCGACGAAGCCCTGGAAAGCATAGTCCGGAAGGTTGAGAGCTGCGGTTGATTGGACCGAAAGGGACCAAAACCAAGAAAAAAAACTATTTGTTTGTTACAAACTGGGTAATTTACCCGTAATTTTTACTAAAGGTCAGAAACACAGTTATTTTTGCACGCCCATGTAGCTTTAAATTGAAAAGGGAATTATTTGAAAATTCACTGCGGATTCTCGCTACAATAAAGTTTCTTGTTCTCGAACCGAAATATATTGTATAGCTTTGGTTAGCAAGCATCTCTTTGTGCAGAGCTAAGTTAGGAACAATAAATTGGCACTCTACGGGCTCATAATGTTAATAGTTAGGTTTTATACAGTAAGGCAATTACAATAAATGTTATTGGTTCTGTGATTTAAAGGGTAAATCTTTTATTGAATGTTTAACTTAAATAATGTATACACAGTAAATAAAATATATTGCATCTAGACTAAGTAATTATATTATTATGTGTAAAAAATCGCATTAGCTTTTTTCTACCATCATTTGTTCTTTAACAAATCGATAAATATGGCGGTTAACATGATATTTTCGAACGCCATCTATTTACTAATTAATTAAGATTGATATAACATGTGGTACATGTATTTTCTTAAAATTGCCTGTAGAATTATTAGTTTTAAACATACAGGGTGTTTCTAAACCAATGCAAGACATTTTAGAATGTGATTCCTTGTTTGAAATAAGAGGTAGTTTGCTTTATAAATATGGGGTCAAAAGCCAACTATTGGGGAGATATCGCGGTACAAAAATTGAAAAAATTAGCATTGCTGTTATAAAAATGAACTTTTTAATATTTTTTCCCCTTTTTTAGGATTATTGAAAGTGGTTAAAATAGGCTGCTTATCACTTTTAGTGACCAAATCTAAAGAGTTACTTGGGTAATGATATTAAAAAATATAAATTAAGAGAGCCTGATTTATCTAGAGACTCTTCTTACTGCTGTATTTTTTTTTCATTAAACTTACCAATTTCACATAAAATTATTAAATGTAAAACAAAAATCTCTGGCCAAGAAAATTATTATTATAAAAAAATCTTTTATCTGCTCTCACCTATTAATGCATTTTTAATATTAATTTATTTGATATTGGGCGGTAGTTTAAACAAAATTCGCTTTTTATTTTTTTGCGATATCTCCTAATAATTGACTTTTCACCCCATGTTTATAATGCAAACTACCCTTTATTGTGAACGAGAAATCATTTACCCTGTATATAGAATGTTCCATTGAAAATGGCAAAGTTGAGAGCACTTCCGGTTAAACCGGATGTACCACATAAAATATGAAACATTAGAAATCTCCAACCTATACGACTATATATCTCAAGAACGTAAATACAGATTTTTTTATATGTTTTTTATTTAACAATATACCTACTTACCTTAATTCTTACCAAAAAATGAAAGATATAATAGACCCTAATAAAACACATAAAAAGGAAATAAAACTTTTGTATTTTAAATCAATCTCAGTGCTGATTATGAAGCTGGCGTCAGCTCTGGAACACATCATTAAGTCATCCAAGTGATTAAAAAATACATTAGAAACAATTTACATTTAAAAGCTTTATTTAAAAAACATAGGTTTTTCAATAACTTTGTTTTAAGGTTGAAGACAGTACTGTGCTCTTCGAAAAAAAAGTAATTTTAACCCCTTCTACAGGGTGTCCCATTTTGGTTGTCCCTTATGGGAAACTTGGAAACCATAAGAGATATTAAAAATCCGATACCCCATCCTCGAGCTCTTTTTTGGAGAAAATATTTATGGTAAAAACAGATCATCGCTATCGCGAAGCATTTCAGAGATACAGAGGTGATTCTCGATTTTTTCACTTTTGAAAAGGTCCTGTAGCTTTGTTGTTACATACAGGTACGAGAATAATTGCACATTATAGAGACACTTTCCAGAATCCAGTGAGTGCTGTAAATTTTTAGAGCTGTCATTTTGACATATGACCTAAACATGTTTTTTTTTATTAGGACACCTATAAATGATTAGGTAATTAGAGTAGCTTTGTTTTCTGATTAAAATAATATGTATCTTAGTAGGTGGTTTAATAAAATTTTTACGTCAAATATTGGAAAATTATGATTTTAAAGACGCATTGCGGCTTCTATCTGCTCTTTTAAATGTGTTTCATACTTTTTGTTTTAAAAGGAATCCGTCATCCCTTAGCTCAGGAGACATTTCCGTAGAAAAAAAACAAAAAATTAGTTTACAACAACAATAATAAACAAGTTATAGTAATTCAACTTAAAATTTATCAAGTTTTTAATTTTTGACTATTTTTTTTTTTATTTTTATGGAATTCTCCATGTCAACTTTGCCAATAGAGCAAAAAAAACTAAAAAGAAAAATTTTAAGTCAAGAAAATCGAGACATTTTGGCACACGCCCTGTATATTAACTTTACAGTTTTACTTTTTATACAACGTTATCCATACTAATGCAATGTATAGAAGCATTTTTTTTAGCTTGAATTCGTATAATGGGGCAGCTATGGTTTTTACATTACATCTCAAAAATGTCAATTATATTTTAATTTTTGCCGAGGGATACTTTGTATCATGTCACTAGCTTATATATACTATGTCTGTATATATAATAATATTCTTCTTATCATATATATTATTCACTGCATAATTCAATCATATATATTCCCACTGGATTCTACGGAAAAAGTGTCTCTATAATGTGCAATTAGTTTTCTGTATCTGTAATAACAACAAAGCTACAGGGCCTTTTCAAAAAGTGAAAAATCGAGAATCACCCTGTATTCTGAAACGCTTCGCGATAGCGATGATCTGTTTTTACCATAAATGTTTTCTCTCCAAAAGAGCTCGAGGATGGGGTATCAGATTTTTAATATCTCTTATGGTTTCCAAGTTTCCATAAGGGACAACCAAAATGGGACACCCTGTACAAGAATTTGTGGGCAATCTTTTGGATTTATATAAAAACACAAAAATAATGTGACAAGTTCTTTATCTCCCAAAGCTCCCCTTTACAGAGATTTGTACCCCGGGAATCCAAATCCGTGGTCAAGTTGACCCTATAAGGTTAAGATCAAGGTCATATCAAGGTCAAATCATCAGAAGTTAATGTAAATGCACCAATATCATGATATCTTGGAGTTTTTGGGTCACTAAATCCAAATTTGTGGTCGGTCGGATTCGAACTAGGCGACCCCCAGAAACATAAAGGTACCACGTTTTTATTTTCACTAAATTTTAGAGATTTGACCTTGAAATCACTTTAACCATGTCCTGACAGGGTTTAAAACTGACTTTGGATTCGGATTCAGCGACCCCAAAAACATAGAGATACCATATTTGAGGTCTATTTTCGATAAATTTTGATGATTTAACCTTGAAATGACTTCGACCATGACCTGATGGGATTGAAACCGACACCAAATTTGGATTCAGCGACCCTAAAAACATAAATATACCATGGTCTAGACCTTCGGGACCACCAATTTTATTTGTGGGGCTGTGTTATGTTGGTCGGTTTGACATAGGCTCCTTCGTATTTTATGCATTCTCTACCTCTAATTATCGACGAATATAGGAACCCCCGCACAATGCTGCAAACATTATTCTTTAGTATCGTTAAAATAAAAAAAAAAGTTTTTAGTACCTACCATTATTTGCAACGAAGACACCCCTAATGCTTTTAGATGTCCCAAACTAAACAAAAACTTGTGTTTGTTAAAAAGCGCTTAAATTTATCGACATCAAACAGAAGGTACTTTACCTAAGGGTTTAAGTGCGGCATCATTTAAGCCCACATATCTTTGTAAAAGGGGCTTTAGGGAAAACCTAAATAAAAACTTGTCCCACTATTTTCATATGAATTTAAAAATTGTCCACCTATTTTTGAAGACCCTTTATATTTAAAAAAATGTAATTTCTTTGTGTGTAATGTGATATTTTAATTTTTTTATTATTATTTTTAAACTTCCGATTGCCAAACAAGTAGCTCTGAGAATAGTTTTACCGAAAAAGCTGTGCATTTCGCGATTGATTATAGTTTGCATAAAATAAAAAAGTGTCATATTTTTCCTTATAATTTTAGAAGCACACAGCCAACAATCCAAATATAAATTGTATACCATAACTTATTCAAATTAGAAATAATCTTATTAACATACTAACTAAAATGAAATGTGCAATATACGTAAAAAATGAGAAACTACGAAACTTGAATAAAAATGAAATTAAGAAACATATCTTTAAGCCAAAGTGATAAAGATAGTGTTTCTTGAGAGTTCTTACACTAAGAGGCAATAGCACAAATGCATCTCAGTCAAGGCCATTATCAGGGGCGTAGCTACCGCCGTATCAACCGTATTAATAATACGGGTCCCCCAATTGTTTGTAAAGAAAAGTTACCTAGTGGTAGAAAACCGTAACGGTCGGAGCCTTTTTGAACGAAAAAGCAATGCTGAAATAAAATTTATAGTGAGGACCGTTGTTTTGGTCTCCAATTTCTTTTTCTGGGCACCTCCAAGGGAAAAGTGGAGCTTTTTTCTTTAAGGAATTATTTTACTTATGTAAATTAAACTAAATCTTTTTGTTTAAAAAAATAAGACATATTTTTTTGGACAATAAAAAGAAATAATTTATAAAATATACGTTATACCTTTTTTATCGACTTATACATCTTTGTTTTGCATAGCTAGTTTTTGACAAAAAAATGTAATCCGAAAATGTTGATTTTTATTTGATGTAAAGTGAAAATTCTTGTACTTGTAGGTCGTTAAAGCTTCTTTGCTAAAAGCTCAAGGCACAAACCACATATAATAACCCACTCTGCTAAGAAAACACATTGTTCTTTCCTTTACATCTGTCTGGTTTTAGTTTAGATACAGTGTTAGTAAAAGCACTACTCTCTTAAAAATATCATTTAAACCACTAAATTTACATTTACCAAGTTTGGCAAATAGAATATTTGGGGCATGTGAAATTAAATGGTAATATCGACACTGTTGCCAGATTTCCCGTTTTATGCTACATGTATTGTTCCAATATATATTTTTTAAAGGATGCCCCATTTATTTTAATTGCATCAAATTTGGTAATATTTTATATTTTTAACCTTAATTAATTAGTTGCTTGGGTATGGCCCAATACACCTTTAGCAAAAAGGGCTTAAATATTTTAAAAACAACTAAAGCTTTGTTTACACAATTTAATATTTGCGTAGTTTTGGGTCTACTTAATAAAACAGTAATGTTAAAACTGTTGTTTTAAGTAAAATGCGATGTTGTCATATCTCGGCAACTGGTAAAGATAAAATTTTATAAATATAGAATCTTATTAAAGTTGGTACGCTTAATTTAGTGGAGTAAAAATAAATAGGGCATTCCACTAAAAATATATACATATATATGGACTGTCCACGTATGAGGTTAACAAGAGGATAAGTGGACAAAAAATTGCATTTTTGAAAGAAAGTCATTCTCCATAAAAGTTTTTGCTTGTAAAAAAATAGGACTCACAAGAAGAAAATGGTAATTTTTGTATACAGGGTTTGCAAAAACTTAAAAAAACATGATTTTTTCTTCCAAAGTAAACTACCTTTTTTTTTTTATTTTTAAGCAAAATATTATTTATTATTTAGAAAATTTATTTAAATTGCATTTTAAATAACTTTAATAATTTTACAGGAGTATCAGAAAAATACAGGAAACTGATTTTGCAGTTTTTATGAATTAATATATAGTATTTTAAGTTTTTATATTAAAATTACCTAAAAACTTTCATAATGTGCTTTTTAAACACCTTTTTTTCAAATTCCAACACTACACAATTTTTCAGCTGTAAAAGAATGTGATCAAGGCGTTTTTGCCAAATAATGGAGTTCAATAAAATTTTGTATTATTGTAGTTATCGAATACAAATATTTTTCTAAATTAATTTCCTTTATGATATTTTGCTTAAAAATACAAAATTAAAGTAGTTTAGAAAAATTATTTTTTTAGTTTCTGCGAACTCTGTATACAAAAATAACATTTTCTTTTCGTAAATCCTATTTTTTACAGGCAAATTTTTTTATAAGAGATTACTTTTTTTCGAGAAATTGAATTTTTGGTCCATTTGTTTTTGTAAACCCCATCCGTGAACAGTCTGCATATATATCACATTAACGCAAAACTAAAAAATGTGACAACAATCCCCATATCACTATTCTCTACTAAGGTAGAATTTTTAATTTTGGATTTTATTTTATGCTGTTTAGGGCTACTTTTTAGCATGACTTAAAGTGGATTTAATTTAATTTAAAATACAAGAGACTAAAAAGTTACATGTTTTATTGCCTAATCTGGAAAAGGTATAATAAGTAAAATTATTAAAATTCAGAAATAAAGGGAGTCCGGACATATATTAATAGAAACTTTTTTATAAAAAGGCATAAGAAATCACCCCTTAAATTTTGTACTGTAGTTAGAAAACACCCTGTATATGCAAAAATTAACAGCGATCATAAACAAAGTGTAATTTCATTTGTGCAAAATTTCTTTTTTTTAATTTATTGATTTTGTAAAATATGAATTAAAAAATTGCAGCCTTCAACTGAAATAAGTTTTTTTTTTTATTTTGAAATAATTATTGTTAGATAATAAATTGTAATTACATGCCACCTATAGTTCTACTTTAGGTGTGGGTAATTTAAAAAATGAAATAATACCAATTTAAATACGAACCGCAACATTTTTTTAGGAGACCTAAAACACAGTAAACTTTTTGTATACAACATGGCTTTTATAATGATTAGGCCGGTAAGCAGAATGCATTAATTATTAGGAAAAAGCCAATTACCTACCACTAACCCCGGCCGCTAACAGTAGCATAATATTATTTAGTTGGAAGCTAATTTCCTAAACGTAAAGCTTAACCAAAATGCCGCATAAAACCTCCAGTTAAAGGTAAGTGCTTTATAATCGAGTTATTTGATGATAGATCATATTAGATGCTTTGACGATAAACTTGCTAGGCATCAGGTAATTTAGCTAACTGCATCATTTTTGTACGCGTTAATTTGCTTTATTTATATGTACAGAATTTTAAATATTTTATATTTAAATAAATACTTTGTCAAAAATAGGGCTGGCAACCGAAACCAATTTTCGGTTAACCGGTTAACCGGTTTTCGGTTAACCGCGGTTTTGGCCAAAACCGAAAACCAGTTTTGAAAACCGGTTTTGAATACCGGTTAACCGGTTTTAAAAATGCGGTTTTCAAAGACCGGTTTTTCCGATAATCGGTTTTCGAATAACGGTTTTTGGATAATCGGACCAAAATCGAAAAGCGGTTCTTCGAATATCAATTAATAGGTTCTTGGTTGATTGCGGTTTATATCTAAAAAAGAAAAACCGTTCATTTTGTAAAATCGGATATTGGTTGACAGATTATACAGGGTGGTTCATTTAACCTTAGACAGGCAAATAACCAGAAAACGGCGCATATTAGAAGAAAATGTTTCTGGTAAGAATTGTTTGAAATAAAGGGGCAAATTTAATGGTATTATAAAATAAAAACTACAACTTACTATAATAATACACTAAATTAAAATTTAAAAATCACCACTGTTCCTTTTCTGTTTTTTTATTAACCAGTAAACCAAGAAAAAACACCGAAAATAGAATACCAATTTTAAATAAAGAGGAAAAAATAAATTATGTATGTATGTATGAAATTTTTACGTCACCTTTTAGAATCTTGCATTTTATTAACAGGGATGTTATATTTTTATTCTTATTTATATTTACCTAATTTCTTTTGGAGAATATTCTAGGATGAATAATGATTATCACTTAACACCACAGCTCATGGCAGGGGCGTATCCAGGGGGGCACTCGGGCACGTGCCCCCCAGAGCCCTAGGCCTAGGATTAACCTATATGTATATAGTTATTTAAAATAATTTTTTTATTGAGTATTCTACTAATTTCTACAGATTTTTGTAAATAATTTTAACAAATATTTTTTCGTGTTTTACATCCTTCGTTATTTTTTGCAAAACTACTACTTATTAAAAAATAAGCCAACGTTACTCTTCAGTTTTTGGCTACTTGTGCCCCCAGAAATTTTTCCTGGATACGCCTCTGGCTCATGGACAAATCCGTAATCAACGCAAAAACAATTATTAGAGAATAATTACTTTCCGATTTTCTGTTAACTGTGGTCTAGAAAAGCCTTTTTCGGTTTTGAGAACCGTTTTCGGTTTTAAAGACCGTTTTCGGTTTTCGGTTTTAAAAACCGATTTCGGTGTATCGGTTTTGAAAACCGTTCTCGGTTTTTCGGTTTTAAAAACCGGTTTCGGTTTTTTGGTTTTAAAAACCGGTTTCGGTTTCTAAAACCGGTTTTAATACCGGTTTTAATACCGGTTTTTAATACCGGTTTTTAATACCGGTTTTTAAAACCGGTTTTTAATACCGGTTTTTAAATATTCGGTTAACCCGCTTTAACCGAAACCGGTTTTTTAAAAACCGGTTAACCGGTTTTGTTTTTTCCGGTTTTTGCCAGCCCTCGTCAAAATGAGGATATTAACAGTCCTCTCCCCCTTTTATCTTTTGAAACGGACAAGATATGAAGGTTGAGTAAATTTTGGGAAAAATGGTGTCACCTAAACTAATTTTAAGCATTAAAATAATTTATGACAGGTGACCCTAGTACAAAGGGCACTAGCAACTTTTTTAATAGAAAGAGGGGTCATAAAACAATACGTTTTAAAGCTCCTTTGATTCTCTACCTAATAATATTTCGTTTTTGAAAATCTGTCCAGCCGTTCCAGATTTAGAACCGTTGATTTATACTTTTCTCTCACCTAGAGGGCAGCCTAATCTAATCCAAGCATAACTTTTTCTTATTAGATATTTCGTTCAGTTAAAAGTTTAAAAGTTTAATATTTTAGGGTTATAAAGTACTTATCAGGAGCTTAAGGATAATATGTCACCAGACCTTATTTTTCAATTTTTTTGCAGTATGCACCCAGCTGTCACCTTGACATTTAAAGCTTTATTGGTATGTCAAAAAATGCGGACCTTTGTCGTATATTATCGTTTCAAGTTTTATCTAAATATACCGAACGGTTCGACAGTTAGAAGGGGGCGACGGACTTTTGGACCTCCCTGTATAATAATAAAAAAAGGCTACCCAATCAGCCAATGTACGTTTTATGTACGTCTTATGTACGTAACTTTAGGATGTAACGTCTACACAAAAAGTACGTAGTACATCCATAAGACGTCTTATGTACGTACATTTTCCGCAAAAATGTACATTCACTGGACGTACATATTGTACATCTGATGTACGTACATACTGTACGTATTATGTACGTACATTTTCTTTGACTATGTACGTATTATGTATGTACATTTTCTTTGATTATAGAAGTAAGCTGGACGTAAATTGAGCGAAAAAATTGGACTAAAATTTGATTTTTATGAAAATTTGAAAATCGAAAACGTACAGTAGGATGGAAAAAATGTTCTGTATAAAAGGTTTTCCCTGTATAGGCTCTATACAGTGTGTCTACGTTTGGCGTCATATGGGAA
Source organism: Listronotus bonariensis (assembly GCA_014170235.1). Taxonomy (NCBI): domain Eukaryota; kingdom Metazoa; phylum Arthropoda; class Insecta; order Coleoptera; family Curculionidae; genus Listronotus; species Listronotus bonariensis. Next base: position 253,526 of record JACEGR010000003.1, read on the forward strand.
ACTTTTTTATTTTATTGATTTTACGAAAAAAACTCTTTATAAAAAGTTCTGCATGATTCAAAACCTAAATGCAACCATCAGATATCAAATTGTATCAGTCATCTACGAGGATTGACCAAAAATGTAATTTTTGCCTAAGAGTAAAGTACTAGAAATTGTTATATAGAAAAGATGTTTATAATTTAAAATTACCCTAAATATGCAATTATGTTTATTTATATAAAAAAAATGTTTTGTTTTTTTCTGCGATAATGGTAAAATTTAGGCTTGTACATTAGTGCACTACATTCCACGATTATAAATGTCATAGAACAATTTTAAATAAATTTTTTTAAAATTTATTTTTGCTAAAACATAAAGAATGTACAATTTTGCTAATGTACAAACTTAAATTTTTTCGATTTTCTCATTTTAGAAATAAATAAAATTGTATATTTGGAAGTAATTTTTAATACTAAACATCTTTTCTTTATAGCAATTTAATATATTTGGAAAAATACAGGTACTTTCCTCTTAAGCAAACATTACATTTTTGGCCAGACCTAGTAGATGACCGACACAATTCGATATCTGATAATTGTATTGTAGGTTTTCGACTACGCAGAACTTTTCATAAGGAATACTTTTTTTCGTAAAATGAATAATAAAAAAATTCCCATATGACGCCAACTTAATTACCTAGACACACTGTATATATAAGATGTAAATGTACGTATGTAAGTGGTTTCCTAAAGTACATACATAAGACGTATTAGATATACGTACATAAGATGTTTAATTTGGATCCCTGGACGTAATGATGTAAAATGGTTCTAAAATGTACGTCTTATGTATGTACTTTAAAGTACATACATAAGACGTAAAATGATTTTAAAATGTACGTCTTATGTATGTACTTTAAAGTAGATACATAAGACGTAAAATGGTTCTAAAATGTACGTCTTATGTACGTACTTTAAAGTACATACATAAGATGTAAGATGGTTCTAAATTGTACGTCTTATGTACGTACTTAAAGTATATACATAAGACGTACATGTTAGATCCCTGGACGTAACGACGTAAAATGGATGTAAAATGTACCTACGTACTTTGTACGTACTGTGCTAATTGGGTAGGCAATGTGCGTACCATTATTTTTTAAAATTGTGCAATAGTATAATTGTAAATTTGCTATATTTTTAGGCCTTTTCAAAATTAAATCTAACATTTAATAATAATAAATTGTACTTAAGCCGCCTATTTAGGCTAAACTGTAAACGTTTTCACTCAGCCATTCAAGTTAACAAAATTCTGTTTTTGCTTGTGGTTAATTTGTTTTACCCTCTTTGTAACGCTTTTCTGTTTCGTTGCGTATCTACTTTCTATCAGTTTGACAGCCTACAATCAAGCCTATATAAAGCCTTTTACATTAAATACCGCACGTCGCTTTTGCTAATATCAGCGGATTTCTATTTGAAAATTTAATGAAAAAGGTACTTAAACCCTTGTCAAAAAGTTATAAATTATACTGAAATAAACTGTACCAAAATGATTTGTTTTATTGACTTTTATCTTAAAAAAATATGGTTATTAATTAGTCAGTAATGGTTTTAAGAACTTATCCTACATGATCCCGCATTTTTGTATTTATTTTATTTAAAACTAATTGCTAGAAATTATTTATCTCATTTTGGTGTAAAAATAAACTACTCACACACATCTCAAAGGTTTTTCCTTTAACTGGCATACCCTAAAAATATCTGTTTCTGTTTGTAAAAGCCTCTTTCTTTATGCTTTTTTTCATTTTGCTGCCTTTTTTTTATTTTGACAGCTTACAGTCAAGCTTATACAAAGATTTAATTTATTAAACTTTACACATTATATTTGCTTATGTAAAGCTATTTTTATTTGCAAAAATAAAGAAAAATGTAATGGATGTATATCCTATCAAAAATATCGGGACGTTTTGTTCAATTAGCTATGACCTTGATAAGATTTTAAAAGGTTTTAAGGTCTATATCACACTAATAGTTATCTTGTAAATTACCATCATACATTCATTTATCTAGTCTCTAACTAAATACGAATAAGCCAATGATAAATATATCGGGATTTTTTGCATTTGCAAAACTTATTTTACATAATTTATTCTTCTATCTAGGCAAGGATTTATTATTACTATAAATACTATAGTCTAAAAATAAATTTTTACATGTTGTCTCCCGAAAACATAGGGTTAACTATGAAGGGGCGGTCATATCGACTTTCTGAGGGGGGCCATAGGCCGAGAAAAGTGTGTGAGGTGCCAAGAAACAAAAATCTTGGCGCCCCTAGAAAGTAACTAAATTTTCAAATTTTTCACAATAAGGTATCAAGGATTTTGAAAATAAGTTTCACTTCTGCTAGAGGGTTTTAATTTTGGGGTAAAAGTGGCTTAAATCAACTGAAGTGCCCAAAATTAACTCCGTTTCGTTTTTAAATGACCACCCTGGATAATTTTATAAAAATATTTTAACATAAGATCCGACTTAACTAATTCTAGGTAAACCATATTCTTCCCCAATGATAAATTGCCCTTTCCCTTCACATTGAAAGTAAGATTAGTTGACCCTTTATGCAAATATGCTTGAGAGTTAGGTTTGAAAATTAATTCAAAGAATATAGTGAGCGAATAAAGGAGTAAAACTGTCAGCTAAGTTATATTTTAGAACCTAATTGAGGTAGCATTTGTTATTAGAATAAATGAAATAAGCATATTTATGGCGTTATATACAAACAGTTCCGGATCAAGACTTTGAGAAACATTCTTTAGAACAAATTTAATTTTCTGTTCTTTTTTTGTTTGATAAGCGGTTTTTGCATTAAAAAAAATAAAACCATTTTTGGCATGGTCATTTTGTATTGTTAATATTAAATTTTACAGTAAAATATAACCTTTGGTATTAGTCTTTAATCAGATAGGGATATGACCATGCCAAGAAATAATTTCTACTTATTTACGAAAACCATACATTAAACAAAAAAAGTGAGAAGATCAAATTTGTTCTAATCTAAACGGGGATTCAAAAAAGATTTAAAAAAATCAGTGGCGTACCATTTTTTTAAATATTTACCTCAATCCCCAAAAATATATTCTAATGCATAGGAAATGTCTTTTATATTTTTTAAAAATATTTCTATTGAGATAAAAGTTATATTAAAAAAACGATAATTTTTTTTAACTCTTAACACCAAAACTAAGACGTTTAGGACATATGTTCATATAAAGTTTCTAAATCACCCCTTAAAGTTTGTCGGTAGAGTTAATGGACATCCTGTATATACAGTGTGTCCCAGGATAGGTGTTAGAAGAGGACAAATAAACCAAAAATTTTTAAATTTTAAAACGAGATTTTGGAATAAAAGGTCGCATGGTCCAAAACTAATAAATACAAAATGTTACTTCAATTGATAATATACAAGCCGAGTTATAAGTTAAAACAACGCACAGGAGCTAACTACTTTTATTTTTTTAAATCGAACAAAATTATATAAGTTAAAGTTGTAGAAAATTAAATTTTATGTCAAAATTTAAAGTTAAAGCATGAGAGAAAAAAAACTGTAATTGCCAATTTTTCTCATTACGCAACAAGAAGAAGCAAAATTTAAAGAAAAATTTAATAAGTTTAAACATTTTTTTTTAAATTCGCTGCCGCAAGCCAAGCAGTTTAAAAACTGGTAATGCATAGTGAAATTTTTTTTTATTTAATTTTTTAACTTTAAATTTTGACACAAAATTTAATTCTCTACATTTACTACATTTACATATACAGTTTTGTCCTATTTTAAATAATAGTGGTACGTTACACTTGGTCATTTTTTATATTTTTAGTTGTAACGTGCCCTGTATATTACCAATCAAATCAAAATTTTGTCAGTTGCCATCATGCGACCAATTGTCCTAAAAGAACGTTCAAAATTCACAAATGTTTAGTTCATTTGTCTTCTTGTAACACCTATCCTGGGACGCAGTGTATTATTATTTATTACATAAATTATCCGTCTTTTCTTTAAAACATGAAAAATATTTCTAGTTATTTTATTTAGTTTAAATTTCTACCATGGTATATTAGAAAAAATTAATAACATTTTTTAAATTATTTCAAATATAAAGGAACATTTCAATTTTCTGCGGTATTTACTTACCAAAATATATCCATATTATTCGTAAAAACGTATATTTTGGCTCAAAAATATACTTACATTTTTATAATTATGATGCAACGATACAAATAATTAAATAAAATGTTGATTAATTGATTTATTTCAGTAACTGTAATCAATTTGTCTGAAACGTCCATTTGAAAAGAGAAAATTTAATTAATCCTTCAATAATTTGCCGCCGCCGATTTGGTAAATAAACAGTGAATTTTAAAGTTAAATTTACAATTACACAATTTTAAAAAATAGCACAGGTCACGCAATGCTGGATTTTAGCCGTTAATTAATTTATTTGTCTTTTTAAATTAAAATCTTTTACGAGGCAAAGTCAAATGAAAGCCCAAATAGCAAAAATGCACCGAGAAGATGCCTTGGTTTGCAATTTAGTAAAAATAATATTTTTAGATCTAGAGGGCTTGGCAAAAGAAAAATACTTAAAATTGTCAAAGTAAACGTTTAATACAGGGTGATTCAAAAACCGAACACGAAACTTTTTTAATGTTATTCGTTTTCGAGTTACAAGCCGTCAAAGTTCAATTTTTATTTTGGTTTTTTCGCTATATTGCATTTATTTTTTAACCAATCTCATTGATATTTGGCACAAAAATCGAGCTTTGCAGAGTCTAAAATTTTAAGACAAAAGTACTTTTTTAAATACCGCCAGACGGCACTTTACCTAAAACTTAAAATTTATTTACATCATAACTTTTTTGTTTTAACAGATATCGCAAAGCTGGGGCGCCATTTTAGGGACAATCAAAAACTTAAAAAATAATGTACTCTTTATTACAGTCGATAAAGCTTACCGTTTAGGCACCAATAGACATCAAAGTTTTTATTAATTTTAATCAAATTACCTACATACATACAAGGTGTCCAGTTGATATTTGGCACACAAATCGACTACTATGTACAGTGTGTCCCAGGATAGGTGCTACAAGAGGACAAATAGACTAAAATTTTTTAAATTTTAAAACGAATTTTGGGAAAACTGGTTGCGTGGTCCAAACTTAATAAATACAAAATTTTACTCCAATTGGTATTATACAGGGCGAGTAATAACTAAAAATATGAAAAATGCCCAGGACCTAACTACTTTTATTTTTTTAATAGAACAAAATTTTATCAGTAAATGTTGAAGAGAATTAAATTTTATATAAAATTCTAAGTTAAAGCATGAGAGTTAAAAAAATGTAATTGTCATTTTTTCTTACGCATTACAACCTAAATAATGGGCAATTGGGAGCAAAATAAAAAAAAAATAATATAAAAAATTTAAAGATTTTTTCTTTAATATATATTTTTAACTTTATATCTTTTACTTTAAATTTTGACATGAAATGTAATTCTCTACAACATTTACTTACACAATTGTCCTATTTCTGAAAATAAAGGTACTTTTCTCTTGGTCATTTTTCATATTTTTAGCTATAACTCGCCCTGTTTATTATTAATCGTAGTGAACTTTTGTATTTATTAGTTTTGGGCCATGCGACTAGTGTTTTCAAAAGGACGTTTAACAATTCCAAAATTTTTGGTCCTTTTGTCCTCTTGTAACAAACACCTATCCCGGGACACACTGTATAAAAACCGTGAGTTCGTACTACCAAAGACGTTTTTCGCCACATGCCAAAAAATGTTGATATTTGCCTTGATTGTTTAAACCTAGAAAAAGCATCACATTCAATATATAGGTTCTTTGTTTATTGTAAATTAAATATAACATAAAAATTTAATTTTGAAGCTGAACACTTTGAAACTAGCCTTCTTAAATATAAAGCTCTAAAAAGGATTTCGATGTTATTTTACACACACACATACATTTAATACTAATATTATTGCAATACAGAAGTCATTTTTTATTTTAAAATATCGCCATAATACCTGAAGAGCGACACGGTAAATAAAATGTTTTTAGGTAATTGATTTTATGAGAGACATTTATATTCTACAGGTCGATCTCTGGCATGTAAAATAAAAATATTGCTTTAAAGAAAAAAACATCCAAAAATGCTCTGTTTTATATTCCTTTATTTTTAATAAATTAAAAATATATATATTAAAACCAAGTTTTTTCAAAAGAGAACATAAAAATATGTTAAAAGCGTCACCTTACGTTTTAACTGCGTCAATTTTTAAAACAATTATAACGGTGTAAAATTTATACATGCAATAAACAAACTAATTTAGAAGCTAACCTTATAAATAAAAGAGTAGAATGGTCATGAATAACTTGGTTAAAACATAAATCAAAACATTCAACCTCCGCTTGGCTCTATTGATACACTTTAAATAATTAAATGGTGTTTAAACAGTAAATCTGTGTTATTTTTTTTTATTATTTATTTATACTGTGCATTTTAATTAAAACAATCCACCCCTTTTATTTTGGTATTCGTACAATACCAAAAAAAATCTAAAATACATCAATTTTTGTTTTTAGGGGGCACATTTTTGTGTCTTAATTTACTTCCTTAGGGTTATCCCCTCTCCCTAACAGTACAAAGTTCAAAAAGTTCAAATGGAAAGGGAAGTCAAGTGATCTATATCTAAAAGGGTTTTAAATTCTCTCTTAACAGACTCTAGTTTTTTAGAATGGATTTAGTAGTAAATGTATCCCTTAATACCTGATGTCCCTAGCCCACATACATTTTTTCTTTCTTTAAATATTAAAATAAAATTTATTATGTGGGCATCGCACCTAAATGTGCATTATTTTATAGATTCAGTTGTTTCATGTAATTACCGGTTTAGCCAAAAATTACCCTAAATTTGTTATATTAGATGTTACACTCGGTTTAATTTTTTTTTAGTAGTAAATGTAATTCCGAGTACAGTCACACTCCAGCTGTCACCACTAAATATTTTTACCTTTAAATATATTTTTTTAAGAGTACCATAATTGCGATAAAACTGTATATTTTGAACCAAAAGTCGCGAAAAATAAACGTACTCTATCTATTTCTGTGACGACTTGATCCAAAATTAACCATTTTATTACATTCATGGCACTGTAAATAATTAAATAAAATTTAAATATATTCAGAGGTTAGACGTCAAAAAGTAGCATGGTGTCATTATATTCGAAATGTTATGAAATAAATAAAAATATATCCGGATGTCCCATTTTAAACAAAAGGAAGTGAGAGTCGTTTTCGGCTAAACCGAAGTTAGAGAAGGCAACTGGATTTATAAAATAATGCACATTTTGGTAATATACCAACGTATGAAATTTCATTTTACCATTTTAAAAATAAAACGTGATATAGGCATAGGAGCACCAAGTATTTAGGATACATTTTCTCTAAAAACTATCGAACCGATTTTAAAAACTAAAGTCAGTTAAAGAGCGAATTTGAAAGCCTTTAATATAAGGTATCACCTTGATCCCCCTTTTATTTGAAAATTTTACTGTCCCTTCAAAAAATAAATAACAAATAACGGAATTATAGGGGCTGGCTCGTCTAGTTGCTTGTTTGCTGCACTTAATTTGTATTAAAAGAGTTTCTTTTGTATTAAAAAGTTTGTTTTTTTCTTATTTTTCAGGTATACTCGAGTAAATTGAAAGCTTTTACTGTTAACTTAACAGTTTGGCGAAAAGAATGAGTAAGTTTAATAAACCAAAATTAGATCAAAGAAACAAAAATGTATATACAATCCAAAATATAACATTTTAAGCAGGTATTTTTTAAACCGGAACTAACTCTATATAGCGATACAAACCAAAATAATGACCCCAGCTTCTTTTTAAACCGCTCTCCTAAAAATTGTAAAAATCGAGACAGGCGTAATAACAGCGACGATATAATAAATAACAATAAATACTTGTATGACGCATCTCTTGACACAAGTTATTATTTGAGATCTGTATGTGATTTAAATTAGAACAGCGAAAGTTTTTACTTCAAAATGTAAAACTTAATTAAATCAGGAACAATCTGGCGCCACGGAAACTTTGTTTATTTTGTTAATAAATATCGAATTTAGATCTTTACTGGCGACAAATTTATAAATATTGACGCTTTTAATTAAAAAGGAAACGCGTTGGTGCGTAAATTTTTTGTCTGGGGGTTGTTTGTTTGCCGTCGCCACTTTAACATAATTTGTAATTATAATATTATTCAATAAAATTTAATATATTTATCTTTTTTAAATTAAAATACTGTAGTTACTATATGAAATTGTAATTTTCAGTAAAATGTAATTTCGGTTTTACATGAAGTGCCACAGAAATTTACTTTTGGCAAGAAAGAACTTCAATAATTCAAATGAAAACGACTATCTTAAGCGTTAAATTTAAACTTATCACTTATTTCCCAATATTTTTTGTTTATTATATCCTATCTCTAAACGTAATAGTCTTTAAGATATTAATAGTAAAACGCTAGGCTGTCTTAAAAGTAGCAAAGCACTATTAATAACTTAAAAACTACTAGGTTTAGAGATTGGATAAAATTAACAGAAAAGATTAGGAAAAAGAGTTGTTTAAATTTAATGCTTAAGGAAGTGGTTTTTATTTGAGTTATTAAAAGTTCTTTACTGCCGAAAGTTAATTTCTGTGGCATTAGTAAAACTTAAAATTGCATTTTAACAGTAATAGGATGTAAGGTACATTAAATACATGTAAAAATTGCATAAGTCCTTTTCTAATCAATCGATTAAAGGGGCGGTTAACTATGGCATTCTCTAAGGCAATTTTCTCAAAACCTAGTTAAGATAGTTATAACACGTGGTATATATGCTCGTATTTGCTTGGATTTGCCTGTAGAATTGTATTTTATATTATTATAATAGAATTTAAAAATATATATACTGAGTGTTTCCCTTTAAATTAGCAAACTTGAGAGCACTTCCGGTTAAACCGAATATGCTACATAAAATCCCATTCAACCATAAATCCGACCAAAATTTCAAAATCGTGTAGTACTTCTTAAGAAAATAACAGGCATGCTAGTAATCTCGTGGGCATAGAAAAAAATATGCATAACAAGTTTCTATAGAAGATTATTTTAAAAGTAAATTTAAACACTTTAAATTAAAGCAGTTAAAAAATAATTATTATAAGTTTGAAAATTGAATTAACTAAAAACGGCGTTTTGCTTTAAACAGGAAAAAATATATTATATCTTATGTTAGAGTAATATATTTTTAAATCAATTATATATTTGGTATTTTTTACACACGTAAAAATAAAAATTTTAATTGATGTTTATTATTTTCAGGACTTTTTGAATATCCTATCCAAAGTTTCCAGAGGAACAATTCAAGAGAAGCTTCAGTGGGTATTTGGATTATACGATTTAAATGGAGATGGACTTATAAGCAAATCGGAAATGGTGGATGTTGTTACCAGCATTTATGAAATGCTAGGTATACCACAAACACAAAGTATACAATTAAAAAAAATAAACATGTTAGAACTATCATTTCTTTTATCGTTATTAAATGTAAATTTTATAATAAAAAAATAATAAGTAATAACATATAATAATTAAGCTAATATACGTTATTAATAACATAAAAAATAAGTTAATATACGGTATATTTTTTTAAATTAAATATAATTTGGATATTAATATTAAAAGAGAATAATAGGCAGTTTTTTACAAGGTTTGTTACCCAAAGTATTTCAGTAAAACGGTCAACACGATTATTGGGTCTGACTTATGACATATCAAATTTTAGTTTCTCCTGCGCCAAAACTAAATAGAATTATATGGTTTTTTTAATTAAGGTTTGCTTTTGTAAAAATTGTAGCAATTTTCAAAGTTTTGGGCAAAAATCACTAATTTTTATACATGGTGTTATTAAATTTATGACTAAAAATATAAAATAGAATTCCTTGGATTATTTTACAAAGAAGAGTTGTCATGAACATATGTCCCAAACCTCTTTACTTTTAAGCTAAAAGGGGTTAAAATTTTAAGACAAAAATATTTTCTTATCGTTTCTTCAAAACTGTTTTAGATATTTTCATGAAATTTGAAATGCACCTACTAAGACCCAATAGGCATTTTTTATAATAAAAATTGTTTCAATTATCTCTACCAATGGCATCCGAACAAGATGTATACTGAAGATTTTTTTTTAAATATACAGTATGACATTACTTTTTTTTTTAATAAAATTTATGAAGTTTAAGCTCGTGACTTTTTTATCCAATTCGCTAGTTTTGCGAAAAAAGTAAAAACTGGCATTTGTGGTGTAGCGAAATTATTATGAACTACATAGTATGCTGGTCCTATTTTTGTTTTACGCAAAAACGGTGCATCGGAAAAAACAAGTCAAAAGATTAAATTTGTCGCAAAATAAATAATTATTAAAAAAATGGGTTCTATTTTTGAAAAAGCAATGGCAAACCATATATTTTTTTTAAATTTAATCAACGTAATTGTAATTTTTTTAAATTTAATTAACGTAAATCAAACAAAAAAAAACAGTAGGAACTAAAAATAAAATTTAAGTGCTTTTAAAAGTTTAAAATCAGAATTAAAGCATGAGAATAGAAACCAAAAAACAATATTTTTTTGTTTACTGGTGTAATAGCTAATAACTCATTTTTTTAGTTTTTATTTTTATTTTAATAAAAAAAAATAAAACCTATTTTAATGACAGTGTTTACTATATTTTTAAAGTTATCTTTAAATAATAAAAAGGATCCATTTTTTTCAATAAATAAAAAAAATTCTTACAGGTAGGGCAACACAACCAGCAGTGGAAGACAATTCGGCTAAAGAACACGTAGAAAGAATTTTTCATGTAAGTTTTTCTTATCTAGCTAAATTTAATGAAAAATTTTTGATAATTTAATAAATATTTTTAGTGCTCCATGGACTCATAGCTCAATTTAATTTCTAGTAATTTAAATTTTGCATTTAACTGTTTGTTTTTATTTAAATATGTTTTTTTTGGTAAACAAACATATAAAAATTCATAATTTATACTCATGGGCACAGAAAATCAAAAAACCTTAAGAGGGGCACTGCAATGGGAAAATATTTTGTAAATTTACAACGTTTGACGTTAAATATTATTTGTAGCGTCGGTCGGACGTAAAAAATTATTTCTACAAAAGGTGTGATAAAAATATACAGGATGTTACAAGTTCCAGGGGCACCGTTAGGATCTTGAAGACGGTAAGAGATACAGAGATAGTTAGATCGGGCAAAGTTGCGCAACTTTATGCTTAACAATATTCCGTGACTATGCTATTATCAATTTTTTATGAAAGGCTACGATAAAGGTAATAGAGGCGTTTTATTAAATTGAATGCTTTATTTTAAATACGAATAAGTAAACGTATTTAAAATACATTAATTCTTGTAGCTGATGGGTGAATTATGAATAATAATAATATCATTATTAATAATAAATTAAAAAAATATTAATAAGCAGTCATAGACAAAAATTATGCATACTTACATTCAAATGGAAACTTCCTTGTTCGTTTGGAATAAAATCGTAATTTTTAATGGAAAAATAGTTTATGATGGTTTTTCGGTTTGAAACGTAGCATAAAGGAAATGTGTGATATGTTGTTGGATTTTGACTTAAAATACGGAAATATTAAGTTTTAAATCAGATATTTTGCCTGTTTAAAGAAAAAACAAAGTTGATAATGGTGGTTAGAAAAATCAAACGTTGGAGCCTAAATTTATTAACATCTTTTTATAGAACAAAATTAATGGCAATGATACTATGTCATTTGCTTAAAAATATCTCTATAAAAAAACTGAAAAAAATTAAAACTGTTTCGCAAAATTTCGTTTTTTTTTCGAATAAATTCCGAAACCGCTACAAATATTCAAATTTTTGAAACGAAATATTGTTAAGCATAAAATTGCGCAACTTTGCCCCAATCTAACCATCCCTGTATCTCTTACTCTCCTCAAGATCCCTATCAGTTATGTTAACAATTATTTTTTACACAACTTTTGTAAAACTTGGTTTGTCACGTCCGACTGTGGCTAAAAATATCTAACCTCCAACGTTGTAAATTTACAAAATACTTTTTGGTGTAGTGTAACTGCCTAAAGCGGTAGTTTTTGTATATCCTGTTTAAAAAAATATTAATAATGGTAAATTATGCCGAGCCAGAAACCATAAACAAAAAATTGTCTTTAAAAGCGTTCATTTCTTGGCATTCTTAGGCCTGCCGCGCACTAGGTAGCTTGGTTCTAACAGGTTGGCTGCGGAAGGCAATATTTGTCGCAGCCAAAATTAGCAGCTAGTGTAGGGGAGTCTTTTTATGTTATTAAGTGCTTAAAATGACAATAATTATCACAGGTATGCACGGGCAAAATTGTCTAATATTGAATAATAAATTCTTATAGATTTCGAGGTGCTGATTAAGAGAAAAATAATAAAAAAGTCCATTACGTAAGGTTTTTAGAAAAATGAATTAATATTATCCTAATACAAAAATGCTATCATAAATTTTTTTATTGATGACATTTGTTTTACTTGTGAGTAGTTAATGAAAATATGTGCCTGTGGATCACTTTGTGTATCTTGTAGAAAGTTACGAAAATTTAGTTCCAACTCTTTAAAAGATTAACTACAAAAATTATAAATGGGTTGTATGCGGTGATTTAAAAGTTATATCTTTATTACTTGGGCAACAACGAGACTATAGCATATTTTCGTGTTTTTTTGTGTACGAGGGGGAGCCGCAACAAAAATTTGCATTGGATAAAAAAGGACTACTGGCCTCTGGGAGAAACGTTGAAACCCGCGGAACGAAACAGATGTCGCAAGAAGAAAGCCAAAGTACTCATTTACTTCACATCAAACTTGGAGTCATAAAGCAATTTGTTTAAGTACTATCAAAGCAAGGAAAGTGTTTTAAATATTTTGGTGACATATTTTCATCCCTCTTAAAAGCTAAGCTTAAAGAAAGGATATGTGTTGGTCTGTTGATCCAGATATTCGAAAACTCATGAGGAACGAAGTCTTTGAAACCAAAATGAACTGTGACGAAAAGGAGGCCTGGGTTTCTTTCAAGAAAGTGGTTAACTATTTTCCAGGCAATGAGAAAAGTTTTTGTCCTATTGGTGGAAAACATGTTAAAAAATATTAGAAAATTGGAAAGCCACATGAGTTTAAAATTTAATTTCCTAAAATCTCATTTGGACTTGTCTCCAGAAAATCTTGGGGATTTAGGTATGGAAGAGGCTGAAAAATTCTATGAGGACATAAAGCTATGAAAAAGACATTATTAAGGATGAAATGATAATGAAATGATAACATGATTGCAGACTATTGTTGGATGTAACAAAGAGATACTTAGGCGAATAAACATAGACGAAAATCTTTAAAAAGAAGCTTTACTGCCAAGCCGAAGGGGTACTTAAAGAATTTATATAGATATATATATATATATATATATACAAATTTTGTTATATATATATATATATACATATCTCATACATTTAAAAAACCTTACGTGATAGAAAAAAAACACTACTATATTCGAATTCAGCACCCCATAATTGCTTAATATAGATATCTTTTAAATAAACAATTTTTTAAAAGGACAATTTTGCATACCTGTGTTATCTACTTTTGAAGTCGAAAGAAACGAAAAAAAATTGGTTGTCTGCAAAGTCGGTTTACTGACTATAGTTGAACGTGACAACAAAAATACCAATGGAATGGTTGCATTTTTCAAAGGAAATTTTAATTTTATTTGTTTGATAGATATTTTGCCTTTTTTGCCTATTTTTACCTTTTTCCATACCGTAAAGATTTTGTATATTATTTTATACATATAAACCTTTCTCTTGAATTACTGTATTTAGTTAAAAAACACATTAAAATACATTAAATAGTAACAAGAAATTAATAAAAAAAATGGTACTCCCTGTAATGTTTTTTAAATACTAATATTTATTTTGCAAATCTTTATATTAGAGCACTTTTCTAAATCTCTAGATGGTATAAAAACGTAGGTAAATTGCATTTTGGTTTCAGGGGTTTTTTTAATATAACTTTTTTTTACCCACCCTGTATGTCAATTCTATTTTTTTTTATAAACCATAGATACCTGTGCACAATTCCTATAAACCTTTTTGTTTAATTGTGATAGTAACGTCCATATCGAATTTTAAATGTAAACTATTTTTTTAATTACTCTGTATATGTTATTTTTGGATATTATTATTATTAGCATAACCTACAATCGCTGCACTAGCGGACCGATGATATTAATTTTAATGATAAAAGCACGAATATTCGACAATATATCACTAAACATGTATTAAATATCGAAAGAATCATTACCTTTATCGCCGCAATTATCGTTGCTATAAACAATTGACACCACATTCGCACGCTCACTCAAGTAGGAGAGAAACAGATTTCGAACGACGCGGAGTTTGTGCCTTTTGTCGCTCGTTCAGCGCTCTCGCTTGCACTTCAAGCCCTAAATAGAACGCGCGAGGTAACGCTGCATAAGTCATGTTTTTTGTGCATGCAGCCGGCTCTGTCGAATTATAAGACGTCAAAAGAAATAAAAGCAATACTGGATTTATTCTCTTCAACGGCTGCCTGCGCGATGAACGCTTTTTTATTGGCTGCCATAGCGTTGGCCCAACTTAAATTCTGATTTCGAGTAGCCTGCACCTACAGTCAGTCTACTGCGCGGCAGGCCTTATTATTACCAAGATTCTGATTTGATTTGTTTTCAGCATATTTATTTATTTTTCTTTTTCCAGCTGATAGACACCAACAAAGACGGAGTCATAACCATAGAAGAGCTTATAAATTGGGTTTCCAGAGACGAAAGATTTATTAAATCTCTAGAAACTTTAGACACTGTGTTGTGATCATCTTTATACCTCATGTGCATCTACATTCAATCGTACCAATTTTTCAAAGGATTTTACTATTACTATTTGTAGAATTAGGTTTATATTAAATTTCTAATAAAATGTAGTCATCGAAGGTGTACAGACTGTTCACGGATAAAGTTCACAAGAGGACAAATGGAAAACAAATTTCAGTGTTTGAAAAAAATTCCTTTTAAAAATTTTTGCTTGTAAAAAAATAGGATTTACGAAGAGAAAATGTTGATTTTGTATACAGGGTTCGCAAAACAAAAAAACCAGATTATTCTCCAAGAGTAAACTACCTGTATTTTTCATTTTTTGGCAAAATGTCATTAAAAAATTATTTAGCATTATGTTTGTAATTGATAAAAACAATAATACAAAATTTTATTTAAATCCATAATATGACGAAAACTGGCGTATACGATTGAAAAATGTGTTTTGTAGAAATTTCGAGAAAACAGGTATTTAAAAAGCAGATTATAAAAGGTCTGGTTATAAATTTTTGATAACTCTAAAATTACTCTTATGAATCTTTTTCATACCCCTGTAACTTTAATAAAGTTATTTAAAATGCTATTCTAAATAAATTTTTTAATGATATTTTTCTTAAAATTAAAAAAGAAGGGAGTTTACTCTTGTGGAAAAATCATTTTTTGCGAACCCTGTATACAAAATCAACATTTTTTCTTCGTGAACCCAATTTTTTAACAAGCAAAAATTTTTACGAAGAATTACTTTTCGTCAAAAAATTGAATTTTTGGTCCATTTGTCCTTTTGTTAACCCTATTCGTGAACAGTCTGTATACAAATTTTTACTAAAAATTTGTGAATTAGGCTGTACATAATTATGTATGGCTATATTTTTTTAGTGAATCAAGTTGTCAAATACAGGGTGCCTAAAAAGATACAACAGTTTATTAACATAGCAATAGCCAGTTGGAAAGAGCAAAAGTTATAAAGTTGGAGAAAACTGCTTTTCGCGCTAGTAAAAGCAAAAGCAGGATATACAGGAAGTCCAGTAACTCTACCGGCATCCTTTAATATAACCTAAACGTCTTAGTTTTTGAACTACGGGGTGTTAAATTTTTGGTAAAAGTACGTTTTTTTAGAATAACTTTTATACCAATTCAGATATTTTTAAAAAATCGGCGGACGCCTCCTATGCTTTAAAAGAACTTTTTGGCATACAAGTTAAAAAATAATTTTTACCAGTGTCGTCCATGAGGGGTTTAACGTAGATATTAAAAAAATGGTACGCCACTGCATTCTTTTAAAATAAAAATATTCACAAAATTTTCCTTTTTGTTTGAAACAAATTTGATCTCTTGAATTTTTTTATTTGATGTACGGTTTTTGCGTGAATAAATAGAAACCTTTTCTTGGCATTGTCAAAACCCTATCTATTAAGAATTAATAACAGAGGTGATTTTTAGTGTATAATTTGATATTAGCGATACGAAATGACCATGCCAAAAATGGTTTCTATTTATTTACGTAAAAACCATGCGTCAAATAAAAAAGTAAAGAGATCAAATTTGTTCCAAGCAAACGGGAAGTTTTATTTTTTTATTTTATAAAAATGTAATTGCATACCATTTTCTTCTTATAAAATATTAACTCTTAACCCTCCATGGACGATACTGTTAAAAATATTTTTTTGTGAGTCAAAAAATGTCTTCGTATGCATAGGAGGCGTCCCCTAAAAATATTGAAATACTTCTGATTTGGTATAAAGTCAATGATAAAAACACAATATTTTTTAAATCTTTAACCAAAACCTAAGATATTTACATGATTTTTTTCTTATTTTTTATTGTAGAAAATCCACTATAAAATATTTGTCGGTTAAGTTACTGGACACCCTGTATAATTGTATAAGTTTTCTTTTTTTTTTTTGAGTTTGTTAAGAACTTTAGTTTATGTAAGTATTTATTAATTTTTAGTAAGGAAATTCGGATATACAAGGTATTATAAAATACCGCAACACAATTTTTTTTTCTGTTAAGACCTAATAAACTCAACTTTCTTAACAGAAACATATTTTTCTAAAATGTATTACTAGAAATGTTTGGTAAAAACATTGCTTAATAAAATATTGAAAGTAGGTAAAACGGACACAATATAAATTTGTATTTTTTCCTAACTAAATTTGATTATAGATATAATACAATATGCTGGACGATAAGTATTAACCTATCAGACTAAAAGTACGTTTAAATGGGTGATAACCCAAAATGGAGGCCACTGGAAATTCCTATAGGGGAGGTCCGGAAGCCCCGACCACCTAAGCGAATTAGAATATTGTGAAGTGACAGTAACATATAAGTCTCCACGGCGTTAATTGCTCAAATCCATTGTTTATATTATGTTTTGCTCAGTTTTTGGATAGGTGAACGTTTTCAGTAAACACCTTTACGTTTTTAGGACCCTACCAATGGGCGGATATGCCCGATAGGTTGTAGGTAGTTTAAAGTTTTGAATTTAAACACCTATATTTTGATTTCTAATATTTAAGTGTTAAAAAATGGTTATACTCTCTGGTCTCAGAATATGTGGCCAATCTTCCAGATTCATATAAAACACAAAAATAATATAACAAATTTTTTATTTATTTATTTTTTTAAGATTATCTTTACTGACACATTTGCCGTTAAGGTGGGCTTCTACTAGAGACGGGCGAGCGGTCGGGCCAGACTGCTGCCGTTTTGCCTGTCTTGTAAACAACTTAGAGTGAACGACGAAACGCACAGTATTTTTCTGTTTTAGGAAATGCGACTGGCTCGGCTAGCGTTTACCAGGTGCAGGGCCGTGCCTACCGGGTGGTGCAAGGCACTAGGGCGGAACGCTGCAGGGGAGGAACATTGTAAAATTAAGGGCGAAAAGTTTCGAAATGAAGGGCGGTACTTATGAAATTAGTGTGTTTTTTGTCTTCAAATTTATTAGGGATGGAAAAAGAGCAATGTTGTGGAGAAATTTTTAAATAAAAAATGGTGAAAGTGAGGACATTTTTTTGCTTTTCTTTGTCTTCAAAATTTTTTGTACCTCAATTTGCATTTTCTTGTAAGGGCGGCAAAAAAATGTACCACGGCGCAAGTCACCCTAAAAACGGCCCTGACCAGGTGGGACGCATCGAAACCTATTTTTGTAAACAAGTGCGTCCGTTAGAAGCGCGTCGCATAGGAACAGACGACAAAGGATTTTTGTCTTATGTAAGCATAAAAGAAGTTTTGTTTTTAAATCATGCGGCTTCAATATAGGTGAGCAAAAAGCTTTGCCGCTGCCGCTCGAAAGGAACAAATATTATCCGCGAAGCGTTTCTAATGTATATAAACTAGTTTCAAAATACTGTTACCACAAAATAATGTAGCCAGTACTGGCTACCAGCACAGAGATTTGATACTTTTCGCTCGACGCTTCCGCTTGTTATCGTAGCCGAAAACCTTACATGGGGCGTCGGATTAGTCAGGGTTAGGATAACCGCGGGTCCACCAGTCCACCAGTCCACCGTAATATCAGAAAGATTATAAAACAATCATTTAAAAAAGGTACAAATAATGTCCTGTAACTACCTCATTTCTTTGCTGAAACCTGTCATTGGATTAATTATTCAATCAATTAACAATTTAATTACATATTTACATAACGCCAGTAATTACCCAAATCAAAACTTTGAGCCACTCTGCATGTCGTATGTTTGATTAACTAAATAGGCAAATATGGTTATAATCCATTTAGTAGCTTCCAAATTAGAAGACGTCGAAAGTAGATGTAGTAAAACTTAAAGCAATCGTACGAAAATTACGACTATTAGATTTTTTTAAGTTACATTTCTAACTAATGTTATTTGTATATGAGCAATATGGAATTTATAATACGAAATTACTACGAGGCCTGTCATTTTTTAAAAAATATTACACGTTTTTTAACCTTTAGGTTTGGTCGGATATACCTATGGTTGTATAGGATGCAGATTTCCGATATTATAGATTTTATGGGGCACGGACGGTTTAAGCGGTGGTCACCAAAGGTAAATAGGCGAATGCCAAACGGACTAACGGGCAGAATTTATCAACGGTCTCTGGCTTTTCCTTTCGAGCACGGAGAACACTGTGAGGGACAGTGAGTCAGTATCGTTTTTATGCATGCCTATAATATGCATGCTCGTATAGGTATTGTTGACTGCACGAGACCGTAACGGTCCGTAAAATGCTAATAAAAAAATAAATAAATAATAAATGTGGATTATCTATGTGATATATGTAGGTAGGTAAGTAACAAGAATAATAAGGAATATTTGGACAAGCATAAAAATGTATAGATAGGCAGACTGTACTCCTAGTTTTTTCTTATTATTTATTGTATATTTACAAATATACAGAGTATTCAGTAACTCAACCAACAAACTAAGGGGTCATTCTACAATGAATATATACAATAATTATATGAACAATGTCCTTAACGTCTTAATTTTTGAACTACGATGTTGAACAATTTAAATAATATTGTTTTTTTTGTAATAACTTTTAAACCAATGCTAATTTTTCCTTTAAATATGGATAACGCCCGTTGAACATCAGAAGACATTTTTTGTCACACAAAAAAAATATTTATACCAGTCTACGAGGGGTTTAGGTTTAATAAATAAAATCAAAAGATCAAATTTGTTTTAAACTAAATGGGTTTTGAAAATATTGTTATCTTAGAAAACTGCAGTAGCATATCATTTTTTTCTTAAAAATATTTACCTTAAACCCCTTATGGACGACACTAGTAAAATTATTCTTTCTATGCTAAAAATATCTTTTGATGCATAGGAGGCGTTTTCTAATAAAAAAAATATCTAAATTAGCACAAAGGTTATTATAAATAAACAATATTTTTTCAAAATGTTTATCACCCCGTAGTTTAAAAACTAAGAAGTTGATGCCAACTTCCCTATTTTAAATGGGACACCCTGTATACTATTTATTTTTTAGATTCTACGTAAAATTCTAAGCATCTGTTATGTTTATTGTCCTGTACCTAAGTGTAACCGTTTTAAAATTATTTTTAATTTTATGTCAAAAATTTCATTTAAGACATAACCATTAATTTTTTAAAACGAAATTATTTACTTAGAATCCTCTACCTCTAAATGAATAACCCCTTATGTTATTTTTTTTATTACCTTATCCTATTTGACACTAAAAATGTATCAATGGGTAAGGGTTTCTATGTCAAAACTTCATAGTTCAGATATATACGATACATACATTGGACATAAAATTTGATTTTAATTTTACGCAGAATTTAAAAACAAATAATATATACCTAGGATGTCCCAATTAAAATAAAAATTTTGGCATTAACTTCCGGTATAACGGGAAGTGCTAGAACCTGCGAAAATATTTAAGTTCTATGCCTTCTACTGATCTTATAATGTTGCCAAATTTTTAAAAAATTTTAAAGCCCACTTTTCAAGTAATCGATTGCCGCAAGTCGCCGTGAGATACTCCGTATTTTTTTAAACTAACTAACATAAAAGCCTATTGGAAAATAATTAAAATATTAATCACCCTTTTAGCTTAACATTTCTTTTCTAATGACACACATAAATTGTTTTATATTTTACAAATTAAATTGTATAGTCAAAAATAATTCAAAAAGCAAACATATTTAAAGTAGGGTATTTCAGCAAACACTATTCAGACAATACTTTGAAATATTTTTTAAATACAGTAAAACGGAAAAATTATTTTACTTATACTGAGACCTGAGAATAAAATCTATAGAAAACTGTATTCAAGAATAAGTAAACATAAACCATTTTAAATCTACTAGCACTAGTTAAACTTGTTAATTTTTAGGACACTCTGTATAAGTTGTTAAATGTGTATCTTCTAACAATGGTTACCTGTTATACTCCTGTTAATATAATGGAAATGTGATTAAAATTTTTCTAAGTATTCTTAAGTCTTCAAAGTAAATTTATAAAATTTAGAGAAAAGTGTACAGGGTGAACAAGTTACAATCGAGTTACAAAGGGTAAAATAGACCACTAAATGTATGTGTTATGATGAAAAGACCACTAAATGTATGTGTTATGATGAATTGTGATTAGGTAGTTTATAAATACATTTAGATTTGTCCTTAAGTCCTCGAAAGCTATTACATTAATATAATTAAAAAAATTATTGTTTAATTTGTTTTATTCATTTAATCCCAGCATTTAAGTACATATAATATAGTTGTTCTTTTTTACAAACTGGTAGCAGTTATTAAAAAAAGCCGTTTTTACAAATACATTAAAATTCATTGCACCCTAATTCTATTTCTTTAAATCAATATGGTTTACTAATTTAAAGTCTTTTAGAAGTTAAAAATAAATACACAGATTATCAAAATTCCAAAACTTTAGCAGCGAGATTTTCTGAAGAATGTTACGTAACTTATTAGAAACTTTCTTTCATTCATTCTTTCCATGTTTTTTCTTCAAAGGGAAGACACAAGGACTAGCCTAGTTGTAGGGTTTTGTTAACCAATTATTCAGGACATCCTGTACATAAAGTATTAAATGTTATATCTTATAGTTCTCTTTTAAAAATAAAATTATAGATTTATTACTTATATGTGCTAAATAAAATATGACGCACCTGTTAAAAGTTGCTATCAACATTAACGATGATAGTTTGCTATTTATATAGATTTAAAATCTATAAATAGGTTTCTATGCCAATTTTTTTATACCTTTTATACACAGCAGCATATTCTACACACGAAGACCAATAAACATGTACTTAAGAAACTTGGAAATGGTATACCGGGTGACAACGAAATTACTATCCAGCATTCTTGTACCTTAAGTGAAACCGTATACTTTTGAAATATAGGGATCGTTAATTGTGTCACTAGATACCAATTATCAATTTAGAGAAAATGGCGTTTAAAGGTATCCAGACGACCGCACAATATGCAGTTTTATGGGAA
The DNA here is from genome assembly GCA_014170235.1 of Listronotus bonariensis. NCBI lineage: Eukaryota > Metazoa > Arthropoda > Insecta > Coleoptera > Curculionidae > Listronotus > Listronotus bonariensis. The sequence goes on from JACEGR010000003.1 coordinate 275,506, forward strand.
AACAGATTAACATCACAAAATTAAAAATACTTAAATTAGTTCTTTTGAAAGCATCTAGGTATCTTCTAAGGCCAATAAAGAAATACTTTTGGTTGTACCGGAAGTCTTTGACCTTCTTAATATGATTACCCCAATAATTTTAATGGAACACCCTACTTATTTTGTAGGATTTAAATTCTATAAGTTATTCCCGATATAAAACCCATAATATATTTATAACCTATCTATTTTGGTTTTAGAAAAATGGCATTTGTAAACGTCCGACGACCGCACAATAAGCAGATTCATGGATATCATGTCGTCGCGTCGCGTCGCGTCGTCTGGACCTTTTTAAACGCTATTTTCTCTAAAACTAAAAAATAGGAATACGCTACAGTTTTAATGTCAGAAATGGTTTGTAGAATTTAAACCCTAAATAATATATAGGGTCTTCAATTAAAAATATTAGGGTTATCATACTTAGAAGCTCAAATTTTACAGTACTTCAGGTAAAACCGAAAGTAGTTTTATATTGTCCTACTATAAGAATTAATATAGGGATTTTAAATGATTGTGATGTTCATTTGTTATAAAATGGCATATTGTGCGGTTGTTTGGGTATTTTCAAACGCCATTTTCTCTAAAACCAAAAAAGATAGGTTATGTTTGTATAATAGATTTATTATCAGGAACGACTTGTAGAATTTAAATCTTAAGAAATATACTAAGTTTTTTTATTTAAAATATCAAAGTTTATATCACTTTCGTGTAAACCGACAGTAATAAACAGATGGTAATATATTCAAAATTGGCATCTGGTGACGTTTTGACTGAAGAAAATAAGGCTAATAACCATTTTTGATATAACATATGCTCCTGTCTAATTTTAATTTTTTGTTATGGATTCAAATATTGGCGAGTAATGTTTTTTGATCTGTGTCAAGAATATGCTGAACCCTGTACCCTACTTTTGATCTAAAACTTTTATAGGCGGTGTATTCTACAGGACTTTATCTGTTACGGCACTTTATATGTACGTATATTTAAATTTATAAAATTTAATTGTGACTTACAGTTATAGAAATCCTAAAAATATTTTTATACATGCTTAAAAAATAATAATAAAAGGGGCAGCAATTCCAAAATTCTTTAATATATTTTTTGGAGAATACATACTTCTACATAAAATTATTAATCATAAATAATTTAAATAATTTTAAACTTTATATTTTTAATTAGAATTTTACAAGGTAAACCGTTTACGTAGTTTGTTATTTAATCGGAAGCCTTACAGTTTTATCACCTTGGCCAGAGTTGGTTTACTCAGCTAACTTTGTCTTTTCACTTCAAAATATCTTTTTGTTTGAGTCCAAGAGCAAAATTGTTCTTGGTTCTGAAGCACGTGATGGTATTTTTGCTCTTATCGAACTAACGTTACCAAAGCATTTTTTTAAAGCCAAAGCCTTGACAAAGTTAGCGATGTGGGGTGTGGCCAAGACTGGGCAAAAAACGAATTTATACTTTTGTTTCTTTTTTAATATATCGAAAATATTGTTTAGGATGACAAAAAATATATTGTAAAGGTTTAAGCCCTTAATATTAATAATAAGAGGTCTATTAACGCGACTAACAGTTTTTAAACAACAATTTTTTTTAATGCAAGACTTGGAAGCTGCTATTTTTGGATTTTACCAGCACAAGTTCCTAAAGAAAATTAAATTTCCTTCAAAAAGCTCTCTTTGCAAATTGTCGTCAAATATGTCGTTTCCATGTAATCGGAATTTATAATAATAAACTTTTTTTTCACTTTTTTGTTAGTTACAAAATGAAAAACTAAATCCTAAAATATATTAATGATTAAAGATTAATAATTCGGAAACGGATTCTCTAGCAAAATTTTTATAGAGGCGTTTTTCGTAGGCAATTTAATTTTCTAAAAACTATTTGTGCAAATGATTTTCCCCAATAGTTAGGCAGCTTTGGCGCGAACATTTAAACCCTTAATATTCATATTTTATTTTTACGTTTAAACTTCCACGATATTTTTTTTGTCATCTAAACAATATTTTTATATATTTTTAAAAAATAGACTGTTTTTTGGCTTAGTCTAATGTGGACACTACAGTAGAAGTAAGTAGATATAAAAAGAAAAATATCTTATATCAAAATATTATTTTGCTCTTTTAATTAGTCATATATAAAGTGCTGAATGTGGGTAAAGAAACTGTTTTAGTAATTGGCAAAAATATAAAATATACCGATATTAAGAACTATCCTGTACATAACACCACAATATTCAATTTCTTTACCTCTATTAGTGTATTGTAAACAGTATTATCCATATATATACGTAAGTATTATATTTGTAAATTAAGGATAATAGTGATAGTACAACTTTTATTTTATTATATTTATAAACTATGACCATAGGCACAATTTCCAGCGCATTAAGTGATTTTACATGATGCATGACTATATTCTAGATTGCCTAAGCCAATAATTATTTTAAACAATTAAAAAATGCATCGTAACTTTACTTTTGTCAAAAAAGAAGAAAAAATCACGCGTTTCCTCAAGTAAAGCCTTACATTGTGCTAGAACTAGACTTAGTCATAAAACAAATATAGTGTATGTATAAACATTACCAATTTATTTGGGAATCCTATGGACACAATTTTTCCATTGGAGTCATTTACTTACTTAGCTTTAAATTCCACACTTTTATATTATCAACCATTTTTTGTTAATAAAATAAATATTTACTGTAAAAACCCGTTTTATTTATTTATTCCATAATAAGTATATTTTGCAAAATTCAAATTGTACCTTAAAAAGTACGCAATAAGAAAATTACTTTATTACTTAATTTATATACAATTTAACCTTACAATAAATTTTACATAATTTAAGATAAACAACATAAACACTTAAATTAAGTTTACTTATGGGGTTGCCCGACTTTCTAATATAATAAATAAAATATATTTAAACTTTTAAATATATTAAAGATAATTATTTTACCGATATCTTGCACAAATGTTTGAAATTTAAAAATTAGCCATTGGGACCTCACTTCCTGTGATCTCTCAAAATAACGTTTTCTTGGCGTTGTTATAATAACTCATGATAGTTTAATTTCAAATTAAAAGAAATTACAATACATTATACATTAATGTATGTAATGCCAACAAAGCTTATAAACTGGAGCTTTTAAAAGCTCTTTCCTGTACTTTTATAACCGTTTTATCAAACTCTCTCGGCAGAACTAATTTGAAGTCAATTCTGTACAGAATGGCGAATGTCATGGAAATGTTACCTGTTTCCTCGCCGAAGCCGAAGGCTTATAATATATTACACTCGTTATATACTATCACATACAAAATATATGATATTTGTTCTGTGTTAATATATATTTACAGTTAATATTTTTTTTCAACAGTGTTTAAACAAAAAGATATTTTAAGGCTTAACTTAAACTTTTCTCTATGGTTTTTATCCATTTCGTGATTTATTCTTTTTCAGGACATTTTACAAAATGTAATTAATATATTTGGGAAGGGGGAAGTGAGTTTCTAGTAGAGAACAAAAGAAGACAAATATTTTAGGATTTTTACTTTAAAAATTAGTCAAATATTGACTAAAAAAACTAGGCCGGGGATGGCACACCAATAGCACATGACACAATATGTTGGGCATGTTACCGATCACAAAATTCATTATGCACTACAAAAAAAAAAGTGAGGAAATGGTATTTGTTATTATTATTTTTCCAATAATCATTACTCACCAATAAAGGTTCGCCATCACTGAACTAGGCAGTTGAAACAAAAAAGACATAAAAAATTAATTTTAAAAACTAAAAGCCTGTGTATGAGACTAGAATGTTTGCTGCATAATCTTTGAATCTGTAAATATAAGGCCTGGTGTAAAAATGTGCTAGTAAAAGTTACTGGCACCCTAATGATGTTCATAAAAGACTTAGAAAAAGAAGTAGACAGAAAAGACATGTATAAAAAGATTAACATACATTTATCCGCCATACCAATCAATATACAGCATGTCTACTTAAGTTCTGGTTGGTGGAAAACTTTTTTATTATTAATTTTATAAAAAAAAGTTCTGATTGGTTTAGGTTTAGTTTTTGGTCTAAAGCCTAAAATGCAATCATCATACATTATACATTTTTTTGCAGTGGTATACGAGGTATGTCAAAAATATGAATCTTGCACAAGATAAAAGTATCCCTATTTTTCAAAATACCGAAAATTTTTATTAGGAGATGTTTAGGATTAAAAATACCTTTCAATGTGCAAATTGGTTTATTTAAAAGAAAAAAACTAAAAATTTTTCTTCAATAATGAGCATTTCTGTGACTTTTTGCTCTTTTGACAATGCTTAAGCTTTCTTTACATATTACATTTTAAAATAGGCATGCACTAATTTATAAACCTAAATGTTCTCCCTTAATGCATAATAAAATTAATAAAAATAAAGTTTTTCTTAAAAATGAACAACTTTGCATATTTAAATGTGATTTTTAATGTTAAACATCTTTTCTTTATAAAAATTTTTGATATTATGAAAAATACGGGTACTTTCCCCTAGAGCAAACTTTTTTGACATACCTCATATACCACTGCGAGAAATTAATATCTCATGATTGCATTTAAGGTTTTAGACAATGCAGAACTTGTTATAAAGAATAACTTTTTTCATAATATTAATATTAAAAAGTTTTGTTTAGTTCTGGTTAGTTAGTTTTCCATAATATGGTGCAATAAGTAGACACGCTGTATATAGTATAAGTCTTGGGACAAGCTTTACCAGTTAATTAATATAATGAGCCTAATGTTTTAATTGTTTTAATTTAACAATATACTCAAATAATACAAATACAGCATTTTTACTCATTTTTGTTTTGACAATTTAATAAAATATTCTTCAGTAGATGATGTAAACATAATCTTTAAAAAATTTGAATAAATAAAAGTCTTTTTACTTCTTAGAAGTTTTATTTATTTAAAAGAATTGTCTTACAAAAATTGTAGTAATGAAATGTACAAAAATGCAATGAAAACAATGAGAAACAAAAATAAATTACTTTAACTTTAACACAGCCGACTAACCACATTTATGAGGTAATTCTTGCTTTAGTTGCAAGTGCAAAATATCCTAAAGTAAGAGAAATTGCGGCGGCAATAAATTCACTTCTGATCCATGGACCACTGTAGGCACCTGGGTGGTTTACTGTTACAGTAAAGAATTCTTTTACAGATGAGGTAGGTTCGTTAGCTCTAAGGGCTTTGCGAAGAGCTGTGTATCCTTCTTCATCAAAGATACGGATAGTATGTTGACCAGATTTTGCTGCTTTAGCTTCTTCAGTCCAACTAACCTATAATATAAAAAAAGTAAACTATGAAATCTTTGTAGCAATCTTACACATTGGTTTTTTGAAAAAAAGTACTTAGGACACCTTGAAATATTTAACTAAATGTTCTTATTTACATATTCTTTCAAAAAACAAAATATTTAAAAGCAATGAGGTCTGCTGCTCTTATTTCATATTTTTATTTAAATAAAATGTTTTTTCCATGTAATTACCCAATTCCTATAGGTCTTTTAAATTAAAAATATATGTTATTAAAAACCTTTAATTTTTAAATCTTTATATTAAAAAATGCTCATCTACTTTGCCACTAACTTTTGAAAAATTGATATGAATATGTCTTTTTCTTAATTTAAATTTGTGAAAAATATCCCCAAGGGGTGAACAGTACACAAAAGAATTATCGCATATGCTCAATTAATTTTTAATCGCCCTGTATGATGTGCTGTTGAAAGGGAGTAGTCAAATTTGTGATTATAAAATATCAGAAATAGGTAAGGGGAAAAATTATTCACAAATGAGATTTCTCCCTTTTAACAGCACATTATATAGGGCGATTAAAAATTATTCATTTTTTCAATTTTTTTATCACCCCGTAGGATGTATTGCTAACAGTAAATAACAACGGTTACGCCAAAGTTATAGCTTCACCTTTCTTTAACATTTTCTTTTTTAATTGTCTTAATAACTTAATCATTAAAAGAGTTATGGCCATTTAAATCAAAGCATTTTTGTATTAAAGCTTATGAAAGAAATCGAGCATATGCGATAATTGTTTTGAGTAGTGTATATTATCCTTTTATATGTTACTGATAAGGTAGATAAACACTTTCTTGATTTAGAAGGCTAAAAAATTGTCGTTTTTAATTTAAAAACATATCAGTTTGAATTAAACAATTAAAAACATAGGTTCTGGTGACATATAAGGGTCAAAAAGTAAACAGTTTACAGTAATGATTTTGGTATTATTACATTGTGTACTTGTTAAATAATTGTTCTAGGTACGGATCAATTCTCTAAAATTAAACTATTTAAAAATTATTCACTTTTAAAATTTTACCATTTTTCATGTATTTGCATTTCCATTTGACATTTGACAGTTAAAATGTCATAGTATGCGACTTTTTATGTCACCACCTTAAATACGAAAATCCAGAATTCCTCCATCCTTGTCAAAGTCAAAAATCTCTTTATTCAATAAAAAAATTGTAAATACAAAGTTGAATGAATGGCGTGAATGGGTAGGGATTTAAATCCTTTAATTAATACAAAATAACTTGGCCTAAGAACATCTTTATAAAAAGTAATTCACAAAACTAAGCCTAAACTTGTTTTATTTTAATCCTAGTTCCTACATTCCTAAACCACACAGGTTTGAAAAGAAGCTGTTTTAAAAAATTTAACTTATTTAAAACCTTTGTACATAAAAAGTTAAAAAAATGTGAAGAGACAAAACATAAAGATCCACAAACATTCTGAAAAGTAAAAAATTGACAAGATCATGCATAAAAAAGACAAACAAACACAAACTTGTTACAGCTGCAAGATCATAAAGGACAGAGAATATGCTACCAGTATATTATCGTCTATGCCTCGTTACATGTCGTTTTTACTTGGAGTTCTATATATGTATTGGATTTTTTTAAATAAAATTCAACGTGCCTGAAGTAACGGTCAGGTTAGTTTCGGTTAGCAATGCATTTTTTTAAATTGGCAGCACTCCTATTTATATCCCGGTTTTCGCAATTTTCTTGACTATGATGTTATGATGTCATCGGCCAATTCTGATTGGCCCATCCAGCATCCCTGTTCCCTCCCCTATCCCTTAAGTTTCCAATTTAAAATAAAAAAATATTTGTGACTATTTCGCATTTTTCTTTTTTTTATATTGAATATAATACACTATACTATCCATAAAATTTTAAAATTCAAAAAATCGGTGACCTTTATATGTCACCAGACCCAAAAACATAATTTACCCAATGACCTTTAGCAGCTTTTTTTAAATGTTTATTAATATAATTTGCTATGAGCTATTTTGATTCTCTTATAAAAGTACAGGTAAAGTCAAGTCTAGTTCTCGGGTTAACACTGTACATATGTTATATTGAAAGTAAATTTTTATGTCATGGATAACATTTGTCTTCAGAAGTTATCTATAAAATTGAACTAAAATATAAAAACATAGTTCTTTTGTATAACATATTAGTCTTACATTGATTTGAAAGAGGGAAAATAAAAGTGGTTAAAAATTATTCTCGAGTAAGAAGTTATTAAGTACTACACTGGAGATAAGTTTTATAATATATTTTTATAGGCAATATTAACTGCCTATTTATTCAAAACTGTATATTTCTTGAAAATTACTTTAAATAGATCACAAGCAACACACTGTGTAAATATGTATGAAAAAAGCAGTTACTTTACCTGGTAAGTTTGGGGTCCTACAACTGCAACAGGAATAATAGCTCCATCTTCTAACTCAGCATAAAGGCTGGAAACTTGTCCTGAACCACACGTTACAGTAAATTCTGAGATAAATCCAATGTACGCTACAATTGTAGCATCTTGTGTTGTAAAGGATTTTGGGGTTACTTGTGGATTTGAACAGGCTGACCCAAAACCAGCTAGTAAAATTACGGATAGTGCTGATAATAAAAGTTGTTGGGCCATTTTAAACGTTTGTATGGAAAGTTCTAACTGCACAAAATTGTGTTTCACTTAAGAATGATCTTTTCGTGGCCACGTCGAGAAATTATCTTCCAACAACACGGTATTTTGACAACTCACCGATGAACCGCTTTGCTCGGTTGCCATGGATGCCACGTCTCATTTTAAGGCTACGTTTACACTAGCGGTAATAATGTCGGTGATGCTAGTTCCAAAAAGGGTGCCAGCTCCAAAAAGCTCGCCTGTAAAGTCAATATTGCTATAGTAAATTCTAAATCTATTTATGGTTTAAAGGACAAAATAGATATGACTTAAAAGAAGACAACAGTCGAAAAATATAGTAATTTTCTAAAAACCTGCGGCAACTCCGATTTGAACGAAATTTGGTATACAGGGTTTTTTTGGCGGAAACGTTTCGCTCTCGAAATATCTATCATCCAAGTTAAAATTTAAACCAATCCTATATTCACTATATTTCTCCTTATTTTGCACACAATTCTTGATTTAAAAGTAAAGTGGCATCCAATATATTTAATTTTCACTTTTTTATCAATAAAATTGCGAAAATTAAATTTTACAATGCGGCAACCACGTATACATACGTGAAGTTATAGCTTATTGCTGCGACTGAAAACGATAGAAAGTGAAGCTGTGCAATTTTATGCGAAAATCAAATATTGTATGCCACTTTAGCTTTAAATCAAGAATTGTGTACCAAAAGAAGGAGGAATATAGTGAAAAAAGGATTAGTCTATGTATATTTTCATTTTGATGGTGGAAAACTCGAAAACGAAACATTTCAGCCAAATTTTTGTTTTAGATTCGTGATCAGCGGGTCAAAAAACCTCTGTACACCGAATTTTGTTAAAATCGGAGTTGCCGCAGGTTTCTGGAAAATTACCGAAAATATTTTATAAAAAAATGTAGGATATGTTTGAATAGATGAGTCTTTGTAGATTTTCGAAACATACTCTTGGTTTTTTTTTCTAAAACTACTATACTCCTGTAAGGGCTTTACAGGGAAAAAAGTAGATAGGTCTATTTTCCCCATTTTCTTTAATGTCTTATACTTCACTTTGTAGCAATCGATATATATGTGTTGTTTCATTATGCTGGATATGTTTGACCTAGTCAGAATAACGTGGTCAAGACTACGCACTGACTGCGCATGACCAATGCCTATATAACGTCGTCATATCACATTTTTTAAATTTCACAGTGCTTTTTAGTTTTTTTTTGTTGGCGACTTCTTTTCTGAGTAAAATAAAATAACTTAACTATTATATTTCTATAACGGTTGTCGCATAAATAAATAAAAACCATTTCTCGGCATGGTCAAATTCCTATCTAATTAAAAAGTAAATAACGAAGAATAATTTTTATTGTAGAATTTTATATTAGGAATAGAAACTGACCATGCCAAAATATGGTTTTTATTAATTTACGAGAAAACCGTACATCAAACAAAAAAAAGGCGGGAGATCACATTGGTTCTAAAAGAAATAGGGATTTAAAAAATATTTTTATTTTAAAAATTCGGTGGCGTACTATTTTTTTCTTAAAAATATTTACCTTAACTCCCTCATGAACGACACTGGTACAAATTATTTTTTTCTTGTTTGATACAAAATGTCTTCTGGTGCCAAGGGTGCGTCTCCCAAATTTTCTAAAAATATATGAATGGGTATATAAGTTATTATAAAAAAATATTAAAAATAATAATAAAAAAACAAGAAAGACGCTTAGGACATATGTTCATATAAAGTTTTTTTTCTTATTTTTTGGTGGAAAATCAGCTCCAAAATGTTTTGCATTTGTTTAGAAACACCCTGTATACTATATGAGCAAGCAGTGGTATATCGGCCAGTAAAATAACAAAACAAGCACTATTAGTCAAGCATGTTTACATGCCGGTATTTAGTTAGATTGTCTCTTTTCCCCACATTGTATGTGTTATGTTATTTAGCTCAACCGGTATAGGTGTGTTACTTCGTGTTTCTCTGTATAGGAACTGCAAAATGATTAATTATAGTGGCTAATTTCTAAAAGCTGAAACTGTGCAAATGCCTATAAAAAGTGATCGATGGGAAACAAAGAGGAGCTATTTTGTAGGGGCAAAAATTGTAATAATACACCGAACAGCTCCTCTTTGAAGGAATACAAAGAACAGTATTTTGGAATATTGGTATTGGGATACGTGCAAAAAATACACATTAGAAGGCAAGAATTACTTTTTGTTTTTAAAGATGAATCCGAGCTTTCTTATAGTTGCCGTGCCGTGATCATCGAACAAACTGATAGAGGGGAAAATGAAAACATTCTTTTGAAACTTATGTGGCTTACTTCATTCAAATTGCATCTATCACGAGATAACATGATCATTATTACTTAAAAGTGATAAAGTTAATAGAAGTAAAACTGATAATTTTTCGGGAAAATACCACTAATGTGGTAATTTAAAGGGATATTTTCTTTGTTAGCTGCTTATAGCAGCTGTAAGCACTTTCATTTTTTGACCAATCAGTGACGTCAGTCTTACAGCAGCTTACAGCGGTTGTTAGCGGCGTCGGGAGATGTCTAACCAATGTCTAACAGGGTGGAAAAACAAGGAGGGGGAAATATAGCCGAATTTAAGCTTAAAAGTCAAACAAAATTGACTAAATGTATACTAATAACAATAACAATAGTATGTGTGGGAAACCATGTGAAGGATTATTTTACCTGCCATTAAAGATATTGCGCATTTTTGTTTTAAAATTGAAGTTGCCATTTTTTAGGTTATATTATTATTATTTATTATGTAATTTGTCATTGGCGGTAAGCGCTTTTATTTTTTCGATTCACATTATAACGACGTTAGCTGTTAGACAAGATTGTTAGCAGCTGTAAGACAGAAGAATTAGAAAAATATCCCTTAAGTTAAGGATATTGACGCCCAAAAAATTAAATGACTTTTTGCCTTACAAAACTTGGCCGCTCATAAGTATTAGAAGAAAGTTTTCATTCAAGTTGTTTGTGTATTAAGGGCATAAAATTAGCAATGACTTGGTTCCTTAATCAAACAGACATGGAGTTTAAAAAAAAATACTTTGTCTACTAGATGAACTAATAGTTCTTACTTAATAAAAGTTTACATTGTTTTTGATTTATCCAACTAGAATTTTCTCCGTTACATTTTGATGCCTAAATAGACCACAAAAAATACAACCTAACAACGGTATCCAGGATTTATTGCAATTTTCCATTACATTATCATTCGAGGATTCACAGGAATATTATTTAATATAGATTTTACGTGACAAAATTGAAAATTACCTGTTTGTTTAAATGATTATAAATTGCTCTAAATTTGCCAGTGACAAAGAAGCACAGAGATGGGCTTTATCAGGGTGGAAAATTACTCAGAAAAAACCCAATAAAATAGTTTTATTGATTGTTTTTCTCTGGGGCCTGTAACTTCACAGAATATATATACTTGACCTCTATCATGTGGAAATCGTTAAAACTTATTATCAAAATCAGTGTTCCGTTCGCCAAACGTTCCATGCACTGCGTTTAATTTATGGTATTCACGATCGTCCTGCAGAGTCATTTCGTCGATTTAACTCCGTTGGATTTCTTCTTGTGGGACTATATCAAATCTCGAGTATATGCCGACAACCCACAAACGATTGCCGCCCTAAAGGCCAACATAACTCACATCATTGGTGAGATTAAGCCAAATTTGTGTCGGAATGTCATCAAAAAAAAATTGTATCTCTAGGAGTCGAATGACTCAGCGAAACCGCGGCGGTCATTTGGTTAATATAGTTTTTAAAACTTAATGTCATCAAATATGCTTTAAAATAAAATACAGCCATTGCAATATAATTTTCAAAATTTGTTTTATTTTTATTCAAAAACAGAGCGCTGAAAATGGAAAACCCTTTACGTCACTGCCTAGAGATAAAAGTATAGTAAGAACATTTTAAAAGCCCAAATTCGGTACCCTTTGAAAATAATACAAAAAACATAAAAAGGCCGCCTGCAATCGGAATTATACAAAGGCGTCGCTATCCTTTACAGCGACGCGCCGACACACTATGGGATAGAAATCCATTATTTTGGCCAAAAAGCAACTTTGAAATTTTAATGGCTTATGCTGTGTATTTCAAAGTAGATACTCCAAACTACATGTTTACAAAATTGTAAAAGGATATGACGACTTCTATTGGGGTAATAAGAAACTTGAAAATGTATTTTAAATAAACATAAATATACAACATTTAATCTACTTAGTTTATTATTAGCCTTGTTTACTAAAAAAGTAAAAGAGTTTAAATAATAAGAGCTATTGTTGTGTTTCCGATGCAGTCTCGCGAAGTCTCGCTACTTTTGTCGAAGATTTTTTTACCTTTTTCTTTATTAGTTTTTGTACCTACAATTGCCTTCCTACTTTTTGCTACTTCTGAGTGTAAGGACAGATACAAGATTTTTTTATAATTTACAAGGTTTTCCATTTGAAAATTTAATATGTTTTGTCCTACACTGTATATCCTAAAAGATAAAAGCGTTCTGATGAAAGATATAGATTCTACAGAATCTACCCAACAAACAGTGTTTTTTATTTATTTTATACGTTAAAAAATAAAAAAGTTGGGAAGATGTATCTCTATTAAGCTTCTAAGAATAATTTAAAATTATTTTTTAGATTTGGATGGTCATATTTCCGAAACTAATTGAGATAGACACATCAAATGTAGTATTTTTTTAAAACATTTTAAAAGATTTTTTGGTGGTGATATAATATTCAGGGTATTCCATAAAAAAAAATTATACCTATTGTCGTACCCTGTATATCATATGAGATAATAATCATCGGATTACTGATTAGAATACTACCGAATTAACCAAACAAGCTGACATTTTAGTTTATTTTGTACAATAAAAAATAATAATGTTAAGGGGGTGTAAATTTATAATAACATATAATAAGTTTTTGGTTTCCAAAAAGCATTTGTAATGATTTATAAAAATTTTCCAGTAAAAAGCACCTCATTTTAAGTTATATTGGTAAGTTTCAGAATTTTGACCAAAAAATTAATTTCTATCCCATAGTGCGATGACCAGCTGCATCAACCGGCATATCATAAAAGAAATATAGCAAAGGCGGCCGCGAAGACAAGCATGCCGATTTATTTGCTTTAAACTTTTTGTGATTTTTTTCTTATCAAAGAGCACCAAATTTACATTTTTAAACTGTTCCTTCTATACTTTTATTACGATTTGAAGTAAAATAAAAATATTACCTCTCGGAGAAGCTGTAAATAAATATTACATTAACTGAGCTATTTATAATATCCTATAGTAGTGTCAAAAAATGTATAAGAAATTGATATTTGCCGACATCTTATTAAAAGACATTTTGTAGTAGTTATTTAAAAATATCGTCTTTGGTACTTCTACCGCGTTGTTTAAAAGATGCTGTTAAATTAAAAACTGTCTACTAACCAGAACAGGGGAAAAGATGGGTTAAACATCTAATCACCCGACACCCACGGTACTCTGGTACTAAGGCATAAGCATTTGTGGGCTGCCACAGTAATTTCAAAAATTAGCTTTATCACTTTTGACCCATTTTTGGATTATTATTTATTTTTAATTTGACAAAAATTACATATAATGTAAGTATTTCCTAATTTGGTAACACGTACACCCACGCAAGTCCGGTACTTTGCCTTTGTAGGTAGTCTCAAAAAAATAATAATATCAAATAGGCCAAAGTTTAAGAGGAAATTTCTGTACAAAAGCTTTAGAGAGACTTACTCCAAACCTGAATGCATTTTCTTTTTAAGTTTATTAGTTCTTTTATTATTTTAATATGTCAAATGAAATAAAATTTGTTAGTTTAAATTTGTATTAGTATTGTGGTCGATTTTCTTTGCGATATTTTGTTTTTTTTAAGTTTTTATTTTTATACATATAAAAAAGTTGGACCATATTTATACTGTACAGCGTGTCTTCGGAAGTTCTTACCAAATGGGAAACATTTAAATATTGACTACGAAAAAATATGCCTCTTTATAAAAAGTCCTACTTGATAAGAAAATACATTTTCATAAAAATAATTGTATGTTAGATGGCTTAAAAATAACTTTTAATTTAAATAGTAAAAAAGTAATAAAAATTTCAACTTTTTGTTAAATAAATCACTACCTTTTGGGTTACTACTTACATACGTACATTTAAACTTAACTTTATATTGTTTGCATATAGAAATAATGATAAGCGATAAGAAAAACAGGTATTAGACTTTTTGTCTTACTTTTTCATGCTTTCTTGTTGTTGTTTCTGTTGCTTTTTTTGTTGTTGCTTTTAAAAATATTATTTTCGATTTTTTTCAAAATAATATTTTCGCGATTTTGAAGCACCCTGTATTACCTGCAATTTCTCTATACTTCAATGCGATAAATTTCAATAATGCGTAAACATGATTTTAGAATATGATTACTTGGTCAATTTAGTATTATTTTTACTAAAAATCGGATGCTAAAAAACGCAAAATAGATTTCAATAGATTGCTGTAATCAAGTATTAGTATTTAAATTGAAGTAATTTTTTTGCTTCTTAATTTTTTTTTGCGCCGAACAAAAATATCAATACAAAAACAATAAAATGTTATTGCTTTTGTTACTTAAAACGTTTACTTACAGCCTTGGACTGTTTTTTTCTGTAAGCAAAACCCGCCTTAACAAAAAAACAAACATCCGTTCATAGGCGCAATTTGCTTCGGTTTTTAGGGGGCTGGAGTCTTAGTAGTACCGAAAGGTATGAAGCAAGCTTCAAAACTTTGCAAAAACATTTGGGAAAGATAAAGAGATTTATTCGTCATTACTGCTACAAAAATGACCTACAGTTAGGTAAAACTGGCACTATTGACATAAAAATCGCTTTCTCTTATCGCTTTTAGGTTTTAGTCACGTAAGTTTCGGCTTGGATACTGGGAATCTTGGGGGCTAATTTTGTCAAATATCCTTTTTGGGTGTGGCTAAGCCCCCTTAGCCCCCCAAATTGCGCCTATGCATCCGTTAGAACTTGGCCCCCAACGTGAAGCGCCAAATTATAGCGACTGTTTTTACTTTCGATTAAAACCCACGCTTCACCCGGTAAGATATTTTAGGAAAAAATTTGTCAAAGTCAGTATCTTGTGCTTTACCAATTTATGAAAATATTTCTGTGTCTGTAGCTAAATAACCATAAGCTTAAAAAAACTAAATTGGGAAAGACACTTGGTACTATAAAGAGACTTGAGTTATTTTTTTATGTAAAATCTAAAACGGTCATAAAATAGAGGGTGTCCAATTAAAAAAATATAACTTTGATAAGTCACACTATTTTGCTCCCAATTCACTTTTTTAAATCTTCACGCTTAACCAGCTACAGACCGTGTCGAATATGGTGGGTCACCTTGTATATCCCATTAGTTATTGGAGTTTCTGCGATTTTATTTACTAACCGAGAGTAACCTCTATAATAAAAAAAAAAACATACAGATTTAAAGTTTATTGACCGTACGTGTGACCCGTGTGTTTACTGGCCTAATAGTACATTCTAGTTTTTAAAATGGGTCGTGACATATTTCGAAAAATTTTGAAATCCAACGGCTTAATCTACCATAATCCAGGTATGGAATTTAAAAGAGATTTTTTGATGCAATTTATTAGCAACTCTTTTGCTATTTTGCTCATTGTGGTTGGTCAAAAGCGCGCTCACGTGACCAATTACGGAGTGTTAGATGGTAATGTGGACGCGACGCAACAAGTACCCATATTTTCCGCGATAAGAGCCTCAGCTGGAGCATGCAGTTTCCTTTCAGTTGTCAACGAGTGCTGAATTCCGCTATTTGGAAATGTCCAATTGGCGGGATTTTCTTATCAATGGTTGCATCGTTGCGGGTGTAATTGTTCTTTCTATCATTGTTTTTATTATGGCAAAGGTAAAATACATTTTTATTACATAACTTCTTTAATCTATTTTTTTGTTTTTAAAACTATAAAATATTTTAATTAAAAAAAATCTTGTGCTATTTTTTTTCTTACATACAATTTTATTTTGATACTAGTTAAAATTAAAATAAAAAAATTGTTAGAAAAATTACTTAAAAAATTATATTTTATTTATTTCATTTTTTCCGACTTTTATTTAAAATTTTTTGTATAAGTATTGGTGATTTAAAAATGTTGTTTATTATTACTTAAAAGTTTTTAAAAATAAGTTTTTCCGTGGTTTGTCAATATTTTTTTATTTAAAACTTATAACCCGGTATCATACTAAATTGCGAGTATCTAACTAGAAACTTTTTTTTGAAATATTCTTACTAGTCAAATGGTATTTTTTGTCGCACTTTTTTTTAAGAACGAATATTTATACAGTAAATCAAATATGATTGACTTTCTTGTACCCCGAGGTTTATATAGTAATGGATACCAGCCATTTTTGTAATGTTTCTTGTGTTTTGTTTGTGCGATATTAAATTTAAAAGAAAAACCTTAAAATAAACCATATTTTATTTATATTGATAATGCTACCTTGTCCATACGTTTAAAATAAATCATCTATACCTTATACTTATAAGCAAAAGCATTTGCCTTTTTATTCATATGTCCCATTTAGTACGTCTTTTATATGCACAGTATACATATGCACATATAAAAAAACATGTATTTTTTTAGTTCAAAATTTGGCAGGATCGCAAACCGTGTTCTAAATTTTTAAAATATTTCGCTAAAGACACAAAAAAATGGGCAGTTCTGTGTAACTTTTATTTGTTAAAAACGCTTACGTACCTAATTTATAAAATAATAATTTTTAAACCCTATTTTTTTAAATCTGTTAGTAATAA
This sequence comes from Listronotus bonariensis, assembly GCA_014170235.1. Classification (NCBI taxonomy): domain Eukaryota; kingdom Metazoa; phylum Arthropoda; class Insecta; order Coleoptera; family Curculionidae; genus Listronotus; species Listronotus bonariensis. The sequence goes on from JACEGR010000003.1 coordinate 292,422, forward strand.
GGAATGAAAAAGCGAATAAAAAAGATTTAACTTATCAGAGCTAACCATGAACCCCCAATGTGACAGTCTTGCATGACCGTCTGTAGCGCTTTCAACCAATCAAATTACACTTGCTTGTAATTTTTACTGTAGTCTAAAAAAGACTACTAGTACCTCTTTTATTTCGGCAAAGGTTAATTTTGCTCTAAGGTTGTCGATTCTGGATGCGCTCCTTTTTTATCGAACATATTATCTACTTAGAGGCAGCTTTGCCGCACGAATAACGTCCGACAGGAAAATAAATAGGTCTAGTACCATTCTCTCTTGAGATCCTGACTAGGTTTTTATGGGACCACCGCGGAAGTATACTTTTTAAAATTAAAATCGGTCCACAAGCGCCGGAGTAATCGCGTTACATAAAAAAAAACATACAGGCGAACTGAGAACCTCCTCGTTTTTGAAGTTGGTTAAAAATCAAACAAGAACAAAAACGGCTTTCATTTGGCCCTTAAGAAAGTAGTCGAAGACTGCCTCAAAAACGGACGATTCGGGTTTAATTTATATGTCGATATCTTAAGAACAACTTGCATCTTTTAGCTGATATTCATATATAACTTAATTCTTGTTTTTATATCTTAAAAACTTCTTAGGTCTACTATTAAGAGTAAACTAATTAAACAAAAATATGAATGCCAAACATTTACAAACGTGCATCCATAAATTATTGAGGATAAAAAATATAAAAACTTTTTAAATTAAATTTATTCCCACTGGTAAAATTTAAATTGAATTCATGTTGTAAGATAACTTTTACAAAAATCTGATATTACTATACCAAGAGGAAATGTTTTTTAAAGGAAATAAAAGGAATAAAATTTGCATACAATTTAGATAAAATATTGAAAGCATTAATTTTGTTAATTTTAAAGGAAAAAATGTTTTTCTTTGTAAAGAAAAGAGCATTTTGCATGGGTGTGCAATACTTTAAATGTATTGTATTAAACAAAATACCCGCTGATGAGGTTTGGAAAAGAAATTTAAAAAAAACAACTTTTTGCAAAATTTGAGTAAATAATAGTGTAATTCCCTATGTTATTTTAGGAAAAAAGTTCCTATAAACATATGTTCGAAGTTGCTTCCTTACTGAGATACAAGGCGTTAAATTTAAGAAAAAAATAATCTTTGCTAAATATTTTTGATGTGCTTAGACCGATTGGAATAAAATTTGGTAGAATTATTTAAAGTAATAAGGGGCTTATTTAGCCCTAACCATATATGTTATTGGGTCACAGTGGGCACCGTAACTTATATTTTTGAAAAAAAAGTACGCCACTGACTTTTTAACATTTTAATATTTTTTTATATTTAAGCAATTATTATTCGAACTTTTTTTCTGTATTTGCCTTCCAAAAAAATATTAAAGTTACTTTAATTTCTAACCAGAAAGTACCCATAGACAATATGATGTAAAAAGCAAAAATTAAAAGAAAACAATGATTTGCCTTAAAATAAATTAGCAGTCATGTATTTTTTTTAAAAATTGTCATTTTCTCTATTTACTTGGATCGAAATTTTTTATTTTCTTTTTTTTTTAGATTTTATTTTATGCTGTTTAGGGTTACTTTTTAGAATGACTTAAAGTGGCCTTAATTTTTTCTCGAAAACAAAGCGATATACGAAGAACATACAAGAGACTAAAAGTTATATTATTTAACGCTTAATTATAAAAAATATAAATACGTCAAAAAAGTCAGTAGCGTAGTTTCTTTGCTCAATATAATATTGTTGCGGTGCCCACCGAGACGCCACTGGACCCAATAATAAAATATAGGTAGATTCTAAATAAGCGTCTTATTACTTTAATTAAATGAACCAAATTTTATCCAAATTGGCCTAAACATGGTAAAAATATTTTGAAAAAAACGTGTTTTCTTCTCAAATTTTAACGCCCTGTATCTCAGTAAGGAAGCAAGCAACTCCAGACATATATTTATAAAAACTTTTTTTTATAAAATACCATAAGAAATTACATCTTAAAGTTTGGCCCCATAGGTTTAAAACACCCCGTATATTTTTTATTAAAGAATCACACTTGAAAGTTTGTCGGTAAAGTGTCTGGACACCTCGTATAAGCGCGTAGTCTAACACAAAAAATAGGTATAAATCACACAGAATCCAATTAATACGACATATTTCCAAAAACAACAATAAATGCGTTTATTAGTGGCACTACATTAAATACATTCCAGCCGGGTAATATCTTATCCTTATCTCATTTTACCAAATTAATAATCTTTAAAAAACGTATTTCTATGTCAAATGGGGTGCTTCAAAAATACTTTTATAAGTCTTACCCTCTTAAATGATTTTTTGTTGTAAAAAACCCTACCAAACATCAACCCTATAGCCCAACTCTAATGGGTCGCTAGTTTTATTTTAAGTTTCCTATTTAATTAACATGGGATTTTTTTCTCTTAAATTACATTTACACATAATTATTGCAATTTATTACAAAATAGTAATTTATGTAACGTGCACAAAGTGATACTTTTTTACGAATGGGAAGTTTGACAGCATGAGCTGTTAGGCGAGTATAGCGATCCCATAAGTAAAAAAGACACAATATGCATGTGTTTCATATTATATTTTTCTACGACCATATAAAAATTTCCCAAAATACCATTTTATACATGTTTTATTTATCTAAAATTATTAATTTTAATTTTGGCAGCACAGCCATTATATTGCAACAAAACTCATAACCTCCTAATTTTTAAAGAGTCAATTATCCTCTTTATAACTATGCATTTATTATTTAATTTTAGAAAATTGTATGTACTTACTTTTTGTAGAAATAATACTAAAACAGTATAAATCTCTTTTCAATTTCTTAGTCATTCAAATTCATTATTACTATCAATTTTCAATAATTTTTATTAAATTTATTTGCAAACTGTCAAATTTTAAAACTAGTGACACATGAACTAAAAGAAATAATGACGAAATCAAAAGTAACTTGACCGTTTGGTTCAGCTGATGTCACCTTTACTGTCACATTGCATAATTTGATATTTAGGCTTATTGTAGTAGGCTTTGAAACAAAACGCTAATTCAAAGTTTGAAAAAAGCTTCGAAGTGTTAAAAAAGTTACTTTTTTAACACTTTATGTAGTCTACTAGAATGGAGTACTTTATCTTTATGCTTACGATTAAAAAAATAGCATTTTTTTAACAGTCGTGAAAAAATAGATATTTTTGTTTCTTAAGTTAAGTCTTTGAGCTTTACAAAACTGAACAATACTTTAAGTAAAATTATGCTATAAGGTAATTTTGAAATAATGGCTGTCACTAGTCTTTTTGTAAAGATAATTTTAACATGTCCTAGAGTTTTGTAAAGCCTAATGATTCAACTTTGAGAAAATAATTTTTGTTTGCTAACAAGTTGAGTTAAATAAGATGTAAATGTAATTGAAAAAATATCTATTTTTCATGTTAATCATATAAACTTAAATAAAAATAGCAACTTCTGGTTAGTTCTGGTTATTAACCTCACTCATGTTTGGTGAGAATGTTTTTTACACCAAATAGAAATATTTAAGAGGGTAAAATAAAAAAAATTAAAGCACCCTTAGGTGTAATATTGTACTGTATTATTTAGGCTATTTAAAACTGGTTGAGTATTGTAAAAATGTAGTTTTATTTTTTTTGGGTTATTCTTATAAAAACTCATTTTGAGAAATTTATCTTGTTGGTTCCTTGGTGAAATCTTTTTCATATTTAAGAAGAATTAGAACGTCAAAATGATTACTGATCATTGTAAGTCAAAAGTTTTTGTAAATTTTTAAGTGCCCATATTTTTATTACATACCAAAAGTCCTAAGAATCATGACATTCGGACTTGCTGGCATACTTTTAATATTTCTTTTGTATAGATGCAGACTAAACACTCTCATATTTATATTGTGGGCAATTCAATACCTTTATATCTTAATGTATGAATCCCATTTGAATAGATTTTATTAACAATAATAAAACTTTAGCTAAAGTAAACTTAGCGACAAAGAAAGATAAACATTATAGTATTTATAATCATATTTTAATCATATTTTGCAAACTTATTTATTTTTACTGTAAGAAATACCGACATTTTTTGTTTTATTTAAAGGCCTATTTTTCCGGATTTGTTTTGTTGTTTTTGCTAACATTTGCGAAAACCATTTAACCAAGTGCTAAGCAATAAGAATAGAAAGAGAAGAGAAATAGTTGTAATAAGTCATACATTGGAAAATGGCACGCACACACATGCTCACGAGTCGTTAAGCGACCAATTTAGACTATTCAATTTTAAGTTAATTTTTGTTTAAAAATGTGTTTGCTAGAAATTATGGGTTTATAGGTTAAAAAAATATTCTTGTGTGTGGAGAAATATTATTAGGTTAATACTTTACTAACCTACTACTACTTTAACTAGTCCGGCTGTCAACTAAACACAATATTTCAGGATTTCATGTCATGCGCATTGCAGGAATTTTCAAAATATCCTTAAATTCCAGAACGCGTGGTTTATCCTCGTTGGTGTAAAGCCTTGGTCATATTTATCAGATAAGTCTAACCAAGTCTGATTTGGAAAACAAGCGCAGAGTAATGCAGGTATCTTTTTTTTTTACAGGGGCTTAAAAAATTATTATTTGCTTTGGGCACCAAAAATCTTGTTCAGTTTAATACTCATAAAAACAATCATTTTGGCTCTGGCTAAAAAAATCTTTTAGGGTAGTACTACCGGTGTAAGAATTAATATTCAGAAAGTTATGAATGTTTGCATATTGGTACTTTATAATAAGAATATCAACCAGTTAAATTTTGAAGAGTCTATAGAAAACTGAAAAAAAATTATAAATATTATAAAATAATTTCTTTTAACATTGATCCTTATGGGAAATCGTAGATTTTATTTTACTTCACAAAAACTGATGTTTAGATTTCAACGAAAGAAAAAATAAAGTAATTAATAAATAATTTTAAAAAATATGCCATATGACTGACATGTGGCAACGCCAAAATTTACTGCGCCCGAAAAAGTTTATCGAATCAGGTATATGTGACATAAAAAAAATGATGCTAGTCCAATACGTTACACGATCCAATGAGTGATAATAAATATCCGCAATAATTAGAAAACATGTTTTTTCTCAGTGTTTTTAAGTGAACAATTCAACGACAATATTCCGATGTATCAATATTTACTTTATTTGACAGGTTAGTTAACAGAAACTTTTTATGTTTATCCTTAAATTTATGTGCTACTTAACCTTGTTTTACAAATTTGTTATAATTTTTTGTTAGTGACTGTTTTGCCTTTTTAATGAAATATATTTTTTGGTGATATGATAATGGTGGTTTAGAGATTTTATTAGTAAATAAACATAACAATTTAAAACCTTTAACTTGTTTAAAGATGTTGGGCAGTAGATTTTTGCGTTTGATTTCTATTGTTTTTACGCAGCGTTGCCAAATATAAATACCACAGTAGTCAAATTATCTTAAGCACTTATTTGACTCTTGTGGTATCGGTAGAACTACCTTAAACTCATATCCTTATCCTTATAAGCGGCCAATTTCTGCAGAACAAAGATACATATGGCGTATTTTTCTAAACAACTCTATCAACCCCTTAAGCTGCAACCCCAGTGAAAATCTTAAATGGCAACAACGCCCCTTATGTGGCACCTCTGTGGAAAGCTTTTAAAAATGCTTTTCGTTGGTTATAAAAAATTGGGGTAAAATCAATTACTACCCTTAAATTTTGGGAAAATCATACTTTATTAGTAATAAAAAATATCAGAAAATGTCCAATTAAATTATTGTAAAATTTATAAAAAACTAATAATACATTTAAATAATATTCCCTCTGAAGCTAACCCGCCCCTATAACCCCCTGCACAAGCGCTTAACAACAAAGACCAGTTGCTATTACTTTTTTCTCGACAAAATTTATAAAGAGAACTTTTTATGGGGGTGGGTACAGGGAGTTTTATTTTAATTTATTTTTTAAATTTTAATTAATTTAAATGGAAGTTTTCTGGTATTCTTCATTAAAAATACGGTATGATTTTTCTAAAATTTAAGGGTAGTATTTGATTTTAACCCAACATTTTTATGACCAACGAAAAGCATTTTTTGTAAGCTTTTCAGAAAGGTGTCATAGAAGGGGTGTTGCCATTTAGGATTTTTAAGTGACTGGGGTGCAGCTTAAGGGGTTAGTAAAGGTGTTTCGAAAAATACGTCATTTTTATTCCCCCAGATTTTATAAAAACGATATTTTTTTATTTTTTAATATTTGCCTTGGTTTAGAAAATATAGCCATTGTAAGTTTTTAAAAACTCACCCTGAATTTCTGTCCCTTTACCCATTTTCCGTTATAATCGTATGGTCAAAAACATCTAGTTTTATGGTAATTATATGCAACTAAAGTACTAAAATACATGGGCTATGATTTAAATGTAAATCAATACGTGTGGGATATATTTATTACCACTTATAAAGAGAGAGAAAGTACCATTTGATTGGGTTAATGAGTGTCAATTTATTTTATGATTAACAATGCATTGTATCCCGTTTGTCCAAAATATATCACGCAAACATGGAAATTTGCTTGAATTTATAAGCATTCACGTTTTTAGTAATTTTACCGGGATTATTGAATATTGTCTGACTGTGCTCGATCATTAATAAACTACTAATTGCCAAAAGCAAATAAAGCTACATACAAATTACTCAAAAAAACTAAAATTTCTTTGTCTAATATGGAGGATAAAAACAAAAAATTTGAGGCAAATTTTGTCTTATTAGTATCCTTTTTATTACATCCAAATTTTAAAATTTTTTAAAAATACGACGTCTCCCTAACAACTCATGTGTATTTAATATCTACTAGGGTAGGTTAAAAAATCGACCATTTTTATTTTGACTTCTGACACTGAAAAATTGGTTCCTAGGCACCTCCAGTAAATGCTCAACAACGATAAGCTCTAAATTTTATTGAGAAGATATGCCTCATTTAAGTTTTGTATATTTTCTTAGTCGCAAACAAAATAAAATCACATCTCACTATTCGTTAATCAGACAGTAAAACTCTAGAAGGGTTTTTTTTATTTAAAAATTCTACAACTAAGGTTTTTTAATACTTTTTAAATAAATCTAACCATTAAAAAGATATTTGAGGTCAAAGATTAAAAATATCATTTTTTGTTTTGAATTTTACAACTTATTGAAAAAAATTATTGACAATTGAGTTACTACTACTATTTCTATCGGAAATTAAACTATCTACAAAACAGGTCTTAAATATCATTTAAATTATTAGAACAATTTCAAAAGTATAAATAAGAGACCTTTTTTGTAGACCGTTTAATTTTCTAAAACTTTTTTGAGTTTTTCTTTATGATTAACGAATAAGGAGATATACATTTTTTTGTACAGGGCTTAAAAAATATGCAAAACTGTAATGAGGCGAATCTTTATATTAAAATTAAGAGCTCATCATTGCCGGGCATTCTCTAAAGGTACCTAGAAACCAATGTTTCAGTGTCGGAAGTTAAAATAAAAATATACGTTTTTTTACTCATCCTATTACACATCCTGTTTATTTAATATCTACAAAATATAAATTCGTTTTAACAGATATAGAAATAAATCCTATAATAATTCAATGGTCTGTTTTGTTGGGTACACGCCAAAAGTCTATCTAGAAAGAATGGGACCGCTTCGGCCCTGGTCCCAGGGTATAGCGAGCTGACCCTGTTCAGCCCTATTGACCCTTATAAACTGGCTTGTAGCCTGAAACAAAATTTAAAAAAACCCCTTAAAACCCCAAAAATTCTAATTAAAAAATAACGTTTCTGTTGTCAAGTTAAAATTAAGTTAAAAATTAAAATAAAGAATTAACTAATATTTAAATTAAAAATAATTAAAATTTGAGGCTTTTTAGTTGCGAATACAAGTACTGTAAAAATGGTTTGACATATGTGTCATGAGTGACATAAATAACTGGTGTATTTGTTATTTGTAATACAAAAAGGGTGATAATTTAGTTGATTTTTAGTTTTTATCAAGCAAGAGTAACCAAGTATTATTTAAATTAACTGAAATTGATGCTCACAATTATCTTTATTTAATAATATATACGCACTTTCTTTGATTTTGTGTTTTTAGAACAAGTTTCCTTTGCTAAAATATTCGAAGCATCCCTGTTTATTCTATGATTGTCATTAAATGGATGTTGACAGATTTTTGATTTATGAATATCTGTATTTTTAAGGTGTAATTTGTGTTCTTTTACGCGTTTAGCTAATGGTCTACAAGTTTTACCATAAGAAACCCTTAAATTAGGGGAAGGGTTTTACAAACGGAGTAATCTTCAAATTTTAAGGTTGAAGGTGACTACTTCCTGACTGTAGTAGTTGATGTTCTAGTTTTCTCAATAAAAATTTATGTGCTAAATAATATTTATTTTTTTAGTATGTGCAAATTTTTAAATTGAGAGCCTGTATATTAACAAAATTAAATAATTTAACAGGAAAAGTAAACACGACTTGTGTTGCTGCCGTATGGAAATGAATGCTATTTAATTACGTTAAGTACTAGAATATTTTTTGTCTCATTTATATAGGTGAATACATCTAAATTTAGCACAAGCAAGATTTATTCGGAACTAATTTGATTGCGGAAGATGATTAACTTCCATGATTAAATGCATAAATATATTATACCGCATGTCGAAGAAATCAATATAAAACGTTACATTTTTAAATAAAAACACCTCATAAACATACATATTTGAACAGGGATTTAAATGGTACAAAATACAGGGTATTCCATTTCAAAGAAATAACGACACATTTTCTGACTTTCCCCGTATTTTTTAGAAATTCTAGATAGCCAATCGACGTATTTTAGCTCGGAGAATTTAAAAATCGTAATTTAAAAACAATTGCATGGAAAACAAAAGACTTACGCCATACACGTTACGTTTTATAAAATGAAACATCCTATTTATTATTATATTTTTAGATTCTGTGGTCAATTCTTAGTGTTTTTTAATAAGGGGACTAGAAGTCTATTTTTAGCTGTTATTGACCCTTAAACAGTCACATTTTTCGGCTTATACTGTTCAATTAAATATAAAATAAAATACATGGCATCTCCTGACACTTCAAAGTTATTGACATTTTCACCTATTAGTACATTTAATATTAGTTTTTATAATAAATTATTCTTTAGACAGAAAACTAATGATAGTAACGCTATATAACAAATCTCAAGAAAATACCAGTGAAGCAAAAAGAAAATTACGAAAAACTAAAATAAAATAAAATTTTAGGTAATAAAAATTTTAATGACTTCGAAGAATAAGGTTATACCCTACGCTACCTGTATTTTATATTGTTATAATAATTTTGTTAAATAATATAAACCGAATAAATAACGAATTACTTTTAGTAAAGCCAATAACACAACGTTTCGTAAAACAAAAAAGTTTTAATGAAAAATGTTTGATAATTTTCTTGTTTTAGATTTTAGAATTGGAAATAAATGAATTGGCTATTGCTTTGTTAACTGTAACTATGCCATATTCCTAAAGTGTTTTAGTATGGAATAATATTTCGAAACTTCGTACAAGTGCAGAAACTAAATTATAAGTAGTTACATATGCATCAGTTAACAAAAGATTTTTAGTCATATAAATTGTATATAATGGAAAGCTTATTTTACCGGTGCCTAAACATAAAAATATCTGCAGAAACCTGCAGTATCTTAATTATTGTCTTTTTAAATGGTAAGAAATTACTTAACAAGTCTAAGACTTTAACAATATGTTTGTTTGATTTAAGCGTTAAATATTTTTTTGAACCCATAAACAATAATAGACCTTGATATTTAAAGTTTACACGTAAAAAACGGACAGAGATAGGACTGCCCGAAACGTTGTGTTAATAGTTTAAAATAAAGACAATGGAAATTTGAAATTCTTTAACTATTACTACTGAATTATTGTCTAACACATTCAAGCAAATAATAAAGTCGATAGACATTATTTTCTTTAATTTACCAAAATTACATATACAGAGAAAAATGGTTTGCTTTAAATATTTAATACGTTTTTTAAAAACAACAGTTATTATGGGAAAACCAATGTTTTATTTTTCAAAAACCAAAATTACTATTTATACAAGGATAAAATTATTTAACGGACATGTATTTGCTGCGATAAATGAATATTCTTAGGTGAAAATAATATGTGTATCGTATTCCATTAAGTATTTATTTTAAGAAATATTACATTTATAATCAGTGTATTATTTCGCCAAGTATACTCCATGAGCCAAAATAAAATGATCTAACGCAATTTACCTTTATTGAAAAGTTAATCGTGTGCGAGATACGAGGTGTCAAAGTTTTTATTCTATTTTAGTTATTTTTAAATGTTCTATTTATTATTGGATTTTCTTACAAAATTCAGTATAGGGAATTTTCTTAAAGTAAGGAATCAAAAACTACTCATATTTTTGCCTTTAAATGTAGCGGGAGCCACCTGCAGTACTTTGCTTTTGTTTAAAGTGTCATTATTTTTTTGATACCTAGGGTTTATTATGATCCTAGTAGATAATTGTTATTCGTCCATATTTCTTGCACAAAAAAAGGTGTACTTAATAAATATCGCTACGAGCAACCGTTTTTAAGATATATTAGATTAAACATTTTATTTCACGTAAAAAAATCTTTTGCATTCCTTTTCGCTTCATTTGCTCTACCCGTTTTTTTTTTTTTTGTTGGGGTCATCCCACCCAGGTCCGACGACCGCCCCCTAGGTGGTGCACTGCAGCCTGAAGGCTTATTGTACCTTGACCCCTACTCTTTCTCATTCACACACCATTCATTACACAACTTGGATGGTTGTTGCTCGGTCCGCATCCCCGAGCAGAACACCGTGTGCCGCTGCCCGGAAACACCGCTGTCGCCGGACACCCATCCAAATTATGGGCGCGCATTTCACTGCTTAACTCCGGTGATCGACGCTTGCCGATACAACCGAAGCCGCCACAAGCGCGCGCTCTACCCGGTTTCTTCTACTTTTGCTTTTTCACTAAGTCTATTTAAAAATTGTTAAATCGCTTTAAATATATTGTTAAACATACATTATTAAAAAAAATTGTAGATACAGTTACATACAGATACATTTTCTATCTGCGGTGCGAAACTTAAGGGGGTGATGTCTTTTTATTAAAAAAGTTTTTATTAAGATATCTCCGGACTTCATTTTTAAGATACAAAGCGTTAAAGTTAACAAAAAAGTCGATATTTTTTAAAAATCTTAAAAACTTTTTAACCGATTTAAATGATAGTTGTTACACTTATTTATTGTAATAAAGAGCTTGTAAAGTTTCAGCTGGATTAAGATTATTGTATCCAGCGGCATCTCCGTGGGCACCACAGCCAATATTATTGGCAAAACATGTACTCTACTTAATGTTTATAAAGATTTAAGATTTTTTCCCATTAAAAAAATTAAAAGTGCATGTTTAGGTTTCTGTATTTTATTTGTATCAAACAAACTATTTTTTCGCGTAGAATGTAATAAAAACACAAATTTTACTTTGTTATTTTGTCACATATTTCTAATCTAAAAACTTAATAACAAGTCAGCGACGTGCCTTTTTTCTTACTTATATTGGCTGTAGTGCCGACAGAGACGCCACTGAACTCATTAATCTCAAATTAGAAAAAACTTTACAAGTACTTTATTATACTTAATAAGTGTATCAAATTTTATCTAAATGGGTGAAAGTGTTTTTAAACTATTTAAAAAATATCGACTTTTTACAAAAACTTTAACTCCCTGTATCTCAGAAAAGATGTAAGTCCGGACAATATTGATAGGAACTTTTATTCATAAAAAGAGATAAGAAATTACCCTCCTAGGTTTTGTACCGTTGTTAGAAAACACCCTAAATATACTTTTTACATATTTCCGATCCTTTATATTTTTAATAAATTATTTAGCTCACAAATAAGATGTAATAAAATAAATTAAATTTATTGTTTCTAGGTGAATGTCCAATGGGAACAATGCCATGTAACTCTGGAGATATTTGTATTCCACAAAAGAATGTTTGTAATAAACAAAAGGACTGTCCAGAAGGGGAGGACGAAAATGAAATATTATGTGGTAAGGCAGTAATAAAAAAAAACTCTGATATGGGCAGAAATAATAAAACTTTAGTAAAGAGGACACGAATTGTTTATAAAGCCCTGTACATTTATAACCCTATTATTTTATTTTATTTTTTTAGCTGACTTACATGGAAGTACATATCTTGTTGATGAAATACTTAACGCAAGTTTTGTAGAAAACTCGATTATACAGCCAACTGCTTATCTTTGTGGTAAGTTATAGGCATTTTTATATAAAAAAAAACAACGCATACATCACATTCGTTTTTAGAAATAGATGAATATCCCGCTGAATGTTTATGCGAATTTAAAACAAGACTATATTGTAATCATGCACAATTCACAGAAATACCTCAAAATATTTCCACAGCAGTAACATATTTGTAAGTAGTAAGCGCTGATTTGGATGGATTGCCAATGGTTATAGCTTGCGCGAAATAAAAGTTACGTTAGATGGACGAAAAACGGGTTTATGTACGTGTGTTTTGTCAGAGCCTCATCTGTAAAAGCAGGTTGTACGACAAGCACGTTGAGGTTGGCTTGAGAAGAGACGCATCATACTCCTTACACCCCAAAAATGTCTGTGTGTTAATCGAAACTTTTTTTTAGGGTGCTGCAAAATAACAGTATTAGAAATTTAGGAAGCGATTCACTTAATCGATACAACCTAACATTATTGTAAGTTCTGCCAAGAATTGTGCTACAATTTTACTATAATAATGTAAACAATACTTACTTGCAGATTTTTAGAAAACAATAACCTAAGTTATCTGGCCCCAAATGTGTTTCAACATCAACACAATTTAAAAAAATTGTAAGTACACCCTTTTTGGTGCTTAAATGGCTTATATAAGCCTAAATAGAATATTTGTTTCTTCAAAAATAAGTCTTACTCTTAGTTTTATAATGATATATAAAAAGAAATATACACAATTTTCATGAGTTTATTCTTTACTTTCTAATCACACATTTTAAATTAGGAAAACAAAAAAAAAAAAAACTTTGTTGTCACTTTTATCATAAGATAGTTAGCAGTGACAGCTATTTCTGTTGTGCAACTACTTGGTGCAGTGTTCTAAAGATTTTTTAAGTTTTTGTAACAGCTCACAAATGCTTAATGCCCAAGTACCAAAGTACTGCAAATGATGGGTTTTTTGATGTTTAACCCATCTTTTCTCATGTTTCGTCAACGTTGCCCAAGCACTAAAACATGCAGTTATTACATATCACAGAACCATTTAGACAACGCGATTATGCCGCCAAGAACGATATTTTTAAAACAACCACCCAAAAATATCTCCCTGGCTGGGGATTCGAACTTTTACTTAAAAATTACAAGAAATCATCTCTAAAAATTAAAGTCATTACCTAAGTTACACCCTGTATACTTAAAGTATTTTTTATTTAAAAGTTTACAAATAAAAACGCTAAAAATATTTACCAATATAACCTCATTAGAAAAAAAATCTAAAATTTATACTTATTTCTAGATTTTTAATGAATAATAATTTAACCACTCTATTGCCCAATGTCTTAAGTGGGCTGAATAATTTGGAGTGGCTGCACTTAGACAATAACAGTCTAACACAAATTTCCATGACCAATTTAGACGTACTTATGAACGTGAAATGGATGTAAGTACATATAGGTATTTATATTAGAATACTGAAAATGCTTTATTCTATACAGAGACAATGAAAAAGTCTTAAATGTATACCGGGTGATGCATTGCCGGGCGGGACATAGAAAATCCTATGTAATTTTTAATGGAGTCAATTATTGGCTCCCCTAATTATTTTAGAGAAAAATTCTGTTGTATATCATGCTTTTTAAATGGCCCTAGAGGAAGAAGTCATTTGGCGAAATATCAGGAGACCTGGCTGGCCAATTTATGGTGTGATGTAGGCCAATAACATTTCCATTAAAAGCATTGTGTAAATATTCCCGAACAGCCAGGGTATTATGTGCCGAACAGCCATCCATTTGGTACCAAATTTCCTGATTTTCCCTGGATACATCATTTAAAGCGGGTAAAATTAGTTCTTCGAGTAGTACCAAATAAAATTCTGCATTCAAATTTTCATTAAGAAAAAATGGTCCAATAATATGTTGTCCGAAAATCCCCGCCCAAACATTTATTTTCTGTGGATATTGCGTCCCCGTTTCGACAAATCTGTGTTGGTTTTCTTTGCTCCAGTATCGGTAATTTTGATGATTGGGTTCATTGTTTAACGTAACGCTCTACGATTTTTGATAATAATAAAGCACTAAATTTAAAAATAAAAACGTTATGTCACGCTAACTGGTATTTTTATTGTTGTTCATAAATATGAGGCGATAATAATGTAACAATTTTTAAAAATATTTTAGCATCTAACTAGCAAACGAGTTAACCGAAAAATCTAAAGTTTTTACCATGGACGTAGATTTGCATGCTCTTCAATAAACTTTAATAAAAATTTTCTCTAGAATAATTAGGGGACCCAATAATTGACCCCATTAAAAATTACATGGGATTTCGTATGTGTCGCCTGGCGATGCATCACCCGGTATACAAAAGCTCGTAACGAATTATGTAACATTATTTTAACAAAACAGTTATAATTATATAATTGGTATTGCAAACTACACAAATTTTGTATTAAACTGTTAAATTGACATTAAAACTGCAATAATTGTAGACAAATTACAACTTTAGTTTTGTTAGTTAAAAGTCAATTCCAAAATAAACATTTAAGCTGCTACCCTGTTTGCTAGTCTCAATGATTGTAATATAAAACCTATAATTTTAAACTAGGCTCTATTCTTAATAACAACACCCACAGATACTTTTTTTGGCTGGTAAAAGAATTTCTGTGTGAATTTCATGGTAATTGTTTTTAAAACTGGTGAGGGTTAAAAGTTGGCTAAGGGTGTAGATTTAAATGACTCCATTTTACTTTTAAAGGAAATGAAAAACTAGACAAAAATAAAATAGAAAATGCTTACTTCAAATTTAAATTTCTGTTTCCTTTCCTTGTTGTCATTTTTGTTTTAATTTTTGTGCGTTCCTCTGTGTTAAAACGTGGCACTAAAGCATTAAACCTATCAAACGATTTTTTGGTAGTTGCAAAATTTGTAAATCTGCTTGATATAATTGAATAAAATTTAAAAATACATATAATAGTATTTCTTCTTAAAAAGTTTTTAAAGAGTGATTTATTTTTAGAGATTTATCACACAACAACTTAACTTTTGAAAACAATGAAACATTTCCATACCTTCCCATGTTACTGGAACTGTAAGTACAACATAATATATAGTATTATTTTTAATAAACATTTTTTAGGCATTTAAATAACAACAAACTTAAATACATAAGAAGCAATACATTTAGCAGTCTAAGTATGCTTCATTTGTTGTAAGTATACTTTCATATTTTTAAAATGTTTTTTTATGAATACCATTTTAAAACAAAATAAGTGTGACTTCGCTTTAGCTTTGATTGTAAATATTTTATTTTACACTATTCGGCCAAAGTTTTTGGAATTAAAATGTAAGTAACGACATTGGAGCAAAGTAATAATTTAACATGACTTATGTCCTGGTATTTGGCAGTGTCCAGTGCGTGCCGAGTGACCTGTCTTTATTGCATAATAATCATGCCTTCCAAAACGTTGTACACAAAATACCGACAAAAATTCACTAAGCTTATATTTTAATATTGCATACTTTGCTTTTTACTTAATAAGACATAAGAGTCCAAGGACATAATGTTTTTACGGCTTTTTTAAAGTATTACACTTTACTTTCATTTAAAAAGTAACTTTGTTTTTTAGAAACCTAAGATCAAATCAGATAAAGGCCATTGAAACCGATGCATTTAGTAATTTAACACAATTACAAGAATTGTAAGTATTACTATTTTATTTAAAAACTTAAGTTATTTTCCATAAAAATTCCTAATGTTTATTTAATTACATTTTAGATATTTAATAGTGTGTCCACGGATGAACTTAATTATACCTGTAGTTTTTCATTATTTTTTATATTTCGAAATAAAAGTTATGCTTCATAAAAATGTTTGCTTCGTTTAAAATGCTAAAAGCTTTAAGAAAAATTGCTTTATGATGGCAGGGTGCTTGAAAATCGTGAAAATATTATTTTAAAAATATATTTTTCAAAATGTTTAATTAAAAAGCAGAAAATATTAACTAAAAATGTTTTATACATTTTTTTCTTATTGGAACAATTAGGTGTAAAAAAATGTTTTTTTTTAAATAAAGAATTGATTTTCCCTTTATATATATATATATATATATATATATATATATATATATATATATATATATATATATATATATATATATATTGTAATATTAACCTTAATTTTCTCAAGAAACCATAACAAAGCAAAACAAATTATAATGCACTTTTGATTACTTTTTTACCCTTTTTAATTAGGTAGTTTAAAAAATATGTTTCCCTATTTTGTTTTATTTTTCAAAGTAATATTTTTGCATTTTTGAACCACCCTGGCAAACTTTATTATAGCTTTTAGTATTACAGACAAAGCAAAATTTTTTATGTAAAATTAGTTTTTCCAAAATATTAAAAATATTTTTTTACAGGTATAGTGGACACACTGTATATTTAAACATTTTAAAGACTTTTAATTTTTAGGGATTTATACGACAACAACCTAAAAACATTACCTCAACAGATATTTCTGAGTCAAGTACAGCTTCTTAAACTGTAGGTATATTTGGCGTTTCTTCAAGTTTATTAGATCACAATGTTTATATTGTAGGTCATTGGGCAAAAATCCTGTTTATCATTTCGAAAAAGAATGGTTTACTAATCTTAAAAATCTCATATCATTGTAAGTATAATACTATCAAATAATATTATCAAAGCTAGAATGTAGCGATATTTTTTGAGAAAGCCTTTAATAGCATAGTCTTATACTAAATGAGCAAAATTAATACACCTAATAAACATTTTTTAAAATATTTTTTAGACATTTAGAGAAATTGGAAATAAAAAACATTGATACAGAGATGTTTACAAATCTTGTTAAGCTACAGTCAATAGATTTTGAAACCTACAAATATTGTACCTATGCCCCTTTAGTACCTAGATGCAGACCTTTATCTGATGGTAAAAAATGTGCATATAATAGAGACATTTTGCACCTCTTAAAATAACAGACTATTTTTGGCCTCCTTATGGTTATCGTTATTAAACATAACGATTACGGCAGCAGTTTTAGACAGAGATTTTGCAACCTCTTTTAAGAAATTTATCTTGCGTCTGCGCTTTCGACCCATAACCTTATTTTTGCCTGTGGTCGCCGATTTTAAAGTTTGCGAAAAATCAGTATTTACTTTTATTCTCCATAAGTTATATATTGATTTTTTAATATATGCAAACAGTTCCCTTGATTTTGTTTTTTAAAGTAGATGTAAACAATACAGTATAAGCAAGTGTGCCAGATTGTAACATGTAAATTAATTACTGATTTAAAACATCCTTAAAAATGCAAGTCCGTTTTAATTTCTTTACACTATTTTATTTTTCTTACTGCTATGAATTTTTCGCTAATTATTCGTTATGTATCAATAATATTTTAATTAATACGGTATTAAAATTTCAACCTTCTTAAATAATCGATATTAAAAATTTTACAATTTGGCAACCACGCAGTTTACCAATAACGATAAAGATAACGATAAGCTCTTCGGTATTCATCCGTAATTAAAGGAGTCCGGTATGGTTAATAACGATAACGGATCATGTTTGCGTTACTGCGCAGTCTCAGAATAAAGTTAACCACAACGGAATTGCAAAATAAGGGGTGCAAAATGTCTCTATTGTTATTTTCGATATGTTAGAAAATGTTGATTTTATAATAAAATATACCCAGCATGAATGCATTGTCGATATTTTTAATGTAAGCACTGCAACAAATTAAAACAACGCCATATCATATTAAAACTGAAAATTAAAGTTTTGTGTTTTAAAAAATTTAAATGAGTTATTTAGGATGCTAATATCTGCACTTTAATGTCAATGGTTATAATTGCAAAAAAATATGGACAATGTCAATTTTTTTCCGCATATCTAATAAATTATTTTTTTAATTTAACAGTTTTTTTAGGTATATCTTCGACAACACAACTTCTCTTCAAACCAGTTTTTAGATACTCCAACTGGATAATGTGTTTTATTACAATCGCTGGCAATACGCTGGTTCTATGTGGAAGATTTTTATTTCGAGATGAAAACAGAAATCTTAGCATTGTCATAAAAATCTTGCTGGTAACAAAAGTTGATTAAACCTATTAGGTATTTTTAAGGTCTACTAAAATTTAACGTTAAAAATAACCCAATAATTTTACCGATCTTACGGAACAAAGAAAATATATACATATATAGTTAGTCATGTGCATAAAAAATGGTACCTTGCAAGGAACTGTGTATGCTCTTAATAATATTTACAAAAATAGACCACTTAACGCAATTACCCAGACACACCATTCATGGGATATACACTATACAGATATAGTCGTACCGGTCCTGATTAATTATCATCAATAAAACATCTGTCCACTGCTGGACGTAAGCCTACCGTTTAACTTTCATCTATTCTGTGTAACGTCCATTCAATTTTCCTGGATGCGCTTTAAATAATCGGACCATCATGTAGGTGGTCTTCCTCTATTGCGAAAGGAATCATTTCTTGGGCTTTACTTTAGAACTCATTTTGTCCACCTATTGGAATTTGTTCTCGCTAGGTGACTCTCCCAATTTCATTTTAGGTTAGTAATTCTTACGATGTTATCTGTTACTATGGTTCTGATTTTTACATTTTAAGCGATTTTAATTTTATTTACTAAGCTTTTGGTTAAAGTTAGTGTTTCGGCTCCATACGTTAACACAAGCGAAATATACTGGTCTAAAAGTGATTTTTTTAATACAAATGGGGATATCATCTCTTAAAATGTGACTTAGCCTTTCAAAAGCTGCCTAGGCTAAATCATTTCATCTGGTTATTTCGCATGTTTGGTAATCTCTCCCCAGACGAATCTTATGACGTAAGTACTTATATGAGTGTACCTGCTTTATATTCAGGCAATTTACCGCTATATTCTTACTAGTAACAAGGTTAGTCATAAGTTTAGTTTAAGCAATGTTTATTTTTAGACCTACTTTTCTTGATGCTTCTTTAAGCTCACTTAACATATCTCTTACTTCTCCCTGGTAATCTGTCATTAAAACTATATTATCATTTAACATCCTGTATCTTGGAAATAATGTATTTCCGGACCTGTATTTATAAACACTTTTTTCATAGAATTAGCTTAGACATTAACCTCTACATTTTTTTACCGCAATTTGGAAATACCCTTCATAGCATTAAAAAATGTATAAATAACAAACAATTCTTATGGAATTTAAATAAAAAAAAAATACGTTAAAAACAATTTTCGCAAACGGTTCCGTCTTGTCAAAATTAAAGGATTAGGAAAAAAATACCCATTTTAGTATCGTTAATAGTGAACAATATATTGCAAAATATTGCACAGAAGGTGAATAATGCTTTTTAAAGGTCAAAACAACTAAAATATTAATTTTTTTGTCTTTAAAAGATAAGATCAAAATTGAGCAGTAAAACGTGTTTTTATCCTTTAGTAAGCGATGGTCTTATGGGCATCTACCTGTTTATAATAGCATATCATGATATAAAATATCGTGACAACTACATTACAAAAGCAAGAACATGGATGTCCTCATGGAATTGTATTTTGACGGGAATAATAGGAATGACGTCTTTGGAGGTCTCAGTTATGGTCCTAGTTTTTATGTCTGTAGACAGATATTTTGTCATAACTATGCCATACCGAAAATATGGCGCATTGAATTTCAAAGAAACATGGAGGGTATTATTATGTATATGGTGTTTTGCGATCAGTATTTCTGTTATACCAGGTAATATTAGCGATTAGAAGTTAACTAAGATTTTGCTAATAACGACATTACATTTTATTTTAGCCTTGGGATTTATGTCAAGTACTAAATTTTACGGAGTTAATGGTCTCTGCCTACCTTTGTTTATTGATGACCCCTATTTAATTGGATGGGAATACTCCGCTTTAATATTTTTTGGAATAAACGCTCCTAGGTAAAATTAAAGTTACAATACTATAATGTATGATACACATTTGTGTAATTGAAGAGTGTATAATACAATTTTTTTGTAATTGAATTATGCATGATACACACTTTTTAAAAACCTATTTTTAAAAAAGAATAAAACCGCCTTGTTTTTCATATTTAATTATTTAAATTTTATAAAATAAAAATAAAAAGCACGGTTCCACTTTATCGATTTGATTTATTCACCTTTTTAAACTTTTTTGTCAAGTTGATTTATACACTGTGTCCACAGATGGACCTAAATATACTTGTAATTTTTTTATTTTTAAGATTTCGAAAAAAACTTATTCTGTATAAACATTTTTGCTTTATCTAAAATGTTAAAAGCTATAATAAAAATTGCCCTATGATATACAGAGTGCTTGAAAGTAGCGAAAATATTATTTAATAAAATAAAAATATTGACAATTGACATTGATTTTTGAAAACGCCTAATTAAAAGTATTAAAAAGTAGTGAAAAAAGTCCTATACATTTTTTCTTATCGCTTATCATAACTTGGAAACATTAGGTGTAAATTAAAAATAAATGTGTTTTTTAAATAAATAATTGATTTCACACAATATTAACTAAAGTTAAACTGGATGTAACAAGTAATGATTTACTTAACAAACATTTAAAAAGTTTATTACTTTTTTACGCTATTTTAATAAATATTTATGACTATTTTTTTTAATTTTCCAAAAAATATTCTCGTAATTTTGAATCTTTCTGTAGATTACAGAATATTTCTTTTAAAGTTTTATTTCTAAAAAAGAAAAAAATACTTAACTAAATTTTTGTTTTTATTTTTTTGTAACGATAACCTTAATATTCTCAAGTAACCATAACCAATAGCAAAAAAATATTATAATTGTGCTTTTTAATTAGGTTGTTTAAATATATGTTTTCTATTTTTTTCAAAGTAACCCTGTATATACTACAGAATTTTTTTGACATATTAAACATATTATTTTTACAGTTATAGTTAAGTCTATCCATGGACACACTGTATATTTACTAGTACCTCTAGAATATAAAGAAAATGTAAAAAGCACTAAAGAATATAAAGGTACATATTTAAAACCTAAAAACAATGGTCGTCTGGGTAAAACTGTATAAGGAAAAATACTAATAATTATAAAATTTAAAAATTAGCAGGATGTTCTTTTTATTTTAAGTTTAAAAAATATTAAAGCAAAATGTAAAATGTTTATTTCATTTTGAAATGTCAAACACAAGAACAAGAATTCGTAAAAATGAAAAACCAAGCATTCCTTACATTATTTTTCATTATACAATTTGATTATTCACTTGAATAATTAACACATGTAACCCAACTTCTGTACTTTTTAGCCTAGTTATAATAATTTTTGCGTATGGAGGAATGTTTATAAATATTAAAAAACAAGAAATGCAACATCAGTACCAAGTGACGAATGCCAATTTGCAGTTAAGTTTTTCTTTATCGTCCTAGCCAACATAGCGTGCTGGTTGCCAATCATTGTCGTCAAAGTGATAGTTTATTTTGATTATGATATATCAGGTGAGTGCGCCCTAACTAAGGAAGTTTTGACCACTCTTTAATTATATACTTACGCGCCAATTTCAATACTACACACCGTTTGATGGTATATCTTTGCTATGTAAGCTTCTATTAAAAGGTAGGAACGGTATAGTTAACAAAGCTTTTAAAAATTAATAAAAATAACACGTTATATTTTGTATTTAAACCGTTTATAATTTTATTTTTATATTTAAATAATATAATTATTTGTTCTTTATAATATGATACAAAAATATAAATTTGTTAAATAGTAATATTTTCAATTGTTGTTTTTACATTACATTGACCGCGCATTGTACTGATAGCGCCCGGCGCGGCGCCTCGTCGCCCGGTGGTAAATAAATTAACGTTTTTTAAGTTAATCGCAAGCAGTAAGTTTTTTTGGAATATTAAAGTTGAATATATAAAGCACGTTACTGAAAAAAATATATTTTACGAGAGAAACCATCTAAATTTGCATTTGTTTATTTAAAAGATAATTAACAATAGGCAAATAAATAAATAGTATTACGTTTTTAAATTATATCAAAATATAGATATTTAACAATAAATCCTGAAAATGTTATTAATTTATTTTACTGTGTTTAGTTACTTAGAAATTTATTTTTTTATTAAAAGTGCCTACTCAAAACTTTAATTGAAAAAAAAATTATAGTAAAATGAAATTTTAAAAAACTGTTTTTGAGAATAATTGTAAAAATAACAACTTATTTAAAAACATGAATTTATTTTTCATGATCAAGTGAATGGGGCACTTGATGTGGCTTTACTCTATATGTAGCAAATAACCCAATTACAACATTTAAACGTAATTGGTTTTAAATTTTCCATAGATATTATGTTCAGTAATATATTTTGTTTTGTACTAACCCCTTAGCTATAGACTTAATTTAAAGAACGTTTTAAGAAAAAGCAGTTTAACACGTTCGCTACCGAGGGTCATTTTGTGTTTCGACCCCATAAACCACTTTATTATTTTTGTAAAATTACTTTATTTTGATGTTTATTGAAGTGCTAATTAGTTGTAGTATTGGAATTCAACATATTTGAGTGTTTATTTAACCCGACTCATATATGAGTCGGTGGTCCATTTTATTACATTTTTTTAAATAGACCTGGCTCACATACGAGTCGTAAATAAAAGTTACTTTCACTAGATATAGGTATTTACTAACAGTATATAGGTACATTTTTGATATCAAAAATCGTTAATAAAAGAAAATAATTCTAAGAATCTAAAAACTAAACTAAAATCTAAAAAAAAATTATATTTCTTGTACAAAATTTTTGGCAAAAGACTACATAATTTTTTTTCTAAATATCTAAAAAAATAACTAAAAAAAATTGCTTCTATGATATCTTTGACATAAAAAACTAAACAAAAATATATTCTAAATATCCAAAAATGAACTAAAATAAATATTATACTTATACTAAATGCTACACCCAGACCATCTGACACACATACGAGCCGAAGCATTACACAGACCGTGTTTTAAAACAAAACCTCTACAGGAAACCCCGAATTTTTAAACTCGCATTTAGTATTATAATGTAGCCGGCTCACATTTGAGCCGGCGGTCTATTTAAAAATTGTACTGGCTCATATATGAGCCGCTTGGTAACGAACGTGTTAAATAGGTAAAAGCAAGTAACTGAAGCTATATGTGCTTTTGTTTTAGCTGACGTTTATGGATGGCTTACAGTATATGTCTTGCCGATAAATTCATCTCTTAACCCAATTCTTTACACATTTACAACAAGAAAATATAGAAAAAGACTTGTTCAGTTTCCAAACTGTATAAAAAAACTAACAAAGCCAAAGGAAGTTAACAAAAAACAGCCAGATCAAGGTGTTGTATTTAATATTAATAAAACAGATATTAAAACGATTTAAAGTTAATTTTATATTTATGTTCCTTCATAAAATAATAGTTATAAGATACCATTTAATTAAATGTTTTAAAAATGTACTTTTTAATTTAGGTAAGTAGTTATTTTTAAATGTTTTGTAATTAAATGTTAATAATAAAAAAATATTGCAAATGATTTTCTCCCTTTAGGTACTTTTTTCTGCTGTTATATAATTTATTATATTAAAGGGTATCAAGTGTAATAGGTAGGTATAGTACCTACCTTATAAACCAACAATAATTGTTGACTTATAGTGTCTAATGCATGTTTTATGTAAAGTCAAAATTTGTTAAAGTATGAAAGGTTGTCGACGATACTGCAAAACCAAGGAGATAAACGTTTTAATAAGAAGCACTTGATTTTTATATTTGTCCAAAAATATAGGTTATGTTTATGACGTCACCTTTTTGCCATATTTTTTATCCGACAAAATAAACAACATAAATTTCCTTTAAAAAAATATCCAAGGGTCAGTGACACCTGTTGACAGGCTTAAAATTCTCCGCACTACTAATAACTACTTAATTTAACTCTAAACAGTTAAAACTAAACATATATTAAAGTTCAATGACTAAAAAGCCAAAAATAACACCAAAACCGCGAAAAGAGCTTCCAGTACGATTGTAAACAAAGAATTAGGAAACGATTACGTCACAAAATTTAGTGAACATAGGCTTAAATCGGAACGAGCGCTCCTTATGAAAAACTTGCCGCAAAACCACGTAACTGACAAAAATCGAAAATGAGGTTTTAGCGCCAATAATATACAGGGTGTCCGCTAAACTAGGACGTTTTAAAAAATTTAAATAGTGTAGTCAGCCCCTTCTGGTTTACGCATAAAAATTAATATCAAATTTTAATAGTCAACAAAAAAACCTAAATACCGAGTTTTATTAAAATATTCGAAACGTATCAAAAGTTATCAAAATAATTTAAAATTTTTTTTTGTTCGACACCCTGTATTCTCCTTATTAGCAACTTTGGGGTATTATGTATGTGTGGTTTAATCTTCATATTTTGGCATAAGAAATCTGTGGTTTTTCCGTGTACCAAACATAAATAAAAAGTTATCGAAATAAATTATTTTTTTACTTTGACACCCTGTATATAGTATTTTTAATTATTGCGCACCTATGTGCAAACAATCTCCCAATTTTCTCTAAGATAAGCAAAATTTAATCAAAACCTAATGCACAAACATTTGTAAATAAATAAGTTTATGGAAAAACCAAATATCTGACATCTATACACGATCCAATCTGGCCTTGCCATTACTATATTTTAATTAACAATAAACTCTAAACCAGGGATGGCGAACCAATGGCACGCGAGGTAAAATTTGAGCACGCGAGTGTGTTGATGTTTCTTTTGTTTTTAGTAAGAATTATACAGCGGCCGGAAGGAGCAAGGATGGAAGATTTAATTAAAGTACCTTTTTTTGCTCTTCAATTTTTACCTTACTCTAAAAAGTATTTCGTGGCTTCGTGGGATGCCAAGGACATCATTTGAAAGTTTTAAGTTGCAATTTTTTTACTTACTGACTATAGTATTTCATGACTCGCGAAGGACATAATTTTATATTTTTGTACAAAAATGGCACGTTGATACAAAAAGGTTCGCTATCCCTGCTCTAAACATTAAAATACGCATATATTGAAGCAAAAAAGGTAAACACAGCAAAACCATAATGTTTTTTCAGCCTCCTGTAAAATTTGGTTTTCAGTTACTTAATTTTGCGGCATCACGGACGATATTCAAACAAATATTGTTTATTTTAAGTTTCTTTTTATATTTTGTACAAGGACAAAGTTAATTGGTATATAAATAGAGTTAGAACA
Source organism: Listronotus bonariensis (assembly GCA_014170235.1). NCBI lineage: Eukaryota > Metazoa > Arthropoda > Insecta > Coleoptera > Curculionidae > Listronotus > Listronotus bonariensis. The sequence continues at coordinate 318,127 of JACEGR010000003.1, forward strand.
CCCTGTATATTCCGAGTCAATGCTAATAATTTTTGACCATATATAAAATAAGGGGGAGGGGGACATAAAAAAACACACTTTTTAATTTTATTTATTGTATTTTTTTGTATTTTAAATACATTAAAATTTCACAGTTACTTACGTTTAAAACTATATTTACAAAAATCTTAATTTTATAAAAAAAACACTTTGCCTAAAAAAATAACAAAATATCTTACAGGTGAAACTTATCAGCCTTCCTAGTAAATTTTCATTACGACAAAGTCGAATCTGGCATTCCGTAATAAGGAAATGACAAAAAAGTCACATTTTGACCCTAATAATGTTAAATAATAAAAAATAATAAACTTTAAAAAATACTTCAAGTGAAACACTTAGAACTCTAAAAAGCCGTTGGACGGACCCAAATTTTTAAAGATTTAAATCAATTTTTTTCTAAGTTCCGTGTACTTTACAGAGTGAGTAAACTTAAGTCGGCACTATTGCTAACTTCCTTATTATTAAAGATACGAAGTCTGATAAATTAGTTAAGTTGTAGTACCTTTTCCGTTGATTAACGTGCTGCCAACCGAAAAACTATTAAACATAGGATTTTCGATTAATTAAAAACAAATCATTTTTAAATGGAAACCCTGTATATTATACCACCATTCAAAAGATCTATTAGAGCTTTAAAAAGTCCACATGTGATATATATACAATTTTTAATAGTTTTGGAAATATGACCATCTTAGAGAATTTAATAGTAAACCGGCATTTTTAAATAAAACACTCTGTATATCACAACACAAATAAATAGATATTTTAAAGAGCGTTTAGAAAATACCAAATTTGATATGTCTATCTCATATAGTTTAAAAATATGGCCCTTCAAATCTGAAAATTATGTCAGCTCTAAATATAAGCACTAATTTTAGTATAACATAGAAGATAAAATAGACACTATATCTGTTATTTTTTAGATTTGGATGGCCATATTTCCAACCTATATGAGATGGACATATCAAGTATGGTATTTTTAAAAGCTCTCTATAATATCTAATATTTATATTTAATGGTGATGTAATATACAGAGTGTTTAATTTAAAAGTGCCGGTTTACTATTAAATTTCTAAAAATGGCAATATTTTTAAAATTATTAAAAATTGGATATATTACATAAGGACTTTTTAAATCTCCTTGATAGATCTTTTAAATGGTGATATAATGTACATGGTGTTCCATTTAAAACAAGTAACAAATCGAAAACCGGATGTTTAATTGTTTTCGGTTGGCAGCACGTTAATCAGCGGAAAAAGTACTACAACTTTACTAATTTAACCGACTTCGTACCTCCAATAATAAGGAAGATAGCAATAGTGCCGACTTAAGAATGATCACCCTGTATACCAAAACTAATATAATCAGAAAAGTCAATCACGAAAAAAATTAACTTAAAACTTTGCAAAATAGGTATTCGAAAAATTTTTGACATAAAAAGCATTAACTAATTAAGTGTTCACTTGAGGCCGCAGAAGTGAGCATCAAAAATAAATTGTTGGTCCGAATAATGTCTTTAAGGTAGAATATAAAAATTCTACACTGTTTGGTATAAAGTAACTAAATACTTAAATCAAAAACTTACATTACCATACACATATATTATTTTAAAAGTCTTAAGCCTAACAAATTGGTTACCACTACATTTTGTTCAATGGCAGTTAAAATAACCTTTTCTAACTATCAGATAACAAGACATATAAACCTCTCTAGATAAAACTTTTAACTTTGCAACATTCTTGGTTAAAAAGATTATTTCAAGTACCATAAATATTGAAGTTTAAGCATTTAACATCTATAACATTTCACTTAATTGCATATTAAACACTAATTTTTAAAATCGTATGGCGATTCTAGTTTATACAAAAAGACATAATAGAAATTCATATTTTACCAACCGCAAAATTTTACTCTTGCGAAGCATAATTGTCCAGATTAAACATTGTTTTTTTTTACTAAAGAATAAATCACGTCAAATGCCTCTTTAATTGTTTAAGAAAATTCTTCAAAGATATTTGTCGTAAAACATTCGTACATATACGGGTGTTCGGAAAGATGTGGGGAATCTCTCGGAGTCATATAGAACACGTAAAAATAATATGTCAAGTTCCTATATACTTTTTTCTAAAACCCCTCTTTCCTGAGATATGTGCCCTTAAAGGACGCCGCTGAAAATCGTTTTCTTGAATAACCTTTTTAATAGTTGTTATATTAAAATAATTTATTAATATGACAGATCATGACCATTTAGTAATGGTGCCCTCTTAGAACATCTACATTCATTAGGACGCCAGGGGCAGACTTAACTTAAACAATAGTGCTAATTATTTTTACACCCTGCAGATTAAAGAACCATAGGTAGTATTTTTGTATAGCTTAAACAGGTGTTCTTGTTCGATACCGATAAATTGAAAAAAAATTATTAGTATAAAAACTATTCAAGAAAAACCGATTTTCAGCGGCGTCCTTTAAGAGCACATATCTCAGTAAAAGGGGCTTTCAAAAAAAAGTTTATAGGAACTTGTCATATTATTTTCATGTGTTCTATATGAATCCGAAAGATTGCCTACATATTCTCGGACACCCTGTACAGTTATTGAGTAAGATATCTAACATTTTTACAGAAAAGTTATTATGGCAACATGAATACTTAGTGAGGAATTACTGTCCAAGAATCACACTTGTAATTGTCCATCTCTGTGTCGAAGCCACTAATTTTTATTTCAATGTGTAAACTAATTAAAAATACCGAAAAAAATATGTGTTGAGATTCTATATACATTTTAATGAAATTCTAAGATGACTAGAGACATTAATTATATATTTTTTTATTTATTAAAAGTAATAAATGGATGCAGCGTGTCATCATTCGAGAATCAAAACGAAAAATATATGTATATTGTCTAAAAACAAAAGATAGGTTTCTGGAAAAATACCTTTTTTGTAGGGAAGCACAATTTTTAATACGGGCTTTTACAGTGTGATCATTCCTCTATAGTATTTTCGTCCAAATATGCTTCGTCGGCATGATCTATTAGTAGATCATGCCTTAACCTGAATAACCCCTTAAAAGTCGACTGCCTTCAATAAAATGATTAACGATAGTCGGGAGGGCACGGTCGTACTGTGAAGGTATAATACGACCGTGTTCTCCCAAATACCGTTTATCGTTTTATTGCAGGCAATTGACTTTTTAAGGAGTAATTTTTAGTAGTAGAACATGCCAACGGAGCTTATTTGGGCGAAAAATCTATACAATTAAATATTTTATATTTAGCGATAGTTTTCTTGAATAAATGTAGTTTTCTGCACGAAAAGAAAGACTTTAGCTACATACGTATTTGCTGAAGCATTTTTTAAAACTTAGAAAGAAATGTGATCCCATTTTCAAATGTTAAACGTATAATCTAATATAGTGTCAATTTATCGACAATGATTTTTGTTCGTCATTAAAAACATTCAACACTCAATACAATATATTAGAGATGGACCATAAAAAACCGTAATTCTGCATTGAATTTTACTGTGTAACACCCAACGAGTTATACTTGATTTTCTAATCTAACTTCTACATTTTATAAAAATCAAATTTGTTTCATAAATAAACATTTACTGCCATAAGGTGTTCATCGTTTAAAATTTTAAATTTATTTTATGCATGTACATTAGGGTAAGTAATTTCCGCAAAAGTTTTTCTTTTTTGGTGCTCAAGCAAAATCTTAATCCACATCCTACATGTAGAAAAAAAATCACCAACTATAAGCTCTTAGTATTAATTTTAATTACAACCTAAATTTAAAGTTTTTCCATTTAAAACGCACCTAACCACATATTTTCACGCTTTTTAAAATTGCGGTAGTGTTTTTGTGTAACTTGAACTGTTCACCGTTAGGAGTCGTCAAAATACAAATTTTACAATAAATTGTTTATTTTCGATTTTTTTAGCAAACCGCGAAAAATAAAAAGAAAAAGGGTTGACTCGTTAAAAACTGTTCTACGAGCAATATTTGATGAATTTACAGCTATTTTTACGGTTTAAAACGTAAAAAATTTATAATAAAACTAATCATGCAATTTAAATTTAACTTTTTCGTGTATTACTTACATATTTCCTTACAATAATAATTTTTATAGACCAAATATAATTTTTTAGTTAAACGAAAAACACTAAAGTAATTTCAAAAAGCGTGAAATACGCCTTAAGGTCCACCAAAACGATTTACAATATAATTAAAAGTGGCTAAACATTAAAAATTAAAAAAAAACATACATTTTAAATGGGAAACCTTTATATTTAAATTTTGAGTACTTTAAATTAATATTAGGAGTGCTAACTTAGTGGGATTTTTTTCTATATGTAGATTAAAAATTTGCTTGAGCACCAAGAAAAAGAAAAACTGCGGATATAAATCACCCTAATTGCTTTTTGTTAAATTTTTTAATCTAAGAAAGCTAAGTGCAGACAAAACATCAATAATGCGAAGTTGTTAAGAGTGCCGGCGATGTTAATTGGTCTGTACAGGGTTTTCATTTATATTTTGCCACCCACTTTTAACTATAACTAAAAATGGTAAAAAAGTGTCCGATATAAAAGTTTCATACTTTTTCATCTATCCTTTAGATCTTTATAAAGATACCACAGTTGATATATCTATCTTTAATAGTTTCGGAAATATGGCCATTTAAATCTGGATATGATTTCCATTACATCTAGTATCAGTTTAGTACCGTAGGTAGGTAGAGTTCAAACGCTGTTAGTTAAACACCGCCACATCATACTTTGATAGCATCAAAATGCCCCATACACACGTCTCATCGACTACAGAAACCCTATATCTATAACTTGCGGTAGCTAGTTATTCTGTGCTACAATTAAGTGATGCCTATGGTAGAGTACTATTCAGCTATGAAAAAGCCACGCGGTCATCACTTCGTCGTGTTCTGTCTCACTTTCAAACTATTCCCCTTTTGTTGCTCGCACGCTATTGAAACGACACGATTAGAAAGAAATAGTTGATTGCCGTCTTTATTTGTATGACGCTTCTGGCTTTTGTATGTAAACATTTGGTTGTTGATGACGTGGCTATGTTGAACAAAGCAGCGCCAGGTAATAATATTTCCTCCTTCTGATTACCCATATTGAATCCGCTTGCAGAAAATTATGTATTAACTGCTAACTTTACTGAATTCGCTTTGGTGTGGACGATAGGTCAAGATGTCGAAGGAACACCAGCAATCATACACAAACCAGGACCGTATTAACCGTTGGAAGCTAAAATTTCGGGAGCGCCCATACTCCATCCAAATTTTTTTTTTAAAAAGGGCCTTTCCTCCGTAGCGCCTATTTTGAGTGCCAGGCGCCTTACTTCACCACCCGAAATAAAATTTGATGACAAAAACAGCGTTCAAACTTTATAATGGAAATTATATCTACTATTTTTAGATTTAAGTATTCATATTTGGAAAACTATTAAAGATAGATATATCAATTGTGGTATTTTTGTAGGGCTTTTTAAAAGATTTGTTTAATGGTGACATAACATACAGGTTGTCCCATTAAAAAAAAAAACGTATAACTCCTCACTTTTTTGAGTTTTTGATGTTCATTTGTTTCTTTTTATGCTTAAAAGATAATAGATGAAAAGTATAAAACTTTTATACAGGCCGTATTTTCTATCCTTCTTGGTTATAGTTGAAAGTGGGTGGCAAAATATAAATGAAAACCCTGTACATACGTTTAGAAAAGGGGGTATTTTATATCCAAATTTCAGGATTTGTTTTGGGAAACTACTACTTTACTAAGCTGCCAAACACAACTGATTGAAGCCTCGTTGTTTACTAAACAATATTAACTTACCTATTGTCATAACAACTTCTTTAAATCCAAATAAAAATTTATATTTTAATACCTTAAAGGTCAATGTGCTCAGGTCTTGATTCGCTCACCATCCGCTCACGATCAAGAATACTTTACTATACTTTTACACACAACGATCAACCTACGCTCAATCCAGTTTAAGTTAATAAGATTAAAAATGTTTTAAAAATCTAAAAGCCGATTTAGATAATATCTACATCATAATAATATTATGGCTATATGGTTAGATGACTCTCTGCGTTAAAATCTGCTAGAAAAAAGACCGGGGTCAGAGCGTGAGCGGGCCGTGAGCGGAGCTCCTAATGAAAACAGTTCTATTTAAATTGCATGTTAGAATATTTTATCTTGGCTTAGGTGAACCGTGAGCTAAGCGTGACCTGAGCTATGGTGTGCAGTGACCCCAAGGCCCACGATACCAAGCGTTGCGGCCAGCGGAAACCGAAAAATGTGAGTGCGCTGCCTTTGATCTTTATGGTAGCATAAAACAATTTTTATTTTTAAATGAGGCGACTGCAATATACGTGAGCAAAAAGCCCTGCCGCTGCCGCTCGAAATGAACACATATTATCCACGGAGCGTTTCAAATGTATATCAACTGGTTTTAAGACGCTGTTTATCACAAAATATTTTAGCCACTACAGGCTACCACTACAAACATTTGATACTTTTCGCTCGACGCTTATGCTTGTTATCGTGGCCTCGGCCACGTTTAAAATAAATTTAAAAATTAAACGATGTATTTAAATGGATTGATAAATATGGGGACATGGAAGATTAATTATTTATAACACTTAGTAAATAGAAGTGTAATTTAAATGTATTGATAATTAACTGTGCACCAGTATACGACATAAAATACCATTAAAATTAAAGTCTCAGTCTAAAAAACTAGTTTCCTAGGTGAAATAAGCTTTGTTCTTCTTTTTATATACTTACAATTAATAGTTCTTATAGCAATTCTAGAACCACCTAGTAATTTACATTTTATGTAGATTTTTAATACAAAATCTTAACATGTAGCTGTATCTATCGCTCTATCTATTTCTGCTACAAAACTAAATAAAACTTAATGAATTTTCGGTTCTTTAAAAAAGTTTTAAAAATTAAATAAATACAAGTATAACTTGTTTCTTTAACCCTGTAAAAACCTTGTTATAAGTTGTTGTATCTAGAACATATCTAAATATTTTTGTGGAATTATTCTGCATTTAAATTAATTTTGAGTAGCTAATGCAAGAATATTAAACATATAAAAAAATTGATTTAGGTTTCTCCCAGAATAAAGATATTTAATAAATATTTTTAAAAAATTTAACGTGTTATATATTATAAGGAATCATTCTGTTCTTGCAATACCATAATAAAAATTAAAAGATTACTTTAAAGAAAATAAATTATTATTAAATTATTAATATAACATATTATTATTATAAAAACATTACTATTTTCATTTAAGTTACATAAAAAGTTAAACAAAATAAACTGAAACTTACTTAGAGATGATTGCAACCCCTAAAAATTTTTCACAAGATTTTAAGGCTTCCGATTGAAACTATTTTATAATAGTCTAATTATGAAATAAGTTCTTAACAAGGCTGCCAGACGTGAACTGATCCCTTAGACGCAGAACCTTTTAATTTTAATTATATTATTTCAAAAGCAGAATAGTTCTTTGAAATACATATATAAAAGTTTAATCTTCTTAAAATATTTATTAAATATCTTGATTTTGCCGTCCTACGGAAAAACACCGTATAATATATGAATTATTATATGCAGATACGGTGTTTTTCGTTGGACGGCATTATTCTGGAGAAAAGCCAAATAATATCTTGTTTAAATTTATATTCCCAGAAAACAAAATAAACTATAAAAAATTAGACATATTATCAATAAACTTTCACCTCTATCAATACTAAATTTAAATACAATAAGTCATCATTAATTTTATGGTAAAAATGCTTTTTAAAAGGTATATTTATTTTAAGAATCCAGGAACATTTAAATTTAATTGTAAAGGTTAACAGATTTGAACTTCTTTAAAAAACACAAACTAGCCCTTTCATTACTAAAATATAAAAACTACAAATTGTGAAACATTGACTGTCTTAATACAAAAAAATGGTGTAGATTTTTTTTAAAATTTATTAATGTATTTACCATGCATGATTTCCAATAGAAAAAATATAGAAGCGATTTTCTAACACCACATAGCTGGCCAGTCAAAATGGGTGCTTGAGTGTTGAAGTAAAGAATGGCGGATTGACGATTAACACCTGTCATAACTAACTGTCAAGGCTGTAGCTAGGATGTTGTTTAAGGGACAGCGGCAAGGCAAGAAAAAACTTATTATAGCATAAAAATTTACTTACAAGAATGGAAATCTTTGGAGTTGAATTCCAAAAATTATAAATATTAGCATGACTGTTATATCTACTTATAGACAATTAATGCTGCGAAGGAAAGGTTGCATAAACCCAAAAACTAACAGCTGAGGTACTCAGCCTGAAGCGAACTCAGTTAAGGCAAAAAGTAGGACTTCTAATGGGTCACTGTCATCTAAAAAAGAACTTGCAGAAAATGTGCATATACAATTTGCGGGAAAGAGAAGGAAAGTTTTACACATAATATACAACTGCAATGCACTGACACAAAAAAAAAAATCATTCTGGAATAATACATAGTGGAAATTCTCTTCCGCCTGAGCAATTTAGCAGTAATCTGTTAGAGAGGGAGCAGAACCCCACCTACACCAACCAACCAAACCTGAATTTAAATAAATTACTTTTTAGGCCATGACTACAGTTTTTAAACTTAATAAAGAATGCACTACGTTTAATATATCCGTTTATTGTTCATTTTTTATTCGATAAAACATGAAAATCTCATTTTGGAAATAGTACACTTTGAAACTAGCCCACTTAAATATAAAGTTTTTTTAATATAAAAAAAAAGGTTGACAAATATAGATAAAATATTTTTTTTTTAATATCTTGCTGTTAACCACTCAAAAATCAATTTTCTAAGTTTGTAAAAGTTTATTTTTCGTTTCCTAACAGTAAAATAACTATACAAAACCTGTGATGTTACTAAAAAGTTATTTTTTATATCTGATATAAAATAATGTTCAGATGACTAGCAGTATGTTATCAATGATATTTATTTAGAAAAAAATTGATCGGATCTAAACTATAGCTAAACTATGTACATAATACTTATTTGTTTAAAAATTTACAGTTTTAAAGACGTATTTCTTCTCGTCAAGTTAATCTTACTTATCCTGTTGATACAACAGAATTTTTAAATCCTACACAAGACTAAAATTTGACACACAAGATCCTATCGTATAAAAATGCACTATATGGAATTAAATCGATTAAAATATTGGAATTAAAAAACTATATAAGTAGAAAAAGAATGGTATTAAACATAAAACCAGTTACAATGATTATATAAATAAATAAAAAAATAAAGCATATTTATAAAGACACTTTTTTAAAAACAAAATATTTACATAAATATATGAATACGTTTAAAATACATATTGATCAATAAGACAAATTGAATTCAATCTATATATATAATATATACATTACTCTAAAAAATAAATAGCACCTTAAAGAAATAAAAAGCAAACTTAATAAAAATAAATATAGCACCATAAAAAAAATAATGCCACTCTTGGGGTGAAAGAATTAGAATACTTATATATTAATTGAATGTTTTTCTTAATTATTTATTTTAACAGCAAAATCTAAAAATATGAGTTTTGTTCGCATTTATGGCATTCAATATCATGCGGACAAAATAAAATTTTTTAAGTCGCCCTGGTAAGAGTGACCGCCAAATTTTACCTATATATATATAAAGGTGTTTTACATTAGAGTATTTTATAAATAAAATTTGTTAGGAAAGCATATTGACAACATAAATTGTATGTATATACAAAGTGCATTAAAATATATTGCAACACCATTAAAATATAACTGGCCTCTATAAAACACCTTTTAGTACGTAATGATGGCTTAAAAAACAAAAATTAAATAATATTGTGAATATATTTAGTGTCCTTAAAATATGCCCTATTTTAATACAGGGCTTTAATAGCCATCTTAAGCGACTATCAAAAAATGACAATTTTTTTCTGCGCTAATGCAAGCTCAAGATTCCCTACGTATATAAAACATAATAAGTGACCTAATTCCTATGCTTCAGATTGCCTAATAGCGGTATCGCTGAAAAATAAAATTATTAATTTATAAAAAAATAAGTATGCTGTTACATACATACACATATTATGTATAGGCAACAGTTACAAACAATTAGCCAGAGAAGGGTATAGTTGCAAACAGTACACAAAAAATCATTCTGTTGTCATTTAGGAACAAAATTATTATTAAATCTAAGCCTTTTATCTACATGACATTGACAGTCGAACTAATAAAGCAGCGCACACTTGTATAGGTTTAGTCACTTCTAACACCTGTCAAAATATTTTACTGCGGATTTTTTCATTTTACAATGATTCAATGTTTGGGCAAATAAACCTATACATACATATTCGTGCTTATTAGTGGTTAAGTCTTAAACCAGCAAAGGGTATTTTTGGTTTGAATACAAGATGGTTCAAACTGTTAAAATGTCCACATAAAGACCAAGGTGGCCCAAAAACAAACATGTAATGTAAACCACAAATAATCAATGAAACATCATCAAAAAGGACTTTAAAAAAATGTACATAACAAGAATTAAGATATTATAGATGCACAAAACAATGCTAAATTTCCAAGCCCAAGCTTGAATGCTTACCTTCTGGGATCGCTAAAGAAAGAAGTAAAAAGTACCGTGAACACATCAAGTAACCGTTCAAGCTTAGGACCAAAATGTTTTGGCAGTTTATAGTGAAAACTATGGTTGTCTTTGGTATAGGACTTTGATGTTTATTTTTTTTTGCATATATGACTGCCGTTCAACGGAAAAATACCGTATGTAAATAGGTTTATAATATACACATACGGTGTTTTTCCGTTGGACGGCAGAATACAGATATCAAGCCTTCAAACGGTTTTTTAGACACGTAAATCTGTGAATCTCCGATGAAAAATTTTACTATATTTATGATTGAAAGAATACCAATAGAAAGGCGTTCTTTTCAATATGTCAAAATGGGCGCATTTAGACGTACTAACCAAAACTAACCACTGGGTAAGCGTAGTGTCAAAACAGTAAAAATAAAGCCTTTCCATTGATTTACTTTGACAATTTTGACACTTGTAAAACTAAGCGGTAAAGAAGCTGAGTACTCCTGAATCCGCCCAATGCCACATGGTCTATTGGTTGCTAATTATATTTTTAAACATGAAATAAATAAATTTAAAAACGTGTTGATTTTTAGGTGAGAAATCCATTTATATATTTAAAAACATGTTTGCCCAAAATGAATATACAACGATCAACAAAATTAACAATTTAACCATTCTTGTACTATCACCTTGAAAACGTACACACGAGGCAAGACGTTTTAAGACAATACTAATCATACAATTTCATGTATTTTTAGGTTATATAAATAAAGACTAAACAAGGAACTAATTATAGTGATCCAAAGATTTTTGGCTTTGTAATAGGAACCTAACACATAAATAATAACCTACAAGATTTTATCTAACCACGAAAATAAATCATCATGTGTAACGATCAAAATTCGTTGTACTTTTTATGCAGTAACTTTGGGGTAACCTTAAAAATTCGTTGTTAGTATTGGAAAGCCAAATACAAGCTGCAACTAATGGAAAACATGAAATCGTATATTTAGTAATAAAAGTACCACGAAATAGAGAAAAGGGGTAAGCTACACATTAACACCAAGCCTACCAAGTGACACACTTGATTTTAATCTTGATTACCATACATATAACACACGACAGCACAGGAAAAAACCTTATGAACCTTAATATAACAGAAGAGGTGCAAATTCGTCTTTTTTACAAGTATTGATTCCAATTAATTTGGTATTTGTTAAACGGCATAATACTTAACTATAGGTCAATTTTTTTAGCACACAATCAACAAGTTACAAAATACTTTTTCAAGTTGTTTGACATACAAGGTGCATTGTAATTCTTGTTCAAAAAAAAATAAATATTAATATTTCTAATAACAATAATTCTGGAATATTGTTTTTTAGTGTAAATCAGTAATTTGCTAATATTTTTGTACTGCATATGCCTTGTTATTCATTTACGTTATTCACGATGCTTATTACTGACTTCTCATACATTTTCCGCGAAAAGGTGAAAATGATAATATCAAAAATAATTTTTAAGGTTTATACACTCCTGGACAAAAAAACCAGACAAACAAAATGTTTAAAATCTTGTTGCAAACTTTTTGAAAACTATTTCCGCAAACAGTTCGGTTTTGAAATACATGGCTATTTATTTTGGCCAGTTAAGTTATTATTTTTTAAATGTATTTAAAATTTTAAAGGCAAAAGTAAAGACTATTAAAAGCCGTCTTTTAAATTCTTTAGACAAATTGAACCCTCTTCTGTTACTTATCAGATCCTTGATAAAGTGAATTTCAAAGGACAGCTCCTTCGGATTCCATACCTTCGGGGGCACCCGTTCAAGATCATTCTTGCTTTCATGCAATGCAGATGTTTGAAGACCCAGTTCTTTAGAAGTAGAAGGTCGCTCATCGTCGTGTTCTATCGTCACTACGACGCTAGAAGGAAAGCCGTCTGGCGATCTCGAGCAGCCAGGTTGTGGATCAGAGCAATTCGATAACTTTCCAGAGCAGTTCGATGCCGAAGCTCGGTTCCTAGCTACACCATTAGCCAAAGTAAACATGTCTGGTGGTACTTCCTCAAGGTATTTTTTCGCATCACAGCAGATTGTTTGAACGCATAGATGGAGTTTCATGTAGTCGTCAACGGAGAGCCATACTCCAGGTCTTTTGTTGTGATATAGTTTGGAGTACATGTATACGTCAACCTTTTGTTCATAAGCCAAGTGTTTTTAAGAGTTACTAGGGCACAGAAAGTGGATGCTTCTGTTCCACCAAACCTAACAAAAAAACCATATAAATATAAAATATAGCTTGTTAGCAAAATATACAGCATCAGCTAAGTCGAAAGATTCACTGGCAATGCGTGGAAAAGAGACGGTCTAACGCGTATAGAATACCAACAGGTAGGGATTAAATAATTCGGGCATGTAAACAAGCCGACACACAGCTTGGTACGTTCCCGATGTGTGAATGTGAGAATGCCGGCATACAAACAATGTAAAAAGTTGGTCCTGCTCTGTTGTTGCTTTACTTGCCAATGAACCTCTTTAAATAGCTAAATGTGTATAAAATAAAAACATGTTGAAAAAACTTGACCACACAGAAAAGAACGTTTTAAGAATTAAAATTTTAGAAAAAATATATATACATTAAATAAAAGTACCTGTCGACAACACAAACAGGCCCTAATCCAGTCTTTTGCAGGCTAATGACGTAGTTAGGCAAGTCATACATATTTTTAATACTGGGAACTCCATGGTGTGGCCAGTTCAAACTCTGAATAAACTTGATCCTTATTTCATAGTCATCTTGCACAGATTTGAGAAGAAACTCTCTTATCACATAAGGTGTAGATCGATTAACACTAACTTGACGGCACGTGTAAACATCTGTTTCGATCACTTCATCACCTTCAGGCCAAAAAATAACGAACTCTTCCCCATCGACGACACTTAGCATGACAATGAGTTGACAAGCATGATCCCAACACATTTTCCAAAATTCCTCACGAACCATCGGATGTTGAGTGATGATGAATTCTCTTAAACTATGAAACCCGGGTAACCAGCTAGCGTTGACATAATCAGAACCATCTTCTCCTGGTCGTGGAGTCAAGTGCACTCTGGCACTTTCAATTGGCACCAATACGGCGCAGCGGTTCTTTTTTGGTTTACAGGCTTGTTTGCTGACACCAGATTGAAGTCTCTTGGCTTGAATTTAATCACTTGCTGCAAAATCAAATCACATGTCACAAAAAAATATGCAGATTACAAAAACATTAAATAAAGTATTAACTAGGGCCAAAAAGTACTTTTACTATTTCTTCCTTTCAAGTAAAAAATATTTATTTTCATTGAACTTGACTTACTTGAAATTGATCAATAAGTGGCTTCCAAACACCATCAGACTCAGTTCGAGAATCAGGATTCTGTAAGACTTCGATATATCTCGAAAACTGTTCGCGCGGAATGTCAGTTTCGCCACCCTCTATAGCTTCTACAAGCGCATCATGGATAAAAATGTACTGTTCTTCGGTTTGAACAAGGAAGTTTCGCTGAGCTCTTATGTGTTTCAAAAAACCAAAAATGTTAACTTCCCCTCGCGATTTAATTTGTTTTAACATGGCATCTAAAACTATGTAGGTCCCGGTTCTTCCAACACCAGCGCTGAAATATTAAACAATTAATATTTTATTTACTATTAAAGGGGGGCTATGGTTAATTCATGCTCAAAAAGTTACATTTTTGTGATTTTTTTTTTTTGAAGACATAGTCAATATTTATTGACTAAACTCAATGGCACAATAAAATGGACTAATCTTATTAAAAAGAAGCAAGCGCTAAATTAAAGTTTTGAGATATTAGAAGTAAATATGACGATGTTGTACTAAAATAAAGGAATAATGAAACATCATTTTTTTAAATTAATGTTTAAAGATGGCATTCAAGTAGCACTAGCATTTGAATCTTTTTACATGATGTAAATTAAACCATTTTCTATCGCATGGTGCCTTTAACTTATTTTTGCCAATTTGTCGCTTGGTTGCTTTTAAAGAATCGTAGTCAACATATAACATTAAAAGAATATTGTGTAAAATTTTTGGTAAAAAACTTAAACAGTACGGCAATGACGGCAATTATTCGGAAGCATCTCGAAATAATAGTGAATTGCTGTTACCATCATATCTTGGTTCTGGATCATGTGAAATCAAAAAATTTAAGGTTGTTCGTTAGATAACACAGCCCCACTAAAAAATAAAAGTTGGTGGTCCGAAAGACTAGAGCATGGTATCTTTATGTTTTTGGGGTCGCTGAATCAGAATCTGGTGTCGGTTTGACCCCATCAGGTCATGGTCAAGGGTATTTCAAGGTCAAATCATCAAAATCCATTGAAAAAAGACCACAAACGTGGTTTTTTATGTTTTTGGGGTCGCTCAATCCAAATCCGATGTCAGTTTAACCCCATCAGGTCATGGTCAAGGTGGTATCTTTATGTTTTTGGAATCGCCTAATCCGAACCCGGGGGTCAATTTGACTACAGATTCGGATTTAGCGACCCAAAAACCCCAAGATCTCATGTTTTTTTGCATTTACGATAAGTTCTGATGATTTAACCTTGATATGACCATGATCTTAACCTCATAGGGTCAATTTGACCACGGATTTGGATTTAACAACCCCGAAAACACTCTATTTTTCAAAATTTTAATTTTTTACTTTTGGAAGTATTTCAAAGAAAAGCGCATTTAAAAAAATATATATTGGCCCCCTTTTTTAAATTAAAATTAGAAATAATAACAAACTTATAAAAAAACTCTCCAGCGTTACCTCGAAAATTATTCAAAGAAATAGTGGTAAAAATTTTAAAGAGATTGGTGCAGTAGTTTTAAAGTTATGATGGTCACCGACTTTAAAAACGTAAGTTGTCGTGTGGGAAGTGGGAAAAGCGCTTTAAAGTTAGCTTCGTACATAAGAGTCATGGATAAGGTGGTTACTTAAACCTCTGTACTTTCATTAATTTTGCTTCGATTCATCTCAAATTTTTACACAATATTCTTAAAATGTTCTTCATTTAAAAAAAGTCTTTTAAAAACATGTCAAAAAAAGGTTAAAAACCATACTTCCCCCTTAAGTAATAAGGATATAGGTTTGCTTAATAGAAAAACCTGATCGAAAAATCACAACAGCCGTTTTTACCTGCAATGTACAACAATCGGTCCACTATCGGGTGGATTAGCTGCAGCCGACTTTTTAACAAAACTGATAACTGGTAAAGGATGATCAGGGGTTCCATGATCTGGCCAGTTGGTGTAGTGATACTGGTATACAGTTTTTTCAGCCATTGAGATGTCTTTAGTTCTCTTAACCTAAAAAGTAATTGGTTAGCAAATTTTTTTCTTCGTCGGTGACATGTTTACATTTTCAGGTATGCTTACCCTGGTATGACGAATGACCAAGGTTCGGATGGTGTACGTCGCCATTACGTCTTCTTTTACCAGTTTTACTTCGATTAAACCATATACTTCAGAACCTTCCTTAGGCCAGTACATATCACATTTTCGCTTAAAAAATATTTTAATAGGTTAATCAATACTAAATTAAAAAAAATAGACTTACCCGTCCTCTTTCCACCAGATTAGTGATCATCACAATAATGGTAACTCTTTGTTCCCAAATCATTCGCCAAAAACAGTCAAATGTTGAGGGAAGCGGCCCTTGGGTTCCAATATACGCCCTGTTAACTTGGAACCCATCTATGTAGTTGGCATTAATGTAGGTAGATACTTTTTGCCCAGGCATGGGAAGTAACTGAACACGGGAATGGTCATCTTAAAGAAATAAAAACTGCTTTAAGAAAATCGACAATTGAGGGAGTTTTAAAGTTCACAATCTCCAGAATTAGATTGTTATGCTATATTTAATAAAAAAATAAACAAAGAACCCACACATTAAATGTGATGCATTCTTTTTAGGTTTTAACTTTCTGGTATGGATAAAGTCATCCCCTAAAAAGTGATTTATTTAAATTCAGTGATGGAAAATACAACTGTTGGGACTAAAAGTATAATGAAGAGCTTATTGCAATAACATGATGGGCCACCCAGCCACAGAAACCTGTTTTATACTCTAATTTATTTAATTAATATTATTATAAGCCACAATAAAAAAGCATTTAAGTATTGTCCTTGGACCCAAATAATTAATAAAAAATATTCAAGTATATTTTTAATAAAACTCCGATTTTGTTTTTGTGGCTAATCATGTTATTACAATAAGCTCTTTAACGGAGATTGTACACTTTCAAACTCTCACCCTCAATTAAAGCCCCCCTAGATGCTAAAACCAATTGTATAATCGGGTATTTTGATCACACTCAAACCACTTAGCCAGGGTATAATAAAAAGGGGACAGAAAAGGTACAACTCAAAGTCGTGGTCAGACCACGACTTTGAGTTGTACCTTTTCTGTTTACTTTACAAGAGGTCTCTTTGAGAAAAATGGACGACTTTTTCCAGTTTATAAAAAAGGGGATTTACATTGAGCAAAAATTTCTCCTAAATGAAATCTTGCAATCTATAAACTTACCCTTGGCCACGTTGAGTGATAAAGTTATAACTGTTTCGCTCTGCTCTGCGCCCTATAGACTGGCATTTCAATTCACCAATAGCAGTTATTACTCCCCACAAGAATTAGCGCATATTCTTTTTAAATACATTTGTGATTAAATAATAACAGAAATGAGTAAGGGTATAATTTATTAACAAATTGTATTACTCCCTTTTAACTGTACATCATACAGGGCAATTAAAAATAATTATTTTTTTTTAATACTTTTAATCATCCTGTAGGATTTACTGTTAACAGCATATAATGATGGTTACGCCGAGCTTATGGTATGTCTACTTTCTTAACATTTTCTTTTTTTTTTTTATTGTCTAGATAACTTAATTCTTAAAAGAGATGTCCATTTAAATTAAAGCATTTTGTATTAAAGCCTATCGGAAACATGCGCTAATTTTTGTGCGGGCGTGTATTATCACGCATTTTTGCTTGTTGGTTCGCGCATTAGTTTCGTGTGCAGTTCGGGTCGTGATTCGCCAGGATTATGCGCACATAAATACAAGGGAAGTTTTGCGCAATTAAATTATTTTTTTACAACGAATTGCCACATAATTTACACATGCAAAAATAAAGTTTATAACCCTATACTCACAGGCTATGATGTTTAAGTATCTGTTTTTAGGTTTATTTTCCGGATGCTGGGAATTCTCAGAACTATTCCCCTCATTTGTGGGATCGTTCTGGATAGCATCATATTCCTTGCTGAATCCAATATCTCCATCCGCATGTAATCTTTGAACATGTTCGGGAAACCTAGCAACTTCTATCGGTCCGCTATAGTCCCTCCTTCTTTCGTCATTTTCAGCATTTTCGGGATCTGGTTCATTTCTAGGCGGAGGGCGATTATTCCAATCCAAAGGTGCAGGAGTACACTGCGTATTATCCAGGTAATAGTATGGTGCTTGTAGAAATCTCCTGCAAAAACGGCGTATGGAAATAATTTTTTTGCGGTATTTAAAAAAATATTACATATAATTAGTATTTAAGTGTATAAAGTAAGAGTAACTCGTATTCAAATTATAAAAAAATCACCTTATGATACTAAATTTGATTTTTTAATTTCTTCAATTTTTTTTATCGGATTCAAAATCGATAATTTACTTTGACCAGATGAAAACGGTAAATATTAATACGTCGAACAATACTTTAAATTTTGAAAATGGGATATTTTTAAAATCTATTTCCTAACCTATATTTGTAAATTTTGGTTACTAAAATGAAGCATAAAAAAATAACCAAAGTTATTTCGAAGACTACAATTTTATTTTTTTAAAGTATGGCCAAATATAATTATAGCACTACAGACGGTGTATTGATAAAGCATGATATTGGCCTAAAACTTGCACAATAAACAATAAATGACATTGTGTTTTAAAAGGAAGAAAAAACAATAGTACAAACAGTTAACACGTGTTATTATTATTTTCTATTCAAACATACCTGAAAAAACGTTAGCAAATATTAATTATTGTAATATTTTCACATATTTGCGATATTTTGTAATTGACCATTGTTAAATGGGATTAATTAAATAAGGATAAATAACTTTAAATAAAAACTGAAAATTGGAAAAACCCATATTCTAATAGAAATAATAAGTCTTAGATTTTGAGTGCGCCAAAATAAAATATATTAGGATTTTTTTTCCGTGGGAGATCAAACTCTATTCAATAGTGAAAAAGAGTCATTATCTTAAATTTGAAAACGAGTTCTTTTGGATTATATAGAATTACATATTTTTAACAGGATTTTAGCGGATTTTAGATTTGTTTTTAACACGATTACCTTAAGTTAAACTTTAATATAGTCCTAATTCAAATTTACTTAAAAATATTGATAGAGGATGTGCTTTTTATTTTTTTTGTATGGGGGGGATACTAAAAAACAAACTTTTTTAACAAAGGGTTCCTATTAAGACCAATAGTTTCCCGAATATATTTGGAATTGGTCTCAGGTCTAGCTTTTTAGATATAAAAATCCTGGGTACGGCCTTGATTGTTATTTTAACCTCTGTAATATCCAGGGTAATAAAAACCCAAATATATCCCCATCTTTGTTATACTTATAACCATTAAAAAAATACAGGGCATGTTTTTTATCTCATTTATACTCTAAATAACTTCACCCCTGTACAAGATACTAAAATAAACTTAATATATTAATAAAATAGGACACCCTGTATATTTTCCAACACTGTCAATAAAACAATAAGATTGGTACTTTATTTTATATTTTTGAATCATGTACAGGAGCGAAGTTATATTGTGTATAAATAGAGTTGGGAAGCCCTGTATGTATTTTTAAATTAAAAAACCACTAAACACAACAAAAACTCTTTAAGAAATACAATAAAAATTCATATCTGGATATGAGAGGGTAAAGAAGGCGATCCATAGAATAGAAAAAATCGTGCCAAGTCATAAACAGAACTATTTTCTGCTGCTTAGAAGAGTTTAAAGGCTTTACAAAGCATTTTAAAAATCTATTAAAGTAAATATTTTTGTTTTTTAAAAATTAAACCTTCACTGCATCTGTTAAAGCTCTTGGAATATAGAGAAAAAGTAGACGATTCAGCAGTATAGAAGCCACATGAGTCATACAAATAAAGACGGCAGTCAACTATTTCTTTCTAATCGCGTCGTTTAAATAGTGTGGGAGCAACAAAGAGGATTAAGGTTGTTATCTAGTCCAAGAAACCATTGGTAAGGAAAACAGAAAAGCCTTTGGGAAGTTAAAAAAAAGTGTTATTTGTAACAGTTAATTTTAATGTTGCACAGACTAAACACCTTAAAAGAATATAAAATTGTAGACAATCGATCGCTAGATTCCTATTAAAAATATGCAGCTTTGAACAAAATCACAGATGTTCTGGCAAAATACAGGGTGGTTATTGACAATATTATGTTTGTTTTTAAAATCTGTACTAAGCGTATGTAAAAACATTCCCTGTACATCTTTATGAAATGAAAACGAAAAGTATAAAGCAAGACCCTGCCTTTTCCTATACCAATAAAAAATTACAAAGCACAGTCTTTTAAACCAACATAAGTTCTAGGAAAATTCGGGCATTACTTATAACTTAAAAACTGACAAAAATGTGTGTATTTTGTGTATGCTGAATGAAGTGCACTTGTCTAGTAAACTTTAACAAGCCTATGATTTTTGTCTGAATTTCAAATAAATCATTTTTAAGTGTAACTTAAGTTTGTATTTTTATGAAACCTAACCTAATGTAACCTAAATAGTTCTAAACTAAAAAAAAACAAAGAAGTGTACTGTAACAGAAAAAATAAAGTTTTGTCGTTTGTTTTTAGTACCTACCCGTTAATTTAAGCAGGGTGTTTTCCTTAACCAAGCCTATCGCCTAAATAATATGCAGGATATTCTTTATATTTTACATAAATATATACATGTAAATAAATAAATTCATATTTTGTCAGTCTTTTCGTTTTCATTTAAAATATGTATATCTTTTTTTTAATAATTTATATACACCTATAGAAAATGTATCTATAAGATAGACTTTTAAGGATAAAATAAAGACTTAAAAAAAAATAGATGTATTTTTTTCTGTTAGAATTCTGGAAAGCACATTTATATACAAATATACTTGAAAATCAAAAATTAAACAACAATAGGTATATCAGTAACGTGATCATGATTGACATGGATATTATGGACATTGTTAAACTGAGTCTGTGTCTCGTCCTCAATTGTTTGATTAACATTATTAACATGCGTATTTTCGTCAGCAGAACACCCTGTATATTGTCTAGCTCTATGGCGGGATTTGCAGAAAGCCCTGCTGTGTGAAAAAACCTGAGTTAGGTCTGAACCAAACAGTTTATTTATTTATTTACTTCAGTCTCTTAGTATCAATTAAATAATGAAAAAAATTAAGAATATGAAACGTGATACTAAAGGACTTTGTATTAACAATTAAACAATGCATTAAACATCATTAGTGTCAAACTGTCAAATAATTAGCTATTTAATGCTTTGTTTT
Organism: Listronotus bonariensis; assembly: GCA_014170235.1. Taxonomy (NCBI): domain Eukaryota; kingdom Metazoa; phylum Arthropoda; class Insecta; order Coleoptera; family Curculionidae; genus Listronotus; species Listronotus bonariensis. The sequence continues at coordinate 339,461 of JACEGR010000003.1, forward strand.
ATTGCTACTTTGACAATTTCATGTAAGTTTAACTTATAATAAAAAATAACTGGTAACATAACCATAGGTTTTTAAACCAAAAAAAAGCATAAAAGTATACCTTTAACCATAATTGAATAACCACAAATTAATTTAGTGACCAATACAAGGTGTCCCGCCGGGAAATGCTGAGATATATTTCTTGATAAGTAGGCTTTGGAAATTTTTGAAAATTTGGTAACATTATACAGTCAGTGGGGGACATACAATCAAAATATTTTAACAGTTCTACCACTTCCGGTTATACCGTTCAGTTCATATCAACTTCCTTATTTTAAATGGAACACCCTATATATTATTTATTTTTTAGATTCTGCGTCAAAGTCTAAACATAATTTATGTATTATGTTCTATAACTAAGTCCAGCAGTTTTGACTTATTTTAAATTTTATGTCAAAAATGAAGTTTGCAAACCATTACATAACCATTAATTTTTTCTAAACAAAATCTTCTAATATGAGTTGGGGTTGGGCTCTTTACTAGACGGTATTGATGTTTTCACAATTAATAAATACAGTTTGGTTAAAAATAATCGTTAAAAATGTAACGACAAAAACCTTAAAAGCCATTTTTTTCAAATGGAAGCCACCATTCTTTTTTACCTTCTCCTATTAAGCATAAAAAGTAAGGGCAAGTTTGTATAGGGATGTCTATTCCAAAATTTTTAGTTTTTGAAATATTAACAACTATTCTAACAATGTGTTTAAGTACGGCCTAGTTTCGCTTCTAGTTGGCCCTGACCACGTGATGCGGCGCCATAGTCAACTACACTGTACCTACCCGTATTTATAAACATTTTTAGAATAGATAAATATTAAATTGTTAATATTTCGAAAACCATAGGTTTTTGAAATAGACATCCTTATACAAACTTACCCCTATTTTTGAGGCTAAATAGGATAATGTAAAGAAAGATGGGGGTTTCCATTTAAAAAAATTAACTTTTAAGGTTTTTCTTGTTATAATATTTAACGGTTATTTTGGACCACTCTGTATTTATTAATTGTGAAAATATCAATACGGTCTACTAAAGAAGTTCTTTTTTACAAAAACACAACCCCAACTCATATTAAAGGCTTTTGTTTAGAAGAAATTGATGGTAATGTAATGGTTTACAAACGTCATTTTTGACATAAAATTTAAAATAAGTCAAAAACGACTTAGGTATAAAACACTTTACATAAATTATGTTTAGAATTCTATACAGAATATAAAAAATAAATGACATATAGTGTGTCCTGTTTAAAAATAAGGAAGTTGTCAAAAACTTCCGGTATAGTAGTAGAACTATCAAAATTTTTTGTTTACAAATTTAAAAAAAATTAAAATCAAAGCCTACTTTCCGAGAAATCGATCGCAGCAGTTCCCGGTGGGACACCCTGTATATCATCATTTTTAGTCACCCACCTATCAGACATGTTAACTATCACAAAAATAATTATATCTTTTTCATAAAACACAACACAACAATGACGCAGTTCACTTATATCACCTAAGAGTGTTACTATCTTAATGATTTTTTTTATTCCAATCGAGATTAGTCATACAGAAATCATAGAAAACATAATTACAGTGTTATTACAGCATATTTATAGACAGATTATTTCGTGCTTAAAAATATATATAAGTCAGGTTAGCGCAAGATTATTTAAACAAAGCGTCTTAAAAATCGGAATAGCTATTATCAGTTTTGACATTTTTGACATACTCTTAAATAGGATTAATGTGCTGCATAAAAATCAGAGTCGGGTAGTATTTGAATACTCGGTATTTAGAATACATTTGGCTGGTATTCGAATACATATGTGTTTGGTATTCATCTGAATACTTTTTTAGGTCAGTATTCGGAATTCTGTTAGTGGGGTAGTTGGGAATACCGTTTTTGACTCATTGTATTCGAATACTTACTTTGTATTCATATTTTGTTATTCAGATCCTGTATTCGAGAACAGCTTTTAAATATTTAAAAACTGTTTTTTTAAATCTTTCCGACATCCCACGAAGGCTTATGCCTAAATACCAGAGCACCGTGGGTGTCGGGTTATTAGATGTTTAACTCATCATTTCCCCTGTTCCGTCAACGTTGTCCAAGCACTGAAACATGCAGTTTTGCATTGCACAGCACCTTTTAGACAACGCGGTAGTGCCACCACGGACGTTATTTTTAAATAACTACTACCTAAATATGTCTCCCCCGCCGGGAATCGAACCGGCGACTTCTGGCTTCGAAATTCAAAGCTCTGTTCACTGCGCCACGGTGGAGACCGGAATGTAAATACCAGGATTTGAATACCGGAATTTTAAGTATTCGAATACTGAAAAGTTGTATTTGAATACAAGAATGTCAATAGCAGGATTCGAATTTAGTTTTTAATAAAAAAAAAGGAGAACAAACAAATTTCGTATCATGTAGTCATCAGACTACGTTTTTATTAGCGATAAGCCAAAGATAACTTTGGGGGATTCTTTACTTTACTTTAGAAGTGAGGACCTTTTACAAGTAAATAGTATAAAATGAAATAACTTCAAGCTTCGTTCATCACCCGTGGTCACTAAAGGTAGACGCGGGTACGCTCTCTCGTTCAGAACACGAAGAAGACGGTGAGGTACAGGGTATTCATTTATAATTCGCCACCCACTTTTAACTATAATTAAAAGGATAGAAAATACTTTTTATCTAAACCATAAATAAGAGGAACAAACAAATGAACATTAAAATCTCCAGAAAAATGAATGCATTGAGCACGAAACACCCTGTATATAATGTCTCCATTAAAAAGGTCTTTTAAAAGTTTTACAAAAATACCACATTTGATTGAAAAAATGACCACTTAATCTGAAAAATAATAGATATAATTTCCATTATACCTACATACTACTACTACGGCACTAAGCCGAGACTGTAGATGTAATGGAAGGGATATCCAGATTTAAAGGGCCATATTTCCAAAACTATTAAAGATAGATATACCAAATGTGATATTTTTGTAAAGCTGTGTAAGACCCTTTAAATGGTGACATAATATACAGGAGGTCCCATTTAAAAGTTTTTCATGATTTCTTGATGTTCATTTGTTTCTTTTGTGATGCTCAAAAGATAATAGATGAAACAGTATAAAACTTTTATATATAGGGCTTTTAAATACGCATGCTCCTAAACGCGCTTGTTGACTGCGCGAGAACGTAAAAATGTCAAAAATACTACTAGTCACGTTTTTTATTGGCTAATAATAACCCTCCGTCATACGATTTTTTCGTTAACAGATCTTAAAGCATTTAAAATTTAAATATAAATCGTTAATACTGGCGTCACTAAACGCTAACACGAAGACTGACAGAGCTAACCGATGATAAGTTTCAACAACACATCTCGGATAAAGACAAAGAGAGAGAGAGAGAGAGAATAAAATACTTTACATATATTTATGTTTAACTAATTATTTAAACTGCATTAATAGACAAAAGGAGCAAGATACATTTCATGCATGCGGCCCATTATGACCAAAATGGGCAAATATTGTTTTATTAAGTGTATTTAATAATACTAATTTGCCGTATAACGCCAATAAATAAGTAGAATTATAATTTTCATTCATAATAACAACTCGGTTCCTAGTAACTAATCTAGCAGAAACAAAAAATAACAATTAGTAAAACCAACCAGCCGGTAAACCGAATGTCGGCCTTCTCAATGATACTTCTATCTTGCTCATATATTACGTTCTAGATACTTGTAAATAACTAATTAACAATTGTAAATACGAAATACCTTTTTATAAATTAAATGATTTAAATATTGTGCGAGTTTGTTTATTATTAAAATATTTTTAAAGGCTTAACATTGCACAAGGTGAGCACGCTTATAAAATACAGGGTCACCTATTTTTTAACCCTACTTAATGTTAGTCTTTTTTTCTTTAAGCTACAGATTAAGAATGAATCTCAAACAATTGTATTGGATCAACAGTAATGACAAACTAAAAATAGAACTAGATAAGTAGATTTATGTTACGGCTTAGAGTGAGCTTTAAGGATTTTTTCTTTTGAAGCAAGGAAATGTTAAACAATTTTATACCAAAGATAGTTCTGTAGGAACAAAATGAAAATAAATAAATTTAAAAAATAACATCAAATAAGAACTATAAAAGTAGAAGAGATAATTCACCCTACCACTGTTAAAGCTAAATTATCCATTTAATGCTAGAAATAACACCGCTAAATTACAACCAAACTCGGTAAATTGCATTTCAGATAGAAACGAGAACGAAGAATTTTTGGACCCATGTTTATATGAACTTTTGTCTTCAAATTACTTAAAGGAAAGGGTGTGATTTTAAAACTATTTTTTGAATGTTTTTAAATAAATTGTCGAAACTGCGAACATTTCAAGATCGTGTAAACATTTGAAATGAATCGGATTAATATTAACAAAGATAAAGCGGTTCAAGTAACCACCGTAACTTTAAAACTACTGCACCGATTCTTTTGAAATTGTGTTTCACTGTTTCTTTACATAATTTTTAAGGTTACACTTAAGAGTTTCTTTTTGTCAATATTTCCAATTTTTATAAATTTGAATGGGCAATTTTTTTCCTTTAAAATCGCGTTTTTCCTTTAAAGTGGTTTCAAAGTTTAAAAAAATGAAATTTTAAACAACCTCCTAGCGTTATCTGGGGAAAACGATTATCTAACGGACGACCTTAAAATTTTTAATTTCACGTGATCCAGCACCGAGATATCATTGGTTTAGGTAACCAAGCCGCAGCCATGGCTCTTATTAACGTTTTATTTCGAATTTATTAGTGCTCAAAACTTTAAAGCAAAAAACGAAAAGCTTTGAATCACTGCGGAATCATTCCCAAGCCCTTCGAACGACGTAAATTCCGTCCACGTCTACGTCCACGCCCGCGCGGAGGCTATGTGGCGCGCTATTCGGCGCGGCGAATTGTTGCAAGTCTGGACGCAGCATTATTATTACGTTAAAACTACTGCACCGATCATTTTGAAAAGTTTAACACTATTTCGGTAAATAGTTTACGAGGTAACGCAATATTTCTGATTATTAAAAAAATAAATAAGTCAATTTTTTCCAAAAAACCGCGTTTTAACTTTAAAGTGTTTTCAAAACGTAAAAAATTTAAATAAAAAAACCTGCGCTATCTAAAAAAACGATTATTTTAGAAACATTTTTTTATTTCACATGAGCACCTAGATAAGATGGTCACCGCAATTCATCTTCTTTTTAGACGCTTTTGAATAATTGCTTTCTTTTCCGATTTATTAGAATTTCTTATTAAATATTTGTACATATGTAATATTCTTCTTATGTTATATTTTAACGGATCACTGAAGTTATAAATAAATTTTGACTTATACCTGTTTAAGTACAAATCAATCATACTTCTTTCCCCCCTAACTGAATTTATGCCAAAATTTTATACACTAACTACGTAATCCGATTATTTCAAGCGTCCTCAAAAAAAAAAAAAAAATTAAGCCGGTTAGGTCAGACATACATTTTTATTAAAACGGACCAAACCGAGGATTGACTAATTTTTGAGCTGTCATTGATAATATAAAATATTCATTACTAAGCATCATGCAACAGCTATTTCTATTATCAAGAACTAAACTGCATAAAAATGCCATTTGTATAATTACCTAATTCTTTTTCACACTGATGAATTTACAATGATAACAGTCTAGGTTATGCCGGATAGGCAAAATAAGGGGTTCATTGTTTCAGTTAGACTGAATCAGATAGAAATTACAATAAAACAATGGGCTTTGCAGAGTGTAAAAGGCGTGGCGCCGTATGCGTTTTGTCTGAAATCATGTATTTCTGTCAAGGTCCTTTTTATCTTGTTAATATATTCTAAATTTTAGTAATAAAAAATTTAACAATGGAAATATTCAAAGCGATTACCTAATTTTTTCTTTTTGCAATTTTCAACACTAAAAAAGGTTTTAGCTTTGCTGAGATTATAACTAATTTTTTGTTTTTTTTTTGGTCAGACTATTAAATTGATTATATAGGGTGTCCAAGAATACGTGTGCAATCTCATAATTTCACATAGATCACATAAAAATAATATAAACCTAAACAAAATATTATTAGACTTTCCTCCAGAAGAAAGATATTTAATAATTTTTTATATATTATGAAGAGCTATTCTGCTCTTGCAATAACATAATAAAAATTAAAAATTACTTTTAAATTAATACAGGGTGTCCCAAGTCTATTTATACACGAATAAATAGCTCCGCCCCTGTGAAGATACAAAAATAAACTAAGAATAAGATATGTTTATTTGGATACAATTTTTTTATTGACAGTTCCAGTTAATACACATGGTGTCACAAAAACAGATTTTTTTGTCAAGTAGGTTTTTTTAAATAAAACACCCAGTATATTTTAGCAAATTTTGACTCTGTATTAAATTCTACATCACAAATGTATAACACACTATACGTCAATTATTGCTGGTTCTTGAGATATCAACAATATACTCACTATCGATTAAAAAGTGAAGAGAGAAAATAAAATTTTGGTTTTGATTTCCTTTAAATGATTCTATCACTGTCAGAGTGACAAAGAATATATTAACATGTAATTAATTACCTTCTATTATAAAAATTACTAATAGGTACCAAACTCTTCACTTTTAATCGTTAAAGGGTATATCAACATACTGTTGATATTTCAAAAACTAGCAATAATTGACGTATAGTGTGTTATACATTCTTGATTCTTGATTTAATACAGAGTCAAAATTTCTTAAAAATATACAGGGTATTCTATTCTAAAACCTACTTGACAATAAAAATTATGATTTTAAGACACCTTGTATATTTACTAGTAGGTACTGTTAATAAAAATAGTGTATTAAAATGTTTTTTTATTTTAAGTTTATTTTTGAATCTTGTACAGGAGCGAAGTTATTTCGTATATAAATAGAGTTGGGACACCCTGTATAATAGAAAGTAATTCTTTAATATGAAATAATTATTTTCATTTGGGTTTTTTTTATTAAAAAAAAACAGAAATGATTGCAACCCCTAAAAATTTTTTACAACATAGGTTTAAAGGCTTCCGGTTAAAATTATTTAATGAGAGTCCAATCCTAAAATACATATCAATAATATAATAAAAATTAAAAGATTACTTTCCAGGAAATAAATTAATAATAAATTATTTTATATACATAAAATAATTATTTTATATTAAATAATTTATTATATAATATTATATTATATTTAATTAAAGTAATCTTGTAATTTTTTATGTATTATATGCAAGAGCAGAATAGCTTTTTAAAAATATATAAAAAGTTTAATTTTCTTAAAATATTTATTAAATAACTTTATTCTGAGTAAAGCAATGTAATATTTTGTTTAAATTTATATTTCCGGAAAACAAAATAATCTAATAATAATATGACAAGTTTCTATATTTTTTAAATAAAGTCCCACTCGAAATTGTGTTTGTACTAATTTTTTTGTGCCCACTAAACAAAAATTGTTTTTGTCGAAAATGGCTGAAATTATTGTCATCAAACAAGGGTACATTTTTTAGCTTAGGGTCCAGGGTATTTAAAAATACTATTTTTATTTCTTTATTATTAATTAATTAAAATAATTAGCACAATTGTGTTACGGTTAGTCCGCCCCTGGCGAACCATAGAATGCAGATGTTTTACAAGAACACCATTTTAAGAACTCCTAACTAATATGTATCATATTAAAAAAATATTTCATTAGCACTATAAAGGAAATTTAGGAAAAACCGTTTTTCAGCGGCGCCCTTTAAGGACACATATCTTTGTAAAGAAGATTTTTAGAGAAAAAAGTTATAGAAACTTTTCATATTATTTTCATGTGTCCTATATGAACCTGGGAAATGGCCCACATATTCTGGGACAATCTGTAAAAAACAAAATGACCTTCTTTTTTTTGTGAAAATTTCAACAACATAATAAAAATTATCTCCTAGTATTATATAGTAAATAATAATTTATAGAAATTAATTAGAAAATAACGTTCGTGGCGGCACTACCGCGTTGTCTAAAAGGTGCTGTGAAATGCAAAAAAGGGGGTTAAACATCTAATAACCCGACACCCACGGTACTCTGGTACTTAGGCTTAAAGCCTTCGTGGACTGTCAAACAGATAAAAAAAATATAGTCGATTTCAAAGTTAGTGACCTAAACCTGTTAATTCTAATTGTTTTTAAATTCACAGCATGTTTCTAAATAGGTTTTATTCGAAAGCAATATCAGTATCTTCTTGGAAAGCTCTTTGGTATATATATATATATATATATATATATATATATATATATATATATATATATATATATATATATATATATATATATCCTTATTACAAAGGTTTCCTAATTGGTGCGGCTCCTCAAGTTTGATGGTCTTTTAAAAAGTTTAAAAACATTTTTATAAGCCTCATCTAGGTTATCAAAGGTATAAACAGTTTGGCCGGAGCCTCTTACTACTTCAGAAATTACGTATTATTATCCTTCTGTGAAAAATGGTCATTAGAATTATTCTAAAACATAATATAGTTTCTTTTGAAAAAGCTTTGTAACTTAAGGCCAAAACGGAAGTATTTATCCGCACGGTTAAATGCCAAGTTTAGATATTGTCTATAAAAAAAGTTATTGTTTTACTGCTAAATTGGACAAATAAAATAAAGCTACTGTTTAATACTTACAGAGATTATTAAGAAAACTAATATTAATAAAGAACATAATACTAGTAAATTAAAATCAGATACTAACCTATTTATAGAACAAACAACCGCGGATACGTGAATGTTTTTAGAACTGTTTTGCGAAACTAGAAATCCGTTTGGCCGACGAAAAGCCGAAAAAAAGTACTTAAGCAACTCATAGCTAAAGTGTAACTAACCAGTTTATGGCACTTTTTTGAAGGAAGTGTATATTAACATCTGCTAATTATTATTAACATTCATATCACAAAATAATCCCAACTATTTAATATGAATATTAAGTAACCTAGTACATGTTATAATTATTGCAAGAGAATGACACCTTGCTATTGATTATGAATAAAATATGCAATGAAAAGGTTATACCAAGCGGGACTAAGACTAATACATTCTGTATTGGAAATAAGTTTCTAATATCAAAGGCCTTTTTTAATATACTTAGGCAAAAAATGTTTTATTTTGTTTAGCCATTTTCAGTAAAAGTTATCGTATGATAAGCATAGATAACCCACATTTAGATCTGCAGTGATTAGAATCATTTTTCGGTTCTCTCAGATCTGGCGCAGTAAACAAATAGGTGCGTTTACGCGCACGCAAGCAATGGCCAAATAAGAATCTGGCTCACCGTGCTCCTCATACTCCGAACGGGAAACGCAGACAACGCGTTGATAAATTATACCCGATAATGCCGATAGACCACTTCACGCCCGCGCGTACACATTCGGTGACGATAGAAAATGACTGATACCCAATCGCACAATCCCGTTTATTTGCCTCTGAAACGTAGTTTTTTTTCGCGCAGGTGATAACATTGCCAATCCATCCAGATTAGTGATGAGGAGCTATAAAAAACTTGATTCCATTTTATTTAAACAGAAAACCATGATCTTTTAAATTAAGGTAAACCCTACAGTAAAAGTAATGTATTCCTAAAAAGAGTCTTTTTTGTAGTTTGACAAGCTGTAACACCTAGGTTTTGAAAAAAAAGGCTTGCGTCAATTTAAACAGAAAACCATGACGTTTTAAATTCTAGGTGCACCCTACAGTAAAAGTTATATACTCCTAAAAAAGTTTGACAGGCTGTAACGCCAACATTTTTTTTATCGAAGAAATAAAAATTGCATGTAAGACCTGTGAAAACAAAATATTTTTATATAATTTATAAGTATTTATAGTAATATCTTTAGTGCCCCATCCACAATCGCCCAGAGAGTATTTAAAAAGCCGCATGTTAACTACTACCAGGATTATAAATAACTTTACCAAAAATGAAAACTTATTAAAATATATAAAAAAAAATTCAGCTTTCCATAGCAATGTAGACTAATACTACTAGGAAATATTTTTAATAATAATTCGCGTTGGGGTATATTTGTTACAAGATTTATCACTTTAAAAGTCAATATAAAAACAGGTACAATACCAGTTTTTATAAATCACATTATAAACAAAACTGTTAGGTAATTATTTTAATATTATCAAGGAATAATTTCCATTTTAGTGTTATGTGCCATATATTCTCACTGTAAAAAATATAAATATGCAAGAGTTTTCTAAAAACTAGTTTAGAATATGCAGTGTATTTATGTATGCAGCTTTTAATTTTTTACGTAAAAATATTGTGTTTTAACTATGCAATATAGCGAAAGTAATACGCATTTATCTGCATTTATAAGAGTAGCAACTCAACTATGCAACAGCTGATATCAAGAATAAAAATGTATTTATATTACAAGATATTTTACAAAAATCTGTGGAAAATGTATCGTTTGACAAAAAGCAGTCTCTAAAATTTTTCAAAAATATACCACTCTTTAACTCATAGTGAAAAAATTAAAAGAAAATAATAAAAAAGGTTTTTTGCAAACAACATCAAAAAATCCTATTTTTATGCCGAGAAATACCTGCCAGTATTTAACTGCAAAATAATTTTGTTTAATTATGAAAAAAGCCTTGAACTTCTTTTTGTCTAAAAGGGTTGACAATAAAACTCAGTTGAGAGTGCTGCCAGACCTCTACAAAAAATTGCTACTTTTACATAATTATTTGTAATTAAAGGTTATCTTGCAGAGTCAAATACTTAAAAACTTTTCAGTTCCCATACATTAAAAACAACTTAAAACAAGGTTTATTTGATTTTCATATAAAATTTTAAAACAGGTAAATTGTATTTTTAAATAACCCCTACAGGATCAACAAAATAAAAAGTTTCATGGGCAATGCATGGAAAGGAGACCATATAACCCATGTAGGACACTAACAGGTAATAAACATATTCATTGGTTCTATTTTTGTTGTTGCTTTACTTGCCTATGAACTTTTTGATTTTGCTGAACGTGTATAACAAGTCTGATAGGTATAAGGACCAATAATTAAAGTATATTTTATATAAAAACATTTCCAATCAACAAGACTTTTATATGCTTTTTAATTAATTTTTACTAAATAAAAAAGCCAATATTTTAAGGATAAAAAGAAACGTTAAAATTTCCGTAAATAAAAACAAAAATACTAAAGTAAATCTAATTTTAAATCAGAAAGATTTGACTCACTTCCATATCAGATATCCTCCTCCACCTAAAAGTAATACAGCAACTGCACACAAAAATCCTGCGAGTACACCTGCCCAAAGTTCTGTAAAGGGCTCTGAGGGTACATAGCACCCTTCAGAAACAAATACTCTTACAAATTTTGACTTTTCTCCCATTACTAAATGTCCAGTGCGGTTGCTTTTCGAAGATGCATACACTTGGACATCATAGTGTACATTGGGAGTGACATTTGGAAAGATATACTAAAAAACATAAATATATTAGTTTGTTTATATTTTCTGACTTTGCGTGTAAAGAACAATTTGCCCCCTTATTAATTATTGGCAGTTTTTAAAATTAAAATAAGTTTTAAAATAATATTTAAGTTAACATATTATGAGACATATTATTAAAAAAATTATTTGGCTGTTCCCCAGAATAAAAATATTGAATATTATAAGAAAATTGAACCCTTTATACCGAGAGGTGCGTCGCCGAGCCAAACATAGAAAATCCCAAGTAAATTTTAAGGGGTTAATTAGTGACTTCCATGTAAATTTTACAGAAAAAAATGTAAGATAACTTTTGAAGAGACCAATCTAACAAACCCTCATGCCAAGTTTAAAAATAATATATTAAGCAAATCTTGAATTATTAAATTAAATGTAATTGCAAAAATACCAAATTTTCGGTTCAGGTAAAACCCAACAGACAGCAGCCACTAGCAAACACTTTGTGTTAAGGCTTTGTCAAATCTTACGTTCCGCCAAAAACATGGAATCAATTTCATCAATCATCATCATTAATCTTACAACCATTACGTTCAAAGTAAAAGACACATTTAAGTTATTCTGAACTGAAAATTTGGTAATCTTGCAATTACATTTTATTAAATAATCCAAGATTCGCTTATTAAAATTTTTCAAAAATTGGCACAAGAGTTTGTCATATTGGTCTGTTCGAAAAGTTTTCTTACAGTTTTTCTTTAAAATGTATAGGGAAGCCAATAATTAAACCCCTTAAAATTTACATGGGATTTCCTACGTTTCGCTCGGCGACGCACAACTCGATATATTATGAAAAGCTATTCTGCTCTTTCAATAATATAATAAAAATTTATTATAAAGGGTCATCCAATAGAAGTGTCCTACATTTAAATGGAAATAAAACAACTAGGATAAATATTATTATGGTATTTCTTTTTTATTTGTTAGTATAATATATATCATTAAGTTTGTAACAGTATGTCTGGCAAATGGCCATCTCGGCTTCACAAATTTGAGATATCCAGTTTTTGAATACAGTCTCGCATAAAGCAGGTTGAATTTTATGGATAGTCATAGTAATGTTTTCTTTAGATCCTCAGTTGTTAGTGGGTTATTCGCATCTATCCTGGCTTTCAAGTACCCCCATAAAAAGTCGAGGGGCGTTAAATCACAAAATCTTAGTAGCCAATCGACTTCAATACCACGCGAAATTAAGCGATCTTGACGTTAGGCGGATAAAACATCCATTTTAATAAAAACTTTTAACAATTTGTACTTGCTCTGGAATCCATGATAATTTGGTAGAACTGACTGTAAACTTATGCAAAACATGATAACTTTATCGCCAAGAATTTGGACACAATATGCAGTTAAAGATGGGACATTCTTATTAAATGACCCTTTATTATTCCGCAGAAAAGCTCCCTATAATATATGTATAAAAAGTTTAATTTTCTTATAATATATAATAATATCTTTATTCTGTAGAAAGCAAAATAATATTTTGTTTAAATTTGTATTCCCAGAAAATGAAGTAACTTACAAAAAGAGACTTAATATGTTAACTTCAATTCAATTTAGTTAAATTTATTCACACTAAAGTATATAGATCTCACACAAATATTTGGATATTTTCATTATGCTTTGTTATTCATATATGACAAATACATTTACTAATGAAATTTAAGGCACTTATCATAATCAATTTTATTTACTTATTACTTTTTTAAAGTAGTGTAATCAAATGGAATAGGTGTTTTTATTTTTAGCCAAAGCCATTAAGGAAAATGTTTGTTTGATTTTAATTTGCCGGTTTATTTTTACAAACAGCACTAAGGTTTTTTGGCTAGGTTCACAAAACATTAACCGGAATTTACTGTTTATTTATTAAAAATATGCATTAAATACCAATAATTTAGTGCTCCACGTGCAAATCTAAAAACATTTTGTGACATACCCATTTAACTATTATACATCCTGTTATAAAAGCAATATGAATATAGTAAATGTATCTATTAATGCATTTCTTATTAATATGATAATAAAAAAATAAGATCTAGATAAGTAGGAAATAAAAATTTTTAAAATTCTTTATTTTCCACTATTTATGAAATTATTTTCTTTTCTATACAATATTATTTTTAAAGGAACACCATTACATACTGTTTCTATATTTTCATCAGCCTTGTAAAAAATTAACTGTAAAAATGTTACTAGCCATTTACCACCAAAATTAATAAAGGGGTATTTTCTATAATTAGTTTTAAAAATACTCACCGATGAGGAAAGATAGCGCTTCTCCGTTGGCATTTTCATTTGATCCAACTGAATACCACTTTCATAAATGTCAATGTAATACATGTCAAGTGAGTCAGGGTACCTTTCGGGTCTATTAAATTCAACCATTATTGAGTTGTTATATTCGCAAGAGACATTGGTTAAAATTGGAGGACTTGGACCCATAATGTCAGTGCGTCCTATGGTAGGGGCTGACAGATTTCCTTCGTGTTTTGCTGAGAATGCTTTGACTGTTATTGAGTACTGAGTATCAGGTTCTGAAAATATAAATATAATAGGTTAATAACTAGGATACCAAAATATTTAAACTTAGATGAGAATAAATGTATGTTCTTTTCCCCCTAGCTTACATAGTTTATATCTTATGACATTTGTTTTGTTTATACTATAAAGAAAAAGCTAGAAAGATAAATACCGAGATAAATACATTTTTTAGAGCAATCCTGTAATTGCTGCACTAAAAGGTATTTTTTAAATGTGAATCAACAAATTTGCTTAAAGCTTTTACAGTTTTCTTATATAATGACAGATTTTTTAGGCTAAACCTACCTACAAACACTTGTTTTAGAAGATGAAAAAATAAGATAAAAATAATACCAATACTCCCTTTTATTTTAAATAATAGCCGTACCAATGCAATACCTTATAAAAATCATAGTGAGCAGGTACCTATTCAGGGTGTCCCCTAATTAATAGTACACAGAAAAACCATATATTTCTTATGCCAAAACATGAAGATTAAACCACACATATCTATATCAAAAAGTTGATAGTAAGGAAGATACAAGGTGTCAAAGGGAATAAAATATTTTTAATTTATTTTGATAACTTTTGATATGTTTTCTCTCTCAGAAACTAGGGGTTTTTTGACATGAGTTAATCAAATCTGATATTAATTTTTATGTGTAAACAAGAGGGGGCTAACTAAGTAAGTACACCATTTAAATTTTTCTAACACATCCTAACATTTTTTGTACTACACTGTATGTACCATCAAAGTAAATCGGTAAACTCCCCAATGGTTTCTACACAAAAAAGGTATACTTTGTAAGAATGACTTTGAGCAACCGTTTTAAAGATATTTGAATTTAAATAGTTTAGTGCAAATGCCTTTAAAACTAGCGTAATGTATTCTCTCATATACCTTTTTGGTGGTTTAGTGCAACCACTTAGATGCAAATATCTTGAAAACAGTTGCTCAGAGCCATTCTTACAAAGTATACCTTTTTTTTGTAGAAAGCATAGGTGAGTTTACTGGTTTACTTAGATGGTACATACAGAGTAGCACAAAAAAGTTGGGACGTTTTAGAGAAATTGAAATAGTAGGTATGTGTGGTTAAATTCTAATATTTTGGCATAGGAAATCTGTGATTTTTCTGTGTACCATTAATTAGCGAACACCCTGATTTATTCTAAAATATGACAATAAATTTATGTTAAAAATGGATATGAACTAGTTCTGACCAATAAAATGGTATTTGACGGTTAGTTTAAAGTAATTGCGTAGATATGCTTTTTGTTTATTTAAGGAAATGTTTCCGGGTAGGCCCAAGCAATTATTTAAAAGCTATAAAAACACTTTTAACAAAACATTACATGATTAAAGAAAAAGTTTAAATGTAATAAGGAATAAATAAACTTACTTAATTCATTTAAAACATAGGTCTTGACTGGGTCCTCAGGATCAGTTTTGTCAGTGCGAATGTCAGTGTAATTGCCAAAAGTGAAGTAAATTCGGTAGCCCTTTAGTTTTCCATTTGGTTTTTCCGGAATGTGCCATTGCAGAGTCAAAGACGTATCAGTGGCATCTTCAATGGTCAAATTTCTTGGACTGCTTGGTGCTGAAATATCAAGATTGGATATGTCATTGCCCTGAGTAACTTTGCCAAAATTAATCTCTTGTACACTTGCTGTCGTTAATTCGGTAACAACAGATTCTTGAGCTCTAATCGCACCGCAAACAATTACTGCAATATAAACAAAAGCATGGCCCATCCTAGACAACTAGGTTTTCTAGCCAAAATTTTACTTTAAAGCGGCTTTTTCATGATAATTACGTGTCAACGCCGAAAGTACATTGTATTTGTGTTATTTATTTTTTAAATTTAATGCAGAAGTTATTGTTTAAACTGCCGAAAATGGCAAATAACTGTAAAGTGTTTATTGTGAACACCACCCAACGGCAAACGGCAACTGCACAAGGGCTAGGCGGGGAGGCGGCGTTTTCCCTTGTCAGTCTGTTTGGAAAGTTGAGTGTTGCCACGCTTTGCAAAATATCGTTAAAATATATTTTTGATGTAGGAGTGAGTGCACATTGATTAGTTAGGCACGGATTCCCTATATAAAATCAAGGGATTAAACGGTACGTGAAGCGAAGTTTAAAATCACAATTAATCCTTTTCATTTATTGCTTACAGCACTACTATTGGAAAAACGCTACTGATATTTGTGCGTCAAAAATCAATCGTCGACATTTAAATTGAAATTTGAAATACACGTAATGAATTTGTTGAATGTGAAATACCCAGGGTAAACTTCCTACATAATTTAAGCTTTTTCCATAATTTAGTACTGACGTTTTAATTTTTCACTTAGTTAAAAATGTAGCGGAATTTTTGTTTTTAGCCGCTATCAGCACCAAGATTGGTTTTTATTTACTTTTGTTATTTTGTCATTTCTATTTGTGTTTTTTACGTTAAAAAACGACTGACGCAAAAACCTTTTTAACATACTCATTGTCCGTGCTGAGCCCAGGGCCGGATTAGCTATGTTGGGGCCCTTAGGCATTGCAATTGTCAGAACCATGGGCGCCGGCAGGATGACTTTCAGGGGTGCAACAAGTTGAAAATTTTAAAGAGCAAAAAAAAGTCTTCATCTAAAAACGTACTTTATTTCAACCTGTATGTATAGGGGCAAAATAATTTTAAAGAAAAAAATAGGTCGTCACCCTCAAAAACCTACCTTTTCATACATATTCAGTTCTATTCAAATACCACAGGTATTTTATTAAAAAGCCAGGGGTGCAAAAACATACACTATACCTTAAAAACCTACTTTTAAATACATTTTCTTTTGCGTGGATACTATATCCAAAAGCCAGAGGGGTGCAAGTGCACCCTCTTGCACCCCTCCCGGCGCCCATGGTCAGGACGCCCAGACCAAAAATCAAAATGTCTGACTAAGACAGGTTCATATTGTATGTATTTGCAAACTACAAAGAAATCTTTGACAAATAATAACGCTTTTATAATTTTTTTCGGACACCTGTGATTTGTGGTTTTATCTTACAATATATTTTTTTATCCATTAGACAAGACAACCCAGATAAAATGACCAGTTGGTATTTAGTGTTTTTGGTGTCTTAAGGCGTTGTTTTTTTTGTAAAACAAAGCAAAAAAGTATTTATTTCGGGTACACAATTCAATAAACACAACAAATCTAATATAGACGTTCGTAAATCAACTTTAAAAATGACTACAGGAAAATGTTGTTGTTTTAATCGCACCCCTCTAGCATAAGGGAGAAGGGTATTTAGTATGGGAAAATCGTTTTTTCTAATGTTTTAAATGCGTTCGGTAATGTGGACCCCCTTTAGCATACCGGACGAAGAAAAGATAGGTGTCGTAGTAGGAAAATCAGTAAAACGCGTGTTTTTGTGTTTTTTTTCTTTCTTTACTTTTAACCGTTAATGGGTATATTAACATGCTGTTTATATCTTAAAAGCCAGCAATAATTGATGTATAGTGATAGTGTGTTTCATATTTTTGATGTAAAATTTAATTAAGAGTCAAAATTTCGTAAAATATACAAGTTGTTCCATTTAAAAAAATACACTTATCAATGGAAATTCTGTATTGTACCTTGTATAATAGCTAATACTGTCTTTAGAAAGGGTGACTCCAGAACATTTTTTTATTTAAAGTTGAATTTTGTATCTTCTTCAGGGGCGCAGAAATTTTGTGTATAAATAGAGTTGTGACACCCTGTATATGTACGTCCGTGAAATAACTTTTCGTCATTTCGTTTCCTATATAAATTTTTATTAAAGCAAAATCTTTAAAAACCCATTTACAAAAATATCTTAACTTCCACAGGTACCTAATTAAAACATTTTACTAAAATAAAATCGATCATTTAAAAATTAATCATTATTCATCTTAAAAACAGCCGTATTAAAAGCTCTTCCGTGGTTCAGCACACATTTTCTCTTAATATTATATTTTAAAAAATGGAAAGGAGGTTAAACCAAACTTAAATCTCTTATTCTTAATTTAGTGTTTGCATCCATGTTCCTAAGAATAACCAGTGACATCATAATATGTAAAATTTTATCGCCCCTAAAATCAAGTTCTGAAAGGGGTCAATACTCTTGCTTTGTAATTAAACACATGGCAACGGTGCAGAATTCGGCATAGGTAGCGCATACTCGTTTGGCCTGCCAGTTTTTATTCGATGGTCCATGCAATTTCCATGCGCGTGTGTTGTTGCCACGATTCAGAGAAATATCAGGATAAGTAATAAGTAAATCCCAAAAAATATTATTTTATTTGAAATCTTAAACGGTTCTTAATGCAGATATAAATATAATCATGAGCAATTTATTCGTAAGTAAATGCAGCTCGGTGTGTTTAATTAAGTTTCTGCGAGTTGAACACTAGCGGGTAGAAATTAGACAAACAACGCCTGCATGTTAACATCTTCCTGATGGGATGAAACATAGTAGGTAGTCTCGCTTTTTCGTTGCTTTAGACCTTCTCCTTTCCAACCCTTGGCAAAAACTGCCCATGAACGCTCTGAAGGTTCACGACGTGTATAAACCCATATAACATTATTTGCCGGCGTTGTACATTTAATTTACTGGCATTGCCAACACTCTTTAATGGCAAGGCATTGGCAAAAAGGTATCAAAAAGACGTGAAAGTGGGCAATTGGCCGTTATTAGGCCACGTGTTGCAGATAAAGTGATGGCATCCGTCATTAATAAGTTATTGGCATAAAAATGCGTTTAAGATGATGGCATCCATCATTAATAAGTTATTGGCAAAAAGATAACAAAAAGACGAAAGTGGGCAAATGCAGATACTCCCAAGAAGCAAGCTGATGTCTTATTTACAAAAATTGTCGCATATACTTTTTTTAAAAGCTAAAATGATGCAATATTTTATTTGAAAATTAAAATAGGAAAAACTCCTTACTGCATGCAATTTCCTTGCAATGCAAAGTACCACCTCTCGGAACACTGTCCAACTTGGAGATGCAGATTTTTCACTAGCCGAAGATATTTCTTTCAAAGCTAAGTGAGATCACCTACCGCAGACCGCTCTCGAATTATTTTTGTCTAATGGGTACGGTTTAGACGATAAAAAGCGAAGATATTGCAGAAACGTAGTAGTTTATTGTCCATTACGCCATCTATCGGTATGTCAAAAAACTATTAAATATATATAATATTTTTATTAACACGTCTTTAAAACTTTCAATAAAGTTTTAAACAAAATGTTTACTGCTCCTAACAGTCTACTTTAATATCTTGCCTTCTCGACTAGCGATCACCAATTAATCACACAACACACACTTATTAGGTAATGAATACTTTTAATGACATATATGTCTATTAAAAACTCTTTTCTTTAAAAAAGAAACTAAAAAGCTAGAAAACCACGTAGAAAACAAATGCACAAAGCGGTCACTTTCGGTCGAATTTAACGTAGCTAATTTTACCATCATTTTATTTTTATTCGCTCCAAAATACATAATAAACATTTTGTTTGACCTAATTTTTATTTGCATGATTTTTAACAATAAATGTTATGAAAAGGCCATTTCCTTTAAATTATGTAAAAAACATAAAATAATGTTGTTTAGCTGCCATTATAAATAAAACATATCAAAAAAATTGCTTTAATGTTAGTTAAATACCAATGTTAATAATATGGTTTAAAAAGTATGAATATGCGTTGAAGGTTTGCCTTCAAAAATCCAATATTTATTTGCCTGCAACAAAAACGCATGTTTAATTTAATCAGGATTGGTATGCCGCCATTTTTGTATGCTTGCCGGCAATTCGCCTGCATATAAAATTTATTGGCATTTAAGTGTTTATTTAGGGTTGACTTTTTAATGCGTATAAGATATTGGTATAATATTGCCACCAATTGCCAATGCTTTACCATCAATGCCAATATGAAAAATGTACATTGCCGGCAAATAGTGTTTGCTGGGAAGGGTTTAGAAAACTGTAAGCATTTGTGAGACCTATAAAAAATGTTTGTACCATCCACTGTGCCTGCCGTCTCTTTATTAATTTTTGATTAAACTTGTAATATTTGGCGGGCTTTAAACTGATTTTGACCTTAAGCAAAATAATGCTACATGTACAACCAATTCTGAAATTTAAAATTGACATTTAAACAATTGGTTAAACTTCACTTATCAAAATTGGACTTGACAAGTGAAGTTTAATCAACTGTTTAAATATCAATTTGAAATTTCAGAATTGGTAGTATATGTACACTAATACTATTTTTAGCTTAAACCGGTAAAATAATCAATAAAATTCTGATTTTTAGAAAAACGTGACAATGTTGCCAAATAAAAATAAAATATTGTTTATTTGTCGGACAGTTCTGACAGGACCGTACTTACAAACAGTTAACGCTCGGGCACGATAACCAGCGTGTCAAGCGGCTGATTAAAAAAACAAAGTTCTTTTATTCTCGCATAAAGGTCAAAGACAGCACTCTCTCATTTTCCGCTCAACGCTGGCCGCTGACGCTGAAGCTTAGTATCGTGTCAGAGGCCTTATAGAAGATTTATAGCGTTTAAAAAAGGCGGAGAGCCAGATCCGACTTTAAAACAAATTTTACTTTTAAATTTAAAGATTTAAAATATCCAATTTGTTTAATGTGACAAGCAGCGAAAGAATAATTGGTTTTTGGTTTTTATCTTTTCTTTTCGTAAAAAAATTGTCATTATTGTTACTTAAATTATGATAATAGTTCTGGGTAAAATACATCTGCTCAATTAAAAGTTTAAATTTTAACAGCAATGTTACATTTATACAGGGTGTTCATTTAAAAACTTACCACTTAAGTTATCTGCGAAAAGAGACAGATTTTAGAAAATCGTGAAAACATTTTAAGATATTTATTAAAGGGGAACGTTTTTTACAACGCACCTTCAACCCCTTAACCCCCAGGGCTACCACCCCAAAAATTCTTAAATGCGAAGGGGGTTCGAGTGATACATCATTTTTAAGCTCCTGACGAGTACTTTATAACTTTAGAATATAAAGTCAATATGGCGGTCACCGTGGATAGGGGTTATTACCCCCCAGAAGGGTAAAAAATTCAGGGTCATTACAAATAAGGTTGTGAAGAGTTTGTAAGTCGGAGGACCTTTTAATTGCTTTTTGGTAGTAGGTTATGTACAATATTACATGTTTTAGTGCAATGAAAATTAGTAAAATTGTTTTTGTTTAAGGTGAGGGTCTTTTTTTTGCTTTTTAATTTTTTTCTGGCTAATACCCCTTCCAGAAAATGAATTTATCTACGCCAGTGATGGCTGTACTTTAAAAATTACCCAAATACCTGATTTGGATGGCCGTATTTCCGAAACTAATAAAGTTAGATGTACCTAATATGGTATTTTTTTAAAGCTTCTTTAAAAATCTCTAAAGCCCTAAAAAATTTTGGGGTGATGGCCCTGGTAAAGGGGACTGAAGGGGCGCCGTACAATTTTTGGTAAAAAACGTTCCTTTTAATAAAAATCTTGGCGTGTTTTAGCGATTTTCTGAATCTGTCTCTTTTCGCAGATAACTTGAGTGTAACTTTTAAATGAACACCCTGTATAGAGCCTTTCCTACAGCGTTTTTTATATGGGGTGTCTCTAAAAGGTGCAGAACAAAAGCTACCACAAACTCCTGAGGCTAAAATATGACGGACGATCTAACCCAACTTACCTTAGTTTAAAAGTGGATGATTCCGGGGATACAAAGGTAGTTATAAAAAGTTATTCTGATTTTAGTTTTTTTTCGTAAATGATTTTGTAAATATTAAGTGTATTGTTACAATATTCGACTGTAGGGGGTTGTGAAAGGCGGGAACTAATAATCTGCTCTCAATTCTATTGTTAACTCTAGGGGACACCGCCTGCGATATTTTTGTACAAATTAAAAACGAAATAATCTTTTTGACCCACTCTTTATGTAACTTTTAGATACACATTCTTATTCTTCAACATATTTTTGAACACACTCCTTAAACAACAACTGTTTGAGGCGTCCTAGGCTAGAATTCCCGGAGCGCCTATTTTCCACCAAAATTTTTGAAGAGCAAAAAAAAACGCCTACTTCATTCAAAGCGCCTTATTCACAGATAAATTAGTCACCAAAAATCCCCAGCCGACCTAAACTTTTTTAAAAACTCCCCTGTCTAGCGCCTATTACTCCCTTGTTTGGCGCTTATTTTTTCATGGCGCCCTAGGCTGTAGCCTAGTCAGCCTAATGGTTAATACGATACTGATACCTGGTTAAAATTGTTTTAAGCAGCCGTTTTGAGATATCTAAATTTAAAAAATCACTGCCTCTATGACTGTATCTAAGGTATACAGAGTCTTTTAGAATTAAATGCTAATCTTTTAAATGTTAATCCTAAGGTGACTTTTAAGAAGATGTCCTAAATGGCTTATTTTTAAGATAGAGGGTACAAAATTTAAAAAAAGGCTTTTTCGCCCCTCTATATCTTAAAAGTAAAGCCACTTAGGACAAAAGTTGATTTAAAGTTTTCTTTCAAGAACCACCTAAACACTATAGAAGATTAGCATCAAATTCCTAAACACACTGTATACCTTAGACATGACCTTACAATAAGTCAGTTTTTAAAATACAGATATTTCAAAAAGGGCTGCATAAATTAACTGTTACCAAGAATGCCTTTTATTATGTAAAATATGTTAAAGAATAAGAATTTGTATATAAAAGTCACATACAAAGTGACTCAAAAAAAATTGTTTTTAATTTGTCCAAGATACCGCTGGTAGCTCCTCCCAGAGTTTACAGTAAAGTTAATAACCGATTCTTATTTCTTACTTTCTAAAATTTTCTACACTCAAATATTGTTACAATACACCTTTTATTAATAAAACTATTTATAAAAAAACTAAAACCAGAATAAACTTTTAACACCCTGTATTTTCGAAATTAACGACTTTTGTTACTTTGTACTAAGGTAAGTTGGGTTAAATCGTCATCTTTTAGCTTCAGGAAGAAGTATATCTTAAATTAAAAAGGAATAGAAAACTTAAAAGTTTTTAAAAGAAGAAATTGCCATTTTTAAACTTTTTGTTCCTTTATAGAAATGAATTATAATATAGGGCTTTTAGGCAATTTACCTTTTTCATATTCAAATTTTTTTGAAAGGACATCAAGGCTAAAGCACATAGTCGGATATTAAGAATAGTGTTTTTGCAATTGCCATGGGTAACTTTGTTAAAACCTTAAATACAACAATATTAAATTATACAGGGGGATCCATTAAAAGAATATTGGACTATCTAACTGAATAACCTGACTGTCAATTGTTTTTCTGTCTGTGGAAATATCACATATTTTTTCTTCAACGGAAAAAATTTCAGGAGACTTGGACAGGTCCCACTTTTTAGGTCACTTTTTTTAAAATTATATCAACGATAAAATCAAAATTTCGGTTTTAAAAATAGTGTTTTTACATATAGAAATCTCATGTGAAATTGGGGGCGGGGATGGGGAGGTTGGTTGGTTTATATTAATAGTGTACGATAATAGTAATATACCCGTCATGCCAGCTTCATACGTTCTAGTTAAATTTTAGTGTGATGAACACTAGCAGGTAGAGATTAGAGAAAAATGCCTGTTTGTAAACATTTCTCCTTTCTACGCATTGGCAAAAATCCGCATTGAACGTTTTAAATTGACACGATGTGTATATAGTATTTTTACAAAATATTTCACATTATTTTGTGCTTGAAATTTCCTAGGCTTAAACACTTTGAAAACTTTAAAAGATTAGGTTCTTAGATTTATTTAAGTCATTTTTTCGTGTTAAACCGCATTTGAAATGACAATATAAATATAAGAGTTAGATAAAGACAGAGTTGGGTAGAATACTGAAAATCGGTATAAATCGGTTTTCTAGAATACTACTAAACAAAACCCATGATAAAATGATAAAATTGAAGAGCAAAAAAAAAAGGCCCTCACCTCCTTTTTTCCTATTTTCCTTCCCTATTGTTATTCAAATCATGACAATTTTAGTATTCGGATACTACTTAAACTTTTCGGTATTCGTCAAATGCTTCTAAAGTATTTGAATACAGAATACCGAATACTGAGCAAAATAGTATTCTACCGAATACCGAATACCAAACACACAAATGTATTCGAATACTATTCGAATACCGGCAAAAGGTATTCTGAATACTATTCAGAATACTGAGTATTCGAATACGACCCAACTCTGGATAAAGAAAGGTATTCAAACAAATGTTTTTAAAATGTTTTGAACCGACTTAACACGAAAAAACGCCTTTAGTCAATTGCACACACAGTGTTAAATTCAGACATTTTTTAGGGTAGGTGCATAGATAACCTACATTTAGATCCGCAGTGGCAAGAAGCATTTTTCGGATTTTTACGACCTCGCGCAGTAAACAAATGGACGGGTGGACGAACATGCGCACTTAAAAGCCGTGGCAAAATACAAACACTGGCACCCGCGTAGAAATCGTTAAAACTTATTATCAAAATCAGTGTTCGGTTCGCCAAACGTTTCGTGCACTGCGTTTAATTTATGGTATTCCCACCTAGGTCCTGCCATTTAACTTCGTTGGATATCTTCTTGTGGGACTACATCAAATCTCGAGTATATGTCGACAAACCACAAACGATTGCCGCCCTAAAGGCCAACATAACTCGCACCATTGGTGAGATTGGGCAAATTGGTGTCAGAATGTCATCGAAAATTGGATCTCTAGGATTTGAATGACTCAGCCAAACTGCGACGGTCATTTGGCTGATTTAATTTTTAAAACCTACTGACATCCAAATATGCTTTAAAATAAAAATATAGCCATTGCAATATAATTTTTATAATTTGTTTTATTTTTACTCAAAGATAGAGCGCTAAAAATCGAAAACCCTTTACGTGACTGCCTAGAGATAGAAGTACTTTTATTACGTTTTAAAGTAAAGAAAAAAAAACCTCGGAGAAGCTGAAAATAAAAATAACATTAACTGAGCTATTTCTAATATTCTTTAGTAGTGTCAACAAATGGGTAAGAATCACAGACATCTTAATAAAAAAATTTTTTAGTATTTATTTGAAAATAAAGCCCGCATTTGTTCACTATAAAACTATACCGAACTTTTGAAAAATTGTTTATTTGTTTTTCAGAACTTTCTTTAATTACATATTTTCTAAAAATCTTTGTTACTTTCTCGTCGTTACGCGATAGTTATTAACCATTATACATATTTTTTATATATGAAACTGTAACATATTGAATAATAAAATAAAAGAAGAAAAAAATGTCGAGAAAACTTAACCATAAAAATATTTCTAATAAATTCCACCAATAAAGAACACTCATCCAGTTCTGACATTAAGCTTATTGGACCATATGAGACTCTTTGGTAATTAAATATGGCCTATTAGAAAGAATCAAGAAAAGTTCAAAGAAAAAGTAGAAAATATTAAGGAATACTTTTTGCCAAGGAAATTTAAACATAATTGCAAGCCTTGCACAATACTCTGTAGTTGGTGACCATTTTAAAGCAATTAACCTTTAAAAAAAGGTTCTAGAAAGGTTCTATTAACATGCTAATGTAAAAAAACATATAAATGACTTGAAGGCGCATTTCGCCAGGGACAAAAAACGCAAAGCAATTTAAAGATAAAATAAGACAATGTAAAAACACCTTTTGAAAAAATAGCCAGTGGCGTACATAGCCAGGCGTGGGCAATGTGGACGGTCGCTTACGGCCCCGCACCTCACAGAAGCCTCGCACTTTTAGGGGCCAAATGTGATGCCTACCCAAAAGTATGGTCATAAATCATTAGATACTGTCATCTCACTGTGCCTGAGTCTGTGTGAGTTGATAAAGTCTTTCTTGGTTGTTACATACACAGAACAACATATTTTTGTAAGGTTACGAATAAGTAAGCCTGATACAAATAATATATTTTCTTTGGTTTTTTAGCTAAATACCTTTTTTCTTTTTGCTATTAGGGATAAATTACTTAATTTTGTCAATGTGCAGATGTCGAATTAGGTGAAAACATTTACGTTTACATTAACTTTAATTTTGGCCAAAAAATACTTGCAAATAACAAAAACAATTGTCGGGTTGTAGAAATGTTAGGGAAGAGAATCTGAAAAAATAATTTGATGATCATAGATTGATTGGTAAAACAGCAGTTGTATTACAGTCCATAAAATTACAGTAGTTTTTAAAGATAATATAATAATTTCCACGAATATAGCCGACTTTTTCTTGCTAATTTTTTTTTGTGACATCCCACGAATGCATATGCCTAAATACCAGAGTACCGTGGGTGTCGGGTTATTAGATGTTTAACCCATCGTTTCCCCTGTTATGTCAACGTTGTCCAAGCACTAAAACATGCAGTTATGCATTTCACAGCACCTTTTAGACAACGCTGTAGTGCCACCACGGTCGTTATTTTTAAATAACTACTACCTAAATATGTCTCCCCCGCTGGGAATCGAACCGGCGATCTCTGGCTTCGAAGATCAAAGCTCTGTCCACTGCGCCACGAGGGAGACATCACAACATGAGCATCATCTAGCCCGCACCTTGCAGTATTATTAAAAAGTAAGGTGGTTTAAAAAATACAATAAGTGATTATTAGTTGTTGTATTGGACAGTGCCGTAGGTAGGCGTGGGCGGTCACCTACAACCTAGCACTTTAAAGGCCCGATGTAATGCCAATCCAAACTCAAAAAGTCTGGTCCAAACTCGTTAGATACTGTCATCTGGCTGGCTTAGGTCAGTGTGAGTCGCTGAATTCTTTTTTTTGGGTTATTACATACCTACACAGAACAATATCTCCAGTAGCCTGACTCCCTGCTCAAGACACCCACAGTATGTAAGTACTAGTACTTAGGTTTTCAGCTTTCATGGATTGTCCAAAGATTTAAAAAAAACAATAAGTAGGCTGAATACAGGCAATATGTTTTTTTGTTTTTTAGCTAAAAACCCTTGGTTTTCTCTCTGGTTGGCATATTTTTTCCGTGTAAAATGATTTTGTCAAACAAAAACGGCCTCGCTAATGCGACTTAGCTCACGCCTATGTTTGTCTACGTTACGCCACTCAGTGCAGCAAGCTTATGGGAATGTTGGACAAAATTAATATATCCAAAACTAATAAAAATAGACTTATTTAGACGCCAGTACCCAGACATAAGAACATATTCCAGGAAGGGTCGAAGTTGGGACACATACAAAGTGTATAAATTAAAAGAGGAAAAATACTTTTGGTTCGAAGGACAAATCTAAGCTTTTTAAAGCCGCCGTGGTAATAGATACAATGTGTTTATGCAAGTTCAGGTCATTTTCAAATGTGACGCCCACAAGATTGAAGGTGTCTTTCCTCTGCAAAACCTGCCGGCTCATAAGTAAAGGATAAGTATTTGATGACTTTTTCGCGACAAAGAACATGTTTGTGTTTTTGATGCAATAAAATAAACGAGACTTTTGGCGTCTCAATCCACTTTTAAATTAAGGTCCTGTGAAAAGATAATAGAGAGTTATTGCAAGTTGCCTTATTAAGCTCGGGAATTATTAATACCGGCCTTATTTAAATAGTGCTTCTTTTTCTTTATTGTTTTGTGTTGTAGGGTTTTGTTTAACACAATTAAAGGAATACATATAAAAAAGCAAGGTTTTAAGTATTTTTACTTCTAAAAACTTTTCGATTTTGTGCTCGGCAGTCGTTCGATTTACACGAACAGTTTCAAAGTTAAAATAAGACCAAAATAAGGCACGACCTAAAACCGACATGAATAAAGCCAGGCCCTATCCCTATTAAGAGAGTCCCTATCCCACCATGCATCTGCGCAAGCTCAGATGTCAAAATAAGGCCGGTATTATTAGTGCCTGGCCTTATTTTACTGTGCAATATTTCTCTATTTAAATCGCTTTGCGTTTGCATTCCAAATCAGGCTTGGAGACTGGCTTAGAAACCTGAAATATCACTGTTCAGGTATAACAATAACTTCACATTGTCCATTTGGCAACATTGATACCCTGATTCGCAAATCTCGTAACTCCAGAATTGATTAAAATCGGGATTTTGCACCATCCACTAACTTGACAATGAACAAACGTTACCCGAAAACCTCATACTTCCATTCATTATGTACCGGTATGGAAACCAAACTGCCGTTCTTAGGAAATACCTACGTTTATCCCCTCCACAAATTTACTATGTACTCTCCCGCAATTCACCGTTGCAACGAGCGAGCCGATTTGAGTAGAACGAGATCTGGGGCTGGCGGCCCACTGCTTGCGTTATTCGTCAGACCCCACCTTAAATATTTACTATGCTTTTAATTCCCTATGGTCGGCGAGTTGGTTTCCACACCTGTATTAAAACTGTTAAGTCAGCATTAATTGAACATATTTACATTTCAAATAATAAGCTAAACAAAAAGTTTTTCCTATCTACTGTAAAATTTTCGATTATTTATTAAGATTGTGAATTAAGGTAATTTATCATTAAACTTTCCGTATAGCTTATTGATTTAAACATAATAAAATATAAATAATAATAATATCTGTTTTTCACATTTGCTGCCTAGAGCACTCTCCACTATTTAATATAAATGGATTTGTTAATGGATAAATTTAAATTATCCCCTAAATGAGCATAGAAAGGGACATTAGGTATATTTATTTTAGCCCGAATAAATAATAGCTTGCGACAATTTGGCATTTTATTTATTATATCATCCCTATACGTCAAACGAAAATATGGAAGAGGTCACTTCCGCATATAAACAAAACATTGGTGTTTACATTAAGTATTATACTTTGCAGATGAGAAATGTACGTCCTAAAATAATACCAAAAGGTCACAAGCTTTATGTATGTCGCGTTGCCTTTTCAAGAGTGTTTTCACCTGGTTAACTCCGTAAGTTATAGCTTCTTAAAAAATATGCAGTTTATAATTTATTTTTTATAGTAAGCTTTTCTTCTGCTTATAAAGCTTCGATAATTATCTTTTGTTGTAAATAGATTATACAGGGCGGCGCACCACAAATGTCTCGGTCTCTAGTACAAAAACAATATGATTTTTTTAAATATCTGTTTTACAGGCATACATATGTGGCTGTGTTAGCAGCATTATTTAAAATTATTATAAATTATACAGGGTTCTTTAAAAGAAGATCCATATTAAACTTTTGTTTTTTTTTAAATCTGTTTATGAATTTTAGAAAGAAATAAATTAAAAGTAAAACATAATTTTTAAAACAAGATTTTATTTAAAAGCACTAAAAACAATAAAATAAACTTATTCCTTGAAACTTTTTCTATAAAAATAAAGCGTTATTACACAATTTATTTAATATAAAAGCCTGCCCTAAGTACTCCTATTTATTTAGTTTGTAAATTAAAAAAGTTTAAAGCAATCATATCAAGTTATTTTTTTTATTATTTGTTTATCTACTTGACATCGCGTCTAGCTTTTATATCATATAAATTGTGCAAGTTTCAAAGAAAAAGTATATTTTATTCTTTTTAGTGAATTTAAATTAAAGCTTAATTTAAAAGTAGTTTTTTTTTTAAATTTAATTTACTTTTTACTTTTAGTTATCCCCGACCAGGTTTCTCAGTCTGTTTATCTTATTCAACGCATCATTGTAGCAAGGTATTTTGCCGGTTAATTTTAAACACTCTAGCTGCTATACGATTATGCATTTGCATCAAGGACTCCTTTTACTCGATACTCATATGGTAGAGAAGCATAAAAAACCTGCTCTGCGATAGTGGGTTAAAGTCACTCTATTTTTAAATTACTCTCAGCAAGCCCTTTTGTTTAATAACCATAATGTAGCAGTGAATTAGAAATAACTAGTACGCCATCTTTAAAAGTCCGACATATTGGATTAGTATTAATGTCCCGTTATTTTTGGACTTATTTTAAGCAAGCCTTTGCTTTGCTTTGCTTTCTCTGCTGTTGGTCCCGTTGCAAGACGAATAACCAGCTCTCCCCCTTCCGGACTATGCTTTCCAGGGCTTCGTACGTAGAAAATCTGGATGGTTGAGCTTTCCGCTCCCAGTTGGTTCGATACGAAATAATAATCAATTCAATGCTTTAATTGTAGCTGTTAATCCAAAAAACTGCTACTGTTATTGTGCATAACCTTTACTGTCACTTGCTGACGCTTCCAGTAGAGGGCGCCACCGTCCTGGGCCGTTACAAAAACACGTGAACACCGCTAACATAAAAATATCAGGTTTTTAGGAATCTTCACTCACAGCGCTTAGTTCCAGAAGAAAGATGCTCAATTTATCGTGAGTCTTTTCTCGATTCCCAAGGGCACAGAAACGCCCGTACAACTCCTTCAGCTTTCCACCCGGGGACGCTATGTAGCCTCCTACGAAACGTGACCGCACAATTTGAAGATCGCCGAGAGACTGAGCAAGCCTTTTCATTTAATACCCATATTGCAGAAATGCATTTAAATTAATTAGTTTTGCCATGTTGGATTTAGAATGACGTCACATTAGTTTTCGAGTATCTCTTAATAATCCCTTTTATTTAATTCCCATATTGCAGATGGTATTGGTCTTTTTTTCTGTCATATGATATTCCGGTTGGATTTGACTTAAAATAATATAATGTCACAAAATTTTTCTACGGGGTTTTCCATCATTAGATTTTTATGAGCTAGTATGATAAAAACGACGTTAAAAGACGTCACTTTAACGACGTCAAAAACACGTCAGTAAAATGACGTTAATATGATGTCATAATTTTGGTCCAATGACGTCTAACGACCAAAAATGCTCAAAAATTACGTCATAACGACATCAGCTTGCTGCTTGGGAAGTAAAGAAAGAAAATAATAGGTTGGTTTTAAAGATTTTAAATAAATATTTTGTTACTATAAGATTAAGATAGATTAAGAAATAATATGATAATATGTAAATACCTATTAACATTTTAATGTAAAAACTACCAATAGGTAGGTCAGCACTTTTTTATTTTAGACAAAGATCAAACTTAAGTTAGCAACATTGCTAACTTTTTTATTATTAAAGATACGAAGTCGGTTAAATTAGTAAAGTTGTAGTACTTTTTCCAGTCATTTACTTGGTGCCAACAGAAGAACAATTGAACATCGGGTTTTCGACTTATTGTAAGATCTTTAAGAAAATACTATAAGAGATAGACCTGTTAAATTTGGCATTTTTAAAATCTCTTTTAAATTTGTTTGGTTTTTAGTTAGTGAGATAATTTATCATTTGAAATTAAAAAGTATAATTTCAGGGACAAATATTAATTTTTAATAAAAAATAAACTAATAACCAATTTTTATTTTTTAGAAATAATATGGAATAAGCACTATAGGCCTAATTGTAATTTTAATCGCGTAAAAATAAAATCACAACTGATAGTAAAGTAAACTATAAGGATTACCAAACATTATCATCATGACTTGTTTATTAGATATTTTTTTTATAAAGAACAAAAATTGTTGTCGATTAATTTACCAAAGCTGTGTAAAAACTGTACTAATTTATTTCTAAAACTAAAAATGGTTTACTATTTTCTGTAGTGTTCATAATGTTATTTTTCTTTAATTAAAAATAATTGAATATCTCACTAGCTAGAAAAACTTTATTAACTTTTTTAATATTAGTAGCTTTTATTTACATGGTTCAATATCAATACCTAAAAAAATCTGAAAAGTATACCGTTATTATCTAAAAAAAACTTTTTAAGTGACAAAATCTATATAAGTTTTGTAGGTATACGATATTGGCAAACAAGAATATAGAGATAAACCGAAGGAGGACTCGATAATTTAAGTTTTGGCGCTGATGACAACTTGGAATTAGCTCCACTAGAAGTGAACTTGGGAGACAAAAGAAATGTTATTAAAAGTTTTTGCGAGAATAATTGGGTTAACGTGAAAAGACCCGTACTTTATAAAATAATATACCTACAACCTACTTCTTTGTCTTATTGACACGTGTCTCATTGTTGGACGGTTTTCATTTTCTCTTTTTTATTGAAAAACATGTCAGACGCCGATGCTTAAAGAACTCAGCAGGAGGGTAAAAGGGTATTTTATTGTTTCGTAAAAGGCCTGCCACTTCCGTAATTTAGTTTAAGTACTGTGTGCAAAATTAAACTAGAAGAAATCATAAAAACTTAACTTCTTTTAATACTGGAAAATTAAACAAGACTGGTTATTTTTTTCTATTAAAAACAAATAAAATTGCACATTTTATTTGATTTTTTTATGGTTTTCTGTGACAAGAAACAATGATCTCTAGTTTTTCAAAAACATTTAATTCAATGCATATTGCCAATGTTTTTGTATTAACTCTAAAGGACGATTTTAACGGCAGCAGACAGCAAACCACCGACGACAGCCGCAGAGCCATTAACATTACAGCAACACTACTACTAAAGGTGCGGTTCAGAGCACCCTGGCAGACAGCAAACCGCCGACGCAGACGCTAGAGCCATTCTTATTCCCAGCAACGCCTCGGAGAGTAACGAGTAGCATTGCTGAAAATATGAATGGCTCTGGCACTTGCGTGGGTGGTTTGCAGGCTGCCGCGCTCCTCGGAATAGTAGCTTAAGTCTCGTTTGGCACTAGCCGAAAACGGAACGCCTGCTGGCTTGCGTAAAACTTAGTGTATATAATTACGAAATTCGATTTGCGAATTGGTCAACTTTAAATGTGTCGCTCGAAATTGACCAATTAGAGCACGTTTCTCAATTCGCATCTCGTAAGATAATGAACTAAACTTTACGCAAGCCAGGCGTCGTTCAAAAGGCCAAATTTGCGTCATTGGGGGCGGAATCTGCCGCTTAACCACTGGTTAAGCGAAGTGTCAAAACTATCAAAATAAAGCCTCAGCGGCTCAGTACTCTTTGAATGCGTCCCATTGTATGGGTATGTTACCATATGTGTAAACCGGTAAAAAACTGCTGCTAACGTAATCCCAATCTTGAACCCCCATGTCATCTAAAATAGGCAAAACCAAAACCCCTATAGTGCTTACGTGACACTTGAACGACCCCTAAAGCCTAATTGTCTGTTAAAACTCTTGAAGCCTTGGAAAATTTGCAGGCAACTTGGTTCTTAAAAATGAAGCCAAGGGAAGTCTAATTTCTTTATGGGAACCACTTTTTCACATATTATGTATTTTTAGTATTTTTAGATTTACGCTTCGAAGGGATACAAAACGGTGTAAGCAATATACCTTACACGTCGAAAACGTATTTACAACACTTTACGAAAGCTGGGAGATTCTTTTTTAATCAACGGAAAATAAAAATGCTATTTTTTGTGTCCTTTAAGCCAATTTGAAGCTTAAAAAGAACATTTTTAAGTTTTAAAGTCTAAAAATGTGTACTCTTTTTAACTTTAAAACTAAATGAAGAAAAAAATTTAAACCAAATTTTAAAAACTTAGTAAATTTAATGGTTGTAAAACAAAAAGTATTGGTAAAAAGAAGAATGTCGGGCTTCCATTGCCTTTATTTAATAATTTACACAACGTTTCGGCCAGTACTATCTCTGTCCGTTCTCAAGTGTAAACTTGAGAAACTATTTATCACAAATTATTTTGCAGTTGGCATATAAAAAAATTAAGACAAAATTTAGATTATTTAAAAAAAAATTCTTAAAAAATATTTTTGCATTTTATTCAAAAAACCGTAAAAAGGATGAGAGGTCCATTAATATAGCCGGATCTTAAGCCGGGTACAGATCTGCACACGCATACGTTAAGCGAAGCACATACACATGCGTGTGCAAATGTGGACGTCGCTCTCGTGGCTTTTCGCCGCATACGTTGTTTCTCGCGAATGACTTGAGCGTGCACGTCGCGAGCCAGCCTGGTGTCGGTTTTTCCACCGCTTAAAAGAAACATGCGTATGCGTTCGCGCTCAGTTTGGACAGAAACAATCGTCTGTTGTTGTATTCTCGGGATTTTTGTTGTGAAAGTTTTTGTTTATTGATTAAAATGGAGTGGTCCAATGAAGATTGCCTGGCGCTTATTGACCAGTATGAAAAATATCCCATATTATGGGATACATGTATATGTGCATCCTTTCGGCGCTCTTGCCGGAGCGCCGTGAGCACGCACGCATACGTAGCAATAAAAATTTCCGACTAATGATCTGACCGCGCACGACTTGAGCACACATGCGTGTGTGTAGTTACTCAGCGTATGCGTGTGCGGATCTGTACGCGGCTTTTAGACTATACATAATAACACAGAGACACATACGCGGACAGATTCTGCATCCAATGGCGCTAATTCAGCCTATCGAACGCCGGGTGTCGCGCGTTTTGCTGCATCCAGACTTGCAACAATTCGCCGCGCCGAAAAGCGCGCCACATAGCGCAGACATGGACGGAATTCTCGTCGTTCTAAGGGCTTGGGAATGGATTCCGCAGTGATTCAGAACTTGTGGGTTTTTTGCATTAAAGGGCCGCGCAAATAGGTTGGTTTATTTGGACGGATGTTTGGCGAATTGTTGAAAGTCGTGACGCAGCTATAGGTTTAGTTCGTATACTTATCAAATGCGAAACATATTCTAATTAGTCAATTTCGAACGACACATTCGAAGTTGAGCAAGTAGAACACGTTTCACATTTCGCATTTTGTAAGTATATGAACTAACCTTTACGCGACCAGTCGGCGTTTGATTGGCCAAATTTGTGATATTTGAAGCAGAATCTGACCGAGTAGCGTATCTGTGATAAAAGTCATGATCAGAGGAAAAAACCGCTGTATTTCGTTAATTTTGCCCCAGTTCATTTTAAATTTTTAGACAATATTATGGTAGGGAAGCCCAAGAGGAGATTTTGGGATTTACTACAGCGCGGTAAATAAATATATACCTTGTACCCGGTTAAGTACCTCCATCATATATAAGCCCCGTATACAGGGCCGATCATAAAATACAAAAATATATTTATCAGAAATAGTCGTGCGCGTCACATTAAGATGAGGTAAGCTAATTACATGCTAAACAGTGTATATTCTACTAATTTGACAATTTAAGAGTGACGTAAAGAAAGCAGAGTGTTACAAAAAAAATCATTTTAACAGTTTTGAACGTGGCGATTTTTTTAATGAATATATTGTGACGTATATATTTTGAAATACATATAGGGCCACTTTTACGTCACTTGGCAAATGTACCATATGGAACTATCTTCTTGGGACAATGAGATCGGTGGACCATCAAAACTAACTTTGCATTTTTTAAAAACAACTTAACTTATTTGACTAACTAAATTTAGTACGGGCATACCTCTCACTAGGGGTAGTCCGTACGGGGTTAACTAAAACTTTAACTTTATACTTGACTTCACTTTTACTACCTACGTGTTATCTAATATTTTTATAACTTTTTTCTTTTTATTATTATTACAATATCTGTATATATACCAAGTTAAACTTAGTATTTTGGTGACTTAGCACGTTGTTGACCCTAAATAAAATAATATGACCTAGATTCTGTTATTGTTTGGTGACAAAAAACCTTGCACTATTTTCTTGATTATTTGTTTAATTTTTTGAATTTGATTTCTTTAATGCCAACATAATTAAATAAATATTAAAATTATTAGAACCCATATAACCCCTATACAGGGTGCTTACAATATTTAGAGAATAACGAAAAATATATAATCCGATACGATCCGAACGATTTTCACAAGCCGAAATAATACCGGCACCCCGTACCTTCGTCCGCGGTCTGATCGTAACGCTCATTAGCTACCGTACTTCGAACAGAAACCAGGATGCCGTCCACAAATTCTTTCCTTTAATGCGGATAGTTTGTTTGGTGCCGGGTGCGTTTACCCTCAACTGGCTTGCGTACAAACCGGTTTTTCGCCCATGAAATGTAACTTTTGTTTCGCGCAGGTTATAACATTGGCAATCCATCGAGATCAGTGGTAAATCCCCATTTAGCATCGTGGGCTTCTCTACTATTATTAAAATGATCTTCATTAAAAAAAAAAATGCGGAAAAAAGTTTTAAATACCATAATAAATACAAATCACGGAAAAAATATTTTGTATTAAGCCAAAAAATTTTTGTATTTTTGTATATCCTTTTCCGGTACGTGTTTATAAAATCCTTATAAAAATTAAATTAAGTACGGGAACGCAAATGGTTTTTCACGAATAACCTTATAAAAATATTTTTCGCAGTCACTTCCTGTGTTGCACAGGAAAGAATAGCTTTACTTTTTAAAAGGACATTTTTATTATCGGCATAAAAACAAATTTAAGATTTTGCAAATTGGAGAAAATAAAAAAACTAAGGAGTCATTATAAGGCGACGTTTCAGTTATTTTTTAATGAACTGTAGGGTCGGCCCAGGTATGCGAAAAATACGTTTTTAATGATAACTAAAAGGAAACTTGACATATGTGAATAAATGTGTTGCCAAAGACTTAAAAAACGAATGTAGCCTTGGGGGAACTCTAACAAATAGCAATTTCTTTTTAGATAGCAAAAAGACCCTTTTATACTTCGCGTTTAGAAAACATTTTTCTTTAGTCCCTAATGTAGGCATTTTATATTTATGTTTTGGGCCTATTTAATTTGTCTTACAAATATCTGCTTTTAAAATGTGTCTTTTTACAATTTTAGAGGGTATTGTGGTCTAAAGGCATAAATTTAAGGTTATTTTTTTGAAGTGCCGTAAAAAGGCAATCAATATTTTTACTAGCTATTTTTTATAAGTTATTTATTTACCATATTAGGAATACAGAAAAAAAAGTTAAAAATTCAAAAACTTAGCAGGTTAATGTTCCAACCCTCCTAAAAATATCAAAATTATTAATTTAGAGTTATGTCCATATGACCTGAAGAGAGATAGAGGGAAGATAAAAAAACATTTTTACGCAAAATGGCGACGGTAAAAAAATTCGACGGTAAAAAAATTGTATTACTTTTTTACCTCTTCGAATTTTAAAAAATAGAAACAAAAACCTTGTTCTCCATTTTTTCCGTAGTTAAGGCTATAGCGGCATGACTCTAGAATAATTTTCTTTTTTTTTACTAGAAGGATTACAATCGTGTGCATGGACACGTACCAATTTTTGAGAGCCCTCGCAACTCATCAGCTGGTAATTTTTTTCTCATTTTAATTTTTTCTGTGTTCTTAAAATATTAATAAATAACCTATAAAAATGGATAGTAAAAATATTGATTACCTTTTTTAGGGCGCGTCAAAAATTACCTGAAATTTATGCTTTTAGACCAGAATACCCCTTTAATATTATATTTTGCATTAAATCCAGACCATAATTGATAATAAAGTTCTTAGAATACATACATTCCCTAGGGGTGTTATATTTAGCTGATTTGTGATGGTCTTTGTTATTTATTTGCCACGTACCTACCCTTAGCAACCCTCGTTTCTTATAAAGCTCCTTTTTAAATAGGTCTATATATTACGAAGAAATTAATTGATAATTGAAACCTCTCTCCCAAAATATGGAATGTCATTGTTGTTTTTGAAAAAAAAATTACCATTGTTATTATAAAAAAAAATTGAAAAAAAAATAGCCGTTTAACTTTTTGCCAAAATCTCATAAAGTAAAAGTGATAGCTTAAATATTATTAAAGTTTCTTAAAGGAACTTTGTAAAAATGGCTCTGAGTTACTGTTTTCAAGATGTTTGCATTTAAGTGGTTTAGTGTAAAAAAAAGTATATGGATAAATACATTAAATCATTTGTTTATGATGGGGCAGTTGTAGTTATGGCTAATACGCTGTTTTTAAACGACGAATATCTAGAAAATGGTTGTTCAGAGCGATTCTTATAAAGTATACCTTTTT
The DNA here is from genome assembly GCA_014170235.1 of Listronotus bonariensis. Taxonomy (NCBI): domain Eukaryota; kingdom Metazoa; phylum Arthropoda; class Insecta; order Coleoptera; family Curculionidae; genus Listronotus; species Listronotus bonariensis. The sequence continues at coordinate 377,456 of JACEGR010000003.1, forward strand.
TATGTAAAAAGACAGAGAATAATCCAATATTTTACTCGAATAGTACATACAGGGAAGCGCAAAAAGTTGCTACGTTTTTAAAAAATTCAAAGTAGTAAAGGTAGCGGCCTGAGGGCTCCGATGGCATACCGAGAATCTACCACTTCCACAGAAATTATAAAACAAAGATCCCGGACAGAGATGAATGGACGGATCATATAAAAGACATTCTCACTCCTAAAGGACTTGTCTGGTACACAGATGGGGCTAAAAATAGAAGTGGGACTAGAGCTGGTGTGTGGGGTGAAAATCCAAGGATGGAGCTAGCCTTTGCCATTGAAGATCACTCAACAGTAGTTGAAACAGAGGTGTATGCAATCTGGGCTTGTGCCAGATGGATCTTGGACAAGCAATACAGAGGCAAACACCTATATATATGCAGTGACTCAAGAACCGCCCTACAACTACTGAATAGGGTCTAAGCTACTTAAAGACTGTATAAAGACTCTCAATACATTAGCAGAGTCCAATACCGTCAATCTGGTATGGGTACCAGGACACACTGGTATCAAAGGAAACGAGGCAGCGGATAGACTGGCGGTAGCGGGTAGCAATAACCCAACCCTGGAGTACCCTGCCCCCGGGCATGTCCGGTGGGGTCCTCAAGCGCTGGGCCAAGGATTGGACGAAAAGAAAGTTTGAGAAACTGTGGTCATCGGAGACAAAGATAATGCATACCAGGGCAATGCTTAAGGGTCCCTCTCAGGACCTTGCATCCAGATTACTGGGCATGAGTAGAACTCAGCTGAGGACTATTACAGGCCTGGTATCTGGACACTGGTATACTAAAAAGCACCTAGCCAGATTGAGTCTGGTAGCAGATTACATCTGCGGGTGGTGCGGAAATGGGGATGAAACCCCTTCTCACGTGATTATGGAATGTAGGGGTCTAGGGGGTCCACGAGAGGACATATTTGGAACCTACAAAATTAAATCCGAATCACTAAACCTTGCGGGACTGGACCTAGGACGAATGCTACAGTTGGCACATAGCAACGACCTGGACAAAGTACCGACACTCTAAAGGATATCCCTCTATAAATGGGATCTGCGTACAATGGCCAGCGCTGGCTGAGTGCGCAGCAAATAACTAAAAAAGAAAGGTTGCGTCCTATAGTTAAGACCCAGAAATAAACATCAGATATGAATAGCTCATGTCAGAAAACCCCCAGATACCAAGATTCATGACAATATTCAAAACGTATTAAATATAATCTAATTTTTTTTTTTAACTTTGACACCCTGTATCTCACTTAATATCAACTTTTTACTAAGGCAAGTTTAGTTTAGTTTAGTTAAATCTCTATATTTAAACCCTTGCCCTTTAGTGGTTAAATTTTGGCCCTTTACTTAGGGACTCCCCCTGTAGTTTAAGACGACTCTTTTCATTTCAAAAATAGAGAAATTTTTAGTGACAGTTTTATACCCTAAGCTAATAAAGTCGCCAGAGGAAATAAAAACTTTGCAAGTTAATGGACCATGATTGACAGTTTCTGTAATACCTATGTAAGATTATTTAATTTAAAGTTTCCGGCGAGAGCTAAGTTATTCCATAAAAGAAAATAATTTTGTCATGTCAACCCAAGTGCTTCAAGACACTTTTTTAAAATAGTTTTCTTTATTTAGTTAATATACAACATGCTGCCTTTTTCTAAAACAAACATAATAATCTAGGTGTCTTATCTTCTTAGAGACGATTAATACAAGTATACAGTGATTTTCCCGTTTTATTTTTTGAACGGATCAATTTAAAAAATTTAAACTTTGGGATATAAAGTTATTGGATAAATACTATATTTTAGAGTGAATTTGACAAATGAAAATTTTAATATGGAGGCTGGGCGCTATCTTGTGGAAAAAAGTGAGTGAATGGACAGAGAAGTCTGGTGATACATCATTTTAAAGCTTTTGGCAAGTACTTTATAACCCTAAAATATGAAGTCAATTCCTTTACCTACTACAAAATAGCGGCACTTTAAAAACTACCTAAATACCTGATTTGGATGGCCATATTTCCAAAACTAATAACGTTAGATGTACTAAATGTAGTATCTCTAGTAGTCTATAACCATTAAAAAGATCTTTAAATAAGCTTTTAAAAAATATCACATTAGTTACCTCCAGTTTTATTAGTTTCGGAAATATGGCAGTCCAAATCAGGTATTTAGGTGATTTTAAAAGTACCGCCATTTTGTATTAGGTAAAGTTATTGACATTATATTCTTGGGTTATAGAGTACTATAGTCAGAAGCTTTCAAATGATGTGCCCAGTGCCGTATTAACCATTAGGCTACAGCCTAGGGCGCCATGAAAAAATAGGCACCAGACAGGGGAGTAATAGGCGCTAGACAGGGAAGTTTTTAAAAAGTTCAGGTCGGGTGGGGATTTTTGGTAACTAATTTTTCTGTGAATAAGGTGCTTTGGAAGGAAATAGGTGCAAAAAGAGGGAATGACTTATTACCTTTGTTTTTTGCTCTTCAAAAATTTTTTCGTGGAAAATAGGCGCTCGGTGAATTCTAGCTTAGGGCGCCTCAAACAGTTAATACGGCCCTGGATGTGCTACAAGACCCCCTTTCCATTTGGGCTGGGCGCCATCTTGGATTTTTATCTGTCAATTTCACTTTAAAACATAGTATTTGTGCATCAATTTCATATCTTAAAGTTTTTGATTTTTTAATTGTTCCGTTCAAAAAATAAAAGTGGGGGGACATTAAAGAAATGCACTGTATATCAATCTATAGATTTTCCTTTAAAACATTTAAATTAACACCATTGGTGCTTTTTTAGTAATAAAATAATTGTTTTTTAAGTTTTGATTAGTTAGGTATTATTTATTAATTTCTCGTCATTAAAAACAATATATCACCATATTTAAAATTCTGCTTCCTTCTTTTATCGATCGTTGGGCTATAGCTTTTTTATAGGTACTTTTATGGCTTTTGTACTAAGATATTTTTTTAAGAAAAATTTCTTAAACTAGATGTTAAGAATATTTAATTAAGTATTAGTTGTTGTAATTACATAATTGCTAATTAGAAGTTATAAGACCTAATTTTTAAAATAACAAAATGTCCTAATGTTTCTTGTAGGGTTTGGTAGATTTAATTTTTTTCTGGAAAACTAACCAAGCTACGTAAAAATATCAACAAACAAAAAAGTTGTATTTTTGGTGTTTCATACGGTAAAAAATATAAAAGTTGCAAAAAAAGCAGGAGCGTACATTTTTTTGTAAATAATATTATCTAAGATGCGTCCCAGGCCGCCACTTGTCTCACTAATTAAAATTAGTTATGTGCTAAATTTACTTCCCATTTCAACAAATACCACAGCCAAATTTAAATAAATAAGAGAAATAAGAATAAGACATAATATGTATATAGGTTATTAATAACCCAATTTTCTTTTAAAACATAACAACCTGTATCTTAGAAACGAAGCATGACCAGACCTATGTTTATATAAACTTTTTTATAAAATTCGGTTAGAAATAAGTTACTATACAGGGCGTGTTATTTAAAAAAAATATAGTATTCTTTCTGTCCTGTCCGGTATATTATTACCAATATTACCATTAAAAAGACATTTAATAGGGCTTCAATAACATATAATATTTATTATATCTAACTTTTTAAGTTTTAGAAATATGGCCATCCAAATAAGAAATAGAGGTAAGTATTTAAGTACTGCCTTTTTTTAGGTAAAGGTTTTGATTTTAGATTATAGGGTTATAAAGTGTCTCCTTTAACTTTTAATAAAACTAACTACATTTAATTAAGTTTGGGACCATGTACCAAATTTTATGAAAATTAAAGTTTTCTGAAAATTTTCAAATAAAAAGTATTCCATTTGTTGCACACTTAATTGACCACACTGTATACTACCATATCAGATTTGATTAGAATGTACAACTGATCTGGATGGATAGCCATGTTCAGCACCAGTCATCACCCGTCGTCGCCGAAGGATGAAGCGCGTGCGCCAAACGGACCAACGGCAACGGGCAGAATTTATGAACACTTCCTCTGGCTTTCCTTTCCTCTAAATGTGGGTTATCTATGAAATATCCCGAATAGTTTAAATTTAAGAAGGGGGGACAAACATAAGATCCTTACTCTATATTAATTTTAAAATTATTTAAGCAACTGACGTAACAATGTTTTGGCTTTAATTTACATATAAAAGTTGTTAAAAGTTGCAAAAGCTTTTTATGTTTTTGATTTAATTAAATTCATGTTACGCTTATATTTAAACTAATCTTTTAAAGGAACTTTTCAAAGTACTTGCATACAATTGTTAGATATAAATTGACACCATTAACTGTCAAAAGCGACTTTTAGTGTGAAATGCATTGTAGGTATTTAACTAAAATTTACCCTTTAAAGGCTTTTAAAATTCAGCAACAGGTTGTTTGATTTAGGTTTATAATTTTCATCTTAAATTTGGGGTATTTTATAAAAATTGAATTTTAAATCTTTTCCAGATAAAATTGTAGTTTTAAGAATCTACTTTGAAACTCGTGCTTTTAAATTAAATAAACAGTTTATGTAAGGGATTTTATACCCGTATAAAATTTTAGAGATTTACCATTCGGCAAGTTATATTTTATATTTTGTAATAATAATAGTAGACTGTGTTTAGTAATTGATTGTTTAAATATTTTGTTAACAATAGTGTGTAAAATTGAGCATTAAGTAATGTTCACACAATTTTTAAAAGTACGATTGTTATTTTAATATGCAAATATCAGCATTATGTATGCCAAAAGTTATATTTTACAATCCATTAACAAAAACCAAAAAATTAGGTCAGGGGTTTTACTTTTAGGAGATAAGATACAAGAAAGGTTAAAAAAACCAATTTAATAATGACCAAACTGGATTTCTGACTGATTTCTGAGGAAAAATAATGGATATTATTGAAAAACTAGATACTAAATATTTTTTTATGCGATAAATAATTTGGTATATTAATAATAATAAGTTATAATGTTTATAGTATTTACGTAAAAATAAACACACATACACACACCTACATAGCATAACTAATACTCTAAAATACCGAAAGAGTACTAAGTGTCATCAATAATATTAAGTTACACTGAGCTTAAAATTTATGTCCTTTTTAATTTAAAACAATTAATTATTTTTTCATTTAAAAATAATTTAAAAACTTTTTTGTCGTTCTTGTACATTGTTGTTCCCTCGCAATAATTTCCCAAGTTTATGCGTTTAGGTTAGGAATCGCCCAATATATATATAATAAAAATGGTAAATCATAACAAAGGGCTAAAAATATATTTTCTTAATTTTTAAAATGGAAAGCAATAAGGTAAAATTATAAAAATATTTTTTTAATTTAATTTTTCAACTTTAAGGTTTTAAAATAAAATTTAAATTTAAAAAAAATTCTATTTAAAAAAGGTACTTTACTTTTGGCCATCTTTTATATTTTTAGTAATAACTCGCCCTATAGTATATTACCAGTCAAAGACAAATTTTGTATTTATTATTTTTGAACCATGCGACCAGTTTTTCCAAATGGACTTTAAGAATTCCAAAAGTTTTGGTCCATTTGTCCTCTTGTACCACCTAAACTGAAACACACTGTATATTAGTAGCCGAATAAGAGCTTAAATGGCTATAAAGTACATTTATGACACCACTGTAACAATTATAGTTGTAATACTCGTATATTTCCGTAAATTTTTTAAGCTGTTAAAAAAAACCTGCCTTAAGGTACACTGTCATACCGACAAAAACCCCTTTTCCTTGTAATGCTTGTTTTGTTTTGTGTAAACTGCTTTTAATTCAAGAAAAATCACGTACTTTAACATCATAATAAATTCTTTAATTTAAATATAACCCACGGTCATTTAAACAAGCAAACATAAACTCATTTTAAAGCAATCATGAAAAGGAAAATGGAAAGAAACAGCGGAACACAGAAACAAATTTTGCTTTTTTATGCCTTTAAAACATTTTAACCCTTTGAAGCAATTTTACCAGTTAGGAAATCATACACCTACCTTTTTACCCGCTTTAATATTCGTGGTAAAATTATTAAAAGAACCCTTGTCGTACAAAGAAGCATACGGTAATGTTTATACCATAGCATGAGCATAAAGCAACGGGGCCCCGGGTCCGGAAAAAAATCCCTGGCAAAAATAAAACTATTTATAAAAAAGAAACCTTTTTATTGTCTAAATATAACAAAAATAAAGAATAAAAGTGGCAAACTGCATGAATATCAGGTGTATACAGGGCCGGTACACCTATGTCTGGGACCCTAAAATTGTAATTTCCAGGGCCCCTTTACGTTTTTGCAGCTTCATAAAATACTTGTTTTTTTATCATAACATATACAGGGTGTTTTCTAATTGCGGTAAGAAATTAAAGGGCGGATTTCTGAGCTAATTTTATGAAAAAAGTTTATATGAACATAGGTCCGGAAATACCTTGTTTCTAAGATATAGGGTGTTAAATTAAAAAAAATCGGGTTTTTAATAACATCTTAAATATGCCTTATCCGACTTAAAAAAAATAGCTGTAGCATTTGTTGAAATAGAAATTTAAATAAGCCCTTAACTAATTTTGATTAGTGAGACCAGTGTTGGCGTAGGACGCATCTAAGTTAATATTATTGACAAAAATGTACGCCACTGCCTTTTTGCGACTTTTATATTTTTTCCGAATACAACACCTAAAAATAAAACTTTGTTTGTTTTAATATTTTTGTGCACCTTGCTTGGTAGTTCAGAAAAAATTAAATCTTCTAAACTGCATATTGCTGGACGACACAAGAAACATTGGCGCATTTTTTTAAATTAAGTGTTATAACTTCATTTTTATAATTTTCTAAAAGTCTAAATTAAACAAAGCATTATTTGGCTTTTCTCCAGGTTTAATAAACATATATACTGTGTAGGGCTTTCGCGGCCATCTTTTGCTAAACTTAAGTTTTTGGGCAATTCGGCCGTCATTGTAGGTTTTGTATCCTTGACGTTTCACCAGCGCGAGTGGTTGGCATCCTCAGAAGGTTCCTAGTGACTACTGTACAGTACTACAGTACTACAAGTTTTTTTTAATTTCGGTGGTATTCACCCTATTAATTTGACGCCAGTAGTCATAGGCCTAAACTGTCCTTCACTTTAGAAAAATTACTTAGTTTTTTGTTTTAATCGTTTTATAAATTTGAACATAAAATTAATAAAGAGAATTAAAATATCTTTTTAAAATGTCCTCTTGTTGCATTAACCTAAAATGAACGGTTTCGAGAAAAACGACTAAATATTTACGTACGTTTAATTAGAAATTCTGATTATTTTAAATTAACAAAGCAAGCCTTAAAAACAAACGTTACTTATGGGTTATTTGTTAATTTGGCAAAAGTCAGTACACTAGAAAAAAGTTAATAAAAAAAAATGGTATGTTTAACAATTTTGTATCTCCGCTAATTTTGTGTTTTTGAAAATTTTGTATTAAAGTTTGTTGCATTAAGTTTTCGTGCAGAATCGCCCACAGAAATACTGACGCGTAATTTCCGGACACCCTGTATATGCTCTGCCATAAACCGTAAATATTAAATAGTTATTTAATTTTACTAGTTTTCATATAAGTAAAGCAGCCACTGGTTTTATACAAAAAACAAATATTTAGAGTCGTAAACTTGGAAGATTTACAACCAAGTTAAGGGAAATATAAACAGCTTTAGGCGAGACGCACGATAACACTACAATTAAACAGAGTTGCACTTATTACCATATGTGACAATGTATTCATTTTCAAAAGTAAATCTTTTCACTTCTTAATAAAGCATAAGCAACTAACAAACAAAGAGTTGCATTTTTAATTTAAAAGTAGCAATCTAAAATACAAAGATGTCTCATTAAAGAAATTATGCAAAAAAGTTAAACGGTTTTATTGTACCAAAACCTAAAAAAAAAATCGGTAAGTCTAGCTATCAGATCGCACCAATCTTCTCTTCAATCAATTCAAATCAATCTTCTGATCAAACAAATAATAAAATCGTTGGCCGTAGCATATCCAGAGTAAATATTATGATAGAAATTTCACGTGCTCAACGATTTTAGTATTTCTCTGATCAATACCTTAGAATGATGAGAAGATTGGTGCGATCTGGTAGCTGGAACTAACCAAATTACTTTTAGCTTTTAGAACAATTAAACCTTTTAACATATATTTTTTGTTTTTAATTTATTTTCAAGTTTTTAGTTTGGTTGTTATTTGATAATTTTTATTATATTGAGTATATTTATTGCCTTACTATAACTAACCAGACTCAGAAACGATTTTAATATTTGTCTGATCAATTTTCCAGATTATTGTGAAGATTGGTTCGATCTGATAGCTAGGACAAATTATTTATTAGCTTTAAATACATAACCTACATAATTTCTATTGCAATAAAACCGTTTTACATATTTTTTATATATAATTTATTTTCAAGTTATTAGTATTGTTGTTAGTTGATACTTCTTATTCTATTGAGTTTATTTATTACAGAATAAGCCTTATGCCTTTAATCAAGCCCTTTCATTAGATACCCATATAAAGGTGGTTCTGGAAACTGGGTACCTAATTCGGCATTTTGTGGCGACGCCCATCTTGGATTCTAATTTTTTATATACTGAGCTCTATTCTACGAATCAAGCCCTTTCATTTGGTACCCATATTAAGGTAGTTGTGAAAAAAATATGTTATCCGCCATTTTGCGGCGGCTATATTGGATTTCATTTTTTTATAATTAACCTTATTCTACCAATCAACCCCTTTCATTTGATATTCATATTGACGTTTTAGTCAACTAATATACAATCCGCCATTTTGTATCGGCGGCCATCTTGTATTAACAATCATAAAAATGTATGAAATTGTATTGCCATCAAGATTAAGAGTGTGTACCAAAGATTGATCTGTCGTCAGAAAGGGGGTCAAATTCCAATTACAAAATTTGATTAAAATAAATAATTAAATAAACAGGTAAAGCTGACTAAAACTGTTTAAAAATATATTTTTCGTCCTACCTTGTATATTATACCTAATGTTACGAAAATACCACTAACCAGAACTTCCAACCTAATTACGTTTGGAAATATGGCCATTCAGGTATTTAAGTAATTTTTAAAGTACCGCCATTTTGTCGTAGGTAAAGATATTGACTTTATATTCCAGGGTTATAAAGTACTTATCAGGAGCTTTAAAAGGTCACAAAAGCTATTATTGATATGTCAAAAAATAATTAATAAATAATATAACTTTTTTTAAAGTTTAATGAAAATATATCGAACAGTTAAGAAGTTAGAAGGGGAAGACGGACTTTAAGACCTCACTGTATGGGCAGAAGGTAAAAGTCATTTTTTGGAAGAGGACGTAGGGTTATTGGTAGAACAAACTGCAAGTATACCAGATCAGTATACCAGATATATTTCAATACTTTTTTTATATAAACCTAAGAACCGGCTATCACATACAGTTGCGCAACTAGCCTCTGGATTTTGGGGGTAATCGCCCTCTTGGTGGGCTTAGCCCCCCTAGACCCCCTCCTAATTGCTCCCTGACCACATTCCAAGCAGCAAGCTGACGTCTCTTGTTAGTAATTTTTGGTCACATTTGGTTAGCAAAGACGTCATAAGATGACGACAAAATGACGTTAAATTGAGCTTCCCAAGTCACAGACAAAAGACGTCCTGTTAATGACGTCTTTAAGATGACGAAAAATTGACGCATATACTTTTTTTTCAAGCTAACATGATACGATTTTATTTAAAAATTGAAATAGAAAAAAACTATTTACTGCTTGAAATTTCCTTGCACTGCAAGGTCGCATCTCTCGGGACACTGCCTAACCTGGAGATGCAGATTTTTACACTAGCCGAAGATATTTCTTTCAAAGCTAATTGAAATCACCAACCGCAGACCGGTCTTGACCTATTTTGGTCTCATCGGTACGGTGTAGGCGATAAAAAGCGAAGATGTTGAATAAACGTAGTAGTTTATTATGCATTTCGCCATCTATCGGTAGAGTTTTTTCCCATTTCAATTCTGTATAATCATTAGTCTCATTTTTCTGTCATATGATATTTCGGTTGGATTTTGACAAAAATCATATAATGTCACAAAATTTTTCTGGCGGGTATTCCAAACATGACGTCATTAGATTTTTATGAGCTAGTATGACGAAAAAATGACGTCAAAAAGACGTCACTTCAACGACGTCAAAGACACGTCAATAAAATGACGTTAAAAAGACGTCATACTTTTGGTCTGATGACGTCCTATGACCAAAAATGACCAAATATGACTTAAAAATGATGTCACAATGACGTCAGCTTGCTGCTTGGGATATTAATTGCAACAGCATTGAACTTGAATTATTTGCTAATGTTTTGCCCGTGATTGCCGAAGACAGCTTTGGCAGTATTAATTTGGCAAAATTAAAAGACAAATCATTCAACCGGGTAATTTAAAAAATTAGTGTTAATCCGACTTGGCAGTAATTAATAAAAACTAATTATTAAAAGCAATTATATTTGGATAATTTTCTTACTAGATTACAAGAAAAGTCATTATGCCCCTCCGGCTCTCTGAATTTTAATTTTTAAAATTTAAAGTTTAAAACAATTACTTTGTCTTTATCTAGATGTAAAATTTTTGCGCGCGACTAACAGAATTCTTAATGAAGTGTAACTAAGTGTAGAACTTTTAGAACATGTTTTTTTTGCCGAAATTATTACTTTATAGATGTTTTACTTTATTTACTTTTTTATAATTATAATTTTATAATTATCATTATATATTTTATTATTATAAACCTAATTATTATTATACAATATTATAAATTACAGATTGGCTAAAACTTTTCTTGGGATATTATTTTTATGTAAACAAAAAATTTAAATCAGGAAAGTGCAAGTAGGGAAGAAATAAGTCATAAGAATTGCTTTATTTTCCCACTCTTAATTTTTTTGGTTTGGAGGGGTAAATCGGCGACAAACCCGTATCTCGCTAACTTAAATTAGGACAAACAAAGAACACACTTGGTACTTGATGCCGTGGAATTTAAGGAAAGGTTGGAAATTTTCCCCACTATCCATCAATTCTTTAACCTGCATCGATATACAATAAAATGTTTTTATTCTTGCGGTCCAACGTCCTCGTTAGCCAATCTGTATGTTATATGTCCCACTTTTTAATAAAACACGAGTGGCTTTAATATACTGATTTATAAATTTAACTTACGCCTAACCTTTACTTTTTAATAGAAAAATTAGTCCTAGCAAAAAAGGCCACTCTTCTACCTTTTATTAAATTATCGCTGCAGTTTCCCAAGGCTCAGTATTGGTACATATTCTATTTATTCTCTATACCTACGACCTTTTTTTTGTTTCCGATAAATCCCATTAACTGTTTTTAAATTTAAACGGCAATAAAGTGTAGCGCAAAACTAAAAATCTGGCAACAACTGCCAATATCACTGTTCGATTCCTAATACTCAAAACCTTATGGTCAATGTACAATAGGCGTTCCGGTCTCGGTTCGCTCACTGTCCGGTTAAATGTATTACATGCTATTTAAATGTCATTGAAGGACATTCATTTAAAAAGCATGTAAAATATTTGACCGTTCCGAAAGCGTACCGAGACCTGAGCGCCTAGTATGCATTGACCTTTGAGGTCAATACACATGCGTTAAAGTCTCGGTTCGCTTACTGTTCGCCCACCGTTTGCTTCCCGTTGGCTCACGATCAAGAATTTTGTATACTATTTATATCGATTAACCTAAGCTCAATTCATTTTAAGTGGGACTGTAGGATGTAGGAGAGCTATTAGCTACTATTGCTTTATGTTTAGATGACTTTGATCCGGTAAAACGTGGTAAAAACAAACACAAAGTTCTCTTAAGGTCTGTTAAAAATATCCGCGGAAAAAAGGTCACCGTGAGATGGTAAGCGGACCGTGAGCATACCGTAAGCGAAGCGCCTACAAAGAACAGTTCTATTTAAATGTAAGGCAAGTAAGAATATTTTATCGCGGCTTAAGTAGACCGTGAGCTGAGCGTTAGTGTGCAGTGACCCTTAAAATACCGAATTGGGTAAATTTAGTAGAGCGTTTTTCTTTTAACTAATTGTATTACTAGGTTAAAAGTTTTTTGTTTTAAAAATGCCCTTTTGCAAAATACTCAGAATTGAAAATGAAAATAAAAGACCAGTATTAAACCACCTGTTGTCAAAATCACTGAAGTATAGATACATGCCTTTAGGGGTTAAATTTTAGTAAAATAAATTGCATTTCAGATTTCAAACTCAGTTTTACAAAGCTTGATGGGGTTTGCTCAAAGTAATCGAAATTTCATCACCATTCCACTTTATCACGCCTTCTCGAACATTTTGTTTGATATTCATTTAAAAAATATTTCATCTTAAAACCATTTAATTTCTTTTAGGAGGCAAAACCGTATTTAATTGAAAAAAAGCAATAGGTAGATAAATTAAAATTTTCACCTATACAGGATGATCTAAAAATCATTCACGAAACTTAAGGCGGTAATTCTACGCGATAAATAGTTGTACAGGGTGTCCCATTTTAGTAGCAACTATTATACTATACTATAAGATAGGACCTTGCAGTATTCGCAAAGCTAAGCTACTTTTTTGTAAAACGAAAGATGCCGTAAACAAAGACGTCATACCCTTCTTAGTGTCTGAGCTACTGGCCGATTTTAAAAGTTTTGCATTTTCATGTACCTACCCCTTGCATCCCATTATGAACTACGCTAACCTATTAAAAAGAGTAAAAACGGATTCGATTATAACCATTTTCGCAGAATGCAGTAACGTAGTTAGAATTTTCCAAATATTATTGTTTTTGAAATATTAATCAATGCTTTTTTAAACGAAACAGCCTGTATACAGGGTGATTCAAAAATCGATCACGAAACTTAAGGGAGTGATTCTACTTGACAAAATAAGGGTAGAGTTTCATATTTTTTTCAAAATATCATTCGTTTTCGAGTTATTAGTCGTAAAAGTTCAATTTTCATTTTGGTTTTTTCGCCATATTGTATTTATTTTTTAACCAATTCAGTTGATATTTGGCACACAAATCAATTTAATTGTAGCTTGTAGCATATACAGACTTGCGAAAACGTGCCCAAGATAAGGAGGGCCAGTATGGGCATCTTAGAAATGGTGAGAGTTACAAAATCGGTTAAATGAAAACAAAGTTAAGGTTTTATGTGCCTAATAATATGCTGTTTAGAAATTTTTAAAATGCCAAGTATTCCGAAGATATCCGGAAAAACCGAAACATTTCCACCATCATCAAATCTGTTATTATTATATATTTTAATATAAAAATTTAAAAGTCCATTTAATATACAAATTTAATGATGAATCACATATTGAGGTTTAATGCTAAAATGGAACTGTATTTTAAAAAATTAATAAAAATAATTAACACTATATTTTAACTTTAATAAACTAAGCAAAACTTAAAGTGATTTTTTCATGTTTACCTGAATTTGAGATGAAAAGGAAGATTTAAAAAATTATACACCACTGGACCAAATGTATATTCAGCTCTTTAAAACTAAGAAAAATACAAATTAATTTCGTTTTTAACTTAGTCAGGAGAAAAGTGGGTGAGACAGCAAAAGTTCCCTTTTAATGATAATGACACATAATAGTTTTTGGGTATAGAAGGTAACATACTTTACCCAATAAAATGGGTTTTTTGCACAAAATTGTTTAAACCTTGAGTTTAAAGGAGTTTAACCACGGACAAAGTTCTTAGGGATAGATTTCTTTTGAGCTTCGAAGCGTCCCCTTTGTAAACCTTTAACAGAGGTTAGTAAAACTTGTAATTAATTAAATAAGTTTTGGCTCTACTTAAACTTGCGAGGGCCCAAAATCCACTTTGTGTAATCATTATAATGAATTTGCTTCGCTAATTTGCAAAGACGGATTTGGTTAAGGGGAAGTGTTGGGGGTAATTACGTCTAAACACAATTGAATTACCATAAATTTAAATCCTGTAAATAACGGTAGACTGATACATGTAATACACACGACTTAAAGTGTAATTAAAGTTTACCTTTAAATATTTATGAACTACGCTTGCGCTTGGGCTATTTAAAACGCCTCTGGACAAAAAAACGGATAAATATCATGTTGTTCAAATTTAACCTTAAACTACTTATCGGATTTTTGTCAGACTTTGATCGTATTGATACCCACTTGTAGCTCCTTTTAACAAGATTATTATTTTCGCAATACCGGAATTGCAAAACTTTTTAATGGATTTGGTTTTATACAGAGAAAAATCAAATGTTGCATTGTGACCTAAATTTTTAAACACCCTGTAGAGTAATTTTACATTACAATTTTTAACCGGTTGTTCTGATTTTAAAGCTCCATACTTTTATTTTTTTTTTAAATTATATCAGAGTCAGAGTTAAGAAAATTGCCGAAACACGTTAGGATATTTCTTCAAGGGAGAAATTTTTTACAAAAAATGGACGGCGCAAACCTTCAAACCCTTAACCCTCAGAGCCATTACCCTAAAATTCTTAAATGAGAAGAGGGGTAAAGTGATATATCATTTAAAAGCTCCTGACAGTACTTTATAACCCTAGAATATAAAGTTAATATCTTAACCTAATACAAAATAGCGGTACTTTACCTAAATACCTAATTGGGATGGCCGTATTTTCGAAACTAATAAAGTTAGATGTAATCAAGGTGTTATTTTCCTTTTTTTTATTGTCTGTTTTTTTTCCAGGCGTGTATTTTAAGAATTATTTTAATAATTGCTTCGTATGTATTAATACATTGCTATTATTATTATTATTATTAAAAATTTAATATTAAATGCATAATAAGGACAAAAAGAAAACATTTTTTACCTTGTCCAAGCACAAGCAATTTATTTTAATATTTGTTCTATTTCGCTTCTATTTTACTATAAACAAACAACAAAAATTCGCCTTTAACAAACTTTTATAAAACAATTACCATATTTATGCGCTCTTTTAAACAAAGTTAGCAGCTTAAAATCAAAAATTATAATCGCTTCTTGAAAAATCAACTTTGAAAAATTTGCAATTAACATAGTTGTAAAGTTATACAACAAACTTTTGCCAAAAACAACACCAAACCTTATTAGTTTTAAAGTTAATAATTATAATACATTTAATTGTGTTAAAGCCATAAATCATAAGTAAAACAAAATACCAATAATATAATTTTAAGAAAAAAATCATATCAACAAAAAATGAAGTTTTCTTTTCTAATTTTACATTTAAAACTAAAAATGATAAAGAAAAGATGTCTGTCTGTCTAAAGACTCTATAAATATTTGACGAAATAAGATATAGACCTTTCAATGGGTATATATTTAATACTTATCAATAAATCAACCTATTCTTTTTAAATAAAATCGTTTTAGGATAAGGTGTTGAAAAAATAAAGGTATTATTAACATTTTTGTAAAATGTTATAACATTTTTTCTTTTATAAGTCAAAGGGGTAAAGCAAGCCCGTATTATGGTTCATGTGCCACTAGTTTTAAAATTTGACAGTTTGCAAATAAATTTAATAAAAATTATTGAAAATTGATAGTAATAATGAAATTGAAAAAGGATTTATACCACAAAAAGTAAGTACATACAATTTTTTAAAATGAAATAATAAATGCATAGTTAAAAAGAGGATTATTGGGCTCTTTAAAAATTAGGAGGCTATGATTTTTTGTTGCAATATAATGGCTGTGCTTCCAAAATTATAATTAATAGGCTTAGTTAAATAAATATGTATAAAATGGTATTTTGGTTTTTATACGGTCGGGGAAAAATTTAGTATGTAACACATGCATAAAGTGTCTTTTTTTACTCATGGGATTGCCGCAGTCGCCTAACGGCTCGTGCTGTCAAACTTCCAATTCGTAGGCCGATACCCGGCAGAAAAATTTGGTGGATGGGCAGCAAAATCTTCGAGTCATTATTGCTGTTTTAGGAGCCTGTTTTTACAAGCTACAGCCATCGTAAGTTAAACGGTTGTATATTTTAAACTGTGGCTACATTTTCGCATCAAATCTCAGAAAACTTGCATATCGCTTTCACTTTGGGAGCTGTCTTTATTGTTTATCTTTAAAAAGGTAAAAACCACTGATCTCGATGGATTGCCAATGTTATAATTTGCGCGAAACAAAAGTTACATTTTATGAAAAAACCGGTTTGTGCGCAAGCCAGTTGAGGGTAAACGCACCCGGCGCCAAACAAACTATCCGCATTATCGGAAAGAATTTGTCGACGGCGTCCTGATTTTCTGTTCGAAGTACGGTAGATTATGAGCGTCCCGGTCAGACCGCGGACGCGACGAACGGTACGGGGTGACGATGTTTGTATTTTGCCACGGCTTTTAAGTGCGCGTGTTCGTCCGTCCAGTCATTTGTTTACTGCGCGAGGGCGTAAAAATCCGACAAATGCTTCTTGCCACTGCGGATCTAAATGTAGGTTATCTATGGTAAAAACCCACTTTAACACTAAAAAAATTATTTATTAAAGTTTATTACAAGGGGGTTATTAACTATTTTATTATATTAAACTTGCACACTTTTTAAGTAACAGTAACTTTTTACCTTTTGCGCCGATTTTTTATATTTTTACGGGGCTAATAGGTAGATATGTTTTCTCTAGGTTTGCCAATATTGGTAAAATAGATTTAGTCAGGACCGGAATTACGGGACTATTTCCAAAATGATGCATTTAACCTTGTTGCAAAATGAATCGGGTTTAGCTACAATTAAGCTAATATGGTTTTTTCTAGATAAACTTTGAAAAATGATTTAGTAAAAGCCAATCTGTCAGTAATTTTGGGATACAGGAATAATGAATATTCTTGATAAATAATGCGCTCCAAAAGCATGCATTTCTCTCGATTTTAACGGGAAGCTTTTTTTTAGTGTGCTTTGAAAATTAAAAATGTGAGGTTACCATAGTTTCTGAGAGGGATTCTGACACAACTTAACAGTAAATTAATTAAAATTAAACGTATTGGCCTAGTTGTGGATAAATTGCAACGAAGTTAAATGCATCATTTGTGAATTTAACCAAAATATTAACAATCCTAGAGAAAACATATCTACCTATTAGCCCTAAAAATAAAAAGATAGGCGCAACAAATAAAAAGTAATCATTTCTTAAAAAGTGTGCAAGTTTAATTTGGCCCACACTGTATAAGTAAAGCTTGTTGATAACCATAATTTTATGTGTACGATCAATTGTTGAATAGTAAGCTACACCAGCATGACGGCCACAGAAAAATTAAAATATTGGCTTTCCTGCATTTTTTTGATAAAACAAACGGTTTCCCAGAAAATGTTTTGCTTAGCTTTGCTTGCTGTGGCAATTCTTCTGTTTAATGTAATTTTAAAATCCTAAAGCAACAATTAGATCACTCTCTAATATTTTAAGTTTCAATTCAAATATAATTTATTATCGTGTGCACAACAAATTTACCGTAAAACTTTAATCCCAAATTAAAGTAATAATAATAAATCTTCTTGTGACAGAACATTTAGTCCAAAAAAACGAGTTGAAAAACTTTCCGGATTTACGGTATAAACGTCTTAAAAAAACAGGCCGTAAAATTGAGTTGTGTCGTCTTTAACACATCCTTTTTCTATCAGTAGGAAAGCCATATGACTAAAACATGAAAAAGCCTATGGACAATCCCCGAAGGTCCGGATGCGAATGTGTCGGAGACACGATTATTCAGTTCAAGTCCCTAATCTAGTCTCGGAGGAGCGTGGTCCAAGTCTGTCGTTTCCAGGATTGTTATTATTTAGCTCTGTTTGCTTCATCTCAGTTCATATGTGGCCTGACTGTGCAGTCGACTATTTCAGCTGTCTGTAACATTTGGCCTCTTAGGGCGGTTGTCGTCCAAAATTTCAATCTTGCCGTGAACTGTCAGATATCTAACTAACTTTTACTAAGTTGACTTGCTTTTTGCACGCTGCCTTTTCCATTTTCATCTTTCGAGTTATGAATGGTTTTTGTCTCCGTTTTCGCCACGACGGCCTTTTTCTAGCTTGATTATCTCGACGGCTTTTTGTTAAATTTTTTATGTGTGCTTGCAAGTTTGCTTTCTAAAATGAAATACGTGAGCATGTCACCTTAAATAAGAAGTAACATAAAATAGAAGATAAAAATATACATGCACGTATATTTTTATCATTTTCTTTAAAAATCATAATTAAAAAAATATGCAGGGTCTCCGGAAAGGTCAAAAATCAAATACTCATCCTCTACTTATAAGCGGCCAAGTTCTACAGAGCAAAGACACCTTTAATCTCGTGGGCGTCACATTTGAAAGTAACCTTAACTGGCATAAACATATTGTATCTATAGCCACGGCAGCTTCAAAAAGCTTGGATTTCTCTTTCGAGCTAAAAAGTATTTTTCCGCTTCTAATTTATACACTTTATATGTGTCCCAAATCCGACCTCCCTTGGAATATTGTTCTCATATCTGGGGCATGGCGTCCCCAACAACCCTGAGCATTCTTGATTCTATTCAAAGAAGGGCTATTCGTCTCATTAATGATCCTTCACTTACAGAAAGGCTTCCCTCTCTTGCCCATCGTCGGGCTGTGGGCGATTTATCGCTTTTTTATAGGTACTTCCATGGCTTCTGCTCTGAAGAATTGACCAGTATAGTTCCTCCACTCACGGGTCCCAACAGAGAAACTCGTGGTTCCGCGCGTATGCATCCCTATACGGTCCAACTGGACAGGCCCCGAACTTCTCACTTTGTTCGTTCTTTTATCCCTAGAGTTTCTAGATTGTGGAACCTGCTGCCCGCGGAGGTCTTTCCTTCCCCCAAATCTTCAAGTATTTAAGTCCCGTGTCAACAAACTCCCTCTTACCTCGCTTAAGACACCCACGGTACGTTAGTATTTAGGCTTTTAGCCTTCGTGGTTTGTCCAAAGATAAAAAAAAAAAAAAAAAAAGGTGACGTCAAAAATATTAGGGCTAATAGAGTAAGCCAAAATAATGTATATTGCCCTTCCTTAGGGAGTTATTGACCTTCAAAATTAAAATAAAAAAAAGTATTTCATTTATGACTTTTGAACGGTTGCCACAGTAATAATAATAATAATAATATTTGAGCATTTAAATTAACTTATACCAATGCTTTTTTCTATACGCAAATGATAAGCAGTAATTCATAATTATACAGGGTGAGACATTTTTTCGTTTATTCTATGCATTTTTACAGAAAAAAACATTTGACATATTGGTTTGACCGTTTAATTCTTTTATGATTTTTGTATAAGAAAGGTATAATTTATTTAAGTCGATATCTTGGACTGTTTTTTATTTTAAATCCAGACATACCCCCATTTTGTATGTACTAATAAAAAAATCAATTTTTAAAATATGGTTAAATTATAAAAAAACAGTCTTTATTTGTGTTATAAAGTTTAAAAGACATTTTAATAATATCGATTTAAATATGGTATATCTCTTTTGTACAAAAATGATTAAGGAATTAAACGGTAAAAGCAAAATGTCAAATTTTCCACCACTGTAAAAATGCATACAATAAAGGAAAAAATTCGTCTCACCCTGTATAATTATGACTTATTGCGCAATCATTTGCCTATGGAAACCAGCCTTGATATAGGTAAATTTAAATGCTCAAATACCAATATTATTGTGGAAACCGTTCAAAAGTTATAAATGAAATTTCTTTTTTTTCTAACTTTGAAGAATCCAGACTTTTTGTTTGCATTTATGCAAATATTACGTATTTTGCTTTAAATAGGTGCGGTACCCCAAAAAATTACCGCCCTTTTCTGTGTTTATATAGTCTTTATGACTTTAGCCTTCCCTGTTCTCCAATGCACGACCCGCCCCTGGTGGAGTGGCCAAAATTAGCTCTGTTTCTGTTAAACTGACATTGTCTGTCTGCATGTTTGTTGATGATGTAGCTAAAATAAAAATGCCATTCTAAAGCATTAAAATTAAAAAAATAAAGTAGGTACAGCATACATCCAATAATTTCAAAAGAGACAATGCTTTTTTTTTTAAAATAGCTTATTTTGTTTTCTGGGAATATAAATTAAAATTAAATATTGGGTATATATTATAACGAAAGCCCTTAAACCTATGTTGTAAAACACGTTAAGGAGTTTTTTTATATATCCAAATAAGCAATAATGATTTTATATTAAAGAATTTATTTTTAATTTATTTCTATTAAAGTAATATTTAAATTTTTATTATATCATTGCAAAAGCAGAATAGCTCTTAATGATATATTAAAAGTTCACACACTTATCAGAAATGTAAATTGTAATTAGTTTTAGGTTTGACCTATGGTATGTTTTTTTGTTAACATTAAGCAAATTTAATTATTTGTTATCTTTTCATTGTTAAAATTTATAATTAAATTATAGATGATATAGGCTAAAGGACTTCGGTCAATGGCCTTTTGGTATGTCCAATAAATTTCTTATAAATAAATTATTAAATATATTACAATTTTAATTTCTAAAAACATTTATTAAATATATTTACGTTGAAAAAAGCCAAATACCTTATATTTTGTTTAAATGCTTTAACTTATTAGCCAAACATAGGATTTTGTAATTATCATTTGTGTTGTGGCTATCTTTAACAGTGGCGTGGCGTAGGCAAAAACAGGCGTAGGCTAAGTCGTATTCGCGAGGTCTCTTTAGTCGATAAAGATAGCAAAATAAAGTTAAGGACAAAAAAACAAATTAGTTTCCCACCTTCAAATACACATTTTTTTAATGTTTTTTAATGAACATAAAATATTGGTGTAGACAAACATGTACCTACCCCTTTATAAAAAGAATAAAGTTGGAAAGTAAAAAGCACCCTCAAATTACATTTTTTTATTCTGCAATAAGGCTTGCTACTGCTTATCCGGCGCAAGATTATAACACCACAATGTCTATGTCTTACTTTTATACCCTCAACTGCAAGGCCTCCTAGCTGTGCGGCTCCCCAGACGTGAGGCCGTAGGCGACCGCCTACACCGCCTATGCCTAGCTTATTCCTAGCTAATCTAGCTATTAATCTTTAATAAAATCAGAAGCAGGAGTATTTTTTTTATTTTTATAAAAAAATTCTATGGACCCAAATCTTTTGCTCATTTACCCCCTTGTTTAAACCATTAACTTCTAAGATATATTTTACATTTATTTATGTAGGGTATTTCCTAATTGCGATAAAAATAATTAAGCGCTTATTCATGTAACTAATTTTAAAAAAGTTTTTATAAACATAGGTTTGGATATGTATTGTTCCCAAAATACAGGGTGCTAAACGTTTTTGAAAAATCTTTTTTGGATTCTTATCCTTAATATCTTTAACTTAATATTAATAGAATGAGGAATTGGCGACTTTTGGTCTAACAGGAATAATTTTTTTCTGTCCTGTGGCGCCTAAGGCCTAAACGAATAAGTTGACAAAATACATGTACTTCACTGAAACTTTTGAGCAACTTTTATATTTTATTTAGATTAAACAATGAAAAATACGGTTTTTCTCTTTTTTAATTCATTTATTTATATAGATATCGACTAAACTGCATATGTATACTTGGACCACACAAAAACATTGTTAAAGTCAAGTAACATATAAATATTGCAGTAATGTCAGTAGCGTACATCTTTTTATCAAAAAATTTGACCTCCGCCGCTCAAAGCGCCACTGGACTTGTAATGTAATCAAGTAAAAGCCACGAGTAAATTAGCCTCAGCAGAGCTTTTTTATTTGTACTTTGTTCTAAAATTTTAGCTATAAATAAGTTTTTGAGACATTGTTAATAGTTATTTGTTTAATTAGGTTCTTTTTAAAGCTTTTTTCATTTAGGGATACATTGATATGCCTATGAATCATGCTATTGTATGCTTATGCCCTATGGGATGTGTTGATTTATTGGTAATTGTGATATCGGTAGGTGTAGCCTTGTGAAATATTGAAAAATTAGGTCTATTTGAGGGTTTGCTTGTCGTTAGGACTAAGCAATTAGCAACCTGTTCTATTTCCATTAATTTAATTAATATTATATGTCGCTTATTAAATTTTTAGACAATTAATTAAGGTACCTTATCATTTAAGTAAAACGTTCAAGTATGTCATTAGCAAACCTATAACAATAGGATAATTTAAAACATTTTCAGTACGGTTGACCGATATACAGGGTGTTTAAGCATATATGGGCAATCTCTCGGATACATATAGAACATATAAAACAAATGTGACAATTTTCTATAAAAATGTCTTCCTAAAACCTCTCTTTACAGAGGTATGCGTCCTTAAAGGACGTCACTCTAAATCGCTTTTTTCCCGAATAACTTTTACAGTACTTGTTATAATTAAATATTGTTTAAATGTTATAAAATAAACACGTCATGTGCAAGATCCTACCTTGTAATGGTGGTATGGTTTTGAAACCAACGTTAAACTGTAGATAGATAATAGTTATTTGTTTAACAAGTAATATACAAACCTAAAAGTTTTACTTAACAGCATTTTGAAACAGGAAAATAATAAATTGTCAATATGGCAAACACTAATAATTTTGGAATTGCAAGATATTATAACGTTATTAAAAGGATTTTCTAATTTAAAAAATTGGCTTTGAAGTTTTTTTAATGTAAGGTTTACCGTTCATTTTAAAACACCCTGTAAATTTTTAATTGTCGAAAAATCAATGCAGTTCACTTAAGAAGTTTACTTGAACTTTAATTCCTATTAAATGTTCTTGCCTAGAAAAAAGGGATATGTACTAGCCTGAAAACGTCATTTTTGACATAAGATTTATAATTTGTCAAAAACGGTTATTAGGAATAGAATATTATAAATCTAATAAGTTAGGAATTTTAGGCAAAATCTTAAAAATAATTAATATCTTAAAAAATTTATAATAAACAGTTGATATTTTCTCCCGGTATAAACGAACTGCCAGAACCGTCAAATATTTTAGATGGAAGTGCTTAATTAACCAAATAATAATTAATGTTGTCTAATTTTCAAAAATTTCCTAAGCTTACTTTTCGATAATTTAATTGTCCAGTTCGTAATGAAACATCCTATTTATATTTTGAAAAATTAAAAAACTTTTTATAATTCTGTTTTTGCTGACATCGTGCTCTCAAAGGTCCATTTAATTTTATAAAACAAGTAAATTTTCAATTATTTTAAAGACTACAAATGAGCACACTTATAACAAATGTTTAGTTGTCGATTAACAGTCTGCGCTACTGGCTTCTATCCCAAAGCCCTTGAGAACATTCAGATTTCCTTTTAGGATAAAACAAACCTTTTTGTCGAGTGAAAAGCATGTCCTTGGACCATTCAATTAGTATTCAGAGCCACTCCTCGCCGAAATTGCTTGGATAAATGACTTATATAAATTGTTACACGGTTGTCTATTAAAAAGTTGCCGTCACCTTTATTTTTTTATAGTATTTCTGTCAAACTAGCTTTATTAACCACCTTATACAGTGTGTCCCAGGATAGGTGTTACAAAAGAACCTAAACCAAAATTTTCGAATTTTTAAACGTCCTTCTGGGAAAACTGATCGCATGGTGCAAAACTAACAATTTTTTTTATCTTTGGACAAACGACGAAGGCTTAAAGCCTAAATACTAACGTATCGTGGGTGTCTTAAGCGAGGTAAGAGGGAGTTTGTTGACACGGGTCTTAAATACTTGAAGATTTGGGGGTAAGGGAAGACCTCCGCGGGCAGCAGGTTCCACAATCTAGAATCTCTAGGGATAAAAGAACGAACAAAGTGAGAAGTTCGGGGCCTGTGCAGTTGGGCCGTATAGGGATGCATACGCGCGGAACCACGAGTTTCTCTGTTGGGAACCGTTAGTGGAGGAACTATACTGGACAATTCTTCAGAGCAAAAGCCATGGAAGTACCTATAAAAAAGCGATAAATCCCCCACAGCCCGACGATGGGCAAGAGAGGGAAGCCTTTCTGTAAGTGAAGGATCATTAATGAGACGAATAGCTCTTCTTTGAATAGAATCAAGAATGCTTAGGGTTGTGGGGGACACCATGCCCCAGATATGGGAACAATATTCCAATGGAGGTCGGATTTGGGACACATATAAAGTGTATAAATTAGAAGCGGAAAAATACTTTTTGGCTCGAAAGAGAAATCCAAGCTTTTTGAAGCTGCCGTGGCTATAGATACAATGTGTTTATGCCAGTTAAGGTTACTTTCAAATGTGACGCCCACAAGATTGAAGGTGTCTTTGCTCTGTAAAACTTGGCCGCTCATAAGTAGAGGATGAGTATTTGGTGACTCTTTTCGCGACAAGGAACATGATTGTGTTTTGGATGCATTAAAATGGACGAGATTTTTGGCGCCCCAATCCAATATTAAATTAAGATCCTGCGAAAGAGATATCTGCATCGCTCTGCGTTTATTTTCCAAGTCAGGTTTAGTGATGGGTTTAGGAACCTGAAAACTGGAGTGAAGGGTACTATCGTCGGCGAAACTATAATAATAAATGCACAATTTTACTTTCATTGGTAATATACAGGGCGAGTTATAACTAAAAATATAAAAAATGACCAAGAGTAAAGAATTTTATAAAAATATTTAAAATTATTTCATTATCTTTTAAATTTTGCTTCCTCTTGCATATTATATAGATAGGATGTAATGAGTAATGTAAAAATTGACAATTACATTTTTTAACTCTCATGCTTTAACTTAAAATTTTGACATAAAATTCAATTCTTTACAAAATTTACGTACACAATTTTGTTTTATTTTTAAAAATAAAAGTTTTTATATTTACTAGTTCTGGACCATGATTTTTTTTATCTTTTATGACATCTCACGAAGGCTTTACCGTGAGTGCCGGGTTACTGGATGTTTAACCTATTATTGTCGTGTTCCGTCAACGTTATCCAAGCACTGAAACATGCAATTTTGCATTTCACAGCACCTTTTAGACACCGCAGTGCCGCCACGGACGTTATTTTTAAATAACTACCACCTAGTAATGGCAGAATACCACACAGTGGTTTGCCACTGCCAACTGTGAGGTGACGAGCAATGAAAAATCCGATGTCCGACACCGAGATTCGAAACCGGATCGCTGCGGTGAGAGGCTGACACGTTAGCCATTGCATCACTGCTCGCCATGATACCAGTTTTTCAAAAATTTCGTTTTAAAATTGGAGAATTCTTGGTCCATTTGTTCTCTTGTAACACTTATCCTGGGACACACTGTATAGTCGCCGCGTTCAATCTAGTGAAATATTAAATTGCATAACTTATATAAATTGGCTAAGCTTAATTTTTAAATGGAAGTTTTGTGTAAACAAAAGAGATACAAATTGAAAATATGCAAGTTAAAAAGAAATAAACATAACATCATACATCTTATATATAGTCCAGGGAGGCATTCCAGGATGCCTCATCTGGACTCCGCCTTTTCTGAATTTAATATATTTTTCTTTGTATTATTTTTTGTTTATGTAAGATATGAAAATTCAGAAATAAAGACATTTATTATTATTATTATTATTATTACACAGGGTGTTTCAGAACTATAGAATCAAACTTTAAGGTGTGATTCCCTATGTTATTTTATGAAAAAAAAATGCCTATAAACATATGTCCGGAGTTGCTTCCTTACTGAGATACAGAGCGTTAAATTTTAAGAAAAAAGTAAGTTTTTTCTAAATATTTTTAATATACTAAGGCCGATTTGGATATAAATTGGTACATTTAATTAAAGTAATAAGGCCCTTATTTAGCAATAACCATATGGTTATTATTGGGTACAGTGGCGTCTCAGTTGGTACCGCAACTTAAAGTTTGATCCCATAGTTCTGAAACACCCTGTAAGTTTTTTACTTATAATTTGGTTGATTTGGAGAAGTAAGCTAGATCATTAGTTTAAAGGGCTAAGTCGCCGGCATACGCGTGTCTCGCTTACTCTGCCAACAGAAAAGTGGCAACAATAAAACCAGAAAAAACCACATTAGGTACGTCTCATGTACACAAAATTCAAAACCAAAAGGACCAGGACTAAAAAGGCAGGATCACTACCAACAGAGCTAACTAACTTATTAATTATTAAGCTATATAACCATATCTCAAGGACAATTAAATTTTCCTACGGACTACAATTTAGTTATCCAAATAATAATTTTCAAAAGACTGGTTGTCCGACAGACATTTTTAAACTTTAAACTGTCCAATAGAACATAGTTAATTTTGTTTTTTTATGCTTACATATAATTTTGATTAAAAGGTACTACTCAAAACGTCATAGTTTATTAAAAAATATTAATAACTTACCTCAGTTATTCAACTAACTGATTTGACTTTAGTAAGACAACATAAATTAAGTTTTAGGCAAAAAATTACAAAAGTAAATGTCAAACTAAGAGTTGGGCGTAAAAAAAAAATGGAAAAGTACTTGTCTTGAGGCGCATCATTTTAAAGCTCTTAACAGAGTTTTTCCTTGCCTCCCGCTATCTCTCACATGTAAAATCGGTGGAAAAAGGATAGCAACTGTACAAGAATTTTTACCCGGTATATTGATTTCGGTAAAAAATTTAGTATGCAGTGTTGCCAACTTAGAAGATTTTTACTAAATCTGTTGGTTTTGGCTTGTCTTTTAGCGGACAAATAATAATTTTAGTGGCTAGTGGGTTTGTTTCATGGAATTTAGGCTCAGTGAGTTGGTGTCAACGATTTACGGATTTACTATTTTACACAATGTGTAATTTTAATGTTATTTCTCAATAATTGTATCTTTAAAATATTGTTTTTTGCGATGAACAAAAATTTTCTGAAAATAAAGTTGGTGCAAAATTAGGCGATTTTTAAACTGATGCGATTTTTGTTAGAGGATTTCTGGTGGTTTTAGAGGTCGCTTTTGGTGGTTAGGTTGATACTTCGTTAGCAATACTGTTAGTATATCGCTGGGTATATTTTACTCTTTTACAGAGTTTTGTTTAATTAGTTTGCCTCTTTGAAAAAAAAATTAAAATAAAGTTTTAATAAAAAAGTAAAGAAAAAACAGTGGCTATTCTATCATGAAAGTGTTTGTTTTAGTAAATCCATTAATAATGTTAAGTTATTAAGCAATTATGATATCAATCGGTTCAAAAATGTTTAACACTGAAAACAGCGAGAAATATTATCAAGCGGAAAATAAATGAATGTAGGGAAGCAAATGAAGGTATTTTATGTCCTATTAAAAGGTAAATCAAGCCTTATTTATTTTTTTATTAAAACAATTAGTCCGTAAATAAACTCGTTAGAAAAATATAAATTTGGCAACCTCTTTACAAATTCGTTGCCCTCATCAGATGTCAAATTCGCTTACAGCTGTTTTTAAAGGGATGACACAAAACGATCAGTGGCGGGTTTACATTTTGACCATAAAATTTTGGGGTTAATTTTTCTGAGCAATTTAATGGTGGTCCGCCATTTTTAACAATTTTTAATTAATTTATTTTTACACAAGGATTTTAAGGTGTAAATATATTAAAGTATTTCCATAACACCCTGTATTTAAAAAGTCCAAGGTGTAAAAGAAAAAAATGATCCAAAAAATGCATGTAAACATATTTGTACTGAATAATAAAACACCCAATATACGATTAGAAGTAAGTAACCCATATTTATTATTATTTTCTACCAATTTCGTAACATATCCCTAATTATCAAATGAATCAAGCCGACAGTATTTGTGCCTGGGCATTTGCAAAGAGCTTCCATACAACTTCCTCTATACCCGTTATCGGGAACGCCTATTCTATTCTAATTAGGAAAGCAAATCGTGCAGAATAGCACAGTAAAATGGATGAGCTAAATGATTGCCGCTTTGTAAAATGCAAATATGTTAGCAAACAAATGAAAAATAAAAACGGATGCGAATACCTATGTATAGCTTTTTGCCCAAAAAAGCTCCGTCAGCATGATCTACTAATAAAAATAACCCTTTAAAAAACTCACACACTTGAAAACGGACAGAGATAGGGACTGCCCGAAACGTTGTGTGAATAGCACTGATCTGAATGGATTGCCAATGTTATAACCTGCGCGAAACAAAAGTTACATTTCATGGGCGAAAAACTGGTTTGTATGCAAGCCAGTTGAGGGTAAACGCACCCGGACCCAAAACAAACTATTCGCATTATAGGAAAGAATTTGTTGACCGCGTCCTGTTTTTCTGTTCGAAGTACGGTAGCTAATGAGCGTTGCGGTCAGACCGCGGTCGAAGGGTACGAGGTGCCGGTGTTTGTATTTTTGCCAAAGCTTTTAAGTGCGCATGTTTGTCCACCCACTGCGCGCGGTCGTAAAAATCCGAAAAATGCTTCTTGCCACTGCGGATCTAAATGTAGGTTATCTATGGTCAATAGTTATAAATAAAGACAATGAAAGTCCGAAATTCCTTTAGTATCACTGGTTACTAAAATTTTTTCTGTTATATTACTTTAGTAATGGCAACCAATGCTTTTTATTGTTGCCATCGTTATGCAGCTATGTTAGTTTCGGTCGTTAAAGTTTTACTAATTGTAAGTACTGTTACACATGCGGTAGATATACGAAAGTCCTACGCCTGACATAATGTTTTGCATTGAAGGAATGTAACCTAACGCGTGCGTGCCGCGTTTGCATGTGATTATTACATTTAAGTTGTAAATTTACAAATATATTTTACACACCTTCCGCAAATATTAGTTGTTAATTTGTCACGTCAGACTGTAGCTAAAAATAACGAACGTCCCACGTTGTAAATTCACAAAAATGTTTTCCAGTGGTCACAAAAACTGCTTTGTTTTGTAGAAACCCCGTAAAAGCTGTTATTATTGCAGTAATGACGTGCTTTATAAAATAGGGGTATCTATAACAAAATTTCTGTTTTGGGTTAGCAGGTAATATAGATGTTGTCTAAGCCATAAATCTTATATTTTATCGATATATAATCTATTAGATAGTGTAAGCATGTTCATAATTTTAAATTGATTTAATGGCGGGGTTGCAAACAAATTTTATAAAAGAATTTGGGGTACAATATGTTTTTAAATGTATTGTGCTCCTATCCTATATTTTAAATATAATAAACATCAATAATTTGATTTTTATCGCTATCTCTATTATACAGACTGTCCACGGATGGGGTTACCAAAAATTTCATTTTTCGAAAAAAGTCATTCTTTATAAAAATTGTTGCTTGTAAAAAAATGGGATTCACGAAAAGGAAATGTTGATTTTGTATACAGGGTTCGCAAAAACTTAACAAACATGATTTTTCTACAAGAGTAAATTACCTTTATTTTTCATTTTTAAGCAAAATATCATTTAATAAATTTATTTAGAATAGCATTTTAAATAACTTTATTTAATTAACAGGGGTATTAAAAAGATTTTTAAAACTGATTTTAGGTAATCAAAAACTAAAATTTTTAAATTAAAATGACCTAAAAAACTTTTATAATTTGCTTTTCAAACGCCTGCTTTCTTCAAATTCCTACAAAACACAATTTTTCAACTGTAATGCCAGTTTTCGGTAAATTATGGATTTCAATTAAATTTTGTATTATTATTTTTTTATCGATTATTAACATGACTCTAAATAAATTTATTTAATGATATTTCGCTAAAATATAAAGGTAGTTTACTCTTGGAGAAAAATTATGTTTTTTTTGCGAACCCTGAATACAAAAATGAAAATGTTATTCTCTCCATTTGTCCTCTTGTTAACTCCATCCATGGACTTGTTTACTGGTTATTGTTTTTTATAAAGAACAAAAATTAAACCGATTAAAGTGACAAAGTTATGTATTAACTATACTAAATTATTTATAAAGCAAATAAATTATATGTTGTTTAAGGTTAAACGGTTTTATCGTACTAAAAGCTAATAAAAACTTTGGTAAGTCCTAACTACAAGTGTCCAATGATTTTATTATTTGTCTGATCAATAACCCAGATTGACAAGAAGATTTGTACGATTTGGTAACTAGGACTCACGAAATTATTTCTTAGCTTTTAGTACAATCAAACCGTTTTACATAAAATATATATATATATATATATATATATATATATATATATATATATATATATATATATATATATATATATATATATATATATATATATATATATATATATATATATATATATATATATATATATATATATATATATATATATATATATACATATATATATATTATTTAATACTTCTTATCCTATTAACTTTATTAAATGCCTACTATAACTAATCAAAACTATAGAACGATTTTATATTGAGGTAGTTGTGAAAACTATGCGAATTGCCATTTTATGGCGGCGCCCACCTTGGATTTTATGTTTTTTATATTGAGCTCTATTCTCTCAATTAAGCCCCTTTCATTTGATACCTTTATTAGGGAAATTGTGAAAAAAAAAAATAAGTAATTTGCCATTTTGTGGCGACGGCTGTCTTGGATTTTATTTTTTTATAGTGAGCTTCATTTTACCAATAAAGCCCTTTTATTTGATACCCATAATGAGGTTGTAGTGAAGTAACATGTAATCCGCCATTTTGTATCGGTGGCTATCTTAAATTTATAATCTTAAAGAATGTATTATATTGTATTGTCATCAAACTTAAGCGTGTCTACCAAATTTCAGATCGATTGGTCGTTAAGAAAGGGGTCAAATGTCAGTTACTAATTTTGACCCAAACAACAAATAACAAATAAATAAACAAGTTAAGCTAAGTTAAACCCTTTATTAAAAATAGTTTCCTGGCTATTTTTTATCTTTTTTTCGCGTATTTTATTCATTATAAAATATTTGATTGTCTCACCAACTAAAAATATTTTACTGTTTTTTTATTAGTCGTTGTTTGTTTTACGCAACAATTTTCTAAGTCTATGCGTATATGTTAAGATTTTTGTTTTACCTTTAAAACAAACTCACCTTATTAAGAAAAAAATAGGTTTTTCTTTTATACTCACATACAAGTAATTAAATGGGACGTTTAAAGGTATTAAAGAAGATATCTAGAAAAATAAAGATAAAAACAACATAAAGATTCTATGTGCCTGTTTACGGTATATTCTAAAAAGGCCCGTAAAATTAATTTTTATAAAAATCTGGAAATGAAAATTACATTTAGGACGTGCTGATTAAAATTGAAATTTTGCTTTAAAAAGAAATTGCCTAGATAAATAACTTCTATAACACTTTTCCAGCACATTTAATTTTGAGAGCTACAACTTGATTCGAAAACAACATTTTTAGAATACTGAGATGTTGCAGAATTCTAAAGATCTAACCAACTTTGAAGTATTTTTCTTTGAAACATTTTCCTTTAAATATTATTTTTATTTGCTTTTTACATCGGTTTAATTTTATCTAAATGGTATTCGATTTTATTAAAAAATAGTGTTACAAAACTTTGATTTAAAAGATAAAAAATAGTTATAACAATAATTGTTAAGTTATTAACATTAAACTAAAAGTATTTGCTTTTTTTTTTAACTTTGGACAAACCACGAAGGCTAAAAGCCTAAATACTAACGTACCATGGGTGTCTTAAGGCCATGAACAAGAACCTGTATTAAATTAAAGATAATTAAAGTTTTTATTATAAATGCACCATTCAGTGCCAATATTTTCTCATAGGCCTGGATGCTCGCTAGCTGAAATTTATTCGGCGGACAAAATTACTTTACTTTTTTTACATCTTTAAGTATATCCTCTCGACGGACGATTTTGTAACACACTTTGGTGTTTTAAATGATAAGTTTTCTCATCAACACTAAATAAATTCCTCAACTATATGAACAAATGCGAAAAACGCTATCATGTCTTTATTTTAGAAAAATGTTAAGATCTAAACCCAGGATTACACTTGGTGTAAAGAAGCCTTTAGATATTTCTTACATCTAACGACTGTTCGCTAAAACATCGGGAGTTTGGCTAGTGATAATAAATATATACGTCAACTTTTAAAAAAATTAAAATAAAGAATAAAAAGACCTAAAAATAACTGCATTTTTACTTCAATATCCCAATACTTTAAGTTTCTTATTGGACAAAGACCATTTTTAATTAGTAAACGTTAATTATTTGTGTGAAAAATATTCACAGCTACCCTTTATTCCCTCTGACCAGACATTAAAGAGCCTTTGTGCCTAGTAATCAGGATCATTCTGACACTTCCCAAAACGCCAGTCAGGGGCACCAGTTTGATCCTAACCCTGGTGTTATGTCCATGTATGTCTTCATGAGTGGGGTGATCCTCTTTTTCATGTGCAAAAGATTTTCTAAAATGTACATTGTATATCCTGCCAATATTTTGACAGCTCTCAGGACAGGATTAAAGTTTTCTGAAGACGTACATACTTTCCGAAACCTTCCTAGAAACTCTATATGCGGTCTTTACTGATGTTTAGAGTCTAAAATTACTCCAACTTTTTTATTTACATCACCCCACCCACTTAGAAAACGCATTGTAAACATCGCCTGTTGGATCTTACCCTTTTCAACAGGAAAACCGAAAGATCTCGCCTCCACTTACGCCGCCATGGAGCCAAAATAAGCCAATTCTGAGTATTCCCAGGAAGACAAATTGTTTGATGTATATGATCATAGCATTCAGATTACCTCAAGGTATGTCCCAAGTTAACATACAGGGAGCGTTTTAAAAAAATTACAAGAGCTATATTTTTTAACCAAGGCCAATATCAAACAAATAAATAAATAATACTAACGTTTTTATGAAACCTGGGGAATATAAATGAAGTATTTTTTAAAACACCTTTATTAACTCCTTAAGCTGCACCCAGTCACTTAAAAACTTAAATGGCAACACCCATTAAGGTTGGGATAGAATCAAATATTACCCTTTAATTTAAGAAAAAATAATATTTTATTATTCATGAAGAATACCAAAAATATCGAAATAAATTATTATAAAGGTTAATAATAAATTAAAATTATACTTCCTGTAGGGACGGGTTACCCCAAAAGTTTTAGTTACCTTTGGGTACTTCTGGTGCACACGCGTCCAACAATCAAGACTAGTTGCTATAACTTTTCTGGAGACAATTTAAAAAAGAACTAACCAGAACTTTTTATCGAGGTAAGTTATCCACTTTAGGAAGTATTATTTTAATTATCATTACGTTTGTTTTAATTTTATTATAAATAACTTGGATATGTTCTGGCATTCTTTATGAATAATACAATTTAATTTTTCTAAAATATAAGGGTAGTGTTGGTTTAACTCCCAACTTTTTATGACCAACGAAAAGCATTTATCATTAGCCTTCCAGAAAGGTGCCACATAAGGGAGTGTTGCCATTTTGCCATTTAATATTTTTTTTTGGGGTGCACCTCTAAGGGTTGATAAAAGTGTTTTGAAAAAACTTTATTTATATTTTTCCCAGGGTTTTATAGACAAGGTACTTTTTTATTTTTAGATATTTCCCTTGGTTTACAAAATTATAGCTATTGCAAAGTTTTAAAGATCGCACCCTGTATAATCATTTATTAAAACGCCGGACTTTCGTTCTTCCACTTTCTAGTGATCATGACTTAGTAAATGCAAATTTAAAAAAAAATATTAATATTAAATTTTTTTCTGGTTTTATACAGATACAGACAAATTTAAAAAAATAATAATTTTAAGATACAAATTTTAAAAATGAAGTAAATTAACTGAACCACAATTTCTTTTATTCATTTTTTGTCACTTAAATTCAGAATAAGTGTAAGCTACATAAACTACAAAAGAATACATCTATCATTGCATTATTTGTTGTTTTAAGAATAATACGCATATTGTTAGGATGTATTAATGTAGGTGTAAAAGAATTTTATTTTTAAAAACAAAGTTGAGTATTTAAAAATAAATTCATAACTTATTTTGTTTAAATTTGGTAACATACGCTATATGTTTCATTACATACTTAAATATAGGTATTTACAAGGTAAATACAAATTTCTCTATATTCGAGGAAACAGCCTAATAAATCCACAATTTTATTTATTTGTTTTAATCTCATGATCTCTACGTTTGATTTTGTAGCATTTAATATAAAGCAAACCCAAGGGAAAAATTATTCTTATGGCTCTTTAAAAACCGTTAAGCTTTTTAAAAATTAAAAATGTGTGTTTGTGTTTACTAGATACTTAAAGCCAGCATTTGTGGCGGTTTTCCAGCATTTAAAGATTATATAATTGTACCTTTTTTGTTCTAACAACAACAAATGTAAAGCTAGTTGTGTGTTTAGGGTGTAAAAGAACACATATTTATCATTTTTCCATTAAAATTTAATTTATTTAACTTTGGTAATATTAGGCAGTTTACAGTATTTAAAAAGCACTTCCTTTACGACTCTTGAAAATAATATTGTGAAGAGTAAACAAAAACATACAGGGTGTCCAAACTATATTTATACACGAAATTACTAAGCCTCTGTAAAAGGTACCATAAAAAAATTAAATTAAAAAATTGTTTGGAGACACCTTCTTTTTGACTGTATTAGTTAATATACAAGGTGTCTAAAAAACATAATTCTTAATTATTCATCAAACATATAGAACACACTATACGTCAGGCTGGTTTTTAAGATATTAACAGCTTTTGTTACAATCATTACCAGTAAAAAGAGTAAATCATTTTGTGTCTAATTTTTTAAATAATTCTGTCACTTTCAAAGTGACAAATATATCGTGTTCCACTATAAAAAGGGGTATTTTAGCTATTTAGTTTATTTTATATACACATTTACTTAATCAAGTTAAAAACCAACAATAATTAATATAAAACTAGTTTTTAAGACCTGTAAGTAAATAGCTATTTATTTAACATAAACTTAATTGCTAACCTACTTATTTGTAGTTTTTACAATGAAATGTAATTAGTTACATGTTTTCATATTATTTGTCATTCTGACAGTGACAATTAGAACCAAATAATATTTTTCTACTATATTTTTTTCCGTTTATGAGTACATTTACATTCTTATAATATCTCAAAAATAAGCAATTATTGACGTATCATACATTTGTGATGTAGAATTTAATAAAAGTCAAAATTTCCTAAAATATACCGGATGTTCTATTTAAGAAAACTTACAATGTTTTATTTAAGACACCTTGTATGTTTACCAATACTCGTTATTAAAATTGGTATGTCCAGATAAAGAATTTTTATTTTACGTTTTATTTTGTAAGTTAGTTCACGTATAAATAGAGTTCAAAAATATATTTTGTATTTTACCCGTTAAATATTTTACTCAAAAAGGTAAATAAAACGAGATAAAGAAACTTTGATTGTGTTAAAAATAAAAAAATTATTATTGAATAATAGAATAAAAAATTACAAAAGCAAATACGTTATTTAAAGTAAAAGTTTTAATGAAGGTCTTGTTTTTGATTTGCGGGTTCTTAAAGCACCGCTAAATCTTAAAATGAAATCCTTTTTTAAATATACGTCGTTATCCCTCTTTTGGTAGAGTTTTATGTTTCATTTGTTTGAACCGTGTTGTGTTGTATTTAAAAATTAAAAATAAAAACTACTTTATAGGCTATGTAACCGTGGGCTTAAAACACTTTTTATTTGGTTTTTTATATCACCCAGCAAAATCCAAATTTATTTATTTATAAGGAAAACGTAAAGCTTTAATATACAGTGTGGGCGTAAATAAGATTACCCCCCTTCCAAATATACGTCATTATCCCTTGGTAGAGTTTTATGTTTCATTTGTTTGAACCGTGTTGTGTTGTATTTAAAATAAAAATAACTACTTTATAGGCTAAACGTAGGCCTAAAACACTTTTTTATTTGGTTTTTATATCACTTGTAAATCCAAATTTATTTGTTTATAAGGAAAACGTAAAGCTTTAATATACAGTGTGGGCGTAAATGGTTCCCCGTTCCCCCCTCCAAGCACTTTTGTACCCTTCTCTTTTAAAGATCATTTTAATGGTCATTAAATATACAAGGTGCTTTAATAAAAAACAAGTAATTTTTTCCTACCATTTATGTTATTATCGGTATTACCAATGGAAAGATATTTAAAAGAGAGCTTTTAGAAACATTACGTACATCTAACTTTATAATTTTTTGAAATATGGCCATCCAAATCAGGTATTTAGGTGATTTTTAAAGTACCGCCATTTTGGCAGTAGGTAAAGGTATTAACTTTTTATTTTCAAATTATAAAGTACTTACCAGATGCTTTGGAATGATGTACTACAAGACTATTTTTTCTTTTCAATATATTTTTTTTAACAAGATTGGGCCCAACGGCAACTATTATTTTACGCCAAAAAGTAGTTTATATCCTCCCATTAGTCATACCCAAAATTTATAAATAAAAATTTAGGGGTACAACATTTAGCAGGGGGGGTGTACCATTTACGTCTACCACTGTATTTGGATTTTATAACTGGTTTAATAATTTACGTGGTTGAGCAAAAAACTCCTAAAACTGGTAAAATTAATAAATTATATTTTTATGATATAATGATATATTAAGCCAATATTTAAAAAAGGCAAT
The DNA here is from genome assembly GCA_014170235.1 of Listronotus bonariensis. NCBI lineage: Eukaryota > Metazoa > Arthropoda > Insecta > Coleoptera > Curculionidae > Listronotus > Listronotus bonariensis. The sequence goes on from JACEGR010000003.1 coordinate 414,108, forward strand.
TCTAGAAAATGGTTTAAAATTTAGTTTGAAGAACTTTTACTATTAATTCCTTATTAAGTCGTCATTTTTGTATGTAGTATTGTGTATGTGGTATTTTATGATAAAAACTAATTAAAAGAATTTTTTGTCAAATTTCAAGCCAACAGGAAAGATATAATTGGATTTCCCAACAAAGTAGACATCATATACTCATCGATTACGCTGTATATTTTCATATACTGAGTGACTACGAAATTCTTTCCAAAAATTTTTTTCTGTATAGTGAAAGAGATACCATTCAAATTTTAGGATGTTGGCTTGTTTGTGTTAAAAATAAATTATAAATTAATAAATTTAGAAAAGCAAATAAGTTATATATTTAGGCAAAAGTTAAATATTACAACTACTCCCGTAAATTAGATGTTTGACTTATTGCGTTTTAATGAGGGCCCCGTTTTGGTTTGTGGGTTCTTAAAGTGGACAAAGTTCCACCGCCAAATCTCAAACAAAATCCCTCTTTAGAAATAAGTCATTATCCTTTAGTAGAGTTTTATGTTTCATGTGACCAAACCGCGTTGTGTTGTATTTAAAGGGTAAAGCTACTGTATAGGCTAAACCTGAGCTTAAAACACGTTTTTTTTTGTTTTAGTATCACTTGTAAATCCAAATTTATTTATTTATGAGAAAAAGGTAAATCTTTAATACCTTTGGATTTTATAACGCGTTTAATAATTTACGTGACTAAGCAAAAACTCTCAATTATTGATTTATATTTTTATGATATAATGATACAAGTATTGGGAAAATATTTAGAGAGGTAATTTTAGGAAATCGTTAAAATTAAGTTTAATTAGTCGTTTTTGTTAGTTCAGATGTTAGTTAATAAATGGTAATTATTTTATTAATTTTCATTTTATGGTAACAGCTAGTTTATAATTTTTTTGTCAAATTTTAAGCAAAATAAAAGATATTATTGTTTTTTTTTTTAACAAGTTGGGCATCACATACTTATCTACTAGGCTGTACATTTTTATATACTGGGTGACAACGAAATTACTATACAGCATTTTCTTTTCTTCAGTTAAAACGTATACCTTCCAGTTTTCTGGATGATGGTGTAGTAAAAAAATATAAATTAATAAAATTAAATAATTCAAAAACAAATAAGTTATTTAAAGGTATTTAGGGCAAAAGGCAAATATTACAACTACCCTCGTAAATTAGGTTTTTACTTTATTGCGTTTTAATAATAATCCTGTTTTGGTTTGCGGGTTCCTAAAATGGACACATTTCTACCGCTAAATCTTAAACGAAATCTTTTTAGAGATACGTCATTATCCTTTAGTAGAGTTTTATGTTTTATTTGCCCGAACCGCGTTGTGTTGTATTTAAAGGAAAAATAGCCACACGGTTTTTGTTTGGTTTTTTTAGTACTTGTAAATCCAAATTTATTTGTTTATGAGAAAAAGGTAATACTTTAATATCTTTAAAGTTTATAACGCGTTTTTACGTGACTATTTAAGCAAAAACTCCCAAAACTAGTAAAATATTTAATTTATATTTTTATGATATAATAATATTGTCTTAATATTTATAGGGGTAATTCCAGAAAATCTTTAAAATTTAGTTTGGAGAACCTTACTATTAGTACCTTATTGATTGGTCATTTGTGTTAATTTAGTTGTTAGTTAATAATTGGTAATTTTTGTAATCATTTTTATTTTATGTTAACAGCTAGTTTATATTTTTTGTCAAATTTTAAGCAAAATGAAATATATGATTGAATTTGTTTAACAAGGTAGGTATCATATACCTATCTATTAGGATATACTGGGTGACAATGAAATTACTATCCAGCATTTTCTTTTCTTTAGTTAAAACCTTTACCTTCCAAGTTTTAGAATATTTGTGTGTTGTGTTTAAAATTAAAATTAAATATAAATTAATTCGATTAAATAATATAAAAGCAAATAAGTTATTTAAAGTAGTTTAAGGCAAAACGGTAAATATAGCAATTACCCTCGTAAATTAAGTTTTTGCCTTATTGCGTTTTAATGAAGGTCCTGTTTTGGTCTGTGGGTTCTTAAAGCGAACACATTTTCACCGCTAAATCTTGAACAAAATCCTTTTAGAGATACGTCATTATCCTTTAGTAGAGTTTTATGTTTCATTTGCCCGAACCGTGTTGTGTTGTATTTAAACAGAAAATACTTTATAGGCTAAACGTGAGCTTAAAGCACGTTTTTTGGTTGGTTTTTATATCACCTGTAAATCCAAATTTACTTGTTTATGAGACAAAGGTAATGCTTCAATATCTTTGGATTTTATAACGCGTTTAATAATTTACGTGGCTAAGCAAAAACTCTTTAAACTAGTAAAATTATTAATTTATATTTTATTTCAAAAGCTAGGTTACATTTTTTTGCCAAAATTTAAGCAAAAAATATCATATAATTATTTCTTAGCCTGTATATTTTTGTATACTAGGTGACAACGAAATTACTATCCAGAATTTTCTTTTCTTCTGTTAAAAATAAAAATTAAATATAAAATAATAAAAATTAAATAATACAATAGCAAATAAGTTATTTAAAATCGTTTAAGGCCGAACGGTAAATATAAAAATTACCTTCGTAAATTGAGTATTTGCTTTATTGCGTTTACATGAAGGTCCTGTTTTGGTTTGCGGGCTCTTAAAGTAGACACACACTTTAAGTAAAGTTCTATGTTTTATTTGCCCGAACCGAGTAGTGTTGGATTTAAAGCCAAACTAGCTACTTTATAAGCTAAACGTAATCTTTAAACCCCTTTTTTGGTTTGGTTTTTATATCACTTAAATAAATCCAAATTTATTTGTTATAAGGAACAGGTAATGCTTTAATATCTCCCAAAACTAGTAAAGTAATAATTTATATTTTAATGATATAATTATATATTAGGCCAATATTTAAAAAGGCAATTCTAGAAAATCGTTAAAATTTAGTTTAAAGAACCTTACTATTAATACCTTATTAATAAGTAATTTTTGTTAGTTTGGTGGTTAGGTATTACTTGGTAATTAATAAAAAAATAATGTTTACAGGTAGTTTTTTTTTGTCAAATTTTAAGCAAAAAATATATGTTTGTTTTTTTTAACAAAATAGGCATCATATACTCATTTATAAGGCTTTATATTTCTATGTACTGGGTGACAACAAATTACTATCCAGCATTTATTTTTTTAGTTAAAACGTAAACCTTTTTAAATTTTAGGATGTTGGTATGTTGTGTTGAAAACTAAAATTAAATACAAATTAAAACAATTAAATAATACAAAAGCAAAGAAGTTATGTATAGGTTTTTAAGGCAAAAGGTAAATATTACATATTACAAGTACCCTCGTAAATTAGGTTTATACTTTATTGCGTTTTAATTAAGGTCCTGTTTTGGTTTGCGGGTTCTTAAAGTGGACACATTTTCACTGCTAAATCTTAAACAAAATCCTTTTAGAATTACGTCATTATCCATAAGTAGTTTCATTTGCCCAAACCGTGTTCTGTTAGTTCTGTTAGTTTTATTACATATATATATATATATATATATATATATATATATATATATATATATATATATATATGTATGGTATATATATATATATATATATATATATATATATATATATATATATATATGTATATATATATATATATATATATATATATATATATATATATATATATATATATATATATATTTTCAATTCTTTATTTGACCTTTCCTTTAAAGTTTATATCAAAGGATATGCACAGACGCCAGGTATCGTAATAAATAGCTGTTTTGAGAGAAACTCAGTGAAACATATACACGTTAATAACTAATACGTTTGATACTCTTCTTGTCTCTTATTGATTATCTATGAAGACACAACTACTTGTTGTCGGCACCGTAACACGGCAGGTCATAAACAAATAGCATGCAGTTCTCATTTCGCCTTACTTCAGGCGCCTTGAAATCTGTACTCTCATGTCCTCATTAAGTCAAAGGATTTCAGTCGCATTTGTTTCTCATAGGTGTCATTTTTTACTGCTTCGAGAATTTCCAGGTTGTCGCAGCAGCGCTTCATAGAATGAAGAGCGTCGCTATTTCACACATTGCGGTGTTTTTCTTATCGATCTATTTAGTAAATAGGTCATTTTTCGAAAGCCAACAGGTGCTTGCACTATTGAATATTTGTGGTTTCACGTATCTGCTACTTAATAACTATCCAGATACATTACAAATTCAATTTTAAAAAAAGTAGCTACAAATATTATAATTCTAATAAAACACAAAACCTAAAGAAAATGAAACCAAAAACCATCTCTTTACCCCATACTCTCAAAGCTTCAGCAATTTTTCTTTACTGATGGCAATAAAGTGTCACTTCACTATTAAGTTGGCTAATAATTTATCAGCAAATACTTTCTGCAAGATCAGAAGAATCGATGTTCAACATAATAAAAGAAATTTGTAAATGCACAATTGCAAAAGTGACAATAGGTGGTATATGTTAAACTGAAATAGCATTTGAAAATAGATTAAACAGCCAATAAATACGACAAACACAATAATAAAACAGCTCTACAAATCATCTATAGAGAAAAACATACTTTAATTTCCCCTGACAATACAAAAATTTCAAAACAGAAAAACAAATACAAAAAAAGAGAGTTTTTGGAGATGCAGTATATATACAAAGAAACAAAAATGCAGTTAACACTAGGGCAAAGATACTAAGAATTTGAGGCAGTATCAACAGCTAATTAATAATTAATTTAGGGACACCCAAAACGTAGAACAAACTAATTTAGATTTACTTTCACTACCCCTCCAAGAGGGCCACACTTACAAAATAAAATAATAATAATCATAATAAAAATTTCTCACATGTAATTTGGTGTTGCGAGCAAAGAAATCTTTCAATACCCATCAATATAAGAATTACGTTACCGGTAATAATATTAAACCAAAATAGTTAAATTCTAAAAAATAGATGGCACCAGTAATATCAAACAAAATTTAAAAATGCCTATGGATTCATAATATATATAAAAAAATTATCAAAACAAAGAAACCGTTGTAATAAGCTTTAGTTATTAGTTGTTTTAAATTCTTGTGGATGTTCTTGTACATATATGGCAGATATGTTAAATGTTGCGACCGCAGGTTGTAAATGTTTTTTTGTTTAATGGAAGCCCTCATTTAAGGTAAACTCATTATAATTTCTTAGTCATAAAAAAAAAAAAACAAAGTTTGTATTTTAGATATTAGTTGTTTCGTCAAAATGTACCTGATGAAGGCCCACCCAGGCCGAAACGTCGTAACGACAAAATTACAAAATAAAATTTTTTTCTTTAACCTATTTACTTCTGACCATATCCCCAAGAAAAAAAAAATCTCTCTCTTTGAAAGGAAATAAATTAAAAATATATATATATATATATATATATATATATATATAGATTTTATAGTATATCTTTTTTAGTTTTCTATAAAACGCCGTTTGAAAAGGTCCAGACGACGCGACGGCACACTAGTCATAAAACTGTTTATTGTGCAATAGTTTATTTTTTTTTTATTAAATTTATTGGGGTTATCACATTTAGAAATTTAGATTTTACAACACTTCTGCTTAAACAGGAATTAGTGTTATAAAGGCCTTAGAAGATAGTGCCTTTTAAAAGATTTTTTAAAAACTATTTTAAATTTTTGTGGTGTCCATTTGTGCCCTGGGGCTCATTCCAAAAATACATGGAAATTCCTATGTCTAATTCGTATGTGTAAATTTGTATTTTTTTTTTGTAGGGCTGTGTTATTAATCCGTATGTGCATGATAGTGTATGACCTGCTTTATTGCATTTTGTCTATATTACCAAAATAAATTCTAGTTTATTGTTGTAATTATGTTATCTTCTTTATTCTATTATACTTGAAATTCAACAAGCGTAAATTAACCAAAGTAATTTAAAGGTAATTTTCTAGTTTTAATTTGATTAGCTAAATCATGAGTTTTTAGATTGTTTTATTATCCCAAACAAGTAAAATTTACTGCTTAGTTTGCTAGACTAAAACATTGCAATCATTAATCAGATACAGCACTGAGTATGGTCTGTAAGAGCGTAATAGTGTCAATTTTACAACCATTTATTACCCTCTACCACATTCAGAAAACTCGATCTTTGATTAACTGCCTAGAAAAGATGTGTTGTTATTGGCCAGGACATTCAAATAAATGGTCTGTTAAAATTGGTTAACGTATCGAGTAAATTTACGTTCTTAAAATAAAATTTAAATTGTGATGTTTGCGATAAAAGAAACAGCTTGATTTACGTTTACTATTTTTACAGGTAAAGAACAAAGACGAAAGTTTAATATAGGGAAGGTCCGGAAGCCCAGCTCACTTAGGCAAATTTAATTATTGTGTAGTGTCGGTAATTTCTAGTAATTTAATAAGTCTTTATTAAAAGGACATTGATTGCTTAAATCTTTTTTTTTTATTGGGGTATGCTTAATTTTTGGATAAGTCAGCGTTTTTAGAAAAAAGACCCTATTAAAGGGCGGAGATGATCCATATGTTGGATAATGCCGCGCACCTAGGGTGGACACGGTCGTTCCCCAATTAAGATATTTTTTTTCTGTAAAATAAATGAGTTTTAAATTTAATACACCAAATAACTTGTTATCTAATAATTTTTAGATCTACACATTCAGATTCTTTTAATAATAATTACTTAAAGAGAAAAATTAAACTTTATACCATTATATAGCAAAAAACAGCGAAAATCCAGTAATAAAATGAAAAAGATTTATCCTATTTGAATTAAAAAAACTTTGAATTGTATTCGGCAAAACTAAAGATCTGACAACGCCGTTATCAACACTGAATTTAGATTATGGTTTTACCCTGGAGTATCGAATTATGTTCAGTTTGGTTCAAAAATCCCTAAGATATTTGTGCTATTCCAGACATTTTGGACCCACTGTATGTATCTTACTTGCGATAAAATTTTTACAGAAAAAAAAATTCTGCTTCCAAAAAGTTTTTGAGTAAAGAAGAATTACCCTTTCTAGCTTTTATGATTGTATATGTTAATATGTAAAATGTCGGACCAATTGGAGGTTAAGTTTAGGAATTAGGACGGTGGACGGCGTTATTCGCTGGACGGGACTTTCCGTACCTGCCCTATTGTTAGTTATCATATATTGCTTAAAGAACTTTGCAAGGAATTATATGTCTATATTTGCCAATAGCCTGTTTCGGTATTTATATTTTGTGTGATGACGATTTTAAAAATTAAATAATTATTAAAACCTAGGAGTTCAAATTAGAACAAGATTTTGTTTTTGCCAATATAAAAAAGTTTTTTTTTCTATTAAATAAAGTCGAGGTCCAGAAAGCCTCGCCCATCTAAGCAAAATTGAATATTGTGAAGTATCAGTGGGCAAGGTCGCCCACCAAGAAATTTTACCATAAAATAAAACATTTTTAAATATTAACAGCGTGTCTACTTAAGTTTGCACCATATGAAAGCTTTTTTATAATTAATTGTACGAAAAAAGTTATTTCTTACAAAAACTTCTGCATGGTCTAAAACCCAAAATGCAATAGTGATCAGGTAATAATTTTTTGCAGTGGTATACGAGGTATGTCCAAAAATTTGAATTTGGCTCAAGAGGAAAGTACTTTTATTTTTTATAATATCAAAATTTTGCGAATGTTTAGAATTGAAAATAGCTTTTAAATATGCAAACTGGTTTATTTAAAAGAAAAAACTTTTTTACATTTTTTCTGCAATAACGGGCGTTTCTATGACTTTTTCTGTTTTGATGGTTTTTAAGCTTTCCTTACATATTACATTTTAAAATAAGTATGCACTAATGCACAAACTTAAATTTTTACCTTTAACGTATAAAATATAAAAAAAGGATCCTTTTTTGTTTATTTAAATGTCTTATAATAATATCTACACAGGTAAATAGCAAATTTATGGTTTGGTCCCACTTTGGCTAGACCAATTTTCTTTGGCCGATCTTACCCAAAAACGCATTTTTTTTAAATTACAATTTTCTTTAAGAACCTTACAAAACATAATATTTTAATACTGCATAATAAAATATAATCAATCACCTACATTTAAATATATTAATTAGGCAAATTAATACTTAGATATGTATTGTGGTTACGTTTAAATCTTCACAGAAGAAAAAATACATATTTTAACGACTAAAGAATTAAAAGTGGTTGTGCGGAGCGCAAATTAGCTTAGTTTGCATTTTAGCTTTATTGTTTGTATTGAGTGATAGATATCAGACTGATTAAAGGTTGCATTTAGAAATTATGAGGTTGGATGTCGTTACCCGTTGGGCGGAGCTCTCCGGACCTCTCCTTTACAGATCATTTTCGGAATATTTTAGAGTAAACACAAAAATCCAAGTCCTTTTTAGTAATCTCCTATTTTATTATTTAAAAATAGCTTTAAGTTAAATATCAAAAAGTAGCAAATTAATTATCATCGTACTCGGTATTTTTGATTTAAATAAATCACAATATTTTGGGTTTGCCATTTAAAATATGAAAGTTAAAGCCTCTTTCCGATAAACTAAAGGTAACTGAAAATCTAAATCCATTAAATGATGCAAATTTAGGTGGTATGCCAACATACCAAACTTTATTTTATTAAAATTAAAACGTTAAAGAGGCAAAATGGACTAGGTATTTAGGGTACATTTTCTCTAAAACTACTAAATCGCTTTTCAAAAGTCAAGGTCTGGTTAAAAGACAATTTAAATCCCCTCTAATATAAAGTATCACTTGACCCCCTTTCCCAGTTAAACTTTTTGACGTTTGTGTTGCTGGGGAAGAGAATAATCCCGGACACGTAAATTTTGACACAAAAATGTATCCCTCTAAAAGTAATGATTAATGTGTTTTATGATATTTTTATAAGTGTTCCAATATTGGAATTATGAGGGTTGGCTCGTTTTAATTAAAATGCACTGTATAATTATGACGCCACATTAAATGTCGCTTAAGGAAGTATTCGTATCGATGTAGCTCGTGGTAATTTGTGGTGTAGCTTTAGCTTGCTAAAATTTGCTAGCGGGAATATGTGGCGTCTGCTGCGAATAATATTTGCTAAGCTACGCATATCTTTAGGTTATCAGATCAGGAAAAATTCAACTCAAAAAATTTAACACGTAATTTATGTATAATAACTAAACAGACTAAAGTAGAATTCAGCTAAGAAGAAGCCAGAGGCGTCATAGAAATAAAGACGGCAATTAACTATTTTTTCTGATCGCGTCGTTTAAATAGTGTGGGAGCATAATTTAAAAGTGAGACAAAACTGTTGACCGCTTGGCTTCTTCTTTGCTGAATCGCAGTCTATCTTAACGTTTAAAGTGCACCAAGTTATGGTAAATAAATAATATTTCATTAAAATCGATGTTCTACAAATAGTTGTTAACTTTTTTATGCAGTGCTATGAAATATAAATATATTACTGCAGTTAAGCTTTGGCCAGGCCGTTATGTAAACAATATGGAGTTTGACTTAGGCTTATTGTTTATTAATAAAGGAGAGCAAATTGCTAGACACTACAGCTTCAAGGGAAGTAGATAGCTTGCATTATTTGAATGATGAAAACTAAAAGTTAGATTAAAATAGTTTAAAAAGGTAAAACTTTAAAGTTGCATTTTAATTAATTCAAAATGCATGGTGTTCGTAAACTGCGGTACCAAACTACTTTGGTAGAATCCTCTTATAAAAAATATATATATTTTTAAATTAAACCTACATCAAAAAGATAAAAAAAACTCACAATTCGCTAAACTACTAAATACACAAAAGATTATTATACTTTAATACCAGGTGTTATTACCCGACTACATATTTTTATTCGCTATTTTTAAATTTTTAGTAAGTTTTATTTATTTTTAAATTAAACCTACATCAAAAGATAAAAAAAAACTCACAATTCGCTAAACTACTAAATACACAAAAGATTATTATACTTTAATACCAGGTGTTATTACCCGACTACATATTTTTATTCGCTATTTTTAAATTTTTAGTAAGTTTTATTTATCTTTTTGAAATCGGTCCAATTTTTTGAAATATTTATTTTACTCTTCTTAACTTTTCATTTTTAATATTTAATCGGTAACCATCAACTAAGAAAAAACAGGATAGGTACCTTTTACTCTCACACAAACTCTTCGCAAAAAACGGCAATGCTACCCCTAATAAGTATAAATTGGGTATAAACGGAAACCCCTTAACCACAAAAATAAAATACACGCATTTACACTTAAAAAAATGGACTATTAGGTAAATACCAACGACGGAACAAATTAAAATATTTTGACATTACTACTTTGCTTGTTTAAACATTTAGCATTGGTAGCATATATCTACTGCACGCAGCTTTCTCTGAAAAATAAGTGTGGTACCTTTGTCCTTCTTGATCCTAAGTGGGTTTTTATGGGACCACCGCGGAAGCGCACTCTTTCGAAAAAATTGGTTTACAATTGACATAATAATCGGTTTTCATACATTAAAAAAATATAGGTGTTTAACATATATCCTTTTCCCTTTTTAAAGTCGGTTAAAATATTTGAAGATGGGTTTGCAAATTTTTCAGTTTTAGTAGTTGTTGTGGATGTTAAGCTTCTTTACAAAGTTTAAAATGTTAAAAATACCTTTTTAGTAACCTTATTTTGCTTAGATATTAATTAAATTTAATTTAGTATTTGCTGTCTTTTTTACATGATTGTTAATATTTGAGTTAATATATTGAGAATTCCATCATAGCATTTTGACTCTGCAGTTTCCGGACACGAACAGGAGATAAAATTAATTTATTTGCTATACAATCTGGTATTCCTTACATTTACCTATAAAAATGTATGTTGTACTGCTAAGTACTTAGATTGACTTTTTTTATAGAGATACTACTTAATGACGGGACCCCTCAATAATGAAATGAAAAAAATATACATGTGATCAAACTTAAGTCAGCCCTATTGCTAACTCTTTTGTTATTGCAGATTCGAAGTGTGTTAAGTTACATGGGTGGAAGCGTATAATATATCACAATTCGAAAGATCTATCAAATAGCTTTAAAAAAGTTTTCATGTAATATATCCAATTTTTATTAGTTTCGATAATATGGCCATCCTCAGGAATTTTATTGTAAACTGGCATTTTTAAATAAAACACTCTGTATAATATCTGTAATAGTTTAAAAAATAAGGCCATTCAAATCTGATAATTATGTAAAATTTCCATTATATTTTCAGCTTTAAGCTAAAGGCCTTAAGTTTATTGTCGAAGATAAAATAGACACTATAATATCTACTATTTTTTTAAATTTGGATGACCAAATTTTCAAAACTATAAGAGATAGACGTATCAAATATAGTATTTTTTAAAGCTGTTTAAAGTATCTCTTTTATGGTGATGCAATATACAGAATGTTTTATTTAAACCCGATGTTTAATTGTTTTTCGGTTGACAGCACGTTAATCAGCGAAAGAGTACTACAACTTTACCAATTTAACCGACTTCGTACCTTCAATAATAAGGAAGTTTGCAATAGTACCGACCTAAGAATGATCACCCTGTATATGCCGCATATAATACATATTACATATTACATAAAATAGTTGTTTATTCAATTTAAACCGTATATATAGAAAAAAATCTTCGGGAATTATCAGGACGGATATCTCAAAATGTAAAAAAACATATTTTGTTAAAATTTAAATTTTGTTTGTATAGTCAAATAAATTACCTAAAATTCACTACACTTTTGTTTTTGTAAGTTACACCTTGTCCTAGTAACAGGTAAAATTTGTTTGGGCCCCGATTGATCGAACTCTTCCTTATTATTTGATAATCAAGACTATCCAATTATAAAAATAAAAATCAGTGCAGGATTTGATCAAAGATTAAGCCGGGACTGTTAACTTTCAGGCGGATAAGTTCCAAAAGCTTGAGTATAGCCGCATCGTTTCCAGCATCTTGTTAATACACCTTTAACCTAAAGGGTCTAGCAATTTCCTACCTTTAACATAGTTTAAAACAAGGTCTGTCTCAGGATAGGAAATATCAACTAATTGTAATACTTACGCCCTTCGTCTGTGATTATTAGTAATGTGGTATTTGGACCATATCCCTCGGGGTTGAACACGCTTAAGCCAACGTGGTATTCCGTATGGGGGAGTAGATTTGCAATTATGTGTTTCTGAAACAGAATTAGGGAGTTAATCTTTAATGAAAATTGTTTACTCAAGGAAAAATGAGATATTTAAGGATATTTAAAGAGGGGTTTATTGAAAATGTAGTATTAAATTCTTGTTGTGGAGCCACTGTAACATAAATATAGGGTTATGAACAAGGTTGAAATACTTGGATAAGATTAATATTCTATAACAATTAAGTTTTTATTGCAACTTCTCCAGATTTAATTGTATAGCTAACAACCTATAATTTCCGCAAAATAGTATAAGTATTTATTAATTTATCTATTGACCTTAAATATTTACGTAATAGTAAGTATATAACCTTGATCTGTCAAAGTAATTTAAGATAATTAATGAAAAATGTGATTTAAAAAAAAACAGATTTTAAAAAGTTTGATACTTTGAAAATTTTATAGTCAAATTAATTAAAGGCCAAACATTGCGAAAACTACTACTACTACAGTTGGTCATGCAAAACTGTCACATTGTGGGGGGTCATTGTTAAATCAGGTTATTTAAATCTTTTTTTTTATTCACTTTAAGCCAATCATATAACACGTGCTTGTGCTTTTTACTATAGTCTGTGTTTTTCTGTATGTTTAACAATTTAGTAGTAATAATTAGAAAGTATAAAGCGAAAAATAAACAGGTAAAAAAAACTTTAAACCAATAATAGGACTTACTAAAAAGTAGAAAATAATAAAAAAAAATGGAGACAGGTAATAACATATGTTTTTATGAACTACTCTATGTTTATAACCAAATAAACAAAAACCTTTTAGACATTAATACTATATTATGGTATTACCCGACTTTCTTTTTTTATTACGGTTTACTTTCTAGTGAGTTTTGGTATTGTTTTAAAGTCGGTTTATTAAAAAAATTGTTTTATTTATTTACTTTAATCAATTTAGTTTGGTTTTTAAAGTTCAACACATTTAAAATACCAATAATGTTTCGTTAAAAGTTTAAAAAAATAAAAATTTTAATATTTTTTACATACAAATTTGTAAAAACGGCTTTTTCAAAATATCTAGTAAGCCATGGGTTTTTGGGCCAATCAAAAAGTAATTTAAACTAAGCTCAAAAAACTACAATTTTTCCCCTTTTTGTACCTACAGCGGCTTTTGAGATCCCTGTACTAAACATCGAAAAAAACTTCCCTGTATACTTTTTTTTTTTAATTTACAACACTAAATACTATTTGTTCTCTTGTAATAAAAACTAGCTTCATCTATTTGTGGAATATAAGCGTTGAAATAAATATCTTAGTTATTTTCAAAATAAATTTAAAGAAAACTAATTTCCCATTACAATGGTTTAATTACCGCTATAGGGAAAATGATACATTAATCTGTGGGTTATTCTTCGAAATTAAATGCTTTTATAATTTAGTTTATTAAAATTTCATTTGGCAATAAGTCCCTTTTGATCATGATTGTAAATTTGATGTTTTGTTTCCCGATCTGTTATTTGCAATTATATTAATAAACAAGTTCAATTTATCAAATTAATGGATAAAAGCAAAGTTATAAATATTATTTTAAATCCGAAACAAATAAATATTAACTTTAATCCGTTGATAATTACCCTTCATTAGGGTACGTATCCATGTCGGTCAATCAATTTTTTTGTATATGTTTTAACATTTTTATATTTTTACTATTTTTTTGTAATATTTATTTGTTTTAAAATCCAGAAAAATTTACATAAGCTGCGTCTCATGTACACATAAGTAACTTGTCCATCATTAGGATATATTACCATATTTCAAGGACAATCAAATTGTCCTACGGACAACAATTCGGTTATCCATGTAGCTGATTTTTCAAGAGACTGGTTGTCCGACAGACATTATTTTAACTTTAAACTGTCTCATAGAACATTTTAACGTTTATGTTTGTCTTTTTATGCTTAAAGTAAAATTTAGACCAAATTTGATCTAAAGCACCATAAATAAAACAAAATATATTATTAACTTACGTATGTTTGCTGGTTATTCAACCAACATTTAGTAGAGTTACCCACTCCTATTTTGCAAAAACTTGGTCGACTGAGGCCGCAGTTATGATAGAAAAAAAATACGAATGGTCGAAATTATTTACCACGAATACCGACTAACCGACAGTATATAAACTACACCATTTATATTTTGATTTCAAAAGTATCGTAGCTGTTTGACCAAATTTAAATGCAAAAATTTTTATGGAAAAAAATTCCCAAGTAAACTATTTAAAAAAATAGCATATTTTTCTTAATATATACATATATTTTTATTTTTAAATTTGCAGTTATTTAAATAGAAGCGTTTTTAGTAATATAAAGAAATTGATACTATTGTTGCATCGGAACCAAGAGTAACCTTATAAAACACGTCACTTAGAACTACGAAAATCCTAAAACTAATAAAAATTTAATAATTTTAGGAAAAAATAACAATAAATATTAGTTAAAAGTATTTGATTTGATTAAAATAAATAAAAAAGTGACAAACAAAACAGAATATATCCAGGGTGTCCCAACTCTATTTATACACCAAATTACTTCGCTCCTGTACAAGATAGAAAAATAAACTTAAATCAAAAATATTTATTCGGATAAACTCTATTTGGTGACAGTACTAGTTATTATATAAGGTGTCTTAAAACATGATTTTCAATGGCAAGTAGATTTTTTAAATGGAACACCCTATATATTTTAACAAATTTTGACTCTACATTAAACTGTGCATTAAAAATATATAAAACACTATACGTCCATTATTGCTGTTTTTTTAGATATTATCAGTATGCTGATATACTTATTAACTACCGAAAGTAAAGAAAAAAATTATGCTTCTAATTATTTTTAAATAATTCTGTCACTGTCAGAGTAACAAATATTATAATAACATGAAATAAATTACCTTTAATTGTAAAACTACTAATAGGTAAGTCAGCTATTTAGATTATTTTAGGTACATATTTACTAACCTAACTTAAAACCCACCATAATTGACGTAATGTTTTTTTAATGCAATTCGGTAAGCATGTACATAAACTAAATTCCTGACATACCTATTAGTAGTTCTTACAGTGGAAGGTAATTAGTTACTTGTTATTATATTATTCGTTATTCTGACAGTGAGAGAATTATTAAAAACAATTAAAACCAAAATATTATTTTTCTCTCTTTACTTTTAATATGTATATGTATAATACTGCTGATACCTATCTCAAAAACCAGCTCTAATTGACGTATAGTGTGTTATATGTTTTTGCTGTAGAAGTTATTACAGAGTCAAAATTTATTAAAATACATAGGGTGTTTCAGTTAAAATTAGGTTTTTTAAAGTAACTTAGCTAATCTGTTTTATAGTTTGGGTACCATAAAAGGTACATAATTAGGTATTTAGTAACCCCTTATTTTTATATAACTTGCTATGATGCAAAATAGGTACATTTCTCATAAAATTACCCATTAACAAAGTAAACAAAATCAGTCAGGTAACAAGTAATTATACCAAACACAAAGCATAGAGCATGATTACATCATGATTTAAATAAAAATTTAGATCTAAGTGATGCTAACATCTGGTTAGAATGTCTGTTTCCCAAAGAGCTTACTTCTAATTATGTTTTGGAATCTTAATTAAGCCCTTTTGGCGATGTTTAAACAGATTATAACACGATTTGGCTTAATAAAACGTAGGAAGAGGTTTCTTTTCCGTAATATTTAAATTTTGTTTTCATGAGTAATTGCTCGTGTTTTAAAAAGGTTTTTTTATAAGCGACAGACTCTTCCTAAAAATACATACTAAAAAATGTAGTTCCGATCATTTACCCTAAATTTTAAAATTTTATTTTAATAGAAGACTACTTTGTTTATTATTTTAACGTGTTTGTCTTAAATTTAAATCAGTAGCCCTTTATTTAATTTTAATGTTGGTTTAATGTTTTTAAGTATAGTTTTACCGAAAATAAACATTTTTCATAAATTTTGCCTTTTTTGATAGAAGGCAATAATAATAAAAAATGACAACAGTATTTTTTTAATTGTTGCTTTTTCTGTTTCAGATACCCTAACTTAATATTATAATAAAAATTAACTTTTATTTTTGTAAGGTATTTAAATTAACTTAGCTAAGGTTTAAATAAATATAACTATATTATAGAAAACCACTACCACTAGAAAAAAGATTATATTTGGGTAATTTCTAGAAATCGAAATTCAAGCCTATCTTAAAATGACAAAATATTGAAATTATTTGATAATTATTATTTTATATAGATTTGATAATTACTGATGTTACTAGATTTAAATTGTGTAGTGGTCCCAAGAATTATCGCGTTTATAGAAATTTAGCAGAGGATGATAAAAAAAAATCTGCGAAAGTAGGGAATGACAATTAAGGTGAGGAATGATTATTGCAAGACAAGTCATGACTTTTTAAATGAAATTATTAAATCTTTATTAAACGAAATTTTGTTCTTAAACAATTAAGTAAGATCAATGAGTAATTCAGAAAATCATAAAATTATTGCAGCTTTTTGTATAACTCTAATTTAAACTTGGTTTATATATTATTGCACATATTTAAGGCAATTACACTTATTAATTAAATAACAATGACCACAAACTCTATTGCTAACTTAAGTTATTCTAACAGCATTTTATAACAACAGAAAAACTTCTTATTTTAAACTTTAGACTCATAGATAAAATGAATGTAGTATCAAATCAACAAATCAAAATAACTTAACTGGCTTTTTCAAACAAAATGCTTATTTCGTAAGGTACTAATAAACACTGATGACCTACTTTTAAAATTTTTAAAACTTAAATGATTCAGTCTCAAAGTTACAATTAAAGTCTTGAAAAAATGAATATTTTAAACTAGTTTAAGTCTTTTATAAAATAACATCCCTTACTGATTAATTTTGGAGGCTCAATCTTCCTCAGAATGTCATACCAGGCATATAATTGTTCATCTCTGATTTTGGGCCATTTCAGTTTAGTTCTCTTTTCATACACTTTACTAAAGCGCCTTCCCAGAAACTGATATTATTTCCCTGGGTAAACATTTTCGTCCCATTTGATAAGAACATAATCATAATATTATGAGTGATATTACTGTCCGTAAATAATATTATCTGCATTTTGATGAATGTCCATCATCCATAAGATGTGTTTCGTGTTTTTAATTCAAAGGGACTTCAGCTTTCAAAGTACAACGTTTTGAAGATTTATAATATCATGTGAAAATGTTTACACTTTCTTCGCATTGCGATAACATGAAAGACTTCTAGATTCCAGACATCGTTACTGAAGACAAATTGAAACGAATTTTCTAGGTTCCACGAGAAATGCAGCAATGATGGTTGACTGTTCCCGACTAAATCTTCCTATCTTCGCGATATTACTTGAAGTAACTTCAATAAACTTTATTGAAGAACATCTTGCCAACAAAATTTCATGAGAGATTTCAATTTACGATGTCCTTGCCTTCAGCCAGCTTTATCAGCTGTTCTTTTAATGTACCTGTACATCAGGAGCACCTTTACCATGGCCTGGTTCTGAATAATTCCACATAAAAAATGTCGCGCGAAACAAATCATTGCTGCTGATGATATACTAAGATGAAACATGAACTTGTTCTTGTGCTGGTTGACAGGACTATCCACTTAGCATGTGTGACTACTGCGAATGTTTGGATTTTTGATTTTTAAGCCACTCAAAAACTGGTAATAAATGTGCCCATGCTACCATTGTATCGTGTCTATTATTTTCAGAAAGAAAGAACAAAACATTGTAGGGTTTACAGTGTCATTTTCACGTAAATATAACACTCCTGTATGTAGAGTAACTTGTTGTCTTTGCCTCAAAAATGTACTGCCTGAATCTCTTCGTTATATTTGCAACAATAGTTTTCGCTGAAGTCTATGTGAATAAGGACTTCATTGTCAGCTAAAGTCTTTTAAGTTCTGATATGATTTGATACTGGTGTGCTATCATTGGCAATATGTTTAAAAAATAAAGGCAAAGTATTTTTCTAATTGAAATTACCAATGACCTCAGTGAAACCTTGATCTCTTTTAAAATAGGTTTTCTTACTGTCTTCATCTTTCCATTTTCGTAGGATACAGTTTCATACATCCACTGTTCATAAGTCACTATTCTGTTTGGCTGTGGAAGGTAATACTCTACCATTTTATTTTACTGTATACATTCTCATAAAAGGCATTTTGTTGAATAGAGCATTGCATGTCTTCATGGTCAAAATTTAGTTAGATTACAGCAAAGCAATACTTTATTTTCATGCAACTTAGTGATCATCAAATTGAACATTTGCGTGGATTACACATTTGCATGTGTCACGGTCTTTTATGTTTGCCCAAGTCACCCAAAGG
The DNA here is from genome assembly GCA_014170235.1 of Listronotus bonariensis. Lineage (NCBI taxonomy): Eukaryota > Metazoa > Arthropoda > Insecta > Coleoptera > Curculionidae > Listronotus > Listronotus bonariensis. The sequence continues at coordinate 432,740 of JACEGR010000003.1, forward strand.
CCAAAATACTACGAAAGTTGTCAAACTTATTTTATACTCAACTGTAGTCAGGAATTTATTGTGCAAATTTTCATGGTATCGCACAGTAAACGTTTTGTTTTACCTGTCCTTTGACTTTACAAAATCTTTCTTTCCTGGGCACATCAAGAACTTTTTCGTCCTTTTCCAAAATCTTGAACATCCTTTTTACCTCCCATCAATTTAGCACTGACTTTCCTAGAAACGCTCTTTTGTAACAATCATGTTTGAAAAACTGTTTTGATAAGCTGGAAGTAGTTTATGCTTCTTCAAAAGATCGGGTTTACTATTTCATAGTACTTTTTTTCTTTTCAATATGTTTCTTTAAATTATTGTACCTGTCTTTTAGCTGTTTAGTAATAACTTCTGATAAAAGAAGCTATTCTTCTAATTTAGGAACTCGGACGTTCTTTGAAAGCTGATACATTGGCTTCCGGTGAGAGTTTGATTATATTTGTTTTGTCTTTGACTTCCGATATCTCTCTTCTTACTTATTTCTTGTTTCAGTCTTTCCTGTAATCTGGATATTTTGCATAAAGTATTCCTCTACGTTTTCTGAGTTGCTGCCTTCTCCGATTTACTGCCAGATTTCTCAATTCATTATTTTGCATCTGAGTCCTGGGCTAGGAGGTGAAATTGTCTCATCTAACAGTCTTGCTAAAATTTTTTCGCACTCTCACTGTTTTGTCTCTATATATTTATCTATTTTTTCTTCCGGTTTTCCTTTTTGCCTTCTTTCTCAGGAACTCATTGGATATAGGTTTTACTTGGCCTTTTCTTTTTTTTTAGGTATTTAATTCTTTCTTTTTCGCGAAGTGTTTCAGTTTCACAGGATCAGCTTTCATTTTCCCTACGCTTTCGATCATATTCTTGCTTTTTAATTTAGCCTTCTTCTTTGCTTATCTTTCTTTTCTTGACATTTTTAACCTACAACAATATTGCAACAATAAATTCAAGAGTTAATAAAAGCAAACAATAAAAAAGTTAAGTTAGCCCATTTAAAAATCATTCCCTCATATATCATCATTCCTTCACCATACAATTTTTGTGTGGAATGATGGTGAGGAGAATGACGAAATAAAGAATAACCGTTAAGGACTCGTGACATAACCTTACTTTTAGAGCAATTTTCACAATGTAAGGATATTACTCCCCAAACGCCATCTTATCTGTGCAACTTGTGATCAATTAAAGTACTTACCTTTTGTTTTCAGAATGTGATGAAATGACGTTCAAAATTTTTATTTAACCATTTATTCTGGCAAATCTTTATGCAGCGCACACCCGAACACAATCACAGAAAATACGCCATTTTATGACAAATTGACATTGAGTGCCAACTTTTTCAAAAACTAATGGTAGCGTTCCGTATTTATTTAAAATGCGTTCATAATTCAACTGCCAGTAGTGGTGACAGAATGATTTTTTTTGTGAGACACATATCAACATTCAAATTTTTACGCGTTTTTTCCTTTACAACGCTAATTTCGGTTTTTCCATTGATTAACAATATTTTAAATAAACCAAACTTACTTTTTATATGATTCGAATGATTTTTGAAGTTTTGGTAAATAAAAAGTAAATAAAATTGGTACTTGGGACACAGTGAGAATGATTTTAGAACATTATGTTTATGCATTTTTATTTATTTATTTATACGGCTCTAAATCTTATGTGAATCTTTTAGATATAGTTGTGCGGATTGTATAGAAATATTAGTAACATCCATTTCTTTGTTAGTTTTATATAAACTCCAGGACAAGAATTTCGGAATTTCGTGAGAATTAGACATTTACGAAATGGAAATATAAAATTTAATGGTATACCTTATTAATAATAAGTACGATTCTTCCAAAATTTAAGGGTACTATTTGACTTTACCCCAACTTTTTATTGACCAACGAAAACCATTTTTTATAGGCTTTTCAGAGAGGTGCCATATAGTGGTGTTGCCATTTAAGATTTTTAAGTGACTGGTGGTGCACCTTAAGGGGTTAATAAACGTGTTTCAACAAATACCTCAATTATATTCCCTTCAGGTTTTATAGAAAGAGTATTTTTTAATTTTTTAATAATTGCCTTGATTTAGAAAATATAGCCATTGTAAGTTTTAAAGTATATGTTAATAATTGTGATAGCACTTAAATTAATAATGTTTTATCCATAAGTAGTCCTCGGTTTTATTTTATTAAGGTCAAACACTATACACAATACATATTGATTTCTTTTAAAAATTCTATTTGTTATCTAGAAATTGATTGTACATGCACCACAAATTACTGTGCATAATGTAACAAAGTTTGACTTATAAATTTGTGAGGATGTATAGGTAAAGCGTTTTCATCCGTATATAAATTTTGATGTAAACATTGTGAACAATTTTCAATGACTAAAGTTTAAGTCATGGATAGAGTCATTCGGTAAACTAACATTAGTAAACACTTTCACCTTAGTTCAGTTGAGTAAAACTTAATTTAAACTATCCAGAATTTAATTAAATATGGCCTATGTAAGTAATACTACAATATATTCATGAAAAAAATAGTTCTAAGTAGTAAGCTTATGAAAAACTAAATAATTTTACTCCTGTGACTCAAAATTATTTACCATTTACAGTCTTACATAATTTATTAAAAATATACATACAGAGTGTCCCACCGGGAACTTCTGCGATCGATTTCTCGAAAAGTAGGCCTTGGAAATTTTAAAAGTTTAAATACTTTATTCTTCTACCACTGGTTATACCGAAGGTTAATGTCAACTTTTTATTTGAAATGAAACACCCTATACATAATTAATTTTACAGATTACAGAGATATATTTACAGATACAGATACAGATTACAGAGATATATTTTATTTTTAGTGTTTTAAACTTAAGTTAAACCGTTTTAATTTATTTTAAATTTTATGTCAAAAATGACGTTAGCAAGCCGTTAACTAATCATAAAGACTGTATTGATATTGTGACAATTATTAAATTTAGAGTAGTCAAAAATAGTATTTAAAAATTCTTTCGACATAAACCTTTAGAGTCAATTTTTTAAATAGAAACCTGTAACTGTGAAACATCATCTTTACTTTTAAGGTTTTGTCGACATAATTTTTAATAATACTAAAAACCAAACAAAATACGTTCGTCATCAAAACGGCATTAGATTAGATATTAAATGGCCCACAACTTTCTCCATTTAACAATCTTTCTATCTCTTATAGTTTTCAATATTCCCATACGTTCCCTACAATTTTTAAACACACTATATAGGCTACTTCTTATGTAAAAACGTGTGTCCCCTACTGAAAAAGTTTTTTTTCTTATTGTGACTCTGTTTGTGTAAGTTACATTTAATCTTTTATTTAAAGCCGTGTTTAAACTTGCAACAATTCGCCAAACATCGGTTCAAACAGACCCACCTATTTGCGCACTTCTTTGATGCAAAAACGACAAGTTCTGAATCACCCCAAAATCATTCGCCAAACCCTTGAAACGACGTGAATTTCGTCCACGTCCGCGCTATTCGGCGCGGCTTATTGTTGCAGTCTGGACGCAGCATAATATTTAAGAAGGTTAACGACATACGTTACCCTTAAGAAATTTTTAAAATTATTTTAAAAAATGTAGTTTTGGCCAAAAAAGACAAACGTTAGGGTCACAATATGCGTTACACTAAAATTTCAAAAGTTATAGTAAAAAAGTGTAATTTTTTGGTCTTAATTTAATGTATGTAAATGTGTGTTATGTCACATGTAAATAAAAGCCTTATTCCATGAATTTATACTTGTGTTATATTGAAAGGTTCAAAGGCAAAGCCAGACATTTGACACCTAAGTTGTTTTGGGTAAAACGCAAAAAACAGTCAAAATCGTAATTTTTATCCAGTGTGCAGGACGTGTTAAGCAAAATATTTTTATTATTTTGATACTGATGGGTATTGCGAAGCTTTGACTTGTTGGTAAAAAAATATTTGGGGTAAAAATTGGAGATGTCTTGTTTTGCACCTGAAACATGCAAATGTCTGCTTTTGCATCTAAATAAACTTCGATTGGTTTTTGCATTTTTATAATATTATCGTCATTAGTGCCAAAAGTACAAAAAAAAAATAAAATAAGCATACCTTTTTTTTCAGTATTTCTCTTTTCCATTTTTGCTTGTTTAACACAATTTTTTGACCTTTACTAGACGGACTTAGCTCAATTGTAATGCTGTTATTCATGATTTATTTACAAAACAATTTAGTTTATTATTTATATTTTAATTTAAGTAATCTGTTTTAAAATAACCTTATTACAATTAGTAATTATGTTTTTTTCTAATTATGATTTCAAGCAACAAGCTCAAATTCGATGGCATGGCGGCTTCCGCCAAATTACGTGACTAAAAATTTGCACCTGGATTGGCTTAGAAGCAAATATCTGCTTTTGCACCTAAAGCAAGCCCACAAATGTCTGATTTTGCATTTAAGTGTAAATTTAAACCACAAATAACGGCCTTAAATATTGTATTATGCACTTAATTAGACAAAATCATATTTCTGGCAACTGTCTAATATAGAATCCATACATATTTAATTTTTTTTAATGTATAATGTCTGGTTTTGAATTTAAATGCTTTATATACAGTGCATTTTACAAAAATGTCTTTAAAACTCATTTATTATCTTTTAAATTATGATATAAAAATATTTAAGGTGTTTTATTAAAAATAAACTTTTTTTTCCTATTTTGTATATTATTACCATTAAAAAGAATCTTTAAGATAGTATCACAAAAATTATATATTTGTTTAGGGCTTTGGCAATATAGCCAAATCACGTGTGCTTTAACAAGACCCCTTCCTATTTATGTTTTTCCAATATAGCGACCAACTGTCAAATTAACATTAAGAACTGACGCTGATATGTTAAAAGTTGAAAGTGAAAGTTAAAAAAAAATTTAGCTGAATGAAACAAACGGGTAAGATTTTAGAACGGGGTGGGGGACTCTAGGTCCTTACAGTATATTTGGAATATGATATACAGGGCGTCCAGTAACTCCATCGACAAACCTTAAGTGGTGATTTAACAACACTGATCTTAATGGATTGCCAATGTTATTACCTGCGCGAACCAGAGTAACTTTATATAGCCAAAAAATGTGTTTGTGCGCTTGAGTACCAGTCATCTCGAGGTTGATGCGCGGGTACTATACAGACTATCCGCATTATCGGAAAGAATTTATCAACGCCGGCTGGGTTTCCCGTTCGGAGTACGATGCTAATGAGTCGTTTGGACCGTGGACGGAGGGCACGGTGTGCCGGTGTTTGTATTCTGCCATGGCTTTTAAGTGCGCATGTCCACCCCCGCTTTGTTTACTGCGCGAGGTCGTAAAAATCCGAAAAATTCTTTTGCCACTGCGGATCTAAATATGGCCTATCTTTGTTTTACGATAAAAATGTGATATTTTGCTTTTGTTACTATCTTTTATACCAACTCAGATATAAAAAAAGGAAGACGTCTTCTATGCTTTAATGCATAGAAGAAATCTGTTGGCATACAAAGAAAAAAATAATTTTTAGCAGTGACGTCCATGAGGGTTCAAGGTAATTTCTCTAAAATTAAAATTCTTTTTAAATTTTTTGTTTATTTTGAAACAAATTTAATTTGATTTACGATTTTTGCGTATATAAATATAAACCATTTGTTGGCATAGACAAATCCTATTCTAATTTGAGAATAAATAAAAGGTGATTTCTTTTATTGTATAAAAAATAAGATATTACCGATGCAGAAATGACCATGTCAAAAAAAGGTTACTGTCTATTCGGCAAAACCATACATCCTATAAAAAGTCAAGAGTCATATATATATATATATATAGATATATATATATATATAGTATATATATATATATATATATATATATATATATATATATATATATATATATATATATATATATATATATATATATATTTAAATAAAGCAGAGGCGTACCACTTTCTTTTTACAAAAATATTTACCTTTAAACTCTTTATGGACGACACTATATATATGAAGTTTTTTTCTCATTTCTAATTGTTAAATCATCCCTTAGAGGTGTCAGTTAAGTAACTGGACACCCTGTATATGTTAAGCCACATTAAGAGGTTCGTAGGCGCAGAAAGAAGATAGTCTAAAGCGTGTAGAACACGTCAAGATTAAACAAAGAATGCAGGTAGGTAAACATTTCGGAATACAGTGACGCATCGGTCGCGCTTTGTTCTAACTTTAATTGCTTATAAATCTTTTAAAATGGGTAAATGTAAATATAATACACAATAGCAAAAACCCTTTATTTATTAAACCAGAAAGCAACCATATATGATTTAAAGAATGCAGTTTTATTCTCTAAAAATATATTCTAGATGACATTTTAAAATTATTTTTATCTCAAGGGAATCAAGCTTGCATTAAAATTCGGTACTTTTTAAAATACGAAAATAAATAATGGAATTGTGTCATGTACCATGAAGTAAGCGATACGTATCTCAGTTTTCAGCGAAATGCTGCTATCTAGGCAAATAAAAATAATTTTCTAAAATGATTCTTGAATAATAAATGTTCAATTTAGTTTCCATAGTTTGCCCTTAACAAGCTTCTCTAAGGCATTTTAGTAGAATTAGTCCCTTGGCGTTGACCCCACGTATGTTTAAGTGGCTCTAAGGGAGCAAAACTATGCTATCAATTTGCTATGAATAAGAAATCTCGACCCTCTATAATATACCTTATTTAGTATAATTCTAGCCAACTCTTGTTGGGTCCTAATATGTTATTTCCTACAATATTAATTAACTTTATTATAGACAAAATTTTAAAATATAAAACATCTATGCACTTTTAAAAATAATGTAAAAATTAAGCAAAGGGGAGGTCCGGAATTCAGGTTTTTTTCCTGGCACTTCCGACTAATTGCTGTCAGAGCCATATTTTTGAGAATTGCTTAACAAAATTTAAATAATATTCTTCAAATATTATACAGGGTGTTTCAGGAACTATGAGATCAAACTTCTAGGGGTTATTCAGTGCAACAGTAGAAAACATTTAAGTATATGGATCTATCTCCGGAAAAAGTGTTACTACGGCACTACAGCCCTAAGACGCGTTACAATTTAGAAAGACAATGAATTGTCTAAATAATTTAATGCATTAAATTTTGGCTTTTTAAACATAATGGCATTACAACAAATGTTTAAAATGTCAATGTCAATGTTAAATAATTTTATTATTATATTATCTGTTTTTTTAATTTTAATAGTTTTACCTATTATTTTTTATATATTTATTAATTGTTGTGATTATATCATTTACAAAGGGCAGAAATTAGATGCAATAAATCCTATTTAGGCAAATCATCGTCTTTCTAAATTTTAACGCGTCTTAGGGCCGTAGTGCCGTAGTAACACTTTTCCGGACATGAGTCCTATACTAAAATGTTTTCTACTGTTGCACTGAATAACCCCTAAAAGTTAAATCTTATAGTTCTAAAACACACTATATTTTAATAAACCATTAGGGTTAATAAGTAATATTTAACTGTGTCATTAAAAAAAAATCATCAAAACGTAAATTCTGAGCACGAATTAACCACCTACCCTAAAAATAAAAAAAATATTCCAATACCAAATGTAACTCAAAATTATTTTAACATTGTAGGACTTACGTAAACACAAAGTATTTTTTTATTTTTATAACGTTTAACGGAACCGAAGCAATTGTTTTTACAACATATTTAATTAATTTCTGTTTTTATGGCAACTACGATAAATTTCGATGTACGCCATCAGTATCAAAAATATCATTTACCCACCTAATAATGTTGTTTTTTAAAAGATAATGAGGAAAAGATGTCTTAGTGTTTTACATCGCTGAACTCGCTTTAAAATACTGCATTTAGAAATATTATGAAAGTGATATGGTCGTATTTTGGTTTTTGAGCTAGGGTAAAAAAACAAAAAAAAAGTTTAAAGCCCTCTAGTAAAAACTTAAAAAGATAAAAATGTATTTATATATTTTTTGAAAGTAAAGTAAAGTATGAGGAGCGATTTTATAATAATCATGGCACCTTATATAAAAAAACATAATAAAAATTTAGGTTAAAAATAAAACTTGACCAAAATTTGTTTTAAAAAATATTGTATTCCGACTAAAATTATCTGAAAATCCAAAAACAAAAGTATACAGGGTGTTCCATTTAATAATAAAAAGTTCCAGTCATTTTTGGTAAAATCCAAAGTTATAAAAGGCTGTTATTTAAGTTTTAAATGACTTCTGGTAACACCATGTATATCTATTAAAAATTGGATATATCAAATAAAGACTTTTTTAAGCTCTTGATAGATCTTTGAATGGTGATATAATATATAGGTGTTTCATTTAAAAAGTATTTTTTAAATAAATGAAAAACCCAACATTCAATTGCTTTTTTGCTGACAGCACGTTAATCAATGGAAAAAATAATAAAAAATTAACGAATTTATCCGACTTCGTATCTTCAATAATAACGAAGTTAGCAATAGTGCTGACTTAAGTTCTGATCACCCCGTATATGAAGTTATCGATACTGCATGAGGATAAAGGGCAACTTTATAAAACAAGCACTTTAAGTCACACTAAAATTAATAAATTGCAAAAATTATAATAATTATAAGTTAGGATGTGTTTTATCTGAAATTATTAAAATAATAAAAAATAAAACACTTGAACTCATATTTTCTTTTAACCAGTGACAAAGTGATTTTGGGCTTGGACAAACAAAGTTGATTGACTCTTAAACACATTTTTCTTAATTTTTGTTCACATTCCTAACATCTTTAATATTGTCCCTTCCCGACCAATACAATTTTGCACTAAGCCATTGGATGCCGGACTTTCTGCAGGCTTAGTTTATATACATTGTGTATTGCCAGTGACTTTAACGTTTGTTTAGCTAAAGGCGGATGAAATTTAAAGCCATCATTGAGACTATAAACGATGAGGTTTTATAACCAGCACAATGTTATAGGGATTCTCAAGCGTTTATGATCATTAAAATTTTAGAGTTCTAAAACCCTTATTAAAATGAAATTTGTTCATTTTCTCTTATTAAATAGTAAAGCCACGTTACAAAATAAATGCTTCAGTGACTCTAATTTATGTTTCGGAAAAAATAAACATGGTTAATAAATGGTGGGTCACCTAATTTAGACATATTTAACATTACGCCATAAATCCTCTGTTAATTTAGGTTAGAGGTATAAAAAGCTCTTTTGACCTTAATAAAGAAAAATAATGCCTATTTTAGTTAAAATAAAATTTCTTGTTTTTGCCAATCCAAATATATCGACTTTTTCCATAGGCTTACACTAATACCAAAATGATTTAATTAAAATAATCATATTTTTTTTAGTAATTAGGTAATTAAGACAATAAAAAAATGTCAAGGAAATGCAAAGCTATAACTTTGGAGTAACTTTTGTTATTTACTGTTACCAATACATCCTACACAGTAATTTAAAGTTTAAAAAAAATAATAATTTTTACCTTGCGATGCCGATGTGCTGTTAAAGGAAATTAATTAATTTTGTAAGTTCAAAAATATTAGAAAGAAGAAAGGATATTATTTATTTACAAATATATTTACTTCCTTTCAACAGCACCTTATACTGGCGATTAAAGATTTTTTTATCTTTAATCACCCAGCAGAAAGAATAAATAAAAAATAGTTTGGCCAAAGTTATAGCTTTACCTTTCCTCATCCCTTTAATTTTCTTAATAAAATAATTTGAAAAAATGGAACAATTTAAATTAAAATTAGCTTTATACTTAAGCTTTCAAAAAGTTTTAAGGAATTTTAAGCTTGATCCTTAATCTTAATAATTATAACAAATAAATCTTCATTTAATAATTTAAAAATCATAATTTTGAGTTTTAAATAAATTGTTTCCTTATGTTTTTATATTTTTATTTAATTAAAGAAGAATAATTTATTTTTTAGAAAATCATTTAAATACTCCAAAACAAAGTATATGCTTAAAAAATTTAACAGAGAAAATCTAACTCAATTAATTAAAACAGTTTACAACTTTTATAAAATTCCAAAATATTTACCATATAAACGTTATTATTATATTACGGGCAAATTAACTATCTTTTTTAAAGTCTAATAAGTAACTCTATAATATAATAATAAAGCTTAACTTTTTGTTTTATTCATTTTAAGACCAAGCATAACAAATTATCCTTAGAGCTTAAAACTAAATATATTACACTTTATTTGCATAAAACAATTTTAGTACAGGAACTAGTAGATCTATGATAACATCGTTATTTCTGCTCAGATTTTGTATTTAAAACGGAATAGTAGTATGTGGAATTACATTTCTTGGTGTCTAATCGTGAAATGGAAGCATTTCTACCGTATAAGATATAGTAATTTCTTAAACCGTATATGAACGATCAAGGAAATTGGAAAAGGGTGAAGTCACATAAGTAGATGTTCTATCTCGTTTAAAACGAAAGGTATACAGGGTTTCCAAGAATATGTGGTTAATATCTCTGGATTCAGATAAAGCATAAAATAATGTGACAAGTTCATATAAAATATTTTCCTTAAATCCCCTCTCACAGCGATATGTGCCCTTAAAGGACGCCATTAAAAATCGGTTTTTCTTGAATAACTCTTAGGTTGCCATTTGCTATAATAAGAAAATCTCTAACATGATAAATACCAGTTGGGACTCCTTAAAATGGTATAATGGTATCCTAGCAAAACATTTGCCTTCCTTAGTTCTGCCAGGGGTGGACTAATCCTTACACAGATAGTACTAATTATTTTTACACCCTGTATAATTAAGAAATAAAAATATTATTTTTAATTGCTTAGCCCTTTAGTTAAAAATAGAGATAGATAAAGTAAAGCGTTTGTCAGAAAAACAACATTTAAATTAAATCCTATATTTACTAATTTTTTTCGGTTTGACATATAGGTTTCTGCTTATTTTATGTATTTCCTACCTTTACATATTAAATAATATGGGGCTCTTTACAATACTGCAACATTATTTTTAGTGTCGTGAAAATCGAAAAACTTTTTTGTAGGTTTTTTTTAGAACCACTTTTAACAGAATAACCTATTGTTTTTAGATGTCCCTACTTAAACAAAAACTTGTCAAAAAGCTTAAATTTATCGAAATCAAGAGCAACTTTTTTAGCTAAGGATTAAAGCTACCCAAAAATATGTATTTCATTTCTTTATTTTACAAGGTTCAAAATAATTAACACTATTGTGGTAACGGTTAGTCCGGCCCCCGACTAAATACTAAAGGTAAATATTGTACAAGGATACCATTTTAAAGAGTCCTTAGTTGTTTTATATTATTTTTAAAAAATATTTTTTATACAAGAAAAACCGATATTCAGCGGTGTCCCCTAAGGGCTCATATCTCTGTAAAAATAAGGCTTTAGGAAAAAATGTATAGGAACTTTGTCACATTATTTTTATGTATTCTATATAAATTCAAGAGTTTGGCCACATATTTTTGGACACCTGGTATATGTTGGTATAAAGATGTATCTTAAGAATTAAACACAATTAGACGATTTTTTTTGTTTCCAGCTTAATAAACCCTTTATATTTATATTTATATTTATATTTATATTTATATTTATATTTATATTTATATTTATATTTATATTTATATTTATTTATATTTATATTTATATTTATATTTATATTTATATTTATATTTATATTTATATTTATATTTATATTTATATTTATATTTATATTTATATTTATATTTATATTTATATTTATATTTATATTTATATTTATATTTATATTTATAATTTATATTTATATTTGGTTTCTAAAATGTTGTCAACAAAATATACACAAAAAAAAGAGAATCTATGCTTTAAAAGTCTTAAAGAAAACAAAGACAAGAAAATCATAAAAAATTATTAATATTTTTATATTAAAACTTATGGTTTTATAAATAGATGCCGCTCAGGTTGTGTTTCCAAAGGCAACTCAGTAAGTGCAGGAAGAGTAAGCTTACAACATAAATGTTGATAAGGGTAAGAAAACGTTTTCGCAAACCCGACACTAGGGTTTTATAAACTTAGTTGTTATTTACCTCAAGAAAGACCGCTTATTAAATGGTTTAAAGACGTTTAAAATAAGTTATATTATAGGCTTAAATGTTTTAGTGACCTAGATTTTGCAAAAATTTTAGGATAAACGTGGCATCTACATATTACAAAAAATAATAATAAAAATAATACTTGTTCGGTAAAATTTGTTTGTTTAAAGAGCAAATACTCTAAAGATGTAAAATTGTTGCTTCCAATATTAATTATGTACAACTACTACTTAAATTGAACTAATAAATATAGAAAAGTGAAGATAAGCAATATTTTAAATGCCGACATCGGTCCCCTTAGAACGGGTCATCTTTTAAGAATATTGTCAATATTATTTTAATAACATATATATTATATATAAAATATAATGAAACGGCTATTTTATCTTTGATTTTTACAGGTCTTAAATCTGGATGTTAACGGTTTAGGACTATACTGTAATAAATCCTAATATAAAAAGTTAACATTAACGAGAGCCCCTGAGAAAATAGCTATAAAATTTAACTTTGTAACGGATAATACCGATTATATTAAAATTTGTCGTATAATTTTTGTAGCATTTCTGACTATAAAATTTAATATTTTGATTGAAACGTGTTGTATTTTAAAACCAATATCACTGGACTTTCATGGTAAAAGTTCTAAAAAAGCTCTAACGTTACGTAATAAATAAGTTTTGATTTTTATTATAGGTTTATAAGGAACCAATAAAAGTACAAATTGTTCAAGTTGATACAAAGTTAAACTTTTTAAAATGCGACAGGGAAATAAAAGTTTAAGAAAAAGCAAAGTGTAAGTGCAATGATATCTAAGTCCGCCACTAGAAGTATAAGAGAATACTGATTTATTTACCAGATTTCCGACTACACCAGACTGTTATTTTTATTATTTGTAATTTTTAAAGTTTTTACTTCCATACGGTGTCTATCCTTATTAAAATTTAACTTCCTTTACGAATTGAAATAGAAATTTTAAGTAAGTTCATAATTATTTATATTGATTTTAAGGTGGTTTTAAAATTTGTAGTAGAAAAGATAAGTGTTTTCGCATATACAGGGTGTCCGGAAAGGTAAGGTAAAAATAATAGAGGTGATAGAGTGAGCCAAAATAATGTTAGTACTTCATATGAAAAAGTTCTATTCGCGCTTCTTTAGGGAGTTATTGACCTCCAAAGTTGAAATAAAAAAATATATTTAATTTATAACTTTTGAATGGTGAATTTAAATCAATATCTTGAACCGTTTTTCATAAAATCGCATTCTGAATCCAGACATACCTTCATTAAGTACGTAATAAATAATTTTTTTTTTTTAGAAAATATTTAAAATATTGTAAAGTTATTAAAAAGGGTCTCTATTAAAGTTAAAAAGGTTTTTAAACACCATTTAAATTATTTTTACTGCATTTTAATATTTTCCTCAAAAATGAATTTCTTAAATTACATACAAAATAGGAGTATGTCTGGTTTTTAAAATGAAATTTTAGGAAGAACGGTCCAAGATATCGGTTTAAATATAGTAAACCTTTTTGTACAAAAATAATGAAGAAATTATATATACACACACATATATATATATATATATATATATATATATATATATATATATATATATATATATATATATATATATATATATATATATATATTTCCTATATTTGTGTTTTCTTTTGGTATTATTATTAAAAACGTTGTTTTATCAAGTATTCCTGAGTACTTACAGTAACACTAGCATTTCGAATATATTTCTCTTGAGTTACTTTCGGGTTGCTCAGCTGCATCCAAGTGAGGCGGTACCCTAAGAAGTCACCGTTGACCAAATCAATGTCTGGTGGTTCCCAGCTAATGAAGACTGATGTAGAGGACATGTTGCGGGCTGTAAATGGAATTCGGGCTTCAGGAACTGCAAGAAAAAATTAAGAATATAAACTGTTTTTTTAAATTTAATAAAATTCTCCCTAAAATGATACCTTAGTTCAATATTGTAACCAGTCAAAAAAAAATGAAAGTTTGTCAGTCTTACCGTTCCTAATTTAGCTATTCAATAATTTAAATGTTCATGTCAATATTTCGTATTTTATTAAGTGATTCATAGAGGCACGAGGTGAGATATATATTTTTTAGATTCTTTTAAAAAATATCTTGTTTCTAAATTCCTAGCAAAAAAATTTAAACTACGTGTATGACTTCGGTAACTTATTGCTTTAAATCCCGATAAAAGAATTGCAAAGATATTCACAGGCTTACAACAAAAGGTATTAAACTTCTTGTTTCTACAACTTTGCGCCAAATAGCCCAACAACGGCAGACAGTAAAGATTTGGTAATGCTCTTTATTTGCATTCTAGATTTTTATCGTTTTAGTGGTTTTTCGAATTTTTATCTTACTTAAGTGTTTATCTGACAAAAGCTATTTTTGCGTTTGCTTGCCTATAGCTATTCTAAAGCGAATGCTTAACCTATTGTTCTCAAACCTAAATAAGCCTGTGCCGTAGGGATAAAGAAAAACATCTTTATTTATAAAGAAACTTATTTTTCAGTTGGGCAATATTTTCCAGCCTAATACGTTCAAAATTGACATTCGGTGTGTTGAAAAGCTGCGGGTAAAGAGTAGGCAAAGAATGTCTGCGTAAAAACATTTTCGATATGATGACACATTGGTGTCGCTTTGTTGTTCCACTCATTGGAAAAAAATCCGCATTTAACGTTTTGAAGTGGCACGACCTGTATATTATTTTGTATTTTTGTGGGTTGCTAAGTTTCTATCTCTTTATATTTAACAACATTTTGCTTTTAGAATGCTACAAGTTTCTATTACTACCAATTAAATAGGTGTTTAAAACATATATATTTACAGTTAAATCATTCAGGTCAACAAGTAAGTTAAAGCTTTAGAATTATAACTTTATTTTACTTTTAAAGCTTTAGACTATGCAACTTAATCATTTCTTGTTTTAGTGACGTAATGTAAAAGCAAGCGTTATATTAATTATTGTGATGAATTTTTAATTAGGTGAAGTAGGGAGTTTTATTCTAAGCACTGGTGTTTATTAGCTAAAGAAAAGAGGGGAAATTGGTATGATAAATGCAACTTAACGTCGCTCTTGCTTATTAACTCTGTGCCGTTATTTTTCAGTCTCTGAAAAATAACATTGCTGTTGATCTGCAATTGTATTCTTGCCAAGAGGCAGCATTAGTTTAGAGTGTCATGATTGTATTCTTTTATATTTTCGCAAAATAAACACCAAATAAGTTATTTAGCCAGAGCAATAAAAAATGTACCTTGTGGTTTTTGCAGTTAGTCTGTATTTTGGCGCTAAACGTTACAAATAAAATATTTGTTTAAATTAGGTATGGGCAACCTTTTACATGTTGCGGGCCAAACATTATTATGCAAATACGTTTAGCGGTGGGCTTAACAGTGGTTTTTTGATATCGGTGATCGCTGCTACTGTTATCTAAAAGTAGCTGCTACTGAAAACAGTGATATTATCACTTTTACGGGAACATGCTAAATTTTCATAAATAAAGTCATAGTTAACCTTGTTAAAATTGAATGAAGAAAAAATATATTATTTTTAAATAAATTCTGTCATTTAATATACATAAAATTTAAATATTAATTTACATTAGTCTATTAGTAAATGTATCCAAAAAAATAACGGACATTACATGAAGTATATCAAATATCTTAATTTATAGCTTTGATCATATTTTTTAGGCAACCCATTCGCGATAGATTTATTGGCAAACCAAATTGATAAAAAAATAGTTTTCATCCGGTAAGCAAGCCAATTCGCATCCCGTTTCACAAACGTAAACATGCATAATCACCATAAGCATAAACGAAAGAGGTTAGAATTACTGAATCGCAATCACAATCACCGTCCAGCGATCGCAGTCGCCGTTTAATGTTGTGGTTACGGGCAGCGCCACCTCTGCGAACTGCGAATATTAAAGAGTGATTTTGTCACTGCTATCGCCAGGCGCAAGTAGCAGCTACCAAAATGATTTGTTAGTAACCGGTGATTGGTAGGTAGTAGCGACTGAGATCGTAATCACACCTCTAAATACGTTTGCGGGGCGGGTTTAAAAGTACTACATTTTAAAGTAGTGTTGTGGTGTTCATAATTTTTTGCGATAGTCACAAAGCAAATAGACGGCACTAGATCAGTTCGCTAGGATTTCGCTCGTCGAAGTTATCACTTCGGTAGCTCACTTAGAACTGAACTAAAATTCGAGCCATTCACCGTATTGGGCCTATATTAAAATTAAATTACACTACTTACTCAAACTCACGGTGTCAAGTGAGCGAGCAAGCGGAGTGGCGGCGATCATCAAAGAGTGAGACACACAAAACGTTCTCAACATTTCTACACTTTCTGATGATCGCCGCCACTCGGCTTTTTCGCTCACCTAATTCCGTAAGTTTGAGTAAGTAGTAATTTAATTAAATTTTTTGTAATTGAATTTTTAAAATGCCTCGTCGCGGGCCGAATCAAATCATACAGCGGGCCCGATGCGGCTAGCGGGCCGGCGGTTGCCCATAAATTGTTTAAATTTTGTAAACTTGTGGCACTTAAGTTTTATTTTAAAAAGTGTTTCTTAAAAAGGTGAAAAAAGGGTAAAAATTGGTAAAAATTAATCCAGGTAAAATAGTAACAACTTAACGTCGCTCTTACTTATTAACCTTTAATCTGCAATTGTATTCTTGCTAAGAGGCAGCATTATTTTAGAGTGTCATGATTGTTTTCTTTTCGTCATGTAACAAAATAAACACCAAATAAATTATAATGGTAGAGCAAAAAAATGCACTTTAAGATTTTTAGCAGTCAGTCTCTATCTTGGCGATAAACTTTACAACTAAAATATTATTAGTTTTAAATTTGTAAAATTGTGGTACTTAATAAGTTTTATTCAAAGCATCTGTGTTAAGTAGAAAGGTAAAAGAAAGAGTGAAAATTTATTCAGAAACTTGTTAAGTAAAGCTTTCGGAAAACAGCGAGCGCGACGTGACGTTAGTGCGACATAAGCGTGTCATGTTATATGAAAACACGTCCATGACCGCCAGGCGGTACCGCGACGTGGCAAGGATTTAATATCAATAAAGAGTATTACAATGTGTTCTACTGCGTTTGTCCGCAGCTTAAAGACTGCTTTAAAAAGCTTTAACATTTGTGATGAATGTAAATAATTTGGTGTCAAGTTGATCTTCTTTTTAGGTCATGCTTATACGTGTATGTATAATGTATTCTGTTGGTGTAAATGGGGCCGCTAAAACTAGCCTTCTTTCACTGTAACCTAGATATATCATTTAGGGATACCCTACTCTAGTTATTTTAATTATTTTCTAAACTCATCGCAAAGTTAAAAATGTTTCGTGGAGCAAGCTTTTTTATATATTCTAGAGTTAAAAAATGCTCCTTTCAGATATTTTAGCATTTGCCGTGATAGTTCCATGCATTGACATAGTATATAGATATAAATAGTGCCACTTTAAAACGCGAAATTTTTATATACAGGGTGTCCCAACTCAATTTATATCTCAAAAAACTTTTCCCCTGTACAAGAAACAAAAATAAACCTAATATGAAAAATGTTTATTTGGATACTCTTTTACTGACAGTACCAGTTAATATACAAAGTGTCTCAAAAAACAGTCAGTATTGTCAAGTAGGTTTTTCAAATAAAACACCCTGTATATTTTAGCAAATTTTGACTCTGTAATTAATTTACATCTAAAATGTATAACACACTATACGTCAATTATTGCTGTTTTTTGAGATATCAACACTATGCTGTTATACTGATTGACAATTAAATGTGGAGAAAGAAAATATTATTTTGGTTTAATTATTTTGGAATTATTTTGTCACTCTTCAAGTGACAAATAACATAATACTACGTAATTAATTACTAATCATTGTGGAAACTACTTATAAGTAAGTCAGTTTAATTTACTTTTGATACATATTTACTTACTTAACCTAAAAACCCGTCATAATTGACATATTGCTGTTTTTAGTGCAATTTAGTAAAAATGTGTCTAAAATAAACTAAATTGCTGACATACCTATTAGTAGTTTTTACAATGTAAAACAAAATATGTTTTTGAGACACCCTGTATAATAAGTAATACTGTCAATAAAAAAAATGTATCTGAATAAACAGTTTTTATTCGTAGTTACTTTATGTTTACAATACAGGGGCAGAGTTATTTCGTGTATAAATAGAGTTGGGGCACCCTGTATCGACATTCTTTGCCTAATCTCTACTCGCTAGTGTTCAAGACACTGAAATTCAACTTTAACTTAGCTGACAGGTGTTTACTCATCTCTCGCTTTCTCTCTCTCTCTCTCTCTTTCTATCTCTCTCTCTCTCTCCATCTCTTTCTATCTATCTCTCTCTCTCTCTCTCTCTCTCTCTCTCTCTCTATCTCTCTCTCTCTCTCTTTCATTTAAAGTAATAAGTACCTGCGGAAACCGTGTCCAGAAAGTAAGTAATCCTGAAGGTACTTGCACACATGTACACTTTTTGTGGCGCAACTTTTTATAGTTGCGATTGAAAGATAAATCTGATTTTTGACTTTGGCCTGGAGTAAAAGACTAAAAATGGCGTAAAAATTACATAGGAAAATTGTTTTAAATACATTATAAAATGCAATTGTCCCAAAGTTTTACACAGACGGACTCAAATACCAAACAGTATCAAAAATTGTAACAAGAGCTAGTGCACCGAGCCGCTAATATAATGTGTTTTAAAGTTCCTTCTTGCGGGTATTTATTTTAATTTAATTTTTTCCATTACTGC
Organism: Listronotus bonariensis; assembly: GCA_014170235.1. Classification (NCBI taxonomy): domain Eukaryota; kingdom Metazoa; phylum Arthropoda; class Insecta; order Coleoptera; family Curculionidae; genus Listronotus; species Listronotus bonariensis. Next base: position 451,704 of record JACEGR010000003.1, read on the forward strand.
TTTTGTCATAAAAACTCTAGAATGTAAAAATAATTATTACTTTTTTAATTGGTAATAAACCACAATTTAAAAATAAGAAATTTTATACTTAAAAGCACTTAAAATAATTGAAGAAATAACTGGAAAATATATTAAATATTAAAATAGCATGTGGCTTTCCGTGACTTTAATGATTCTATCTATAAAAAATCCAATATATCATTAATAATAAATAACTTATCATTAACGAGTATATAATGTATTAGTAAAAGTTTACAATAATAAAAACACTTACAATAATAATAATAAAAAAATAATGTGTTATTTTGTTTTTCAAAAAATAAATTATGGAACAAAAGTTTTTTTTTCTTGTTACCATTAAATATCGATATTGTCAGGTATTTATAGTTAACGTGTCGGTGTTATAAAATCTTAATTTTCTTTGGTATAAGTTAACAAGAATAACAGTGACAATAAGGGGGTCCAAAAGGTACATTTTTATGCATTTTTTTGAGGACACCGTCAATATTTTGTTGAATTAACTTAATGGCACAGAAAATATAACATTAAAAGAATATTGTGAAAAAATTTTCTTATTTTTTTTTAATACGACAATGATGGCAATTATTGGGAAGCTTCTTGAAAAATAGGGCAAATTGCGGTGACCATTATATCTCTGTGCGGGATCAAGTAAAATAAAAAAAAATAAGTTTTTTCGTTAGATAATCTCGGCTTCCCGAGGTAACGCTGGAAGGGATTTTTTAAAATTTTAATTTTTTCTTTTTGATAGCACTTTAAATTAAAACACGCAATTTTTAAAATATTAGTCTATGTGTTTTTATTAAAATTAGAAATATTGACAAACCTTAAAAAAATCTCCAGCATTACCTCGAAAATTATTCAAAGAAATAGTGGTAAAAATTTTAAAAGATCAGTGCAGTAGTTTTAAAGTTATAATGGTTACCAATTTTAAAAACGTGAGTTTTGGAAAAAGCGCTTTAAAGTTAGCTTAGTATGTGTAGCAATGGTATGTTTTCAACAATACTACCGCCTTGGATTTTCATCGTCTTTCATTTCTAAGCGATACACGACGTTTCGGATGGTGTTATTACTTGCAACGGTTGGAGACAGAACATCGTGTATCAGTTAAAAATAAAAGACAATGGAAGCTCAGGGCAGTAATATTAATAAAAACGTCTAAGCCATTTGATCCACACATATTACACAGTTTAATGGGGCCAATCCTATATTCTTAAGATTACTGTTTTATTATAGAAATTTCTTTAAACCTTAAACACTAGTTTTTAGTTTCATATTAATAACGACCGTTGTCGTACTTAAATAATATACAGGTTGTTTATTTAAATAATTACCACTTAGTTATCTACAAAAAGAGACAGATTAGAGAAAATCGTGGAAACACGTCCAAATATGTATTGAGGAGCAACGTTTTTCTCAAAAAAATTTACGGCGCTTCTTCAAGCCCCTAGCCATCAGGGTCCCCAAACCAAAATTCTTAAATGGAAAAGGGGGGGTAAAGCAATACATCATTTTAAATTTCCTGACGAGTACTTTATATCCCTGGAATATAAAGCCAATATATACTACCACAAAATGGCGGAACTTTAAAAATTGCCCAAATCGGTGATTGAGAAGGCCATATTTTCGAAACTAATAAGTAAAATGTACTTTATGGGGTATTTTCTTAAAGCTAATGGTGATACTAGTGATAATATACAGGGTGGGATAAAAAGTATATATACCTACCCCTTCCAATTTAAAAATTTTGGGGTGGAGGCCCTGGTGGCTAAAAACAATTTTTAATAATAATAATGGGATTATATAAAAAAAATCTTTTTATTTCCTAGGTGTAATTTAATTTATATATTTTTCTTTTAAGATATAATTTAGGGGTTTTTAAACTAAGTTAAACCCATAGATTGAAAGGATTACAAGTATCTAATAAAGGCTGTTTTATTTTTGTTAAACAGAGGTCGGGTAAGATCCGATATCACTTAGAGTGAAATAAAGGCATTTGTCAGTTGCTTCCTTATTTATTAAAGATAAAACTGTAACGTAAGTCACAATTTATTAGCTTAACGGAAAGGTGCGTGGAACAGGATCAACTGGGATAAAAGAACATCTTGATTCGGAACCCTTGATAGGGTATACGTTCAATAAGATCAGTGCAAATAGAGGGAAAAAAGTTCATAATTAAAATAATATACAGTGAGGTCGCCTGGGTTAAAACAAATTCAATTTAAATTCAGTAGTTCGTTTTTGAAAAATGATTAAATAATGTCAATTCCTATTTTTGGGAGCGGTTATTTTCATGGTAGATTTATGTATACTGATTGGCCCAAAAATTAGCTATGACCTACGACTTTATTTTTTTAAAATAAAAACTCCTTTTTTAATACTTTTTAAATACTCCAATAAATTCACACTACACTTACCCACATAAAATTCGGGACAACCAAAATTTAGATCATATTTAAAGTTTGATAACGTTTTCTTTCATAGTCCGATTTCATTTTTTTTTCAAAATGTAGATAAATTGTTTTGTTTTTAATTAATTTTATTCAATTTTAAAAAATACAGTTTGCATCTTAAAATATACAAGAAAATGAAAAAGTATATTTTTTCTTTTAAGATTGTAACACTCTAATGAGTAATTTTGCAATGTAAATTACACTAGATATGCTTTTCTGCAAAGTTTAATTCATTTTTAACATTTTATTGTTTTATTTATCTCGGTATCGTATTCGGTTTAAGAGATCTGAATTTTTGAAGTAAACATTACACTTTTTGCAACAATTATTGAAAACACTCTATTTTTAATGGAAACATGAAAGTAGGGGTTTTAAAAGTAAGTACCCCGTGCTACCTCCTCTAGCTTAAAAACTTATTCCAAATATAACTTTTAAACTGTTGCCAGAGTACCAATAATATTTGAGCCACTAAATAGGAATGCTTCTTTTATAGGTAAACGGCTGTTCAGTAAGTCAGAATTATACAGGGTGAAAAGATTTTTTTTCATTTAATGTACGCATTTTTAACACTGGTGACAAATTCGACATTTTGCTTTGACCGTTTAATTTCTTTATTATTTTTGTGCAAAAAAGAGGTATACCTTATTTGAATCGATATATTGAACCGTTTCTCATACCAAAATCGCATTTTAAATCCAGCCATAACCAGCATTTTATATGCAATAAAAATTCAAGTTTTTTGATAAAAATCATTAAAATGTGGTAAATTATTAAAAACGATGCTTGTGCGCCCCTAAAATCATATAATACAGTAAGAACTTTTCTATATTTTAAAAATTTTCTAAAATAAATTTTGTATTACTTGCAAATGCTGGTATGTCTGATTTAATTAGGATATATCTTTTTTTGTACCAAAATAATACAGAATTCAAACGGTTAAATCAAAATGTCAAATTTGTCACAGTATTAAAAATGCATACAATAAATAAAAAAAATGGTTACACCCTGTAATTTCGTCCTTGCGAACAGCCGTTTACCAATGGAAAAAGCATTACCATAAGGGTATTTAGTAGTTCAAATATCATTGGTACTGTGGCAACAGTTCGAAACTTCTAATTTAAACACGTTTTTATACCAACTTTAAGGGTACTAACGAAGCGCAATAAATTTGGTTTACATGAGGTACCAACATTATTTTGGCTCACTTTACCACCCCTACCATTTTTGACCTTACTTTTTCCCGAAAACCCTGTATAAATTTACTTTGATTAAAGCCACAGCCAAAAGTAAAAATTGACGTGTTCCATCGTTTTTTTTTTAATCTACCCGACAACAATGTAATTTATGTTTATTATTAATCACATAAGATTTTAAAAAAATTAGGTAAGTTAAAACATACGCGTGACAGTAGATCTGTAAGATATGGTTTAGTTTTATTTAACAATTTTTTTAATTTAGTACCTTTTCTGCTACGACAAGTTTTAAATGGCTTTATGCGGGCGTCTGTTCTGGACATATAAAATTACCCAGATCATTTTGACCAAATACCGTTTTTTTGGTTTTTGTTAAAAATATACATTAAATATGAAATTATAATTTAATAAAGAGATCTTATATAATGTGCATTGTGCATTTGTGCATGTGCATGTTAAAAATGAAATTTATTTTAGGTAAAGAGTGTTAGATATAATAATATTATTCAGAGATCAAATTTTGGTTGCCCTTAGTTAAAATAAACTATAAATAATGGTTCTTATTTACAGTGGGCGTTCAAATCCAGGTAACATTTAAATTATTTGGTATTTTTTAATAGAAAATTAAAAACCTTAGTAGGACAACATTAATCAAATTATAGGCAAAAAATGATAGATATAAATGTAAAACTTAGAGCTAGGCGCCTTTTAAAAAGTACATGGAAGGTGGGGTCTTGTGACACATCATTTTAATGCTTCTAAAGAGTACCTTATAACCCTGGAATATCTTTACCTACTACAAATTGGTGGAACTTTAAAAACTACCTGAATACTCAATTTGTATGGCTATATTTTCGTAACTAATAAAGTGAGATATATTTAATGTGGTATTTTCTTAATGGTCTTTTTAAATATTTTTTATGATGGTGTTATAATACACAGGATGTTCCAGTAAAAAGTATATAGTTTTTGTCCTACCCTTTTAATTATCATCAATATAATAGTTAAGCAAATTCGTGCGTCCAAGATATATTTTTTTCTTAACATTTCTTAGATGTGTCACTTTAACATAGGTATAAACATAAATCTATAATTTAAAGTGCAAGTTAAATCTTCTTAAAAGTTTTATAAACCATAAGGTTTAGGGTCAGTATAAGTTCAGTATGCGTAGAAAATATTACCCACTTAAATATAGCTACCTTAAACTCCGACACTAAAGTCAAAGTCACAGTCACAGCTGTGACTTTGATAGATTCATAGTAATAGCAAACTAAATTTAAAACAATAGTGACCCAGAAGATCCGCAAAAATCTTAATTGTCGCATATTTTGCTCTTGCGAAAAATGTAATTAATATTTTAATTTTATAATTTTGTGGACTTTAAAAGTTCTTTCATTATCCTTATTGTAAAAACGTGTTTTTAATTTAATATTTAAAATAAACCATTATACACTTTTTCTTTTCCAAACCTAAAAAGATACAAAAAACATATTCGTTATATTTTCGCTAGAAAATACAGGATTTTGCCATTACGAAAGCTAGTTAAAATGGTTTTTCGTTTCTTGTCCGTTTTTGGTTTATTTATAATTAAACAACACTAGGACAAAATTTTATTTTTAGTCTTTTAACACATTAGATATGCTGGAAAATAAATTTTTATAAAAACTTATAAACCTATTAAAACGGTTGATTAAATAAAAGGGGTTACCATTACTAAACGCGTTATATTTCTAATTCCCTCTTAAAGACGTATTAATAGAGAATTATTGCAACATGATAAGCTCGGGAATTATTAATAACGACCTTATTTAAATAGTGCTTGTACCGCAATTTAGAGTTATTGCAAATTATGTTGTTAATTATAATTAACCTAAAAAAAAGGAAAAAGATTTTAGTGGATTTTCTTTATTGTTTTGTGCTGAAGGAATTAGTTTAACACAATTACAGAAATACATTTAAAAAAGCAAGGTTTTAAGTATTTTACTTCTAAAAAGCTTTTCGACTGTGGTCGGCAGCGTTCAGTTAGCCGAACAGTTCAGTTAAAAAAATAAGACCAAAATAAGGCGACCTGATCCCGACATAAGTAAGCCAGGCACTATACTTATTAAGGGAGTCCTTATCCTACTTTCAATCTGCGCAAGCTCAGATGTCAAAATAAGGCCATTATTATTAGTGCTTGGCCTTATTTCACTGCTAATGATTTCTAATGTGTCTTATGACTCAATATAATAAAGAATTATGGTTATAACAAAAACTAAAACAATTTTTTAGGGGAACTCATTTGTGTAAAATTTACTTGTTCAAAGGTTATCCCCTTCCCTCACCAACACAAACGTCAAAAGTTCAAATGGGAAGGAAGTTCAAATGATACCTTATCTTGAAGGTTATAAATTCTCTGTTTAAAGGTCTTTGGTTTTTTAAATCGGTTCAGTAGTTTCAGAAAAAATCACTCTAAATACCGGGGTATATAGCAAGTGGTTACCCCTGTATGCAAATTCAGTTGTTTTATATTACTTTCGGTTTAGCCGGAATGACCTAAACTTCCCTATTTTAAATGAGACACCAGTATATTTTTTTACTAATTGGAATATAAAATAACGTTTTAAGTATAATGACATTACATTTGCATTTATGGCACTTAGATTAAAAATTAAAACTAATATATTTAGAGGGTAGATGTCAAAAATGTGGCAAATTAAGTGTCATTGTACTCAGCAACTCATTTTCTATTCATATAAACAAAAATATACCGGGTGTTTTATTTAAAATAAAAAGGTTTGGTCACCGGCTAAATCTAAAGTAATGTAATATAAAACATTGCATATTTATGTGATATACCTACGTACCTACGTGTTTTGATTTTTAAAATAAAAGGTATAGGGGTGAGCCACTCGCTAAGGACGTCAGTATTTAGGGTGAATTGTCTCAAAAAACTACTAACCTGATTAAAAAAAAACTTAAGCCTGTTAAAGGGCAAATTTAAAACCATTTAAGATAAGGTATTACTTGACCCCTTCTTCCCATTTTTGAACTTTTTTGACGTTTGTGTTGATGAGGAGAGGGGATAACCTTGAACAAATAAATTCTGAAACAAAAATGTGTGCCCCTAAAAATAAAATTGACGTGTTTTAGGATTTTCTATACGTATCCAAATAACCGAATTATTAAGAGTGGCTCGTTTTAATTGGAATGCACTGCATATATTTTACTAACCAGATCTAACCATGACCCCCAATGTGACAGTTTTGCATTAACATCTGTCAAAGGAATCAAATAACACGTCTCTTTGCTTTTTAGTGTAGTCTCTAGTTAATGAATTAAGCCAGGGCAATCGTAGTTAGTAAACACAGCCATGCACGTAAATATTTCATTTATTTGCAGATGGCGCTGTATAGGGCGCGTGCCTCGTAGTTTATAGAAACCCGTAATGTAAAATCGAAAATTTAAAGTAAACGTATAGATTCCGTTGCGCGGGAGTGGTGGCTTTTTTATAATACTAATTATTAAATTAGTATTTTACTGGTGACTCACGGACCCTTAAAAGTTACTTACATACCTTCAAACAAGTAAAGGTAATTTAAGCGTGTTAAAAATAGTATAGAACCCAAAATTATTCAGTATTGTTAAAAATGTTTTTATAAGCAATTAACTTAAAGCAAAACTGAAAACTCTAATAATTTCAATAAAAGAAGTGTGCGTACCGAAAATTTGATTATATGGTGTCGCTTTAAACCGATGTAATGAGTGACATCCATTTGCAAGCTGTCCTATCTAGTTTGTCATCGCCAGAAACTAATTTGCTGTTAGTCTATGTACCCTAAACGCGACCCTAAAACACCTTATTTATTGCTTGATTCCTTTATTTTTTATTGAAAACCAGCATTAGGTACAAAATTAATGCTTTTTAAGGGTCTCAAAAAAAGGTTATAATTAAAATATATTGTTTTCTGTAATTAAACGAAAAAAAAAAAAGAAAGATTTTATTTTACAAAACCGCAAATGCACATTAAAAAGCAAGCAACTACCTAATTTAATTATTAACATACAGTTTGTCAAAAAAGTTTAAAAAGGCTTAAATATATCTTAGATTTTTGAACCAAAATGGACGAAATTCGGTACTGCATGGTGAAACCATACTCTGAGTACAGTGTTGATATCGGCGACTTTACCAGTTTTTAAATTTAAATAAAATACCCATTTTTTATTATTGGATTTGCATTGTTTTTTCTATACAATGGTATGAAAGAAGATTTTTTTCTTTAAGTATTTTTAGCAGAAAAAATGTTTAATTTAGTAAAAACAATTGATGTAGAGTGCATAGGTATTACCTTTAACATCTTGCAAATTTTAAAAAGTAAAATTGATAAAATAAACAATAATACTAATTATTAACAACATTTTAAATACATACAAGATTATAAACAGAAAAATTCTGCCTATTTTTTTAATAAAGCATTCTGACATTTAGAAACTCATATTAAACTAGGTGGTTTTATGTCAAAACTGACGAGGCACCAGTTTAAAAGATGCAAGATGTAAAAGGTTATACAACACCCACGTACTTTAAACCCATTATTATTTTTACTAAATTAAACATTATTTTTGCTTTTAATACTTAAAGAGAAAAATTGCACCTTAATATAATTGTACAGCAAAAAACAGCGAAAATATAATAATAAAATAAAAAAATAGTTATTCATTTAAATTTAAAAGATCTGGCCATATCACAGAACATTAAATTATAAATAATAATATATATTAAAATAATTTACCCTGGAATACCAAACTTTGTCCAATTTGGGTAAAAAATTTTGAGATAGTAGATATGGACAAACTGTATAAAAAAACTTAATTATTTTAAGATGCTTTTTGTATTGTGCTTTTACTAAAGTCTGTTAATTTAAAAATTATTTAATTTATTTTTAGGTAAAACTCAGCTATTTATTTTGCTTAAAGAAATCCTTAAGTACCTTCAGATAAATTGGTCGCCTTTCCTTTAAAGCTACGACTTCACATACAATTAAATCGATTGCCGCACATTTTTTCTTAATTAAACAGGGTGACGAAAAGCTCGACAAAAGAAAAGTTGAACAGTGAGAATAGGCAGACAGATCTTAAAAAGAATCTAGAAATAAAGCCAGTGATTAATATTGAATAGGGAAACCAGCCCGCAAAACTAAGTTTCTGGATAATTTGAAGTTAAAGAATTTGCTAAATGGATTTCTAAGAAAAAAAAATATCTAAAATTATTTGTGTTTAGTAAATTATTGCTGACCCTAAAATTAAAGCACTATTTTTATTTATTTTTATTAAAACATTTTTTCCACTTATCCTTTACTTAAAGGTGTTTAGGTTCTGCAAGATAAAAAGTTATTTTTTCTTGTGCTTGGTATTTTATAAAATATTTAAATCGGATAAAACACATTTAATTCAGGGTCAAGCTTTAAAATGTTTGGATGATTTTGAATATATGTAAATTGTAAATGCAAACTAACATTTTGTCATTATAATTTTTAAAATCTTCGTTTTACAATAATTACAAAACAGCTTAAATGCTACTATTAAGTACCATTCCATAGGTAATACACTTAAATAGGTTTTAAAAATTTTTATTGTTTGCTGTTCTTCTATGACTTTCACCACACATTTCGAATTCCCTCACCAAAAGTAAAATACACAATGAAATCCATAAAAGAACTGTTTATATCGTCTTTAAATTATTTATAGGGTTAATTATTAACTGTTTTTACTTCTATTGCTATCATGCTTTTAACCCTAAATAAGAAAACCCGATTTTATTATATTTTTCTAATCTCAAAATTATGAAAAAAAATATTTGAAAATATTTTTACCCATAATCAAATTAGCAGTAATACAAGTAAATATTTGTTGTCCTTTTTCTTATTGCAACGGTTATAGGGTAACGCTTTAAACAAAATATTTTAAAATTTATTGCCCAATTTTTGTATTGTTAACCTTACTTTTTTTTTTTCACCCTTTCGGGGTCATCCCACCTAGGTCCGACGACCGCCCCCTAGGTGGTGCACTGCAGCCTGAAGGCTTATTGTACCTTGACCCCTACTCCTTCTCATTCACACACCATTCATTCCATAACTTGGATGGTTGTTGCTCGGTCCGCTTCCCCGAGCAGAAACACCGCGTGCCGCTGCCCAAAACACCGCTGTCGCCGGACACCCATCCAAATTATGAGCGCGCATTCCACTGCTTAACTCCGGAGATCGACGCTCGCCGATACAACCGAAGCCGCCACAAGCGCGCCTTACTTAAAATTAACCATTTTTTTACTTTGCTAACTACAATATGGTTTAAGGTTTAAAATAAGAAGAAAAACGCGAACTAGAAAGCAATTTCGTTTTATCCTATTTTTTGTAACGTTTATTATTTATGCCAGTTTTAACTTTAAATATAAATTAGTTTATACAAAGAAGGGTAGATCATGAAATTTTTTTAACCGACCCTAGATGGATATAAAAACCAATATTAATTTTCCTTCAAACTGTATTAGTTCTTGTACTCTTTAAATACGCCCCCGGTTAATAAAAGCAAAAATTAAAATTTGCCGACGTCAACATTTTCGGTATGTCATACTATGAAGTATTATAAACAGAATAGAACTAACTGCATATGGTAGTAATGCGAATAATAATTTAACAAATATGTGAGGACTGCTGAAAATTAAAAAGTGGTTTTTGATATAAAGTTATTTATCTAAAAGTTTTTACTTTGCAATTTATTAATTATGTTTTAAATGTGTTTAAAATTAAATAAATTATAATTTACGTACACTAATATAAATATAACATAGTTTATAGTTAAAACTTTTATAATTAATAAGTAGAAAAGGCGCAGCTAAAATTGTAGGGCATATTAAAAATTGTGGTAATAAAAACTGCGTTTTAATTTGGGGTTCCTCATGTATTTTCAGACTCTAAAAAACAAATGCGTAAAGTTGAAAGTTAATAATATGATTTTATTTAAAAAAATTAACTTTTTTTTATTATTTTTTTGTGCAGAATAGGCGCTAGAAATACTGCTATAAGCACGGGTTTAAATAATTACGACACTATTAAGATTAAGCCAATTAAAATTGCTAGAAAATACCATAAGGTAATTTAACGGTATTTGATTAAAATTAAATAGTCGCAACGCAATAAATTTACTAGGCAATTACTAATTAAAAACGAGATTAGGAACTGCACAAACACTTATTAAAGGTGGCATTACGAAGTAAATAATCTATTGTTAAAAGTAATTTCATAAATGGGAAAAGTTTGTAGGTGCGCCAATGATTGAAATGGTTTTACACCTGGGAAATCAAAGGCAAAACAAAGCAAAAATCAACCGTTGTCTAAAAACTGTTTTAGCCATAAAGCATGGAGGATTTTAGTCATTTCACTTTAGATGGCCATTATAAAAGAGACCAAATCCTGGATATTTCCGCATTTCTTTTTATCTTTCTTTTAAGGAAGTTATATTATAAATCTCTGTATGTCTATACAGTAGACTCGGCGAAAAAATGGATTTTTTTTTGAAAAAATATATCAAAACGATAATATTGTTTAAGGTTACGAGAGGTTCGTGGTCGTAAAGGTTTAAGCCCTTAATATTAATAATTAGAGGTTTGTCTCTTTTCATTTGGATTTTTTATGTGCAAATAGCACCTTCATTTTCGCCTCAAAGCTGCCAAACATTTGAGCTAAAAAATATCTGCACACATTCTTTTAGAAAATTAAAGTGCTCACAAAAGCGTAATTTTATTAGGTTTGCTAGACAAATCTAAAATCTAAAAAATTTTTTTAACTTGAGTATTTGAAAACGGCTTACCTGGCGAAAATTTTCAAAAAGATGTTTTTGTAGGGAATTTAGTTTTCTAAAGGTATATGTGCAAATATTTTTACGCCAATAGTTAGGCAGCTTTAATGTTAACATGATGGTGCAAATAAAACATCTAAATTGGGGAGGATAGACCTTTAAATATGTATTAATATTAAGGGCTCAAACTTTGATGATATATTTTTTTGTCAACTTGAACAATATTTTTGATATATTTATCAAAAAAAGTCAAGTTTTTGGCCCAGGGTACTTTATAATATACTTTTAATAAAAAAATACAGTAAGGATATTAAAAGAGTTCCCCCGTCCTTTATCTTTTGAATGGGATAAGATATTGAGATCGGGTAAAATTTTGATAAAATGGTGTCACACAAATTTACCCGGTCTTACAATTTTGACCCATTTAAAAGTTAAGGAGAAGAGAACTTTTAAAAACAGCAAGTTATGTACAAATTGGAGCTAAACTTCACGCGCTTGTAACTTTAGAGGCACTGGGTTCATGTTACACAAATTTTATATGATCTCGATATCTTGTCTTATTTAAAAGATAAAGAAAGAAAACTCATTTAATATCTACCCATTTTTTCGGCATCGTCAGTTTGTTGTTCTAATATGAAATTCTACAATAAAAATTATTCTTCGTTATTTGTTCTTTAATTATATAAAAATTTTACCATGCCGAGAAATAGTTTCTATTTATTTACGCAAAAACCGTACATCAAATAAAAAAGTCAAGAGATCAGATTTGTTCTAAACTAAACGGGAATTAAAAAATATATATATTTTAGAAAAATGCAGTGGCGTATCATTTTTTTTAAATATTTACCTAAAACCCCTCATGCACGACAATGGTAAATATATATTTTTTTCTAGTATTCTAAAAAATGTCTTATTATACAAAGAGTGCGTCTCCCAAATTTTTTATAAATATCTGAAAGGGCATTAAAGTTATTATAAAAAAAAATATAAAAAAAATTAACACCCTGTATTTTAAAAACAAAGATTTTTATGGAATAGGTTCATATGAAGTTTTGTTCTAATTTTTTGGTGAAAAATTATCTTTGTTTAAAAAAATGAAACCACTAAGTGAGGCCAAATAGTATCCATAACCAGCATAAAAGAATTCAAAATTTAAAGATAAACAATTTTAACGTTAGTAAATAAAAAAATGACGATTTTCAATAAGAAAAACACAAGTGGCTATTTATTTTGAGGCAAATAATTGTTTATTTCGTAATTTTTGTTATTTAACCCTTTTGCCTATGGGTACTTTTAGAAGAAATTAAAGGGTATCTCCGGATTTTACCTTTATTAATATAATACCAATTGTTTATGATTTAGTTAAAATCTATTTTTTACACTTAAATAAAGCAATAAAAATCTACTTTTGTTTATAATAAGCTTAAAATTATAAAATATTACCTAAAAAACCTATTTTTCCAAAATTTAATTAACAATGTGGTTAACGTAACTACAAAATAATTTACATTAAAATGTTCACTAAATAAGCAAGAAAATGCAGGATGGCATATTGCTGTGGAATTAAGCACAGGATTATCTTGACATCCTGGTGTGCCACACATTGGGACGTGTAGTTTCCCTTACCACAACTCGAATAATTAAAGCTGGGTTCTATTTAGCTTTTACTGCGGAGTTCTGCACTATGACTTTTTAATTTGTGTCTTAGGTACATTTCTAATTATACGGTTAAACATTTAAAATGTCTTGTAACCCTTATTCATAAGGGCTTGTGCAAGTCGTTTACCTACAAAATTTAAATCGTTTTCATAAAACTCTTACAAAGTACAGGGTTGTTTTAAGTTGGTACTTTCCTTTTAATACTGTTTAAAATGCAAGAAAATTAGAAAATTTTTCAAATAAAATTATGTTGAAAAATGCTTTAGTTCCGAGATACAGGGTGCCTTTTTTATCATAACTTTTTTACCACTTCAGATATTTTTACAAAATTTGTTACACTTCTTTTAACTACAACATTTAATTTTTTGCTGTAAAAGTTAAGAAAAAAATTACCAGTGGCGTTCGGACAAGATTTGTTTTAAATTTTTTAAAGAACACATAGTTTGGTGCTTTTTCTTTGAATTAATCGTAACCTACGTAATTTATAAAGGCCCGCAGGATATGGTCACGTTTTCTTTGGTGACGTGGGCACCCAGGTGCTGACTTTTCGGTGAAATAGTAAACCAGTATTGTTATTAAAACATTGTGTAAATTGATTTTATTAACCTAGTAAACTAAAAGGACCCTTTTAGAATAGTGTTTAGTGTTTATTGGTGATTTTCGTTGCGATTTTTACTTTGATACAAATTAGACAAAAACAAATTTTACATATAAGCAGTTGCATACCGACTTTTTCTTCAAAAAATATGAATAAAAACCGTGTTCAAACGCCACTGGTATTTAAAAAAATTTAACATTAAAAAATGTAATGCAATGGTCAAAAAAGTGTATCAACTTTTTGGAAATATCTGGAGAGGTAGGAAATTAATGTTAAAAAGAAATTTTTTTCTTAAAATTTTAACACACTGTATTAAAAAAAAGTATTTATATATGTATCATAATAAAATTAAAAATGTTACTTGGGGAAAGCTCTAAAGTAGCAGTTATTTGTACAAAGTCTGTGATGGCAGTGCCGCGTTTCGGTGTATAAATATTGCTAACGATTTTAAGAAACAACTAAGTTAAACAATAAAAACCCGGCATTCACGATACCTAAAATTTGGCTTTATTTAATCTTTTGTGACTTTGTTTAAGATTTAGATCTTGAAAATATCACAATATATAAGAAGTCCTCTGCTTTTATTTTACCTTGGCAAGCAACAAATTACAAAATGTTTCCATATTTTACAAAAGGAAGGCAACAATATGATACATTAAAAGCACACAGAATTTTAACTTTCTTTTCAAATACTAATTACTTCTTAATAACTACTGAGTAGCTAAAACACTAGCCTAAGTTTTAGGTGTGGAATGAAACATTCTTGCTGACACACCACATAATTAATAAAAATTAGTTTTAAGCACACATAAAAAATAATTATAGTTCTGTTAAATCGAGCAAAATAAATCTCCGGCTTCGCTACTGCTCGCTTAGTTAGAAGTCTCAATATTATAAATCACAGTAACTTTTGAGACCATTTATATTAAACATATTATAACGAAGTAACTTTTGTGATTCATTTGCTGAGAAATTTTGGGGACAATTTATTTTCTCTAGCTATAAATATTCTGTATCACATATATGGAGGTTCATGACATGAATAACATTTTCTTTGAAATAGGTAAAAGAGATCAGTTTAAATATTTAAGAAGTGGTTTTCCGGATGATTTTTAATACCTGTACCTATCAAATATAATATTGGAACCCGATATTAGTAATTACATTTAATGTATACCAAAATATAAGAAGCTTTAAATCAAAACCAGTTTTTAATAAAACACAATAATTGTTGCTTTAAGATAAGCCCACATACTGAATTTCGTTTAATAAGTCGCATAAGCCAATTAAAAGTTATTTAAGAAAACTTTTTGTTAAATCGTTGCATACCTGATACATATCGTAATGAATGTAAAACGTCAATTAAAAAAAAGTAAAATAAACTTTATTCATTACTGTTGGGTTTATTACACAAATGGTTTTTTTATTTAATAACAAAAAATTGACTTATTAGAAAAGAAAAAAAGTCTATAAGCTTATCCTATTAACGTCTTTAAAATAGTGTAATTCAATTTTGTTAAAAAATCAATATTTTAAGGTGTCAAAATTTACATGGGATTTTCTATGCGATGCGGTGCACCACCCCATATACCTTTAACGTATTACTAAAAATTTAAAAGACTTTAAACTACAAACTTATTTCTTTTGTCTTTAAAAAGTAATAAAATAAAGGTTAGGGGTAATGGTAAAAATAAAACAAATCTTCTACATTATAATTTACGTAGCATACGTGTTTAACGGCCCAAAAGCTGCTACCAACTTTAGTATTGGAAGGGAAGTAGATAAAAAGTTATAGGGCAACTTTGAGATTTGAGCCCACCGGGATTTAAAAACTAAACGTGGGTATTATAGAAAAAGTGTTCTAAAAATGTAAAAAGTCTTTACCAAAAATTTTTCAATATAGGGATTTTTTAAAATGCAAAAATATTTTAAAGTAAGTAGGCTTTTTGTCTTGGTTTGATTTCCTTTAAAAATCACATTCTTGTAGATGATATCTTAAACTGACAACAATTTTATTATATCACCAAATAGCAAGAATACTTGGTAACATCTTAGCATTACTATAAATTGTTTTACGGCGAATTTATATTATATAAAATAAAAAGAAAATTAATAAACATTTGTAGGCAAAAAGAGACAAACCGTTAATAAAACTAGATTAGATTATATTGGATATAAAGAGCTAAGTATATATTGACTTATTTAACACGTACACCTTGTTTAACATTAAAATAGGGTTAGCTCGTTTTAAACACAACACAGCATACTACTTCTTGAACCAGACATGCTTGTAGTAACAGTATACTCTGTAACTTGCCTTGGCCTTTACTTACTTTTTTATTATATTTTTTTCCAACTTTTTTTAACATTTGCCAAAACTTATTAAATAATTATCACCTAGAAAGGGATTAAGCCCTCCCCGAAGTACATGCCAAATTACTCAGCGCTTTACCACAAAATCAGCATTTCCAATTCAAATGTTGTCAATTGCATTCAAACGTTAAATAAAATATACTAATTTTGAGAAAATTAAATATAGTCTATTAACAAGAGCATGTTATAAACGAAGGTAAAGATTCTAATTGGTATTATTAATATATTAAATTTTAAATAAATTTGTAAAAGGTAACAGTTTTATTTTCTGTTTTTGTATTTTTATAATAATATGAGGAATTTTTTAACAAATAAGTTTAAAAATGGTAGAAAGAGCAAAAATGGTCCAGTGTTAAAACACCTTTTCCTTGAGGTCAGCAAAGGATGATTATTGCTACTACATAATGTGTGCCGTTGGGTGTGATTCAAAACCCATGTTAAACAATCGGCACTCTCCAAATGACATTACAGAGATCTAAGGTCTGTTTCCGAAGCAGTTTGCAACCGTTAAAACCCGTTAGGCTCATGCGCAGGAGATAAAATCCGTTGGATATTATTTGCGCCCGACAGTCTCAAATGGTTTCCAACTGCTGCTGGGACAAAATTTAATAATATACAGTAAATCCAATTTTTTCTTTTAAGATTAAAACTTACAACCACTCCTTATTAGACCAATATTTTGTTATTATGCTAGAAAGGGTAAATAAATCGCATTTTAAGCTTAAAATAGCAATGTAACAAAATTCTCAAAGTGTTAATTAGCTTAAATTTGTTTATCGCGGCAAATTATTCGAAATAATTGCGCCTGTTGGTATTCTAATTTTGATTTAAGTACGACTACATATAGCACAAAAGCTGCTTACTGGTGGCCTTTTGTATTAAATTACAAAATAAAGTTGTGCAATGGATGCTGTATCCTCTGCTAAAACAGGAACTTCTATAAACGGTATAATTAGGTAACCTTATTTGGGCTTTACGTTTTTACAAATCAATATTTATTGTAGCATTTTAATTAAAGTGTGAATGTTGCAAATTTAATGGCTACCAAGTTAAGTTTTAAATATTTAAAATTAAAAATTGCAAATAAAATTGTAAATAACCAGGCTTCGCCGAACCCACCACTCCCGACTTGGAGGGTCAGGTGTGATATGCACCATGCAATGCTACGGGTACCCAGACGCGGTAGGACTGGAGGGATTCTCTCAAGTCAAACATGTACATTTTCAAAGCTCATCCTCGGTTTCTTCATTACTGGCTGCGACTCATCGAACCGACTTCCGTAGAGTTCACTTTGCTCGGACGAACACATCCAACATCACTTGTAAATAATAGTTGTGTACACACTATATTTAAATTTATATTAAAAAGCTGGCATCCGAGTTGTTTTTAAGAAAAAAAACACAATAATATTTAGAAAGAAGAATACACCAAACCAAAATTATAGTTTATTATTTTGAAACCTAAAAAAGTTTTTAAATCTTTAAGCAATACCCTGCTAATAAATTTGACCTTTGCAGGTTTTTTGAAAGCAGTGCGCATACATTTTTATAAGTTACATTACATTACATTATCCTGTTTGCAACCTTTTGTACCATAAGGCAATAACATCGACCTCATTATCGTCAGTGTCCTTATTATTTTCTGAAAGCCGCATAAAACCTAAAATATTGCCTACGGTGACCTAGCTTATATTTTTTCTTTGAATGGGTACTAACAGGTTTCTTAGACTAAAAGCCATGAACCAAAAAAGGCAACATTGCAAAGAACACTGCACCTGGGATATATTTTAATAATATTGTAATAGATTGCATGTTAAATATACGACATTATTTATAGGTTTAAAGTAAAATATAGGTTTTTAGGGTGTTTTAAACAACATCAAAATCATAGCATAATATTTTTAAAAACAGACTATTCTAACATATTATGTGTTACTAAACATTAAATATTTAGTAATATTTGCAATATTTAAAATAAATTAAAAACACCATGTAGTTTTAATTATACAGGATGTTTCAGAACTATGACATCAAAATCTAAGGTGTGATTTCTCATGTTATTTTATGAAAAAAAAATTCTATCAACATTTGTCCGGAGTTGCTTCCTTACTAAGATACAAGGCGTTTTAATTTAGATTTTTTTCATATGTTTAATTAGCTTAGGCCCCTTTGTTAAAAATTTGGTACATTTATTTAAAGTATTTAGCTCTAACCATATTGTTATTATTGGGTCCAGTGGCGTCTCAGTGAGCACCACAACTTATATTATTGAGAAAAAAAAGTACGCCACTGACCTTTTTGACCTTTATATATTTTTTTGTAATTAGGCAATTAATAAAACAACTTTTTAATTTTTTTTGTATCTACCCTCGTTTTCGACAAAAATATTAAAGCTAGTTTAATGTCTTCTAAAATTAAAATAAAACAATTATTTACCCTAAAATAAATTAGCAGTCGTGTATTTTATCAAAAATTAACATATTCCCTATTTACCAAAATAAATGTTTTTTAATTTTAGATTTTATTTTAGTTAGGTGTCCTTTTAGAATGGCTTAAAGTAACTTTAATTTTTTCTCGAAAACAAAGCGAGATACGAAGAAAATATAAGATACTAAAAAGTTGTATTATTAATTGCCAAATTATAAAAAAATATAAAATCGTCAAAAAGAGTCAGTTGCGTCATTTTTTGATCAATAATATAACTTGCGGTGCCCTCTGAGACGCGACTGGACCCAATCATAAAAATATGGTTAGGGGTAAATAAGAGCCTTATTACTTAAATAAATGTACGAAATTTTGTCCAAATCGGCCCAAGCATATTAATAATATTTAGGAGAAACTGAACGCCCTGTTTCTCAGTAAGGAAGCAACCCCGGACCTATGTTTATGGGAATTTTTTTTTCTAAAATAACATAGGGAATTACACCTTGAAGTTTGATCCCATAGTTCTAAAACATCCTGTATGAGACTAAGTTGTATACCAGGTACTTTAAAATATCAGTTTTAACTCAGATTCACTTCTTACTCATAAATCCCCAGTAAATAACTTTTAAAATATGTTAAATATTATTTTTGATGAACCTACTTAGTTTCTATAGTTCTTATGATATTGTTTGAGGCAAATAACTGTTTTTGGTGCAGTTTTACGCCTTGTTGATGTCAAAATGAACTAATTTTGTTTTTAAATACTGTTAGTAACTTAGTTGTCTGTAAAATATATTTATCTGTTTACTGTATAGGTACTACCTTTAATAAAAAAACTCTTATCCGGTAACAATGGATAGCTCCTTTTTAACATTTTTTATTGATAACTCTGATTAGGTATTGCCATTGGTTTTAAATTCAAATTAGTGACACTAAGGTATTTATATTTTTTATTAATTACTTAAAACTGTATTTCTAAAAATGGAAGCATTTTTTAATAAAGTTTCTATTTTTGTGCCAAAGTTACTTTTATTGGCAAAGAAATATAAAGAGATCCACCTAAAAGACATTTTTGCCTCCAGTAGTTTATAAAATAAAATGAAAAATGTCAAAAGAATAGAAAATATGATTTATTAACGCTCTGTTTTAATAACACTGGTAATTTGTTTTACAGTTTGGAACGCAACTCGCTTGCGGCATATTGAACGTACATATACAGAATGTTAAATGTTTTTAACATTTTTATGAAAAAACTATGATTTAATAGTTAATAATGACCGCTTGCAAGCACTAACAATACACGGTAATTTATTTGTTACAATTATACGAAATAACAACGATTAATGTTTTAGCACTACTCCTATTTTTTAACTAGTACAGTAAACTACTTATTTTTTAATAATTACTATAAGCCACTATTTTTTAATCTTTTGAAAACAAAAAAATTACATATTTTGCAATCGTGGAAACCTATTTTTGTTAATTTTTTAACATTACCTGACATAACCCCCATGCTGTGTTGCCAGATTTGCTGCTTTATAGCTCTTTAGTTTAAGGTTGCTGCAGTACCAATCTTTTTTTTTATTATTTTATTATGTGTTTTACTTTAATAGATAAGATAAAATAGTTACAAATGATATTGTTACCAATAATTATTTTTTCTATTACGTATTTATGAAAACAGCTGGATACATAGCTAATTCAAAAATGTGTATTCTTTTACTAGTAATATAAAAAACTTGCAATTATTTAGGATTTCACTTTGGTATAAAAAGTATGAAAAAACATGGGGGCGCGAATTCTTCCTTCTTGTTAAACTTTAAAATAAAACTGAAAAATTTTGAAAACACCTATTTTAGTAAACATTTTTAGACTAAATATAAACCTTATTTAATTTTATGTTTATTGTTGTTGTTAAATAATTGCTAATAAAAAATATAAAACCTAATTTGTAAAGCAAAAAATCCTGTAATTTTATGGTCTAAAAATTTGCAATTCGGTGGATTTAATTTTTTAGTTTTCTTAAACTATACAGGATACAAAAAAAATTAAAAACATAAAAATTGTATTTTAATTTGCTTAATCTTAAGAAAGCACAAAAAGTTTAAATACATGTATAAAGTCAGTGGCGTACCGTTTTCTTCTTAGAGATTTTCCAATGAACAATAAAACAATAAATTTTATTTGTGTTAGTTACCACCAAATAGATTTTTGCTTGTCAATTTATTTAATCCATATAATCCTACTTTAAATAAATATAAATAACAACATTTTAAAAACATGTATTTGGTTAACAATAATTTTTTACTTGCACATCCTTTTTTTCCTTATAAACAAATTTAAATTAGAATAATTCTATTTTTGGCCCAATAAATCACACCTATATACCCATTTGCTTAATTTGGAAACAAACAAAGCTTAAACAAATAAACAAAAATATTAAAAAGAAAAAAATTACAAAAGAACTTGTTTAGGTATTTATTAAAATATTTATTCATAGGGCAGTGATTATCCCTTTATTAATATCATTTGAATTATTATATTAAAATAAAATTGTTTAAAGGACATTTAAGATATTAAAAAAAATTCACACCCTGTATTTGGAGCATGAGGAATTTGCGGACCCATGTCTTATGTTTTATTTCTTAATATTTTTAAAAGTAGAATCTGCCCTTAAATTTTTCTAAACATTTTGTAACACCCTATACAGGGTGTTACAAAATGCGTTAGAAAAATTTTAAGGGGTCATTCTGCAATAAAAAATAATGTTAGTAAGTCCTTTGACAAAATGTCGAAATCTCCTTGGTTACCAAGTTACAGCGGTTAAAAGTTGACCCCTTAAAATTTTCTAACGGATTTTCCGAACACCCTGTATATTGACCATTAATGGCGATAGTTTTATGAAATAATTGATAAGTATTCTTTTAATTTTACTTTTTGTTTAATATTTTTTTTTAATTCTTATTATTCATATTAAAATGCTCTAATTTTTTTACCTTATACTGAAAAGACGGTATATAAAAGACAAGTAAAACTAATAGGTTAGTTTAAGGTAAAGAATTGGTACAGTTTAATATAATTACAAATATATTACATTTTTTTAACAAAAATAAAAATTAAATATATCCCTTTGCATAAGACCCTTTTTAGTTGGTTTAAAAATGATATTTAAATATGCAACTAGGTATTAAAAAATATTTGCTTTATTCAGACATTCTCTTTTACAACAAGCTTCAAAAAATTAGTTTAACTTGTTCGTACCACATAAAAAAGTTAAACCAAATGTGATTTGTTAAAAGTATTTTAAAAATGTATTTTAATGTAATAAATCCAGTATTATAATTTTATGTTTGTAATTTTTTAACGCTAAGACGTAAACTAAAATATGTTATTAAATGCTAAAAAGTCTAAAGGTAATTAAAAAACGGAATTGTTCCACAACAGAAAATTTAATATAAATAAAAATATATAACAAGAAATTTTAAACAAAATATAAATTAAATATATTCCTTTTGCATAGGACCCTTTTTAGTTCGTTTAAAAATTATATTTAAATTTACAACTAGATATTAAAAAAAAATTGCTTTATGCAGACAATCTCTTTTACAACAAGCTATAAAAATAATTTTAACCCGTTTGTACCACATAAAAAAATTAAACTTAATGTGATTTGTAAAGGTATTTTAAAAATGTATTTTATTGAATATATCCAGTATCATAATTTTATATTTGTAATTTTTTAACGCTAAGACGTAAACTAAAATATGTTATTAAATGCCTTAAAGTCAAAAGCTAATTAAAAAACGGAATTGTTCCACAACAGGAAGAAAATAATTTAGCTTTAAAGCATGAAGCAGTTTATTCTCTGTTAAGCTTATGATTGTTTCTACTGAAAATAATTATTTTGTCTCTTATTTAGTGGTTTAAAGCATCGAGAAACTTTTAAAGTACGTTTAACTTAAAAGTTTAGTAAATAAGTCATCTTCTGTTAAATAAGAAAACTTAGAAAAGCTGGTTTCTGAATTGTTTAGACATTATTTTCTTATTGGCTTTGCAAAAAGGTACAATTAGTTTAAATTACTTTTACGTATACAATAGTGGCAGGCAATTACAACCAATTTAATTATAAAAGTTTAGAAGTTAATTTTAAAAGTTTAAATCAACAAAGATACTTTAAGGTTTATAAAATTAATTAAATTGTTTATTTTCTATAATGTCTTGTTTCTAAACTTAGTGGTTATTGCTGGCTGACTTAACCTATACGCATAAACTTAGGAAATTATTGCTAGAGATAAATAACGACTAATAATTAAAAACTCGTTAACTATTTTTTGTTACAAAATAATCGGATACATTTTTGTTCTTTGTAAAACTAAACCAACTAACAAGTAATCAGTTTTTTAAGTACTTTCTACTATTAGTTGTGGTTGTTGTGATTGTATTTTTACAAGACTGGAGTTTAGATTTTGATTTGTTTGTAAATATTATATCAATTTTTTTTGGCACAGAAAATGTTTAACTATTAATTGGTTACCTTCCTAACTAAAATTATTTTATTAACATATTTTTTACATAAGTCGTTGTTTGCCTTTAGCACTAATTTTCCAAATTTATCCATCTAGGTTTAGAATGATCCTGTATACTGGGTGTAATTTAATTAATGGCTAAAAATGCAGGATATGATTCTTTAGCTTATTTTAGGAAAAAAGTTCATATAAACATATTGCCTACACCTCTTAACTTTTGAGATACAGAGTGTTCCATTTTTTTTTAATATCCTAACTATTCCTTATCTAATTTTGTTTTATGTGGCAATATTAGGGGGTAATGTATCACTAACCTAATTACATTTAATTAGTCCAGTGGCGTCTTAAGAGGCAACTAAAGAAATATTTTCAACAAACATTTTTTGGCATTTTTGTACCGCGATATCTCCCTAATGGTTGACTTTTGACCTTACGTTTATAAAGCAAACTACCCTTTATTTTTAACAAGGAATCACACCATAAAATGTTTGCATATTTTAGGTAAACCTAATAATTAAGGGTGCTTAGCTTTATATATTAATGATAATAAGTTATATAACCTCTAAGTAAAAGCAAATTGAACTAGTATTTATACATTTAAAATTTATATTTTAAAGTACCCTTTTTATTTTAAATGTTAAAGAGGTGAAATTTTGCTAAGGGTGCTCATTATCAAAGTGTCAAAGCAAGCACAATATATTTTGTCCCTTAAATGGGTACTGTAATAATATAACAACGTAATTGCTTCACCACTATGTAATGTTAGGTAGATATTATGTTTTCCCCATTATACACTGTTGGGGATTTAATGATGGATAAGCATAATTTGTAGTTGTAAAAATTAGCCTAAAGCAAGTTGGATCTTTGTAAAAATAATACATTAAAACCTAATTTTATAAAATAGGCAACATTTAATAAAAAAAAATAACCAAACAAGACAGTTTATTTAAAGTTTTAACAAAATTTTAATGTTTCCAAAAACAAACTAAGGAATAAGCTTACACCGTAATAGAGTTTACCGCCTTATCTTAAAACAATAATAGATAAAAACTAGAAATGAGGTAAATATTTAATACAGGTAAATGCAATTAAATGAGAAACACATTAAATTAATCTACCTATAAGAGTAAGGGTAAATACGGTCAAATAATAGGTGACGTATTAATTAAATTTAGGTTATACACTTGTATATGACATACACCGCTTTCCATATGCATAACCAAGAAAGATATAAATTACACATGTTTTAAATCACATACAGTGACAGTAAGACAAATAGATAAAATGTTTTAGAAAAAATATACTGCAAAATTAAAAATACGACAATGGCTAAAGTTAAAGGTAAAAACTTAACCCTTACTTTTTAAATAATTTGCGCATTATTTAATAAGTTATAATAGTTTGATAAAAACCAGATTTTTCCAGTTACCTTCTTATTAAATAAACTAATTTTTAATATTAGTTTCTTTAACGTCTGTTAACAAAAGACTTTAATCGCTCTTCACAAATTTTGGTGAATTATTATTAATACATAAAAATTACCAAGAATTATTTAACCATTCTAATAAGAATAATGTTGTTCGTAAAAATTTTATAATAGTTTTTTTTTAATTTAAAATAAACACAATAAAAAACATCTCACTTTTTGAAATTACGTATGCTTGGCACTTTTTGCGTTACATCCTATTTACGTAACAGTCACATACAACAAAATTTATTTGTTATTTAAAAAATATTAAACTAATACTTTTTAATTATACCACAGGCCTGGTATTTAATATTATTTTATTTTAAAGGTAAAACAAATCTAAAAACGAAAAGATAAATTTTAGGCTTTACATTTTTTGTTATTAAATCGCTTAGTTAAAAAGTACAACAAGAGAATACATTATTTAATTTTACAAAGTAAAATTTTTATTAAAAACAATTTTAACTATACTTACCTGCTTTGTTTTTATTAATATAGGGATACAAATTGATAAGCATAAATAATTTTAAATTTTTTAAATTATTTATAAAAAATGTGTAATTTTTTTATTGCTTTTTTTTATATATTTTTTTAGCCCAAGTACAAATAATTTAAACTAATATATCGGATTCGTTTTAAAAAGACAAATTTCAAAATATTTTTTTTTGACAGCAGCGTACATAGTGTATTGTGACATCGTAAAAACACTAACATTTTTAAATGTCATCTTTGTGGTATTGTTTATGATTTTAAATAAGTATTAATTAAAAATGTACATTTAAGGAGTATGACAAAAAAATTAAAAACTTAGTAATATTTTAAATTGCGTAAATTGGATGCTTACATATAAAAACATTATCCCTCGCTATGCGGCTTGGATTTATTACTCCTAAATCTAATTTTAAATAAAAATTGTTTTTATGGATATATAAAAACAAATGTATGGATGCGATGTATTTTACGAACTTAATTATTCTGTTTTCCTGCAGCGATAAAATGTGCCTTATGTCTCAGCTTTCCAAAAATAAACTTAAATGTGGTATAAGATATTTGCCATTTTATATTCATTTCACGAAAGTCTTTTAATATTTTAGAGCAAAAGAACTTTAGATTTTTGCCAATTTTTATCTTCCTATCTTTCATCATATTTTATGACTTGTGTGTAAATAGATTAATAAGCCAAAAATGAAAAATATTGCCATTAAAATGTTCGAGGCTTAAAATGTTAAAATTCATACCTTTGGGCTGTACAAGATAAGCATACGTGGTGTATTTCTTATCTAAAAATTTTTCGTAAAATGTTTTTTGGAGAAAATGATAATATATTATAAGGAGATGCAAAGATTGCAGAAAAAGCAACATAAATAATGGCGTACTCGATCGGGAATATAAATGATATTTATAATTTTATTTTATATATCTCTACTAATTTATTGTTGAACACTTACATTCAAATATCGTCAAAAGTCTCTACTTTAAAGTTTTTTTTTAATCATCTTATCACATATTTTTATTTCCATGACTGATATAGTTTTCATGATAGCTAGATATAAAGGCGTGTTTGTGAGATGTAGAGTTCTACGATCTGTTAGCTTTAAAAATAAATAATAATTTTATTTTTAAATTACAATTCGTTACAAATTTATTTTTAAACACTCACATTTAAATATTGAAAAAGGTCTCTACTTAAAACTTTTTTAAAACCTAATTAAATATTCTAAATTTTATGACCAAAATAGTTTTTACGACAGCCATATATATATATGCGAATGCGAATATGCTGTTTTAGTTTTAAAACACTGTAAACTATTATTAAAACGGGACCCAAACTTCCTTAATGGCTAAAAAAATAAATAAACGCTATATAAAATGAGAATAAATAAACTCGTCAATAATAAAAAAGACATAACAATTATTTTTTTTTAAATTTGGCAACAACATAAAAATAAAAAGTCTAAAATATAATAGACAAATTTTAATTTGTACTTTTGTATGTGGGTAGCGAGATTTAGAGAGAAAAGGATAATTTTAAACTGGGATTTAAACACATTCACAAAATGTTATCGTTGCTTTCCGTTGAATCCGGAATATAAAAATAAAATTTATAGGCCTATTTTTAAAGGTAAAATGTTGCCATTTAAAAAGTAATTACAAAATCCTGTGGCAAAGTGTATAAAAACCGAATTTTTAATACTTCAAAGCTTTCAGCCATTAAACCTAAAATTGGTATGTGTCCCAAAATCTAATAAAAACGAATAAGTGGTAACAGAAAGACGCAAATTTAAACAAATTGCTTTGTGCGGCACACATGCATGTTCCGTTTCTTAGCCTTACTAATCCGGATTTTTTCGGGGCAATAAATAAATTTAAATGGAAATTTTTCCCATTGTAGCACACGAAGGTATTAGTTTCAGGTATTGTGAGTGCGAGATTTTAAAATTGACCCAATTTAAATTTTATTAACAATGCTCAAGAACTAAAATATGCAAAAACTGCGTTTCAAGGGCTGGGTCTGATCCTTAGCCAGGAACGATACCCACGGTACACGATACTCTAGTACTTAGACATGTGCCTTTGTGGGCTAGCGCAAAGTTAAAAAATCTGTATGTAGAAGGTAAAAAACAAAATAGATAGTTTAATTGTCGCATAAATAAATTTGTATAAAATGAATTGTTGTGATTTGATTCTGTTTTCGTACCTCACGTTAAAAAACATACTTATCCAAAAAGTCTT
The DNA here is from genome assembly GCA_014170235.1 of Listronotus bonariensis. Lineage (NCBI taxonomy): Eukaryota > Metazoa > Arthropoda > Insecta > Coleoptera > Curculionidae > Listronotus > Listronotus bonariensis. Next base: position 478,981 of record JACEGR010000003.1, read on the forward strand.
AGGAGCAATTGCTAGTTTTTATTATTATTTTAAGATACTTTTGAAGGCTTAAAGCATTCTGGTTAGTTCTGGTTCGTTTTGCATCAATCTTTATATTTAACTACGATGTATTTTTAAATACTACCTACCAAACTTGTTAAATATTAAACCTTTTTTTAAACAGAAAATAAAAATTGTTTAGTTTTGAGAGCTGTACAAACAATCTTACCAGGTGATTTTAATCTACCACACAGGGTTATGTTGTTGCTGTATTTACAACAAAATATAACAAACCATTTTTCAAATGTAACTTTTTATTAACGATTTATTCGTATAATTTATCCAGAACCTGAGAAGTAGCAATACTCTTATTGTCAAGAAATTCATTATTAAAATTTAACTTTTTGATCGGAATTGCGCAATATCAGAAACTGTTCAGAAAGATTACCATTCATTAAATTTCTTTTTGTCTTTTTAATAATCACGTATTTAATTTTAAAACAACTAGTTTTTTTTTAATTTTAAAATTAAATAAGGACTTTTTAAACCAAATAAATTGTTGTAAGGTCCTGGCTTAAAGATCGCAAACCAAAAAGTAAACTTAGCCAATTTTGACGCAAAATAAATAAATAATATAAAGCTATTGTGCTATTGATTTCATTTGTGGCTTAGTTCTAATTAAAAAACATGGGTATAGTAATAAATGTGGAAACAATTTCTTTTTCCATTTTTAAACATATTTACCGATTATAATTAATATTTAATATTATTTTTGATTTTTCAACATAACGCGAAAAAGTATATGTTGCCTTATCATTACCTCAATTTACATACCTCTCAACAACAGAATTTATTAAAATTGAGATTTTGGCACGATCCACGAACTTGACAATAAACGGACGTTACTCAAAAACCTTATACTACCAATCAGGGCTTTTCAAATTGTGCGTCGCACTGTGTTTTTAGGGGCGTCGCGTGTTAATGGGACAAAAAGTGGATTAAAGGTGTACTAACCAGAACTAACCAGAATGGTGAATATGAATATTCCGACCACAAAATATCGGCAAGTAGTTTTTTTGCGCTCTTCAATTTTTTGTGTTAGTTCAAGGACGTCACAATACCAATAAGTTTGGGAACTCCCGTCTCTACTCATAATATTATAACTGTAAAGTAACGATTAGTAGAACAAAATAACGTTTTAAATAAAAGGCTAAAAGAGTTTTTTTATCACCTATTAAATTTTTGATTATGAAAAGATGATGTTAGGGAATTAGGGTAACGATATGTAATACTTTAAACTATTTAACAAACAGTGGGAATTGTAATTTAAAAATTTATAATTTACTTAATACTAAAACACTCTTAATAGTAAATTTATTATTTTTACTAACTTTGTTGATATAAAACTAAAAAATTCCATATAAAATTTATATTTAAAACTTTTATAAACAACATTTTTCATTCACAAGAAATTTTGTAAAAATGTGTCTTATTTAAAGTCACATTTACATTAATCATCACACAACAGCCATTTCCTGCCAATTTAACAAAAAGTTTAAATGTTAATTCAGAAAATATATATTTTATTTAATACCACAACTCATTAAAAAGTAAATTTATTATTTTTACCTATTTTTAAAGGTATTTAATTAATACAGAGCTAAAAAATATATCTAAAATTTATATTCTCAACTTTTACAAACAATTTTTTTATTTCCAAGATTTTGGCTTTTGTAGAAATTTGTCTCATTAAAAATCACATTTACATTAGCCATCACAAAACAGCCATTTCCTGCTATGCTTAATACGTAGTCTATATTACCAGCAATTTTTCATGTGCATTGAATTAAATATAAAATTAGAAGGTATTTCAGCAAATGGGTTCAGGAGCACCAGATTCAATAATAAATGCATTCAGCCCCGGATTGTCATTTTTTTTTGAAATGGGACAAAAATGGCCTTCTGCCGCCTCCTTAGTTTTTTTTGTGCAAGGAAAAATAGATTTTGCGTCTTTTAAAAAAGGTGGTCTATTTTTCAACTCGTTACCATTACTTGCTGGCAATATTAAATATTGAATACACAAATATATATTTTTTTATCCTATTTAAAAAAACAATATTTCCTTAATTGTTGTAAGTCTTATATTTCCTAAATAAACCTTTTTTAATTTCGTATATTAAAATATACCGTTATTTACTAACAAGTTACTTTTAAAATTGCTTTTTACAGTAACAAATTATGTGTTTTATAATAAATTAGAAAATTCAAAACAAAGAAAATATTTCTTGAAGCTTGACATCTTTTTTTAGTAATTTACAGTTTCGCCTGGGAGGTGGAATGGTATAAAATCAAAATTGATGAGCAGAATTGAGTTCTAAAATATATTTTCATGTATGAAATATTTATTTTAAAAGTTTGTCACTATATAAGTGTGTATACCGGATTAACAAAATGACATAACACATAGGCAATATGAGAACAAAAGAGAGTTTAACGTGAATACTGACATGTAAATATATCGTATAGGATAATTCATCGTACATCCTTTGTTGTTGCTTTACTGGCCGATAAATGTTTTCCTGTTGCTTATACAATATGAACTACACAGGGTGTCAATTTAAACGGGTATCGCCCTTGCTATGTCAGCCCCTATGAAAAAATCCTAAAAAATGCAAAAGCACGCAATCTTTGTTTCTAAAGAAGACCCTTAGTACGCTAAGAGGGGCACGGTAAGAGGGGTTAGGTGACATATTTTCTTAAAAGCCATTTAATTGCCATAATAAAAATTAGTATGCACTTGACTATTATTTTTAAATTAAGAAACATACTAAGTGGTTACTTAGGACTTTTAAAATTAAAATTATTAAAAAAACATAACAAAGAATTGTATATTTTTTATTAATATACCTAATTACATATTGTTCTCAAATAGTTTTCTATGTAAAAATAATTAGAAAAAAATCATAATATATAAACATTTGATATACACTGTCAAGTTTTTTCTTAAATATGTTTGTCATCTTTCACTATTTTTATTGTAAACCTATGCTTTATTACTATATACAAAATAATTAAGACCATTTTAAAAACCTTCTAAATTAAATTACTTTTCCACAATTAAAGACCTGAAAATGAAAACTGGATAATGACCATATTTACCAAAAATAATTTTTTATTTAATTTTTGTACACAAAAAACTTCGTTTTCGTTTAGTCTTAAAACCAACAAATAAACCTATTCTTTTCACGCAGAGCTGATGACATAAGTTATTAATTTTATAATTTTTAAATATAATTGGGATAAAAAGTGGACAAGAAAAAACTTTATCCACTTTTCATTCTCAGGTCTTCAATTATTAACTTTTATTATCCCAACAATTTTAGAGAATTAAATTTGACGTAGTAAGTTTAAATAGAAATTATTCGAACGTTTCTTATAAATAGTGATAATTAATTGTTCATTTAAGTTACTCTCATTATGATAAAAAAGGAACATGCCTACTACTTACTGCTTTTTATATATATAACTCAAACATCGGTTTAAGTAAATAAATTATTATACTAGCTGGAAAACGTTGTACAGTATGACCGAGGCCACAATTTACATTAAATATTATTATTGCCGAATAACAGTTAAACTTTTTTTAAAAAAGTGGCAATTTTTATAAACGGTATATATTATAATAAATAAAAATAAAATGATTAACCTAATAAATACTTTTTAAATATAAAAATTGAATATTATATTTTTAAGTAATTTATAATCAAATATAAAATAGTAAAAGGCATAAACCTTTCTGGCTTTACAATGTTGTTAGTACCTGTTACAATTTAAAAAGTAATTTATACAAAAATATTCCTTTCATAAACAAAGACACAGTCAATAAATATACTTTTCAAACAAAGGCACCCTATGTCCAAAACGAAGAAAACCAAAGAGACTTTAAATTAACCCAGTTTTCATTTTACTTTCTAAAATCTTGACAGAATTTAGCAAAATAAAGGGAGACGCAGTGGCGTCCATTGAACATTAGGCAAATTTTTTTGCTTTTGTGTATTTATTTTAAGCCTTTACAATATTGGGTTACTTATTCAAAATCGTATTTACATATGTGCTATTTTTAACTGGTATTTTGTATGCAAAAATTTATTTTTCATAAACAAATAATCTTACGCCAAAAAAGACAATTATTGCTTATTTTTTTTCCCTCTCGGGTCTTAAACTTAGTTCCGACCACCGTCCCCTTAGGTGGTGCGCTGCAGCCTTAGGGGCTTATTGTCCCTTGACCCTACTTTTTTAATTCACATGCCATTTATTCCATAACTTGCATGGTTGCGGCTTTGTCCGTCCGAGCCGACCCCCGAGCAAAGCACCGGGTGCTGCAGGCGGTCACCCATTCAAGTTATGGCCACACTCTACGTTGCTTAACTCCGCAGCAACGAGCGCGGCCAATTCTTGCTTGATTGAAGAAGTAATTTTTCAGATTTCAGAGATATGTAAAACTTTACTTAAAATTTTATAAAAACTAATAAAGCATCTGCAGACCTAAAATTATTCAAGACTGAAACAAAATGCCCTCACAATATTAGACCACAATTAATAATGTAATCCAATTGGCGACTGAATAATAATTAGTAATTTTTTTCAAATAATTAATTAATAATAACGTTGTCGAATATTACCGGTTAAATAAAAGACTTAAATAAAAAGCTTTAGTAAAATTATATTAAAGTGCGCAATAGATTTTTGCATTAAAGGAACGATCCAGCTGTCGCAGTAATTAGTTTATATTAAAATTAATATTTTAATTTAGACATTTAAAAGGTAATCGTTATTTAAAAATAGGGTCCGTTGCGGCACTAAAAGGTGCTGTAAAATGTAAAAACTGCATATTTTATGGCTTGAACAAAGAAGACGGAGCAGGAAAAATGATGGGTAAAACATCTAATACCCAAACACCCACGATACTTTGGTATAGGCCTTTGTAGGTTTCTGAAAAAATATGACATGTACGAGATAACGAAACATAACTCAGCAAAATTCATATAATTATAAGTACAAATAAATATGTTGCAATAAAATAACATTTTCTTATTTTCGAACAATCCACAACGGCTAATTATTGTTAAATAATAAAGTAATACTAATTTTTAGGACTTTAAATAATTTTAAATCAATAAAATAAAACAAAATTGTGATTAACATATTATTATACATTTAATTTAAATTTAAGTTAGGCAGATTTATGATTAGGGACTTGTACATGTTGTCTTTAATTAATCTTAAGAATTTATGCCAAAGTCTAAATTACCAAGTTTATGCAATATTATGTAGTTACCTACACAATTACTACATTGTAAATTGGATTGAAGCTAAGCACAACAAGCTATATTGCTTACGTTCATCAAAGAGCCTATTCTGATTAGGTAATATTCAGTGTGTTACTAAAAATAATGTAATTACACAATAGTATTTTTTTGGTAAATAGAAAAAGCTTTAATTATTTTTCTTTGCTAAAATCAGTCTTATTTTAACTAAACATAAAACCCGACTAAAAATAGTTTTTATTTTGTTTTTATGGTTTAGCTTTTGTTTTAATTTTTTAAAAGTTGTTTATGCAAAAGAATAAAAACACTATACAATGGCAGATGAATGGCTTGCCGCTTTATCCAGTTGCAACAGGACCAATTTTATTTGATATTACATAATATAACGTATGAATAGCCAATTAAAAAATTGTTAATTGGTTTACTTTTATAGGCGGTTTTTATTATTTCTACACAGCAAACCCGCATTTTAAAGACTTTATATTTCAGTATTTTTTTGCTTGCAATACAAAGCGTAAAAAAGCCTCATAAAAAGTTTTAGTTATATTATATTTATTATTTTTTATAATAAAAACTATATTCCAAACATTTGTCCAGTAACCAATAAAACAAATAATGTAATAAATATCAAATTTATTTTCTTTTATACTTTAAAAATAAAATTTAATTGGTTTTTGCAAGAAACCTACAGAAGCTTATATTTAAACTTACTAAGAACCCAAAACCGTTTCTTATGAAAGTGTCAAAATTACGGATTTATAGGATAGAATTTTAATTAAAAGGAAAGAACTGGCAAATAAAAGAGGGTGGTTTACTTAGGAAAAAGATTAACCGTTAATACTTAAATATTATAAAATTAAAAATATTTAAATACACGTCTAATATTTAGGATCTTATAAACACTTTTGTGCTGACCAGAAACGTTTTTAGTTATAACGCGAAAGTTTTGTAGAATTTGTTGTATGTTGTTGTGTTTGTTTTTAATAATTTTTTTTTAAACTAAAGCGTTACTGGGGTTATAATTTTTATTATTATTTTTTAATGTAAATAGTTCTTTTGGATGAGTAACTGCCGACCAGGCACCATCCAAGTTATAGAATGAATGGTGTGAATGAGAAGGTGTAGGGTCAAGGCACAATAAGCCTCGTATCTAGGTGAAAGACCTGGAAAAGCGAAAAAAGAGACATGCGTTTCTTATTTTGCATTGTAAACAGAAACATAAAGTGTTAATGCTTTTTGTACTTAACACCATATTATCAGAAATTTATATTTATAACTTTAAAAGAAATAAAGTACAACAAAACATGTTCCTGTTCCGTATTCCTGCTAAACAAATTAGGTAAAAATACTTTTTAAGTATGTATTCTTAATCATTTAGAAATACTACTTATGATATAGCACGTGTGCAGACTTAAACTTTGTCCTCAGTTTATGCCAGAACCGGAAAGTTTATAAACATTCCATTCTTTATTCAAAAAGCAAGTATTCTTTGTTCAATATGTATTGTTAACGCAGCGTCTCCATTTTATATTCTAAAGTTGTGAAGTTCATGTCACCGTGAATAATATATTTGCGGGACAATTTTTTCCTTTTAAACTAAAACCACAAAATTACATTACAAAACTAAGTCAAAATATATTTTATCTGTTACAGTAGTGTTAAGGTTTTTGATTCATTACTTTGATGTATGAGGATCTTTAACAACTCTTTGTTTTTTTTGTGTATTTTATCCAGAATTTAGAACTTATAGTATAGAGATTCACTTAACTTGATCTTAGAATTAAAACTTTGTGTAACGAAAAAAGATATAAATTAGAAATGAATATGTGTTGCTTTATTCTTAATTATTTTCCACTTTTAATTTTATTAGTTTAAAGGACTAAATTAAAACTCCATTAGTTTAAAGAAATAAGAGGACTCACGCCGTACTTGATGCCGTGGCATTTGAGACAAGGTGGCAAATCTACTTTTCTTGGTCATCTGATAAGGAGTAATGTTTCATTATTGTCAGTGTTGGATGTTGTAGGATATTCATATGGTCATAATTCTTCTTTTAAACAAAAGTCGCTTTTTTAAAAATGGACACAAGTACAAAGCTAAAATTAATAAAATAAAAGTGAAAACAGGGGCACTTGTGTTGATTCTATCTAGTAAAGTCTATGTGGTGAAACTGTGTGCTTTTATGTTTATAAAAAAGTGATTATGTCCAGTTATATTAAAAACATTTTTAATACAGGGTGTTACAAATTCAATGCATAAGCATTGCTATCTCGGTAATTATAAGAGATAGAGAACAATATTCTGTTTTAAAAATTTAAAATTTGCAGCCGTTCCGGAATTATCCGGAAAAGAAACGAAATTTAAATATTTTAAAACCATATCACACATTATTATTTCCACCTTTTTCGTTCTATAAAACGACGTCACTAAATCTAAGATCCGACGTTTCGTCTTTGAGCTACCATCATCAACTTAGTTTCCTTTAAATTAGCGAAATATTTGGTTTTGGGCCTTATAAACTTGTATTTAAATTCTAAATGTAATGATATATTATACTTTACATTTATGCGACGTTTCGAACCAAAAAACCATTATCATTTCCAATTTTGCCATTACAAATAATGATTTTTCCCCAAATTTTCGTTTGCCGGTAAGTATGCATCCATTTTTTTTGTGGCAGGATACGATAAAGTTGATAGAGGCGTTTCATTAAATTAAATGTTTATTTTATTACGTATAGGTAAATGTATTTAAATTACAATAATTCTTGTAGCTTGTTAGTTAAAACATTAATAAATAAAAAAATATAATGAGAAGTTATTAAAAAAATATTCATACTAACTTTCAAATAAAAATTTACAAAATCATTTGAAATAAAGACTTTATTTTTATTGAAAAAAAAGAGAATGTTGGTTTTTGGTTCTGGTTAGTATGTTGTATGTTCGAAACATCGCATAAATGTAAAGTAAAATATATCGTTACATTTAAAATTAAAATACGAGTTTATTAAGCCCAAAACCAAATATTCCTCCCATTAAAAAAAAACAAAGTTAATGACGGTGGCTCAAAGACAAAAAGTCGGATCTTAAATTTAGTGACATCATTTTATAGAACACAGAAAGTGGCAATGTTAATGTGTGGTTTGTTTTAAAATATTTCCTTAAATAAATTAAAAAAATAAATTTTAAAAACTAATTTGAAAAGTTTCGTCATTTTTTGGATAATTCCGGATAGGCTGCAAATGTTTACAAGAAAATATTGCTAAGCATAAAAAAGCGCAACTTTGCTACAATTTAACCAACTCTCTATCTCTTATAATTACCGAGATAGCAATGCTAATGCATGGAATTGTATCACCTTGTATATCTAAGTGAATAAATTTTAAGAATTGACAAGGTTTTACTTAAAAGAAATACTACAGCTTAAAGTATAATGTTTAACTATCTTTTATTCAATTAGTTACTTTGAACCATTTTCTTTAAATGTAATAATTTTAGTGTCTGTAAACGTGGACGCTAGGAAATAATAATTATATTTTGATTGAAATATTTACCGTTTTAATAAATGAGATTTAAAAAAATTATATAAGCAGCAATCGGGCTTAACCTAAAACAATTTAATAAAAGTCGAATAAACTAAGTAACAAATAAGAAAAAAAAATTATAAGTAAAAGCTTTGCAGAAAATTAAATCTTTATTTTATTAATATATCGGGTAACAAAGAATAATGTTACCTTCCCCCCTTCATTCTTCTACAGTATTATTACAGCATAACTTTACATTTTTGTTATTATCGTAACCTTAAAATTACTTCTGGTTTAACCCAAAGTATCATAAACTTTCCTTTTTTGAATACGAGTGCCATTTTTTTTATATTTGTATTCTCTATAAAATCCCCCTTAAATAATATATTATACAGGATGTTTCCTTGAATATATACTTTTTTAAGTAGGCTGTAAAAATAAAAAAATACCTAGTTTACTTTTACAGGTAGTGATATACATTTAATATCTTTAATAACCCATTTACACTTCGTTATTTAAGCTTTTAATGTAATTTATAACAAACAATTAAACTTCTTTAAACATTTTAAATGGAAACATCCTATTTTCTTTTATTATTTGACACCAAAAAATTTTTCTAATAACACTTTATTACATGCTGTTTATTTTTAAGATTGCGGCAATAGATCATTTATTTATAAAATCCGTTATTCATATGTCGTTAATAAATGATTTATGGCAGCCATCTTGAAAATTAAAATTATTTTGTGATATCTTATTAGAAAAGAATTTTAGTGTGTTATTTAAAAATAAAATAAAATGGGGACGTTTTTATTTAAAATGTTTAAAAGATATTAAATTTTCTCTGAATAATTTTAATAAAACCTAAAATTACGAAATGTAAGTTATTATTTAAAGAAAATGAAATATATTACTACCTGCAAAACTAAAATAGATTATTCTTTTATTTTCACAGCTTACTTACCAAAAAATATATATTTAAAGCCAAAATAATGACAGAACTTGATTTTTTTAAAAAGTATTCTTTGGCCGTCATTTTAAAAACAAACACCCATATATAGGAAAAAAGTAAGCACTAATTGTATTTAAAATAGGAAATTTTATGGTACTTTTGGTTAAGCCGGGAGTGATTTTGAGACTATGATAATGACAAAAATTTTCAAATTATGGTACAATAATATTTTAAAATTATACCCGGTATATTCTACTTTATGTCAGCTTAAATGAAAAAGTCGCGCCGCTGATTTCCAAAGACAAGACAAAGACCAACAAAATTATTTTCTTCAAAGTTAAAGCGAACATTCCCCAATAAATGGCAGTTGTATCGCCCTTTATAATTACAATGTTTCGACGTTCACAAGGGTGCCATTAAGAAAGGTCCCACGTCACTGATGAAGTTCGGGCAACGAAGGATACTTAATGTAGCTTATTGCCACAAGTGCCATTGTACTAGGTTACGAGACATCTATACGATTATTTTAAGGTCCCTTTTATTATACTTTAAAATAATTTGCTTTAACAGACTTCATGTCTAAGCCCATAATTTTCATAATTTTAAAATGAACAGAGTTTTTATTTTTATTTTGACGGCCAATAACAAGTTAACTTTTAAAATACTACTAAATAAATGAAATACCCTGTATATCTTTTTACATATAATATATATATATATATATATATATATATATATATATATATATATATATATATATATATATATATATATATATATATATATATATGTTTTAATATGTATATAACGGGTGCCCACGAAATTAAAATGTAGTTTCATCAACGTAAGCAGCAACTGATCAATTTTTGAAACACTCACTACCTTCACACCCTTGGTAATAATTTAGTTTATAAGAATCACGTAATGTATATTGCTAATATAAAAAGTTGATGTCAACTTCTTAACTTTCCCTTTCACCTTTTAACCCTCTTTTCAAAAATAAATTTCAGCCTCCGATGTTGCTGAAAAATTGAAATATGGTCCCTCACTGGTACTTGGCACAGGCTCACATTCTACTACATCATAGGTCAAATCGTCGACAGCTCCTCTATTTCACGTACCAGGCTTCGAAAAAGTGGACGAGCTTGTACCAGGCATAGATAGGTTAGGCTAGCAAGCCTGTCATTTTCTTAAGAAGTCGTTAATGATTTTGATATTTTGGTCGGATATATGACTGGATAGAATGCAGATTTTTGATGTTTCAGATTTTATTTGGCACATCCGGTTTAACCGTAAGTGCTCTTAACTTTGCTAGTTTAAATGGATTACCCTATATATTTTTCTAGATATCAATTTCAAAGGCAATTTTAAGAAAATGCAAGTACCACATGTTATATCTATCCTAACTGTTTTTTTAAATGGCATTCGAAAATGTTATGTTAACCCCTATATTTATTGATTTATTAAAAAAATAAATAATAATAGAAAAGGACATATGCGATTTTTTGACAATTTTTAATAAAAATAAAAAATTGTATTTTATTACCGTAAATATACAATTTCTGGTTTTATCGGAAGTGCCACAGAAACAGACTCGGTAGTAAAGAACTTCAACAATTTAAATGGAAACAACTATCTTAAGACTTAATCTATACTTAAAACTCATTTTTTTTGTTAGGTATTAATGTCATCTTTAAACTTAAGAGTTTTTAAGGTATTAATTGTAAAATGCTAGGCTACCTTAAAAATAGCAAAAAAACACACATTTTTTTAAAGTTTTACTATAAATAAATTTAAAACTACTAGGTTTAAAGAAAGCTTTTTTAGGAAATTATTAGAAATTTCGTTTAACATGACACCTTTTCTAAGAATTGACTGTAGAATTAATTTTAAGAAAAGTATGTTTATAAAGTGTTCTATCTAAAAAAGGCAAATTGGGAGCACATAAAATCTAAAACAACAATAATCTGCATCTTGCCCAACCAAACATCCGACCAAAACTTCAAAATCGACTTCTCAAAACAACAAGCTTGGCTAGTAATGTCATGGGCACTTGGTTTAGTTTGCTGGCATTTCATTTACAAATTTAAGTTTTGGTCTAAAAAATTAATCGATTGCAAAATCAGTACATCCTTGAAAAGTAATTATAATGAACTTGAAAAATCTAACAAAAATACAAATTTTTAACATACTTACTGTATTTTCCCTGCACTTAAAAATTTTTTGTCTTCTTTTGCGATTTATCGTTTTAGGGTCCTTTAAAGTTAATTTAATTATTTTTATTTCTATATTATAAAGTATAAATTTATTTTCTGGCCTTTTATAATTAGAAGATTTCAATCAGGAGTGTCATTTCTTTCTCTCTGAAAACTATATTAAATATCTCTAGATTTCAAATACATAAAAACAAAATAAATTCTTTATTTTAAAAAGCTATTTTAATTTTACTGAATATTTAAATTTTAAATTAGAAATTTAAATATATTAAAAGGGCTTAAACTTAAATAATTTTTAAACTAAAATAAATATCATTTAAATACAAAATACACTGGGTCAGTAAAAGTACTGCAATTCTTAAATATCTTTAAAACCGCTAAAGCTACATTTACTAAATTTGTTATCTGAAAGGAATCGGGCATAAGAAATTTAATAGTAATATTGGCACCGTTGCCAGATTTCCCTGTTTTGTTCTAAATGTAGGTAAAAAATCAGATGCGCTCAAATATCTCTAAAACCACTTAGACTGTCTTTACAAATTTTGGCATTTTAGAATTTATGGGCAAGTGGAATTGAACAGTGACACTGTCATTGTTGCTAGATTTCCCAGTTTTGCGCTACATGTAATATTTTTGATATTTTAAATGGAATGCTCTATTTATTTTAATTGCAATAAAGGACCGTGCTAACTTTAGTAAGATTCCAATTTTTAAAATTAAATCCTAATAAGTTACCAAGATATGACAAAACCATAATTCGAGTAAAGGCAACAAGACTGATATCACTGAATAAATAAGCATGCCAAAAAACCCTTAAATACCAAATTTTGTAAACATGGCTTTAGCGGTTTTAAAGATAATTGGGCCCTAAATATTTTTGCTTAAAGTGTAGAGCATCGTACCTTAACATAAATTTTGAATATTTAGGAATGCAATAAAAATAAATGAAGCATTCTATTTAAAAACTAAAAGAATACGTGTAGGATAAAACTTGGAAATCTCAAAAAAGTGCCAATATCACTATTTTATTTCACATCTCCAAAATACCTTAGATAACAAATTTGGTATATATAGCTTGAGTGGTTTGAAAGATATTTAAAAGTTGAGGTACTTTTTTCTAACTCAGTATAGGGTGTTCCACTTAAAGAAGTAATCTACTAGAATGCATTATTAATGTTAGGTAGGACAAAAAATGTAATCTAAAATAGGTTTTGTGAAAGCTATAAAAGTGAGCATCATACAATAACTGATAACTGTCAATTAAAAAGAAATCTGATAACAATAAAGTTTAGGTAAAGGACCGTAGAAAGAAAGTTTGTTTAGCAGCGCATCATGCCAAACTTGCTCAAACACATTAGATATATCAAAGATAATGATCTGGAATTCGCCAAGCAACGCAGTAAGTTGTTCCCCTTTTTGTGAAACAAACGTTAACTAATTCATTGTTTTTTTACATTGACATTACAGATAGAAAAACCGAATAAGGTAATAGTTTTTAAATTTTATTCATTTTTAATTTTTAAAGGCCTCTCCATAATGTATTTAACCCGTTAAAATAATATTGCATACAGTTTAAAAGTTTTAATTAAAAAGACTAGTAAAACCTAAAACCTGCTATGTTTTATATTACGGTACTGATATCTACTTAAAAAAACTTTGGCATCGTGCTTCTTAATCGTGGCAAAAACGTCTTAAATTTATATTCAAAAATTGTTTGGCGGCCCACGACTGCTCTTAACAACTTTAGGAATGTGCGAAGGTGTTAAGGCATTATTAATTTATAACCAAGTCTGTGTTTGACAAACTATGCTCACACCATTAAATTCGCAAGTCATTGGGATAACTTGATGCTTGTATCAGGCTGCTTTGTTAAATAAATTAGTTACAGTTTGAGAAAACTTGGTTTTTGTGGTAAGATCGCTTCAAAATTTAATTACTTTTATATTTTGCCGTAGATGCAAAATATAAATTACCTATTTTATTAGTCAATATGGTATATAGATATTTTTGGTAAAAATAGTCTAGTACAGGTTATTCAATTTAAGAAAAAAATGCATGTTTTTGACAGATTCGCTAAATAAAATTAATCATAAAGTTAAGGCTTTTTCCATAGGCAAATTTCAAAAGTAATACTCCAAACAATTTAAACAACAAACCAACTTCAAAAAAAAAAAAAAAACAGTAAAAAGCTAATAAAAGTAAATTTTAAAAGCTTTAAAATATAGTTGGTTAATTAAAGATGGCATAAAAGTATAAAAAGCTCTTGTTTATTTGATTATTACTATTTAGTATGTACATTTGTTATAAGCGTTTTAGTGGAGTTTTTATTTTTCTAAAAGGATTTAATTTTTTTCTTTTTAGTTTATTACCATTTTCTTTTAATTTATAATAAACAATAAAGTTGCAGTTCTTTTACTAACTCACAATCAGTATATTATTTAAAATGCATATGCCTGCCTATAAAATTTGAGTTTTTCTCTTGATTTTCTCAGGTTTTTAAAATTGGATCCTTACTTGACTCAATGGTTTTTTGAAAGTGCACTACTTTCAATAAAAATAATGTTAAATCGGTCCATAAGTATACTTGGGTGTTAATTAAGTATGTACCATAAATTTAACAGTCGATTCTTCCGAAGGAGGCCATTTCCAACACTTAATTTAGTGCAATCCGTTAGTCTTGATGTTAATGCTATTTAATATTTGTTGTTATTGTTACATAATTAGTAATAAACTTTTTTCTCAAAAACTAAGCCAGATACGAAAAAACATTAAGAGACCAAAAAGTTGTATTTCTATTTGCTTAATCCAAAGAAATGATAAAAATTGCACAAAAGTCAGTGGCGTACATTTTTAAGTCAAAAATATTTGTTCAAATCCCGCTCGAGACGCCACTGGACTTAATAAATTGAATCAAGCTCGGGCTAAATTAGCTCCTTAATGCTATAAATACCATTGCCAAATTACAACAAAATTAGATAAAGGATATTTAAGATATTTACGAAAAACCTTTTTTTATTTTTATTTTAACACCCTGTATCTTGAGAACGAAGGATTTGCGGACCCATGTTTATATGAACATTTCGTCTTAAAATTACCTAAAGAATCGTCTGTTAAATTAATGGTACATACTTAATTAACACCCTGTATATTATAAAAGATATTTAGGGTACCCAATAACTCAACCGACAAACCTTAAGGGGTAATTCTAAAATAAAAATTAGAAAAAAAAACCTTTAGGAACATATGTCCTTAACGTCTTAGTTTTTGAACTGCGGGGTGTTAAAAATAAAAAAAATGTTTTGTCGTAGTAACTTTTATACCAATTAGGATATTTTTAAAACAAATGGGAGAGGCCCCTCCGCATTAAAAGATTTTTTTGCAAACAAGAAAGAAAAAACGATTTTTACTAGTGTAGTCCATAAGGGGTTTAAGGTAAATATTTATTAAGAAAAAGTGGTGCGCCACTGCATTTTTCTAAAATAAAAATATATTTATTTTCTAATTCCCATTTAATTTGAAACAAAATTTGATCTGTTAACTTTTTTATTTAATGTACGGTTTTTGCGTAAATAAATAAAAATCATTTTTTAACACGGTTATTTTGTATCGCTTTTATTAAATTCTGAGGTAAAAATCACCTATAATATTTATTTTTTAATTAGATAGGGATTTGACCATACCAGGAAATGGATTATATTAATTTACGCAAAAACCGTACATCACATAACAAAAAGTAAATAGAATAAACTTTTTACAAACTAAATGAAAATTTAAAAAAACATTTTTATTTTAAAAAATGCAGTAGCGTACTATTTTTTCTCACAAAATATTTACTTAAAACCCCTTATAGACAAATTTTTCTCTTGTATGCCAAAAATATCTACTGATGCATGAGAGACATTCCCCAATATTTTTAAAAATACCTGAAGTGGTATAAAATATATAATAATAAAACAAACTTTTAATAACATTTTTAAGATTCCGTAGTTAAAAAGTAAGACTTTTAAGACATATGTTTATATAAAGATTTTTTATCATTTACATTGTAAAATCACCTTTTAAAGTTTGTCGGTTGAATTACTGGACACGCTGTATCTACGATCAAAAAACCTTCTTATTTTGTTTAAGTTTGTTAAAAATAAAACTAATTTAGAGATATATTGTTAAAGTATTGCAAAAATCATGAAAAAGAGTGAGTGTGCCAAAATCAAACAATTTTACTTTTTAAGGTTTACAAAGTTCTTTTGTTAAGTGGTAAATTTAAAATACTCTGTACACTTAAATGTAATTTGTGCTTTTTTAACAGCTTTAAATCCATTGTGCTTATGCTAAAGATTTCGAAAGTAACTTAATGTGTTACGTGTATAAGTAAATTTAATTTTAATGCAGGGAGCATTTGAAATCTCATCAGGCCTACATACTTTTAAGTAGGCAGGTTTTGTTCTTAATTTTTCTTGAAAATCACCCATAAAGCTTGTTGGTGAGTTACTTGACACCCTGTATATGCAGTCAAACGACCAACTTGTTTTTTAGGTTCGATAAATATTAAACTTATTTTAAGATTAATTTCAAAAATATTGCAAAAGAAACATCAAAAAGATCTTGCAAACTTTTTAGATTGTTTCTGAGTATGCCGAAATTAAACAATTTTACTTTTCAAGGTTTACAAGGTCTTTTTGTTAGGTGGTAAATTTAAAATACTCTTTACACCTAAATAAAATCTGTGCTTATGCTGAAGATTTCGAAAGTAACTTAATGTATTACGTGTTATAAGTAAATTTGATTTTGATGCAGGGAGCACTTGAAATCTCATCAGTCCTACATACTTTTAAGTAGGCAGGTTTTGTTCCTAATTTTTATTGAAAATTACCGTTTAAAGTTTGCCGATTGACTTACTAGACTACTGGAGTGTAAGCAGTCGAACGACCAACTTATTTTTTTAAAAGTTCGTTTAAAATAGGGCTTATTTTAAAAATAATTTTTAAAATATTGCAAAAAAACAATTAAAATCTTGCAAACTTATTAGATTGTTTAGAGTATGCCAATATTAAACAATTTTACTCTTTAATTTTTACAAGATCTTTTTTAATTGGCAATTTTAAAATATTTTGTACACTTAAATTTAATCTGTGCTTTTTCTAACAGCTTTAAATCCATCTTGTTTATGCTTAAGATTTCGAAAGTAACTTAATGTGTTACGTGTTATAAGTAAATTTGATTTTGATGCAGGGAGTACTCGAAATCTCATTAAGCCTACATACTTTGAAGTATGCAAGTTTTGTCGTAAGTAATTAATGCCGCGAAGTGCTAGAATAGAAGTAGTCTTACTGAAAATCATTAAAAGATGAGAAGATCTAAATCTAAGCTTAAACTCTGCCTTAAACGGATATGTTGAAAAGGATTAGAATTTAGTATTGATTGCTAAGTTTTATAGTTTTCAGTAAAATTTTATTGCTTTAATTTATGCTACGATTGTTACGAATTGAAGTTAAATACTCTTTCGTATAATGTCTACTAAAATGAAGAATTTAGGTTATAAAATGTCCTAATTTCTAAATAATTTAAATGTACTAGATGTATGTACTAGTGAAACTATCTATCTTTCTTCCAAAATAATATTACTATTTTTAGGAATAGGTAAGGAGTAGATTCTTTTTAAAAATTAAAAAAATATAAACTGGGTCAATATTGTAAATTTTTTGTGTTGCAGGGTATACCGGGTGTCAACGAATCTTTAGCCAAGCCATACCTGTTAGAGTAGTAATCATATCAAAAAGACTTGGTATAGGGTGAATGGAATGGAAAAAAGAGAGTTTTCGCATATTTTTAATTTTGTGGGTTACCTCTGGTTTAACCGAAAATGGCTCCAATTTTGACTTTTTAAACTGCACACCCTATATATTTTAATATTTTTGGATTTTTGGAATAATTCTAAATGGGAATTTACCATTTTTAAATGTTTTTACGCCTACTTAATTTTTTAAAAGCCATTTAATAAATTGCATCTAGGTGGCCCAGATCCTTTATTTATATCCATATTTTTAATCCGATTGCAAATAAATTGGTATCGGTAAATTTTTATAAACCTTTTTTTTAGTTAGACACGAAAATACTAATTTGCAAACTTGTTTCATTCCTATCTTTCATATTAGTCACTAAAACCTAGCAATTGTATTTTTCTTACATCACCTACGGGTCCTTAGATTGGGTTGCGCCCGATCATGGCCACCTAGATGCAATATTAAAAATGGTAAGTACGCTTAAAAACTTTTTAAAATGTGACATTTTGATTTAGAATTATTTAAGGAATTCAAAAATTATAAAATAAACAGGGTGTTTCATTTAAAACTTTAAAATTAGAGCTGGTTTCGGTAAACCGGAAGTGACGGGAAAATAAAAAAATATGCGAAAACTCTCCTCTTCCTATATCATTTACCTTCTTTTGATATGTCTAATAGTCTAGGAGTTACGACTTGTTTAATAAATTTGTTGCCACCCGGTATAAATATTCTGGTTTTAGTACCTCATTTTATATTTATTAAATACTCAATTAAAAAAATATTTTAAACCTTGTTTTATGTAAGAATAATACTTGAATGTACTCTTCTCCGTATTTAATTTTTGAACGGGTTTTAAATTAATATAAAATAAGCTATTAAACACAACATATATTAAACAAGATGACCCAAGTCAAAAGGTTTACAGGCAAAACTTGCAAAAGAGAGAGACCAACGTGTAAAGAACACCAACAATAATAAAAGTTTAAATAAATAATTCTGGCATGTAAACCAGCTGACACACCGCCCAGTGAGCAAATTAATATTTCTAGAACAAATTAAATGTATAATAATATATGAGATAATGTGTTAAATGTACAATATTACAGTATTGCATTCTGTAACTACAAAACGATGTACCATACTTAATTATTAATAACAAAGCTATTTTAGTGCAACAAGGTTGATATGACTTTGTTCCGTGATCCCTGCCTCAACTTACTCTTTATCGATCCTGTTTGTTGTTACTTTACTGGCCTATATACATTTTAACTTACCTGTGTATATTAGTTATAAAGGGTGTAATTTAATTGATAGCACAACAAAAGTTTTTTTTTTTAATTTAACACCCCGTAGTTCAAAAACTAACGTTTGGGACGTATGTTTATATGAAGTTTTTTTTTATTTTTTGTTATAGAATCGTTTGGTTAAGTTTGTCGGTTGAGTTACTGGATACCCTGTATATATGTAGGTAATTTGATTGAAATTGATGAACACTTTGATGTCTATTGGTGCCTAAACAGTAAGGTATATCGACTTCAATAAAGAGTACCTTATTTTTAAGTTTTTGATTGTCTATAGAATGGCGCCCCCAGCTTTGCGATATCTGTTAAAATAAAAAGTTATGATGTAAATAAATTTTAAGTTTTAGATAAGATTCCTCCTGGCGGTTTTTAAAAAGTACTTTTGTCTTAAAATTTTAGAATCTGCAAAGCTTGTTTTGTGCCAAATATCAACTGGATTGGTTAAAAAATAAATGCAATATGGCGAAAAAACCGAAATAAAAATTGATCTTTGACGGCTTGTAACTCGAAAACGAATGACATTTTGAAAAAATATATATGAAGCTCTACCATTATTTTGTCAAGTAGAATCACCCCCTTAAGTTTCGTGATCGATTTTATATATATATATATATATATATATATATATATATATATATATATATATATATATATATATATATATATATATTAACAACCCAATTACTAATTATGTATAACTAAGAGCCCTATTTAATTCAACATATCTAGGTTACTATGCTGGTCCTTGGCAAATTCATCCTTAAGGTAATGCCAATCGATGGCGTCTTGCTGGTATTTCTTTCTTTCTTTCTTTCTCGTATCAATAACCATAATGAAAAGCGTAGAAAGCAAGGACTCGAGAAAAATGCGACATATCGTGAAAAACAATGAAAGGGCCAAATGTAGTACGTTCTTATGAAAGTTAATTTTATCAAAGGATTTAATAAACGTAACTTACTTAAGCACCCACCTACACATACTCAAAAAATTGTGTAAAGATTAAAATGCACAGTTTTATATGTACATTGAAATTGCTAAGATTATCCGAGCTTAATCTGCAGTTCGAAATAGGTGTGTTAAATAAAGTGTTTCAGATCTTCGCATATTTTCTATATGCAAATAAAAAAAATGTCTTATTTGGTATGCCCACGATATGTCAATGTATTTCAATTTAAATTTTAATAAAAAGAAATGTGACATCTTTTTGGTGGTATAGTGATCAGTAACTTTACCTACCCCATGGGTAGTCCATGTTCGATTCTCAGTTGGAAAGACATATTTACATTTATCCATTTCAAAACGTTCATAGACAAGTTAAAGATAACAAAAGGATTACTAAAGAGGCAGACTGAAGTAGTCAAAACAGTCAGGAACATAAATAAAGCGGTCATACAAAATTTTATTTGTTAAACAATAATACATGAAATAAAGAGTGTTTTTTTAAAAGGTATATATTTAATTTTTATTTTTGTTTTAATTTTTTACGAAACCTCTTTATTCACAGTGAAATGCACAAATGCTTCACCTTAAACTGGATTATTAGTTTTATTTGTCTTTCATATACCGTCTTGTGTCAGTATAAGGTAAAGAATGTGTGCATTTCAATATGAATAATAATGTTAAACAAGACATTTCAAACAAAAATAAAAAGTGATTATACCCCCTTTTAAAAGACACTCCCCATGTTTAAAAATAATTAAAATTAAAGTGTAGTCTTTATTAAAACTATCGCTCTTATGCTACTTGCAATATCTGTAGGGTTAATAATTACCTTTACCCGAGTTTAAGCACACTGTAAGCTGCAGTAAACAAGTTTTTAAGTTTAGGTATTTACAAGCACTTTGTAGCAACAAACTGCACAGTTGCGAAATCTTTAACATGATATGGGTAATAGTTGTAGAGTGTCATAATCTTCAGCTTTATTTTCGCTATCAAGATTAAATAGGTATCTTTGTTAAGCCAAATAATTATATTTTAAAATAAAAGATATTAAATCGTTTATTCTAAAATAAAATAAAAGAAAATCCCCAGAAAACTTAAAAATATAAAATAGGTAACTAGAAAACTTAAAATTGACGTTTTAGTGGCATGTCTGCAACCGTTCTTAGAATAAAATTAAATAAAAATTAAAATTTCAAAAGGTAACTAATATTTAGGTTTAAATATTTAAAATTTAGACTTTTGTTTTTAGAAAATTCTGAAAAACGTTTGACATCAAATTTTGTGTCATGACACAAAGTTATTTAAATTTGATTTGGCGTGTACCCAAATAAATACCATCAATTACATTGGGCTTGTATTCGGGTAGTATTCGAATACATCTGTGTGTTTGGTATTCGGAATACTTTTTTGGTCAGTATTCGCATTTTTTTTTATTCTGAATATTATTTTAAAAAGATAGAATTGGAAAACTGGTTTAAGGTATTTGAATACCGGGATTTAAAGTATTCAAATACTTGAAGTATTTAAATATTGGAATAATCAGTATTTGATTACCGAATTATAAAGATCGATATTTGAATAGATTTAAAGTTTTCCAAGATTTCAAATATTTGAATACCAACATGAGAATACCAGAATTTGAATAGCGTGAAATGAAGTATTTAAGTTACGGAATTTGGAGTATTTCAATATCGGAATGTAAATATACCGGTATTGGAAGTACCCAATTTCATAATTTATTGGGCAAGGACTTTTTTGATATTCAAAATAAAAATACTAGGAACAAATCGATGTTGATTTTGTTTAAAGAAATTTTTTGCTTTTCATAATTCATGAAAACCCAATCTTGGTATTCATGAATACTTAGTATTTGAATTCCGAATTTCAGTACTCGACCGAACAGTAATTTTAAAAGCTGACAGATATTTTTTGTAGAACCATGTTATACTATGAAGCAGTCAAATTTGACTGGTTCAATTTGATTTGATCATTTATTTAAAAACCTTGTATTTAAAAATAAAAAAATATAAAACGGCTACAGTATTATTTAAAATTTTATAAATAAAACTAAATAAATAATGTCTGTAAACCATTATTCAAATAAAATTAAATTTGAAGTTCACGGTAAATCATAAACTTGAGTTTACTACAAGCTCGCGTACATACCTATTAAAGTCAAGTGTTTAAAGTTTTAATTTAATAATATGACGTGTCTGTGTAGTGACCGATTGCCTGTTCGTTTTCGTGTAAAGTAGATTGAGTCGTAAAGTTTTATTCACCACAAAATGTGAAAGTTTTAACGGTTACATACATTTTATTTTCACACTTAAGAAATAGTTCTTGGAATTTGAAATTATTATTTTAACATAAATTAACACACAGTTAAGAAAACTATTTCTTGCAAAGGTAAAAAATAAATTTTATAAAATTACGCATATAACTCTTGCAATAAAAGCTAAATGCGATGATCTGCAAATCAAACAAGAAGTTTCAAAACGATCCGCCTTATGTGGTTTGCCAGCTGAAATATTTTGGTAGACCGCGAGGTATCTCAGTCTTCCGTCGCATCATTAAGAAAAGCGAAGAAGCGATGAGAGACCCTATGTTACACAAATGGTTTTGATAGATGCCAGACCAAATTTGGCAAACCACGGGCCGTGTAACTGGGCTTTTATAAGCTATATACTTAAGGCAGGGCTAAGATTTAGGAGACATAAAGTAGTACGTAGGTACCACTGCGTTTATGGCATTCCTGTGCCTTAAAAAGTAATAGTCGGCAAACTAATTTTTAGTTTAGTATCACAAGAAAGACATTTAAAATACAAATACAATGCTTTTTATTTTTCTGAGGCGTCCAGAACCAGAAAGGACCATCTAACAAACCAAATAAAATGCTTACAAATTGGAAAACAAGTTACTGGGATAACTAAATGGTTGTCCGTAGGACAATTCGATTTTTCTTGAGATATGGTAACATGGCTAATGATTAAGAACATAATAAGCTTTGTTGGTGTGTTGTTGTTTAAATATTGTGTACATGAGACGAACTTAATCTGGGTATTCATGGTATTATCGTTATAAAAGTAATTACTTATTATTGAAAATAAATAATTATTACAAAAAAAATCTGGACACAAAAAAATGATTGACCAATATACTTTCTAAGAATATTTAGGAGTTAAGGTACTTTTAACTAAACCAGTATATAGCGCACAAATTAACTAGATTAAGTATATTTAACAAACCAAGTAAACATTTTGGAAATATTATTATTTAAAAAATTATTTGCAAAAAATGGTTTAAAACAAACAAGTTAATAAAATATTTAATCGGTAAATAACGAAGAATTCTTAATGGGCAACTCTGAAGGTGCTAAATTTAAAGAAATGTCTGTACGTGAGAAAGTTCGTAATTTCCATTTAAAAGTGTTCTTGAACTCCTGCGGATTAAAACTTTTTGTCTTTCAGTGTATACAAATTGCCAGTGACAAAAAACAAAGATTTAAACTCTGAGAAAAGTGTTTAAATAAATTTAAACTTTAAAATTTAACTTTTTATTTTATAAATAGTAACCGCTAAAAAGTTTAATACATTTGGAATATTTTATTTTTAAAACTGTCGTAAAATGTAATTGCTTCAGCTTATTTAGTTATCTAAAATGTATTTATAATATTATTTAAAATTTAATTAAAATATTTAATGGTAAGGTTTAATGACTACGTCAGTATGCAACTTTAAAATATATTTTTTTAAATTAAAAAAATATATATTAGGTTTTCTTATTATGAAGTAGCCAACCAATAGGTTAAAATTATAATTTTTGTATGTTTTTTTATTTTTTTTTTACAAACAGAAAATTTAAAAACCCTCTGATTTTGCAGATTAGGGTGTGCAATATCTGTTTTTTTAGAGCTAGTGGATGGATATTGTAAATTGCAAATCTAAAAGAGGTAGTTTATTTCACAGTAATGTGTTGCATTTGTTTCAAAGTCTATTTAAAATATAACACACGTATGCATGGCTAAAATTGTCTGATATTGAATAATAATTTCTTATAGATTTTAACGTGCTTATTAAGAAAAAATTAATTTAAAAAATAAATCACGTAAAATAAAAAAAAATGAATCATTGTTACCCCAGTACAAAAATGTTATTATGACAATTTTTATTAATGAATTTCTTGTAGTAGTGTTAAAAATATTTAGTATTATATGTGCCTCTGGCAATTGCCTTGCAGCAACGCCACAAAACAAAGCAGTATAATATGTGCCTGTTGGTCCCCCTGTGCATCCGGTAGAAAATTACTCAAATTTAGCTTTAATTCTTAAACAAAAATTACAAATTGGTTGTATGCGGTGATTTAAAAGGTATATCTTTATTACTTGGACAACAACGGAGCTATACGAAATTTCCATGTTTTTGTTTTAGTGGGATAGCCACAACAAAAATATTCATTAAATAAAAAGAATTGCCCTCTGGGAAAAACCCGGAATGAAAAATATATCTCAAGAAAATTTGATCGATTAAGCCAAAGTAATAGTTTCTTCATTTCACATTAAACTTGGACTTATCAGCAATTTGTGAAAGTACTATTAAAGGAAGAAGAGTGTTTTAAATATCTTTGTAGCAATTTTTCATTTTTAGAAGCTTAGCTTAAAAAATTAATATGTGTTGGTCCAGATACACGAAAACTTATGAATGACGAAGTCTTTTAAACTTAATTAAACTATGCTTAAATTACAATAATAATAATAATTGAAGTGTTAAAAATCTGCATTTCATTTTCTTATAAATATTTAATAAAAATGGTCATGGGTCTCATGCCTTACTGCATTTTAATTCTTAAATTTAAATATAGTTCTTAAAAACACGCTTGCACACAAATTTATGTTTTAAAATAAGTTACCTAAAATTAATCTTTAAACAACTTTTACTGAATACATTTTTAAATATCGATTTAACCAATCACCTTTTTTTTATATGTTATAAAATATTTTTTTGTGCAAATACTCAAGAAATACCCTATTATCAGTTTTACGTTAACCGCAAATTACATTATACAAAACATAGGCGCTGTGGCCAGTGCCAGATTAGGACTCTGTAATGTCTTTAGCAATATAGATACTTCTGGGGCTTATCGTAAAAATTTTTGACCACCAAAAAAGTCTCTACCTCTATTAATCACCTACAAAATGCATTTAGTCCTGTGCTAGCCTATATGACTTTTTTTCTTTTTATGGTGCCTCTTTATGGTACCCCGCACAACGTAATGCCCTAAGCAATTGCCTAATTTGCTTTTATGTTAATCGAAACTGGCATATAGGCAATTTGCTTAATTTGCTTATATGCTAATCCGGAACTGGCTGTGGCCATAACTTTCGTAAATGGTCTGTTTGATTTAATTAGCCTAAAATAGTAATTTATGTAACAAGTGCATAAAATAATATTGATGACTGAATTACTGAATGCGATTTCAGTAGGGCATCAACGGCAGGATTTAATATCCTACCGCTGGACAACGAAACTTGTCTAATAAGAAGACGCTGGTTTCCTATGCTATTCACCACGACTCGATACAGCCTCACTAAGGAGTTCCTGTAAGGCAGGCGAAACCGGTCTGGGGAGAGAGTCGTGGTGGATAGCATAGAAAAGCAGGACGTTTTCTTTTAACTGTCTTTAAAGGGAGTAAAATATTTTGTATTATATATATATATATATTCTTTTTTTTTTTTGATTTCTTAGACAATTGTTAATCAGAATGTGGCATATTTTTAAGCATTAGTTTAAGAAAATTCTAAAAATGTTTGACATTGAATGTCAAATTTTGTTTCATGAGTGACATAAATAACTGGTTGCTGGTGCATTTATTATTTATAATACAAAACCTTTAAAACACAAAACACTATAAGATCCGAATTAACAAAAACAAACCCCGACAACATAAAGAAAAGTATAAAAAATGTTATTTATAAAATACCTTGTGAGCGTAATCAATTGTATATAGGTAACACTTGTAAACCATCAGCAAAACGCATAAAAGAACAAAAAGCATACATAAAAAACACAAAATTTCAAAAATTTAAAATTTGTCAACACGCATTTAAAAACATTTACAGGATAAACTGGAATGCTTCAAGTACTTAAGCAAAGAAAACTTGCAAAATTAAAAAAGTGCGTAGGTAAATATTATTATATAAGGACAAATTCGTAGCACCTATATCTATTAATTTAAATAATACATGGTTACCCTCGCGTGATGCTGAGGTGTCTTGTCAGGAAAGCTTAAAATCAACCAACAATAAATCACCCTTCTTGTATTATAAATAATAAATACATTAGCAAGCAGTTATTTATGTCACTCATGACACAATATTTGATAATAAATGTCAAAAAATTTTATTAAAATATGTCCATTACTTTAGAAGTTATGGCTTGTTTAATAAATTTTTTGACACCCAGTAAAATATAAAATTTAGATAAATGGAATGCATGGAAAAATGTTTTGTTAATAAAAATAATAACATTTTGATGAGGCACTCTAAAAAGTATCATAATACAAGAAACACTTTTTTATTATTTCTTAAAAATTATAATGGCTCGATAAATCCCAGCAAGAGCGAAAACAACTTACGGTAGGGGTGGTAAAATTTCAGAAGCTCGTATAAAACTTCTCCATAGTTTAAATTGACAATTTATCAGACGATTTCCGCACTTATATTGGCTTAGTCCTTAAGGGCCAGCTTTATTACATATACTAACATCGATTTAAAGCAACTTTATTTCGTTTTAAAAAAAACCATTTCAGAACACCGATATCTGAAAAATTGTTTAGAAAAATCGGGAATGAAAATACTTAAAGTTTTACGCTAGTGAGACAGATTGGTGAAAAGTTTTCTGAAATTGAACATTTTTGGTCTCTGGAGTCGTTTGAACCACAAAAGACACTTCATACTTGTCTTCGCTCTATTCTAAATCGATTTGTTATTGCCCTTTGCACCACGAACGATTTCACAAATATTACGTATTTTTATGATGTTACCGTTTTATTGCCCAATAGAAAAGAAAGTTATGACTTCGTCAATATATATATATTTTTAAATAAAAAAAACAGAACAATTAAATAATTGAATAAATATTTTTTACATATTATTTTTACAATAAAAAAATTAAAAGCTTTACTAAAAACTTAACCTTTTTAATCAAAGCTTAATTGCGTTTATAAAAATATGCAACTATTTATTAAATTTTGTTAATAACCACACCTAAAAAAACAGTTTTTGTATTATTTTAGCAGCCACAATTGATTTTGCTGGTGATAAATAACTCGTACAATAGTGCGTAATATATAATATTATTTTTAAATATTTGTATATATTAAAATAGCACACATTTAAAAAACCATTATAATAGTTAACGTATTATTTATTACCTTATCACGAGTAATAAACATAAGAAAGGTTAGAGAAACAGTTTGTTTACTTTCATCAATTAAAATATATTACATACCTGCGGCTTGTAATGCATTAAGCCACTTATTAGGCCTGTTAAATTTTAATTTTACTATAATTAAAAAGCACGATTTTGTCAGGACTTAAGTAAAAATAAATAATAAAAAATAAGTTAAAATAAATTCATTGGTAAAAAAATATTCATTACGCACTTCCAATATAATATTATTGGGTGTGTGTGTGTGTGTGTGTGTGTGGTTTATTATTATCAAGTCAGCATTTTACGAACTTTAACCAGTAAGGCTGGTGACTGAACACAGCATCATTCTGAGAGATCTTGTATTATGCGCATTGCACAAATTTTGTCAATTTTATGCGCATGACGTAAGGAATCCAAACACATAGTTTAAATTGTGCCAGTTAATAACATTTTTTTATTTATTTGATCAAAAGTAGCAACAAAATTAACAAGTTCTATAGAGTTTAAAAATAAATTAATTACCTTAATTAGAACTAAACAAACCAAACATCAGCTTTTAAAACAAAAAACTATCTAACAAAACTACGACTGACTGTAACAAAGGTTTTTAAATTTTTTCTTGGCTCTGGGCCCTTTTTGTCCAATTTGCCAGCTCTCCCACTTCCAAACTATGCTTTCCGGGGCTTTGTCGATTGAAAATCTAAATTATTGTGCTTATAGCTTTAAAACAAAAAACAATTATTTGCAAAAATTGTCAGCTGTCAAACCACGAGCTGCTACTCGTACTGACACTACTGACGCTTTCCGTGGCGCGCGCATCCGTCCTTGACCGTACCAAAACACAATGTGCATCACATCAACGGTAAAAATATCAGGTTATAGGAATCTTCGCTTACAGCGCTTAGCTTCAGCAAGAATCTTTTCTTGATTTCCGATGGTTAAAAACGCCCGAACAACTCCTTCAATCGCCGAAACCAGGAGAGCTCTGTAGCCCTCTAAGAAACGTTTCAGTTGTTATTTTGTCACGTGCAACTGTGACAATAAATAACCAACGTCCAACGTTGTAAATTTACAAAATAATTTTTTCAGTTAACTTACTGAAGTAGAATTTGTATTTTTATTACTAAGCCAATTTAAAAATTATTATAATTTTGTTTAATTTAATATTACCGTATTCAAGTAATTTTCGAATTATTAAAAAAAAGATTTTTGTGCTATTGCAAGTAAAATAATTTTATAAAAAATAAAGGTTACTGTTTTAAAATACCAATTTATAAGTTTAACAGGTTAAGAGCAAACTGTTAATCAGCATCTCATTTAAAGTACATATATAAATTATGTGCGTGCCATTTTGGATGCATTTTGTTTGTTTAACACCATACATTTTATTTTAAATAATATTTATTTACCTTTAAAATTTTTTCCATAATTTTTAAATAAATATTTGTTATGTTTTATAAAAAAATAAAACAAAATAAAATGCTTAGTTATATTTGCACTATTAATTGTCGCTATATTGTATCTTTATTTATTTAAAGCCCATAAACGCATTTTATGTCCATATTAATACAGGGTTTTTCACAACGAATTGCGACAATGGGTTTTTTTAAAAAGAAGACTTTAAAAATTACAAACTTGATATTATAAGCTCAATGGGAAACATACAACTAAAATATTTGTATCACGGCAGCTTCAAAAGAGATTGGACTTTTTTCCAACAAAAAAGCATTTTTCCCCTTTTAACTTATACACTTTGTATGTATTCCAACTCCGACACCTTCTGAAATATTGTTCTCAAATCTGGGGAATGGCGTCATCCACAAAAGAATTCTTGATTCCATTTAAAGAAGAGCCTTATTAACGATCCTTTGCTTATAGAGAGGCTTCTTTCTCTTACCTATTGTCGGGCTACAGGGCATCGATTGATTTTTATAGGTACTTTCACGGCTGCTGCTCCGAGAAATTGTCCAGTATAATTTCCCTACTTGCAGCTCCCAATAGAGAAACTCTTGGTGCCGCACGTATGCATTCCTATACTGTCCGACTGGACAGGCCCCTAACGTCTTACTTTCTTTATTCTTTTATTTCTAGAGTGTCTAGATTTCGGAATCTACTGCCGGCGGACGTCTTCACTTCCCCCTCCAAATCTTCAAGTTTTTAAGTCCCGTGTTAACAAACTGACTCTTACCTTGCTGACGCTTTTAGCCTTCGTGGATTGTCCAAAGATAATAAAAAAGTTGACAATAACTTTTGATCCCCGAGTGCTGGAACTTTTAAATCGTTTTAGTTGTATATCCTCTACTAATCAATTAGTTTTTTAACCCTTAAGTAGTCGCGCGGGGTCAAATTGACCCCCAGCTCTGTCAGTTTTGTAATATCTTTATTATTTTTTACAATTAGAAAAGCGTAAAGATCAAGGTATGGGGGATACGGGGAGTTCAGGAAGTCGGGACAGATGTAATATATATCCCCGACAAAAGGACATCAAATTTTTGTGTGAACTATAAACAGTCAATTCAATTCTCTCAGTTCTTTGTAAAGTATTGGAAAAATTAATTAATTCACAAATTCTTAAGTACTTAGAAAAATAGCAAGTTTTGCATGACAGGCAGAATGGATTTCGCCCCAAAGATCTACAGCAGATCTTCTTTCTTTCGTATTGCACTGCTGGAATAAGTCTCTTGAGTTTCTAGGTGAGTCCCAGATCGTTGCTGTTGATATATCCAAAACTTTTGACCAGGTCTGGCATACCGCCCTCTTAATAAACTTTCTGTCTGGTCTTTTAACAACTCTGTACTTGGCTCTCTAGTTATCTATCTGGTCGACGTATTTCAGTTATTATGGACGGCCATTCTTCAAGCTTTTACCAAGTAAATGCTGGAGTTCCTCAGGGCTCAGTTCTGGCACGACCATTGTTTCTTCTTTACATAAACGACGTTCCCTCGTCCACAACTAATTCCATTCATAGTTTCGCCGACGATAGTACCCTTCACTTTAGTTTTTAGGTTCCTAAACCCATCACTAAACCTAACTGGGAAAAACAAACGCAGAGCGATGCAGGTATCTCTTTCGCAGGATCTTAATTTAATATTGCATTGGGGCGCCAAAAATCTCGTCCATTTAAATGCATCCAAAACACAATCATGTTCCTTGTCGCAAAAGAGTCATCAAATACTCATCCTCCACTTAGGAGCGGCCAAGTATTACAGAGCAAAGACACCTTCAATCTTGTAGGCGTCACATTTGTGAGTAACCTTAACTGGCATAAACACATTGTATCTATAGCCACGGCAGCTTTACAAAAGCTTGGATTTCTCTTTCGAGCCAAAAAGTATTTTTCCCTTTCTAATTTATACACTTTATATGTGTCCTAAATCCGACCTCCCTTGGATTATTGTTCTCATATCTGGGGCATGGCGTCTTCCACAACTCTAAACATTCTCGATTCTATTAAAATAAGAGCTATTCGTCTCATTAATAATCCTTCACTTACAGAAAGGCTTCCCTCTCTCGCCTATCGTCGGGCTGTGGGGATTTATCGCTCTTTTATAGGTACTTCCATGGCCATGAATTGTCCAGTATCCACTCACGGTTCCCAACAGAGAAACTCGTGGTGCCGCGCGTATGCATCCCTATACGGTCCAACTGGACAGGCCCCGAACTTCCCACTTTGTTCGTTCTTTTATCCCTAAAGTTTCTAGATTGTGGAACCTGCTGCCCGCGGAGGTCTTTCCTTCCCCCAAATCTTCAAGTATTTAAGTTCCGTGTCAGCAAACTCCCTCTTACCTCGCTTAAGACACCCAGGGTACGTTAGTATTTATTTAGGCTTTTAGCCTTCGTGGTTTATCCAAAGATAAAAAAAGTCAATTTGCAAAAATCATATTAAAACAGTGTGTGATCAGTGCCTAGCTCGAAGACAACAAAAAGGAACATATTTAGAATAAAGTTCCACTCCATTTGGTATTACAAAAATTTAAAGTATTATTTCTTAAAAAGAATTGGGTTTTTTGTATTTTCGTTTTATGTTAACCAGGCCAAATGTAAAATTCCATTATAAATAAATGTAATAAAAAACATTATACAATTTTTTTCATTTTAGTATTATCTGAGGGTCGATACTCATTTTTAGGCTCCTATAATTTATTTTAATAAATTCAAGTTAACTTGGGCAAAGTATGAAGTGTACTTATAAGAAATAAAAATCAGTGTTTTGTCTTTCTCGCATTGCCGTCCCATACTCAGCTTTAAAAAAATAATGAAAGTGAGTTTAATTAAAATTACATTTAAATGTTTTAATGAGAGCAATTTTTTTCCTGGACATCTTTTTTATTTAATTATTCACAGATTAAAAGAAAATGCTTACAACTAAAAATATAATTTAGCAGTTTTAAAAATAAGTCAAAGGAAAAGTAATTATTGGATGTTTACGGTTAGGGGTCTATTTCACCCCCACGCGTCTACTTACTCAATAAAAAACGAGAATTCTATCGCGGCAGTTTGTCTTGGCATACCCTGTATAAAATATTTGTTAATAATATATAAACTGTCAATTGATTTAAAACTTAAGTGGTTTTTTCGTAATATCTTAAAAAATACGATATACAGGTTGAAAATAAGGCTTGGATCTGAAAATTTGGAATTTTTTAGTGCCCTAATACACACTTTTACTCGAAACTATGCCCGATTAAAATACAAAACCTCGCTAAATAAAGCTGAAAGCTACGTATTTCGTATGAAAATGAGTGTGTTAAAAGTTGGGCCAATCAAGGCGAATGCAGACGAACTACCTGTCCACATAATGGTTGTTTGCGAAAGTTCGTCGTAGTTGGGCCAATGTCTGGCGGCGGCATTAGAGACTAACAGCTTTGTAACAACAATTTTTTTATGCAAAAGTTAAAATGTTTTTAATCTGAAAAGTTTTACCACATTCTTAAAGAAAATTAAATTCCCGAAAAAAACTATCTTCGTTAATTGTCGTCAAATAAGCCATTTCCACGTAATCGGGCTTTTAAAAATTAAACTGATTTTTCAGTTTTTTTTAATACTACGAATAAAATTATTTAAATAAATCCAATATACATTTTTTGAGAAAATTAAATTATTTATTTAAATAGGCCAAGTCTAGTAGATCGACTAGTTTTCTTAATATAGGGATAAAAACTGCAACTTACGTTCTCTCAAAGTGACCATAAAATAGGATGGCTTGCTAGGATTGCTCGGTCCAATTGCGTTCCACGCTATTATCTGGAAGCTATAAACTGTGTAAGGCCTCAAACCCTTCACTTGAAACGAGGGCTCGTTGCTCGTAGTGTTCACTCTCCTGATGGTAAAATTTGTGCTTTTGGCCATGCTGAAACAAGAAAAGAAATCGCTGACATTGATATATTACTCGTTGAAGGTGCAGCGGACTTTTAAAGGAACAACTTTTTGATATCATGCGGAATTTTATATAAAATGGAAAAAGATGCTTTAAAAATTTAAAGTAAGTGAACTTTAAAGTATAAAGTGTACTTCTTTAAAAAGTTGTAAAAGTTTTTCGAAATATCCTAATAAATTTGTTTGGGATTGAAAGCACAAAATTTGTTTAAAAACCAATCCATTACTTTAAAATGTTTGTAAGATACCTAAAACTTAAAAGTAATAGTTATTGTTTTGTCTTAATTTATAAAAAAGGAATAATAAAAGCAAAAAATATAAAAAAATAACATTTTATAATTGGTCTACCTGGAACAAACTCCCTAATACCTATATTAAGCTACATAGAATATTATTAATTGTTTAAATAATTTTACACTTTTAATTAATCATTACAATAAAACATCCCGACGAGCACGGAACATAACTGGGCGGTTTTGCAATGTTCTTTTTATAGCGACTAAAGTACATTCACATTTAACCACTTTGTAACGTTACTTATACATTTTAGTAGAAACACCAATGTACCATCCGTCTTAATCATTTACATGTATTTAAACCATGCATATACAGGGTGTCTAAAAGGTCTGTACAAAATGCTTTCACAAATTCCTTGGACCAAAATATAACGATTTAATGCAAGTTACCTCAGTCAAAAATTTAGGCCATTTCCCCTAATAGTTACTACTACACTACATATTATCGTTGCTGTTATTACGAAGCGACGTAACTCGATATTTGGCACTGTTAGACAAGAACAAACCTTATTTATGTTATGACAAACTTGCATATTCTAATATTACACCACAAATTAATTGCAATAAGATGCAAGTGCCAGCGGTACAGTTAAAATAATGACCCCAGTTTTCTTTTAACCGCTCTTCTAAAAGTTATTAAATCCAGATATGCACATATGTAACAGCTACGATATGGTAGTTCAATGTACTACCACCAATGTAATTTATTTAAAATTTAAATAAATAAGCAATACTTGCCAAATGATTAAAAAATATATCTGGTTATTGTATTAAATATGTAAAATATAAACTTATATACAGGAAAAACACCTTATTAGGGAAATATGAAAGTCAAATAATACGTAAATGCAATATCTTCAGTACATACGATAAGACGTTTAATGTAACACCTGGAATGTTCCATAACATACAGGTTTTGTTCTTGTGCTAGCTGAGATATTGAACATGAAAATTTACATACTTTAAGTGCACAAACATTATAATAAAATTAGTTATACAACACAGGGTAGGTGTTTATCTTTTAAACAGAGCGATAGTCTGTCGCATAGTGCTAACTATTTTACTTAATCTTTATACAGTGCATATCTTTGCACCCTCCACCTTTTATTTTTTGATCGGATCAGTTTAAAAAAGTAGAATTTAAAGATAAAAAATTAAATATCACATAAAGTAAATCTAACAATATTTCTTCCGGGAATATGGCCATCAAAATCAGATACTTAGGTATTTTTTAATTTGTTAATTTTTGTCTAAAATATAGTATAAATGCATTAATTTATATATCCGAAAATCTATTTTTTAAATTCATTCGTATTCACAAAAATTAAAGGGCGGGGGACCGCATTAAAAAATGCCCTGTTAAATGGTTTAAACATACTTTAAAAAAGACTTTAATTTTAATTTGATAAAAATACCCTTTAATGCAATTATTGGATTACTATTGATACTAAGTATATCTGTTAAAAATAATGTATCTATTATTTTAGCAAATATTTTTAATATACTGTGTACGGCTTTCGCGGTTATCTTCTGGTACACTTATATTTTTGGGCTATTCGGCCGGCAGTAGTACGCAAGTAGTCTACCAGGAACCTTCTAAGGATGCCAACCACTCGCGCTGGCGAAACGTCCAGGAAACAAAATCTTTTGCTTAATAAAGATAGTACAGGTTTATACAAAAAATAAGGACTTAGTACCAGTTTTAACTTTAAAGAAAAGGCAGTTAGCTATTCAAATATATATTTTTTAAATTATAAATATTAGGTATTCTACCTAAAAGTTTTATATAAACAATTTTTGGTAAGTTGACTTTTTTTACGAAACACATGGGCTTTTAAAATAAATGGTTGACCTATAAGAACACTTTGTATATTTAGTAGTAGATAAGCCCTGACTCGTAAATCTTGAAAAGTTTTTCTACTTTATTTTTACTTTTCCATTGAATAAAATTGTATGTTCGTGAAAATCAATTTTACTATGGTTCTCAATTGGCTGCACACTGAGACCGGAGTGATTTATGTTGTACAATAAAAGCAGCCTTACTAACTGTGCGTTTGGCTAACGAAATTCCTTATACCTTTGCCACTAAATATTATGTTTTTTTTTCAGTGAGGGTGCTACTTTTCTGAAGCCAGGTTAAGCACCTTTTTATACAGGGTATCCGCCAAGGTACCTGAGAAACTTCG
Source organism: Listronotus bonariensis (assembly GCA_014170235.1). Classification (NCBI taxonomy): domain Eukaryota; kingdom Metazoa; phylum Arthropoda; class Insecta; order Coleoptera; family Curculionidae; genus Listronotus; species Listronotus bonariensis. Next base: position 514,286 of record JACEGR010000003.1, read on the forward strand.
GATATTATTTCAATAATAAAAATTAGGACAAAAACTTTATATAAACATATGTCCTAAATGTCTTAGTTTTTGAACTACAAGGTGTTAAAAATGTTTGAAATATATTGTAAGAGACACAGAAAAAAATTACCACTGTCGTTCATGAGGGGCTTAAGGTAAATATTTTTAAGAAAAAATGGTATAATACTGCATTTTTCAAAAATAAAAATATTTTTAAAATTTTATTTACTTCGACACAAATGTGAGCCCTTGACTTCTTTTTATTTAATGCACGGTTTTCTCGTAAATAAATAAAAACTATTTCTCGACATAGTTAAATCCCTATCTAATTAAAGAATGAATAGCAAAGGTAATATTTTCCTAAAAAATTAATATTTTTGATACGAAATGACCATGCCAAAAAAAAGGTATTTTTAAACAAAATATTTCAGAAAAAATGCAGTGGCGTATACTTTTTATATTAAAAAAATTTAACCTTAACCTGTCATAGACGACAACGGTAAAAACTATTTTTGTTTTATTTAAAAAAAAATTCTTTTGGTGTTTAGAAGGCGTCCTTAAAACTTTTTAAAAATCTCTAAATTTGTATAAAAGTTATTGTAAAAAAAAAACAATATATTAAAAAAAAAAAATTTGACACCCTGTAGTTCAAAAACTAAGACGTTTAGGACATATGTTTATATATAGTTTTTTTCCTAATTTTCATTGTTGAATTTATATCCAAAGTTTCGCGGATACCTCGAAGGCTACCCTGTATTTATTTTGAATAACTTCAGAAATAAAAGAAGTTTTATATTGTAGTATTATTTGTAGTAAAAGTAAGTACGAAACTGAAAATTCCTAAATACCCATGTGATTGCATAGTTATGACAAAATTAAACAAATCCAACGCATATCCTAAAAAAATAATTTTAAAATCTCCATTAACTTTAAAACAAATTTGATTTTTTACTTTTTACAAATAATGCATCGTTTTCAAAAAAATAAAACCCACTTTGATGCATGACGAATGTGCCAAAATTATGACATTTAAAACCTAAAATTTCAAAATATTTTTGTTAAGTTTTTAATAACAAATCTGTCATGCATTAAGGTGTTTTTAACTTTGTCCTTTAAAAGCGGTGCATCGTTTGCGTAAAATTTAGAAAATAAAATTTGTTTCTAATTCAATATGAATATCAAAAATAATTTTAATTTTGTAAAAAAAGCAGTGGCGTACTATTTTTTAAAAAAATAGTCCATACAAAATAGGAAACAAGCGCAAATCGTTAATTAATTATGATAATAAAAGTTTTTTGTTGACATTTCACACACAACACCTTGTATGTCTGAAAGGAAGCGTTTCTGGACATATGTTGAAGAATATGCAATTTAAATTTAATACATTAATTTTGTTAAATTTATTTTTTTATTTTTTTTTTATTTTTTTATTTTAAGTTTTTAATAAAAGTTAAAACATTAAAAAATGTCGTAACATTGATAGATATTATGTTTTTGCAAAAAGCAACAGTAATTATAAATGGAATATTTGTTGCGGCGACTGTTTGATTCAAATACTTTAGTGCATTCTCTACAATGCTGGCAAATATAATTAGTTTCGGTATTTTTAGTTTACCTAAATATGCACCGCTAATTTACTATGCTAACTAAAAATATATCTAAAAGAGCAAGAGATTTATAATATTTGATTTTAAAGCGCTTTGTTAGCTTGTAAAAAAAAAATTATATATATTTTTTAATTTCTGAAATTTGTAAATATAGTTTCAAATATAAATAACTATAAAAAATCAAACTGTAAAGATTTTATACTTAATAATTTATGTAATCTGTACTCGTAATAACTTGTTACTGACCTTTACTCGACGGTGTAGCTTTAATCCTATTTTTGTAATGATCCCTAAAGCTTTAAGCTTAAGTACTAAAGTAGTGTTGTGTCGGGTTATTGAATGTTAAACCCATTTTTGTTTCAAAGTTGCCCAAGCACTGAAACATGCAGTGTTTGCTCTCTGCACCTTTTGGACAACGCGGTAGTGCTACTATGGACGATATTTTTATTAAACCACTACCTAAAAATATCCATCCGGCTGGGGATAAAAGCTAAGACAAAATTTCAGATAACTAACGATTATTGCTATGTTTCGTTGCGATTTAAGAAAACATAGAAAAGGAAGCTGACCAACCAGAATCACCAGCGGAGCGAGGGGGAGGCCGCCCGCCCCAGACCCTTAGTTGTATGCGAGGCGGCCCTCCTAAGGAAGGTTTTTATAAAATTTGTAGTTTTTGTACTTAGTTACTAAAAAATTTTAGAAAAAAATGGATGAAGAAAGAGCCCCGTTAGGAGAAAGGAAACTATTTTTTGGTTGTCAAGTTTTTTTGTTAAAGAAAAGCAAAGAGAGGGGGACCCCGAACACTAAAACATTTATTTCCTGAAATATAGGGGCCCCGACTTTACCTTTCCACCCCAGGCCCCAACACCTTTAGCTACGCCACTGACAAGAAATAAATCTATGAAGAAACTTAAAGGATTTTAATTGTACACAATTTTCAAAATACCCTAAATAAATGACCTTAAGAATTAGGTAATTGTTAAAAAAAAATAGAGGAAATCTTAAATATGTAAATAGTATTGGTATTAACTAATAACATAGCTCTGAAAAACAGCTGAAAAATTAAAGGTTTTCCCAGATGGATTTGTATATTTAATTTAAAAGAGATTTTTTGATGTTTTTTATTATTTTAGGATAAATTATATTACTAAATGTAGGACACCCAAGTTTATATATATATATATATATATATATATATATATATATATATATATATATATATATATATATATATATATATATAGAAAAATCTGTCCTATTTTTTAAAACAACATTCTAAAACACCCTGAATATTTTTATTTCATTATTTTTTAAATATGTATGTTAAAGTTGGAAATATTTTTGCTTACTGATATTCTCATGAATGACACGTGACAAGAATTATATTACTAAAAGGGATCGTTAAAGGGCAAACGTTCCGGTCCTACATATTCGATGAATACAAGTTGTCAAGCGCAAATTAAAATTTAACTCACTGCTAATCAATGTATGTATGTTTAAACACCAAAGTTTTAACAATGCATTTGTAATGACGAAATCACCAGAAATTAGCAATAAGGTATCATCAAAATTAAATTTAATAATCATGGGTCCGGAATTGCATTGCTTTCCACATACAGAGTTTAAAACTTATATAATAAAATATACAGGGTGTTATTTAATAAGTGTCCGATATTTCAGAGAGTGATTTTTCAAGTATTTTTAAGGTAAAAAGTTCCTATGAACGTGTGGTCTAAGATGCTTCGCTTTCAAGATACAGGGTGTCAAAGTTTTATTTTTATTTATGTTTTTTCTGCATAATTTCCTAAATAATGCCGATTTCCGAACGAAAATTGGTACCTGGGGGTTTTTGACATGAGAAATTTGAATTTGTTCTTAATTTAGCTCTTACTTGTAGAGGGCGCTAGCCACATGTATATTCTCACTTTCAAAGGCTCATGACTTAATAACTTAATGATAAATATGCTAAGTAAAGACCGGCTACTCGATAAGACACGTCATTTGTGGCGGTCTTTACTTAACATATTTATTACTAAACGTATGCATCGATTATTTTAAACTAAAATATTTCGAAAACGGTTGCTCCTAGCGTCATCTAATAAGAGTACCTTTTTTACGTAAAAATGACTAAGGAATACATTTCTTTTAACAAAAATGTAAATACAGGGTTGTACAAAAAGTCATGAGCCTTTGAAAGTGAGAATATACATGTGGCTAGCGCCCTCTACAAGTAAGAGCTAAATTAAGAACAAATTCAAATTTCTCATGTCAAAAAACCCCCAGGTACCAATTTTCGTTCGGAAATCGGCATTATTTAGGAAATTATGCAGAAAAAACATAAATAAAAATAAAACTTTGACACCCTGTATCTTGAAAGCGAAGCATCTTAGACCACACGTTCATAGGAACTTTTTACCTTAAAAATACTTGAAAAATCACTCTCTGAAATATCGGACACTTATTAAATAACACCCTGTATATATATATATATATATATATATATATATATATATATATATATATATATATATATATATATATATATATATATATATATATATACTATATATATATATATATCCATATATATTTAAATATCATTATAATTCCTTAGCCAATTTTAATTAAATTTGGGGTGTCATTTGCGCAAAAGCGTCTTAATTAATATTTTCTTTTTTTGCCCCTTTCGAATTTTCCCACCTAGGACCGACTACCGCCCCCTGTGTGGCGCGCTACAGCCCAGAGGTTTATTGTGCCTTAACCCTACTCCTTCCCATTCACACGCCATTCATTCCATAACTTGGATGGTTGCTGCTCGGTCCGTCCGCGAACCCCAAAGCAGAACACCTTGTTGCGTCGCCCGTCGGCGGTCACCCATCCAAGTTATGGCCGCGCTCCACAATGCTTAACCAGAACTTATCTACTACGAATAGTTTATTTACTCATTTGCGGCGTACTTAAAAGCGGACTTTTTAACAGTGCCGTCAAGGTCGAGCTTTTGTTTTGGCCTGCAAGTGGTCGGACAAAAGGCGGGGCAAGAGGGACGTGATCGAAGCGGCGTCGTCGAGTGAATAAACTATTTGTAGTTGATAAACTTTGGCTTAACTCCGGTAATCGACGCTGTCGACCCCAATAAAAAGCAGCAACGAGCGCGGCTTAATTAGTACTTGGACAAATATTTTTTTATCGTTTTTAAAAATACGCATGTTGTGCAAATTTAATATTTTATTTGAATGAAGTAGGAACAGCATTTTTGGCTTTTAAGTTTTTCTTATCTTGTATCGTTAAAAAAAAAATAATAATAATAAATTTTAAATAATTGCATTCTCTTGGAGTACACTAGAAACATAGGAAATTTTTGTTTTGAAATTATTATAAATATTATTTTCTAAATAATTATATAACATTAACAAAATACAACACCAAATTAAATACTAATAACATTATTAAGTAACGAATTTTTCCAAATTAAGTGTTTTTAAAATTTTTCCCCTGTTTTCTGGGTGAGCCAAGGATATTCAACAAGGTTTTTTAAATTTTTGCAAATTAAGCAAAATACGAAAACAGTTTAAGGGTTCAAATACAATGGCGTACGTTTTATTGTTCAAAAATAAATTTAAGAAACGGAGACGTCACTCGATCAGGTAAATTTAATGAAATTTAACCTTATCAAGCCATTTAATTGTACAAATTACACTGTCAACTTTATTAAAATTGGATTGACCATAATAAGGCTATTAACAAAAAACTATTTTTTTATTTATTACCCTGTATTTGAAAAACAATGGATGTCCGGACCCATTTTTATATGAACTATTTTTGATGTAGAATCTGCCCCTAGATTTTTAACAACATTTTGTAAGTCTCTGTAGTGATACAAAGGAAAAAACATTGATATAGCTAAAATCACTGTAGGCAAAATGCAAAATAGTCGAAAAATAAAACGAAAAAATCTGACGGTTATTGCAAAACGCAAGAAAATTTATAGATGGTGTGTATACAAACATTAGGTTAATTCGACCCGCAGCACTCCGGTTTTCGGGTATGTTAATTAAATATGGCGGCCAGTTTATAAAAAGAAACAAAAAATTAATCTCCGATCCAAAAATTTGCGGTTAACTTTCAGTGAACATATTTTTACTCAGTAAATATCAAATCCTTACCTTTTCACTATTAAATCCTATGCTAAAAATTTGGGTGATACTGAGCCTCTTTAAGTTTTATATACTTAGAGGGACCTTAAAGTTTAACAAGGTAGACATTCGTTCAATTGCAGTTTCTTACAAAGAATTTCGTAGTGCCTTACTTATGCACCCTTATACAATTCAACTTGAGAAGCCCAAACTTTCCACTTTGTTTGTTCCTTTAATCCTAAAGTTATAGAAAATGTACCGGCTGCCAGCGGATGCCTTTCCTTTTCCTCCTTATTTTTAAGTGTTAACCTCACCCCTCATTTATGACACCCACGGTACGTTACTACTATTACTTTGTGCGACATTCAAAAATTGCAAAGGTAGAAAGAAGGATTAGAAGATGGATAAAGAAATTGGTTTTTAAGGGTTGGCGTTTGCACCTTTGCCTAATATGACCTTAGACTCGAGATGAAATGATTTTAAAACAATTTATAGTTTTACTCCATAAATATAAATTTAAGAAAAGGCCCCTAAATTTTAAAGTTTTATAATAATTTTTAATTATTGTTGTCCCAACTTCTTTCTTAAAAACAGTAAAAAACTTGTGACCCAAGGGATGATAATTTTTTAAGGTTGTTTGGGTAATCTTTAAGTTTAAAGAAGTAAATTAGGTATAACTAACAGATAATAAAATTAAATAATTCCTTGTTAATTTATATGGTAATTGTCTAGACTGGAGTGCTTAATTACGCAAATTTTGCAGAAAATTTAATTTACCTCTACATAAATTTCTTTTTTAAAAAAAGTTTAAATTAGATAAGCCTCATTGGAATATAAAAAAATTGACTTATCTAATGTAAAAGTTAGAAATCTGATACTTATAATTAACATTTTTATATTAGCAAATCAGGAGATATGTAAACTTTTGTTAAACAAATAAATTATGATTTAAAAATTGGCCAAAGGTTATAAAGCCAAATTAACCGTAACGGATTTACTCATTTGCTGCCTGTAGGCTATTCATTGTGACACCTTAGCCCACAATTTTATATAAAGGTAAAAACAAATAAAGAGCAAAAAGTCTATATCAAAATTCCATCCCCCTAAAATTTAGCCGCCCTAGGCTCCAGCCAACTCAGCCTGCTGGTAAATCCAAGAATGTAAATTAAATTTATAACAATTTAATTCGTTTTTAATTTTAATATGCAAATTTTGTAAACATCGCGTCTGCAAAAGTTATCTACATATAAGAATTTTTTTAAATTTTGCAAAAGAATATTCTTTATTAAACAAACCTGGATGGTCCAAAGCCTAAAATGCTAATATAAAAGTATACGAGGTTTCTCAAAAAATGAAAATTTTACTTAAGTGCTAACTCTATTTTTAACAATATTGATAATTTTTACAAGTAAACCATGTTTGGGATTACAAATCACTTTAAGTATCCAAAATTATTTACTGACAAGGAAAAACGTTTATTTATTTATTTTTTGCTACCAAATACAATTTTATTTGTACATTACCGAATGCTTATTCTGATATTCTGGCATTTTTAAAACGTGGTACGTAAAAGATTGTTAATATAAGAACATAAATAATAAATATTTTTCTGTAGTATTAGTAACAAAATATTCCTATAAATAAATAAGTTTGTATATTTAAAGAGTATTTCTAGTTTTTAATATCTTTTTATTTACCCATTTTTGATATTTTAACAAATTAATATAGGGTTTTAGGTATTAAACTTTGCGAACCTTTAAAAAAAATATATTTTGATAAAATAATAATTAAAAGGTTCCTTATATGTCGACAACTTGCACTGAAAAACACTGTACATAATGTGTCGTAAAAAAGTTTTGGATTTTAATATTAATAACCATTAAAACTTGTTTCATTATTTTTTACATTTACTTTAATATCATATTATTAGCAATACGCATAAAATAACCTTATTTTTAATTTAAGTTTAGCAACTTTAAATGAGTATTTTTCTAAATTAATGATATTTAAAAAATAGCTTGTGTAGTTTCAGATATCTAATATTAATATGCCATTAAAGCATTTTTCTTTAAATAATATTATTAAAGACCCTAAATTTTGTTGGTAAGGGCAAAATTCCATTAGGAAATTAGATGGTTAAAAGTATAAGCACTCCAAAATTTTTAAGTTTACGTTCCTTTTAAGTAAGCAAATCTCTTTGGTAAGGACTTACATTTATTACAGCAAGTTCACGGATATCTTTGCAGACGTGGACCTAAATGAAACAAAGTTATTAAAGGGGTGTCCGAAAAGGTATGATCATAAATGATAGAGGTGATAGAGTAAATCAAAATAATAATAGTACTTCATACAAAAAGTTCTATCGCACTTTGTTAGGGAGAGATTGACCTTCAAAGTCAGAATTAAAAAAATTATTGTAGTTATAACTCTTGGAACTGCTGCCTATAACGATATTTGGACAACTAAATATCCTTTTATTGATGCTTTTTCTCATATGGAAAACGACTGTTCAGTAAGCCGGGTTTATACAGGGTTAGACATTTTTATTTATTTTATGGATGCATTTTTGACACAGATGACAAATTTGACAATGCTTTTACTGTTTAATTGCTTTATCTTTTTTCTTTTACTTAATTAATTAAAACAAACTGATTTTTATTATTACATAAAAAAATGCTGGTATATGTGGACTTAAAAATATAATTTTTATGTCAGTCAAAGCTAAATTTCGAATTTGACAACTGTGATAAACATGTATTATTCTGAATTACTAAACAACCGTTTTCGTATAAAAAGATACATTACTAATGGGTTATTTACTGGGTACTGTGGCAACAGTTCAAGAGTTATAACTAAAATACGTTTTTTTTTCTATACCAACTTAGAATAATAAAAGGTCAATATCTCTCTAACGAAGCGCGATAGAAATTTTTTATATACAGTGTGTCCCAAGACAGGTGTTGCAAGAGGACAAATAAACCAAACATTTTTGAATTTTAAAAACTAGTCGCATCCTCCAAAACTAATGAAAACAAAATTTTACTCCGATTGGTAATATATAGGGCGAGTTATATCTAAAAATATAAAAAATGACCAAGAGCTAAGTACCTCTATTTTTAAAAATTGGACAAAATTTTATAAGTAAATATTGTAAAAATTTAATTTTGTGTCAAAATTTAAAGTTAAAGAATTGAAGTAAAAAAAAATATTCATGTCAATTTTTTACATTATAAATTACCGCTTTTGAAATACTTGGCTAAAGGCATCGAATTTTTAAAAAATATTTAAAATTATTTAATTTAATTCTAAATGTTGCTTCCTCTTGCTCATTATTTAGGTTGTAATACCTAATGTAAAAAATGACAAATACATTTTTTTAAAATTTGAACTAAAACAATTTACAGTCATCTCCACATTATATAAATTTCTGTATCACACCAAACAGTTATGCGAAAATGTTTCGACTGCTGAAGCAGTCATCATCAGCGCAAAAGCTTATAAGATTAAAATAAAAATACAGTAAAACATTTAAGTGACCCGTACATACGTAAAAACTAAACAAAGAAATTAAAATAGAAAAAAAAATTAAACATTTTAAAATAATTAAAAACTACCTTTTTTTTAAAATGTGGAAATGACTTTGTAAGTTCTTTTAATTCGAAATTTTGATGCAACACTCCACTGCAAGTATGAACTACTTCAATTACATTTTTTTTACTCTCGAGCTTTAACTTTAAATTTTGACATAAAATTTAATTTCCTACAACATTTACTCATACAATTTTGTTCTATTTTTAATAATAAAAGTAGGTAGTTCCTGGGCATTTTTCATATTTTTGGTTATAACTTATAATACCAATTGAAGTAAAATTTTGTAATAATTAGTTTTGGATCATGCGACCAGTTTTCCCAAAATTTCGTTTTAAAATTCGAAAGTTTTTGGTTCATTTGTGCCCTTGTTACACCCATGCTGGGACACACTGTATAAAGTACTAACATTATTTTGACTCACTTTATCACCCTTCATTATTTATGACTTCACACTTTTCAGATATTCTGTATATTTTTTTATTACTGGTAAACTCCAAATAAATTGAATTATATTTTACTTTTTACGCTAAGAACCATCATTTAAACCCGTTAATTCTTAAAAAATTGCTTTGTTAAAAAATTTTACACATAATTAATTGCATAAACAAATGGAAACAATTATTTATTAAGGGCAAAATATATTTTAAGAGTGATTCATATTATGTATTCACCAACAATTTATTTTAAATTTACTGTTTTCGTAAATCGATATTTCAAAAAGTATATCTTCTTAACCATCTTGTTTTTAAACTACATATATCTGTGTATACGTGTCTCTAGTAGAAAGCTAAACATTACAACATTCCTAATTTTTGGTACTGTACCAAATTTCTCAGTTAAAAAAAACTGGAAAGATTGTCCTAGGTTTTTGGCTATTTTTTTGTTAATGCACAGTATTACAAAATATACATACATAACTTTACAAAAAAAAGTCCTTCTTATAAAATGTCCTGCCTAATAAAAAATACATTTTCACAAGAATTAAAGTATGCTGGGTGTACAGGGTGGTTTAAAAAGGCTAGTTTCCAAATTAGTATTGTATGTATGTATTTGCTAACTACGGCACGAAATTTTAAAGGGTAATTTCTTTGTCATTTTAGTAAGAAAAGTTTCAATAAACATATGCCCGAAGTTCACTTGTTTATGATATACAGGGCGTTAAAGTTTTTAAAATGGTTCAGTATTTTATAAATATTTTTCCGCTTGTAAAGCTCTAACTAGATTAACTTTATTGGGTCCAGTGGTGTCTCAGTGAACACCACAGCCAATATTAGGAGTGAAAATCTACGCTACTGGCTTTTTACTAGGTTTTTATATTTTTTTCTATGAAAACATGCTCTATATTTTAAATTTTTATAGGGTTCATGTATTAAAAAATATAAAGGACAAGAACGAGACCTTGACTTTTAGGGTTTATTTTAACACTATAGTGCGTAACAGTTTGCAAGGGTAATGATTTTAATTTAACAGTTTTATAGAATTTTATAAAAAAATAGTTTCTGTGTACCTTTTTTACAGTAATGCCGAAGACCTATGTTTTTATTTATTATGTGAAGTTAAAATGTTGTGTATGTATTTAAGGATGCAGACAGAAATGTGTTAAAGAAAGAGTGTTAGCAAGGAAAAAATAAATAAGTAAATGGCTGTTCAGTAGGTCAAAATTATACAGGTTGAGATTTTTTTTTTTTTTTTTTTAATTTATTATATGCATTTTTAACACAGGTGACAAATTTAACATTTTACTTTGACCGTTTTATTTCTTTATAATTTTTGTACAAAAAGGTATACCTTATTAAAATTGATATGTTGGGCCGTTTTTTTATAAAATCGTATTTTAAATTCAGACATACCATCATTCTGTAAGTAATCAATCAATTTCTTTGAGAAAATCATTTAAACATGGTAAAATTATAAAAACAAAGTTTTATCCGTTTAATAAGGCTAAAGGAGCTTTATAAACACAATTTTAATTAATTTTGTCACATTTTAATAATTTTCTCAAAAAAATAATAATAATAATTTTTTTATAATGTACAACATGCTAGTATGTCTTTTTTTCTATTCTTTGATCTATTTAAAATGCAATTTTATAAAAAAATGGTTAAATATATTGATTTAAATAAAAGTATACCTTTTGGTAAAAAATGGAGTAATGAAAAAAATGTAAAATTTGTAAAATGTGTTAAAAATGCATCCATAAAATAAAAAAAAACGTCTTAACCTGTAGTAATATCTTAGTAAACAGCTGTTTACCTTTAGAGAGAAGCATTAGTATAAGGTTATTTAGTTGTCCAAATCCTATTGGTACTGTGGCAACAGTTTAATAGATTTTTTATAATCGATTTTTTCTGTTTAAACTTGATAGGTCAATATCTCCCCAACGAAGGGCGATAGAACTGTTTTTTAGCATAAAGTACCAACATTATTTTGGCTCACTTTACCACCCTATCAGTTATAACTTACCTTTACGGACACCCTGTATATTTTAAAAATATTTTTTTTACCTAATAATATTTAGGCAAGCCCTGTAATAATAATTCTGCCTAATAACTTTCTTAAAAATCCTTTGAGCTACTGAAAAAATCAAAAAAATCTAAATGTTTGCATAACTATACAAATACAAAAACGTAAAAAGCAAAAGTAAATTTTGTGTTGAACGCGAAATACATAAATCACAGCGTTATTGCGCGATCGAGATTTATTGTGAAAAATCTGCCCTAATCTATCATGTTTACACAATTATGCAGATGTGTCTGATTTGCCAAAATAAAAACATGCTTTAAAAAGGCTACTAATGGCCCAGCTATTTTTTACTGTAGAACTATAGACTCGTCAAAATACCTACCACTCATCGTTCTTTTATCGTAGTAGTTCAAATGTGCATCGATGATTCTGCATACCTTTGCACAAAATATAAAAACGATCATTTTTAGTGCACACGAACTGAAATTTCGTATTTATTAGGCTTTGAAGTCAGTCGATAGGAGTGTCAAATACGGTTCAATATGTACACAAGCGTTTTTAGTTTTCTATTTAATTTGCAGGAGAAATTCCAATTTCTAAATAAGACTAATTAACACGTTTTTTTTATTATTTTTTTACACTAAAATACAGAGAGCAGTGCGTCCCTAATCGGCAATGCATGATTTTTTAAATATGGAAACAAATTCTAGTTAAATATGGGAAGTTTTAAATATTTTGTTTAATCTACAAGGTGCCAAAAAAGGTAAGGTTACAAATAATAGGGGTAATAAAGTAAATTAAATGATTATTAATAAGTCATATAAAAAAAGGTCCAACGCGCTTTGTTAGGGAGTAATTTACTTTAAAGTTAAAATAGAAAGAAACTTAATATTTTAAACTGTTGCCACCATACCAACAATATTTGGGCAACTAAATAACCGCATACTAATGCTTTCTTGCTTACTTCCATAGGTAAACGGCTGTTCAGTTCACAAAGGTAAGCAATTTGAAGTTTTGCTTTAACCGTTTAATCTATTTATATTTTTTTACGACAAAGGTATACTTTACTCAACTTGATATCTTGTACCGTTTTTATATCATTACATTTTAAATACAGACATACCTGCGTCTTGTATGTAATAAAAAACACATTTATTAAAAAAATCATTTAAAGCTGTTGAATGATTAAAAAAGATTTTATTTGTATTCTACAGCTTTAGGGGCTCACAAACACCCTTTTTAATAATTTTATGATTTTCTTAAATGAATGCAATTTCTTATTATACAAAAAATGCTGGTAAATCTGAGTTTAAAATGCGATTTAATGAAAAACGGTATAAAATCTCGATTTAAATAAAGCATACCTTTTTGTAGAAAAAAGATAATGAAATTAAACGGTCAAGGCAATACGTTAAATTTGTCACCTCCGTCAAAAATACATGTATGAAGTGTGATTACAGTGTATAAGCCTTACTAGACAACCGTTGACCTATGAAAGGTAGCATTACTATAAAGCTGCGTCCATAATTTCAAAAATTCGCTAAACATTCGTCCAAACAAACCCACCTATTTGCGCGCTTCTTTGATGCAAAAAACGACAAGCTTTAAATTTCCTCAAGATCATTCGCCAAGCCCTTGGAACGACGTGAATTTCGCGCACGTCCACGTCCGCGCTATGTGGCGCGCTATTCGGCGCGGCGAATTGTTGCAAGTCTGGACACAGCAAGAGGATATTTAGTTGCTCCAATATGTGACAACAGTATACAAGTTATAACTGAATTAGATTTTTTTATCTCCCTAACAAAATGCGAAATAACTTTTTAATATAAAGTACTAACATTATTTTGGCTCTCTCTATTACACCTATTATTTAGGACCATATCTTTCCAGGCACCCTGTATATACAAGTAAATTGCATTCCTTTTTGTTTAGCGTTTGTTACCTTTCTATTTGAATTTCTGGTAATTTGTTGCATACGCTATAAGTAAAATATGTGACTAGAATAAATAAACAGATAATAAAATACAATAATTTTTGATTTTACAATTTATTGTCAACATAGCACATATATTGCCAATATAGTGGAATTTTTAGGATAACAAAGATTATTATTAATGGATTAAAAAGAAAAACAATACGATAAACTGTAATATTCTTAAATATTCATTAAATATACACTCGTTAAATAATAAGTATTCACCTATTAACCTATTAAAAACGTTTTATTAAATAATATTTTACTTGTTTTTTTCTATATTTTAGAAATTTAGGAAAAATAATAATTGAGCTTAATACAATACAGCCTAAGAGAACAAAGAAAATTAAAATTAATAGAAATTAGGAAATTTTATACATTTCCAAAGGAGGAGAACATTTTTTGCGCTTAAGAACGTATAGAGATATAGACCTGCCCTTAAAGGCGTGTAGGTAATAATTTAAAAAAAAATGAAAGAGACCATAGAAGTCCAAAATTACTTTTTTATATGGCTATTGTAAACAGGAGTTCTACTTTAAAATTAAAAGAGTAGCACATTTTTAACTTAACTAGATAAAGCTCCTAACAAATAAAATATAATTATTATTTAATAATTTACAATTTTAACATATGATATATACAAAATACATATACTGCTTGTGCAGGCAGTTTTGGTATATTGGCAAGTAATAGAATAACAAAACAAGCACTATTAGTTACGCATGCTTTCATGCTGGTTTTTGGTTAGATTGTCTTTTTCCTCACATTGCCTATGTGTTATGTTATTTAGCTTAACCGGTATAAAAAGCTTATTAATCTTATTTTAAGATCCTAAGCCCATAAAAGAGTTCTAGTTAATTATAAAAAGAACTTTTATACAGGGTATCCGGAAAGGTTATATCATAAATGGTAGGGGTGATAGAGTGAGCCAAAATATTATTAGTACTTCTTATAAAAAAATGTTTTCTCGTGTTTCGTTAGGGAGATATTGACCTTCAAAGTTGGTATAGAAAAATAATTTTAAATATAACTTCTAAACTGTTGCCACAGTACCAATGATACTTGGGCTACCAAATAACCCCCATAGTAATATTTTATTTCATAAGTAAATGACTGTTCAATAAGTCGGAATTATACAGGGTGTCAGGCAAGATAAGGACTGTTTTTTTATTTGCGATAATATGTTATATTTTTAAATAAGGATTTTTTCTTACATACAAATATAGATGGTGGAGGGGGAGGATAACCATCTGAATGTTTTAAAATGTGTCCGTCGAAAGAAGCAACTTAAGGTGGCGCCACAGTAGCCAGAGGAGATTGTTTAACCAATGAGCATGAATTATTAGAGTGAGATACAAAATGAAAAAGGACAGATAGATACAAAATAAAAAAGGAAAGAAATACCAAAATCCCTCCACCGGCTACGGTGGCGCCATCCAATTTGCTACATTCCGATGGCCATTTTTTTAACTTGTCCGCCATAAAAGATAGTTATCCTCCCTTCCACCATCCATACATACAAAATGCTGCTATGCCTGGATTTTATGAAAAACGTGCCTAGATATCCACTTAAAGGGGTCTACCTTTTTGTGTATAATAATGATAAAGAAATAATCAGCCAAAGCAAAATGTTGAATTTGTCACCTGTGTTAAAAATGCATACATTAAATAAAAAAATCGTCGCATCCTGTATTATCTGACTTATTGAACAGCCACCTGTCTATAAAAGAAAGCACTACCTACTATGGGATTATTTAGTTGCCCAAATAATATTGGTAGTGTGGAAATAGTTTAAAAGTTATAATTAAAATAGGTTTTTAGTACCATTTTTGAAAGTCAATATCAACATTATTTTGGCTTACACTATTACCCCCATCATTTATAACCTTACATTTTTTAAACATTTTTTCTACTATATTTATTTTACTAATATGGATATTTTATAAATATTTTAACATGTTACAAATATACAAGAAATTACAATTACTTTTGGAAAAAAATACAAAGTTTTAAAGGTATTACTTTTAATAGCATTAGCGCAATATATCTTTTGGCAAACATAGGGTTTAATTAGCTAAAACACACACTGAAACGATAAAACGCCTAATATTATTTAAATTAAAAATATTGGTCTTTTTGGTGCAGAGGTCTTTTAACAGATTAAAGATAAATATTAAACCCTCCCAATAATTTCAAAGATTGGAGTCTCACTGATTAATTTTCAGGTTATAAATTATAGTAAGACTCAACGTACCGCGATTAATATTCGAATAGAAAATTTAATTAGTTACCAAATTAAACATAATCTGGTTTGATGACATTAGGACGATTTTACATTCCTTCTCCTGTATATTCCCTTATATCTCTAGAGAGTTACCACAGTCATTAATTAATAATTTAATAACTTTATGGCGACAACAATTAAATGTTTTCTTCAGTTTGTTTAAAAGGTATATATATTTAAAGATCAGTTTTTGTAATTTGTCTGTTTGGAGTACTAGGATTTTAGGATGTTTATTGTATTACTTTTAAACAAGAAGGTAGTGCTACCAATACAAAACTTCTAGCATTGTTTCTTTTGTTTAAAATATAAAAGAAAACAACGAAAAATAAAAAGAAATACATAATCGTTAAATTATTATATAAGTACCAAAATAATTAAATAGTTAAAAGGTAAGATTTGTATTTTAACTAAAATTTAACAAAAATATAGTAATTTCTATTTATTTAAAAAATATAAGGTTCATGTACATAGACTTATAATCAAGTGAAAAAAGCTTTTAAATAACTTCTTTTTACCATACCAACTTACCTTAGCTTCTAGAATAATATGATTCTCTTTAGGTGGCGGTCACTGTATAATATATTCGCAAGTATATGTGTATCGTATACAAATAAGTATTGAACAAGCAAATAAAAGTAGGTACAGCTTCACGTTGTTTACTTGCTGACTTTTTTCATATTATACTGTCGATTATTTAAAAGATAAAAATTGTAGATTAGTTAATTGATCTTTCAACTTAATATTTAAAAACCGCCGTTAAAAGATTGTAAGAGTACTTTTTAAAACAAATGCGGAAAATGTAAGGAGGTGATTTCTTGTTTAAAATAAAGTTACATTTTAAATCAAAGTTAACAATTAAGAAGATAACAAGAAAAAAGTATGTATTCTTTTTATCTGAATAACGAAAAGCGACAGTATAATAAAATTTTGCGTATACAGGGTGTCCCAGCTCTATTTATACACGAAATAACTTTGCCCCTGTAGAAAATACAAAAATAAACTTAAAATTAGAAACGTTTATTTGAATACATTTTTTATTGTCAGTACTAGTTAATATACAAGGTGTCTCAAAAATAAAATTTTTATTGTCAAGTAGGTTTTTTAAATAAAACACCTTGTATATTTTAACAAATTTTAAGTGTGAATTAAAATCAAAATCAAAATTGTACAACACACTATACGTCAATTATTGCTGGTTTTGAAATATTAGCAGTAAGCTGATATACTTTTAAAATATTTTGGTTTTTAAAAATTCTGACACTGTCCGAGTGACAAATAATATAATAACATGTATTTATTAACTTTTCATTGTAAAAACTTCTAATAGGTATGTCGGCAATTTTAGCAATTTAGTTTATTTTACAAACATAATTACCTAATTACACCAAAAAAACAGCAATACGTCAATTATGGTTGGTTTTTGAGATTAAGTAAGTAAATATGTATTTAAAATAAACTACACACTTACCCATCAGTAGGTTTTGCAATGGAGGGTAATTAATTACATATTATTATATTATAGGTTTTTCTGACAGTAACAAAATTATTAAAAAATAATTGGAGCCAAAATACAATTTCCTTTCTTTACTCTTAATTGTTAATAAGTATATCAGCATACTGCTGATATCTCAAAAACCAACCAAAATTGACGTATAGCGTTTAATATATTTTTAATGTAAAATTTGATAAGAAGTCAAAATTTAATAAAATATACAGGGTGTTTTTAAAAAAACTTAACAATGAAAATCTTTGCACCTTGTTTGTATGGTAACTAGTACTGTCAGTAAAAGAGTGCATCCAAATTAACATTTTTTATTTAAAGTTATTTTTGTACCTTCTACAGGGGCAAAGCTCTTTAGTGTATAAATAGAGTTGGGACACCCTGTATATTGATTTATTTATTGTTTATTTATTTGAAAGCAAATTTATAAAACAAAAAAGAAAAAAATCTGGGATCGTCTAATTTATTTAAGAACTTTTTTTGTATTTTTATGTATTAAACTGAGCAATAAATAAAAAAATAAAATGTATAAAGTTAAGAAATTATTGACAAAAACAAAAAATGACTAGTAATTTTAAAAAATAAGTTACTAAAGTTTTTACATAATTTTGAAAAATTAATTTGTTGAAGTTTTTTTTTAAATAAACAAGTTATAATAATAATGCTTGGTATTTCTATTATTATTCTTATAACGATGATACTATATTATTCCTGAAACAAAAAATAGATTTGTACTACTACTACTATTTTTTTATTATTATTTATTCGTTGTCCCCAAAACTGTACTTAATTACTTTATTTTAATTGTTTAGTTATCTCCCAAACTAAAAACATTATACTTATTCTAAATTTTTAGTAATTGTTTGTCCTTAGCAATAATTTTCTAGGTTTATGCGTATAGGTTAAGAATCACCCTGTATACAATTTTTTTTCCATGATTATATGAAATATTATTAGAGTGGTAATATTTTAATATTTGACAAATATGTCAAAACACGCTGCATACCAAATATCTTACCTTAACTTCTGGCAGATTATCTTAAGACATCCCTGGTTTATTTATTGACTAGACAAATCAGTTTAATTGGTGACATACAACCGTATGATGCAGCTATTAATCTCTATACAGAATACATCAAGTTGGTGACACATAATAAATTTAACTTAAATTAACTACTACAGAGCAGACATGTCAAATAAAGTTTGGAAAGCTGTTCTAATCAGCTCAATATTTACTTCACAATAGTCAACAAGGGTTTGATAAAATTAAATACTTTGGGGCGTTTTAATTTTTAGCAGCAAGAATGGGTTAATTTAATACTAAAAGCTGTAAATAAGAAACGTGTAAAAATATATTTTTCTTGGTACATTTCAGAGGTTTTAATCAATTTAAAATAGCTTGCACGAAATGATCCTGTTTAAACTGATTAAAGTGTCATTTTGTCGTTTAAAAGCGAAACAAAATTCTAAGACCAATAGAAGGAGCTAACTTAATTTCATTTGTCCTAGTTGGTAATTATTTAACAAGTAGAAAGTTGTATAATAGCGTAAATGAAAAATACGGGCTAGGATAATAATAATAACCAGAAAGATAGTTTAAAGCACACGATAAGCTTTTGGTTTCTTCGAGATAAATCATAGTAACGAAAAGATTACTTTACCTAATTATTATTAATCTCTTAATAAAGGAGCAGAATACAGCACAACTTGAATAAATAATGGGTCACGATTAAAAAATGTTTAAAGTAAACTGTATAATAATTTTTATTGAACCCAATTAAAGAGGATAAAAAAATCCTTTTTAAATATTATGTAAATATAAACAAACCAAGGTATAATTTATTTAAGCTCCTTTTCTAACTTTTATCATGCCTCAAAACTTCAATTTGTCTTTTTAAGAATCATTAAATACGGCACAAAAAGATGAAAAATGAGGGATCTTTAAAATTTTAGGTGACTTATGTTAGATTTAGCGCTGACCTTAATTAAAACGCAAATTTATACAAAATAAATGTCCCTAAACATGACTTCTAAATATTCATTTTACAATTATAATCATTTAACTTATTATCCGTTTTAAACGCATAAGCTTTAATTGTAAAATCTTTCACAAAATAAATATAAAATCTGAAGTACTACGTTGTAAAAAATACAAATTTGCAAATAAAAACTTTTTAGAAATTTTAAATAAATTTTAGAATTTTAAATAGAAATATATTTAAGCACTTTTTAGGTTTAAATTTTTAAATACAACGATTTAAAAATATATATTTCATTATACAGATTCTTTAAGCATATAGTAAAATAATTTATTTTGGCACTTGTGGCAATGTGGCCAAGATATTTATAATTTCGTAAAAACAGGATACCCAAAAGTAAGGTAAAAACGGATATAATTTGTATCACTTCATAACACTTTGCTAGGTGTCTTAAAACACTAGGGATCACCGAATAGATTCCTGTAAAAAAATCACCAGATCTTATACGGGGTTTTTCTTATAGTATGGCCAATATCTTAATATTTAAAATAATAAAACCTATTTTTTAATGGGACACCCTGTATATTGGGCCATTGTTAAATTTCGGAAACAAAAATTAGGTAAGTTTTCTCAGCACTTTCTATACCAAAAATAAAAGCATTGGTTATTTCCAAAAATAGCGCCTTTATTAGCATTTTAAAAATTTACTGCATAAAGACTAAGAATTTATTTAACCATAAAAATTTGCTCCATCTAACGGCACAAAATATGCAGCAACAAAAATATAGGACACTTTTCGGCAGGTCGACAAATGCGTTTTTTTTTAAATAAGCATAATATCATGGGTTACATTTTTTAAAGAAAGAAAATACAATTTTAAGAATGTTTTAAAAAAAAATATACTGCCTGTTCCATTCAAAACAACTT
Source organism: Listronotus bonariensis (assembly GCA_014170235.1). Taxonomy (NCBI): domain Eukaryota; kingdom Metazoa; phylum Arthropoda; class Insecta; order Coleoptera; family Curculionidae; genus Listronotus; species Listronotus bonariensis. The sequence goes on from JACEGR010000003.1 coordinate 534,746, forward strand.
GGTTTCCTTTTATCAATTTTTTTAAACACGAATTTTAAAAAATCTTTAATATCTAAAAAACCTTACATTTTGGGTAGAGAAATCGCTAAAGAAACTTACCTTATTATAATTTATAAAAGCTAAAAATAGCCCAATATACAGGGTGTTTAATTTATAAAAATTAAAATTAGTATAATGTAGCTATTTTGGCCATGTTTTAGGAAATACCTTATCAATGATTTAGTGTATTTTTTTGTGGGGATTTTTCTGTTGTCCTTAGTGTTATTAAACATATAGCCAAGTACTTATATTATTTATTTTTTTTGGTTTTACCTAATTGTTGGGTATCAAGTTTTAATAAATTCTAAATAGGGTGGCAACATAAACACGAGAGCCAAAATAAAATAGCGTACTTTATGCAAAATTTTATGCTAACCAGAAATAAGGGATTACAGGTAAAAAACAACAAATAGCCATATTTTTTTGAAACACTCTGTTAACCTAAAATCTTTTTGCGACATGCAAGTGTCCAAACCCTATACCTTTTATAAAAAAAAATGTCATATTTTATACAGCAAAAATATTGGACTCTCTGGGACAATTGGCCAAACTATATATTCTCCTATTTTTTTGTTTAAAGGCACTCTGCCTCTGAACTAAACGTAAAAAATAAAAACACTTATTTTAGTAAAACTTGGTAATTTAGTGCTTAATAAGGACGTAAGGGTTTAAAAACACAGCTTAATTAGTACCACCTTTTTTTCGCCCTTTCGGGGTCATCCACCCAGGTCCGACGATCGCCCTCCTAGGTGGTGCACTGCAGCCTAAAAGCTTATTGTACCTTGACCCCTACTCCTTCCCATTCACACACCATTCATTCCATAACTTGGATGATTGCTGCTCGGTCCGTTCGTTCACCCCGAGCAGAACACCGCGTGCCGTTGCAAAAAACCGACAACGCCGGTCACCCATCCAAGTTATGGTCGCGCACTTCACTGCTTAACTCCGGTTATCGACGCTGCCAATACAACCGGAGCAGCCACAAGCGCGCCATGGACAATTTATATTTAAAATACAGGGTGTCCGACGATATTTTGACCCATTTCAATCGTGAATACCTTTAGAACAAATAAGGATATCGAAATGCGATTTTGCAGAAAGCCATAGATTTTTAAAAGTTTTTGTTTGTAATATCGCCGGTATTTAGATTTTTTAGTTTTTTTATTTTGTTTTAGGCAACCGGTCAGTTTATAGGGGTTTAAAGGGCTAAACAGGGTTAGCTTAAGTGCTAAATTTAGAAATATTTTTTCTAAAGACTTTCATTTTACAGGGGGTTTCGTTATCAAAACATGTTTTACCGCAAAAAAAAACATCACCTATAAAAACCAAAAAAACAACGACTTTGACTTTTCATACTTCTGATTTAAACACCCCAAATTTAGTTTGGTAAATTTTTCGGGGAGAGATTTGTTTTGCTCTGCTGGCGGATTATCCCCCAGGCCGCCCCTGAATTCAAAGCTGGTCAGCTCCGCTATACCTCAGGATTAAAACCCAAACTATTTCATTCTTTCTGGATTGACTTTTGACTTGTATTTAACAAAAAAAAGAAAATCAAATAAAATTTTATTTAATTCCTGTATAATGTGTTTTAATATTTCTTTGTAATTACCAGAAAAAATATACAGACAGATTGTCCGAAAGGTCAACGACAATATTAAAAGGGCTGGTGAAACAACTCATAAGCATAAAAAAACATAAAATGACCTCAGTAAAAAATCGACTGTTTTTGAGATATTGGCAATTTTATAATATTTTCACACTTTTAACACACCCTGTATATCATATGGTGATTCTTATAAACGCCTCTGCTATTTAAGACAAACCTTGGGTTTTTATGAAGAAAACTTTTTTCTAAAATATTAAATAAAAAAAAGTTTTCCAATTTCAAGTGTCAATATGTCGAAAACCAACGATTTTTAACTAAGGCCATTTTATGTTTGTCTGGATGTCTATAAGCTATTTTAGCAGCCCCTTTAGTATTATCGTTGACTTTCCAGACACCCTGCATATAAAAGCTAAAGCACTTTTGGTTTGTCATAAATCTGTTAAAAGATAAATATTTTACTGGAACGTCACTGGTAAGTCCTGTCTAAATTTAAATTTTCCTGACCAATTTATATTTCACAAATAAAACCAGGCGTTCAACTTTTAAAGAAAAGTTGTACCAAATAACTTTGATCTTTGCTGCGATCTCGCCTTCGAAGTGCCGTATACCTATTTAAAATATTTTCTACCTGGGTGTGATAATATTGGATTTTAACATTTTCATTACTTTTTCTTTGAAATTTTGATTAAAGTACGTTGCGGAGATACCTGTGACCTGTAATAACCTTAAAAAAAAAGGAATATTTATTTAAAAAAAAATAAATGAGTATTTAGAGGTAGATATTTTGGTACGTGTTTTTTTACAAAACGCCTTTTTGTATAAATAAATTTATTGGCATAAAACTTTTTTTGGCTCGTGTTATCATTTTTTAAAACATATGTTTGTGTAAATACGTTACTAGTTGACATAGTTTTTGTTTAATGTAAAGTAATTTTTATAGCTATTTTATATTTAAAAGAATAGAAATATATGTTTTTTAAGTAAAAAGAATATTTTTTCGTGACGGGAAAAAAAAATACATTTGTTGACAGGTTCTTAAATGTGACTTTTTATAAAATTACTTTTTGGACATCATACACGTAATTAAATGTAGATATCGAATTTTAAGATATTTTATTATACAGGGTCCGTCACGACGAGTTGAGTCGACAAGTATATAGAAAACGCCTAAGAATATTTTACAGAAAATTTATATAGAAGAGTAACTAAAGAAATATATTTTAACAAAAATATTTTCAACTCTCGACAACTTCAGTTATGCCGAGTAGACATCAACTTCGTTATTTTAAATGGAATGTCTATTTTTATTAAATTTTGGAATCTACGTTAAATTTTAATACAACTTTGTATAAAACATCATACACCTAGATCTAGCCATTTTGCAGCAATTTCAGTTTTTCGAAATATTTGACAGATGCAACCTTAGACAAAATAACAATTTCTTGAGGAATTCAAACAAATAGGCTAAATATTTTCTGACTTTGGATAAATAAGATCCATATCTTACCACTCACATGAAAAATTATCAAAAAAAAAAAAAATACTTCTAAGGTGCCCAAAATTAACACCGTATTCTGATATTTGAAAACTCAAAAACTTCATTTTTTAAATGTCAACCTTGTTTTCTTCGCCAATGGATTCTACGCTACAAAGAAGGGCACTTTGATACAACCCTATATTTAAAATGAACGGTTTGTGTATAAGTGGAAAAAACGAAATATTTCTTTCTTTAGGACACTCAAAAATGTCAGTTGGCTTTGGCTTGAATGAATCAACAAAAAAACAAAGCTATTCTGACAACAAATAAAAATACTAGCAAATTTGACGTGTTTTGTGTCGAAAGTGTTAATATGCCTCGTTTAGATTGATGTGAATTATTTCAATTTATTATTGATAAACGGGAAGTGTGACAAAGTAATTAAAAGACCTGCGAAGGCAACTACACACGATATCCGGATGGGCCAAATCCCACATGACAGCCTTACGCGACTCATTTTATAAACTGCTTGAACACACGGGCAATTTGTTGGAAAATATAACAGGAACTTTTATTGTTATATATTAAATAAAAAAAGTTTTCCAATTTCAAAGATGTCAATATGTCGAAAACCAACGATTTTAACTAAGGCCATTTATGTTTTATCTGGATGTCTATAAGCTATTTTAGCAGCCCCTTTAGTATTATCGTTGACTTTCCAACACCTGCATAAAAACATGCTTTGGTTTGTCATAAATCTGTTAAAAGATAAATATTTTACTGGAACGTCACTGGTAAGTCCTGTCTAAATTTAATTTTCCTGACCAATTTATATTTCTGGACAAAACCAGGCGTTCAACTTTTCAAAGTTGTACCAAATAGCTTTATATATACAAGGTGCCCAAAATTAACGCACCGTATTCTGATATTTTGAACTAAAAACTTCATTTTTAAATGTCCAACCTTATTTTTCTTTGCCAATGGATTCTACGCTACAAAGAAGGGCACTTTATAATTACAACCCTATATTTAAAATGAACGGTTTTGCGTATAAAGTGGAAAAAACGAAATATTTCTATCTTTAAGTGAGCTCGTAAAGAAGTTGTCTAAGCCACACTATTATGGTGGAAACTATCGTGTTGATACACAGATACAGTCCAGGTTTAGTGGGTCTATATAATTTTGTAAAATTTCGAATATCTTTCCCTAAAATAAAAGGAGAATTTGAAATACAATTAAGCTTTTAATCTCTAATAAGCTTACCATTAAATTTTCATCATAGAAATGTACCACTAACACACCGTCATTTTTATTGCAGCAAAAACATTAAAACTCCCAATAACCTTTGAAACTGCCTTTCTAAGAAGAGGTAAGGATTAGTATCACTCTCCAGTAATGAGAGTTCTTTCGATTAAACATACCGTTCTTCTGAAATTTCAGCATCATCATTAAATTAATTTTGGCAAAACGTTCATCTTCCTGTGTTTTAATTATAATAAATTAAAAATCTATTCTTTTCTGATTAATGCCTGGTCTTAAATTTTGTATAATCTATACGAATACACGGATAGAAGTCATAGACTCTTTAAAATCCTGTGAACACTTTCATAGAAATTCCCAAATCTCACTCCGCATCTGTTAATGAATTTCCAGGATACACACTCCTAAAGTAGGCCAAGACTGTAACTTCATTTTCATCATTGTCAACAACAATTTTCTCCTGTTATATTTTCCAACAAATTGCCCGTGTGTCTTACGGTTATAAATGAGTCGCGTAAGGCTGTCATGCGTGGGATTTGGCCTATCGAGATATCGTGTGTGGAAGGTTTCGCAGGTTCTTTTAATTACTTTGTCACACTTCCCGTTTATCACTAATAAATTGAAATAATCTTCATTACTGAATCTTAAACGAGGCATATTAACGCTTTCGATGCCACAAACACGTCAAACTGCTAGTATTTTTATTTGTTGTCAGAATAGCTTTTGTTTTTTGTTGATTCATTCAAGCCAAAGCCAACTGACATTTTTGAAAGTGTCCTAATAAAGAAAGAAATATTTCGTTTTCCAGCACAACCTGACCGTTCATTTATATAGGGTTGTAATTATAAAAAGTCTTCGCTAACTGTAGCGTAGAATCCATTGGCGAAGAAAGAAAAATAAGGTTGACATTTAAAAAAATGAAGTTTTGAGTTTTCAAATATCAGAATACGTTAATTTTTGGGCACCTTGTATATTTTTTTTTTGATAATTTTCATGTGGTGGTAAGATGGATCTTATTTATCCAAGTCAAAATATTTAGCCTATCTTGTTTGAATTTCAAAGAAATTGTTATTTTTGTCTAAGGTTGCATCTGTCAAATATTTCGAAGCACATTGCTGCAAAATGGCTAGATCTAGGTGTATGATGTTTTATACAAGTTGTATTAAAATTTAACGTAGATTCTAAAAATTTAATAAAAAATAGGACCATTCATTTAAAATAACGAGATTGATGTCTACTTCCATAACCGGAAGTTGTCGAAAGTTGAAAATATTTTTGTTGAAGAGAGCTCTTTCAATTACCCTCCTATAAATTTTCAGAAAAATATTCTTAGGCGTTTCCTATATACTTGTCGACTCAGCTCGTCGTGACGGACCCTGTACATACCCTACATTTTATTTTATATCAAAAGTTTAATCGGACATTTTTTTAATTTACAATATTTAAAATAATTACTAATTTAAACTTAATTTTTTAATTTAAATCCGTCCTATTTGACAAATATTTCATCGACAGATATTTAATAATTTCTATAAAGGTTTGAATAGAAACAAAATGTTTGATTGTCGTTTGAAATACAATAGCCGACCAGTTTAAAACTTTAAATTTTACATTATATATTTGCTATTACACCCAGAAAAAAATATATATTTTAGATTTCGGTTTTTTGGTTCCTTTTGCTTCGCTTCGGGAGAAAACACAACCTTGAGCCAGAATCTAGACCTTTTTGTTCTTGTGTAATAAGTTACTATATGTTTTTAAAACTAATGTAACATAACTTAGTTAAATAAATTTATTAAGTTTTAAGCAATTTAACTTATTAATATCAGTCATGCTAAGTTAGGCCCTTAAAATGTAAATTTATTATTTTTTAAAAGTCTTTACTCTGTGTATAGAATATTAAATAAAAATATGGACCCATATATGCCAATTTGAAGCACAATAGTAAAGGACAAAAATTAAAACCATGTTTTTATGATTAAACAACCTTAAAACAAATGGATTTGAAAAATGTTATTCTTTGGTGCGGTTTTGTCGCAAATATATTTTTTTACCAAAAAAGTAAACATCAAATTAACTTTCACATTTTTGTTTTAGGAACTTAATCTAATTAACATGGTCTAAAGTCTCATTTCGTTGGTTAAAGCTTAAAAAAGAAATAAAGAGACAATGGTACTGTTAAATAAAAGCTACGATTAAAAACGATTTTTTACCTTTTTTCCGAACCAGTTTATTTTTATTAATTTATAAAAACTTTTAACATAAATTTGCCTAATAAATTCTTTGGTTATTGATATTATTTCTGAGTAATGCGGTTTTGAAGTTCCTCTGTGTTATTATTACAAAGTGCTGATTCTTATCTTTTAAATATACACGTGTACAGTGTAAAACAATCAATAAACACGCTGGTGTACATAAATTATTAAAGAAAACATTATTTTTTGTTATGCGCTATTATGGCCTACATGTTTACACAGCCGATCAGTTTAAAACTTCAAATTTAAAATTATTTATTTTTCAACCTAAATATATTTTAATGATAATAATTTGATTTTTATTATTAAGTCGTCGTTTTTCCCGGCACAGGAAAAAATAGTGTTTTATACACGGAAAAAATTTAAGATTTTAGGTCTCGGCTTTTTGTCTTCCTTCGCTTCACGTCGGGTGACAACACAGCCTGGAATCTACAGTTCTTTCTATATTAAAAAACTGTATTTTTCTAAACTAGTGTAACCTAACTAAACTAGTTAAATAAACTCATTTAATTATGAGTAACTAAACTATTTAATTTAGGTTATGTTTAATTATGCCAGGTCAATTTATTCTTTTTTAAAGATCGAACTTTGTATACAGAATATTAAATCCCAAAAATTTAAAAATCGTGTATTTATAATTAATCAACCTAAAAACAAATAGATTTGCAATAATATTAAGATGCGATTTTCCCAGTTGTGTTCCTTTTATTAATAAAATTAATATAAGCTACTTAAAAACGAATTTTTTAACTTTAAAAATTAACCCATTCATTCATTTTTATGAACTTATTAAAAAAATACCTACGCAACTTTGCTTAATTATTTTTATAGTTATAGTTTATTATTTCTTAAAAAGCAGCTTTGAAGTGCCTTCGTGTTATTATTACAAACTGCCGATTCTTATCTTTTTAATATACACTTGTACAGTGTGAAACAATCAATAAACACGCTGGCGTACATTAATTATTAAAAAAATATATTTTCTGTTATCAGTTATTGTAGATATAGACCAAAAACACATTATTTTAGATAATTAAATGGTTTTTACATTTTTCATTTAAACGTGTTTGTTTAAAAAAACAATTTACGTATATATTTTTGATAGAACACACGATTTTCCAAGGCTATTATTAAACATTGTCATGTTTATTAGAAATGGTATATTATGTTACCTAACTGCACTGACCCTAATTAAATCGATAGGACATAAAAGGAAAAATAGGCTATTACTTTGATAGATTGAAATCTGATGTATACGGTTGACATTGAGTTGGTTACATACATTCAACTATTTATTTAAGATTTAGACATCCAAAATTAAAATAAAGCCAAGTAATACTAAAAAGATTTCGGACTTCCATCGTCTTTATTTTTAATTATTCACATAACATTGTGGGCAGTCCTACCTATGTCTTTTCAAGTGTAAACCAATACTTTTTTAAAGCTACTAGCTTTATATAGTATGGTAGACCATCAACTCGTGACGAAGTTGCGTGTAATGAAGCGTAAGGTTGTTCACCCAGGGCGCCAGCATTGGTGCACTTTAGTAATGGTTTACAAAGGATGGGTTTTTCTACGCTTCGTTTACTAAAAATTTTGTTAAAGATTCGATAAAAACTGCTTTTTAAATTTGCGCTTTTTCCAATGAGCTTCCCTGTGAACAGCCTGTGCTTCTGATCACTTAATCACATGTTCTTTAGACAAATGTAGTTTTTATTTATTTTTAACCTTATTTTCAATAAATTACAAAGCTTTGCTTCTTATCGTCTTAGTAGCTTTTGCCGCTACATATTATGTAAACATAGTTGCAGAGTTTGGGGGTTAAAGCTATGCAATTTAATAATACGATGTAAATAATATAAAGAAAACAAATTTTAAAAGGTAAAAACTAAAAATTGCGTGCAAAAAGGGGCAGATGATATAATAAAAATAAGGTTACTTTAATTTTAAAATTTCTTAATATGTATTTCATGAACGAAACGTTAAAAAAAAATAGATTCGTCGTCAGATATTTATTAATGTGTATTACTGCACGTAAAAATAACGAAACAGTATTTTAAATTAGGATTTAAATACCAGGATTCGAATACCGCTATTTAAAAACCAGGATTTAAATATCGGTATTCGAATACCAGTATTTGAATATCAGGATTTAAATACCAGGATATTCAAAAACGATATTCAAAATTCAGAATACCATATACTGATCAAAAGTTCATTAAAATATAGATCTATTTGAATAGTATTCGAATACCAGCCAAATGTATTCTAAATAGGATTCAGAATACCAAGTATTCCACTACCCAACTCTGGAGACAATATCTGAATTTTAAACCATTTCTGAAGCAACTAAACTAGAAGAATTAAACATTATGCCAAGAAAACAATTACTAACTATGTAGTAACAGAAACAACCCATAGCATAAACTGAAACATCAGAGCTGAATCTGATGCAGAATGGGGAGTGGTATTACTTTAACCGATATATTGGTGCTGAATAGTAAAAATAAAGTTTACCACAATAAATATAAAATAAATCTGCTGTCTACTGTTAATAAATAAATTATTTTGCATTTTACCTTAAACGGAAAAACCTGTGTATTATTTTTTTAAATTTTAGTCAGAATTTATTTTAGGTTGTTATTAATTCTGTTCCGAACGTATACTAAAAGTAAAAATAAATTTAAACTTCCCCTAAAATAGGTCTGTAATGGTCTCTTTCTACAATAAATCCAAAGACGACTTAAAAGTTTTTTTCGTTCAAAAGAAAAGTTTGATTTTCCAAGGCCAAACTTTTGTATGTGTCACGAGTGAAGGTACAACTTTTCTTTATGTATCCGACATCTTTCAGTATCGTGTACGCGTCCAAAACGCTGATTCTTCTATATTTGAATTGAGAGTTTGCCAAAACGATATATTATTTTTATAGTCGGCGTATGCACCGTAAAAAGTGAAAAAATAATTTAAGCGTCTCCCCCTATAAAATTCTCATTTTGCCGTCCCTTCTTTGCTTTATGGTGATCAGTATAAAAATGATCCCCTAAATTTTCGTAGCTTCCGACCATTGCAATAAATTTTAAGCAAATATATTTTTAAAAACAAACCTCACATTTTATTTCTGTCAGAACCTTAAAGCTCTAAAACATTCTTTTATTGATTACAATCACCACAAATTGTAAACTTATTTCCTAAAATTCTTATATTTATGAATACGGCCACAAAAAAACATAATTGTAGGAGACATATCATGATTTTTTTAATATTGTAAATAATTAGAGCACCAATATTTATATTATTTGTACATTATAACGAAAGAAAATTAAGTCTTATTGCAAAAACTTTTAACCAAAAAAATGTATAGGTAAGCGGTTGGTAAGTCCGCTATAAACGTAATTATTATTAAGTAAGGTATTTCATATATTTTAGTTACACAGGGTATCGATTTAAAAGGTTCCACCTCAAATACTGGACAGCCCTTATTAAGAAACAAATGCAGCGCTTTTTATAGGATACACTTTGTACGCCTAATTTTAGAAAAGTTGCATTACCATAAAATCTTAAATAGGAGAAGGGGTTAAGTGTTAACCTATTTAAGAGGTCATTTATTTGCGTTTTTTTCTCTTTGGATAATTCAAGAAGGCTAAAAGCCTAAATACTAACATACCGTGGGTGTCTTAAGCTAGGTAAGAGGGAGTTTGTGACGAGACTTATATACTTAATGGTTTTGGAGGGTAGAAAAGACCTACGCGGGCATCAGATTCCACATTCTAAAAACTCTAGGGATATAAGAACGGACAAAGTGGAAAGTTCTGGACTGGTCCAGTTGGGCCGTAGTTTCTCTGTGAGTGGAGAAATTATATTGGACAATTTCTTTAGAGCAAAAGCCATGGAAGTACCTATAAACAAGCGATACATCCAACAAGACTGTAATGCACATTGTTCTTCAATGGTTCTTTATGTAAGAAAAACTCAGAAACTTCATAACTTAAAAATATTTGATTTACAGCTTTATGGGATTTTTGTAAAAAATTTTGTCATCTATAATATATTTTATGTAAATTATTTGGATTAAGGGTATATTAGTGGCCAAAAATATAATTAACAACATTGTAAAAACCGCCTAAATTAAAGTTATTTTTTTAATTATTTTAATATGCTTTATTTCAAATCTTAATATTTTAAGCAACTGTTTTTTTAGGTATTAGGTAGGTAATGTATCACTACCTCAATGATATTTAATAAGTCCAGTGGCGTCTCAAGCGGCAACTGCAAAAATATGTTAATAGACTGTACGCTACTGACTGTGTAAATGTGTGTAAAATTTGCATATTTTTCTACCATAAAAGAAGCATTTCGATTTTTTTAATTATGTTTTACGGTTTTTTTATTAGCAATTATGTAACAACGACAATTAGTTCCTATTAAAATAAAGTTAATATATAGTCCAGCCATTTTTATTAAACTAAGTTTTTTCGTATTTATTTGTTTGTTGAAATGTTTAAGAACGAAAAATTTGTGGACCCATGTTTATTTATTAATTTTTTTATCTTTGGACAAACCATGAAGGCTTAAAGCCTAAATACTAACGTACCGTGGGTGTCTTAAGCGAGGTAAGAGGGAGTTTGTTGACACGGGACTTAAATACTTAAAGATTTGGGGGAAGGAAAGACCTCCGCGGGCAGCAGGTTCCACAATCTAGAAACTCTAGGGATAAAAGAACGAACAAAGTCTGTCCAGTTGGACCGTATAGGGATGCATATGCGCGGAACCACGAGTTTCTCTGTTGGGAACCGTGAGTGGAGGATATATAAACTTTTCTTAATAACATTATGTAACATTTTGTATATAATCAGCTGTCTGGATAAGGAGTATTAAATTATTATAAAGATATTTTTATTAATTTTTTGCTGCAAAATTATTGTTTCTGTACTTTATTTTATACTAAATTACTTTTAGAATTATGCAAGCACTTGAAGCCTTTTAATTACAAAACAATTCTAAAATATAAACTGAAGTAGCTAAATTTATATCTTAAGATCAATTTTAAATCATATCGTAGATTAAATCCGGCTATAAGGCGGTGTTATATTGTAATTATTACTCCATTCACTCGCAATTTTGTATAATCTAGTAGATGGAAAATCTAGGTTAAGCTTAATTTTTCATTGGGTTTATGATATTAAAACATGGCATTAATGTAGACAATATTTACGAGTTCTTTTTAAATATATTACCCATTTGGTAAAATATTTTTAAAACAATAAATACCATATTTATAGTAAACGCCACACATTGCAGTGATTTGTAAACAAAATTTCTGTCATTTAGAAACAAGTCCTATTTTTGTAAAAATTATATTAAATTGATCAAGTGACAAAGTGATTCCTAAAAGCTGCACCCAGACTTGCAACAATGTGCCAGACATTCGTTTAATCTAACTAACCTTTGACGCCAAAAAACGATATGTTCTGAATCACCGGCGAATCATTCGCCAAGCCCTTGAAACGACTTGAATTTCGTCTGCGTTTACGTTAGCGCTATGTGGTGCGGTATGCGGCGTGCAGCGGCATGGCGAATTGTTGCAAGTCTATATGCGGCTTTAGATTTGTATGTCCACGCTTCAGTGAAATTTATCGCATTAAAATAAAAGCATATTGCCGGTAGTGTGTTAAAGTTTTTCACTTGCGATTTTGCCTAAATTGCAAACATTTATACAAAAAGCATAGTGTTTTTTATCAGTCTTACACAGGGTGTCTCTAAAATGTGCAGAATAAAAGTAACTACAAACTCCTAAGGCTATAATATGACAATCTAACCCAACTTAAGTTAGTCCACAAGAAGGTTGTCCAATTTTTCATTAATTTATAGCCTTGTTAATAATACGTGTATAGTCACAATATTCGGCTAAAGGAGATTTTGGGGGATGAGAAATTTGAATTTGCTATTAATTTTATTATTAACTTTAGACGGCGCCACCTTCAGTATCTTGTATAAGGTAAAAAAAATACTTTTTAAGCCACACTGTACGTAATTTCTAGGTTAATATTTTTATTTTTTAATCTGCAAAAAAGCACACAAAAAAATAAGGTTTTTATTGTGCTTTTACCGCAAATTTTGCTGGTTTAATCGGTTCAATGGGTCTATATTTTTATTTTTTGCCATGGAATATAGCTATCAATTTGACACAAACTTTATAAAACGAGTTACGATATTTTTTTTATTTATTTATTCTTGGCTCTGGTCCCTTCTGGTACAATTCGCCACCTCCCCTCCTTTCGGACTATTTTCGTAGGTGAAAAATGTAAATAGTCAAGCTCGTAGCTCCCAGAAATTCCAAAACATGCTAAATAATAATAAAAGCTATGCATAAATTGACAGCCGTCAAACCAAAAACTGCTACTGGTAATACGTATAACCGGTCACTTTCAAAACTGACGCCTTAAGAGAGCGCCACCGTAATTGGTCGTTACGAAACTAGGTGTACACCACCAAACTTTGAAAACATCAGGCTATAGAAATCTACGCTCACAGCGCCTAGCTCCGGAAGAAAGATGTCGTCAATTTAGCGTGAATCTTGACTCGATCCCTGAAGGTAAAAACGCCCGTACAGCACCTTTAACCACCACACCAGGAAAAGCTATGTAGCCTTTTACCCAACGTCCGCACTGTTGGGAGGTCGAACAAAGAGTCCGTTACGGTATTTTGTTTTTATAAAAAAATATATTCTGCCATAGAGTATAATGATTGGAAGGGGTACTGCAGTAGGCGCGCGCGTCAATCTTTTGTCCTTCTCATTTTATAAATATAGGTACCAAAACAGAGCTGCTGGCTGGTAGATGCGCTGCGTCCAAAATATATTAAAAATGGATCGACAATATGCATCATAGCTATATTTAAAAAATTATGCTATTAGCTATAGAAATCGCTTAAATATGCAAGAACATATGCAAATATGCAAATGCATGTAATGCGGTCTCTAGCTATTATAATAATTTTCACTAAAACACTTAAAGGCTTACGGCATTACTCGATGAATTTTAAAATACGATTCTAAAAAACTGGAGTGCTAAAATTTATGTCTTAACATCAATTTCAAGTTATAACATGGATTAAATCGGGCTATAAGAAAGGGGTTGTATTGTAATTATTTCCCTATTCACTCGCAATTTTGTTTAATATTAGTGGACGAGAAATCTGGGTTAAGCATAATTGTTCATTATAACGGTTATGATTTCCGAATGGAGCATTTATTCCGATATTTGTAATTTATACACGGTTTATATTTAAAACATTGATTATAACAACATTAGTTTATCTATAAACTCATAACAAAGAAGGGTGATATTATTGGTGTTACAAATAAAGTAAAATGTATGTTACCATAAAGTAACATACCTACGGATAAGAGAAACCATGGCATGCTAAAATTTTCGTACCGCTTTGCGGCAGGCTCAGCGCTGCCTGGCGGCAGGCTTGTCATTTTCCAGTTTACACTTTAAATGCGTCGGTCGAAGCCTCGCCTCGTGTAACATCATCGGTGGGGAGACACGTAAGCTTACTGAAATGACTAACTGGCGGTATTTCAACGAGAAACGAATAAAATTATATTGGGAGTTTTCACATGACCTGTCCTTAAATAGGCTATTCCATGATAACTCTTATAATTTCCTTACTCTATAATGTTACTAACCGGAATTAACCAAAGAGACAATAGTATCCAAAAGGGTAATAGTTTGCATTGTTATTTTTTCGCGGAATAAAAAACGGAAAACCGGATTTTTAAATTCTTTCTTTGTACTTGTATAGAAATACATCTACATAGAAAGAATTTTAAAACATTCAAAGAATTCCCACGTTACTCGCGAGTAAGTCTATATTATAAGTATGTGGATGACACATTTATTATATGGAACAAAAACAACTAACAATAGAAGAATTTTTGTTATAAATTAATTATTCTGAACTTTTACGTAAATTTACAATAGAGAAAAATAAAATAATATTCTATACCATTTCTAGATGTTAGGGTTAGAAAAAAGATATTCGAATACACACACTAAAAACCGACTCACACAGGACAATTTCTAAACGTTTAATCAAATCACTCCAACAATACAAAACACGATATCGCTAGAACACTACTTGCGGACCGAGCATTGACAATTTTGCAATACAAATAGAGCTTTGCAATAATTTTTTTACATATCTAACATTTAAAGGATATCCCACCAAACTAGTGGACCGTACAGTGCAACAAGGGAGATACAGGACCACTCCAGTAGGGAACAAGGAAGAACAATCTCGACTCAACATTCTGTGTTTTAAGAGCGTCTTCGAGAAAATACGACGAATAGAAAACAACTGCAACATCAGCTGCATTTATGCGATACCATGTAAATGTGGTAGGTTGGCGAAACTAAAAGAGTAATGAAAATTCGCACATGCACAAAAAGAGGAAAAACGGTTTCGCTAAGAACGCTTAAGCCCATGGACATTACATAAAGTGGCGCGATGCAAAAATTATACACCGTGTACAACATTGGAAGAGAAGAAAATTACGGAAGCTGCTAAATGTTACCCTCCCTTTATGGATATTAAAAATGTTTGCATCCCCCTTTTAAAGAATTGTAATTTAAAACCAAATTTTGGACAATCCCAAACATTAAACGCTTGATTGCCTCCATCACCGTCATGATTCACTGCACCTAGTATTAGTATAAATAAAACTGTAGTCGTGTAACTGATCTGAGAATACTTGTCAGTTAAAAGGCATAGTAAATTTTAATAAATTAAGATGATACAAGTCTGAGAAATATCTTTAACTTACCCTGAATAGGTTTTAGATATGTCTTATTTATCAGTAAATTAACATTTGAACGATACCCTGTATCATTTACTGGATTTAAATCGCCGCAAGCATTAATTTTATCGTTGTCACAGCTAGGCTAAATTCACATGTCCATTAGTTATTCCAATCTATTACGGCAAAGTCTCATTTGACGGTCAACATCGGCAGATTAACCTGATTTTCAAATCGGAAAGCTATAAGCTTTTCTAACCCTACTTCCCCCAGGCGTTTCATTTTAGGATATGTTTAAATCAATAAACAATTTAGGTTTTCGCACCGTTTTTATTATAAATCGGACCAAATGTGCAAGGTGGATATTTTTATGTTTAAAAAATCTTTTAAACATACAATAATTTTAATGTGCCTTTGTAATAAAAATAATTATGTACAAGGGATTCATAATTTTTTTATTAATTTTAACTATAAAAAATAAATGCAAATTGTATCTTCTTTTTAAATAATAGCCCTAATTAAAGGGTAGAATGCAAAAGATGTAGGTAGGTGACAATTTGCCTTAAAATGGACAATCGACAAATTTGGAGAGTTGAAGCTTTAACGTTATTTGGCAGTAGAAAAATATTGCATATGCTTAATTTTTTTCATAAGGCTAACTAAAAAACTGCAACTTAACTAGCCAGTTCAAATTTTATTGTTAAGTTATCAAGAAAATTAAAAAAGAAAATATTAGGAAAAGGTGAAGCTATACCTTTGACGTAACCATTGTTATTTACTGTAAGGAATACAGCCTACAGGTCAATTAAAAGTTAAAAAAAAATGAATAGTTTCTACTTCCTCTTTATAATGTGCTGTTAAAAGTAAGTTCTTAAAATTGTATTTATAAAATATGATAAATAAGTAATGATATAATTTATTCACATATTGAAATACTCCTTCTAAACATCACAATATACAGGTCGACTTAACGAAAATTAATAAAAAAATTTAACGTTTAGTCACCCTGTAGGATACATTCTTCTAAGAAAATAACAACAGTTACGTCAAAGGTTCAGCTTCACCATTTCTTAACATTATTAAAAAAGATATGGCCATTAAATAAATAAATTTCTGTAATAAAACTTAATAATAAAACTTATGGAAACAAAATAAGCAAATGCAACCAAATCTACTTCTACAATACTAAATTTGTTACTTAGACCCTTGTGCTTCTTGCTCTTGCATTAAAAAAAAAAACCTTAAACACGTAAAATAAAAATAACTAAAAAATGCTGCACTGTTTATAAACATTGGAAGTACATAAAAAATAAATAAAAAAGCATTAAGGTTACACGCTTTAAAAATACTATTGGATTAAACGGTTAGGAAAAGTCGGGTTAGAAAAGCTTTAAGCTTTTTAATCCAAACGTCAGGTTAATCTGCTGATGTTGACCGTAAGATGAGATATGAAAGTGTGTAGTAAGCTAGCTGATAAAATTATTGCTTGCTAGGATTTAAATTCAAAGCATGGTATGGAGATAAACAAACGTGGTAAATAATAAATGTAATTGCATAACAAATTTTAATCTATACAGGGTGTTTCCAAAAAAAAAAGCAAAAAACCAAAGGAAGTATTTTCTTGCATATTATAAAGTATTGTTTGTTGTATAAACGTGTCCAAAGTCACGACCCCTAACTTATAAATTGTTTAGTATTTTTATAAACATAAGGACTTTAGTAGGGCAACATAAATCAAATTATGGGCAAGAAATGACAGATAAAAATGTTAATTTTAGAGTTTGGCAAAATTTTAAAATAAAAAATTATTGGAAGGAGGAGTCTTGTGACACATCATTTTAAAGCCTCTTACAAGTACCTTATAATCTTAGAATATAAATTTAATACGTTTACCTACTTTAAAATGGCGGCACTTTAAAAATTATTTGAATACCTGATTTAAATGGTCATATTTCTGAAACTAATACAGTTAGATTTACCTATTTTACCTATTGTAGTATTTAAAGTCTTATAAATATATTTTTAATTGTGACATAATATACTGGTTTTCATCATTAAAAATAAATACTTTATGTCCGACCCTAAATATTATCACTTATATAACTATTAACAAGAGCTTAAAAATACCACATAGGGTATAGCTAGCTTTATAGGTTTCAAAAATATCGCTAATAAAATTACGTATTCAGGAAATTATTAAGGTATCGCGAATTTTTTGCAGGATAAGGTATTAACGTCATTTTCTAAGGTTATAAAATACTCGTCAGGAGCTTTAAAATAATGTATCACAAGACACCTCTCTTGCAATTTCTTCCCTATAATTTGGTTCATGTTTCCTTAGTCAAGTCTTTAAATTTTCATGATGGAATACCAAACAATTTAAAAGTTTCCTTCTAACCTTTGAATTTTTGGTGTTGGATCCTGACTTTAGACACTCACTGTATAATATTGTATGTATTACAAAAACATAAAAGTATACAATTAGCGTGATGCTTAAAATAAGGATCTACCTATGTTATTCATTAGTAGTTACATAATTATATTTAAAATTTGTATGTGATTTTGCTAAATTTAATAAATATATGCGGGTCCAGTTTTGTCTACAACTAGCAAACAAACGCAATTTATAATATTTATACCATTTTAGTTGGGCAGAAATTGCTATGTAAATGCAAAACAAATTTTATTTATTTGAATTATTTACTTGTAAATTGCTATCACGTTTGAGTAAATTTCATTGAAACATGGAATATTTAGTTTTTGTCTGCTAATAAATTTAAAACATACGGATTCTCCAACTTGTTATACAAAGTATAATTACAGTGTAAGCGTCGTATTTTATTAAATATTTAAAAAGTATAAAACATTATAAAAGAGCTTACATACATTTATAAAAAGTAAGAGAAAACACAGACATTACAAATGTACAAGAGTAATAATTATCTTAATAGTTTTAAAAATGTCTTTTAACAAATTACCTGACCTAAGTGGAAACCATTATTCTGAGCTTTTAAATAATTTTTTAGATGAATATTTTTTAGGAAATATCTAGTTTTAAATATTTATTACCTGTTTTACATTTCAATATCTTTCACGATAATAAAAAAATATTGTAAAAGTTACAACCTTTAATGTTAGTATTATAAACAAAGCAGAAAAAATATAATTGTGACTAACAGTTTTGTGGCAACACTTTTTTTTAATGGAAAACTCTAAAATTAATGATTAAATAATTGTAAAATTACCAACAAACCTTAAATAAATAATCGTACACGTAAACCATTAAAGTGTAAACAAAATAATGATTGCGTTTTTTCAAGAATACAGATATTTATTAAAACTTTTGGAAAAAGTACACCTTTTATATATTATGAAGGACTATTCTGTCCCTGCATAACACAATAAAAGTAAAGATTACTTTAAATTAAAATATTTCTATAAAGTATTAATTTAATTAATTTCTTTTAAAGTAATTCTAATTGTTTTTACAATTTTATAAAAAGCAACATGCTACCAAGCGGGAACGAGGCTTAATGAGTTGTATTAAAAAAATAAATTACAATAATTTTGACCATAATATTGGTCACAATCACTTGACACGTGTGTAAAGTTTTTGTGATTTAGGAGTTCAGGTTGATTCAAGGTTAGATTTTAATGTGCCCAAATGTTATGACTTTTTATAGAAACTGCAGATGATTTCAGAATATAAAGACACAAAAGAAACTTTACTATGCACCGGTCCGGAGCAAGCTGAAATATGCTTTACTTATATGGTCACCGATTTATGAGAAATACGTTAAGACAGTAGAGCAGGTACAGCGTAGATTTATAGAATATTTATACTTAAAAGTTAAGGGTCAACATTTGAAAAAGGATGGACAATGCCACATTGGAAGAAAAATTTAATATGGTTAGCTTACAGAAAAAAGAAACCCTAATTGTATTGTAGTTCTTCACAAACATTTCAATAGTGTCTGTTCGTCTGTTCTGGACGCAATATTAATCTTGGTACCTAGACTAACAAGTAACGGTAATTGTAAGAAATGTGATATCACTATAAATTTTTCCGGATTTATTTGTGCGTGCTTTGAAGTTATTGTTTAGAGGAATATTTCTGTTACTTATGGTTGCTATTAGTATTACTAAATGTACTTTTAATTATTTGTATGTCATAATATTTAATGCAATATTTGCAATGTGTATAGATTAGACCTGCTCTATTATTGGTTTTCCTGTTGGGCTTGTATTATAAATAAATAAGTCACTAAATAAATAAATAAGAAGCCACTTATTACTTTCATAACACAAAAACTTACATATTAACACTGTTATATACTGTGAGATGTAGATTAAGTCATCATAACATATTAATGTGAGATTAATAACCGATTATTTGAATTATGAGGTATTTTCACACTAATGTAGTCCCCATAATAGGGTGAAATTACATACAGTGTACGTAACGGGAGTTTGTTTAAAGCTGAATATTAAATTAATGTAGTCAAATCTGATTTTACCGATTATGCATCAACGTACATTGTTATATTTAATAGGGGTAAAATCAATCGCTGTTTAATACCAAATCAATATTTAATGAAACATTTTGCTTTATATTACATAAGATTTAAAAAGCTTATTATTTATTGCTCAAAATGAAGTTAACTTCTAAAATAAAATAAGAACAAGTCTTTTAATATTTTGATTTAAAAGAAGGTTGAAAAAGAAAAGTGTATTTTTTCCTTTATAGACATTTAAGGATTTGAGGAGTTGATAAGCTTTGTTGTCGCGTTAAAGCACCGCTTTCTTTTGTGAGCAAAATTAAGCAACGTTAGACACCAATAGGAATAGAAAAAGGGAGAGAAACAGTTATCATACGTCAACCCATTGTGATACATCAAGCCACGGTTAAGTTTAATATAATTTTTGTTTTAAAATACGATTTTGTTAGAAATTATGGGTTTACTTCTTTTAATTAATGTGTAAAAAAATAAACTATGCACTTCAAACGTAATAATTTTGTGTGTGGTTTATTATTATAAAGTAAATATTTTTTGAACTTTTACCAGTCCGGTCGTCAACCAAACAAACTCTGTGGAACTTTGTGTCATGCGCATTGCACAACTTATGCTAATTTGCTTTGGGTGTATGACGTAAAAGTCAAAAGCTTTATTGGACCACTTTTTGAATCAGAAACCGATTCTATCTCCTCTCTTATTCTCTTTCAAGCACTACCACTGACGTTGCTGTCGGTGGAAGCCTAATTTGTGGTTAAATCGCACATTAAGCCATAAGTTTTACTGGGACAACATTACCCAGACGTTGTTTGAAGAAAAATTGGGCATGTTGTAATAGTTATTGGCATATTTGATATTGCTATACTGTGTTGTTTTAAACATAAGTAAACCTATGATTAAACACTAAAACTGGCACTTACGGTCACTGACGTCGAGTACGTTGGTGCACGGGAGCCAGTGCACCCAAGGAGGTTAAATGTATGAGTGCAATGCACCCATATGAGAAAAGAACAATTTAAACTTTTTGTCCTTCAAATATGTTCAAAACGTTTTGCTATCAGGCAAGGAAAATGGAGCAAGCTAAATGTATTCCTGCCAGGAATTAAATTCGGGCCTTTTGCCTGAAGTTTATTTTTAGAAAATAGTAATTCAAAAATGTATGCAACGTAATATAAAAAATATTTGTTTTTGTATGCAGGGTTCGTAACTTGAAAAATATGATTTTTCTTCAAGAGTACTTTTAGGCAAAATATCATTTAAAAAATGTATTTTAAATAGCATTGTAAATAACTTTATTATTAATATAACAGTCTTATCAAGAAGGTTAATGAAACTAATTTTGGAATTATTAAAAATTAATTATTTTAAATTTTAATAAAATGACCTACAAACTTTTATAATTAGCTTTTTAAATACCTGCTACTTTTAAATTTCTACACAACACAATTTTTCCGCTGTAAACGAATATAATCAAGGCGTTTTCGCCAAAATATGGCGTTCAGTAAAACTTTCTATTATTATTTTTATCGACTGCAAACTTTATTCCTAATAAATTAAAAAACAGGCCTTTTTGCTTAAAAATAAAAAATAAAGGTTGTTTGCTCTTAGAAAAAATCATGTTATTTAGGTTGTTGCTTAACCCGTATACAACATTTCTCTTCGTATATCATATTTTTTTTAAACAAAGATTTAAAAAAAATGTTTTTTTTTAACAAAATTGTCGGCACATTTGTTCTCTTGTAAACCCCATTCGTAGAAAGTTTGTATAACATGTAAGTACCAAAAACAAAAATATGAAAAGCTAAAATAAAAACATGTACATCCTATTCTATATGTTACACAGTTAAATTTTCCTCGTAAATTATATATTTGTTACAAGAAAAGATTATAATGTAAAATTACTTAAATAATAATATAATGTGTGGTCTATTTGTCCTTTTGTAAACCCAATTCTTGGATAGTCTGTATAAAATGTAAGTCACAAACACAAAAAATATGAAAAGTTAAAATAGCAACATGTAACTTATATTTTGTATGTTAAACAGTTAAATTCACTTTGTGAATCATACTTTTTACAAGCGAACATAAAAATTACTTAAAAAAATAAAAATAAAATGTGTGGTTCATTTGTTCTCTTATGAACCCCAATCGTGGATAGTCTATATAAAATGTAAGTCACAAACACAAAGAATATGAAAAGTTAAAATAAAAACATGTAAATCATATTCTGTATGTTGAGCTGTTAAGCTTGTATCGGTCTGGGTGTGTCTAGGACATGCAAAGTAATAA
The DNA here is from genome assembly GCA_014170235.1 of Listronotus bonariensis. Lineage (NCBI taxonomy): Eukaryota > Metazoa > Arthropoda > Insecta > Coleoptera > Curculionidae > Listronotus > Listronotus bonariensis. The sequence continues at coordinate 556,986 of JACEGR010000003.1, forward strand.
ACGAAATATTGCATAATTAAACTAAATTGCTAAAGTTTTCCCCTTTGGCAACTAAAAGTATTCTTGTTGTAGACACGTCGACTTTTTAATTAAACGCTCTTATGTAAAAATTTATTAAGAAAAATGTTTAAAACTTTAAATACTCTGTACCTAATAAATAAACAATTTAGGTGCAAGATTTAAATTTAAAATAATAAAAAAACTTAAGTAACATGCAGCTAATTATTTCTATTTTGGTCCCTAGTAATTACCAGATAATAAAGGTAAGTTAGAACCAAAACTTTCCTGAAATATAAAATAAAATCTGCAACAACTTAATAAAATATGCACAGCTTTACATGCGCAATTTGATGTAATTTATTTATATTAAAAATAAGAAGTACTAGGTTAGTAAAAAATACTGCAATTTAAATCTTTTTTAAACAACTAAAGATGCGATAGCAAAATTTGGTATCTGGAATGTATCGGCCATATAGAATTTATGAGCAACATCGGCAGTGTTGCCAGATTTTTAAATTTTTCACTACCATTTTTTAAGTTTTTTCTTTTACATAAAACGCCCAATTAATTTTTATTTCAATAAGTTGCACAGGCCAAATTGAATAAGTCCACACATTTTTCATATTTATTTATATGCCTTATTTATTTTTAATGCAATGAAAAAGTGTGCCAGGGTAAGATACCAAATTTTTAAAATTTAGTCTTTACTAGTTGCCGAGACATAACAATTCCGCATTTTTATCAAAATTTGGCCACAATGCTGATATCATTGATCAAAAGGCATGTCTAAAAACCCCAAATACGAAATTTTGTCAGCACAGATTTAGTAGTTTTAGAGATATTTTGGTGCTAACCTACTTTTTACTAAAAGTAAAGTAAAATATATCTGAACAGTTAATAAAGTCAGAATATTAAAAATTAAGAAACTGCTGGGCATTTAATTTACAAAAAGAAATTAAAAATACGTGTTAAACAAATCTGGCACACGTGTCGATATCACTATTCAATTTCACATTTCCAAAGCACTTTAGATACCAAACTTGGTAAGCATATTTTTAGAGATTTTAAAAATATTTAAGAGTTGCAGTTCTTTTTACTAACCTAGTATGTTAGTCAATATAAAAAAAAAAACAATTCAAAATATATAATGCACACTGTACAGTAAAACCAGTATAGTCACGACAAAAAATCTGTTACAAAACAAAATGCAATTCATCCATAAAATTGAAAGACAATCAGTTTAAAGTGGTACAGAGGAATGCTAAAAGTTTCTGGTGGATACGGGAAACGCGTCGAGCATACATAAAAGTTTCGAAGAGCGTTGGTTGTTTATATAGTGGTATGTGTTCTGTTGTGATTAAATGTAAGCGCCACAAATCAGCTGTAAAATCGCTTTTATAGTCTCTTTTAATTTATTTTCTTAGGACCAAAAACAAGAAGTGTTATAAGAATTGCTTAATTTTTATTAATATTAACATGGGATAATAAACAAAACATTAGTCCCGCTACACATGAGACGTGTACGAATGTCCTACGCCCCACGCCCCACACCTGATAGATTGAAAGTAATGTAACCTTTTACATGTAGACGCGTTAGGTTATATTACTTCCAATGCAAAACTTTGTCCGGTGTAGGGCGTATGGAAGTAGTACCTCTAATGTGTAACGAGACTCGTCTTTATGCTTTTAAATATGAACAAATATCCTGTGAAAAACGTGCATTACTTTCTGCGTAAAACAAAAAACGTAATGCAGAAAAGGAGTTGTTGGATAAAAGCCACAAAAGATCTACAGCAGATCTTCTTTCTTTCGTATCACACTGTTGGAATAAGTCTCTTGAGTTTCTAGGTGAGTCCCAGATCGTTGCTCTTGATATATCCAAAGATTTTCACCAGGTCTGGCATGCCGCACTTCTTAATAAACTTACCTCCTATGGTCTTTTAACTAAACTCTGTACTTAGCTCTCTAGTTATCTATCTGATCGACCTATATCAGTTATTGTGGACGGCCATTCTTCAAGTTTTTACCAAGTAAATGCTGGAGTCCCTCAGGGCTCAGTTCTTGCACTAACATTATTTCTTGTTCACAGCAATGACCTTCTCTCGTCCACAACTAATTCCATTCAAAGTTTCGCCGACGATAGTACCCTTCACTTTAGTTTTTAGGTTCCCAACCCATCACTAAACCTGACTGGGAAAACAAACGTAGAGCGATGCAGATATCTCTTTCGCAGGATCTTAATTTAATATTGGATTGGGGCGCAAAAAATCTCGTCCATTTAAATGCATCCAAAACACAATCATGTTCCTTGTCGCAAAAAGTCATTAAATACTTATCCTCTACTTATGAGCGGCCAAGTATTACAGAGCAAAGACACCTTCAATCTTGTGGACGTCACATTTGTGAGTAACCTTAACTAGCATAAACACATTGTATCTAAAGCCACGGCAGCTTCACAAAAGCTTGGATTTCTCTTTCGAGCCAAAAAGTATTTTTACCCTTCTAATTTATAAACTTTATATGTGTCCCAAATCCGACCTCCCTTGAAATATTGTTCCCATATCTGGGGCATGGCGTCCCCCACAACCCTTGAGCATTCTTGATTATATTTAAAGAAGAGCTATTCGTCTCATTAATGATCCTTCACTTACAGAAAGGCTTCCGTCTCTTGCCCATCGTCGGGCTGTGGGGGATTTATCGCTTTTTATAGGTACTTCCATGGCTTCTGCTCTGAAAAATTGTCCAGTATAGTTCCTCCACTCAGGGATCCCAACAGAGAAACTCGTGGTTCCGCGCGTATGCATCGCTATCCAACTGGACAGGCCCCGAACTTCTCACTTTGTTCGTTCTTTTATCCCTAGAGTTTCTAGATTGTGGAACCTGTTGCCCGCGGAGGTCTTTCCTTCCCCCCAAAATCTTCAAGTATTTAAGTCCCGTGTGAACAAACTCCCTCTTACCTCACTTAAGATACCCACGGTACGTTAGTATTTAGGGTTTAAGCCTTCGTGGTTTGTCCAAAGATAAAATATATATATATATATATATATATATATATATATATATATATATATATATATATATATATATATATATATATATATATATATATATATATATATATAAAATGCCTAAAAGTTATTTTTAGGAAATGCTGTTTTTTACCTTAAGCAAAAAGATGAAGTACTCAGTTTTTGTACACTACATAACGTAACTTTTTCGACATTTTGACGCTTCTTTTCACCCTTTCACGAGGAGTTTTTTTTCAGTGCCACCTAGAATGTATTTTAATAAAAACTTATGCAATGTAAAAGTAAAGGTAACATTAACTTATTCAAAAGATCTAGTTACCCTAAAGTTCGAGAATACTTCCTTTAGTTCATGTATTACTTATTTTAAAATTTGACAGTTTAGGAATAAATTTAATTGGAATTATTTAATGTTATTATTAATAATAATTTTGAATTATACAACTTAGGTAATATTTCTACCAAAAGTTAGAACAACCAATTTTTAATTTTAAATCCATAAGTGCATAGTTATGGAAAAAATATTATCTTCCAAAAAAAATGGGATAATAATTTTTTGTTGCAAAATAATATCAAAAAAAAAAAAACTAAATAAGTATGGGAAAATTTTATACTGCCATAGAAAAAAATAGGTATAAAATACATGCATAAAGTGTCTTGTTTTTATAATGAGATTGCAGTACTCGCCTGACGGCTCGTGTTTCAAACGCATGCACTTGTTAAACATATTCCTATTATTAGATATAAGCTAAAAGTGATCATCTAAAATTGAATATACTTGTTGACTAGATAGGACAGTATGACCTTCTTAGTTAAAAGAAACTTTGTAGAGCTTTAAAGTTAGGTAAGATAGCAAAAAAATCTAATTCATTTTTTTTAATTATTCCTTACTGTCCCTCATAAAAAGGTTAATCTTTTGTTGGACATTTTAACATTATGGAGTTAAAACACTTTTAAGCTATAAAATTGTAAAATATTAACCCTCTAATACGCCTTAACACCCACGCACCTGAACAGGTTGACTTTATAGGTTTAAATCATTAAAAAATATGTTGTGACAAATCAAGAAAAATTAGGACAGAAAACTAAAAGAAAAATAAATAATTTTTATTATCGCAATGTAAAACTTTATTTTCTATCCCTGTTAATAGCCCTAAGCTATAATTCTTGGAAAAATTGCTTTTATGGTCAATAAAAATTTAAGCTCGTCATTTTAGTACAATAAAAGTGTATCGCTAAAGTTTGTGATCATAATAATTGGTTTAGGCCAAAAAACGTTTTTAAAAATAATATGTGTTTTAATGCTACAAATATTTTACAGAATTTATGTTTAAAAAAAAATTACAATTTCTATGTGTAGTAAAAATTGTTTTTATTTTAAGCATGTTAGGTATTTAATATAAAACTTTTTAGTAATTATTAATATTGTTCATTTGATATAACTAGAAAGTCGACAGAAATTAGTTTAAAGGTAGTGATTATTTGTATAACCACCGTTGGTGTTGGCTTGGTAATTCTTGCAAATGTCCCCCACAACGCAGGGTCATGCAAATCTGTAACATTAGGGGGTCATGATTACTTCTAGTTACTTAAATCTGTTTTTAAATCGCATTATTAGGGAATCTAAAAAATGTAACTAACTAGAACTACTCAAGAACCCCCAATGTGACAATTTTGCATTACCGTCTGAGGTGCTTTAAACCAATCATATTTCAGGTTCCTGTGCGTTTTACTGTAGTCCTTGGGGTTTTATGTGGTAAATGAACGTTGCACGTTGCGTGTTTAATGTATCATTGGTAGACGACCGCTTGACGTAACACAAATAATTTTATAGGTTATTATACCACTGCCCAGGGTATTTGCGTGACCTGCTGACTTTATGCGTTTTATTTTATAATATAGTTGTTGTGTTTCTTTCTTTTTTAATTATATAGGTATATAACTAAATTTAGTCCCTCAAAATTCGACGAGTGTAATCCATCCTAATAAAATGGCAAGAAATATTTACTATATTTACAGAAAACACCAGTTTTTTTGTTGACAGAACTAACTGCAACAACATTAAGCAAAATATTACAAACAAATGGTATAGTGCACTAGGAAAGTTTAAGAAACATCCGATAGAGGCGCTCAGTTTTAATCACTAATCACTGTCTAAAACCCGTCGAATTCGACGGGGTGCAATCTAGTTATTAATAAAAAACTAAAACCAAAATAAACCCTGTAATCATCCATTTTTGAACTAAGGTAAATAAATTAATATAGTTACATCTCATCTGCCTTGGAAATTTGTGGAAACATTTTTTTGCATCATTTAAAATTACCCTGCATAATTTTTTATTTAAATATAATAGTTAGGTAAAATTAACAAACCTAATTTAAAATATTTTGTAAAATACATATAAACATATATAAATATACATATGGTAGCTTTAAATAGAATTTTATATCCAATTAAACTAAATTTTTAACATAAACAAAATATGCCTAACAGGATAAAAATTATTTTATACGTGCTTTTGTTTAAAATAAATTTATTTAAAATATTTGTATTATTATAACAAACTTGATTAAAATACAAAAAAGTTGTATTACATACAAATAGGTTTTATTAAATAATAAATAATTTACTAAATTAGGTTAAATAGTCAATATAACAAGTATCTTTTATGCAAATTAATATTTGTTCACCAAAATACACAACTAATATTATTATAAACTGGCAATAATAAAATAAATTATGAAGTGTGGGTAAGTTATGTCTTTAAATTGCGTTTGATAAAGAGGTGTTAAGAAGATAATTTGAAATATGCAGAATGTTTCTAAACAAATGCGAAAAATTTTAGGAGTTGAATTTTTTGTTTAAAATAAAGAGTAGTCTGCCTTATAAACATAGGGTTAAAAGTCAACCATTAGAGAGATATCGCGGTACAAAAATGGCGAAAAAATAACGTGTCTATTTTTAATCTCAAAAACGAAGAGCGCTAGAAAAATAAAATTGTACAAAAATATGGCTATTATAAGAAACATTCTCCAAATATTTTTGCACCTTTTTAGAATTAATGAAAGTGGGGGAATTGGACTACCACTATCGTTCTTGCTAACCAAATTTAAAGATATAACAACGCAATGACCTCAAAAATATAAATTTAGAGAGACTGGTTTATTTAGAAACTTTTTAAACTCCTGTATTTTTTCATTAAACTTATCAATTTAAAATAAAAAAATAAAGTTCATTATAATGTGCCGGAATGGGAAAATTTATGTTACCTATTTAGACCTTTGTAACATGTTCTTATTTGACATTACTTGGTAGTTTAAATACAAAGCTTACTTTGTTTTTAGACAAAAAATAAAGAAATTTCTTGGTCAATCTTTTTCGCGATATCTCCCTAATGGTTTGGTTCTGACCCCATGTTTATAAAGCAAACTCTCCTTTATTTTAAACAAGAAATCACATTATAAATTTTTTTGCATTTATTTAGAAACCCTGTGTATAAAAACGCGATAATCCACAATCACACAATACGGAGTTATTAAATTTTTAAAGTAAAAAAGAAATTAAAATCAACTTTTATTAAAAATAAACTTAAATACCTTTTAATAAATTTATAAACTTTAAAAATAATAATTTAAACTTTTTCTATTGTCACTTATCATAATAATAGTTAAATAAATTAGGAAATAAAACAGATTTCTATGGCTGTGTAGCTTATCGTATTTTAACAATAAGCTGTTTATATAAAAGGCCTTTTGTAAAAATATAATAACCCACACAATCACGGAAATCTGTTTTATTGTCTAATTTATTTATATATTAATATGCTAAGCTACAATAAGAAAAAGTTCTATCCTTAAAATTTAATAATTCATTAAAAGGCATTTAGGTTTATAATTGATAAAAATGTGTCTAAAATAAACTAAATTGCTGACATACCTATTAGTAGTTCCTACAAAGGAAGGTAATTAATTACATGTTATTATATTATTTGTCACTCTGACAGTAACAAAATTATTTTAAGCTAATTTAAATCAAATTGTTATTAAAGTTTAAATATAAAATAACTTGCAGCCATATTATTTTTTTCTTTACTATTAATCGTTAATAAATATATCAGCATACTGCTAGTGTCTCAAAAACCAGCAATCATTGACGTATAGTGTATAAAGCATTTTTGGTCTTGAACTTAATACAGGGTCAAAATTTGTTAAAATATACAGGGTTTTCAATAAAAAGAACTCATTTTATAATTAAAATTATGTGTATGAGGCACCTTGTATATGTTTATAAACTGGTACTGTCAATAAAAAGTGTATCCAAATAATTATTTTTAATATTAAGTTTATTTTTGTGTTTTGTACAAAGACAAAGTTATTTCGTGTGGGGAAATGGTGCGCACCTAAGCTAGAATTGTAATTCCTACCTAAATAACGTACGCATTTATATTTTCCTATGATTCTTATGTAAAGGGTCTTTCAATAAGAGAAATAGTATTTTAAATAGAGATTTCTCGGTTTTTAATCCATATATTTTTAATTTCTAGGTGTAACTATATTTAGTACAGTGTACAGTTCCATGATGCAGCGTCTGACGCCTTTTGATCGGTAGGAAGTAATAAAAAATATTGCCCAAGTGGTAGCGCAGTTGTGGCTACACAACGTTTATTAACTCGAAAATTGGGTCGCCATCATCGGTATTTTGCGTAGGTTACACTTCGCACTGTGGAAAAGTTTTAACTTAAGTTAACTTTACGTCAAAGTTCATTCACAAACCTTTTCACAATGCGGCAGATAACCTGCGCAGAGTTCCCATGATAGCAACCCAATTTTCAAATTAATAAACGGTGAATGGCCACAACAGAGCTACCACTTTGGTAATATTTTTTTATTACTTCCTACAGATCCAAACGCGTCTAACGCTGCCTCATAAAACTGCGCACTATACTAAAATAGTAACACCTAGAAATTAAAAATATATGTATTAGAAACCAAGAAGTCTCAATTTAAAATACTATCACTCCTTTTGAAAGACCCTTTATATGTATAGGAATCATTAGAAAATATAAATTGGTGTCACACTTTCTTCTGGTAAGCTACGAATCCAAATAATGGCCACACTAATTTAGTAGAAGGTTCCAGTTATACAGCATCGACAGGGTTGTCGGTTTTACAGCCGTTATGTGACATTTTGCGATGCGAACCATTAACCTATTTTCCCTTATAAATAGAATTGGGACACACTGTAGACTTGTTAAATGTAAAATTAATTATGCATATGAATGCATAACCCTTTAAAATCGCCTATTACCCAATATTGTAATATCAATACCAATTTCAAGTGAGTCAATTTATATTTCCAACCGATCAAACTAATCCTCTGCATTAATTTAGTTATACAGAAATTTATAACAATCAAACATTGACTAACAACGATATATGTATTCGCCTCAGGCGTGATCTTGGAAGTGTGTTTAATAACCGACATGTCACTGATCAATTTACTGTTATCTAATCAATATTACTAAAAGATAAACTTGTGTATTTGATATATTAGCTAAGCTGACAATAATAATACCAGTAAGGAATTGTTAGGAAATTGTAAGACTTTATCCCACCAAAAGTACAAATGTGAAAAGGTGAGCCAAGTTAAACACTAAAATTAAGTTTGGCTGTGGGCTTCGCCGCAAAAAAAAGGAGATGAGTGCCTAGTTCTGTACAAAATCCAAATATGTATTTATAGGAAAAAAATGACAGTATGAACAAGTAGGAAACTTAAAAATGTAAGATCTTTAAGTAGGTTAGATTTGAATTGGCCCGTTTTGATTACATTCATCATTTTATAAAGTTATTCAACAAAGTATTATAATTTTTAAAATTGATAAAAACTGGCCAAGTCAAATGTAACCTGCTTTAAGATTTCACATTTTTAAATAACAACAATTTTTATAAGTATCCAATAAAACAAAATATTGGGTTTCATACTTGTTTAGAATGCTATTTTGTTTCTATAGAGACATTTTTAAATTTTGTACAAAACTTGACACTCACTTAGATCTCCATTCTTTTTGCGGCAAAGCCCACAGCCAAGCATAATTTTAGTATTGAAATTGGCTCACTTTTTTAAATTTTCTTGTTTTTGGTAGTATAGTACTACTTTTTATAAAGAAAACTGGGCAGGTATTAAGATATAATATTTCTTCTACCTTTTTGTATGTAGATTTACTTCTGTGCATATGCAGCGCCGCGCCGCCGACGATATATAAGTTTTTGTATGGGTACATAACCTATTTTTTCACTTAATTTTATTGTCATTTTTTTTTTATAGCAAATATAATAATACATATATTGGAATAGGTTTAAATATTTACTTGTAACGGTTTAAACGCTACAATTAAAAAAACTGTACCTCTATTTTCTTTGCTTTTCTTATTTTTAGATTTCCCTACGCTTTCACACCATTACCAACCTAAATTTTTAATTTTATCCCTCTAGGTCTTCTGGAAGAGTTGTTAGGCTATTGATCTACGTGTCAGTCAGTCAGTCAGTAAGTCAGTGGAAAATTGACGACTTTGGCTCTTCATATCTTTAAAACCGTTTAAGCTAGCTTTATGAAATTTGGGCTAATTAAACCTAACGCGTAAGCGCCACACCTGCATGCAAAAGGTTACATAACTTTCCATGCATCTGGATGGCGTAGGGCGTATGGCGTAGAGCACTCGTAAGTCTCATGTGTAACAGGACTTAGTAGCTATGCCATAACTTAAGGCGTTTCTACGTCAACCGTAAACTCTATACTATTTATTGAGTAGGCGGATTCTTTATCCAATGATCTTTTTTGTTAGGTACACGCCGAGGGTCTATCCAAAAAGAATGGGATCTCTTCGGTCCTATAGGGCTGAACAGGGTCATAGGGCTAAACAGGGTTAGCTCGCTATACCCCATAACCTGGACCGAGAAGCAGTCCTATTCTTTTTAGATACACTTTTGGCGTGTATACAACAAAAAAGACCACTGAATAATATACATTTTCTCGTACTAACACATTATAATTTATATTTTAATTTTTTTTATTTTAAATCGATAATTTAATTTAAAAAAATAAAATGGATAAAAAGTTTTTAGTAAACCTTGCTGTCTCAATTTAGTCTATTAAGTCTTAAGTACAAAACATATCCAAAAAGGTCTATTTTTATATTAGCAATATTTTCGTGAAATTTTATAATTTTTTTGCTATTTAATATCGCGATATTTCCCTAAAAGTTAACTTTTGAGCCAACGTTTATGGGTAATTTTTGTTCATGTTTCAAAATTTTTATATTTTTTTCTTTGTAATATTTATTTATTTTAAAAGATAGGTAATTACTTTCCGCAATAAGCAAAGCACCTAAGGCAGTTTCAATATTAAAAACAGAAAAATCCACATAAGGTTTGTCTTATGTAGGTACACCTTAAAGTAAAGTAAAATATTTTTTTTCTTAGCCTGGGGGTGGAATTTGTCACTTATTAAACAAGAAAATTTTTAAAAAATAAAAAAGTGATATTACTTAGCACCTTAAGGTTGCCCAATTATTTTGAAAATTAATTTTAAATAAACACTTTTAACTGCAAATTTTTTTGTTTTTCAACATTTTTTTAATGCTAATTAGAAGTTATAGGTTGAAAAAATCAGTATTATTGCAATTAAAACAACAACAAAAAATAAAAATAAGAAGGTTTTTATTAACCACGAAAAAAACTTTACTAACCACGAGAATAAATGTTGCATTTGAAATTATTATATTTGTTTATTACCAGATGTTTTTAATTGTTGAAAGACAAAAAAATATTTGAACTTAAAAATGTTTACCTATATTTAAAATTTAAAATTAGTGGACCATCTTACGATGCTAAGTAATACCACTTTTTATTTTTCAAAAATTTTCTTGTTTAATAAGTGACAAATTCCACCCCCAGGCTAATAAAAAATACTCTACCCTAGTACACATAATTCAAACCCACACCAGGATCAAAAGGCAGAGTCACTACCAACAGAGCTAACGAAGTTTTAAAATATGAATCCCATGAATATACAGTGCATTTCTTTAATGTCCCCGTTTCATTTTTAAACGGATCAATTTAAAAAATATTAATTGGGATTGGGATAAAGATGTATAAAAAGTATATTTTAAAGTAAAATTAACAGATGAAAATTTTAAGATGGCGGCTGGGCGCCATCTTGAAAGAAAAATTAAATGAAATGGGTAGTTTTGGGGCACATCATTTTAAAGCTCCTTAAGGGTACTTTAAATCCCTAGAATTTAAAGTCGATATCTTTACCTATTACAAAATGGCGGTACTTTAAAATTTGCCTAAATACCTGATTTGGATGGCCATATTTTCAAGAGTAATAAAATTCGATGTACATAATAAGGTATTTTTCCAAATTACCTCGGTTCAAGTGACTAGTTTTTCAAGAGGACGGTTGTTCGACGGACATTTTCATAATTTTTTAAACCTTGGACTGACTTCTAGAACATATTTCATTTTTGGAATTTTTTTGTGCTTACAGTAAAATATATATTTAATGCGATCGAAACCACTATAATATAATAAAAATAATAATTACTGACGTATGTTTGCTGGCTGTCTGACGGATACACATCAAAACCAACCACTTTTATTTTGCGAAATTTGATCGACTGAAGTCGCAGTTATAATTAAAAAAATGATCAATAGTAGCAATTACTTACCAAAAATATCGACCTATTGACAGTGTATACAACACGTCATTTATTTATTATGGTTTAAAAAAAAGCGGTTATCCGACGGATATACGTTGAGACGGAATATATATGCAAAAAATGTCAAGCTGAACAATAAAAAAAACATAGCATCTTTTTTCTTAATAAGTGGTATATCCAAATATTAATTTTTAAAATTGCAGGTATTTAAAAAAAAGCGTTATTTAGTAATATAAAGTTCTTATTACTATTGTTGCATGGGGATCAAGTAACGTGTTTATTAATTAACCTTATTAAACACGTTACTTTAAAAACTTAAAGAACTAATAAAAATAAATTGCAAAAAACATTAACAAATATTATTAGTTAGGGATTTGTTTTATTTGAAAATATTAAAAAAGTTACTTATAAAACACTTTAATTTATGTATATTTTTTGTTTTTTTACCAGGAATACACTAATTTTACGCTTAGGCAAACAGGAGTTAATTTACCCTTATACACAAACTGCCCTTTAATTGGAACAAGATATCAACCTTTTTTTAAATTGTTTTAAAACACCCCGTATATAAAGTAAGCAATTATTTTTGGGTCTATCAAAAAGTAACAAAAGCCGATTGATTTTCATATTTAATTTAACAAGGTTCCTCACTATCGTAAGTCTGCTTTTCTTCGGATTAGGGATCCTCGTCTAGATATTAGAGTGCTTAATCTTTATACACGTACTTATTACCTAAATATCTACAGGCATTATTGTTTTGCTTTAAGCAATACAGTAAATATTTTCTATTCAATATTTTATTATTATTTAATTTTAAGCCTCTAAAACGCCTAATAAAAAAAATCTTTAACTTCCTTCACCATTTTAAACGTTTTATAATAATGTCTCCATTATTTAAAATAATACACTTGTATTATACAGCTACAACCTTATTTGTTTTTTTAAATATGAATAAGAAAGAAACAACATTTGCCCTAATAATGTAAAAAATGATTTTACAATTTTTTATGCATTTAATTTTATTTATTGAGTGTCTACTTTGTCCTTTAAATCAAGTGGAGATATTATGTAACGTTTTAAGGTAAATAAAAAAAATATCTGCAATAAATTATTTTTTTATTATTATTTTAATTAACTATTTAGTACTATTAAGCTTTAAGAGCTAGTTTTAAAGTGTACCATCTGAAAACTTAGATTTTTATCTTATATAATATAAAAAATTAACAAATAACCCATACATTAAATGTTTATGCATTCTTTCTTAGGTTCTAATACTCTGTTACAGATGTAGTCATGGCCTAATTTATTTAAGTTTAGCGCTAAAAAATACAACAATTGAGACATTTATCCCACTGTTGTATAAAAAAGTATCAATAAAGATTTTACACTTTAAAACTAAGCCTCTCATTTACAAAGTTGTTTGATTTACAAAAATTTTAAATATTACCTGCTGGTCAACCAAGTAAAAAAATTAATCTATTTATGTTTTTACTATATATTTTTTTCTGCCAGGGTTTTTTTTCACCCTTTCGGGGTCATCCCACCCAGGTCCGACGACCGCCCCCCTAGGTGGTGCACTGCAGCCTGAAGGCTTATTGTACCTTGACCCCTACTCCTTCTCATTCATACACCATTCATTCCATAACTTGGATGGTTGTTGCTCGGTCCGCTTCCCCGAGCAGAAACACCGTGTGCCGCTGCCCAAAACACCGCTGTCGCCGGACACCCATCAAATTATGGGCGCGCATTCCACTGCTTAACTCCGGAGATCGACGCTCGCCGATACAACCGAAGCCGCCACAAGCGCGCCTAACTGCCAGGGTTACAAATTTGTCAATATTTTGGTTTAAGCCATTTAATATTATTAGGAATAAATAATAGCATGATTAAAAAATATTTTGTCAAAATTTATGCGTTAAAATATTGTTTCGGTTTTCTATACCTTTCCTCGACCTGGGTTTATTAATTTAAACACTTGAGAACATTAAAATACTTTATCCAAACCACTATGATAATACTACAATATACACCTTACTTATTTGCAATTTCTAAACTTTATCACTTATAAGAAATACCCAACTTCTTATACCAAATTATTTTCTTCTCACTTATCAAATATATTTTACCCCAAGGTTGTCGATTTTAAATGCACCCCTGTTGTTTGAGCATATAACAGACTAAAGGCATCTTTGCCGCACAAACAACGTACGGCAGAGAAAAAACAATAGATCTAGTACCTTATTCCGACTTGTTTTTCTTTATGGGACCACCGAGAAAGAGCATTCTTTTAAATAAAAAAATAATAAATCGGTCTACAATTGCAGAGTAATCGCGTAACATACACACAAAATAAAAATATACAGGCAAATTAGTAACCTTATTCTTTTTGAAGTCGGTTAAAAAGATATTGGTAATTTTAAGCATAAATATAAACTCGCACCGCACCGATGTCCCACAAGACCCGCATCGTAGCACGACCGTGTCTCGTATGGTCCAAAACATGCCCAGCCAATAAAATCATACGTGGATCAAACCAAGCTTTAAGTTTACGGGCGTCACCTTTTATTTCACTTTATAACGTATAAAAATTTGAAGTAAGTGGTTAAAAGTAAGTTGTTTTAAACAAACAATACAAAAAAAATATGATTTAATAAGTATTAGAAAATGGTTAAAAAGTTAATTTTATTGTTTTATTTTGTAAGTATTTTGTTAGTAAAACTTACGAATACATTGTTATTTTTGTTTAAATAAGTTTTTTTAATTATGATTTCAAGAAATTAAATAAACTATAAACATAACAAGTTGGATGCAAACTGACTAATTAAAAATACGTCGCTTGGGTATGTTTGTTTACTTGTTAAAATGCGGTGCGGGGTATGTGATCGGGCAAGAAGCGGTGGTATTAAAGCTACGGCATTTGATTCCAACGGTATATTTTAATACCGAGACACGGCCGTTATACGATGCTGGTCTCGGTGTGGTAATATGTGGCCAAACCTTAAAACTGTGTTACCCTATTTGTAAAGGTTTATTTTACTATCAGGTGTAATTTAAAGCATGGTATAATTCATGCATATTACTACAGTTTGATAAAATACAAAACTTTTTGCACCGCATCCCTCTACATTTCACCAGAAAAACACACGGCCACGGGCTCCTTGCGGTTATGTGTGGTCCGACCTTTACTTTAACTGCGAGCAGGGCCGGATCAACGGTAAAGTCGTGAACTTCAGCGCCAGGTTTTGAGGGCGCAAAATTAGGGCGACACGAAAGTACAAGTATAATGCTTCTTGTAGTGGTTAAATGGAAAGGCGCTAAGAAGGAGCGCAATTTTAAAAGTAGGGTTTTAATTTTTCCCTAACTTTAAATTTTAACTACTTGTTCTTTTAATTACATTAAACAAAAAAAACAGTTACAGGAGGCGCAAAGTAGCAAAGTGACGGGTCGAGATGGCGCGATTTTAAACATAAGGACTTTTTTCGCTTTTAACTTTATTTCAGAAAAATTTAGAAAATATTTTTTTCTTGTCATATAAGTTTGTTTCAAAATAACAAAAAACACCTTGATCCGGCACTTGTTGCGAGATACAATTATTTATGTTAAAAATACAAATAAGTGATATTTAAAATAAAGTAATTTACAGGTAATTTAACATGTCCCTATGCAAGCAAATTGTATATAATTATTGAACATTAGTCTATCTGTAGTTACTAGCTTATTATGTTTTAGGCCAGTATTATTACCACACAATCTATTGGCCCATTGAAATTGCAATGGCAATATTAAATTTTTGGTATGTTGAAAACACATTTATTAACGTAAATTTACAAAATAATCCAGATTTTTTTAAAAGTTAAATAACTAAATTGATATTAAAAAAAAACAGGTTAATTTTTTAATTGTTTAGTAAAGAGATATTAAAAACTGCTGTAGCTACAAAGATGTTTAAATAGGAAAAAATGTAGTTTTTAGAGCTTAGTTTAAATCACTTTTTGTATTTTATCTTTATCTTTTATTTGATACCCATACTGTGGGATTGCATTAAAGTACCTTATCTGCCCGTTTTAAAAGCGCGCCATATTGGATAAGAAGTGACGTTACCTTATTTTTTGAGTTACTTTTAGCAAGCCCTTTTATTTGATACCCATATTGTAGGGGTGCATTAAAAATAGGTAGTCCGCCATGGGGGTTCCGCCATGTTGGATTTGGAATGACGTCACACAGCTATTTAGGCATTGTCATCCAAACTAAACGTGTATATTAAATTTCGGCTCAATCGGTTAAGAATAAATACTTTAAAATCGAGTTGCAAGATTCCACCCATACATACATACATTGCAAGCTAAATAAAAGCTTTTAATTAAAATGGAAACAAATATTCCATTTTTAGAAGTTAACTGGCTATATTTCCAAAACTATAAAAAAATTGGATATATCACATTTGGACTTTTTAAAAAGAATTTTTAAATATGTTTTTAATGGTGTTAAAATATAGAGGGTGCTTAATTTAAAAAAGATTATTGTGCTGTATAACTTAAAAGCCCAATTGTCAACTAACTTTTCTACTCTTTTATTTTAAAATGCGGTAAACATGTTACTAGTTTGCTAATTTAAACTATTTTGTATTTTAGGTAATAACGAAGTTGCATTAAGGGACACTTAATTTGGATGACCCTGTAATATATTTGTTTAAATATCTTTTAAGCTATGATTTTCTAGCAAATACAAAATGTAATTTAAACTGTTAAAATATGGATTTTTAAAATTACACATTTGATTTTTTAATTTTAATTGTAAAAATGCCGTATTCATAGGTGTTTGAGTTATTACGAACGGGTAAATTTCCGGTGGATATCAATTAATTATGTTATATTAGGGACTTAAAAAGTAAATATTAAATATTTTTGCTTTAAAAAGTAAAAAATTAATGTTATTAATTTAGAAATTTTATAAACAGGTCATACAAACACGTGTCAAAACAAAACGTAACCGGAGCTACAATGATACATATTTTGTCATAAATTTATCCACCCCTAATCCTAAATTTGCATTGGTAAAAACATTTATATTATAATTTTTTGACGCTAGAATTTAATATCTTACCATATAAAAATTATATTTTGCCTTATAGTTCCTGCCCGAAAGTGGCTGTACCGGATCCATGGTGAATTACATGAAAAACAAACGTTTTTCTTTTAAATTAAGAAAAAAATCATATTTCGTTGATTTTTGCACTGTTTTTATTTTTAAATTTACAGTTTTTCATAGGCGTTATATTATAAAATAAGGTAAAAAAAGGTTTGTGTTGCGAACGCATTATTTTTTATATATACAGTGTGATGTCAGTTTTGTCCACTAAAACCTGCAGTTTTAGTATTTGCAATAAAAACTACTATCTTGGTAAAAGGCAAGGTACTCTGTCATATGTGGGTCTTAATTTTCAGTTGGTTTAGTTTTCATTAAAGAATATACAAGGTTTAATTTATTTAATGGCTTAAAATACAGGATATGATTCCTTAGCCCATTTTAGAAATAATGTTTAAAATTAACATACTTCCTAAATCTCTAAACTTTAAAGCGGCAGGGTGTTGAAGTTTAAGAAAAAAAAATTATTCTTATCCCAAATTTAACACTGTTTAAAATATTTTCATGAAATTTGGCACGCGACTAGTCAGCAATAAGGAATTTTTTTATTGTGGAAGATTTTTAATTATTTCTACCAGTGGCATCCGTACGAGATGTATACTATCGATTTTTTAACAAATTTGACCTCCTGATCTTTTTTCGTCCAATGCACCATTTCTGCGTAAAAAAAATAAAAATCCTTTTTGATGCATGTGTAGTATAGCAAAATTATCCTATACTAGTAGGTGAGTTTCCTATTTTAAGTTTTTCTAATGCTTTAATCTAAATAAAAAAGGCTGAAATTTAAGTTTGTTGCAAAATAAATAGAGTTTATTTTTTTTCTTTTAAAAAACGCAATGGCATACCATATATTTTTTTAATATTTAGTATTTATATAGTTCTGGTTAGTTCTGGTTAGTTAGAACAAGATTTTAAGATCGGATAAATGGGTAAAAGGGTGTCACTTAAACTACTTTTTGGCATAAAAATAATTTCTGTCATGTAACCTAGTACCAATGGGGCCCTATTTTATCAAATGAAAAGGGTAGTCATGTAGCACCTCATTTTAAAGTTCCCTTGATTCTTTACTCAACGCTACTTTGTTTTTGAAAAGCGGTTCATCTGTTTCAGCCGTTTAAAAATTGGCCTAAATAGTGTTAAAACAATGCATTTTTAATGGCATTGGCTTCTAAGTCTGGAACGGCTAAGCCGATTAAAAAAAAAAAAAACGAAGTGGCGTTAAGTAGAGAATTAAAGGTACCTTAAAACTAGTTGCTACATGACCTCCCCTTCCATTTGAAAAAAAATGTTAGTGCCCCTTGACACTAGGCCCACATTTTATCCGACTTCGATATCTTGTCCTATTTAAAAGTAATGGGGAAGAGAACTTTAATGACCGCACTGCCTGTACACATTGGAGCTAAATTTTAAACGCTTGTAACTCTAGAACCAATGGACCAAAAAGAATCAAAAGGCCTTTTAAACGAGGTGCTTCTTGACTTCTTCTTTCTTGAAAAAACAAAGTTGCTAGTGCCCTCTTGATCGAAATCGTTTTTATGCCAAAAGTAGGTTAAGTGACACCCTTTTATCTAAATTTTACTTAATCTTGATATCTTGCTTAGTTCAATAGATAAACCCCCACACATACAGTAAGGATTTTTAATATCCTTACTGTATGTGTACACATGTACTGTTTAAATCCAAACATCTGAGAGTGGGTTAGTGTTTCTGGATAATATTTTAAATAGTATTGGGGCACGTAAAAATTAGGTAGTTTCAAAATTTTTTTGCAAAATTTTTAATATAGACAATATTTAAAATCAAATAAATATAAAAAATAAATCACCTTATATTTATATATTTATAAATTTTATGCCAAGTCTTTGGTAATTTTGCATTCCTATTTTATGTTAACATTATCAAGGCAAGGGTGCAAAATTTAACCCGTGCTGAAAACTGTATTCAAGTAAATTATGTTACCTTAATAAATTACTTTAAAAGAGGAAATTTGTAATTAAGGAGGCAGTTGAGGTTTAGCTTGGTTGTGCCATTTGAATATGCCAATTCTCTAATAAACGTAGCTCGAAAGTTTTATTACATATGTTAGTATCTTCTCAGTGTCGTAGGCAATTGTAATCAAAAATCAAATCTTACAAAGAAAAAAGTTAAAAAAAAATATTTTAGTCTAGAGGCCCAAATTTTAAGCATTTTTTGCCAATGAATGAAAAAAGCAATTAATATTTTTACTATCAATGTTTTAATCATTTCTTTATTTATATACTGCGTGTCCACATAAGTTCGCACCATATAGAAAACTTTTTATTATTTATTTTACGGAAAAAATGATTCTTTATAAAAAGTGTTGCATGTTCTAGAACTCAGAATGCAATTCTCAGGTATTAATTTTCTACAGTGGTATATGAGTTTTGTCAAAAAATATAAATTGTGATTCAAAAATAGGTTTTGATTAAAAAATAACATTTAAATATGGAAATGGTTTTATTAAAAAAAACTTTTTAACATTGTTTTTCTGCGATACCGAGCGTTTCTTTTCACTCTTTTAACAATTCTAAGCTTTTTTTATATATTACATTTCCAAATAAGTACGCATTAATGTACACACCTAAATTTTCATCGTTAAGGTATAAAAAATTAAAAAAAAAATTTTCTTGAAAATGAACAATTTTGGATATTTGAATCTTATTTATTTCATTTAAGCAACGCGATTTATTTTAATTTGTTTTGGTTTTAAAAAAAGAGGCTTAACTTAAGATTGCTATTTATTCAAGAATAAATGTTTATTAAAAAAATATTATTTTAATCTTAAAAATACGCCCCTAAGATATTTGCAATAAACTTTAAAAAATCTTGTATATTTTTACTATTTAAATGACAAATCCCTTCGTTAACTTAGGCTGTTGTTATGAAATGCCACTGGAAAGTACACTTAATTATACTTCCTGTGGCTCAAAACTGAGAATATGCTAATGTAATGTCCTCTCGGTGCAGAATATTGCATAATATACCATACACGAAAACAACAAAATCTTGGGATACACTTTAAAGTAAAACTTGCAACAGATAAAAGCGCCTAAAACTTTTGTCGTTATAAATTGGAAAAAAGTTTAAATTTGCTTAAAAATCGATTTTCTGGATCGCCGTTGTTAAACTAGCTGCTTTTTACTAGTGTTTTTAAGATAAGCCATTTAGGGCAACGAATATATCTTGTTTTTGTAAATTGAGCGGTACCAGGTAATACAACGATAATATGCATAGTATAGCAGATATAATAAATGACCTAAAAAAGATATTCTTCAGATAAATTAAAATTAAAAGACTCTGGTTTGCATTCTTTAATTCTATTTCTTTTATCTTTTATAATTAAACCCTTTTACTTATAGTTTTTGTCATAGACATATGTTAATACAATAAATACAGTTGATTTTCTAATTACCTTATTTAGATAATAAAAATACAATATTGTGTAAAATACAAAAAAATATTATAAAATAAATATAAAAATAAATGTATTTCTGGTTTAATATAAAAAAAAATTATAAATATCAGCACCCTAAACATATTTATATGCTCTTAGGAAAAAAAAATATAATATTAAAGATAATTTAATTATTTTTAGAATTTTCTTAAAAGGCTTGTATAACTCAAATACTGGGTACTGAAAGTGTAGTATTGGGTACTTTAAACCATGTTATGTACATTTTTTTAATAAAAGAACTAAAATTACTAAGCTGCTGCGATATAATTCTTAATTTTTATAGTTTATCACCTAATAATAATTTATAAGCAGATTGAGGAGCAATGTAAACCATGTTTCTTAATAGCGTTATCTAATTTGGTTTAATTACGACAATCCTTTGGGGACACAGTATAATTAGCAGTTAATGGCGAAAGCAGATATTAAATATTTCTCTTGAGATATTTTTCTCTTGCATAAAATTAACCAATTTTTTGAAACAATGCTTTAAATTTTAAATAAAACATAGCAACAAACGTTTATTTTATTTATTAAATTTTCCACAAATAATATAAAACTTACAAAAAAAATATATCAAAGAAAATTGGTGATGCGCTACGCAACATTGGTAAGAACTAAAAATTAAAATATAATTTCTTCTATTAATTATACTTAAAAAAAAATTAAGTATAAAAATGGTTCCAACATCTTTTCTACAAAAAGCTTTGGCAAATTTTACACCCGCACTGTAAATTGGTGAATTGGTACTTATGTGCCCAATATTACTAAATCAAATCTTGTCAAATACGTTTTCTTGCAGTTGTGTTTTTGTGTTTGTCATAGCAACTTGCTACATGTTATAGTGGTTGCTTATAACCGTAACAAGTGCTACAGAACGATTTCCAATTCTTTCTAAGTTACCTACCGGTTAGCCATCTTACAATAAACCAAACAAGTACTTTTTTAATACTCACAGATACACTAAACTAACACTAAAATGAGCACAGCAAAGAAACACGTGGTTTGCATCTGTTCAAAAGGTCATACTTCTCCACCCGGTGTTGCATAAACGCAACAGCCAAATTCCAGTAAGATTTTTTTGCGCATGTTTTAATACGGGCCAACATACAAATAATTTTTTAAATTTAATAATTTTCCCCGCCCCAGCATGTTATGATTACCAGTTTTGTTAAAATTTTAAAATTGTAAGTTTAATGACAAATATTCTAAATAATAATCAGAATATCTATTTCCATTAATTTTATTATAATTAAAAAATAACAAAAATATTTAGAAGGTGTATTTTTATAATAGCAATATTTCAGTAAAAATTTATTATTCTAGGTCTTTTAGTTTTTGAGATAAAAAAATGTAATTTTTGTACCGCGATATCTCTCCAATACTGGTATTTGCCTTTGGACCACATGGTTATAAAGCAGACTAACCTATGTTTTAAATATGGAATTACTTTTAAAATTATTTGCCCATGTGAAAAAAAATTCTGTTTACATTTATGGTTAGAAATAATACAAAAATATTAAATAAGTATAAGAATTAAATACGGCCAAATTTACCACAATTTTGTGATATAAAATTTTAAATTATTTAAATAAAAGCAAAGATTAAAGTGTTTAAGTTTTAAGTGTAGCGCAGAAGTTTGATTAAGTGTCTAGGTAGGTAAAATACAAAGCATATTGTCTAAGCTAATACTGTAAGAATTTTGTTCCTATATTTTGCAGACATTGGCTTTATTTATAGTTCTGCTGAAAGTTCTGAATAAACCATCGTGTAGGCTTCCTACTTTGGCAAACTTTCATATTGCCTCATATTTCTTTTGTCAAGTCACGTACAGCGTATATAGCTTTAATGAAAGGACTTTATGAAAATCATTATCAAGATGAGGAAAAAGTTTCTTTGCCTCTTGAGTGAGTATGGTAATAACGACAAAAAACTTCGCCCGATACTAAACAAAGCATTTAACTTTGTAAATCTGTCTTTTGTCACTTTTGTTATACAGTTATATTATGTGAATAATCCCTTGGACTCATATAGAACATATAAAAAAAGGGTTGAGATGGCCATAAAAATGCAGATCGAACCTTAAATTTTCCCCATGTATTTCTTATGGGAAAACTACCCTTATTATGTTAGAACGCACATTGCATATCTACTAATGTAATAAATTCCTATAAAATATTTTTTTATAGTCCCCCTTTACAAAGATATGGACCAATATAGGACGCTACTGGAAATCGGTTTTTCTTAAATAACTTTCATAGTACTTGCTATATTAAAATAATTTTTAATATGATAAATACCAGTCAAAACTCCTTAGAATAATATCCTTGTAAAACACTTGCCTGCATTAGTTTGCCAGGGTCAAACTAACCCTTACACAAATTAATGGCTTAAATCCTTAGCTAAAAAAGGTACTTTTTTCCGATATCGATAATATGAAGCGTTTTCGAGAAAAACAACTTTTTGATTAAATGGGGTTGTATTAAATAATTTTGTTTGTCGGCCCGACATAGGCCCCCTCTTATTTTACGCATTCCCTAGCTTTAATTATCGAAGATTATAGGACCTTTTACAATGCCGCAACATTATTTTTTAGTGTAATGAAAATAAAAAACTCTTGGTAAGTTTTTAGTACCATTTGTAACAGAATAATGTTTTTAGATGTCTTCACTAAACAAAAACTTGTTTTTGTCGAAAATGCTTTAATTTATCGACATCTAACAAAAGTACTTTTTTTAGCTTAGGAAAGATGAGATTTCTTTATTATATTGGGTGTAAAAATATTTAACACTATTGTGTAGGGGTTAGCCCGCCCCTGGCGAACTAATAAAAGAAAATTTTTACAAGGATACCATTTTAAAAGTCTTACTTGTATTTATCATATTGAAAAAGTATTTCATAATAAAGGGTTTTTTTATTTTTAGCACCTTATCTTAAAAAAAAATAAAACAAAATATGAAAATTATATTGCAATGCCTGTATTTTTATTTTAAAGCATATTTGATGATATTAAGTTTTAAAAATTATATCATCCAAATGACCGCCGCAGTTTCGCTTAGTCATTTGAATCCTAGAGATCCAATTTTCAATGACATTTTGACACAATGCCTAATCTCATCAAAGGTGCAAGTTATCTAGGCCTTTAGGGCGGCAGTCGTTTGTAGTTGGTCCGCATATACTTTTTGAGATTTATTGTAGCCCCACAAGAAGAAATTTAACGGAGTTAAATCGCAGGGCCTAGGTGGCAATACCATAAATTAAACGCACAGCACGGAACGTTTGGCGAACCGAACCGAACACCGATTTAAATATTAAGTTTTAACGATTTCTACGCGTTGTTCAATCGTGTAGCGTTCCATAGTAATATGTCACTACTGACTTATTACTTCGCCGAAGTTAACGGCTGTATCATTCTTGCCTTGGTCATGCGCTGTTGTCAGACATCAAGTACTATAAAATTGATTCAAGAAAAAACGATTTTTAGCGGCATCCTGGGCACATATTTCTATCTGGGCCTTAAAAAATATAGGGACACATTATTTTTATATGTTCTATATAAATCCGAAAGTTTGCCTACATATTCTTAAACACCCTGTAAATACTTATTTATAGAACCTAAGTAAACGGTGAAATAAACTACAACAATAAAAAAAATACGCATTAAAAATAGTGATATAATCAATAGGCTTTTAATCAAACAAAATCCGAATAACAAAGCGTTCTTAGGGATAAATCATTTTATTTTAAGTGCTTGTAGTTACACGTATTTTATTAAAAGTGTCCTTAAAATAGAATTATTATTGTTTACTAGGTTTTTTAATGGAAAACTCTCACGGACAAATTTTGACTCTAATAAATTCTACATCAAAAATGTATAATACACCATACGTCATTTATTGCTAGTTTTGAAGATATATTTGACGTTTTGCTAGTTTTGGGGCCATTAAGTAATTAAAAAAAACCCAATTACTTACTAACTCCTACACTAAAATGAAACAATTTACAAGAAATATTTGTAATCCTGACAATAACTATATTTTCAAATAAATCAAACCAAAATATTATTTCCTTTTATTACTTTTTACCGTTATTGGGTATATCAGCATAATGTTGATATCTCAAAAACCAGTAATAATTGATCTATGGTGTGTTATACATTTTTAATGTAGAAATCGATAAAAAGTCAAAATTTTGTCAAAGTATACAGATTGTTTCATTTAAAAAACCTACTTGATATTGAAAATTAGGTGTTCACGACACCTTGTATATTAACTAATACTTTTAATAAAATAGGTGTATTTAAACATTTTTTATTTTAAGTTTTTTTATCTTGTAGAGGGGGCGAAGTTATTTGGTGCATAAATAGAGTTGAGACACCCTGTATAAGGTGCCAAATAAAACAGATTTTAACAATTTCCCCAAAAAATATAAACTTTTTAACGACATTCTGCTGCTGAATTTTGTTGGCAATTTCTGTAAGTTAATATATTTACTATTTCATATTTTTTTAAACAAATTTTTTTCTATTTAATAAAACAATTACAAATTAAAAATAATCCTAGAATAATTACACACTATTATAGGATTCATCACTAGTCAAATTAAAACTGTCATTAAGGTTAAACATGACTACAAAAAATTAATATGTTAGTAGTAAACAAAAGATGTTTTAGCCATTAGTTTAAAATAAGAAATTATTACATTTTCAATAAAGCGTTTAATTAGTTTTTAATAAATGCCTAATATGCCAAGTTTTATACACATTGATTAGTTCGGAAACCAATTTAGTTTGGCTAAAATAAATGACTTAACCTTGAGAATGTCTAGTGAAAACTTAAGTTAGGTTTACTAAATATATTAGCAGTAAATTAGGCAAAGGCTTTTCGTTTCAAATAAGCTAGTTAAAATCTAGAAGTTTATTTACCTTAGAACCGTAAAACAAAAAAATCGTAACTTTAAATATCATATTGCCTTAAAAATTATATGCTTTTAGTCTTTTAAAGATAACAAATTATTTTTACCTTTGGAATAAAGTTTCGCGTATTGCGTATCTAATCAAAATATTAAACTTTGTGACCCACAATTTCCTTTTTGTTACTTAAAAAAAAAACAAAAACGCAAAAATAACCTAGTTAAAAAAAAGTACATATTTCTTTTCTCATAATATTGCTTAAACTTTAAGGTATTATGTTTAAACAAGATGTTTTCAATTGCATTGTGTCCTAGTAAAACAAAACTACTATTAAACTTTTAAGCTTTTAAAGCGATCAGGCAACTTGCAGTACTAATAAAGCTATCGACTTAAAATTATGACTTGTTTTGACTAAATGTTTCAATTAAGGTAATGCGAAGATTTACCAGACTCTAGGTTATTCAACTGTCATGGCTATATTTTAAATTTAGTTTGTGGAAATAATTTCTGTTACTGAAATAGCAGGCGAATAAGACATTTGGCGACCTGGAAATATAAAACAGTTTATAATTTAAAATATTTGTTTTCGCGTATTCCATTCTAACTCAGTTAAATTTCTGGGCGACATTTAGAAAGGCACAAAGAAAGACATAAAGTATTATTAAGACAAGTACTTTTGGTATTGCAATACAATCTATTTAATTTTTAAGAACTGATTCAAAATTTACTAGTAAATATTTTTCTTCTAATTTTTATGACATCTTATAAAGGCTTATGCCTAAATACTAGAGCCACGTGAGTGCCGCGTTATTTGATGTTTAACCCATCTTTTACCCTATTTTGTCAACATTCTCAAGCACTAAAACATGCAGTTTTTGCATTTCACATCACCTTTTAGACAACGCGGTAGTGCCACCACGAAAGCTATTTTTTAAATAACTACTGCCCTGAGGTTAGCAGAATACTACACAGAGGCTTTGCCATTACCACCTGTAGGGTGACGAGCTATTAAAGATGTAAAACGAATTAATGAGCCGTCGAAAATAAAATGTGTTAATTTTTGACGTAATAGAAAAAATATTGCATTTTTTTTATTTTGTAGATTAGTTTTAATAATTATAAATAAATCAACTTTATAAAGTTAATTTAAAATTTTGGTTGGCATTAAATACCAAATTATTTTAATCAAAAGATTGCCCAGCTAGTGCTTTTTTAAAACCCTGATATTTATGTAAAAATACTCTAATCCGGCTTTATTTTCAAATTTCAAATTGCCCATTTAAAAAGTCAAATTTTTAGGAAATTTTAGACTGAAGTTTATTTACACCTTTACAGATTTACTACAATCATTTTATTTTAAATCTTCGGTACTTATTTGATTTAGTCTACACGAACATTTGTTAGCACATAATGAATTTTTAAGTGATTTTATGATTTAAAGGTTTATACAGGGTGTCCGAGGATATGCGGGTAATCTCTTGGATTTATATAGAAGACATGAAAATAGTATAAAAAGCTCCCATAATCTTTTCAAAGTTTCTCATTACTAAGATATTGCGTGTCCTTAACTACGACGTTACTTGAGTATAATTAAAATAATATTTTTTAACATGAAAAATCTTACCAGGAATTTTATAGATTTTTAAAATGGTGCATTTTTATTGGGGCGCCAAGGGCGAACTAAACTTAACACACTAGTGCTTTTTTGCAAAAATGGTTTTTAGTAAATATCTTTAAAAAATATTTACCCGATTTTGTTTGTATTTAGCGGTGGTATTTCATGGTACTAGAGGCTAATGAATCAACTAACTTAATTAAATTATTAAGATTGATTAGCTAGTTTTGTGTAATTTTCAAATTTTTATAATTATCTCTTTTCTTCTTTCAAATATTTTTGCATTTTCATAGTAAATAATTTTAACTTTTAGGCATATATATTCTATCAATAATGTTTACCCACATTGCACTATTGCATAGTACTAGATTTTTAAAACTTGATTTGCAAAGTACTAGATTTTTAGAAAAGCTTACATTTAATTTACCCACATATAAAATATGCTTACCTAAAATATACATAAATTATAGAAACATAGATGCAAAAGAGAAAATATTGCTTTTCCAAACACATTTATTTCATAAAAGCTAGGAACTAAATGACGTGTCACATTTAAAGATTTGTGTTAAAATATAAAATATAATAAATTTTAAAACTAGATAAGAAAACAAAATATAATAAATAGAATTTCGTTCAAAAGAAGAAGAATTGCCTTTAGCTCCGCTTGAATAAAGGTCTTAAACCGGTCTTGGCTAAGATGAGTAAAACCGATAAATTCCTCTGTTGGCGGAACACGCTATAATCGATCTCTCATTCTAAGCAATGAAACTAAGGAGCAGTGGCGGAACGATACCCTTGAGGACAAGGATCAAAGTCCACATCAAATCAATATCCTGCTACAGAAAGCAACAAATAAGATTACTTTTACTGATGTTCTGAACCAATACATTTAAAATACATCAATATTCGTTTATCTATTGACAAAGTATTTTTAAAGTAATTTTAACTTAAATAGTAACAGAAGCTATTTGTCGTAAAATTAAATTAAAGTTTTACCTTAAATTATTTTTAACGCTTAAAACAAATATGATTAAAAAGTATATTTTTAATAGAAATTTTTCGTTATAAAAATTTAATAATATATTCGGTAATCAATTGCACATGTCAAGTAAGAAATAGACACATATTGGCGCTTGTTAGGTGCTGACAGCAAATTAAAAAAAAAAGTTTAATCTACAGTAAGCGAGGGTGTAGAACAAATCCTCAAAATTTAAATTTACTGGTTTGTTTAAAACACGCCTAAACTAGTCGATCTTAATTTTTCGCTGTTATTTTTATTAAGGTAAATTTATCCCAAAAGCAGCCATAACCATCAAATTTTTTTAAACGGAAAAACCGTTAATAGTTGTATGTGGCTGCAAGATTTCTTATGGTTAAGTAATATATACAAGGTGGTGTAAAAATAGGTGACGATAATCAAGTTTATTTTTCTGTTCTTTATTTAGGTTTGTCAGTAAATTTCTTTATACTTATTGGGTAAATTTTCTGGAACAAATAAAGCAAATACTAGTATATATAATAGTATTAGCTTTTGCTTAACTTTATTCACCTGGCCCATTGACTTTAGATAGGACCTGGTATATGAAACATAATTAAAATTTAATGCTAAATTCAGAACTGTTATAAAGAAGGTAATTCTATATAAAAACTAAAGTTAAAAAACAGTAAGAAATAAGTATCGATAATATCAAGCCCTTCCTGTTAAGAACAACTGGTACTGATTTTCATATATTATGTTTTGTTTCAACTTTCTTTTGCTTTGCAAAGTTTGAGAAAAAAGAATGGCAAACTCCATGATATCTATTGACTTTCGGTATAGAACATGGCATATGAAACAGTTAAATTTGCAATAAGAAGTATTAAAAAGTTGGTGGTCATGGCTAATTTTCTAGCAACCCCGTATAGATATATATACCTTGAAAAAACCGTAGTCAAAAATACAACTTGACGTGTTTAAGTGTCATTTCAAAAAAAAAACTACCTAATTTTAAATGATTTTATCTTAACCCTAGTAAGCTCACTGTATAGTGTCAAAAGTGAGGTTTAAAGTAAAATAAATAAAATATTGTTACCCTAACTTAACTAACCAAAATATTTTGCATAATTTTAAGTTTGTTAAATAAATGTATATACAATAAAAACTAAATCAAATTGGGTGTTGTTTATGTTTAATACTTATTTAAAATTAAACTTTGACAATGATCAGAATCTAAGTAAAAATTATTTGTAAAAAGCTAAAAAATTAAAATTGCTAGTTGTACAGTCACTTACAAACTATATTCTTGTATATGTTACAATAACCTGTATTGAAAATAATAAACTTGCTTTAGCAAACACATTTTAAATAAAATTTACCTTTTTTTCTCTTACATGTCAGAATGAGTTATTTATATATCGATTGTCCTTTGTTTTAAATAAAAAGCCAAAAACTTTTGTCGCTTGCGTTTAAAAACATTAAACACATTTGGTGTGGTGCTTTGGCAATTTATTTTTCTGACTAAATAAATTTGTAACGTGTCTATAGCAGGTGATAACGATATATTCATTTAAAAATATGCAAATTAATTTGAAAAGTAAGTTTAAACAAAAAGTAATCCAATTTTATGAAACTATATATGCTGCTGTAATAGATATACTTTTATTATTTGCATTCTAAAGAAAATCCTAATTTATATAGAGGTTGAGTCAAATGGTCTTAACAAGGTTTGTTTTTCGTTTTGGTATCACTAGTTTTAAACGGTGTGGCGCTATTCAACAATGGGCTTAGTTGCAAGTCTGTACGCTACTTAATGTGTAAATAAAAAAATAGGGTTTAAAAAATTGCGCATACAATAAAATTAGGGTAAAAAAGTAACAACCTAAAAATGTACGTAAGTTCATCATAAAAATATATATTAAATGATAATATATTTAACGATGTTAAATTAATTTTTCTGTTCATATTTTTTTTGCAAAGCGCAGTTTTATTTAATCAGTTGAATTTAATTGTAAAATTCGATTTCTTTTAAAACTTGGTACATTTAATTTAAGCTTTCAGTAATTTTAACTTCAAAGACGGTTAAATATTCTCTTATTTCATGCCGCTTTAAACTTTTCTAAAGAGAAGAAGCTCCTAGACCCTGTTTTACTAAAATAATGTAATTTTATATGATTTTTGTAATAGGTACTGATTTTTGGCCTGCTTAATAAAAATTTTAAATTAGTTTTTCCAATCAGTTAAAAAATAGGTTGGGCATTTTTAGGGCAAACTAAAAAAATACAATTTTATAAAAAAAAATATATTATTTTATGCATGTTTACACCACTAAACATAATTTTGGGCAATTTCCAATTCCTGACCTATTCCTTTAGATCCGACAACAGTAACTTTATTGGTAAACTTTCTATTTTTACAAATCTTACAACTAAATGGGAGGCAGTAATAATCTGGTTTTAAAAACAATATAAAAAAGCATATACAGGAAGTTAAGGAAATTAAGTTCGTAACTTTAAGAGGTAATTTCTTGCATTATTCTAATGCTGCGTCCAGACTTGCAACCACTCGCCGCGCCAAATAGCACGCCACATAGCCCCACATAGCGCAGACGTGGGCGTGGACGAACTTTACGTCCTTCCAAGGGCTTGGACAATAATTTCGCGGTGCTTCAGATCTTGCGGTTTTTTGCATCAAAGAAGCGCGCAAATAGGTTGGTTTGTTTGGACGGATGTTTGGCGAATTGTTGCAAGTCTGGATGCAGCTTAGAAAAAAGTTTGTCCAATAATCAGCTGTTTCGAAGAAAAAATGTTAAACTTATTCGTTTTTAATCATAAAATCAACTTATTTTGTATCTTAATTATTTAAAATCATATGCCTAATAAAGTAAAATAAATTAATAAATCATATTTTTAATTAACTGTCTCTAAAAAATATTTCTTTCTTAATAAAATTTTCGAAAAAAAAAACAAACTAAATCTTTTATACCATTAGCAACGTCGTACGCTACATAGTGTTGGTATTCAAAAAAATAAGAACCTACGCACATAGGCCATTTTTACAACTTTAGGCGGTGTCAGGTAAATGTTTGATATTTTTTGGTATGTATCTTATTATCAAGAAAACATTCTAAATACCAATGCTTTATACTATTTCTTTTTCAATCTTAATCCAGGCAGATATCGCCGGACGGTGAATGCAGAAATATTTTTCTTATTGTTGGCTGCAATTTTGTCGTAAAGTAAGGTAGAGTTTAAATGTTTTAAAATATTTTTTTAGAGTTTTGACATATAATATATATGTGTTCGGAAGTTTGAGGTACGTATTTTTTATGAATGTAATATTATACCTATTTTTTTTTAAATACCTGCTGGTGTCAGCTCTTATGTCATGCTAAATTTTGGTGCCCCTCTCTGCCACACACTCATCAATTTATTTTTGTATGATATTATGTTAGTTTAAAAAATTAAGCTATTTAACGGTTGGTGTCATGGTAACTTTTTTAACTTTAAATCTTTTACTTTAAATTTTGGACATAAAGCAGCATAAAGATTTATTACCGCCTAAAATCGAAAAAATGACCTATGTGCTACGTCGAGAAAAAATGTTTTAAATTTTTAAATACTTGTATTTTAATCCCTTTTAGCGTAAACCAGCGCATTTTTTGCAGCAGCAGATAATTCTATTTACACGGCTGCTTTAGATGGGCAGTGCCAAAAATCCAAATTTAACCGATTCAACTTATAAATATTTTGAAAAAATTACTGAAATAATTGTAATTTTTTCCTAGACTTTTAATCTTTCTTGACCGCCAAATTTTGCCTTTGGTTACCGTCGTTTTAATTTAAAATTATATTATTACTTTATTTAGAGACATACTATACACACTTTTTGTCACAGAAATCACAATTTTTTGTTATATGATGCCCTAAGTCTCTTAATTGTAAACCTAAAATTATTTATTTGTTTTTGCATATTTGTCAAACACTAATACGTGTTCAAAATTTATTGTTTATTTTAAATTTTGCGCATAGTAAAATGCATAAAGGGCCAAAATTAAAACGTATATACACAAAAATTGAATTTCAAAAAATTTAATTTACGCTAAACTGAAAACGATTCAATTCTATTGTTAAGTATGATGTTCACATAGAAAGTGTAATATAAGAATTATGTGTCTGGCTAGGCAAAAGCGTATCCCAGTTGTAGTTGACCGAGAGGTCCTGGATCAATAATCTTTTTAGAACATCTTTACCAGATTAAAACTTCGGAAAATCTTCTTTTTGCTTGTTCGAATAAAATCGACAGAATGTTATTTGGTCACAATTTTTTTGTATAAAAAGTAATTAAAAGAAACGCTTAATGTAGGATAGTACACTTGGATTAAAATCTTTAAAGACATAATTAAATGATTTAGAAACAAGAATTAGAAAACATTTTTTTAAATTTCTGGTTTAAAATTGTAAAGGCCTAAAAAACTTATTGCGTTTAGATTGTAAACAAATATTTGTGCTATAGTTTTTTAAGAATACAATTTTATTTCACATAGAAAGGCGGCTTTAAGCTCTGTAAGTCTATATCCCTAAGTAAAATTTAGCAGATAAATAATAAAAGGTATGCAAGTTTAAAGAAACTTTACTATCTATGCGCCTGGGCCATATTGAAAAATAATAATAATTTTTGCTGTTATCCAGCTGAATAAAATGTAAAATGTATTTTTACCACCGCTAACTGAGATATATTTTTGGACAAAGAATAAGTTAATTTTTAGTTCTTTATGGTGAAATTTGTGTCGATTTGCATAAATTTAAATACAATAAATTAAGTCACAAAAAGGAAAAAAAAGGAATAAGTTCTAATAAATTAAAAAAACGCTAAAAACAAACCATTTTTTTCTTTTTGCAACTTTTTTTAAAAAAAATAAATATATATTCATAGCTAATTTTTTGTTTTTATTTGGTCTTTTAAAAAGTAACTATATACACTGTGTCCCAGGATAGGTGTTACAAGAGGACAAATGGTACAAAAATTTTTGAATTTTAAAACAAAATTTTGAGAAAACTTGTCGCATAATCCGAAATTAATAAATACAAAATTTTACTCCAATTGGTATTATACAAGGAGGTTTATAACTAAAAATATGAAAAATGCCCAGGAACTTACTACTTTTAGTTTTAAAAATATAACAAAATTGTATGGGTAAATGTTGTAGAGAATTCAATTTTATGTCAAAATATAAAGTTAAAGCATAAAAATAAAAAAAATTAATTGTCAGTTTTTACATTATGCATTACAACTTAAATAATGGGCAACAAGGAGCAAAATTTAAAAGAAAGTTCATAAATTGTAAATATTTTTTAAAATTCGCTGCCTTAAGCTAAATATTTTAAAAACTGGTAATGCGTAATGTAAAAACTGACAAAATATATGTTTTTACTTTTATGCCTTAACTTCAAATTTTAACATGCAATTTAATCCTCTGCAACATTTACTTATTCAGTTTTGTCCTATTTGTAAAAATTAAGGTACTTTACTCTTGGGCATTTTTCATATTTTTAGTTATAACTCTTCTTGTATAATACCAGTTGGATTAAAATTTTGTATTTATAAGTTTTGGACCATGCGACCAATTTTACCAAAATTTCGTTTAAAAATTCCAAAATTTCTGGTCCATTTGTCCTCTTGTAACACCTATTCTAGGACACACTGTATATAGTAAGTTTTTAAAAGGCCAAATAAATATATCGTATATTACTAATCGAAGTAAAATTTTATATTTATTAGTGGTTGACCATGCTACCAGTTTTTTCAAAAGGACGTTTTAAAATTCCAAAATTTTTGGTTCATTGGTCCTCTTGTGACACCTATCCTGGGACATACTGTATACTGTTTATTAACCTTTAACTTCTGACGTTAAAAATACATTTTTACTCGTCTAAATCGTGACTACGTCTCAGTCCGCATTTGATTGTCTATTGTTCCTGAGTTTTCCTTGGTGGTTTCAGTGGGCTTTAAACTCGATTTTTATGAGCTTTCCTAAAAGAAACTTCAGGATTTCTTGATAATATAAACCTCTTTTATTTTATTCACACCTGAGTATTTCGACCCTATTTTTAAACAAAAATCCTTTATTGCGTATTTTATAGGCAGTAATTTATTCTATTATCTTTAAATTTAAAATTCTTTAAAAGGTCATTTGTACGTAATTTGCTTTCTTATAGTATTTGTGTTGTATTTTACAAAAACGCCCAGTTTGGAATATAATTGAAGTCATTAAGTAAATTGTTTCTCTTGCTACCGCTTTTATATTTTTAGGGTTTTTTCTTTTAATACCATTGCATGCAAATAAACTTCAAACTATTTAAATATACTGACTAAACTGTTGTTCAGTGCCACATAAATAACATGTATATAAAATCTAAAGTGATTAGATATCTGTTGGGATTTGGCAGCGTTTGTAGTGTCATTATAATTAACTGTTATTTTTCCCTTTTTACTATCTTATTTAATTAGAATGTGTTCAAACATAAATTCGATTTTGTGTATGACATTGAAACAATAATGCTTTATTTAAAAATAAATTGTTAACAACGGCCTTTCTTGTTTAAACGTTCTTGGTAACTGTTTATAAACCCCCAATTATTCTAAAAACACTATAAACAGTAGCCTAGCTGAGCGTAGGCAGTGTGGGCGGTCGCCAACGGACTTACGCCTAAGAGGCCTCGCAGGAAAGCAGTCTCGCAGCTAAAAAATTTTAAATAAAATAACTACATTTTTATTACTGGAATCAATTGCCTGTATTAAATTTATTATGACCTGTTATTATCGTGTTTTCACTCCTGCCAGCGCCAGAGGTATAACATCTTGCATCTTTTAGGATGAATACAAAAACGAGAAGGTATGATCATTTTTTTAACGATCCAACCAAAAATTAAAATTAGTACAGGGTGTAACTGGACATTGTAAATTCAGAAATTGCATTTGTGGTGTTTTATAATTAAAATTTTATTATTTTCTTTCCTGGAATATTTTTTCAAGATACTTAAAAATGTTGCAAAAATGCAATTAATGAATTTAAAATATCCAGTTTTTCCCTGTGCTAATTTTAACGAGTCTTGACTGGATCGTTAAAAAAAAATAACCATGACAATTGTTTTTGTATTCATTTATAAAAAGCATGACTTTATATAAAAGCAGAAAAAAACGTGTGATATGTGATATGAAAGTTAATACAATCAATTAATAACAATAATACAAATTAGAGTATTTTATTTCAAATTTTAAAATATCCTAACCTAGAGAGAAAATTAACTTGGCAATAACCTTGTATAACCAATAACTGTAGTTAGCAAAACAATGCTGTAGGTTTTAAACGTAATTTAATAACTAAGGATATTTCGATTTTATAATAAGAAAAAACAAGCATTACATAACATACATATTTTTGTGATTTAAAAATGCTTTGGGTTAAAACTTAAAAATTTAAGAAAAGAAAAAGCGCAACTTTGTAGAATTTTTAATCAAGGTAGAAACAACATTTTTTAAAGAATTTAAACATCTAAATTCAACTTTCTTTGCAGAGCACAAAGTCTTTTAAAAAAACTGATAAGACCGCGCGTTTAAAGAAACAATAGAATTTAAGGATAATACGATAGTTGAGTAAGGTTCCAAATTTGGTGGAATATTGCCTCAATGTGCTTTTTTTATATAAAACTAAATTACTTGCAACACTTAATAAATGAAAAGTTTTTAAACAATATAAATACCATTTGCACCAATAAATAAAGATTATGATTTAAAAATAAAGGTAAAGAGCTATAATTTTACCAATAATTAGCGCCCTGGCTTAACCTTTAAAGTACGCACACTTTACAACATCACCTATTTGTGGCTTTATAAAACCTAAATGTGTACAGCTCTATAATAGTTAACAGAGTGTCTCTAAAAGGTCTGTACAAAAATGCTACCACAAATTCCTTAATTTAACTTTTGGTCATTAAAATATTTTTTTGTTATTTAACATTTTTTGACCAAATTTGGTACGAGAAAATTTTTTAGGGTTGGAAATCGAAAGCTGCCCATATTTTTTCCATAAAATGTAGAGGGAGCCACCTGCAGTCCTTTTCTTTTTTAATACCATAATTCTTTGGTGCCTCAGTATAATATGACTTTAATAAAAATCAGTTCTCCCATAATTTTTATCTTAAAATGGCATACCTGGTAAATACCGATACGAGCAACCGTTTTCGAGATGTTTCAGATTAAACGTTTAATACCACATAAAATAAATCCATCGTGCTTTATCTGGGCCACCGAAGTTTTTCTCAAAGTTCCATGAAAATGGCTACTTCCTTGGACCAAAATACAAGGATCTTATGCAATTTATCTTAGTCAAGCGGTTAATCGTTTGCAAGATACAGGGTGTCCAAGTAAAAATAAATGGAAAATTTGACACCCTGTATCTTGCAAACGATCAACCTTTTGAGTAAGGTAAATTGCATTGAATCGTTGTATTTTCGCCCAAGGAATTTGTGGAAGCCTTTTTTATGAAGTTTGAGAAAAATTCTGGTGGCCCAGATAAAGCGTGAGGATTTATTTAGTGTGGGATAAAACGTTTGATCTGAAATATCTCATAAACGGTTGCTCGTAGTCGATATTTAGCAGGTATACCATTTTTAAACAAAAATTATAGGGAGAAATGATTTTTATTTAAGTCATATTATATAACTTTAATACCCTGTATCTCCCAAACGGTAAATTTTTGCATTAAAATAAGGTAAATTGCATTAGATCGTTATATTTTTGGCCCAAGGAATTTGTGGTAGTTCTTGTGCAGACCTTTTAGAGACACCCTGTATATCTTAAAATACAATAAATACATAAGAATAATGAAAAAATAAAATTTTATTCTTCAAATAAAATAAATTTAAGCCTTAATTAAATGTACAAAGACTCTCCAGAAAATTCAATTTTACTATTACAATTTAAAAAAAAGATTTTATTAAACGTAGTATTCCAAAGAAGAATATTTCATTAGATTAAAATTGAAAACTTGACTGTAATTCAGCTTTTAATATCCAGAGCGTTAAAGGTTTTTGTGCTAATGCATGTTTAAGGTTTTTTTAGGCCATCATAGTTGAACTATAATGTGATTATTCGTGACATAAAGTATCAAAAAAATCCAACAAAAAAAAAAGATATATTTTTTTAATGTTCAAAAAAAAAACAAAATTGTAAAAACAATTATTTTATTATTATACGTTGGATTAAATATAAAGGTTATTTAACATTAAATTACTTTTATGTTTGTTTTATAAACTAAAAATTTGTAATTAAGTATATTTCATTTCTTTTCTAGCAAAATAAATAAGATACAAAAAAAATATTAGAAAGACATAAAAGTTCTTTTTTAGCCTAATTAAACTAATAAATAAAGTAAAGGGCTATAATTATAACAGTAATTAGCGCTCTGGGTTAACTTTAAAGTACGCTCACTTTACAACATCTCCTATTTGTGGCCTTATAAAACTTGAATGTGTGCAGCTCTATAATAGTATATAGAGTGTCTCTAAAAGGTTTGTACAAAATGCTACCACAAATTCCTTAGAGTGAAATACGACGATCTTACCCAATTTATCTTTGTCAAAAAATTGATCATTTGTAAGACACAGAGTGTCAAAGTTTTTATGTTATTTTAGTTATTTTTAAATATTTTATCTAACAGTTTGCTACCAAATTTAGTATTAAATGGTTTTTAAGGGTGGGAATCTAAATATGTTAATGTGTTTGTTGTTAAATGTACAGGGAGCCACCTGTACCCACAAACTTTTGGTCGAAAATACAACGATCTAATGCAATTCATCTTAGTCAAAAGGTGGCTGGTTTGCTAACTAAGGAAACTTACACTTGGATTTTGCTGTAAAATGTAAAACAATTATGAATTTAGGGCTTCATTTCTTGGTTATAAAGTCTAAATTATGGGCCACTAAATTTAAATTTAAAATTAAAAACATGAATTTAGGGTCCCAAAACATAAAATTACTATTGGGTATTATATAGATAGATAGATATATATATATATATATATATATATATATTATACAGGATGTTCCAATAGAAAAATCATATGTATACCACCGAATTCTACGTAAAAATATCTACCAATATCAGTTTTTACTTTTGTTGGAACTTAGAAGACAACTAAATTTCGAGAAAGTTTCAAAAATATATTAAAAAAAAATTGCCGTGTATGTTAAAAACTAAGAAGGCCATAAAAAATATTTTAGTGTTATCTTTCGTTTTATCAAAAAGTAGCACCAGTTCGTTAAAATCTCTAATAATAACGAAAATACCCTGCAATTGCAATGAAATTTGGCCACCCTGTACAATTTAATTTCGTTCCTTTTAACACAAAATATTAATTTAACTTCTCATCTTTATTAATCTTTAAAAAAAATAAGGGAGATTTCAATGTTTGTAACTGACACGATGTGTTTTCCATTTGTTGTTTTGATTTAATTTTATGTTACGAATAAATTTCATTAAACCTCAGTATTTCTGTTTAATTAAGCATTTGGTTATATTGGTTTTATATGTTTATAAAAAAAAGCCTTTCCATAGGGACAGCGCGCTATTATTATACCCTAAGGGGTTTTTGTTTCTAAATCCTTTTTATATTAAAAGCTTAATAAAGGATAAAGGGGTACAGTAGGTTTTGTTTGCAAACAAAAAAAAAAAAAAATAAAAAAAAATCCAAAATGTGTTTTATTTAAAAAAAAATTAACAATAAGGTGACCTGGTCTAAAACAAACATATTTTAAATTCAATGGTTCGTCATGTGTTAACACACTTGAACACGGTAATTTTTGTCTTGGGCTGCAGTTTTATTTTTTTGGTAAATTCATGTACACAAGGTTACCAAAAAATAAACCACTAACTAATTGTATTACAGTTTTAAATTCCGAGAGAATTTAAACTATGTTTTATGTATTATGTGCCATACCTAACTTGAACAGTTACGGCCACAATAAATAATAAACGTACATAAAGGGCCAAATATGCAAAAAGGTCTAAGTGGTCATAGGCCCTAAAATTGTATTAACATCGTTTAAAAAATGGAACTTAGGCTCTTGTGCGTATTTTTCTCTTTAAATAAATCCATAATATTCTGGGACTTTTCAACCTATGTGTTTTCACAAATAAAAAAAAAAGAAAATTTTTAGTAACAGTGTGGGACATGGTCAGTCCTTGATCTAGGGGGCGGCAAACCATAATGTCTGCCCCGCGTAACACATTCAGGGGGCGGTAAATTTAAGCATGACCGACGTGTAGTGGACACTGAGCACTGCGATCTCGATTTATTAAAATATGTGAGGACTTGTAATTGGAAGAGCCAAGGACCTTTTTTATTTTACTTTTAACTTTGTATAGTTTTGTGTACTATACATCGGGCACCAAGTGATTGGCAAGGGGCGCGATTTAAAAGGCAAAAGCTTTTTTTTACTTTTTATGGATAGTTTTGTATATTAAACATAGGGCGCCAAGTGATGGGTAGGGAGCGCGATATAAAAAGCAAGGATTTCTTTTTACTTTTAAGTTTTTTTCCCAAAAACAAAAAATGTAAAGGACATGAAGTCTCCACTTCGCCCACAAAAAAAATGGCCGAAATGGGGTGGCACAGGGTAATATTTACGCATTTTAAAAAAATTAAGATATGAAGTTAAACAGGGTATATTAAAAAATAGTAAAAACTTAATGCAAAATTTAGAAATAAAATAAAAATGGGTGTTTCTATGTATTTAAAAATTGATGTCATTAGTCGTGGTCCATTTCTGGGACACCCTACACATAACAATTTAACACAACAAAAACCACAGCTTAAAATAATTTTTAACATGTTTAGGCGTTTTTTCATACGAACGAACCCCTAAATTTAAAATAAATTTGTTTCAATTTACATCTCAGATTGTAACATACTCGTATTTTTGGCATCCTGTTTACAGAAATTTACCATAAAAAAACAGCAGCCACAAATAAAAATTGAGGAGTTTGCTCTGGTAAGTTTTTTTTTATTTTATAAAAACAAACCACTAAATTTTAGATATATTTTTGAATCCACGCGACCTTACTGTATAATATCTAGATATTTTATTGCCGCTTTATATTTTTAAATAAGGCATGCAATATTTAAGTGCGATCCTTAAAGTACGATTTCAAGGAGCAAAGTTATATTTTAATGGTGTAACGCGGTATTGTGAATGGTTCTGGCGCTTGCGTCGGTGGTTAGCTGTCCACTGCAGTCCTCGGAACCGTATCTTTCCAGGGAGGTTATAGCATGACGTTTTTATTTTTGCATTTTATAGTGATATAATAAAAAAGTAAAAATCATTTTTTTTTATAAGAGTTACGCTAAATTTCGTTTATAATACATTAAAAGAACCAAGGCTATCTATACACTTATTAAAAAAATGCTGCTTATGGTTCGTTTACATCTGACATTTATTGCATGATATTTATCTCAGAAAGACAAATCTGACTAATGTAAATGATCAAAAATGTTTGTCTGATAGAATTTTTTTATTGTTTACTTTTTTGTCTGACATAAATATGATGATTTCTTCTTATTTTTTTAAGTTCACCTTGTTTTAAGTCAACTGCATCTGAGTCGATGAGCTTTTGGGTAAGCAGTAACTGGATATGCTAAAGAACAAGCTGACACTATTTCTACAGACTGTCCACGGATGGGGTTAACAAGAGGACAAATAGATCAAATTTTTTTTTATTCCTATAAAATTTTTGCTTCTTAAAAAAATAGGATTTACAAAGAGAAAATGTTTATTTTGTATACAGGGTCCGTAAAACTTAAAAAATTTATTTAGAATAGCATTTAAAATAAATTTATTTGTTTTTACAGGGGTATCAAAAAGTTTTATGAAGCCGATCTTGGAGTTATCAAAAATTATTAATTTTAAATTTTTATAGTAAAATAACCTATAAAAATTCTTATAATTTGTTTTTCAAACACCTGATTTATTCAAATTCTTACACAACACAATTTGTTTGCTGTAAACGAATGTGAACAAGACGTTTTTGCTAAATTATGGAGTTCAATAAAATTTTGTATTTTTCTTATAAATAAAAATAAAGGTAATTTACTCTTGAAGAAAAATAATGTTTTTAAGTTTTTGCGAACCCTGTATATAAAATCAACATTTTCCCTTCGTGAATCATATTTTTACAAGCAAAATTTTTTTTGAAGAATAACTGTTTTTTGAAAAATGAAATTTTTGGTCCATTTGTCCTCTTGTTAACTCCATCTGTAGACAGTGTGTATATGTACTTGTTTTGTTTAAAAAATAATGTATATGCTTATTTGTAAATAATATATCGGTAAAAATCCCATTGTTTAAAAAACTGACTTAATAAAGTTTTTAATATTTTAGCAAATGCAGCCAAAATTATAATGAGAATTTAGGGCACTCAATGGACTTTTTGGCATTGCTTTACTACCACTAGACCTGAGTGTTGTGTTTTTTGTGTGGTAATTAACAAATTGTTATATTTTTTTGTCGTGGAGATCATTTCGTCCACCTTAAT
Organism: Listronotus bonariensis; assembly: GCA_014170235.1. Taxonomy (NCBI): domain Eukaryota; kingdom Metazoa; phylum Arthropoda; class Insecta; order Coleoptera; family Curculionidae; genus Listronotus; species Listronotus bonariensis. Next base: position 598,445 of record JACEGR010000003.1, read on the forward strand.
AAAAATGTATTTGATGGAAATAGGTATCTGCTTATTCCCATTACATTAGAGTTAAAATCACGAAGCCCCCAACCTAAATACAAATACAATTTAAAAATAAAATTAAAAATGTACATAAAAACCTCACAAAATTACTTTTAGGTAATTTTTGCTTTATCGACGGCAAAAATTAAGTAGTCATAATATTTTGCAAGGTTTTAAACGGTATACGAAAAAGCGTAAAAGCGAATTTTGTAAAGTTTAATACTTATGGATTCTTTAAAAACGTTTTTAAAATCATTAAAGTACATTTTACGCTTACGTTATTTTTAATGGAGTCTACTAGTTCGTTTAATAAAGGAACTTTTCAATTAAAAATTCCTTTAAAATTATGACATCATATTCTCATTCAGCCTGTTTAGAACCGGTAAGGCGTATAAAAATAATTTCAACATTTTTACTGCTTATAAAAACTGATTTTCTGAAAATTCGCATTTAAATTTTTATGAATTAATTATATATTAATTTTATGCAATTATTTAAAAGCTGCAATAACTACATCATAAATTGAAACTAAAAGTAAATAACAAAAATGTGATAACCTTTATCTTTTTCTTTATTTGATTTATTACCTTTTGGTAAAATGACGTTTTAAAGCTATATTACCAACAATTTGCAAGTAAATCCTAGTCGTAGTATTTCTTTTTATTGCGTTTAATAATTGCTTTCTCATAAGCCCTTATATTGGGTTTCCAAAAAAAAAAAAATAGCCAAACATATTTTTTTACATTTGTCAGATCTTGTCTTTAGCCTTTAAAATTCTGGGTCTAAAAAATATGGTTTTTAAATTTTGGATTTATTTATAACTGATTTGCATAGGGTTTTTACTGTTTTTAAAACTAAGTTCTTACAGTTTTGGCGCTGGTCAAAAAATAGCATACCGGTTAAGCTAAATAACGTAACACATAGACAATGTAAGAAAAAGAGACAATCCAACTATCCAACTAAATACCGGCATGTAAACATGCGTGACTAATAGTGCTTTGTTTTGTTATTTTATTACTGGCCGATATTCCAAAACTGCTTGCTCATATAGTATTAATTCAATGAATACTTTTTGCAGAAGAAAAAACATGTAGCATAATCCTTAAAAAAATACCTTATTTCACTGGACAATCCATATTAGTACTAATATAAAATTTCTTATATTTAATAAAGCAGCAAAAAGTAACTTTTTCTCCAAAAAATGCATGGTAAAGTAGTGCTTGCTTAAAATGGTCGTAAATATTTTTGTATATAAATATTCTCACTAGAAAAAAAACAATACATAAAGGTAGTTTTTAATTGCCTTATTAAATTAATTGCGCTTGCAATTAAAAATAAATGCCGATTAGGATTTTCAGACTTTACTGTTGTTGGTGTGAAACAAGTTTAATTTATAATAACCCAATATCGCGAAATCAGAAATTACTCTGTTTTAAAATACTCCTTGAAACGCAATGCTTTCTCAGTGGTAGAGTTTAAAAATTATAAAATGGTTAAATATTTATTTAAATTTGTATGAAAAAGATATATGTTTTTTTTCTAGTTTTTAGCTATTTTTGTGTAATTATTTTTATAAAATATAACTATAGGCCAAAAATAACTAATTGCAAACAATGTTTTAAATATTATGTTAATCGTAGTTTTTTAATAATACAAAAAATCCAAAAAATATTTTATTACAAATTATTTAATTAAAAAATTAAAACTATTATAAATTAGTTTGAAAGCAGTTTACACAAAAAAAAATATTTATAATAAATCGTACAAAAACACTACAGCTCTGGTTTTAATTTGCTTTGTGTAGGCTGAGATATTATAATTCGCAACATGAGCTTACGAGAAAATAAAATAAAAATACATCTTTGCGTTACCTGTTTTATTAAAAATTTCTTTTAATTTGTTCTTTGTTTAAAATTTAATTTCCTTAAAAAGGTTTCTTAACTTACACTTTTCTCGGACATGTTTTAACTGCAAAAACTTAACAAGACATAATTAAGGGTAATAGAAAGTTATGTATTTAATTCATAAAAATAATTAAACTAAATTTAGAATAAATGATGGGTTTTAACTATTATTTTAGGCAAAAGAAATAATACTTTATTTTCTGTTAAACTAAAAATTTTTTAAATAATTAAGCATTATATAGTGTGTAACATAGCTTAGATCATTGTGTGCTTATGACTTTTTGTCATAGTTTACCCAGAGCTTTAGGCCAAAATTTTATTTAAAAATAGTAGATATACTCGTCATTTTACCTTTGGTACTAAGCTTAGAATTTATAGCTTGGAGTTGTTTGTAATGGAAATTAAACATAACTTTTAGATTTGGAAGGCCACATTTCCAAAACCATAAGATATAGACATTAAATGTCATGACATTTTTAAGCTCTTTACAATACCTTTTAATGGTTATACAATATACAGAGTGTTAATTTTAAAAATGCTATTTTACCATTTAAACTTAAAAATGACCATATTTTTAAAACTATAAAAGTTTGATATATCATTTGTGGTATTTTTTGGAAGGTTTTAAAATTTTGTGAGGTGGTATGGTAATAAACTATACAGGATGTATCATTTAGAAAATGGTTGTTTTGCTGTATAACCCAAAACAAGTTTGTTAATTGTTTATTCCAATTTAAAATATAAAAAAACGTTTAAAATGTCACTAGTTTTGTAATTTAAACTATTTTGTATTTTAAGTAAGTACAAAGTTATTTATGGCGAACAGGTTATTTGGATGCCCCTGTCTATTTAAACTCTTTTTAAAATACTGTTTACCATCTGAAAATTGGATCTTTTAATAAATCTAGTATTTTAATATATGATGCTTTCCTTAACAACTTATATATAAAAATCTTTTACTTAACTACCAATAAGCTGTAGGTAATCTATACAGGGTGCGTTTTCTAAAACTTTCATCGGTATATTGTTTAAACCAAGAAAAAAAAATACCGTTTTTATAAAACCCAGGGGAATATAAATAACGTATTTTTTGAAACATCTCCTCCAGCAACCCCTTACGCTGAGCTGGCAATACTTCCTATATGGCACCTTCCTAAAAGCTTTAAAAAATGCTTTTGTTGGTCATAAAAAATTTGGGTAAAATCAAATTATACCCTTTAAATTTTAAAAAATCATACTATATTATTAGTAAAATGTACCAAAAATGTTTAAATAAATTAAAATAAAATAAATAAAAATTTATTATTAATTAAAATAGTACTCCTTGTGAAGCTAATCTGTTTCCATAAAAAGTTCGGGTTAGTTCTGGTTAATTCTACTTCTGAATTTTGTTAAGACAGAGGTAATAGCAACTGGCCTCTGTTGTTGAGCACTTGTGCAACACAACTAACCCCAACTCCAAATGGGGGCGGGTTAGCGCTGCAGGAAGTATTTTTAATTTATTAATAATTTTAAATTAATTTTGTATTAATTTTATTGGACATATTTTGGTGTTCTTAATAAATAATAAAGTATAATTTTTATAAAATTTAAGGGTAGTTTTTATTTTACCCTAACTGTTTTATAACCAATGAAAAGCATTTTTCATAGGCTTTGCAGAGAGGTGCCGCATAAGAGGTGTTGCAATTTAAGATTCTAAAGTGACTGGGGGTGCAGCTTAAGGGAATGATTAAGGTATTTTAAAAATACGTCATAAATAGAGTGACCTAACTCTATTTATACACGAAATAACTTTGCCCCTGTACAAGATACAAAAATAAACTAAATATAAGAAACGTTTATTTGAATATACTCTTTTTATTGATAGTACTAGTTAATATACAACGTGTTCCAAAAACATAATTTTTATTGTCAAGTAGGTTTTATTAAATGGAACACCCTTTTATAAAACTTTGACTCTGTATTAAATTCAACACATATATATGTCAATTACTGCTACTAATTGACGTATTGCTTGTGTTTTCAGTGCCAGGGCCGATCCTAGCGGGGGTGAAAACGTGCACCGCACATGGGCGGCCATGCTTCTGGGGAACATTAAGAATAAACTTGAAACAAATATTTGTTTATTTTCTATTTTGTACAGTGCAGTAAGTTAAAGTTTTTTTTAAATATATACTTTTTCCCGAATTTATTGATTAATGGCCTTTCGAAAATAATATTTTAAAGTCAATTTTAAGCCGCCCTGTATTAACATTATTAAGATACTTTTTACCGCTATTTTTCGTGATAACATTAATATTTCTGATAAATAACTTTTTTTTTTAAATATAAAAATAAAAATTTTATAGGTATACTAAAGGTGAAAGTGGCGACAATTGCCCTTTTTTTTTGGGTAGTACTCATAAAGGCGGCCAATTTTAATTTGCACGTGGGCGGCCGAAGGTCTAGGATCGGCCCTGTTTAGTGCAATTAGGTTAATATGTATCTAAAATAAACTAAATTGCTGAAATACCTATTGGCAGTTTTTGCGATGAAAGGTAATTAATGATATGTTATTATATTAGTTGTCAGTTGTCACTTTGACAGTGACAGAAGTATTTAAAAGTAATTAAAACCAATATATATTTTTTTCTTTTATTTTAATTAGCATACTGCTGATATCTCAAAAACCAGCAATAATTGGCGTATATTGTGTCATACATTTTTGTATGGTAGAATTTAATACAGAGTCAAAATTTGTTAAAATATGCAAGGTGTTCCATTAAAAAAAAAACATACTGGACAATAAAAATTTTGTTTTTCAGGCACCTTTTATATTAACTAGTACTGTCCATAATAATAAATAAACATTTTTAATTTCAAGTTTATTTTTGTATCTTGTGCAGAAACGAAGTTATTTTGTGTATAAATAGAGTTAAAACACCCTGTATACTTTACAGGTTTTATTTTATTTTTAATTTTTCTTTTTTTTTTTTATTTTTGCTGTAGTTTAGAAAATATACCCATTGTAAGTTTTGCAAAAGGCACTCCATATATTTTATTTATTTTGATGGGCTGACGTTATGAAATATTTTCTAATCTTATAATTTTACAGGGCCTTTCCATGAAACAGCAGAAAGCTCGTCTTTTCTGTTTAGAAAAGACCTAAACAGTACACTAGTACACTTTTTTTCTTCAGACTGTGAAACGTGCTTTATGCGGATATACTTTTTTCCCTTTAAAATCACTAAATTTTAAAGCTATGTAACATAAAAACAAATAATTAAAATGTACCAAAAATACAAATTTAAATATATATAAAAAAAATATATATTTTTGTTGTTTTGTAAATTCCTTTTTTTGCCGATAAAGGAATTTTGGCAACTAGGAGATTTTAGTTTTTATCGCGCATTATATCCCATATTCTGGCGCATTTTTCTTTTCTCTGAACATTGTGCACGGTAAGTTTTATTGCTTTGTCATGGTTACAGATATCTTTTGGGGCTGACATATTCAGACCAAGTAATTTTGTAATATCCAAGTATTGTTAAATATCGTACAGTGACTATTAAACAAAAATTAGTTTATTACGTATAAATTCAGATTTTCTCATTTTACACATACGAAAAAATGTATTAACCAAAAACATTGTGCGCAACATATAATGCTTTTTAAATCTTGTAGTTCTAATATCCAATACAGTATCTGATCTCGTTTTAAAAGAAATAAAATTTAAAAAAATTCTTGAATGTTTAATAAGAACATAATAATTAAATAAAATAGTATTGCAAAGAAACAGTTTTTTTTAATTGCTTTTAAATACATTTCTTTTTAATTTCTTCTTACACCAGAGTCAGGTATTTTGGCGTTAAAAGTGCCTAATAATTCGATGTTGACAAAAAATCTCTAATATTTGTTTAAAGTTGTAGGCACAAATTTAAATAAATAAATTGTTTTTATTCTATTTTAAAATAACTATATATTTAATAATTTTTTCTGCTTTATTTTTATTGCATATTAGAGTGTAATTTCATTTTAAATTGTAGGTTTTATTAGTCGTTGGTTGCAAATATGTGTTCTTATTAAAAAAATATTTTATTTAATTTTGGTTAATTTTTGAGGTTATTTATTTTTTATTAATTAAAAAATGATATAAACTTTCATAGATACCTTGTCTTGCGTCATAAGTTTAACTATATATTTAATATTTTTTTCTGCTTTATTTTTATTGCATATTAGAGTGTAATTTATTTTTCATTTTTTAAATTGTAGGTTTTATTAGTCGTTGGTTGCAAATATGTGTTCTTATTAAAAAAATATTTTATTTAATTTTGGTTAATTTTTGAGGTTATTTATTTTTATTAATTAAAAAATGATATAAACTTTCATAGATATAGAAGTCTTGCGTCATAAGTTTAATAAATAATTTATGGGTAAATAATTTAAAGTTTTTCTACTTGTCTTTTAATGAGTTTCTTATTTAAGACACCGTAATGAAAGATTATTATTCCAAGGAGACTTTTGCTTCTTTCTTCCTTCTTCTTTATTGGTGCCGACTACGATTAGCGTTGTTAGCCCCAAGTCGACTTAATTATGCCATAATTATATTCTGCGTCAAGTTATTATAATTTTATTAACGTTAAAAATTAGGTTTAAAAATTTAAATGGCTTTTAATATATTTTATTGTTTTATAAAAACAAGCACTATTAGGTTTGTAGTATAACTTTTTGAAAATTATAGGTATTTTTTAATGCATGTTTAAAGTGTTTATTCATATACAGACTGTCCACGGATGAGGTTAAAAAGAGGACAAAGGGACCAAAATTTTATTTTTGAAAAAAATTTTTGCTTGTAAAAAAATAGGATATACGAAGAGAAAATGTTTATTTTGTATACAGAGTTTTTAAAAAATAAAAACCTAATTTTTTTCAAGCGTGAACTACCTTTATTTAAAGCAAAATAATATTTATAAAATTTATTTAGAATAGCATTTAAAACACATTAAAAGTTTCATGAAACTAAAGTTGGAGTTCTGAAAAAAATAATTTTAATTTTTATAAAAAAACGACCTAGAAAACTCTTATTACTTGCTTTAAAAACACTTCTTTTTTAAATTCTTACACAACACAATATTTTAACTGTAAACGAATGTGATCAAGGCGTTTTCTCCAAATCATGGAGATCATTAAAATTTTGTATTTTTGTTTTTACAGACAACATTATTTTTAATAAATATTTTCCATGACATTTTGCCTAAAAAATAAAAAATAAAGGTAGTTTAATCTTAAAGAAAAATCATGTTATTTAAGTTTTTGTAAACCCTGTATGCAAAATAAAATTATTCTCCCATAAACCCTACGGTTTAGCCACCAATTGATATCAAAGTTTCCATCTGTTTCAACAAAATTACCTATATATTTAAATAAAATCAGCAAATAAAGTTGCCTTGTATCAAATGATGTGAGATTTGACAACTTATTAATTGATGCTGTTAGAAGAAAAAAATCAGTTTATAGCAATTTTTGTTAAGTAATATATAAATTGTTTTCTTTTACCTAATATCGTAAGCAATTTTTAAAACTTTAAAAAAGTTGACTTTAGACAATAAATATAATTTTGCAAACTTTAGAAAAGTCTGCTAAGGCTTTAAGATACAAAATGACAACCTTTTCATCCGTGACTACTTGATTCAAAATTTGCCTTTTTACCGCATTTATGGCACCGGATTTAAAGTTAAAAATATTTAGACGGCGATGTCAAAAATACAAAATAATGTGTCATTATACTGAAAATGCCATTTTCTATTAAATAAGTAAATTTACACCGGGTGTCCCTTTTAAAATAAGAAAGCTAAGGTCGTTTTCACTTAAACTGGAAGAAACAGAAAACAAATGAATACGTAAAATATTGGATAGATTTAAGAAAAAAATATGAAAATAATTTTATTTTAATATTTTAAAAGGCACTGACTAAACGACCGCCGTCGGTTTTGCTCAATTTTAAAAGAAAACCGCCGTCCGGCGATTTTTTATATCAACGTACATAAAAACCGACAAAAATTATTATAAATTTGTTATTACCGGCTGTTTTAACTAATTTTATTGAAAGAAGCCGCCGTCCAGCGGTTTTGCTTATAAAAGTAATAAAAACCGCCGAAAAAGGCTAAGTTAACCTTAATAGTTATTTATTTTGCTGTACCGTTGTTTGGTTTAATATTGTAGTTTAGTTAATGAAACCCTTTGAAAAAACAAATTGGAATAGTATAGCGGAATGGAAACAGGCAAATAAAACCACTATTGTATTTATCCTAACGTTTCGTAACTGGATTGCCAGTTTATTAAGGGACTATAATTAAAAAAGACATATTACAAAACTACATATATTCGCACACGGACTCAATAACTTACAACACCAAAAAACACTTTGTTAAAATAAAAATAAGAAAAAATGCAGAAAAAATGATCAAGAAAAAGAAAAATTTATTTACCTAGCCGAAATTAAACTCGGAACATGTGGCTTACGGGTCAACACTCGTAACCCTGTAGCTATGTAACAACTTAAAATCCATTTTTTAAACCTTGATAATATGATCGAACAAATAAGCCGTCTTTATAAATTATTTATTTGTTTTTTCTTTTTCTGAGAATTTTAAAGTTTGTTTCCCCCTTACTACATGCATATTTTAATTGGAAATACTTTAGTTTTAGTTCTATAAAACAATTTTTTTCTTACCGCTAAAATACTCCTGGCTTTTCTTGTCACAAAAGATGTACATACATACTTTTTAACTTATAAAGAGCTTCGACAACATTTTCGTTGGTGTGAAACGTGTCCCCCAATTGTATTTTTGTTTGTTGATCAATAATAAAAATATTATTAAACAATAAAACAAATAATTATTAAAGTTGGGTTAACTCTAACTATTATAGTTTTCATAAACAAAACCGCCGGATGGCGGCATCTGGAGGAGACCGGGGTTGAAAGTCACATTTAGCAAAGTTTATCGTTTAGGAATGACATTTCTATACCAAAGGATGGGGTAGTTATTCTTGTTAAATATTGTAAAAGTATTTTTCTCTTATATTAACTGTTTGGAAAATATTTTGTATTTTGTGACAAAAATGTGACTTTTAACCCCGGGTCTGGGTTGGTTGTCACAATGTCCGGGGTAGGTAGTCACATTTTAATTTACTAGGAGTCTTTAAAAAATACACTTAATTAAATAAATTTTTATTACTAAACACTGCATCAAACATTACATGTATCTACATAATATTTGTACCCAGAAAACGAGAAAAAAATCTAGTTATAATATTTAACAACAAATTATAATCTGTATTAATCAGAATCGCTTCTACATAAGAAAACTAAATAACTATTTTATTACTTGTCACTTTTTGGCCTTAGATTATTAACTCTTTGTATGTTTTCTTATCATAATAAGTCATGAATATATAACGCTATATTTTTTAATATATTTATCATTTGATTTAGAGTAACCAAAACTTGCTTTAAGCAAATATTTCTAAAAAACTAATTATAAAGCTTAAAAAAAAATAACAAAAATATATTACTAATTTAGATATCTTTTAAACGCTTTACTTAAAATCATATTCACTCTTTATTTTGGTCGGATATTCAGAATCACAATTTTGACAAGTGTAACTTGGTAACCCAGGCGTGCATGCTTCATAAGCTAAAGGCTTGCAATCTTGACATTGGACCCACACTTCTCTAGATTTGCTTGCTAAGTATGGCGACAAGCAGACTAAGCAAAATTTTTCATCCTTTTTATTGTCTTCATAGTTGTTAACAGATTTCTTGGTATTTTTTAGCGTGTCACATGTGACAAACAGCCCCCGAAAAAGTAAGACGACCTACCCCAAAACACGGTTTAAAAATACATTTTCCAAAATGAATTTTAGTCAATGAATATCTTAAAAACTATGTTACGATTTTCTAAAAGAGATATCTATTACTATCAAATGCATCAAGAGGTTTTAGTATATAAAAAAGTTATACTTACAAGGTTCGACAAGGAAGCGCAAAAAATTACTATTAATCTGCGAAAAAATAAATGTACATATCACCGTTACGGCGTGTAAAAGCGGATTGACACGGGGTACAAAGAGAGGTGTTCCTGTCTTCCACCTGCGACGCCGCTTAATAGACTTATTCGATCTACTGGTTTTCTGTTATGGCCGCCGTGACAACCTAACCGTGAGACAACCATATCCGGTCTCCCCTACAGATAAAATTAGTAAAAACCGCCGGCAATAACAAATTAATTAACATTTTTGGCGGTTTTCATATACGTAAATAGATAAAACCGCCGGATGGTGGTTTTCCTTCTATAACTGAGCAAAACCGCCGGCGGTCGTTTAACCAGTGCCTTTTAAAAAAAGCAGCTAGGGCTACCCGGAAGTGCAGTGATAAAATTAAACAATTGTTAAAAGGATATAAGGTCTCTTTACTTTTAATTAGGCAGTTAAATCGTCGATTATCAAGAAGAGATTTAGTAGAGGCCCTTGGGGTTTAATTTGGCGGTGAGAGCAATATTTTGGCTGAAGTTTTGGGTTTGCAAAATAGTGCCGTATTCGCTAATTTATATATGTAATTTTTAGCAAAATTTAAAGGACTTAGCACGTTTACGACCTTGCCCGTTCGGTTCGAGGTCTAAGCTTCTACATTATTTCGTATTGTTATATGTTTTACTTTAAGATGTGTTTTTCCATTATCGAAATAATTAAATAAATATTAAAAATTATCAAAACTTACATACATCCTATACAGGGTCTTCACATATGCCCCCTCCTAAAAGCGTTGGACCCACAACGCTATTAGAAATGAGCCAAATTTACTTTAAACCCTTAAAGAAAATAGAAATATTACCGACAACGATAGTTCCATATAGCTTACAAAAATTTTAAAAAATCTAACAAAATTTTACCTATTATGTAAATAAGCGTAAATAATCTTAACTTTTCAAAGTTTTAAGAACATCAAAAAAGTTTTATCTAAGATTTTTTAAAAAACGAAAACAAAAAAAAATGTGCAAATAGCCTTTAATCCAAAAAGTAACTGTTTTGATTGATTAAAAGCCTCGACTTTTTTAATTAAAAGATGTATCATAATGATAAAAAATAGTTTAATTTCTTTTTTCTATTGTTAACAGAACAATTTTTAAATTTGCGTTTTTCTCTAAGTGAGAGAAAGGTGGCCTAAATCTTATCTAAAAATATCCTTCTATATAAAACACTTTAGATACATAGTGTTATACTCATTAACTTTACTACATACATATTATGTACTAAACAAATGTTTGCTTCAAAAAAATTTTTTGGAGGTCTAACAAAAGTAATAAAAGTTTTAACATTTAAGAAGGCTGATCAAGCTAATCAACACTTATATTAATAAAACCACATCCAACATTGTAAATAATATCAAAAAAAAAAAAATCTATCATAAAAATGGAACTACACTTAAGCAAACATTTTTTAAAAATATTTTTAACTACAAATACATTTTAAACTGCTATACTACTTCCTAGTATTATTTTGTTTTATTAGGATAACAACTAGTATCTCTTTTAAAAATAATATTTATTTAGGATTTTTGTACGTCACAAAGTATAAAAAAACTAATAAAGCAGTCAAATAAAACGGAACAAAACTTTTAAAGCACATTTGTTTAGGAAAAATGATGAATTATATAAGAACAGAACGTGTTGTGCAAGGAAATATGCTTAATTCCTTTCAACAAGTCATATTTCAGTAAAATTTTCGCAGAAAAGTAATATTTTTACCAACATAAGTTTGGGTTAAATAAATAATAAGACAGAAATACACGTATGATGAAAACTAAAGAAACGCGAAGCACTTTCATTAAGACAAATATGAGGCGTAATATTTTTCCAGCGCAAATACTGCATTTATTATGGTCATAATATTTGGAAAGTATATCCACGAGCGTACTGCAAAATCTTGTAACAAAAACAGTGGTAAAAAAATTGAGGTTGGCATTATTGTTTATAGTAACCTCTTTTAAATTGTACCATTTTATATACGGGGTCCTTCAAATTAAGTGTCCGCCATTATTAACTTTGGTAATTGTTAAAATGAAAAAAATGGTGTGGCAAACTAGTAGTATTTTAACTGCTCTTTAGGATTAAAATTAAAAAAAAAAATTATCGTTTCTAGGTTACAGACCAAATTGCATGCTTTTAAGTAAAACACCCTGTTTATTTTAAAAGCATTCAAAATATCTTTTAAAAGCTACTACATTTTTAATAGTTTTAAAAATAGAGCTATCCTTATCCGCTTACCAACCGACCCAAAATATTGATTTACCATTAAAAGATATTTAAAAAAGTTAAAGAAATTACATTTAATATGTTTATCTCCTATAGTTCTGAAATTATAGCCATCTAAATAAAAAAAATGTAAGTAATTTTAATCTACCACTTGGTACTTACAGGTTAAAGCTGTATATAAAATAAAAAAATTACAACAATTTTGTAACTTAAATGGCCATATCTCCTGAACTATAGGAGATAGACATATAAAATGTGGCACTATTCTAAGCTCTTTAAATAATAAGGTTCGACTATATTTTGACCCAATTTAATCGCTAATAATTTTAGAACAAATAAAAATAGTTATATGCAGTTTTCGCAAAAAGCATAAGATTTTCCGTTAATACAAAAAATAAAATGCCGATTTTTTAATATAGGACAAATTTGTTTATTTTTCTTAAAACACCATCAACATTTTTTAATCTTCTTTTTTGTTAAAAAAAAATAAATACGCTAAAGCTTTTTTAAAAATATTGGATTTGATTATTTCTAAAAAATTACTGCAGGGTATTTAAGAGAACAAGAGTACTATTTGAAAATAAAATTTGCCACACACAAGGTTTGAGAGAAAAATATCTACGAAGCTACACGTTATTCACAATAATAACAAAGGTTTTTAAAAAGTTGTCCAGCATTATTTTATAAATAACGAATAAATTTGTAGTCGCTTTTTTTTCTGTAATCTTTAGCTAATTTTCATTGTCAAATTATATATATTATATAACATTTTTATTTAAAAGGAAAAATATTGAGTTTTTTAAGCCCTATATAGAAATTCGATTAGGTGACTTTGTTATTTTAAATGAAACACCTTGTATATTTTATAGTTTATTAATTTTAAAAGTAGGCCACCTATAATATTTTAGGCAGTACCAAAAATTGCCACAATATATTTAATTTTTTTATAGAATTTGTTCTGGTAAGATATAGTAATGGCAATTTTTAAACCCTGTATTTATTGTTTAAAATAAACTTTGTGTTTTTAAGTAGAATAATTTAAAAATAACATTTAAAACGATATTTTTTATTAGTTCATTATTATTGGATGTATAACTTTTATGTTTAAAATAATATACCATAATTAAAACTTAAAAAAACTGTAGTTCGATCCTGTTAAAAATTTTTAATATTGTGACTACAGAATACAAATGTAAATATACGTTCAGTATTGAGCCTTTACCGTGGAATACAGGTTTTATCCCATACAGAGAAAAGTCCTACATTACTCGACGTAAGGGTATTCTTTATTTCAAAAAATCGTGCTTCAGAAAATGATATATTGTGTCAGAGACTAAAGTCCTCGTTAAAATATACGAGAGTTTTCCATTTTATCTTCAAAAAGGTTGCAATTTCTTTTCCGACAAATCCCATGTAAAAGAATAGTTTCCAATTTTAAGGACACTATCAAGAAAAGTGGTATATCTTATGGGATAGTTACACTTGCAATTTTATTTTATTATACCACTTTCAACAGATGGGTTCATAAAATTTTTCAAAATTGATATTTTTTTAAAATTAAGAAATAAAATACGTATGAAAAATGTTGAAAACATTTTTGTATTTTTATATTTTAACACAATTTTAAAATATCAGAAATAACTTTACGAAGTTCGCGTTTAGGGGGTTTCAGAAGGCGAGGAATCGGCATATGCTTAGGTTTTTTGTGCAATGTAGAGAGCGTAGCCTACATTCTTTTGTTATATTTAGGTTGTTAAAACTTTTTGATATATTATAGGACTGGTAAAGCATTTTTATTGTCTGAAGTTTTATTACGCAGGATTATATTCTTTGGATATAAATGCATTAAAATCAGGTATTATTTGCCCCCTTTTTGTTAAAAAATATTTAAAAATAGCGTCCAGCTGTCACCTAAACATTCAGAGCCGATGATATGTCAAAAAATAAAGACCTTAATCAAAATTATCGTTGGAAGTTTAATAAAAATAAATCTTACGGTTCAGGGTTCAGAAGTTCGAGAAGTCCGAAGAGGGTCGACGGACTTTAGGACCTTACTGTATATGTTTACTGAACATTTAATAAAAATACGAAAAAGTAAATGGCAAAAAATTGTACTTATTAGGACTTTAAACCTTTTTTAACTAATAAAATTTCGTGTAAAAGTAAGACTATTGCCACTCAAAATAATGTAATGACTTACTTTTAAGTTTCCTAAAATTTTAAATTACTACTTACTTTTCATCTTCTGGATCTGGTCTTTCCTCATGCTTCCTAAAAATAAAATATTTGGTTAGGTTTATATAGATATAAATATTATTAATAAAGATAAACAGTTTACGTAAACCAGGGTCCGCCAATGATGCGTTACAAGCTTTTATAGTACAATAATAAGATTTTTTTATATATTTTCAGACACATATTTTCCTCTGGTAATATATGTTTTTAACTCGTAAAAAACAATTTATTACCTATAAAAAGGCCTTATTAAAATATATTAATTTAATAAATTTATTTATTCGTCTGCAAAATAAATTAGCTTTGTACTTGGGCATAAACAAAACGGATCAAAAATAAATTAAATATTAAAAAGAATAAAGCTTAAACATGAAGAATTAAATATACTAATTATTTTTAATAAGCTTACATATCACGTAACTTTAAACGTATAATACCTTAACGTTTTATAATAAGTTAATATAATAATTATTAAAATATTTTTTTACCACGTTTAATTAAATTTGTTTAAGGTTAAAACACTATATTTTAATTGCTTAACACAGACCTATTTACAAATATTGGATAGTGAAAATTTTTACTAGTATTGAATATTTTAAATTAACCTCACTAGTTAAAGTTAAGGACTATAAAAGAAAAATATTTAAATTAAAAATTAATTAGTTTAAGAAATATGTTTTCAGGCTTTTAAAATAATTAGTTTTAGCTGCTAATATATCAGTCAGTATATTAATCTCGTGCAAAGGCTTGGTGTACGCTCTTGTCCATTGTTGTATGCGGAATTTTCCAATTTTCAATTAAACCTACCAAGTACAAATGCTGTCAACGCAATTTATTAAAAATTAATAACGCTTTAAACTGTAAATCATTTTCACAAACCATTTGTTTCTCATTTTCTAATATAATTTAAAACCTTTAGTAAGCCAGTTTTCCTTAATAAATAAACTAGTGGAAAAAATTGATGATAAAGATATGAAAAAAACAAGCAAATTTTTTGACATTTTTGAAGCGACTGTATTTTGCTTAGAAATGATGGTACTAAAAACTTTTTAAAGCTTAACGTTTTTAGTTTGTAAATTTTACAATAAAAAAATGATCTATTTTAACCACTACATGGATCGGATTACTTATTTATTCAGCATTAATTTTTTTATTATTTTAATACGACCATTTCTTACAGTTTTATCGAACTTTAAATAAAAAAGTTTTTTTCTGTCTTTAACTATCAATATCTTAACAAATAAAAAGGGTTTAAAATCCCAAGTTTCAATTTAATCCATCAAGCCGTTTTTTGTTTTATTTACCTAATGTAAAAAATCGTTATTTATTTGATTTTTTAAAAATTCAATCGAATTAAACAAAAAAACGGCCAAATGGATTAAAATAAAAAATTTTTGGTTTTTTTAGGCTAATTAAACTCTAAAAGGCACACCTAACATTATTGGTTTTGTCGATAAAATGGATTATGAATATGGATAAATGAATTAAGCGCCTGATTATCTCAATAGTCACAAAAAAACATTTTTTTCTAATTTTTTTAATTAACGTAGAAAAAATAAAAAATAATAAATTTAACAAACCATGGCCGATTTTTGTGGGGAATTTATTTAAGATTTTAAAACACTTATTAATTTTCTTTTGCAAACAGTGGTTGCTGAGATATTGATGGTTAAAGACAAAAAGATCCTTTTCGATTCAAAGTTCAATATCTCAGCAAGAAACTTTGTAAGTAGCAAATTAAAGCTGAATAAACAAGTTATTTTATTTATATAGTGGTTAGGCTGGATTTTTTGACTGAGTTCTTAAACCAAAATAAAAAACAAGACACGTTCACGTTCCTTGAATTTTTTCGTAAAATTCCAAAACTAGAAACTTTAAGCTTTAAAATGCTTGCTTTTAAATTTTAGTACATACGACCATTTTTAAGCCAAATACAGCCACTTAGAAACGTCAAAAAATTTGTTTATTAATTTTTTTGTATCCTTTAATTTTTTTCACTAGTGTATTTTAAACTTGTTTACCTAATATCGGTCTTTATTATAAATAAAATACAGTGTACAATTTAAATGAATGTTGTTTAACCAATATTTGTTCATTTTATATTAGGCCTTATTTGTTATGTAAAACGTGTTACTATTTATACATAACAAACAATAAACACCACTTTGAAAACCACACTTCAAATTAAAGCATGTACAGGGTGGGCCAAATTCGACGCTTTTATAAAAAATCATGCGTAAGTTTTATACAAAAACTCACCTTTACTTGCAAGGCTTAAATTTTAAGCCAAGTTTATTGGTGAAAACCCTAATTCGCGCGTTTTCTTCAATCCATCATAACTTTTTATTTTTGATTTTCTTTTAATCTGTAACTTTTTTACAGCAACTTTTTATTCGGATTGCATTCCAGAAATGCTCTTTATTTTTTCTGTGGTAACCCATTTTTGACTAATTTATTTATTTATTTTTGTAAATTTTAAATAAAACACTCTGTATATAATTTCAGTAATAAAATGCTTTAATTTTTTTGTGTATTATACCTTATATTTTTTTTTACTGATACTAGAAAGTAGGCCATAAAAAGAGTAGGTATTCATGTCTTACTTAAACAATCTCAATATAGCTTTTTTAATTTAAATAACTTTTATGACAGAAAAGCATTAATAATATTAGTTTAATAACTTAAATAAGGGTAAAGAATATTCTTTTAATAGTAGATTTATTTATTCTATTGATGTTGTGTTCCAAAAACTTTTTAATTAGGTTTTTAAATACGTTGTAATTTAATGTAACAAACGACAAATATTTTTACATATGCAGGAAAATTAAAGATGACCATGAAAAATAATTGCAAGCTTTCTGCTACTAGGCTTAAATTTAGTTTGCATTCTTTACATGGTCATCTTTAATTTACCTGCATACGTAAAAATATTAGTCGTATATATCATTTAATTACAAGGTATTAATTAAACCCAAATAAAAAGTTTTTGGGACAAAACATAAAGAAAAATGAATTATTTGCTCACAAAAAGAATTATCCATAACCGTTACTTAAGTAATTAAATTATTTAAAATGACGTGCTACGTAACCCCTTTATATTTGCAAAAAATTGTTAGTTTTTCCTTGGAAAAAATATTTCGGTTTTTTGCAGTTTAACCTCTAGTTTTAACTTCAGATTCATGTTGAGCGGGTAAACATACGTGAGAAAATCTTTGTCCGTACACCCAGCACAAACATTTTTTTTTTTTATGACGCTGTGATATTAGTACACACTGGCCCTAAAAATAGCTTTATATTAGCTTTTTGCTATTGAAATACGTTTTTTGATTTTAGGATGATCTGGTCTAGTTCTTAACAATTTTAATTTTATTATTAATATTTAAAAAAAATCATAAAAATAAAAATAAACGTAAATACTTTTAAAGGTACACAATATAAAACAAAGAATTAAAGTTATCGTTTTTGTCTTAAAGTCAACTAATATATAAGATTTAGGAAGACAGACATACTAATTGTAAAACAGAGTTTGCATTTCTTTTAAACGTAATTAATACCTAATAAACTTTTACTTCAGTTAAGTTAGTCTAAAAGAAAAATTTATAGCATGTCTAAGATAACCGAGAAGAAATTGTTTGGCTTCTTATAAGTTTTTCTTTAAAGAGTTTTAAATTAACAAAAACATTTTTCGCATCGCAGCTAACAGCGTTTAAAGTTTGAAATTTTAAAGTAGTTTATGGAAACGAATATCTTTAATCAGTGCTACTTTTAAAGTAAATATGGGCTATACTTTAGTTTGCCTTAACTCTTCATTTCCGTAAAGCGAGTTTTTTTTTGTTAAATTGTTGATATACTACGTCTTTTAATTTATTTAAAAGTATTTTTTAAAAACAAGATAAATACATTTTTTTATCCCAAAATTACTTTTATTTAATTACACAGGTTAATATTTAATCCAAAAATGAAAACAGAACCTGACAAGGGTACTTATAGGTTTTTTAAGTCGCCGATTTCAATTTCGTTTAGCTCTATCACGTCAGGTTCAAGTTCATTTAAAGGTTAAATTGACAAGAATGGTCCGAAAAATCTGAAACAATTTATACATGTTTTTTGTATGGCTGAGTTAAAAACCGCAGTTCACCGTTCAAGGACATCTTAATGTATCGAGGTTATTTAAAGGTCAAAACGACAAAAATGTTCGGAAACATCTGAAAATTCCATACATACTAATTTGAATTACTAAACTTATATCTACTTTTTATTTTTACCATTTAATACGATATGAAGGTCAAATCCGGCCAAGGTCAGAAATTTAGTGGTTAGCTTAACAAGACGGACAAAGTGCAAAATGTATCGACGCTAGTAGCCAGTAAGGACTAAGATGCCGGAACACACTTTCCCATGTCCTGCGCAACCGTAGACATGCGGACCCCACTCAGTTGGTAGCTTCGTTAGTCCCCCAGGGTGGGGACGGGGACTTAAGTTGACGCGCATAGAACCGTGGTTCAAAACCCACGTTAAGATGTAGGTCCCGTCTGGCTGACATCACCCAGATGTAAAAAGACAGAGCGCACAATAGGCCGAGCAGCTTCAGTGCATGGGTTATCCCGGGCCTATTCTAAGGTCTAATGTAGGAACAAGAACCTGTCTTCAAGTCCATAGAAGATCACAAAAGGCACTTAAAATGGACTAGGTCCAATCAGAACATTTGATCGGCATCACTCAGAGAGAACAATTCTGTGGTAACCTCTAAAGTTAGCTAACCCAAAAAGACAAAATTTTTCGGTTTGCAGATTTTAAGACATAATCTTTGGCTTTATTCTAACCAGATTTTTTAAATTAAACATAAAATAGTTTTTAATAGCTCAGCAACTATGCCGCTTACTGTATAATTAAAACGTTGCGGAGTAATTTAAAATTTATTTAATAGAAGTTTAGGAAATATTTTTACTTAACCTACAAACAGTGGCACACCTAGCCGGCCATTTTTAGGGCAGCTTAGGACTCAGCTTACAATGTATGTGTACCGAAAAATACTAATACGTTTTAGATGCGCTTTGATTATGGGGCGGCTAATCGCCATCTTGGGGTAGCTTAGTCTCAAGCTCCCCCTTATATTGCGACCCAGCACACAACGTCGGTAAATTTTTAATCAAAACAATTACTTTGATTAATTTAATAAAATGTATAATTTTATTAAAACACTTTTAAAGCAAATTACAAAAGTTTGTACTAGTTTCTTGATAGTTAAAGTTAGTAACTTTTAAGTAGATATTGCCACAGTATGTATAGAAATGTTGGTAACTTAAGATATGTAGTTATGTAATTTAAAAAAATTAAAAACTTCTTAGGTGTAATTAAAAAAAAATACCATACAACCAAATAAAAAACATATTTAAAAAAAAGACATAAACTCTTAAACAGTTTTTTTAAATTAAACCTTAATTAAACTAAAGCAATTTTGTAAAATTTACCTAGATTAAGATTTTTATTTAATCGACAACAGCTTGGTTGCAAGAATATTTAACAAGACCCCGGATTGTTATAAATATATTTTAAACAAAAAAAAAGGTTTTTTAACCTATACGCATAAAATTTGGAAGGACAAACAATGACAAGAAAAAAAAATTAAAACAGTTTTTGTTATAAAATTTTTCAATTATTTTAAATAGTATAGAGTACGAGTTCTAAGGTAAACAAGAAAGTTACGAAATTTTCGTGTCAAAAATAATTTCATATATTAATATAAAGCTTTAAATTTAACTTTTATCGCGTAAAAATAATCCACATAAAACCACGTATAATGGCAGAGTAGTAATAAACATACCAAACATTACATTAAAATTTTCTTGCAATAGCAATTAAAAATAGGTCTAAAATATTTGACAACTTTTTGGGTTACATATTTTTTTTTAGTTAGGTCCAGGTAAGGTATGCCAATGATCGTGTTATTGTTTTTGTATCCATCTAGTAATGCCTGTTTCCACAGATTTTTAATAGGGAAAAGAATAGTTAGAAATGCCTAATTTTAGAAAAACCCTAAAACTAAAGATTGGTCAAAATATGGAATACCTAGCTAAGTGGTAAATATCACTGCCCCATTGCAGAATTTAAGCAATTTTTGATTTTCAAGAGATATTTGTTGTATTCTGTTTTACCTTGATTTTTTCCTGAACTTGCAGTTTAGTAAATTTTTCTTTTTTTTTTCTTATGGGATTATTAAAAAGCATTATTTAACTGATTCACTAAAAATTAACATTAACATATGAATATCTTATGTCAGAAAACCCCTAAATACCAAGTTTCATTA
Organism: Listronotus bonariensis; assembly: GCA_014170235.1. Lineage (NCBI taxonomy): Eukaryota > Metazoa > Arthropoda > Insecta > Coleoptera > Curculionidae > Listronotus > Listronotus bonariensis. The sequence continues at coordinate 619,207 of JACEGR010000003.1, forward strand.
CAATATTCAAAATGTAATAAATGTTGTCAAAATATTTTTAAAATATATTTGAACCTTGACACCCTGAATTTAATGTAAAATCAATTTTTGTTCTGAGGTAAGTTTTATTAAATCGCAATATATTAACCTCACAATTCACCAGTTAAATTTTGGCCCATTACTTAAGGATCATACTGTATATTTCACTTTGCAAACATTTCCTGGTATACCATACATCTCGTTTACGGCAATAATTTACAGACACTTTTTGGATAATTATTTTAAAACAATAACTTTTCTTCACCTTTTAATTTTGTACAGCTAAAAGGTTTTGGGATAAAGGTAGGTATAGTAATTAAAAGAAAACAATGCTTTGGCGTTAAAAATAAAAATAATTATTAACTTACAAGAAGAACAAGTCCTTGTTCTGAATTTTTAATAGAAATACACCCTTTGCTATGAACAATTTAAAAATTATTTTATTTTCTTAAGTAAGAACTTGCACTGTCGTGACATAATTACAATACCGTCGCTACAAAAGTTTTAATTATAAAAAGTTTTCTTTTATTTAAGAACACTTTTAAGTTTACCTTTTCTTTGATGCTTCTTTTAATTATTAGTTTATTTTTATGAGTAAATACGAACCTGTCTCTAAATGATAAGTACTAACTTAAAAATAGCATAAATATTTAATTATTTATTTTTGCTCTACAGTGTGTCTAAGTAGAGTATACTGCACCTATGTAAAAACCTAAACTTTTACCATTATTGCAGTAAAAGATTTTTTGTTAATCGACAAAATTGCATATTTAAAAGTAGTTTTGAACTCTAAACATCCTTTCTATACAGCGTGTCTACCTAAGTTCGCACAATATGGAAAACTTATTTTTTAGTTCAAGAAATAATTTTTGTTTAAAAAAATTAATGCAATTTTGATGCATAGCAAAACCGCCAATATTTGATAAAGTGTCTTTTATGTAAAATTCGTTTTTGTCTAATTTATAACAAAAAAGAGGTCAAAAACTTTTATTATTACAATTTAAACAAAAAAAAATGACCAGTAGTTATAATTTTTAATAAAAATCAAATTATAATTTTACATACAAGACACCATATCAGATTTTAGCGATTTTGCCATGCATTAAAATGGCTTTTATTTTTTAAACTTAAACCGTTCTTCGTACATAAAAATAAAAAAGACCGAATTAACTGTAAAGTAAATGAATATTTTAAAAATAATATTGATTAAAAAAAAAAGCAGTAACGTACTTTTTTTTTTTTAATGTACAAGCAGGAAAGACAAAAGTACTACAATATTTTGCATGCAATTTTTAAACATTGTACCAAAAATCGTAAGAATTACAGTTACGAAACCCGCCCAATTCGATACCCAAAACATGTCAATGGGCCCTCTGGTTTCGTGACTGTAGTACTACGATTTTGACACAATGTTTAAAAATTGCATGTTAACATTGATGGTAAGCTTGCCCGACAAAAATAGTGACGAGTTTACCCGGTCCGACACCCAAAACATTTGACATTGACAGGCTGGGTTAAAGCGCCGCTTTCATATATAACGATATAAATATTCTTTGTGAACTCGTCAAGAGGAACCCCCTAAAAGGTTTTAAAAGTGTTATAATCATGAAGTGAATTTCGTTACTGACCCAGGGACTATTTATTCTGTGACCGACCGGCAGGCTGCCAACAAGTCAATGGGTTTACGCGTACGGTACCCGTATGCAAATTGCGTGATCAAGCTTTGGCCCACTAATAATACAAAAATTTTATAGGTCTATATTAGGGGATTGTCACACATTTTTCCGGTTACTGTATATTTCTATTAAAATTTAAAAAATAGGTTTTGATAAAAAAATATAATTATATAATAATTTAAATTTTCTTATATTTAAAACTAAAATAAGACATAATGCTAAAATAGACCTATTTTTGCGAGAAGTTTTGGTTACACAAATACAACCTTTGGAAAAACGTTAAAAAATGTGTTTTTGAAGACAAATAAAATAACTTTAAACTTAAAACGCATACTTCTTAACACAAAATTATTCTCTAGCTCTGATAGATAAGTTTTATGCAAATAAAAATACATGGTTAAGCTCTTTTTTAAATTGTAGGATGGTTCGGTCTGGTTTTCAATGCGTCAGTTTATATTATAGACCAGTGCTTAAACTAATAGCATGTACTTTTAATAAAAGTCGAGTTTACCGGAAACGTAAACTTTTGTTTAAAGTTTCGAGACAGAAAATTGAACTTGAAAGTTAAGTAGTTAGAAAAATATTTTGCAGCCGAAATTAGGAAACAACAACACAAGTTTTAATATTAGCTTTCCAAAGGTTTAGGTAATTGCATTTATGAAGTTAAAATTTAAAGCTAAAACAGACCAAACTGCACTAGCATTGTGGAAAACTGGGTCGAAAGTTCCTAAATATTTTATTAACAGTTACTATTCTGTTTCTGTTCTTCTTCAGGCATTAAAGAAGTAATAAAAAACTACAAAAAGAATTGTTGTTTTTTAATTACCATTACTTTGAAAACATAATACAGAAATTATGTGTCGGACAAAAAAGTGTTATAAGCATTAACAGAAAGAAAAGCTAAATATAATTTATTAATAACGCAAAACTTAAGATGAAATAAAAAAATGTAAACAAAAGGATAAAAATATATTAACTATTTTTGTTTTGCATATTATTAAATTTTGTTTGATTTTTTGTTTATCATTATATAGTCTATTATTTAAAGTATTTCTTTTAAAGGTTTAGGTAATTGCATTTATGAAGTTAAAATTTAAAGCAAAAACAGACCAAACTGCACAGGCATTGTGGAAAACTGGGTCGAAAGTTCTTTAATATTTTATGAGCAGTTATTCCGTTTCTGTTCTTCTTCAGGCGTTTAAAGAAGTAATAAAAGACTACACCAAGAATTGTTGTTTTCTAATTACCTTTACTTTGAAAACATAATACAGAAATTTATGTGTCAGAAAAACAGTTTTATAGCTAAGCATTAAAAGAAAGAAAAGCTTAACATAATTAAGCAATAACGAAAAACATATACTTAAACAAGAAGCTGTCAACAGAACGCCAAAAAATATATTGTTATAATATTTGTTTGGAGTAGTATAAAATTTTGTTTAAAATATATTTTTTTATGACAGTGTATCATATCAGTATCTCTTGTCCTTTTTTTTCTAGTTGTAAAAAATAACTTTAAAATAATAAAAACGTTAGAAAATGAAATTGATGCGCAATTACTATATTTTAGTGTGTTATTGACAGATAAAAAATTAAATATGGTTGCTGTGTGCAATTTTAGAAAAAATAAATGGAAAAGCGAGTCTTCAAACACATGACTTTACAGCTCCTGACAAGTACATTATAAGCTCTTCTAAAGTTTTGGCAGATTAATATACCAGAGGATACCTTGTAATCGGTTAAGTACCTCCACCAAATATGAGCCACGTATACAGGGCCGATCATAAAAAACAAAAATATATCCATTATAAATTGTTGAGCGCGTCCAAAGCCGGTCTATATAGGGTCACATCTCCCATTTTTCGGCCATGTTGTTCAGTGCCGGAGATATACAGTTTATTGTATTAGTAGAACAACCTTTTACACAACAATTTTAATTAATAATGATTATCTAAAAGATTATATACAGGATACATGAAAAACTGGCAGATAAAGATATTGACTTCATATTCAAAAGGTATGTCAATATCACTCCAAAATATAGAAATAACGTATTTATTTTATTTACCATAGTTTAAATTTATTGATAAAAAAAAGTTTGAGAAAAAACTAAAGAAATCCACACTACGTATGTATTTCGTAAATATGATTATCTTTAGCTTCGCCACTGTTTGTACTATAAAATAAAAATATCTGGGAAATTTACCATATTATGTAGTTTCTTTAATCATAAAGAACACAAGAGACAAGAACTTTCTTATCGCAACTTTTTTAAATTATAACCATGACGTGCCTTGTCTAAAGTTCTTAGTCTTATTTTTTTACTAGACATAAGCTTTTAAGGGTATCTTCATACTGTCACAATAGATTTAAATTGGTACAAGCGCATTTATCTTTTTATGTACATATTGTCGGTATAAAAGTAAAACTAACCAAGTAACAATTTTATGTTTTGGAGATATCAGCAATTTTATAAAAAACTTGTTTTGAGAAAAAAAACCTTTACTATCACGTATTATATTGCAATTAGGACTAATAGATTCTATAAACAGTTGCTTTTAATTTTTACAAAAACTATCAAAAAACGTCAGAAATAAGAGTTTTTGTACTTAGTGAATTTTACCTCTTTTGTTACCTAGTAATTATACCATATAGTGCATAAATATACTAATTTAACTGCACATAAAAACACCAGAAAATATTGTTAGCTCGCTAAACCTAAAAATAAATTTTTGGTTTGACTGAATACTCCACCGATTAATATCCTGTCTCTAATAAATAAGGGTATATAAATGTTTTCACTAAAACTTTTAAACATATTTTAGCTAAAAACTTTGAGTTGACAAGCAAACGACAACAAAATACAAAGAGATTAACACAGACCAAATCTATGTTTTGCTGCATTTATAATTAGCTCTTTTGTCCCTAATATAACGTTTAATATAGGTAATGTATATTCAGTAAATTATATTTTGTATCACATTTCTGCCATTTGCAGGCAAGTTATTTATTAAATGTCTAATTCAGAACAGTTGTGTATATTGAAAGTCATTTAATTTGGTTTATAAGGTTTCATATAATAATACTAAGAACATACTCATATAGGACAAATAAAAATAGTTACCTACTGTGGCAATAGTGTACAAAATAAAATATCCAATTTTTGACAAAAAACTTCTGCTTTTTATGCTATTTATCGACACACTCTTTACTGTATCGTGACCATAGTAAATAATACAAAAAGCAAAAGTCCTTCTATACGAGGTGTCCCACAAAGAACTGCTGCGATAGTTTAATCGAAAAGTGGGCTTGGAAAATTTTGAAAATTTGGTAACAATATAAAGACAGTGTTAGATATGCGACTAAAATATTTGGCAGTTTTAGCACTTCCGGTTAAATCAGAAGTTAATGTCAACTTTCCTATTTTAAATTAAAAAACTCGTTTTACCTAAGTTTAACCGGTTTTGACTTATTTAAAAGTCTATGTAAAAAATGGCCTTTTCAAGCCATTACGTAACCATCGATAGTTCTAAAAAACCTTTATTAGGAACTTTGATGGGGTTCCTCGTAAAGAAAGATTTGTTTTACTAGATTTATTGGTATTTGAAAAAAATAATAAATATAGGGTGGTCAAAAATTATTGTTAAAAATTATATCGACAAAAACCTTAAAGTAATTTTTTTAATTTTAAAATAATATTCGGAAATGTTAGTTTTTATTAAAATTAAATGTTATGATATTTTAAAATTTATTAGGTTTTAGTTTCAAGTTATCCTAGTAAATATGAATTTGACAATAATATGCTTTTAATATTACAAATTTTACTCTAAAACTAGAATGTGAGGGCTTTTCATATTTGACGTCAAATACATAATACCAATATACCGTTTTAAAGCAACCGATAATAATTAAAGTTATTAATGGGTTTAAATATTTAACCACAATAAAAAGATATCTAGGATTGCTGACATTTTAGAGAATTGCAAATATTTCCCTCTAAGTAATACCTCAATTTATTACTAGAACGACCGACAGTAGCCAGCAACAATGTTGTAAATTGATATATGTCAAGTATTGCCTTACCCGTATTTTACCAGCAAAGTACCCAGTTGGGCTATTTTAGTAATTAGAAACTAAATTTTTGATCGTTAATACTGTTTTACAATCTTTCGTTGTATACAATACATAAAATAAGTTAATTTGTTGTAGTAGATTGCCTTATTTAAATATTATTAAATTATTACTGTTTTGTATTAATGTTTTTAAAAACATAACACCCTTTAATGTCAAATATATTTATGTACACATAAACATGTATGTCTATGTATACGGGCTGAGTATTTTTCGATGTTTAATACAAGGATCTCAAAAATATGTTGAAAAACTATACACATTTTTTCAACATTATAAAAACACAACTGGCCATAATATGATTTTTATGTGTTTTTTTGCGAAATTACGCAGTATGAAAAGATGTTGCAAAAAAGGCTTAGGAAACTTACACCTAAAAGTTAAAAAAAATAGTAAGTCATTTAATAAAATGATTCACTATATACACTTTAGTTCTTCGAGCTCAGCCTAAATTACTTTTTACATGACTAACTAAAAATCTATGAAATAACTATTTTAAGATTAAATAATAATTGTTTTTATTCTCTAAACCAATGCCCAAATAAATATATATATAAATCGGTAAAGATAATAAAAAAAATTACATGTGTTACATAAAATTAGGATAAGAGAGAGTTGCGGGTAAGTTAAAGGATTATTTGTAATAAAGAAAAGAATACCGTAAGGGTTAATAATTTATTATTAGTAAATTGGTTTTTTTAAGTTACATAAAATCAATTTTAAATCTATTTTAAAATGGGTTTTTTTTAATACTTTTATGTGACCGACAAAGGCCAAATAAAGGCTGGAATACCTTACCTGAAAACATTATTGGTTATTTAGGTATGAAAAATAGTTATTGTTAGAAACTTACTGTTTTTCATTAAGAATATATAACCTGCCTTAGAAAAATTTTGCAAATTGACACACTTTTTTTAACTTTGTAGAATCACAACTGGACATGATATGATTCACCTCGTTTTTTGCCAAATTTCACAGTATGAAAAAATGTTGGCTAAAAATGGTAAAAAAGCTTTAAAAACTTACACCAAATAAGTTAAAAAATATAATTAATAATTTAAATAAATTCTGGTTAGTTCTGGTTATAAACATATTTTTTTAAAATACTGTTGTTATTATACAAATATTACAACCCTTAGTGCGTTTCTTAAAAATGTATAATGTATCTATTTTTAAAAAAAATATTTTTTAAAGAAATTTAATAAAAAGGTATTACTTATATTTAAATTGTTAAAAAGGATAATAAAAATTGTTGTAGCTTATTTAAATAAAAATTTAACTGAGATTGGAAAATTGTTGTTATTTATATGTAATTTAAACTTTAAACTAATGTTTTTACGCATTAGGGCTGTTAAAATAATTATAAATAGCCCTTTTGTCGCATTTACTAAAACTGGCCATTTCTTTTCATGGTTTTAACTTTGCTTTAGGTCAAACACGAAACATTTAATTGATTCAAATACAGTTTGCATCTGACATTAAAAAACTAAAATATACCTTAAAGTATTCTATTTCAAATGTGTAAATGTAGGTAGTACTAAAAATAAAAGGGTGTTACGATATGTTGTCAAAAAAAATTATTCCCAGATTTTACTCTATGTTTAGTGGCGCCTCAAAAGAACAAAAAAGAAAATCCACTTCATTACATATTTTCAGAGATATAATTTTGATGAGTAGCTAATAGGCTGTCCTAATAAGTTGACTCCAAAATTAAGGTAATAATAAGATATACGTAAACAAATTGTAGGCCACAATGTAAAAGAAAAACAAAAATACCAATCACGTTGCCGTCACAAGACTTAGTAAGTTTAGTAAAAAAGAGTTTTACTCAGCTCTACACCGAATCCCCAAGAATTTTGAATCTTTATACAGAGTGAGTTTTTTGATGTTTAGTGAAGGGATCTCAGAAACCGCTTTAGCTACAGACATGGTTAAATGGGGAAAGAATTGCAGTTTTTAGAGCTCAGTTTAAATCCTTTTTGTTTTCTTCAAAAAAATCATAGCTTACTAGATGTTCTGAAAAACCCGTTTTTCCAAAAAATTTTTGCTTCTGTAGCTCAGTTAATATTAAAAATAGAAAAAAAGTTTAAATAGGAAACTTGTAGATAATTATGTTCCTAATAAAAAGGTAAAATCCAATATTTAATATAGAGTCAAATTTTATATTTTTTAGTTTTAGACCATGCAACCAGTTTTCCCATAATGCTGATTTAATATTTAAAAATTTTTGGTCAATTTGTCCTCTTGTAGGACCTATCATGGGACACACTGTATAAATTGCACGTCTAAGTAAATATTGACCAATTTTATTTTACAAAGTGCAATGTTTTGATTATTTTCTACTTCATCATAGAATTATTTAACGAAACTGCAAATATTCCTCAGTATAACATGGCCATTTTGGGTGGGGCAAAATTAATTTTATTTTATGTAATATTAAATTTTTCTTTAGTTTCCTATTTAAGATTTTAAAGTTGCTGTTATTATATGATATTGACAAAAAGAAAAAATAACAAACTACACGTTCTTACATTCTTGTTCTATAGTACACGCCCAAAGCAACTTGCTTGAGATGTCAGGTTTGTTTATATTTACTTTATAAAGTGCACGAACACGAAATGCTGTAGATATATTTAATAATAAGATAGGGTATACGCTAATACATTGAATATTATGTGCATAATTATATTGTATACGATTTTGGAAAAACTTACTTAATGTTTTTAAACCTTTATGCCAAATATTGTTGAACATTTTTTAAATACAATATTAAGGGTCAATAATTGTACAGGTGTTGTATAAACTTTATTTAAAAAACAAAGAAAAAAACACAGTGTATTCCATGGGCTATTAAACTTTTTTGTATTGAAACCATTATATTCATTTTAAAACACAAGATTTTCCATCTTACAACAATTTGCAAGGAATACTTATAAGTCTTATAAGTTTTGGTAAGTAACTATAAGATGGTTTAAAACACGTGCGACAAAAAAGTTTATTTAACAATAATATTCTCCATATGTGCTTTCTATTTTTTACTATGTATTTTAAAACTTTTAATGTCATTTTGTGTATATTTGCTGTTCTATATGGAGAAAAATAAAATAAATATGGAAAAACGCAAAGTTTATTTCCGAACTAATATATTTTTGTCGCAGTTTTGCAAGTTTTCCAATACGTCCAATTTAAACTGAAAACTGCAGTAAAAGATATATTCTGTAAAAGAAAATAAGCTTAATTGGCATCTTTTACTTTTCATTTCGCGCAAAATAAAATGCATATTGTAATTTGCATTACTAAAATCTAGAGTTCCGCTTTTATGTAAAGTAAATTAATTGTGTGTGCGTATGCTTTTTACCAATGTATGCAGGGTGGTCTCCAAGTAATGGGCCAAAATTTAGCTGGAGAATTGGAAAATTCAAATATTGAGATTTAGGTACACTAACCCAAAAGCAAAAGTTGATAATAACTGAGACACGGGATGTTAAAAACAATTTTTTAAAATTATTTTATTAATGTATGATACGTTTTTAATATTATATTAAAACTTGGTATCTAGGGGTTTTCTGACATGCCCCATTTATACCTGATGTAATTTTTTTGGTGTTAATCAAAAAATTCTACCGACATTTCTTTAATTTTCTCTTAAACGTTGAAACTTTTTTGTGCTTTCCTGTACGTACATTCGAGTAAAATATTAAAATCTACGATGCTTTCTACACACAAAAGAAAAACTTTGTAAAAATCGCTCCGAGCAACCGTTTTCTAGATATCCGCGTACAAGTTATTTTGTGCAACCCAAAAATGCCTTAAAAATAGCGTTTTAGCCATAACTACAGCTGCCTTATTAAAAGCTAATAAATTTATTGTATACTTTTTGGTTGCATTAAACCACTTCAATGTAAATATATTTAACACGGTGGCTTAGAGACATTCTTACCAAGTACCCATTTTTTTTGTGTAGAAAACATATAATATATATTATATATAAATAGAATATGTTAGAAAACCCTAGATACTGATTTTTATTACAATATACAAAAAATATTATCACTTGATAAGGCGCGTAAAGAGTTTTAAAGTAATTGGTAGCATGATGTATTTAATACACCAATAAAAAGTATTTTGTATCTTAAAGCTACTTTTTACAAATATGTACTATAAATACGTGTTAACCACTAAATTTATTTTACATTTTTTTAAATTTAAATTCTTATTTTCAAAAGCAAAACATTACATAAATATACAAAATAATTTGGTGCATCGAGTTTAGTTTTAATATCAACATTATTAAAATATTTTTGAACTTTGTCAACCTGTATTTCAGTTATTATCAACTTTTGTACTGAGGTACGTTTAGGTAAATCACAATATTTTAGCTTTACAATTCGTCAGGTAAACTTTGGCCCCTTACTTAGGGACCACCCTGTAAATGATATAAAGTGTAAAATTCCATTAAAAAGTAGGCAGGCCTGTAGAATCTTAACCTTACAATATAACTTTAAAAATAAAGGCCTAAAAATTGTTTTTAAAACCTCTAATATAAAAGTTAATCCTAAAATATTCACGTAAAAGTAATTGCCATTTTCTTTGTAGCATAAAATCTTAGGTATAAAATTTACAATCCACTTATAATGCAAAAATTTTAAATGGGTATTTGTAGGAAAATAACCTTAAGGGAGCTTTGATACAATGTGGATCTATTAAATCTCTGGAATGCATATTTATAAAAGGAAAATAGGTTTAGCGTCAAACATGAAAGCCAAAGTTTCACTAAAATATTCATTTATGCAATAACAAATTTTGCGTTATAATTAGTATATTAGCCAATATATAAAATATTTTTTTAACCATAATATGTGTCTACCGGGTGACACAGGATGTTGTTACCCCCCAATATTTTTTTTGTAGTTTTTAGGCGGGACTAATAAAAATTTGACAGTGCTGTTATAGCGTAAACTACCATTTTTTACCATTATGAAGACTCTAAAATCATTTTCGGTTAAACCGAAAATACCATATAAATATGAACTGAAAGCATTATACCGTATTTAATTATTATTTTTATTTCTTTTTTAATTTTTTTTTCAAGCAATGGTTTAACGTTTTGTTATTTAAAAAATATATAATATAATTTTTTATAATGTTGGTCATTGATAATATTATTGCCTAAACAAAAAAATAAATTCAAAATAAGAACCTTGGGAGTTCGATAAAATTCAGACAGTGGGTTACCCTTACTTACTGTATTATTAATACAGAAAACCTTTATATAGGGAAATATGGAAGCCATCTGTGAAATATCTGAAACAAAAACTGTATTGGATTTAATATAAACAGATTTTTTTATATTTTCGACTTGAATGTGCTATTGATCGAAAAGAAATATGTGGTAAATTTGTATGTATTTCAGGTTTTTAAACTCAGTGTCAAACAAAAAAAAAGCCTCTTTTGAATCTGCGGTTTTTATTTATAGTCGGCGAAAACCTGAAAGAGATAAATGTCACTCGGTTTTTCCATTTACCAGTGAAAAGCAAGTTTTATAAAATATATATGTATAAATATATAGTGCGCATCTTCTTATTTAATACGATTTTATATACCGTGCTTTGTATTATATAAGATTAGGTTAGAAATACGTACAAATTTAAAAATTACTAATTTATTTTTTTAATTTAAAATCAATACGGGTAAAATTAAAAACTGTATTATGGATAATTAAAAATTTTGAGCAACTATAATATAAAGATGTTTTATATTGTTACTTGTTTATCAAATACCATTTCTACCTATTACCCGGTTTTTAAAAATCCCTAATAATTTATACGTTTAGCTAAAATAAAACGTAAATAGGTAAAGTAACAACTTTGAACAAAGCACGAATAATAATTAAATTTAAATTCCAATCGCATGATTTTTATTTTTATAAACAACTCTAGGTTATACAGGGTAAGTTTTTTCGGTACAGGGATTTCTAAAACCGCTACAGTTACAGAGGTGGTTAAATGGGAAAAAAATAAAAGCTTAGTTTAAAATGACTTTTGTCCAAAAATCATAACTTACATGATATTTAAAAAGAAAACGTTTTTCTACAAATTTCTTTTTCTTTATAGCTCAGTTATTATTTAAAACAGAAAAAAACGTATAAATAGAAAACTTGTAGATAATTATTTTCCTAATAGAAAGGTAAAATCCAATAAATATTTTAGTACCCCGTTTTTGAGCTACGACATTAACTTGCATTTTTTAAATGAAACCCATAGTTGGCTATGACATTTTTAAAAAGACCTTCTTATAAGCTTTTTAACAATGTTTACCAAGATACACTTTAAATAAAAATATAACGTAGTTTTAAACATAATTTTTATTAAATTTGTTTTTATGTCATTTAGCCCTAAATAATTAAACTAGTTTTAATGACAATAAATTTTCGTTTGAAAATAAAAAGAAAAACTACTACTTGTTTTACATCGTTAAAAGGCCAATAAAAAGGCCTTTTTAAAAATGTTCCAATCGAATATGCCTATGGTTTCCATTTAAGAAAATGCAAGTTTATGTCGTAGCTCAAAAACGTACTACATTAAATATCGGGTTTTACCTTTCTATTAAAAATATAATTATTTTTAGGTTTTCTATTATCACTTTATTTTCTATTTTTTAAATAATAACTGATCTACAGAAAAACAAAATGTGGAAAAACGTTTTTTAAAAATTTCTAGTGCGCCACAATTTTTTTTGTACAAAACAAAAATGATTTAAACTAAGCTCTAAAAATTACAATAGGCATGATAATAGGCATTCAAAAATGAATATTATTTTTATTTACCATATTGGGTAACATTAATGGATTGTAAAAAATTGGTTTATTTTAATAATATAATAAAAATTGATATTTAATTTTAATAGGATAAATCTATACAATTAAAAGCCCGCCATAAATCTGAAAACACCAGTCGGAGCGAATAAAGTAACGAATATATTAAATGCGTTTAAAGTCACAAATTTAAGATTAATTTAATGGTTTGTAATATTGAGAGACCGAACACGACTTATTTACTTTACAGTTCCTTGTTTAAAATAAAATTGTGTCTATATAAAATAAAAATTTAAAACACTTGTGCATGACAACAACAAAAATATCGTTTAGGAAAGTATCAAACACAAACGAAATAGAGTTAGGTTAAAAAAATAAAATTGGTACCTTTGTAGATGTGCTATGCGCCTACAATTTTCCGGGGTGATTTTTTTAACTTGATGTTATATTGTATACAGGTAAAAATAGTCGGACGTGGTTTAAAAATAAACAATTTTGTATACGTGACAAGACACTACGAACAACCAAAAAATGAACATACATTTTCTTTTCTTTTCTTCTTAGAGAAGTCCTTAAGGCATACACCTACTAGAGGCAGGCTTGCCACGTTGCTATGCTAACTAACAGCTTGCGCCATGCTAAAATGTACGTTTTAGCGGGCATTTAAAACTTTAAATTTAAATCGTTGTTATTTCTACCAAACCTTTATTTTTGCAAATATAATTTTTTTCCTGTAAAATATCATAGGACAGTTTTTCAAAAACTGTCATCATGCCTATTCTTTCCCTCATTTAACCGTCTCTGTAGCTGCAGCGGTTTCTGAGATCCCTGTTACTAAACATCGAAAAAAACTTATCCTGTATAGACCATAAGTTGTATCATACCACTCTTATCATTTAGTGTGATGGGTGGTTTAGCATTATTCTAATAAATGATCTTTAAAAAAAAAAACTTTTTTCGACATATTTTTCATGTAATAAGTACTAAATTTAAAAAATAAAATACTTCTTTAAAATATGGTAAATAGCCACTTGCAAAAAAAAAAGTTATGACTATAAATAGGATTTTGCAAACTTTAAGCATAAACCTTAAATTATAGAAAACGAGTAAATTCATGCATATTTGTGTCAAATATCGTCCAAATTAAATTTTTCTATCTTTATATAAAAATAAAATCGTGTTGAGGTTAAAGAAATATTAAACATCTGTAAATAAGATGATTAACTTAAACGCCGCTTTAGCAGTTTTAAAACGTTTTGAGATTGGAGCAAAATTTTGTTTAACTTTATTTAAAAGCCCATTTAGCTGCCAAAACGAAGGCAATAAAATTATTAATTAGAATATTTTACGGTGGAAAAGTAAGCAATACGTAGCCCTAATTAGAGGGCTGTTTTGTTGGACCGTTTTAAAATCTTAATACAACAAATTGCTTAACTTTTTAAAATTTTTATTTCAAAACTTAATAATAATTAGATAATTGGTTACTTAAGATAAAAGGTAACTAGTACCATAAACAATTGTTTAACTAACTTTAACGCTATAATTATGAAGGTTTTAATATTTTGTAAAACACATTTTGGTTATAAAACAAACAAAACGCTATTATATTAGATTTCTTAAAAAAAAACAAATGATAGAAAAGAACTAGTGCGATTTTTTATTAGATATTTAAAAACTTAATAATTATTACCTTAAAAACACAATTTCCGGTTTAACCGTAAGTGCCACAAAAATTGACTATCGGCAGTAAAGAACTTTAATATAACCTTACTGTAAAAATAAATAAAAGGAAATAGTCGATATTTTACAATCGATATCGATGACTTACCAAAATATTTAGCAACACGTTATTTAATAAATAATTAAGCTAAAATGCTAACTTAGCTAGGCAGTCATTTCTAAGATATCTGGATTTTAATAAATAACTTTCTGTCTGTCTTCATTTCTCAACTTTCAAAACCCCCTCTAGCCAAATATTGTGACAATGTACTTATTATAATCAAAATTAATAAAAGAAAAAAAACTAAAACCAGAATAAATTGTTAACACCTTTTTCCCGAAATTATTCACTTTTGGAAGGTAAGTTGGGTTAAATCGTCATATTTTAGCCTTAGGAATCTGTGAAACCTTTTTTTCTACACCTTTTAGAGACACCCTGTATATATATTTTTTATCTTGTTTACTTTTGTATGTAATGTGCCAAAAATATTTTGTTTTTCATTTTTGAGTTTTAAGGTTTTAGTTTTTGACTATAATTTTATTATCCAAAATAATATAAATGTCTAGGACACAAATAATTATTAGATAGGGTTTGATTAATTCAAAAATATTTTATTTTATATTAAAAATTATCTTTATTGCTGGGCGGCTTTGTCCACGTTAGGGAGGCGTTATATAACCTAAATTGCCCATTGGTAGGGTATTATAAACAATAGATTAGACCAATTAACGCCCTTTTAATAGAGATTTACACGGGACTGATACTTTACATAAATTAAATTTGCCTAAGAGGGAAGTAAGGTTTTCAAACTCTTTTTTGTTATTAAAAAAAAAGTCTAAATAAAAACATTTTAAGAATACTGTGTAAAAACTTGAGAATAATTAAAGCAAAATTAACGAAAATACGGAGGTTTAAGTAACCACCCTATCCATGTCTCTTATTTACGAAGCTAACTTTAGGGCGCTTTTTCCACAGCCCACGTTATTAAAGTCGGTAACCATCATAAGTTCAAAACTAAGGCATCAATTTCTTTAAAATTTTTACCACTATTTTTTTTAAATAATTTTCGAGGTAACGCTAAAGAGTTTTAATAGTTTTTTAATGTTTCCAATTTTAATGAAAACTAATGGGCTGATATTTTGCTTAAAAATTGCGTTTTGCCACTTTAAAGTGCCCCCAAAAAGTAAAAAATTAAATTTTAAGAAACCCTTCTAGCGTTACTGTAGAAAACGATTATCCGACAAACAAACCTAAATTTTTTGATTTTACATGTTACAGCGCCGATATATAATGGTCACTGCAATTCACCTTTTTTCGAGACGCTTCCGAATAATTGCAGTTATTGCCGCATATATTTTTTTTTATTTTACACAATATTTTTCTAATAATATATTTTAAAGTGTCATTAAGTTAAATTAATAATGCCGCACTTTTTAATTTTTTTTTCTTTATTTTACACAATATTTTTTTAATATTATATTTTAATGTGCCATTGACTTAAATTAATAAATGACCCTTTTGTTAAAAAAAATCATAAAAACGTACCCTTTTGAGCACGAATCAACCTATATCCCCCTTAAGTAGGCGCTCTAACTTAAAAAAGGGAAATTGTTGATTTTTTCCCTAATTTTTTATTTAAGCTAGTTTACACCCAGGATTTTTTCGCATAGCTTACCGACACTTTTATGACACAGGACTGAACCAACATTAAAGAACAAATAAGGTGCTTGCTATATTTTATACCTAAAGGTTAAAACAAGTTTTACTTTTAAACTAGTTTTACGGTCTATCGAGACGTGTATCGACCATATGTGTTTAATGGTTGCATGCAATGCATGCAATGGTATCATTAAGTGCCTTTTCTATTAAAAAGGGTTGTCTATAAACTTATAAAACATAAGTACAAAATTATGAAAATTAAAATTTAGGTTATTAAAAATGAATTGTTAATATCTTTTTCCTAAAATTTATTTCTAGTTATATGTACTTTTCAATGTTCAAAATAAAAGTAAATTTTAAAAAGAAGAAATAATAAGCATATGTAATAGAATAAAAGATTTTTTTTGAATAAAACAATGTCCATTGTCGATTTTTATAAAAAACTACAATACAAAAATATAGTGGTTTACGAAATAATAAGTTAAGAAAACCGAACACTTATTTTTAATTTATATAAAAAATTAATAATATTTTTCTTCTAATTAAATGTTGTATTTACCACTTAATTATCTTTCTATTTTTGGATTTTTCTTTAATTATTTTTCGAATCGGAAAACTGATTTATTTGACTGTTTATTTGTTTTTGTTCTTGCCTAAAATTAAATAAATTTAGTATAGGAGACTTTTGTTAATTAGGAATTTTAGTTCAATGAATAAAATAACTTATTTTATTGTGTTATAATAATTGTCAATAAACTTGTATATTAAAAATCTATTTTAATATACAGGGTGTAATTAAATTAATTGCTAAAAGTACAGGGTATAACTCCTAACCTTATTTAGAAAAGAAAGTTTATATAAAAATATGTCCTAAACCTGTTTACTTTTAAGATGAGTGTTAAAATTACAATTTTTTTTTTAAATTTTCTTACTATCCTTTACCCAATTTTGTTTTAATTTAGCAGTATTATAATTGACATAAGGAGCGTAATTTATCACTCACTTATATACATTAAATACGTCTAGTGGCATCTCGAGAGGCAACTGAAGGAATATTTCCAGCAAAAAAAAGGTACGCTACTGACTGTGTATATGTGTGTAAAATTTTTGGTATTTCTTTACATTAAGCAAAAAAAAATACTGCTTTTATGTCTCCTAATTTTTTTCGTACCCTGTTCAGTTTAATAAAAAAAAACACATTATTGCATATTTTAAGACCATAAAAGAAGCATTGCGGGATCTTTTTCTTTTAAAAATTGGGTTTTATAATTTTTACTTAGCATTTATATAACAAAATATTAAATACTTATTTAAATAAGGTTTATATCTACCATGGCCTTTTTACTAAAATAAGTGTTTTTGGTTTTGAAAATTTTAACACCCTGTATCTCAAAAGTCAACACGTTTAGGACATGTGTTTATATGAACTTTTATTCCTAAAGTAAACTAAGGAACTATAGCCTGTATTTTTAGCCATTAAACAAATTACACCCTGTTGTAGATTCAAAAAACATATGCCATCGCTTAAGGGGAGATTCCTTAGCCAAAAATAAGACAAAAATGTCATATGAACATGGGTCCGCAAATGCTTTGTTTCCAAGATACAGGGCGTTTAATTTTTTATAATTTTTCTTTTTTTTTGAATATTTTTAAAACTACGCCAGCGATTTGGCTTAAATTTGGGACATAAGGTACATTTATTAGTAGGCATATTTTGACTATAAGGAATTTGCTATATTTTTACCAGGGGCGTACTTGTGGGGTAGACACATAATATTTTTTTAATTAAAACATGTACGCCACTGATTTTAATAAATTTTGATAGCGCAATTAAATACTTTACTAAATGCTTAACAAAACTTGTCTCTTAGCATTTTTTCGAATTTCGTTTGGTTTTCGGGATATTTGCGATTTTAATACGGGCTGCAGCTACTGACCGCCACCTACGTTAAGCTATAAAACATCAAAGAAGGCTTTGAAATAAAAAAAACAATTGCTTTAAATTTGACAAATTGGCTATTGTATTACCACTATTGTTTTTATCATAAATTTTTTTCTAACTCATTATAAATGCCTTTTATTAATTATAGTTCGTCAGAGTTAACAGATATGTTGTTAATTTATGGTGAAACCAGACAAAATTCAAGAGAAGCCGTCAGACTTTATGCTGAGTGATACCCGCTACGAAAAGCCCCTAGTAAAATCATTTTTGAGTACATCGTAAGGCGTTTAAGAGAAACTGGCTCTCTTAAACCTGTAAAAGCAAATTCCGGGCGTTCAAGATTTCGTCGTACAGTTCAAGCTGAAGAAGCAGTACTAAATTCGGTAGAACGTGATCCTAATATCAGTACCCGAATAATTTCCAATGAACTAGGAAACATTTCTCAAGCTTCGGTAGTGCGAGTTTTGCAAGAACAACAACTAAAACCATATCATTTTACAAGGGTACAAGAATTTTTACCCAGGGATTATGGCCCTAGACAAGTATTTTGCCAATGGTTTCTCAATCAGCTGCAAAATGACCGGCGTTTTTCTAAATATGTACTTTTTACTGACGAGGCATCTTTCACACGAAGAGGCATTATAAACTTTCATAATAATCATACATGGGCGGAAGAAAACCCTCACGCTTTGCAGACAACAAATTTCCAACATCAATTTTCTTTTAATATTTGGGCTGGAATTGTTGGAAATGAAATTATCGGACCTGTAGTTCTACCGAATAAATTAAATGGAGCGTCTTACCTCAATTTCTTAATAAACGAATTGCCCGATATTTTGCCACTTTATCTAAGAAACAATAACAGATTATGGTTCCAACATGACGGAGCACCACCACATTTTGCGGCTGAAGTAAGAAGATTTTTAAATGAAGCGTATGGTCCTCGCTGGATTGGTCGTGGAGGACCAGTCGCATGGCCACCGAGATCACCAGACATCAATCCCTTAGATTTTTATCTCTGGGGACATGTTAAAGAAATTGTTTACAAAAGAGTCGTGAATACGAGGCAGAAATTGTTACAAAGGATAGAGGGGGCATTTAAAAAAATAAGACAAAATCGTACTATTTGCGCAAAAGTACGCAAATCTTTAGGACGAAGACTAAGAGCATGCAACGAAGCTGAAGGAGGACATTTTCAGCATCTCATTTAGCCACTTTTTAAGTTAAATTGCAGGTTAGTTTTTTCTTTTTTTAAATTAAAGCATTCTTTGATGATTTTTATAACTTAACGTAGATGGAGGTCAGTAGCTGCAGCCCGTATTAAAATCGCAAATATCCCGAAAACCAAACGAAATTCGAAAAATGCTAAGAGACAAGTTTTGTTAGGCATTTAGTAAAGTATTTAATTGCGCTATCAAAATTTATTAAAATCAGTGGCGTACATGTTTTAATTAAAAATATTATGTGTCTACCCCACAAGTACGCCCCTGGTAAAAATATAGCAAATTCCTTATAGTCAAAATATGCCTACTAATAAATGTACCTTATGTCCCAAATTTAAGCCAAATCGCTGGCGTAGTTTTAAAAATATTCAAAAAAGAAAGAAAAATTATAAAAAATTAAACGCCCTGTATCTTGGAAACCAAGTATTTGCGGACCCATGTTCATATGACATTTTTGTCTTATTTTTGGCTAAGGAATCTCCCCTTAAGCGATGGCATATGTTTTTTGAATTATATAACAAACCAAAATAATTAAAAGCAAAATAAATATAGGTACATATAATTGCCTTGCTTATACAATTACTTTATATTTAAACATAATTATTGGATTTTTCACCGTATTGTTTCTGTTAAATTTTAAATTGGTTTTCTTTTTCTAAACCATTTAAAATATAAAGTTACTAATACGAAGATGTTTAAAGTTGTATAGAACTTCTTTAGCGTTTTTCCAGAAATTCGGATTTCCCGTTTTAAGTAAACTGCATTTATTTTTACCGTAGCCTTTGCACAAGATAAAAAAAAAAAATACAAATAGGTTAAATGTTTTTGTTGTATTAAATCCAAAATAAAACTTAAATTTACCAAGAACCTTAGAAAATGTTTTAATACTTATAAGTTTAACAACAGACTGATCTTAAACATTACCATAATTACAAGTGATAGATTTATATTTTTAGATTTAGGAGTAATAAACCGCATTTTTCTTGGTTTAATCATTCTGTTATGAGATAAAGTATTAGCATAAAAATGTAATTCACATAAAAATTCAGTGCTGACAAATATAACCATCATGGCATTTATTTTGCTATTTATATTGACATTATTTATTTAAAAAATAAAAGTAATAGCACTAAACACAAAGCTAAGAGTCCCCTATTAAAAAATAGCGGACAAAGTTTCTAAAATATTTGTTTGCTGATTTAACACATCTATTTTTAAATCACACTAATAAAATAGTTACCTTATTAATAATGATGCTACGATTTTTATAATTTTTCGGAAGAACAAGAGTTTGCAAGATGTTTAAAAGCAAATTAAGTTCTCTGTAAGTTCCGTAAAATTTTAAAGTTTTCGTATTTTTTTATTATAAAGTCATTTAAATTAAAAAAATATATTTTAGTTAGTAATAAGATCATGTTCTGTCATGTTTTGTTTAAAGTTTTGCAGTTTGCAGTTAAATAGAGTTAATTAAAACAAGGGGTTGTACAAGAAGCTTTAGTTAGTATCCAAATGTTAAATTAATTTATTCTTTATATTTGGCACATAAAAAATAATAAATAAATAAATGACTTTAATATTGTACCTAAGTAAGAAGTTTTTTCTTATTTTAAAATATTTAAGTAAAGAAATACATTACAGATTTAAACTAACTAGCAAATTTAAAACGCTAAGTTATTTTTAAATATTAATAAAATTTTACTTGGTTTAAAATATTCTTGATGTATATACAAAAGGAATTTTTTCTCACGTACTTAAATAAATGTCTTCTACAATTTGCTGTGCCCAGTTTAATCTTTTATGGATTTAAATTCATAAAATTTCTTTGACAACTTTAACCAATTATATACATTTATGTGTAAATCTGCTTAACCCTCATTTTCTTGAACACACTAATGTATAATTTTAAATTGTATTTTATTGACTTGACAACTTAAAAGTTTTGTTTAAGCAGTTTTGAATCTGCTTTTGTGTTAATATAATACACAAGATGTTTTTAACATTTATGTTTTTAGGTCAATTACAATTTTTTAACATAAAATGGAGCGTTTTTAAAACAAACCCTTATCTGTTACAAATTTTTTTTTGTTAATCTCAAAATTTAATGTATTTCGAATAAAGTAATATTTTGGATAAGCCGAAATAGGTTTTAACTTTAAGTTGTTACTTGGGTTAATTTTGGCACTTTCTAGTGGTTTTTTTGTCTTTTGGCTTTTGGCATTAGCCATACAGCCATTCTAGTGGTTTTAAAAATTAATAAACATATTATTTTACCAAAACATATAAAAAAATATAATAAACTTAGAAATGTTGAGCGTGCCTAGTGCCAGGTAGTAGCTCATTGTGTAACCATCGACGAACACCAACTGTGGCTGTACGTTTTATTATGTTTTTGGTAATTTATTTATTCTAATAACGTTATTGTTTAATTTTAATAGGGCAGTTTATTTATACAATGAAAAAATAAATAAAGTAAGAGTATAAAGCTAAAATTATTAAATACAGCCTTATAATTTAGGTACAAAAAATGTAGATAATTTAAATATTTTTTTTTATGGTTGTTAACTTTTAGTAAAATTCGGTGTCAATTTTTTTTTATCTATATCATAAGGTTTTTCCTTGTCAGTCAGGTTGGAGTATTTAGTCATGACAATCTCTAATAAATAAATAAGATATACAAATATTTTATTGATCATGACTAAAGAAACGCGCTTTCAAGGTAACCTTCAAAACAAAACAGGTTTTTACGGACAAGGAGTTTTAAATTTAAATTTAAAATGAAAAAATCAAGTCCGTTCGCCTGGAAGATTCTCAGGTTTTCTCAGGCTATAAAGCAAATGCTTTACAAGTATAATCGTGTTAGCTCACCCTAACACAGCAACACTTTGGAAACATTTCAGCCTTTAGAAGCGCCAGAATGTTTTGCGTATAAATTACAAGTTTATAAAATTTACTAGATTCTGCTTAACATTTTGTTTCAGTTCTAAAGACCACAGAAGATCTAAAATAAAATTTAAATTTTGCCGGATCGTTGCTAAAGAGCTACAGGATACCTTGAACTAAAATAAACAACTCTAGGTAATATTATACTTATATTTAAAACTGTTGTTACAAACAAACTATCAAAGTTAAAATTATGAAATATTTAAATACAATTAAAAAGTATTTTGCCATGGTTTTTTAAGTAAAAAAATGCTGCAAAACTACTATTACACATTAATGTTTTTTAAAACCTACCTTTGTTTTAATGTAAAGGTATTGCGGTAATATATTTAGTTATAAGGGAAATATTTACTTTATTTTTGTATATGACAGGGTAATTTTAACAAAAGCTTTTAGCATTCAAGATAAATAAAAATAAAAAAATTACTTTTATTCAAAATAATAAATATAAAAAAAGGGAAATTTAAGCCCATCCAAATATTTATCAAATTTGTCAATTTTTAGTTGGGATTACTTATTCTACAGGGTGTATAACGGTCGATGATACCTTAGACGTTTAGGGAAAACGGGACATTGGATTTTTTGAAGGTTGGAAACATGGTATAGGTAGTTTCTTGTGGTCTAACGTTCTAAAATATTTTTAATATTGCAGCGTTGCCGCTTATGGTTACTAAAAAGTCATCTTTAATTTTTAAATGGAGTACCCTGTATATTTAGGTGTTTTTAAATCCGCCAATAATTTCTAAACTTTTTTGCCTGACATTATTCTATACCTATCTCTAACGGTTTTTTAGTTAATAATTATTTTTTACATTTTTGTTCAAAACATATCTTTACTTAAATGGATTTTATTACTCTATCCGCATCTATTAGCCTTTGTAGATGGTCAAAAAAATCGTGAAAAGTTGAACTTTAGTATGTAGCATTTTAAGGTCCTCTGCATTGATTTTGTGTAAAGAAAACACCCTGGTTATTATTAAAAATGTAAAAGACCACCCAAAGCCTTTTTAAATAATATATCATGTTCCTATGCCTAAATTTTTATGGTTTCGGAGATAAAAGCATTGTTTTTTTTTCAAATCAAAATTTAGCATAATAAATATTTATTAAAGATAGCCATGAAATGTCGTGATACACTAACTGTAAAAAATAATAATGTGATTTTAAGTCACGACATTTCATGGCTAACTTTAAAAAAATTGCTTTTATTTAGATAACCGTAGAATTTAGATATAGGAACATGATGTATCTTTTTGTTAAATTTCATAGAAATGTATACTTTTTTATACCATATTTTTACAGTAATAGTTAATAGCTATTTATTATTATTAACCAATAAATTACTAATTAACTAAAATATAAAACATTTATTGGGCAAAGCTATAATTACTTGCCCAATTAGTATATGCATTACCAGAAGTTATTAAAATTCAATAAACCAAAATAAATGAATTAACGGAAATTATCCCTATATATTTTTAAACGTCGGAAAAGACACATTTACATTTAAACAAATCATAACATATACGCGGTAGGTACTAATTAACAAACATGACGTAAGAGAAAACCAGCTTTATTATTGTTATACATTACTTACCCCGTATACAGATTAGATCAACCAAAATTACCTATTATAAATAATTTGCCCCATTTGCTCTAAAATAAAAAAAATCTATGCTTCTTAAAGCATTTAACTACATTAGGATCATTTTAACAAGCAAGCGAAAGTTGTTTTTTTCTGATTTAATAGGGCTAAAATTTAAAACTTCAGTTAGAATAATGTTTCACATCATTTTTGTCTTATGAAAAACGTATTCAGTTCAAAGGTTTTTTTTTATGTTTTTGTAATTAATACAAAAATAAATTTTTCAACTTCTATAATTTTTTTCTTATTACAATGATCCCAATAAAGTTGTTTTTCAAACATTGTAATATAAGCTCATCAAAAATAAATTTAGATTTTTATATAGGATAAAGGTGTTTTTGATAGAAACTATGTGGAACATTTATCTATAGGGAATTTTAACCTTAGCCCTATTGAACTAAAAATATATACGGTTGTTTTTTGGAGTGATCTTAATGCATCTAAATGCTTTAAGAATAACAAAGCTACTTTTTTAAATTTTGGGGCAATAAGGATTATTAACAACAGTTAATTAAGATCAATCCAATATCTTTATGGTACAAGTAAAAAAAGTAAGTTTTACTTTTAACTTTTTATAGAATGTTTGGCTTTTAAAATATTACATTTTAATTCTCAGCAAGTTTTCCAAATAATATTTTTCCCTAAATTCAAAAATAAAGGTAGTTTTCTTCTAGTCATATTCTTTTATTTGCACCTACCTTGTATACGCTAAGATTTATTTAAAGTTTTTAGCAGTGTTTGGTAAGTTTCGATGTATGCAGAGATTTTCATCGTAAATATTTTTAAGAAATCAAAAATTAAAAAGTTTTTATATGGTGCAACATTAATAGCTCTCCCTGTATATTTTTTACCAGAATTCATAGGCGTTTCTTTTTGTGCGTTAAATATCCCTATTATTTTTCTTAATTATAAAAGATTTATAGTAATATAAAAACACCATCATCATAAATATGCCCTTGTTTCACTTAAAGAGGCCGGGTTTTTAGTATACGCCAAGCAAATACATTTATTTTTCTTTTGATTGCGGCTTTTTGCTTCATCCGCTTTTATATTTTCTACCTAATTTTATTTTGTTTGTTAATGTAAGGTCAGACGAGTGCAAAAAAATATTGCAAATAATGCCTAATTTACCTTGTTTTAAATGATTTATTAATAAATTTACTAAGACATTTTTGCTATTATGTTAAAAAAAAAAACATATTAAAGAAAATTATTTTTTAAAGGAATGTTGCTTTCGCTATAACATATAATTTAGTATATATATTTTTTTATTTTAAATTTAATTCAGCATTCGGTTTTATTTTAATTTTAATTTGTGATATTAATAATAATAAATATTCAATTATTTAAAACTAATATTACCTTATAAATACATAAGTTTTATGACAACAGACTCTTTTAGTTTAGATAATAAATATTAATAAAAATCTTATTAATTTCATCCATAAATTTGCTCTAATAAAACAATTTTTAAATATTTTAATTTAAGATCTTTAAAAACGCTAACCTGCTATAGCTGTAAACGTCTAAAAATCTATATATTTAAAATACAAAGCCATAATTTTCGGACACCTTTATTAGAGAGTTCTACTGTAACAATTTACATGTTTTTTTTTAATGGTTCTCTGGTTACTAGGACGTCTTGGCGCTACTTTTTTAGCAATTAATTTTGCCTTTTTCCTAAAAAACAAAATATATAATATGCTTATTTCAGGCGGGTCGTCAACCAGTAATATATCAAAACGCAACAGTGTTGCCTATACAATGTGTTGCTAGATTATAGCGATTTCGGTTTGGTACCCTACTTTGGTTGGATAAATACCTAACAACCAATTTCAGATAAAAAATAGTGACGTCACTCAAATACTATACCGTGCCTTGTGGACCTGTAGAGGGCTTTGCTGTGCTCTTCTTATCTGGATTTGTTATATTTAAAACGCTAAGCCCTATTATTCTGCAAGTTTATTTCTTTTCTTTTTTCTTAGTATCGGCTATACCACCTTAACATACCAGTTGCCGTCCGATCACTAAACCCAAGCGACGTCTAGCAGGGTTAGTACTTAGATGGGTGACGCCTGATAAGACCGTGTGTCTTTTTTTTGTTTACCATATTAAATTATTTAAATTAATAATAGAAGCGCAAAGCTAAATATTTAGGCAAGCACGTGAGGCTTGTTCTGTAACAATTTACATGATCTATTTTCTTTTAATGATCCTCCGATTATTGGGATACTCATAAAATAATCTCTTTAATATTTTTTTAGAAAAAGAAAATGTTTTTTCTTAATAAAATTTTTTGACAGGTTTTTGTGCCGTTAGAAAAATAAAAATATTTACCTATTTCCCTAAGAAGCCATACATACTGCGGCAAGACCCAAATATTGCATGCAGCTGAAGTTGCGCAATACATGCATTATTCGAGCACGATATTCGATTGTACAAGGGGCCACTAATATTAAGGCTATATATGGAACATTTATATAAGTGGTATTTACTTTACGTGTTATGTTGCATGTTTCGTGTTCTATATATTAATGGAGGAT
The DNA here is from genome assembly GCA_014170235.1 of Listronotus bonariensis. Taxonomy (NCBI): domain Eukaryota; kingdom Metazoa; phylum Arthropoda; class Insecta; order Coleoptera; family Curculionidae; genus Listronotus; species Listronotus bonariensis. Next base: position 645,515 of record JACEGR010000003.1, read on the forward strand.
CGCCTAATGTAATACAAATAGTAGGTTATATACCATTGCCAAAAGTATTCACCGCAGCTGCTGACTCGATGTGCTTTATTTTATGTTTTTTTTGTTGTTGCGTATTTTTTTCTAATTATAAACCCGTCAAAATTCGCCGAATTTCAATCAAGTATAAGATATAAAAATGTATTATATTTTATAAATGTAAGTGGTTTGACATTAAAAAAAAGTTAAAAAGGGTTGGTACAAATATGCTTTTTATCTGTTTTAAAAATAAAAAAGTAGCGTTTAAGTTACTAATATTTGGTATTTTAGCTTTCTAAGTCTTAAACATACCAGGCAGCGTGGATAACGGATTTTTAGGTGTTTAACCCATTTACAATTGTACATATAGCTTTGATTTAATAAAGCTTTCTTATTGGAAATCGTAGAAAATAAATCTATAAATACCTATTTTTTAATACGTTCGTAAAACAATTATCCACTCTTAGGAATTACATAATGAATATTAATAAAGTTTTATTTTATTTCGTCCATAAATTTGCCCTAATACAACGATTTCAAAATATTCGAATTGGGAATTATTAAAAACGCTGAAACTGCAATAGTTGTATTTGGCCAAATACAGAAACGTCTAAAAATATAAGTTATAGCTGGATTCAATTTATTATCGAAAGTGGGTATACAGAAAATTTATTATATTTCATTTATGTAAGTGGTTTTACATTTTAAGTTGACAAGTCGGAAATTAAAAAAAAATGTGTTTTGTTTTAATTGCCCCAAAAACACTAAATAGGGTTTTCCGGCTTAAAGTAAAACGAGGGTAACTGTCGTTTTACACTAACCGGAAATGGATAGCCGGTGACGGACTGACGATAGCGAAGTGTATAGTCTTATAAGACATTTTACCCGTTAAGAATCCGGATACGCGAATTGATGTTTTGGATATATTGGGTTTATTTAAAATACAATTTAATGTTTAAACTTTAAAAAAATAATACAGTTTTTTTAAGTTTAAACACCCGAATGATATATATCCAATCTCTTTTATTAGAAATCAAAGTGGCTAAGAAATGTTTTAAACTCTAATTATAATAAATATAATATATTAAGAGGAGAGTACCTTTATTAGATTCTACGCTTACTTGATTAGTTATTTGAATAGTTTTTTCATTAAATGTACTTTTTAAACATACCCATTGTTTTAATATACAATGTAGGGTAAAGTGAAGCACATTCAGATGGATTTGGTTAAGTACAGATATTATTACAATTTAATAAACAAAATTTCCAAACTATCGCTTAGAAAATTCTTTGTTAATTTAGGCATTTATTTTTAAATCAATTTACAATAAAGGCTAGCAGTTTTTTAGTAAAATATTTTAAATAAAAAGTTGCATTTGTCCGGAGGTGCCCTAGGATGGGGCAGTTCTGGACTTGTATGGGGTATATTCGGACACAAATAAAAAAAATCTAGGCACCAATGTTTATTTAATATTTAAAAAATCAAAATTAACACTAAATCTAAGAAAACCAACTAGTCGTGGGGTTCATTTGACAGTATTTGGTTTGGGCAACTTAGACTCTATATCAAATCTAGAAATAGTACATTTATCTTCGACTAGTGGATACTGAAATCCCTTTTTTGAGTGTCTTAAAAAATGTATTATATATTCATTATATTTGGCATAACCTATAACTTGACGTACATACTGATATATATTTTTCTTTGTAGGAAACCTTACCAACAGGTATTGACATAACTCCCCGAAGCACATTTGAAACAGCATTTTTCATTACTTCTTCGGGGATTTCGGGACTATTTTTCTTTTTCACGTATTTTCTAACCATGCTTAAAACATAAAGGTGATTTTGGTTTTAAACATAAACGTTTTTAGGCCATTTACATATGAGGCAAATCCGGACACTGCCCGAAAATACCCCACCATTCACTGTCCAAACCTGCCCCATCTGATCCAAATATGCTTAAGTCAAATAACTAGCTACTATTTAATTTTTTCCGCCTACAAATATTTAGGTTAGGAGGTAACAAAGATCTACTTTTTACACTAAAAAAATGCAAAATCTTGATAAAAATAAATCTTAAGGTACTACGTATAAAAACAAGCAAACTTACTTGAGCAGATGAGTTTAATTTTTGTAAAATTTTATAAAAACCACCCAACACTTTCATAAACAACTTCGTCTAACGCCGTCAATTTGCTACTGCTACCAACTGTGTAATTTATAATTTTCTACGTTTTTTGGAAGGCGGCAAATTTAAAATGTCCGGAGGTGCCCCATGTCTGAACCTGCCCCACTCCACCCTACTGTTATTGCCTAAGCAAAATGACCTAATTCATCTAAGAATAAATTCTAAGAAATAAAATTAATAAAATTATTCTTAAAAAACATATTTAACGTAACTTTTAACTTAAAAACAATAAAAAAAAATCAAATATTGATTCGAAGTGCCTTCCACTAACGCAAATGCTAAAGCCGTATCTTTTAAAAATGACATCCTCATTTACCTTGCTGCTTCAAAATAGATTTTCTATTAAAAGTTTTTAACTCTTCGTGTAATTGGTCTTTAATTAAATAAATTACTATTAACTGTTGGAAAACTCACCTGAGACTTAAAAAAGATGATTTTCTTTTAGTGAAACAATAAAAAATATGATTATAAAGGGCGATTTTTACGAGTTGCATTGGAGTTTTATTATTATGGTAAATTAAAAGTAAGAAAACTAATTTTAAAACAAGCTTTTGTTTAAATTTACTTAAAAGAATAAAATAACCTTTTTTAAACTTTTACTATGCGTATATAGCGTATACACAAAATTTATATGATATAAAAGCTTGTCCCAAGTACAGTAAATATAAAATAGTCTTAAACTACGGCTTACAAAGTATGCCTCAGATTTAAATATGTTTAAATTTTCCACTAAGCTAATTAAAAGCTTGAGAACTGATGCACACGGTAGTACTTACAGACACGTCTGTTGGGTGAGCTACTGGTTGGGTTTGGCAGTAATTATATTAAATATTTTAAGACCATAATAGGGTTAAAAATCCTTATCTTTTATAAAATTAATTGTGATATAGGTACATAATATACAGTGTCTCTTCTCTCGATGCTTAGTACAGGGATCTTGAAAACCGCTGCAGCTCCAGAGACAGTTAAATGGGGTAGTTCAATAAATATTTTAAAACTTATATGCTTATGAGACTCGGTTCACGTAAATATAATTATTAACATATAGGCGTTGTGTCTGAAAGGCAACAGATTTCGTTTTAAAAAGATATATGTGTATAGCATTAGTATTGGCAATATTAGTGAAATTTTCTTCAATTTTTAAATAGTAATCTTTCTTTTTCTTTACTTAGTTTAATTTAAAGAATTATACAATTCAGTAGTTGAATGAATTGTTACTTGTTAATTGTTAGTTCTTGTTATTTATTTTAAACAATTTAGTTTAGTTTTTGACATTTAACACATTTAAACTATTATTATTGTTTTAAAAAACTTTAAAAAGTAAAAATCTGATTTTTTTTTATTTTCTAAAGTTAGTGTCTTTAATTATTAAAAACCTAATTTTTTTTTGTTATTAAATTTAAATAATTTATAGTACTGGATAAAATAAAATAAACATTTATTGCCAATAAAAGTAGTTTATTTCTTTAGGGCTTAATGACATAAAAAAGAATTTTGAAATATTTATGTCCAAAACTACCTGTTTTTTTTTATATTATATTAGGTAAAACATTATTTAAAAGCCTACAAAATGCCTTTTAAAAGTGTCATAGCCAAACAGGGGTTTCCATTTCAAATTTGCAAGTTTATATCATAGTTTAAAAACGGAGTACACCATTAAATATCCGATATTACCCTTCTATCAAAAAGATAATTATCTACAAGTTTTCTATTTATATATATTTTTTTAATTTAAATATTAACTGAGCTACAGAGAACTTGTGAAACTGTTTTTTTAAATAACTAGTAGCCATGATTTTTTTTTGACAAAGCAAGAACTGATTTAAACTAGGTTTAAAAAACTGAAATTCTTTTCCCATTTAACCATCTCCGTAGCTGCAGCGTTTTTTGAGATCCCTGTATTAAACATCGAAAAAAAACTTATTTTTTATAAGGGGAAAATAAATATAATTTACTCTTTAATACAAGAACTAAAAAGTTTTTTTGTTTTTATTTTTAACACTTCTAAAAGAAAAAATAAAATCTAGCAAGCCCAGGAAGTAAAACTTTTATACGTCAATGTTTGCAAAAATGACAAGGGCATTTGTCTAAAACTTCCTATTCTTTTCTTGACGCATTTTTTATATTATTGATTCAAAGTTTGTAAACTTATATAAAATGTATTTTTTTTTATCTAGAAGCTGTAAAGGAAAACTTCTAAACTAAAAATTCTAGGGCAAAACATATTCTTAGGACTCTGCTAGACTGCACATTTATTATTTATTTGAAAGACAATACAGAGTATTACAAAATGTTGTTAAAAGTTTTTTATTGCAAATTCTATATCATAAAGTATAAGAAAAATGTCATATAATCATGGGTCTGAAAATGCATTGTTTTCCAGATACAGGGTGTTAAACTTGTGTAAATATATATTTTTAAATATCCTTTACCAAATTTTATTTAAATTTATAACAATGGTATTTATGGAAAAAAGGGGAGGGGAATTTATCACTAATCTAATAAAAATAAATAGGTCCAGTGGCGTCTCGAATGGTAATTGAAGACATTTTTCCAACAAAAAACGGTATGCCACCGACTGTGTAAATGTGTGTAAAATGTTTGTGCTTTTTTGAATTACGTAAATAAAATTACAGCTTTTATGCCCCTAAATTTGTTTTTGTATCTTGCTTAATTTAGAACAAAAAATAAAATTGACTTAATCGCATGTTTTTAGACCATAAAAGAAGCATTGCGGGAACTTCTTCTAAAAGTTAGGTTTTTAAAATTTTTATAAGCAGTTATGTAAGAAAATAATGAATACCAATTTAAACAATGGTGATATCCAGTCTAACATTTGATACTAAACTTAGTGTTTTTAAAAATTTGAACACTCTATATTTTGAGAACAAAAATTTTTCGGTCCCATGTTTGTACCAACCTTATATTTTCAATGGTAGAATCTGCTCCTAATTTTATAACAATAACAACATTTTATAGCACGTTGTATATGCATAATACTTATACTAATTTAATTTTTGGCTCTAAAGATAGTATATTTTTAGGGTTTTAGTAGAGTTGTTTAAAAGTTATGTATATTTAAAAAGTAAAACCTATTTTAAATAATGCTACCTTACGTATAAGAAGCTAAATATACGTTGGATTTTAAGGTTAATATAAAATTAACCTGCATGCAAAGAAGCAATTTTGTTAGTAAGACTGCTTAAAAGTTTAAAATCAAAGAAAGTTTTTTGTTTTCTTTTAGGAGGGTAATTACTCAATATTTAAAAGGCCAAACTATACATTACCCTTTTAAGTTACAAGCACAATATTGTTACTTAAAGGATTTTAAGAATAAGAAAATCTAGCTCATATTTTTTATTTTTTTTACTTATCTGATGACTATTTTTCTTAGTTTTATAGCTAATGTCAACAAGACCTAATACGCCTGGGGCGTGGTAATTTGGAAGTAAAAAAATTACCTGTTAGTTATCTTTTAAAATATAATATAAAAGTTATCATCTGAAATAAATGTAAAAATTTTATTTTTCTTAAACTCAACATATTTTTCATTCCTTTCACAAAATTGGTTACCTAATTTTTGTGCTAATTGGTTTAAAATCGTTTAAAATATTGTAAAATTTTAACAGCAACTTTGTAACTATTTAAAAAAAAACTCAAAAACACTATTAAAAAATCCCTTACTAATAGAAAGTTTACAGAAATATTTTTTTTTGTTTAGATTTATTTTCTAACTGTTTTAAGTATTTAAAAGACAATTTACAATTAAAGGCATTGCTAAATTATAGCAGCATTGTTCATTGTTAACTAATAAGTAATTTTTCAATGCCACACAAGCATAAATAATGATTAAATGACAGTTATTGATGAACCAAAATATAAGATTTACGTAAAGCTCTCTAACCAGTAATATGTGTTTCCTTTAGCATGGATAATGCATTAATATTTCGAATTTTGCCTAATTAAAAACAATGGTTTCGACACAAAGAAATACTGAACTAAAAGAGAACAAAGATACATTAAAGCTGAATATAAAAGTCCTAACTTTATCGCATATCGACTCGAAGGGATGTTACCATAATGATATTTTAATGTCATAAGGAAAATCAGCTTTGAAAAGAAAAACGAAAATGATTAGTATGCGTGCTCAAGTATCACGCAAGAAATTTTGTACTTCACAATCATCTTCAATTGATTTAATCTTAAACTGGGACATTCTTCAAAAAATTAAATTTTTTTACCGACTTCAAAAAAACGAGAAGCTATATGTTCGACGATCGATATATATTTTTTTATTATTTAAAAGAGAGCACCTCCGCAGTGGTCCCATAAAAACCTAGTCAAGATCGCGATAGTCTGCGATAGACAAAGGTACTAGATTTATTTTTCAGAAAAGGCTTCCTTTTGTAGATATATGCTACCTTTCTGGATTAGTAAACGTAATGTTAAAATCTTTTTATTTGTTATATCGTTGTCATTTAGCTAATACTTCATATTTTTTTATTGGGTATTTTATTTTTGTGGGTCAGGTTTTTCGTTTTACCCAACTTTTACCTATTACCATTTTGTGCGAAGAGCTTACGTAAGAGAAAAATGTACTAGTACTGTTTTAAGGTGGATGATCACCCATTAAATGTTAATAATGTAAAACTAATAAGAGTAAAATAAATGTTTTTTTTTCTAAAAATTTAACCGACAAAAAAAATATATTAAAATCACTTAAAATTTAAAAAATATTGAATAATAAAAAATTTAAAAAAATATAGTCCCGTAATAACATTTCGCTAAGCTACTTAATGCGAATAACTAAATACACAAGAGATTTTTATACTTCTTGTATTCTATATGTTATTATCCGACTTTTATTATTGTTATTTATAAATTTTTAGTGACTTTATTATTTTTTTAAAGTCGGTTTAATAAAAAAATATTTATATCCACTTTTCTGCCAGCTTATGTAATTTCCTCTTCTTCATCTGTTGACTTCCGAAAATATAAGTGACCATAAGTCAAACACTTATTTTTGTGGTTTCCTCCCATCCTTTTCTATCTTGGGCCGCTAAAGAAACTTTGTGTAGACATTGCAAATAATTTATTTTACTTATTCTACCTAGCGTGTGCTTGCTATTAATTTTGCCCTAGACTTACAATTCTTTTAGACCTTCTGGTCTTCTTGCTACATGTCTTAAGTATATAAAGTAGAAAGTATTTTTGTTGTTAGTTTTGTCATCATCCTTATATGATTTTTAATGTTAATGATGTTAGTGCGTTCTTGTGTATTGTATTTGCAACATTTCTCTCTAAACCCATATCTCGAAATTTTTTTTTTTTTTTGGTTGGCAAATTTAACGTGCATGTCTCCGACGCATGATGCATGTGTGGCAATAGGGAACATTAATGCTTTTAGTAGTTTTAATTTATTTTTGTGTGATTTTTTTTTCTTTTCATATGCTTTTAATAAATATGTGTTTGATTTTTTTGTCACAACCTCCTTTGTTGGTAATCAGAGACCCAAGATACTTACACTTTTTCATGACTTTGAAACACGCAATATTTCTAATATTTAAAGGATTACACTGTATTATTATAATTTTGATACTATTTTTGTTCAGTATAAGAGCATCTTCTTCACTGGTCATATTCATGTTCTTGTTTATTCTATGGGCTGGTTCCTCTTTTAAGCATGGCTAAAATAAGGGTATCGTCCGCATATTTAAGGTTGATGTTTCTCTTGCCATCTGTCGTAATTCTACCTCTCCCTCTTTCCATTACTCTTATACATGAGGATATCTAATTTATTTTTATATTTTAAATAGAAGCATATGATTCCTTGTACAAACCCGCATTAATAAGTATTGTGGATGCCATATTTTTAGATGCTTTACGCGTATTGTTTCTATTCCGTCAAAGATGTCCAAAGTACCAAAAATATGCATATTGTATTTGACTGGTTTCTAAATAAAGCGGTAGTGCTGCTAGAAATCCATATTAGGATGTTCTAAAAACGTAAGCTTTTTGTCTACAAAAAAAAATATTTAACACCGAAAATTTGGTTCTTTAGTTTGGTTCAACATGTTGAAATATTACCGGAGTGCCCACTGATATTACTAGCCAGCCTGTTATTTTTTTCTAGGAGTGCTATAACGATTTTAAAAATTTTAATGGAATGTTTGGTTGAATAAGATGCAGAATTCTAAATGTTTCAGACCCCTATGTGTCATTTTCTGGTTTAACCGGAATTGTTTTACAACTTTGCTAGTTTTTATTAGAACACCCTGCATATATTTTTTTTAAATTGATTCTAAGAAAAATTCCAAGTAAATATATATACTTTAATATGTTATAGTGCTTTACCTATCTTAGTTAGTTTTTGGATAAAAATGGCGTTCCAAAATGTCATGTTAACCTCCATTATTTTTGAATTGTTAAAAACAAATGATGGTAGAAAAAGGGCTTATGCGATTTTTAAAAATTAAATTTAATAAGCCTTATATCCTATCACCGTAATAAATACAATTTTTGGCTTTCGGCAGCAAAAAACTTCAATAATTCAAATGGAAACCACTACCTTAAGCCTTAAATTAAAACTTTACAACTATTTTTTATTATATTTTGTTAATTATATTCTATAACCAATTTTCAATATCTTAAAAACTATTGGGTTTAGAGATATAGTGTGTCTATGTAAGTTGGCGTCATATGGGAAACTTTCTTATTATTAATTTTACGAAAAAAATATTCTTTATAAAAAGGTTTTGTATGGTCCAAAACCTAAAAAGCAGCCATCAGATATTACATTTTATCAGTCAACTACGAGGTTTGTCCAAATGTAATTTTTGCTTAAGAGTAAAGTACCAGGATTTTTGCTAATATCAGAAATTTTTATAAGGAAAAATGTTTAAAATTAAAAGTAACTTCCAAATATGCAATTTTTATATTTTAAAAGAAACTTTTATATGTATTGTTATTTAAAAAAATGTACAATGCACAAATACTAACTAAAACTAAAATTTTTGTCAATGTTAGCAGAAAAAAAGATATATTTTTTAATAAACAAAATTGCATATTTAAAAGAAAATTTTAGGTTTAAATAATTTTTCTTTATAACAATTTGCGATATTAGCAAAAATACAGTTACTTTACTCTCGAGCAAAAAATTTTTTTTTGCCAAATCTCGTATATGTATGACTGACATAATTTGATATTTGATGATTGTATTTTAAGTTTTGGACCACGCAGAACTTTTTATAAAAATAACTTCTTTCCGTAAAATTATTATTAAAAAGTTTCCCATATGACGCCAACTTACGTAGACACACTGTATAATTAACAAAGAAGATTAAGAGCGCACAAAGCTAAGTTTAAATTTTAGACTAGTAGTGGTTAGTATTTTAATTATTAAGGTGATTTACTACCGAAAGTCAATTTTTGTGGCACCGGTTAAACCGAAAAATGTATTTTTACTGTGTTACAGGAATAGTCGATTTTTAACGAATTGGTTAAAATGACTGTTAGCATGACATTTTTAAACGCCATTTTTTAAAAAGTAATTAGGATGACTATAACATGTGGTAAATACATTTTCGTTATTGGAATCGATTTTAAAAAAAAGTATAGGTTGTTTCTTTTAAAGTTGCAAAGTTTAGAGCTTTTTCAGGTAAACCGGATGTGCTGCATAAAATCTGAAACATTAGAAACTTTCAAAATCGTGCAAGAAAAATGACAGGCTGCTAGAAATCTTATGGGCACCTGGTAGTTCAAGAGCAAACAGGGTTGTTCTTGAGTGATAACTAATTTTAATTATAAATAATAATAAATAACAATTAAATTTATTTTAAAACCAGATTATTATGTATTTTAAATTAGAACAGCTAAATGCAAATGTATTATAGGTTTTTAGTTTTTCTAATATATCAAGATTTTTAAAAATATAGTAGAATCACTCCACCATTTTTTATAAATGATAAGCCCTACCGTGTACCTAAATACCATTCATTTATTAATAGACGTTAATGTTATTTACTTAGTAACCCTTAAAAAATAATGAAACCAACTAATTACGATGTTATCTTACATTAGGCAATCAATTAAAAGTGGAACATTATTAATAATAAACGACTTTTTTATAGTTTTAATAACCCGAGAAAAGTTTTCTTTTTAATTTTGGTTATTACAGTTATTATTTTAAATGTTTCAATTATTTTTATTTTTGATAGTTTTGTCAGTGTTCTGTTTTATCTATACTAATCTTTACCTATATTATAAAGAAGTAATGTTTGTAACTTTGTTTGTTTGTTTTTTTGTAGCCGCTTATCTTCGGAAATACTGAACCGATCATAAAAATTATTTCACAATCAGAAAGCTACACTATTCAGGAGTGTTATAGGCTATATTTTATTATGATTAAAGTACAGAGAAAAATATAATTAATGCCCAATAAAGTGGGCACGAGTCGGCTATCTTGAATAAACTATAACTTTGTAAGGGCTAATCTTCAAAAATACTAATTCGATCATCAAAGCTTTATCATTTGCAAGAAATCTTATCTATTTTTTGTTTTTTTTTGGGTAGCTTTTTCTAGGTTAACCAAAATTAAATATGTTTTTATTTACCCAAATATGTTTTCTGTTTAATAATAGTTGATAATGAGAACATTAATAATTTTTTTCTGTAGAAGATTTGCTGTAAAAACTATAATTATGTCAGTTGGAAATTTTATGATAACTAAACCTAACCCTAATTATGAATATTTTTGTTAATACTGGTGACAGTATTCTCTTTCGCAGAAAAGATGAAACAAACAAAAAAAAAGTTAAGATGGATTAAAGATTTCTACAACTTTTAAGATTTTAATTAAGAAGGATTAAATATCATTTAAAAATCCATAAATCCGAAATAACTTTGACCATTTAAAATTATAACGAATACTTTTAAAGCAGCTTAAATATGTATACAAAATCAATTTTATTGGGTAATTATAAAATAAAAAAATAGTCAGCTTTAATATTTGCTTACCCAAAAAAAAAAAAAACAAAAAAATGGTTTAAATTATTGTTTGGACAAAAAACATTTATTTAAATTGAAAAAATCTTATCCAAAAGCTCCCCTGGTATTTTACTTTAAAATCTACACAAAAAGTAGAGGCGGTGTTTTAAAAATTTATTACACTATACAGGGTGTCTCTGACTACTTGGGCCAAAATATAACGATCTAATGCAATCTACGTTTCTGGAAAAGTTTATCGTTTGCGAGATACGGGGTGTTAAAGTTTTTCTTTAATTTTGGTTATTTTTAAATAATTTACATATTAATAAATTTGTTTTACAAAATTTGGTATAAGAAAGTTTTTGAAGTAAGAAATTAAAAGCTACTCACATTTTTGCTGTTAGATATAGCTAATGCCACCTGCTTTGTTAAAGTGTCATTACTTTTCTTTGCTTCGGTACAGTAGATCCTGGTGGATATTTTTCAAGGTTCCGCATTTGATGCACAAGGGAAAAGTATACGTTAGAATATATTGCTGCGAAGCAACCGTTTCTGAAATATGTTAGAATAAACGTTTAATTTCACATACATTTTTTTTTCACATTCCTTTTAGCTTTATTAAGGCCAAACGGATTTTTCTAAGAGGTCTGTACAAAATTGATACTACAATTTTTACGCCAAAATACCAGCAACCCTTTGACTAGGGTGTAAATTGCATTAAATCGTTGTATTTTCTGACCAAAAAAATTGTGGTAGCATTTTAGTACAGACCCTTTGAAATCTACCAGGTGGCCCAGATAAAGCGTAAAGAAATGCATTGGGAAACTTTGTATGGAATAAAATGTTTAATCTGTAATATCTCAAAAACGGTTTCTCGTAGAGATATTTATCGGGTATACCTTTTGTTTAAAGAAATATAATATAAACATTTTCAAATTTTAATTATACAGAGTGTCTCTAAAAGGTGCGGAAAAAGATAGCACTTATTCCTGAGGCTAAAATATGGCGATTCAAGACAAGTTACATGAGTTCAAAAGTGGATGATTTAGGAGATACAGGCTGTTTAAATTTTATTTTGGTTTTAGTTTTTTATAAATAATTTTGTTGGAAGTGAGAAATAAGAATCTGCCGCTATTATTTTATTGTTAACTTTAAGGGGCGCCATCTGCGGTATCTTGCACAAAGTTAAAATTAAATAATTTTTTGAGCCACTCTGTATGTAATTTTATATACAAATTTCTACTCTTTAACAAATTTTACATAAAACGGTAAACCTGCTAAAAGTCGATTTAGGCAGCAGTTTTTGAGTATTATCTGAATTTACAATAATTACTTCTTGTATGACTATGTCTAAGGTATACAGGGTATTTTTAAGATGTACTGCTAAGTCTCCTAAATTGTTAATTTTTAGGTCATTTAGGAAATAGAAATTTATATATTTTTGTTATAAATGCTTAACTTCTCAAATACCCGGTGGTATAATTTGAAAAAAAGGAGCTTTTTACCACTCTGTATCTCAAAAGCCATTTAGGACATGGGTTTATATAAACTATTCTCTTTTAAATCACCAAGGAAGAACACTCTAAAAGATTGGCATCTAATTTTAAAACACTGTGTATACCTTAGATATCGCCATGCAAGAAGTGATTTTTTTAAATTTAGATATCTCAAAAACGGCTGCCTAAATGAACTTTTACTAAGTATACCTTTTTAAAATTACATACAAAGTAGCCTAAAGACGTTATTTTGTTTCTAATTTGTGCAAAATGAGTTTACAATAAAATTTACAGCAGATTCTTATTTCTCACTTTCCACAACTCCCAAAGCCTAATGTTGTGATAATACAGTTACTAAATATTAACAAAATTATTTTTAAAAAACTAAAACCAAAATAAATTTTAAATTCCTGTATTTCCAGAAATATCCACTTTTGGACCAATGGGTTAGATCGTCATATTTTAGCCTCAGTAATTTGTCTTAGCTTTTTTCCCGCACCTTTAGGAGACACCCTGTATAAGTATGTATCGAAAATATTAAAATGCGGCATTATTTTAAACACTTAATGTTAAAACTAGGAACTTCGCTTTAAATAACGCGCAAACTACATATCGTTAACCACTTATGCTGCTGTCATACTTAAATTTAAAGTTGGGCTGGCAAATTAGTGCTTAAAGCCAAAGAACAATTGTTAAACCGACAAATTTTGTTGAAATTGTGCTGTAGGGCTCCAGCAAAAAGTTGGCTGTTAAGCTGTGAAGTGTTTCTTCTCTCTTTGTAAATTCAGCTGAAACGCTTATGGCAAAAGGCACACACAAAAGGATTTAAAATACTATAAAGAAAAAAAGAATCTAGGAGCAAGTACAATAATGTAACTAACTTAAAAAAAGTAGTATCAATCATACAAAAATTACCGCACATTAATTATAAAAATATTAGAACTATACACTGCTTTAATAAAAAGTACTTATTTCACATATATATCCTTAAAAAGTAAAGTCGATACACATGACCCTTTTCCAGTGTTAGAATTTATACTTAGGTCGAGGCCCCCTTTCTTTTCTTTTTCTTTTTCCAAAAAAAGCGGTCCGCTCCCCGCCCCCTCTTGCTAAGCTAGTGAAGATTTACCAAATTTTGGTATCTGGGATGTTTTGGGTATGTGAAGTGATATCAACATTGTTGTCAGATTGCCCAGTTTCGTGCTACACTTATTTTTTCGTTTATTTGTTTTTAATAAAATTTTCTTTTGATTTTTATTGCTATAAATAGGGAAGGGTTAAATTTTAGTCTCTTTTTTAAAACTTTTAAAAATTCTTGTCTTTACTAGTTGCTTAGGTATGACTTAGTACATCTTGCAAAAAGTACGTTAACACCTACATATCTTAAAAACCGCAAAATCTGTGTTTGAAAAATTTCAGTCCTTTGGGTTTTTTAAGCAATGCCTATTACCAGTTATATTCAGCACTGTTGCCGGAATTTTATGAAAATTAAGCATTGTTATACCCCGCAACAGGTAAAGACTGAATTTTAAAAAATATAAAATCTTAATAAAGAGGGCACATTCCTTTAACTAAAAAAGTAATCATTTTGCTAATGTCTCCAAAAACTCGTAATTTTAAAACTTTTTATATCGTACATCCCAATTAAAAGCAGTTCGTATACAGGATGTCGCTAAACCTTTGTTAAGAACATTTAGGACATATTTTACATCTTAATAATATAAATTTTGTCCAAAAACTTTGCTTTTCATAAGTTATTTCTTGTCTTAAGTAGTTAATTTCATATATCAAAATTTAATTAATATATTAAAAATAGGTTTTGCTACACAAAAATATATAAAATACGGTCACATTTTTAATAAAGTACATATACATCAGTGGCGTTTGTGCTGGCATGCCATTCATTATGTTTGGTAAAAAATACTGGACGTAACTGATGGTTTGCAAAAATGTAAATTAATATGGTCAGTTTTTGGTAGTGTCCGACCAAAATTTTGGTTTTGGCCGAAACCGAAACTGATTTTGGAAGGTCGTTTCTCGTGGCAACGCTTTGGCGAACCCTAGAGCCATGTTTGGGAATTGTCGTGCCAACTAATGCAATATATAATATTTTTATACTTAACCACGTGAGTTTTGGCTTTTGCCGAAACTGACCACGTGAGTTTTTGATTTCTCGCCGTGAAACTGAACGGCCAAAAGTTTGTTCGGACCGGAAACTTCAGGTGGTCAGGTATAAAATTATTATATTTAGGGGCACGATCAATTCCCGAACATGGCCAGCCATGGTTTAGGTAAGAGAACACGAATTTCTGACGGACACTAAGTTTTTGGTAAGGTGGTCAGGGTTTTGTTAACTTTAATAGATGATATTTTAAATGGTATTAAATTCAATATTAAAAATGGTTTTTTCATTTAACACGTTCGCTACCAAGCGGCTCATATATGAGCCAGTACAATTTTTAAAATAGACCGCGCGCCGGCTCAAATGTGAGTCGGCTACATTATAATACTATATGCAGAGTTTAAAAATTCAGGGTTTCCTGTAGAGGTTTTGTTTTAAAACACGGTCTGTGTAATGCTTCGGCTCGTATGTGTGTCAGGTGGTCTGGGTGTAGCATTTAGTATAAGTTGTTAGCACTTCAATAAACATCAAAATAAAGAAATTTTACAAAAAATAATAAAGTGGTTTATGGGGTCGAAACACAAAATGACCCTCGGTAGCGAACGTGTTAATATAACTATTTAAACAAATCTGAACACCTAACAAAATGTAGGGTTATTAATGCTTTATTATTAATAGTAGATTTTAATTTTAAAAGTTATACCCAATTATTATCATGACCGTCCCATGTCTTATTCAAAAAAAAATATATTTTCGGACTCATGGAAATTTGTGTTACAACTTATAGAACGCCTTAAAAACCGGTACTTAACGTTGGATCTTTTATTTACAAGAATAAACGCTTTTATTTTTCCGGCATCGCTTTTTTAAAGCATAATAAAATTAAAAAAGAACCTTGTTTCTACCTTTGATTAACCTGGCCGTCACATACACTTCTTAATAGTTTATTGCGATGACAGTCTGTAGCTTATTAATTACCCCACAGACAATATAAATGACGTCGTAGTTGATGTCGAAAGTTTTCTTTGTGTTTTGTGTATTTAACGTTTTGTTTTTTGAAAAATTGCGTAAGTATAACATTTTTCGTTTTTATTCTCGTGACATAGCGGTCCATAGCATTTACAAGTTTTGTGTTAAAATTTAATGTTTGTTTATGCAATTTCTATTTAGCAATACTGTACCCATTGGTAAATCTAACCGTAAACTAATAATAAAACCAGTGTCTTTTCTAGATAATTTTAAAAGTAGATTGATTTCACATGATTGTCACTCTCATGACCGCAACCTAATTTTTTTACGTTGTTTTGTGACATATGTAAAAATGTTAAAGCCCCCAATAATTTATTGTAAAGGTTTAAATTTTGTTATCATTAAAAATATTATTGCGTCAACAATATGCAATGAAAATAATGTCTTTTATATTATATTTTGTCAAGTCTGATTTGGTCACTGTCATTAAGGACAGACTTACAACTTATTTTAAAAACCACAAGCATATTTTAAAAATATGCACGACCGTTAAATTATTTAAAAAATAAGTTTCTTTCCTAATTTTTCTTAGCTTCTGAAGGTGAGGCCAATGTTGTGGTCACAAAAAGTAGACAGCATTTAGTCAAATTTTGAGTCTCTGCATCCTGACCTGTTAAATGTTAATGAAAATTACCCGTATATTATATAAGTGTGATATGTTACCTTATACAATGCATATAATAAAATGCAATATAATATTTTAAAAAGATATTAAATAAATTTCAAATAATTTATTATAGGCAATAAAAAACACACGTATTAATAAAACGTAGCATTTTCGAGACCTATGTTTAAAAAAACTTTTTTTTACATTTTTAAATGTCTGCCAAAGTATTTGCCAGTTTCCACTAAATGGTAAAAGTAAAATTCAAAACACCAATGTAGTAAATTCCACCATTTTAAACTTTCCTGTTGCCGCCAAAATCAAGGTCCATATTAACTATCCTAACCCCAGGAGAACAGTAAGTTATTTAGCTATTGCCATGGCCTAAATTAAACGCAAGAAAGTTTAAGTTCTTCATTACCATTTACCGTCGCTTGGATAATACGTTTTTAATTATTTCTTACAGACTTGCGATACCGGAAAACAGTCAAAAACTAATGCCGCTAACAATAATCCAAAATGCAAATCCGGCTTCCGTCCTGCCTTTATTTTGACCAATAAAACAGAATTCTTAGAACTGGACGTGTGCAAGACAAATGTCGGGCATTCGTGCTTTGAATGCCATTATCTCGGGAAAATTCCCAAACGTGACGCAAAAATAGGATTTCAGATATTGTCAATTAATTTCCTAAGTGCACTTCAAAAGAATGATCTTCTCTTTGTGTCATCTGCAATAGTCGCAATAAAGGATATTAAAGGATTTTATAATGTTTTTAGGTTAATCAGTAGTTTAAGTTATAAAGTTTAAAAAAGTTTTCTTTGCTTTCGTGTGGGAGTTAGGGTAGTTGTTGTATAATATTGTCGGAAAAATTTAGATTATGCGCGCCGTAAAAGTACTGGGTGTCCGGATTTTGTTGCAATTGCAGGGTATCTTGGTTATTATTAGAAATATAGACTTGCGGTTTTCACGAACTATTTCTACTTTTAAATAAAACAAAAGATGACACTAAAGGATTTTTACGACCCGCTTAGTTTTAAGTATTTCAGTTGTCTTATTACTAACACCAAAAGTAAAAACTAATATTGAATAATATTTTTACGTAGAATTCAGTAGTGTAAATAGATTTTTTTTATTTTATATTTTTAAAATAAAATGTGAACCAAATATATGATTTTTCCTATGGAAGGAACACCCTGTTTGTTTCTTATTCACTAAATTATAGAGAATCAAAGCGTTTTAAAAATATGTAATACCTTATGGTTATTTTTTAATTTTAGATCCTAAACTAATGTTTTTAGTTTTACATTTGTTGGGGTTAAGTTTAATAATTTTACCATATTTTAATACATATAAAATGCTGGTATATCTGTGGGTATCATAAATGCGCTTTTATAAAGAAAAAAAACAATATATTGATAACCAGAACTAACCAGAATAGAGAATCGGGGCTTTTTAAAAATATGTAATACCTTATAGTTATTTTTTAATTTTAGACCCTAAACTAGTGCTTTTAATTTTAAATTTGTTGGGGGTATGTTTAATAATTTTACCATATTTTAATACATATAAAATGCTGGTATATCTGTGGGTATTCTAAATGCGCTTTTAAAAGGAAGAGAACAATATATTGATTTAAATAAAGTTTACCTTTTTTATAAAAAAACATAAAGGAATCAAGCCGTCAAAGCAACATGTCAAATTTGCCATCTTCGTCAAAAATGTATATAAGAAATAGAAAAATAATCGTCTCACCCTGTATAATCCCGGCTTGCCCATGAAAAAATCATAAGTATAAGGTTATTTAGTTGTTTAAATATTATTAATACTGTGGCAACGCCAACGGTTAAAAAGTTATAAATAAAATATATTTTTTAAAAATAACTCCCTAAGCATGCGCGATAGAAATTATTCTGAAACAAAGTACTTGCAATATTATGGCTAACTCAATAATCATTTACAATCTTTTTTTCCAGACACACTGTATATGTCATGTATATTTTTTTCCTAGTACTATACACGAGCCTGGCCTGGCGACGGGTCTAACTTATCTTGTTTCAGAGAAAATGGTCCTTTATTACAGCTTACCAGCTCGCTACACAAAAGATTACCTTACATCATGTACCGATATTTTATTTGAGGCACAGTACAAATGTCGTTAATTTGTCGGTTGTTATCTTTTGATGATTTTAGACTATTAGCGACAATAAATTTTTGTGTAAATTTGAACTCTGACTGATTTAATTTTTTTTTAAATATTATTTTTTAATGCCAATATAAACAAGTAAATAAACAAATGTTTTTAGGTAAACGCATGTAGAATTGTGTTTTTTACCTTAATTTAACGGAGCTTTAGTGAAACATCATTTTGATTGTTCATTCTTTACTTGGTGAGTCATGGGTGTCAAATCATGTCTCAACTAGGTATATTATCGTTTAATTTTCTGATTTAGCCCCATTTTTTCCAACTATTGTATTCTAAGTTTTTGCAAGAGGTGTAATTTAATTATAACTTGCCTTTTGTATATATTTTTTTTAAACCCCAAATGACATAAAGTACACCACAAGGTTGTAGTTGGACAGCTTATGTCACATTTATCCTCGGATAGCCTTGGTAAGAGCAATAATAATGTGAAAACTTTCTGTTGTTTATACATCTGACAAATTTTCCGACAGATTAAATTTTCATTGCATCAGTCAAGATCAGAAATCAGATTTAGGTACACCACTGTATTTATGTACTTTTCTGGGCTTCATAGAATTATGTAGGGTGTTTCATAGGACTTGTCGTAATAATCAATAAATTAGAGTTTTCAAAATAGCGGCCATTTTTATTATTACACTTTTCCATGCCCTTAAACCATGAACTTGTTTTTGTTCAGAAGTGACAGCATGGGGCACCCATTGCGTCGTACATGACTGACACAATATAATATCTGATGATTGCATTTTAGGTTTTGAGCCATGCAGAACTTTTATTAAAAACTAAATTTTTTCATAAAATTAATAATAAAAAGTTTTCCATACGCCACCAACTTACGTAGACACGCTGTATTTCTTAAAGTGGCTCAAATAGTACAATTTGTTTCTCCAAAAAATATACTTTTGGGTCTAATACCTAAGATTAAGTAAAACATTATATTGTTTTAATTAAGATATTTTATTATTGTTTTGATTACTGAAAAACAGAGTCATATTTCTTGAGTAATCCTGTATACAAATATATCTCTCGAGGGAGTTTTTACGAGCAAGTAAACGTGTTTAACTACTGTTGGCTTACACCTGTTTTACATTAAATTTACAGCCGCAAATATAAGGGTAATAAATAATTTCCATGTTTTCGTTGGTGAACATTTCGAGTATGAATATTTACACCGCTTTGTATAAATTCTTTTGTAAATTTTGGCGCCATTTACATTTAAAATGGGAATTAGGCTAATGCACATAAAATAGCTGTTAAAAACCATGAAAAAATAATTATGGTAAAAACAGCTAAATTTAAAAATAAATTGCCCGAAAATTGTGACGTTAACTGTTTTTTCCATTTGTCTACGATAACGATTTTTATTAGTAGCAGCATTTTAAATTATTTACGTGGTAGACACAATGTATCCATTTACGATATTTGTTTAAAAACATGTTTTAAATTTTAGGTATTTATCTTGTTGGCCTAATAGAACATAGTTAACTAACTTAATAAAAAAGGCAAACATACACCAAATGGTCCAACGCCCGAGTTCAAAGGCAGACCAAGATATTTATATCATATTTTCAATTTAATTTTCCAAAGCGCCACCATCTTTATCATTTTGTGTCACCTGGCAATTAGCCTTTCTTTTATTTTAATAATTTTGTCAGTTAACACGTAGGAAACAAACAATGAACAAATTTTGCGTACATCAGATAATTATTTTGTACTGAGTGTAGTATCTATGCATGAATCTTTAACATGTGCTGTATTTCCCTGGATATCCGAAAAGATATGTCGTAAATGATAGGGCTAATAAAGTAAAGCCAAATAATGTTGGAATTTAATATCAATTTATAAATATACATACTAATCAATGAGCAATAAGAGTGTTTATGTGTATGACAAATTTTATTTAAGGTGCGTTAAACATTTTAATTTTTTATTAATTATTTTTTAGGTAAATAGGGTTTTTTATTACATGTTACATTATTATAAAAAATATATTTAAAATATTATTTCATGTGGAATGGTTGTTTAAAATATGGTATGCCTTTTTTTTAAGAAAAAAAACGAATTACTAGGCGGTCATAGAAAATTGTCAAATTGTTATCTTTGTCAAAAATTCACATATTATCCCGATTTACCGACCGCTTACTGTGAAAAACAGTATAAGTACTAGGTAATATAGTTGCCCAGAAGTTCTGGATACATAATTTACAAAAATAAAATAAAAGATAAATAACCCCCTAGTAAAACTGACAAAACTTGGTTTCAAATAAAATACTAATATTATTTTGACTGACTCTATTAGCCCTATTGTTTACGACATTACCTTTATGGATACCTAATATAGCCAAACAGGAATAAATAAATTTATATGATAAAAGATAATAATTTTTTTAGTTTTCGACTGTAGCATAAATTGTTTTTATAACCACAT
Source organism: Listronotus bonariensis (assembly GCA_014170235.1). Lineage (NCBI taxonomy): Eukaryota > Metazoa > Arthropoda > Insecta > Coleoptera > Curculionidae > Listronotus > Listronotus bonariensis. The sequence continues at coordinate 666,577 of JACEGR010000003.1, forward strand.
ATTATAAAACAAATTCGCTTTTCGCTGCTAGGAATATAAATCAAAAAATATTATATGTGGCTTTTCCACAGAATTAGGATATTTATGAAATATTTGAAAAAACATAGATTTCTTACAAATTTTGTTTAAATTTATATTCCCAGAAAACAAATAAACTATAAAAAACTTATTTTATGGCTAAACACTTTTATTTAATATAAATATTTTTTTAACTGCTATGATACCTATAAGTGTATTTTTTACCAGTCGATTAATTATACAAAAGTAATGTCAAAGTTAATTATTTCTGTTTCACATACACTACTCAAAAAAATTATCGCATATGCTCGATTAACATTTCCTTTTTTTAATTGTCTTAATAACTTAATTATTAAAAAGATACTCAAACAAATTATCACATATTCTCAATTACTTTCATAAGCTTTAATACAAAAATGCTTTGATTTAAATGGCCATATCTCTTTTAATAATTAAGTTATTAAGACAAATGAAAAAAGGAAATGTTAAGAAAATGTGAAGCTATAACTTTATATTAACCGTTGTTATTTACTGTTAACAATACATCCTACGGAGTGATAAAAATGTTTTGAAAAAATTAATAATTTTTAATCGCCCTGTATAATGTTCTGTTAAAAGGGAGAAATCTCATTTGTGAATAATTTATACCCTTACCCATTTCTGATATTTTTTAATCACAAATTTGACTACTCCCTTTAAACAGCACATCATACAGGGCGATTAAAAATTAATCGAGCATATGCGATAATTCTTTTGAGTAGTGTATTTAAGGCGCGACCAAGAGATCAGTTTACGTCTGGTAGCCTCGTTAAGAACTTATTTGATGATAAGATTATGTATAAATAATTTTGACCGGAAACCCTTCACCCTATGTTTAGGGGTTGCAACCTTTTCTGTAGTAAGTTTTTAAATTTAAATTTTTTTATATAACCTAAATAAAAATTATTATTTTATATTAAAAAAATCGGTATTAATTTATTTCTTTTAAAGTAATCCTAATTTTTATTATATTATTGCACGAGTAGAATGGCTCTTCATATTATAATGCAAGTTTATAAAATATGTTTATTTTGGAAAAAAGTCAAATAATATTTTAGTAATATATCTTTAAAACAAAGAAACGGATTTACGTTTTTTTTCTTTTTGTTAATAGATACAGTGACTTAAGAAAAAGGTTTAAATTTATAACAACATCCAAAATTTTAATGTTAAAGGGAAAGGGGATTGTTTTACTCCGCATTTAATGCGTGCAAGACCGCGGGCAAAAGCTAGTTGTAAAATAAAAGTATAACTTATTTACAATATTTAAAAAATAAATTAAAAATGTATATTTTTAAACACTGCAAATATACTATGATAAATTTTATTTGCAATATAGCAATGATACGAATTAATTTAGAGAAATTATTTACTTCGACGCATAAATAAATTGGTAATAGGTCGTAATATTAATTTTTAATAATAAATAATTTTTGCACTTTTAATAAACCATAATGGCAGACTGTTTAAATGTTAAAATTTGATAAAATCATTAATTATTGTTGGGAATTTATACACGGGTTTACATATACGAATAGCCTAAAGTTAAATTTTTTAGTAGTGATGTTTTGTTAAAGAGTAATTTATATAAGCATTGGGTGTCATTTACTTTTATGTACAAACATTTTTTTAATATTGTTTTAAAGATATTCTGGTGTGAAATAAAATTAGTTCTTTTCATTTCTTATGCACGAACATTTGTGTTAGGAATATCGTTTAAATGTTTTATTATTTAAGTCAGCTAGTTTTATATTTATTATAAATAGAAAATATAAAAAAAGTGAAATGTAAAATGTTTCATGTAAAAAATTATTAAGCTTTTTGGTAAACTTTCTTTCTACGGTGTTCCAACTAAAGTCCGTTCTTGACTCTTCAGTTTTATTTTTATTCGACGTATATCAGTTAATTTAGACAGCAACTTCTTAAGCTTTCACCAACCTAAGGCCTTAGGGCTCAGTACGGGCCATAACTCTGTATCTTTTTACATCAACGACTTTTTCTATTTTACAACCAATTTCATTTATAGTTTTGCTGACTATAGTACCCTCCACTTCAGCTTTCGGGTTTTTAAAACCAATCTCTAAGCCTGACTTGGAAAGTAAGTAAAGTTGCTAGGATATCTCTTTGACAGGACCTTAATTACTTATTGGATTAGGGCGCCAAATCTCGTTTAGTTTAATGCATTCAAAAGAAAATCATGTTTTCTTCCGCAAAAAAAAATAAATAAAATATTCACTCTCTAGTAATGAGCGGCCAAGTTCTCTTGTCCATTGTCAGGCTGTAGGGGTTTAATCGCTTTTTTTCAGGTAATTTTACGCGTTTATTTTAAGAAATTGTCTGATATAATTCCTTAACTTTCATCTTTCCACAGAAAAACTCATATTGCCACACATATGCATCCCTATCACTGCTCTCGATGGATTGCCAATGTTATTACCTGCGCGAAACAAAAGTTACATTTCATGGGCGAAAAAACCGGTTTGTGAGCAAGCAAGTTGAGGGTAAACGCCCCTGGCGCCAAACAGACTATCCGCATTATCGGAAAGAATTTTTCGACGGCGCGGCGTCCTGGTTTTCTCTTCGAAGTATGTTAGCTAATAAGCGTCACGGTCAGACCGCGGACGAAGGGTACGGGGTGTCGGTGTTTGTATTTTGCCACGGCTTTTAAGTGCGCACGTTCGTCCACCCCTCCATTTGTTTACTGCGCGAGGTCGTAAAAATCCGAAAAATGCTTCTTGCCACTGCGGATCTAAATGTAGGTTATCTATGATCCCTATACGGTGCTACTGGACTGGCCCCGAACTACTTACTTTGATCGTTTATTTATCCGTAAAGTTTCTGGACTGTGAAACTATAAATCTTTTGGTTCTTAAGTTAAGGATTGTCCAAAGATAAAAAAATAAAATTAAAAAATAATATTAAAAATGTATAGGTAAAACGTTAAGCAAACCGCCGTCCAAAGGAAATATTTGCGTTTAATCCCTTTCACCACCTACATGTACTCTCCCGCAATGCACCGCTGCAACGAGCGCGCCGATTTGAGCAGCACGAGATCAGGGGCTGCCGGCCCAACGCTTCAGTCTTTCGTCGGACCTCACCTCAAATATTTACTATATTTTTAGTTTCCTATGGTCGGAAAGTCGAAAACCTATTTATGGAAAACAAATTTTTTTTGAAAAGGAAAGAAACATTTTTGCATTTCGTGCAATATTTTATAAAGCATTTATCTGTGGCCAATATGTTATTACCCTTATGACCTTTTTTATAGTTTTAAAAGACGTTTAAAAACTATGTTTCTGTGTTTCTTACAATATTAAATATTTTTATTTGTTTTAAAATATAGATTAAGGGTAACATTTTATAATATTAAGGTAACGTTACACCAAAAACAATAAAAAAGTCTTTTACTATTTTTAATTTTGGTTAAAAGTTTGACGATTCACCTATAAGTTCATTTTGTTTTACTGCGGTAATTTTTTTTTATAAAACTACCTTTTTTAAAACAACTTTTGTCACTAAAAGTCAATAATGCAGAAAGTTGGCATTTCATATTTTTGCCTATATAAAATTCATTTTAAAGAAAATCCGACGTTTATTGCCTTTTGGCTAAAAATCTTTTCCAAGCTAAGTGCTTTTGTTTAAATTAATACGGAAAAAGTTTTGCTTAAAAGCAAAAGGTTATATTGAATTAAAATTAAATTTTAAGTAGAGTATATTTTTAGATATACAAACAAAAGTAAATAAAGAGACAAGAACTCTACGGTTGGTTATTCCTACTAATTAAAATATACAGTGAGGACGCGTGGGTTGAAACAATTTTATTTAAAATTCAAGGGTTGGTGTTTTCGGAGAAGGTCAGAACATTTTAATTTTTATATTAAATTGCATTTTTTTTATGGTCAAGAAATTTACAGAGTAATACACAATATTGTAAAAAAATTTGCTATTAAACATGTAATTAAAATTTATATAAACATGGATCTAAAAATGCATTGCTTCCCAGATACAAAGTGTTATATAAAAAAATATAATTTATTATTATCTTAAATATTCTGTTTAGAATTTTAGTAGTGTTATTTGTAGCAATAAAAAGCTAATTTAACCCTAACTTGATTAAATTTACTTAGTTCATTGGCGTCTCCAGCCGTACCTAAAAAAGATTTCTAACAATTCTTTTACACTATTGGCTTTTGAGCATTTTTTATATTTTAATGGTTTAGGCAAGTAGAAACCATTTTTTTAGGCTTCTTAATTGTTTGCATTTTTTTTTGTGGTGGATTATTGTTTAGTTATAAAAAAATAAACTCCACTGAATTGCAAACCATTATACTACATAAGCAACATAGGGAATATTCCGTTTTGGAATTAGGTTTTACTTTTTTTTAAATAAATATTTAAATACCAATATTTCCAAAGAACGTGTTTTTAAAAATTGCATGTTTTTTGGGTGGTCCAGAGATATGAAATAAAGTAAATTTTATTTTGTTAATAAAAAATTAAAAAAATACGAGAAAAGTTTATAAAATTAAAACGACATATTTTTTACCCGCTTAATCTAAATAAAATATACAAACTTTTATTAAAATCTGTAGCGTACATCCAGTTGTCACAAATATTCGTTGTGGTCCCGTCGGGACGCCGCTGGATCGGGCAAATTTAATTCAATTTGCTCTTAAGAGACCCCTTAAATCTACAAGTCGAAAAAAAGATATTGATCATAGTAACCAAAAACATTTTTTCACCCTCTATATAGGGTAGCCCAAAAATAGGCGAATCCGAAAATTTACATTTTTTTAAAGGCACTGGCTAAACAATCGCCGGCGGTTTTGCTATTTACCTATATAAGAACCGCTGAAAATGTAAATTAATTTGGTATAACCGGCGGTTTTTACTTATTTTATCGGTGGATGCCGCTGTCCGGAGGTTTTGTTTATAAAAGCTAAATATTATTTAGAATTAATCTTACTTTATTATTTAATTATTTTGCTGTGCCGTAAGCGTTTGGATTTCTTAAATTTATTGTTTTTTAATGTAGTTTAGTTTATATATAGCGCATTAAGGGCCTTTAATCAAAAAAGACTCATTACAAAACTATTTCGTCACATAAAGTCAATATTTGGCAACACCAAAAACACTTTAAAAAATTATTGTCAGACAGAATAGGCGACAGGAACAACTATCAGCAATTAGATATGTAACTTAAAATTCTTATTAGTGGGAAATTATTTGCCTAAACATGAAATTAAAAACAATAAATAATAAAAATAACATAAAATATTTGCAAAATTATCAAGAAATAAAAATAAAAAAAAGTATAAAAAAGTTATTTAAGTTGTCGGAATTCGAACTTGGAACATGTGGTTTACGTATCAACCAGGGTCGACGAGAGGACGTTAAAGGCAGTATAAATTATCGGGGCCCAATTGAATTAATTCTTTTAAATGGTAATAATATAATTGAAAAATTTAGCAGTGTTTATAAATTATTTACCTTGTAACTTTTTTTAAAGGCACTGATCTAACTGAATATTTAAGTCACTATTTACCAGATAACTGAATATTTTTAGAAATTTATTTCCAAAAACGTTGCCAGTTTCTAAAAAGAAATAATTTGTTCAAAAATTTATAAATATTCAAGCGGTTGAGTCAATTAAAGAAAATAAATTTATGTAATATAAATCTTTTTAAATGGTCGAATTTAGCCACAATGGATTAGAGTTTAAAAATAAAATACAGCAAAAAGTTTTATTAATTCGAAGCAAGTGCTCTAAAGGATTTAGAAGTTCTCTTGTGAATTTAAACTAGGTCTCTGTTCACTTGCAAAGTGAAAATCTCCTAAGTGTATATGTATGAAGAGCGGAAAATGTAGATAAAATGTAAATTTAATTAATTCACCATGATTTATTTGTAGGTTTGTAAATTTCTGATAAAAACACACAAATGTTAAACATCATTTTCTTACAACACTTGCGTGCCACCAGTCTCTTTTCGCCAACGTTTGCCATTTATTTTTTATTTAAACTAATATGATGTGTTTAAAAATATTTGGCAATCTCTCGGATTCATATAGAACACATAGAAATATTAAACCTCTTTTCTGAAGCCCCTTTTGCTGAGATACGTGCCCTTAAAGGACGCCGCTAAAAATCGGTTTTTCTTAAATAAAATAATTAAAAGTACTTGTTATATTAAAATATTTTTTAAATGTGACAAATAATACTAAAGACTACTTAAAATGGTGCCCACTAACCAGCACATTCATTAGGGCGCCAGGGCCGGACTTACCCTTAAATAATAATGCTAACTGCTTTTACAATCTGTATATTATAAAAATATAAGTACTATTTTTAAATAGCGTAAACACTGAGCTAAAAAAGGTGCTTTTGTTTAATTGATACCAATTAATTAAAGCGTTTTCAAGAGATATAATTCTTTTGCCTAAATGAGACTTATGCATTATCTAGTTTTAATTATCAAAAACTAGGGAAACCTTCACAATGCCGCAACAATTTTTTATATTGCAATGACAAAAAAATCTGCAAAGTTTTTTAGTGCAGAAAAATCTAATGTTTTAAATGTTCCCACAACACAAAAACCGATTTTTAGCAGTGTCTTTCAAGGACACATATTTCAATAAAGTGGGGCTGGCCCCCACGACAGCCAAAGTGTTAGGTGAAAAAACCATGGAAAAAGTTTAATTATTTATTTTCTTATTTCTTGCTTGTTTTAATGGTAAAATACAAGCCCTACTACATTATTATTGCTTACTTAGATAATGCTATACTTGAAAATATCGCATATAAATATTATGCAAAAATTAAATATTTAAATTGAAGGGCTTGGGGAAGAGGGTAACAAGCCACCTTCTCATTTGTGAGTTATTTCAACTTTAATATTTTAATTAAGTTCTAAAATCGTAATAATTAGGCCTAACAAATCTGCTTTTGTTTTAGTATATTTATACAAAAATGTATAAAAATGTGAAATCAAAAATAAAAAATTGTAGTAGGTAACAGAAAAACTATTTAAGTTTTAAATTCCAAGATTTCGTAAATTGTGACTTGTAACCTTTTTCCTCCAAGCCCTTTATTTATAAAAAATATACAGTACAGCTTTTGTGGGTATCTTTAGCAGCAAAATATTCATATTTACGAAAAACAAACACAAATTAAAAATATATAATTTTTAATAATTTAATAATAATCTTAGTTATTTTTATTAGGTATCTGTAGCAATCTTCAAACATATTTTTTACTTCTTTAAAGTGCGGTATTTATGTTTAGACCTAAAAATAATATTATTAAAAAAATACCCATACAATTTTATTCAATGCAATTGTGTGCTTAATGGGATTAAAATTTCAATTAAAAGGGTTTTTTTTTTAAGTTTAAGTCCTCAAAACGGTCTACCAAACTGGATGTAAAATTGATTTTAAACTCAAAATATCCTAATGTATAGCTGGCAAGCGTTTAAAAACGCAATTTACATGTGGCACATGGATTTCATAAAGAGAAGCGGGCTAAAACCGAAAAAAGAAGTGCGGTGAAAGTGGCATTGCGGCAAATAAATTGCAATTTAAACATAGAATACAATACCAAATCTAAGCTACAGTTTTCAAGTTCACGCAAAAAGTAGTTTTTAGCAGTATACTACGCAACAACCAGAAAAATATAAACATTTATATAAAAAGGTAAAATAACTTTTAAAAAAATAAATAAAACTCACCAAAAAGTTAAAAATAAATAAAAAGTCGGGTAATACCATATGGTATTAAAGTAAAAAAGCTTTTATTAATTAAGTTATTAACATTTAGTTGTTGAGCACATACTTGGTTATTACAAGATGTCTTTTTTATTTTCATTTTCACTTTTTAGTTTTATTTTTTTTTAGCGTGTAATTTTTCAAATGTTAATTTTTCTCTTTCTAGTTTATTATCATTTTTATTAAAATAGTAAACATACACCAAAAACACTACTAGTACTTTTTTATTTTGATGAATGCGCCCCTAATCTCTATTTTTTTTCACCAACTTCAATCTTTACTATTTTAGCATATACCTGCTAGAGGCAGCTTTGCCGCATGAACAATGTACGACAAAGGGAAAAAAGTTCTTCGTACTTTTCTTTGTTGCGATCCTGGCTTTGTTTTTTTATGGGACCACCGCAAAAGCGCAGTCTTTAAAACAAAATGTGTAACATATACATTAATGCATGCAGGCGAATTTAGAACTTCCATCTCTTTAAAGTCATTTAAAAGTTATGGGATTTTATACAGGGTTGGAAAAATGTTTTAAAATGGAATAATGACATTAACGGAAATTTGATATCGGATCTGGGTCTTTGACACTTTTTAGATCTAAAATTATTTCTTTTTATTGAACCATTCATAGGTTGGTGACGTTATTAGCTGTCATATAGTGGGTAGTATTATATGCTATTAAAAAAACACCCTTTATATTATTGCTTATTACAGATTCTTAACTGAAATGTCTTAATTTAACTGTTTTAAGAATATTTTCTGTAAACCCCTAAACCGACCTTTTTTTTTTAAATAACATGTTTATTTTTTCATATTTTATACATATTACCAGTTTAATTCTTAGGTTTTTGGGCGCTACTAGTGCGATATAACCATTTTGAATGCCAAAATGGAAACACTACATTGATCCATTTAACAATAGAATTATAGACAAAGATACATGTAATGGTCCTGGCATTCGCGAATATTCGCATATGTTTTGATATTCGCATTCGCATTCGCAAGAAACGATGCGAATGTTTGGCGAATATTTTTGACAAACTAAAAGAAATTTATACAGGGTAAGTTTTTAAAACTTACAATGGCTATATTTTCTAAACCAAGGCAACTATCAAAAAAAAAAACTCTTTCTATAAAACCTGGGGGAATATAAATGACGTATTTTTCAACACACCTCTATCAACCCCTTAAGCTGCACCCCCAGTCTCTTAAAAATCTTAAATGGCAACACCCCTGATGTGGCACCTCTCTAGAAACTTAGGAAAAATGCTTTTCGTTGGTCATGAAAGAGTTGGGGTAAAATGAAATACTACCTTTAAATTTTAGAAAAATAGTACCTTAATATAAATAATAAATACCAGCAAATGTCCAATTAAATTAATAAAAAATTATACAAATGCAATTATGAATTAAAATAATTAGTTCTAACCCGCCCCTATAAAAATCTGATTAGTTTGGGTTAGTTCTTATTCTGAATTTTGTCAAGAAAAAAAGTAATAGTAACTGGTTTTTGTTGTGCAACAAAACTAACCAGAACTTTTTTAAGGGCGGGTTAGCTTTGCAGGAAGTATTATTTTAATTTATTATTACTTTTTAATTATTTTTTTTTCTAATTTAATTGGACATTCTCTGGTATCCTCCATTAATAATAAAGTACGATTTTTCTAAAATTTGAGGGTATTATTTCAGATTACCCCAACTTTTTTATGAACAACGTAAAGCATTTTTATAAGCTATTCCCCCAGGTTTTGTAGAAACGGTATTTTTTTATTTTTTGATATTTGCCTTGATTTAGAAAATATAGCCACTGTATGTTTTAAATAACTCCCTGTATATGGATTTGATGGATAAGGAATGATAATACAATTAATAAGATTTACATTATATACAGCGTGTCTTTGGAAGTTCTTACCATATGGAATTTAAAGAAGGTGTCCATATGTAATTACCTGACTTCATTTTTTTTTATTTATTATTTTAATCTTTTAAGTGGATTTTATTTAATTTTTTGAAGTCGGTTTAGTTTAAAAAATAAGTGTTTATATTTTGTTCATGTGTACATTTTTTATTACATACTCATGGTAAATTGATATTTATATTTTTATTTTATAGGTTGCTTTAATAAACATTTTCAGTAACGACAATAAAAATGTACGACTTATATATTAAGTTTTTTTAAGGACTGTTAATCACTTTTAAAGTACCCGTCAAGATAGGTGCCCAAAGATTGTAAAAAAATAAAAAAACAAGATTTTCACAAATTATAAACAAAACCGATTGGCAAAAAATATTAGGAAATAATAATCTGACTACCCCATATTTATATCAATTTTTACCTGTATGCTCTTGGCTAATAAACAGGGAGATTAAAAACCCATATGTATAACTTTTAAAAATTAATGCGTTAAACAATGACTTAAAATTTAAAAAAACAATATTTAGAAAGATATCCAATTATTACAAAAACTTTAATTTTAGGGACAAATATTAATTAATAATGATAAATAATATATTAACCTATTTCTTGTTTCAGAAATAATATAGAATACTACACCTAGATTGTGATCCCACTTGGGTAAAAAATAAAACCACTACTGAGTAGAATACTAATAGGAATACCAAACACTTAAAACATGACTTCTATATCTATTGATTATTTTTTAATAAAAAAAATGGTTTACTATTTCTAAAAAATAAAATAGTTGATTTTTTAACTAGAAATATTTTACCAACTTTTCGTTTGATTATTAATCATTGTTTGTCCTTAGCAACAATTTTCCAAATATATGCGTGTAGGTTAGGAATCACCCTGTAGACTATGGTTATATCGCATCCATAAAACCAAAGTTATTTCATAAACAGAATTTTAAAAAATAAAAGTAAAAAAATTTGAGTTAGAAAAACACACCACAAAATTATTTTCCTGGCACAAAATTACCGTCATAAAAGTTCAATATCATTGTTTATATTTTATGGCTGAATCACATTTATGTATGCAGCAAACCAAAGTTATTTCATAAATTAATTTTTAACAAATGGAGGTATGACAATTTAGGCGGAAAAAACAATTAGTTTTTTATGTTTTAGGACCGTTGTAATTAATGTGTACATGGATGTTGATTAATTAAAACAGATAAAGAAAAAAAGCACCCAATTAAGTGTTCTTTATGATTAAATAACTTGCTTTTAATATTTGTTTATAATAAAATTGAAAAAACACTGGCAGATATTCGATGGCTTATGTTATCGGTTAAAATATGTTTATCCCATATGTACGTGTCCTTGTATATTTTAATATTAATATAGGGATTATAGTTTTAATTGTTTATAGAGGGTGTTTTACAACTTATTCGACAAATTTCAAGGGCTAATTTTTTAATTTAAAATAGGAAAAAAGCTTCGTATGAACAATGTACTAAACGTCTATTTTTTTTCAGGGTGTAATTTTTTTTTTTAATAATTACTTTTATACCAATGCAGATATTCAAAAAAATTGGGAATGCCTTTTATGCACCAGAACACATTTTTTGGCGCACATAAAAAATGTATTTTTACCAGTGTCGTCTATAAGAGGTTTAAGGTAAATATTAAAAAAAGGTACGCGTTTTTCCTAAATTAAAATATTTTTGTTTTTTAAATTCCCATTTAGTTTGAAACAATATAAATTTCCTGTCTTTTTTTTATTTGGTACATGGTTTTCACGTAAATAAATAAAACCATTTTTCAGCATGGGCATTTTGTAATACTAATATTAAATTTTACAGTAAAAATTACCTTTGTTATTTATTCTTTAATAAGATAGGAATTTGACCATGCCTAAAAATGGTTTGTATTTATTTACGCAAAAACCGTACATTAAATAAAAAAAGGTTAAAAAATTAAATTTGTCCCAAACTAAATGGACATTTTAGAAAATATTTTTATTTAAGAAAAATGCAGTGGCGTTCCATTTTTTATTAAAAAATATTTACCCTAAACTCTTATGCACGACACTGATAAAAATTAATTTTTTATGTAGCTTAAAAAATGTCTTTTAGTACATAGAAGGCATCCCCAAATTTTTTAAAAATATCTGCATTAGTATAAAAATTATTAAAAAAGAACAACAATTTTTAAAACCCTGTACTTCAAAAACTAAGACGTTAGAATTTGCCCTTAAAGTTTGTCGAATAAGCTGTGAAACATCCTGTATAAAATAGTTAAATTCTTGATATAAAATTTCTGAAAAATTTTAATGCAATTTTTTGTAATTAAAATTTAAAACAATTATTTAGGTAATTAATTTTTATAGCTTTCTTGATTTTTAAAAACCGGCAGTGTTTGAATAAAAAAAAAACTTCACAAAGTAATAAAAGAATTATAGACTTTTAAACTGTGTTTTATAGTTCGTCCAACCCATTTTTTGTTAAATGCTTGTGACTGTTATTATTCAAAAGTAAAAAAATTCAATTAGGTTTTGTCCAGATAATTTAATATGTGGTTTAATTTGTCGATAACAATGCCAAGTCAGGTGTATATGCCTAAAGCTATTTTCAAACCATTCAAATTTTAAATAATCTTGTGTGTCGTAAACCTGATTATTACAGGTAAAATACTTTTTTTTGTGTGTTTATTTGTAGTTTCATCAAAGTACTTAATATAGTTTGCTATACAGACACCTACAAGGTAAAATAAAAATCAATTATCACTGCGTAACATAGATTTAAGAGACAATAGGTTCAGGACAAATAAATTTTAATAATTTATTTTTATTAATTTATTATATACCTATGAAAATTTTTATTTATAAGTAACTACAAAGTTTTAATTTAAAGACAAAAAATGCATTATTTGTATTTTTATTTAAGGATAAACTTGCTTAAAAATACTTTTGCCGGGCTTCTACTTTTATTTTATTTTTTAATAAACTTTAATTTTAATTTATTTTTGAATTAAATACCATTATTACTTAAAAAAATTGAATTAGGATATTTTTGTTGCTTTTTTTATCTTTATGACATCTCACGAAGGCTTATGCCTAAATACCAGTGTAAAGTGAGTGCCGGGTTACTGGATGTTTAACCCATTATTGTCGTGTTCCTTCAACGTTATCCAAGCACTGAAACATGCAGTTTTTTTTTGCATTTTACAGCACCTTTTAGACAACGCGGTAGTGCCACCACGGTCGTTATTTTTAAATAACTACTACCTAGAATTGGCAGAATACTACACAGTGGTTTGCCATTGCCAACTGTAAGGTGACGAGCAATAAAAATCCAATGTCCGACTCCGAGATTCGAACCCGGATCGCCGCGGTGAGAGGCTGACACGCTAGCCACTGCTCGCCACAGTATATATTTGCTTATCTTGCTTCCTCTTTTTTTTCTTGTTTTACTCTCTACCATCCTTTAAATCATTTACAAATTCTAGTAGACCATATCTTCTTTGTTAATTTTTTACCTTCTCCACAATAATCATGACACTGGTCAACTGGTCTCTGTTCTCATGCTTAAATTCTAGTTCTAGACATTGAAAAACATATGTCATTCAAATGTTTATTAAGTTTGTTTTTGTCTGATTTACGTCAATAAGTAATATATTAGAGCTCATACAAAGATAAAATAAATACAATTAAAAACGAAAAAACATGGAGCGCCGCTTTTTTCAAAATTAAAAAAAGCTATCATTTATTTGGCAATAATTTGCACAAAAGCAAAAAAGGTTTTATTTTTTTGCGTAAAATGGTATATTGGAGAAAAAATCAAAAGGTCAAATTTCTTGGAAAATAAATGGAAATTATAAGAATGATTTTTATTAAAAAAAAACGGTGCCGTACTATCTATTTTATTTTTAATCTCCAGTATACATCCCGTTCGGACGCCACTGGTAAAAATAGGTAAAAATATTTTACATAAAAAAATGCATATTGCTGCTTAGTAGGTGCATGTAAAAATTAATGAAAATATCTTAAACAGTTAAAAAGGTATATTAAAAAACCATTTTTGTCTTAAAATTTTAACACACTATAGCTTAAAAGTTAAGAGGCTTAGGACATATGTTCATATGAACTTTTCCTAAATAAGCCAAGAAATTAGATCCTGTATTTGTAGCCATCAATTAAATTACACCCTGTATAAAAATCATTCTTTTTTTTTTAACTTAGAAAATGGCTTTTATTTCTACAAAAAATAGAGATATTTTCCTTAGTTTTGATTTTGAAAATAGGTATATTTGAAACGTATAGGTAAGTTAATAAAAAGAAAAACAGCTAAAAAAACTAAAAAATGAGCAATGTGATAAAGAAATAACAATGGACCAATAAAAAAGAAGTCCAATTTATTGCTACGAGTAACAAACGAATCGAGGTGGATTAATTAAATTTACATTTTATCCGCATTTTCGGTCTTCATAAGTATACATTTAGGCGATTTCCGGCTTGAAAAAGGACAAGGACATAGTTTGGATTACAAAATTAATTTATTATCTTTTCAAAGTAGTCAAAATGTATAAAACTTTTAATTAAAAACCAAGATTTATTGTATTTGTCTATATAGGAGTGAATGTTAAACCACCAAACGTTTAAATACCATTTATTTTTGTTAAATATAGCTAATTTTATTCAGCAAAAAGCATAGATGGTGCTTAACCAGAGCATTAGGACTGACTTCATTATTCTAAGGTTACCAAAATGGCAAGTACTTCTACAGTACGTCTGTGCAAACGAGGTTTTTTTTTCTTTTTACTTGGAAAAACCTATTATAAGGCTTCAGTACACTACTTTATTCTGGAGAACCTAATAATTGCTAAAAAGTAACACAAAAAAAGTAAAATATCTCATATTTTTCTAATTTATTTTTATTTTTAGTATATTTCAGCACAAATTGAAATAAACTGCCTTTTTAAAGACCCTTATCACTTTGAGAGAAGGTAATAATTAAACTATGACATTTTCCGAGCAAATATTTTAGTCCATTTAACAAGTCTAAAAGAACTTTTGTGTGTTTCCATACTTTTTTCATAATAGCATGTCACGAAATAAATGTTTGTGTTTATCAAAACAATAATTGACATAAATGTTAGATTTTCTTTCTTCCAACGAAGGTTAAAATAGATTCTTGACTTTTTTTAAAATAAATATATTTTTTTAACCTTGAAATTTGTTCATCATAAAGAATATTTTTAAAGCCTGCTAGTTGATGGTTGCGAATTTTTGGTATATAAGCACATAATAAAATAATATTTTAAAAATGCCTAAATGCGTTTGATGTACAAACTCTTTAAGTACCCTAACTGCTTCGTTTTTTTATATATTATGCGAATCTTGCCACCCATATACCTGTTAGATACTTCTCTATTTAAATTGGCATTTTTTGTGCTTATTTTTTTAATTACTAAATAAATTTTAAATTACTTTATTGCCATATATTTTTTCAATAATATTATAACTTATGAAACACTGTTTTAATTAATCTTATTTATTTTTATGGATTTTATAACATACATAAAGGTTTTATTACATAAAATGGTTGTTATGTTTGTTTTTAAAAAGAGTTTTAATATAAAAAAGAATTAAACGGTAACTGCAACATCTATTATTTGTCACCTCTTTTAACAATGTATACATTAAATAAAAAAAATCGTCATACCCTGTATACTCCCGACTTACTTAAACTGTTAATCTACGGAAAAAATCATTAGTATACGTTAATTTAGGTCCCTAAATATTTTTATACTGTGTTAAACGTTTAAGAATTATACAGGGTGGCCGCCAGGATATTCAAGATACTTTGAATATAAATTCTATTACAAATTTTAAGCAAAAATAATGGGTGACGGCGCAGCAACCATCAAAGTTATGAAATGAATGGCGTGTGAAGAAGAAAGAATAGGGCTAAGGCCCAATAGCTTCCTAGGGCTGCAGCCCACCACCTTAGGGGACGGTGGTCGGACCTAAGTGAAAGACCTAAATGGGCAAAAAAAAGAAATAATTCTATTTACTTTTTTCGAATTCCTAAAGGTTTTTAAATTATTTGGAAATGTTGTCAAGACTTACATTCTAGGGTAATGAAATAACATTATTGTGACTAGTTTGCATGGGTAGGTTATTAATTAGCACCTTAAGTTGTAATTATGATTGTTTATTCGTAAATTGTCCTCGTTGACAGCTGTTGGTTATTTTATTTTTTTGCATAATTTGTGTTAAAAATCATGCCTATATTTTATTTTCATGAGAAATAGGCGGACATGATTTTCGTGTATGGATATTGCAATTGTAGTAGAACCGGCTCAATTACGGAATATCAACGACGATACCCAATCTGCCATCTTTCGGACAAGCAAACGGTAATTACTTTTTAAAAATCATTTTTTGTCACGAAGCTACATTTACAAGAGATGAAATTAACAATTTCCTCAACGAACATGTGTGGGAAATTGTCTGTCTGGGCTGCAATAACTAATAAAGTCATCGGACTGCATTTTTTGAAAAAAAACAGCGAAATGTTTCGGGATTTTTTAATCCACATCTTCTACTTAAGAACGTTTCTCTTTAAATCAAAAGGACAATGTTCTTTTTACATGACGGTGTTTAGCCCATTATGGAAAAGGTGTCACTGATTTTCTAAATAAACAGTACCCAAATCGATGGATAGGTCGTCGTGGTTTCATCGCTTAGCCACCGCGATCTTCGGATCTTAACTCGCTAGATTTTTCATGTAGGAAAACATATAAAAAAACCTATTTGATGGAAATTCCTAATAATAAGAATCAACTTATCCATAAGATTCGTGCAGCGTTTTATAAAATTAAAAATAATATGGGGAACTAAAACTGGAAACGAGAGCTGTGACGAAGGATTGATTAATGCATTGCATAAGGCGCAGGTCATATTAAGCATTTTTAATAATTGCACTGTCATTACGTTTGTATTAAAACCCAGATAATTTAGGAGCCAGAAAAAGTGAATAAAATTATTTTTGCTTAAGATTAGTTATAGAACTTAAATCTAAAGCATCTCGGATACCTCGGCGGTCTGTAAATATATACTTTTAAATTATTTTTTTTTGAAGGTTAATTGTTTCTGAACAAAAGCGCAATATAACTTTTTATATTTAAAGTATTAGCCTTATTTTAAATTGCTTTCTTAGCTGCATCACCTACGACTTGACCATTCCGGACGCCCTGTATTTTTATACAAGGAAATAATAGGCTAAATAGTGATTTTACTCTTACCCTGTATACTCTCACAAATGTTATCGTTTAATTTAGCAAACAATTGTATAGCTATTAAAAACATAATAAATAACACATAGACGCCCATACTTGACAAATTATGTGGTATACTTAAAAAGAGCTGTTAAAACAAATTACCAGAATTTTATGTATATTCATGAAACACACTAAAACACATTATCAACATTAAAATTAGGTCTTTTTTCTTTCAAAGAGTAAAATTTTAAAATAATTTTCTACTGGTTTCAATTATTTTAAACTACCCGATATTATTGTTTCCAGCCAACCGTTGCTATCTCCATACATTACTCATGCAAACCTTTTGAAGAAACGAGTATATTATACAGAATAAAACAGCTTTATTATTCTGTACCCTGGGTATAATTTTATTTATGCAACAATTTACCTTTATTAATATTTAAATAAATTATATAAAAAAACGTTTTATGTTAAACGGTTTTATTGTACTCAACGCTTAAAAATAATTCTGTAAGTCCTAGCTACCAGATTGCACCAATCTTTTCATCAATCTGGGGTACTGATTAGACAAACAATAAAACAGTTAGGCGTAGCTTATCCACAGTAAATATTAGGATAGAAATTTTAAGTGCCTAACGATTATATTATTTGTGTGATTAGTACTCCAGATTAATGAGAAGATTGGTCCGATTTGGTAGCTAGTACCAACCGAATTATTTTTTAGTTTTTAGTATTTTAAATTTTTTAATATTTTTGTGAGCTAAGGTTAATTAATACTTAAGTAACTCGTAACACACAGTAAAGATTTATTTAACAAAAAGTTATAAATTTAAAAACGTTTATCCTATTTAAATAAGTAGTCTTAAAAATATTTAAAGGCTATTTTTTTGTTGGCCAAAATAACATCTTTGCAATAGTAAATCTCTCATTTATCATAGGCCGATTCTTTTTGCCGCTTTTATTAAAAAAAAACTAAAATGTTAAAAATATTATTTATTTTTTTATTCATAAGAAACCATAATTATAAAAAAATAATAAACAATAATAATTTTATTTTAATTCTTTATTTTTTTTCAGTTAAAATTTTGTGATTTTAAAAACTAACTTTCAAGCATTATTGTCAATGCAAAAATGTTTAAAACAATATTACCCTAAGTAATGGGCCAAAATTTAACTGAAATATTGTAAACTTAAAATATTGCGATTTAACTAAACTTACCTTTGTACAAAAACTAGTATTAACAAAGATACAGGGTGTCAAAGTTCAAAAAAATATTTAAATTGTTTCTATAATAGTTATTACATTTTAAATACTGTAATAAAACTCTGTATTTAGGGGTTTCCTGACATGAGCTAAAGTGTTTACCCATAAGAGCGTCAGAACTTTAAAATGTTACTGTACCAAGATTGCTCAGAATTATGTCATCAAACTATCATAGTTGTGTTCAGTAGTGTCAGGCAAATTTATTATCAAAATGCGGGTTATTTCAACAATGGTATGGAATTGGCCGTCAAGGTCGTGTGATCTCTCACCCTTGGACTATTTTCTGTGGGGCTACCTTAAATCTTAGGTCTTGAGAATAGGTCACGAGCGATTCATGACAAAAGCATAACCTGATGATATGATTCAGAAGGTAACAGAACAGAAATTGGGTTACAAAAATGTATTTAACTAAACAAAAAGAGAAGTAAATTTAAGCAATATTATTTTCAAAACCTAATGAAAAAAAAAAAAAAAAAAAAAATAGAATAAAAATTACTTATATTTTATTTTTACTGATGACTTTGTGTCATTTTAAAGTTCCGGCGCTCTTATTGGTACACCCTTTATTTTTACTTAATATTAAATATTACGTGTTTAAATTTCTCTAAAACGATCCAAATTTTTTGTTCTTCTCTGTATGTACTATTTAAATAAACCAGTAAACTCTCATATGCAAAAAGAGGTGTATTTTGTGCGAATGACTCTGAGCCATCATTTTTAAGATATTTTCATTAAGTGCGCAATCAAAAAGTATATGGAAGAATACATTAAATCATATGAGGCGGTTGTGGTTATGGCCAATACGCTTTTTTAAAGGCATAACTTAATGGCAAACATCTAGAAAACGGTTGCTCGGAGCGATTCCTACAACATTTACCTTTTTTTGTGTACAATGCATTGGAGAGTTCAATATTTTACTTAAAAATACATACAAAGAACACAAAAAATTTGCGACGTTTAGAAATGTAGAACGACTAGAAAAGTAGAAGCGACGAGTAGAAAAAAAGTAGTGTAAGTGTAGTTAACACCTAAAATTTAATATCAGATATAAATAAATTATGTCCGAAAATTTCTGGATACCAAGTTTTATAACAATATTAAAAGTGTATCAAATATTATCGAAAAAAAAAACATTTTTATAACTTTGACACCATGAGTTAATATCAACTTTTGTACTACGGTAAGTTCAGCTTGATTACAATATTTTAAGGTCACAATTCTTTAGTTGAATTTTGGCCCATTACTTAAGGACTATCCTGTATTTTCGTTATTTCATTTTCTTTAATAATGTTTTACATATCACATACCCTAATATAAGTGAAGTGGCTTGTCACAATACGTCACAGGAACTGCGGGTAGAGGCACTAAATCAACATCTTACATTTATGAAAGAATAAACAGGCCTTATTTAAGAACTTTCAAGCCTTAGGCATTTTGCGGAAGTATTTTGAGAACTCCGTCGTTATTGTTCTCGGTGAAAGACACGTAGAAAGCAAACTCGATGATTTTAGTATTTTTGGTAGAGAATTGTTATTTGCTTCTATTGTAAAAAGAAGTAAGTAACTTTTACAACAGAATAGTAATTAAATTTTGTTAATTAGGATTTAAAATTTTGTGCTAGTAAAAATAATTTGTCTTTAAAAATTAAAAAAAAGTAAAAAATAAATAAAATATCGTAGAATCCGGTTATAATGACGGCCAAGGGGTCGTTGAAATTACGTCGTACTAACCGAAAGGCGTACTAAACGAACAGACAATGTTCGTTATAAATAATGTATTTATAAATATGTGGGGTACCAGCAGTAAACACAAATGTACGTCTATATAATTATTTGTAACTAAACATCGACGCAGTGGAAAATGTCTGTAATTTTTTTTTTGTTTTTATATCTACCGTAAGAAGTACAAACTGTATGATGCAAATAAAACAAAAAATTTTTACGATGTCATCTTCAAGATTAAAATGCACAAACACAATTAGCACTTCTGCAGGTTTTAGAACTTCATATACGCTTGAAGGAATACACTTTTCTTCCACACCGTGGTCAATATCATCGCCGCTATCCTAGTTGTTAACAATAAAATTTTGCAGAAAATTTCCTTAATTGGCTCCTCACACTTTGCGAGATCATTATCAATAGCAAAAGTTCGTTCAAGATCTTTATTTCCTATGGGCAGTCGTTGTAACCGAAGAATTATGTGTGAAACTCAGTCGTTAAAAGTGGTCGGTCATTGTAAGCGAAGTCGTAATAAAGAAATATTCTTTTTATAAGCTTATACTAAAACCAAACATATGCCTATACTTCAGTCGCTAAAAATAGTTGGTTGCTGTATACAAAGTCGTACTTAACGAGCTACACTATATCTTATTTTTAAATGAATTTCACTTACATAATTGTATGTGAATCACATTACAGCCAAATAAACAAAAAGTTGCTGCTCCGAAAAATAGATCATGGTACCTTAATGTTTTTTGGGTGACTGAATTTGATTTGGAGATTAGTTCGACCCCTTCAGGTTATTTCAAGGGTAATCACAGCTCTACAAAGAAAAAAATTATAGGTCCAAACGACTAGACCATGGTATCTTTATGTTTTTGGGGTCGCTGAATCCGAATTTGTGGTGGGTTTGAACCTATCAGCTTAGTGTTAAGGTCATTTTAAGGTTAAATCATTAAAATTTATCGAAAATGGACCACCATCGTGGTATATTGATGTTTTTGGAGGCGGTAAATTCGAATCTGGTGTTAGTTGGACCATATCAGGTCCTTTTAACGTCAGCGACCAAAAACCTTATGATATTATAATTGGTATTTAGGTATAACAGTTATTTAAAGATACGTGAAAAATAAAAAATACAGGTTATTTTTGTTTAGTTCCTAACATTGTATAAGTTTTATTTTTAGTGTTCATAATGTACTCATATCTCTATTTTTTTTAATTTATTTTACATAAATCCTTTTATTAGGGTAAAGTGGGGCTTTTGCAATAACGGGGTAAATGCAATAACATATCTGTGTGCAGATATAATGCTTTCTGACCGATGCTGCCATCTTTGATATGATACTAGTACTACTTTAACTTGAAGCTGGCCACCGGTACGTACCGTTTTATCGACGGACGAATAAGTGACAATTCATTTTGCGACAGGCCTTCAAAACACAAAGTACCTAAGTTTATAAAATAACCTCTTATCGAGTTTCATCTGCATTTCCAATTTAACTTTTTTATTTGTTTTTTGTTTAATGGTAATGTCTTGGTTTATAAACCTACATAAATTATGTATTAATAAAACATTTTCTTTATATTGCATGATACGGCTGCTATTACATTTGCCCCAGAATTTTGCTACCTTAAGGCAATTGCAATAATGGGCATTATTACCTTTGCCCCTACTTAAAAATACTTATTCTTTCCGGATGGTGCGTAAATATATTAAACAGACCCCCAATATTCTAAGGAAAAATTTAACTTAAATAGTAATTAAGAAAGAAAACATTAGTTTTATTACTAAAGTTCCAAACTTTTGATACAATTGTCTGATCTCGTTAAAATAAAAATCACTGGAAAAATATTTTTTTGTCCTTTTATTAGTATTGCCCCGGTCTCCAATCTATGTACACTTTAACAAAATCAGACATAATTATTAGATTTGCCTTTTACCAGGGCAATTGTAATAATCAGATATGGTACATAGTTTCGAGCCTTATGATTATAAAAATTTACTTTACCATTTTTTTTAATACCTAAAATAATAGTCTAATATATGCTTTAGGATAAAAGTGTATGTTAATTCTTGTTTATCAAAAAGTAATTTAACTATATGAGTTTGAATTTATAATTGAATTATCATAATCGCAATTACCCCACTTGACCGTACCTTTCATTTTCAATAAAAAAAAAATAGAAACAGTTACATCAAACAAAATCTTAAAGGGTTTGTCGTGTAAGAGAAATTCTCACGCGCGAGTGCTCTCGTAATTTTCAAAGGCGCGAGTTAAAAAATAGGGTATTTAAAAGAGATGCTAAACCCATGACGTTTTATCATAAAGTTGTCATGTCACAAAGGGTCAAGTACAGCAGATTTTAAATTAAGTACGTTTTCTAATAACAATCGCAATTATATTTAAAAAATGTTAACATACTTTAATTGTACAAAAAGAAAAGAGGTAAAAGTTATATTTACAATTATTTAAACAATAAATAAGTTAACAGAAATAAATTTAACTAAACAGATTTTTGCATCGTTAAATTTTTTTCGAAAGTCCGTATTTCTTTATTGTACGCTTTGGAATTTTACAAAAGAGCCAACAAAGCAAGGTTTTACCACAATTTTCAATTCGTCTTTTATACAAAAAGTATACGTATGTCTCTCTGTGCAAAAATAAACATGCATCCTCGTTTGTGCTAAAGCATATAAGGTACAAAATAAAAAACAAATATATTGCTTAAGGCAGCAGTTGACAAATTTTATACCAACCTACATTAAAATTATTTTTTAACATTAGGGTAAACATTTTTATTATTGTGATATTTTTTATGGAGCTTTAAATGTAAGATTTAAATAAATGTTTATCTTTTGGAATGGAGTATATATAATTTTCTAGTGCATTATTTTATAAACATATTAAAAAAATTAAAACTGGTTTTTTATTAACCACATTTTCGTACAAAGGTAAACCCCCACAATTCGTTTAGAAATAATAAATAATTTATTAAAGAGTTTTTTTCGGCGAAGCATAGGTATATTCATTTACAATTATTTTATAATAATATAGGTAATAAATTTAAAATGCATATTAATTATCATTAGCAAATTAAAAGCAATATAATTTTTACTTAGATGTAAAATACATTTTTAAATTTATAATTTGCGAAAGTTTAAATTTCTTTTAATGCGTCACAATATTAAAATTATTTTCTTGTTCAGTAAGATTTATTATAAAAAAAAATATTAGGTGCAGTGATTCAATATATAATTTTCATCTCTAAATACGCATTTCCAAACATAATTTGTCATAAAATTTTTATTTTTGTTCATTTTTTTAAAGTGTGCTTAAAGGAAATAAAAATAAACTTTACGTTCATTTTAAAGCCTTTTTATAGGAAAAAAGCTTAAATCGCAACCGCTCGTATTATTCAGTCTATTCTCTACATAAATCGGTTGAGAATACGTTTGTACAAAACTATCTTTTAAGAAATAAATTTACATTTTAAAAAGTATAGTGTGAATATTTGCCTTCTTAAGTATTAGATATGTGTATTTTTCACATTATTCTGGTAAAATGGTTACTTCTTTTAAAATTTGCAAAATTGGCATTTAATTTTACAAATTGTTATACTTATAGTTTTAATATAATTTAAAGTCACTATTTTACATTTGTTTCTACCCAAAATATATTTGTTTTTATGCTTTATTTAGAAGCGGCCAAGTCCTTTAAAACAAAAAGCCACTGACTTTACTTTTAAAAATAAAGCTTAAATGCACTTTACAATTGCATCACAAATAAACCTCCTGGTTTTAAATACTTGTTTTTTTTTAATACAGGTGCGTTTGTTTAAAATTTAAAATTTTCTTCTTTCACTATTAAATTCTGACTTGGCTTTAATGTAATTCTTTTAAAAATGCAATATTTTTAATATATTTTTAAAATTCATCTACAATTAATAGGAACATAAAATTTCTTCTTTTTTGAAGTGGATTAAATTATAATATTAACAATTTACTCTAAATAAAGTATTTTTTATTCATAAAGAGGGTAAAGTCAGTCATATTATTTTTATTAGGGTTACCAGGGATGGCGGACAAATGGTCCCTTGACATAATATTTTGGGCACGAAATCGTCAGTGGCCACAAAATTCATTATTCACTACGAAAAAAATTGTAAAGCAGATATTTATTATTATTATTTTTTCCATTATCACAAAGTTAAAATTAGTTAACGGCGCGTCAATGACTTTAAAAAAATAACACGCTGACTACCAGTTGGTGCAAGTGGTGCAAGGCGCAATGCTATTTGGGTATATTATATATGGTGAAAATTTAATTAATTGGAACCTAGGCCCGTAAGAGGGTGAATTTACATAGACATTCGTTATAGGGACGACCAATATTTTCTTGCACCAGAGCGCACGTAACCTCAAGAACGGCCCTGCCCATTAATACATAAAAGTTTGCCATCTTATGCATTATAGCTACCTTAACGCATAAAAGGAAGCAAAAAAACGTTTTTTTTTGTAGTTACCCAAATACTCTTAAATGCTCCAATAATACCAAAACTTTGACATTTTTTCGAAATTTAAGGGTATTAATGATTATTCACAATTATTTATTTAGTTTGTCCTAATCTTTATAACGGGTAAGTTAAAAAAGTAAGTTTTTTAATTATTTTAATAAAAAGTTTATTTGTTAAAATATAACATGATTTTAAACAAGTTTTTTAAATTAATTTTTTTTTGAAGTTCAGAGTTTTCTTCTATGTCATGTTCGTTTATTTGCACCTAACTCTATACGCTACGATTTACTTTATTTTTGATCAGTGTCTGGTGTATGAAAATAGAAATTGTTGCCAGTAATAACATTTTTTAAACAATTTAAAATAAAAAGTTTTCCATATGGTTTAAAATTTATGGCGGTCACTGTATAAATGATTGCCTAACAAAAAGATCAAAAAGGTTTTGCCAAATATAAAGCGAGTGCTAAAGCAGAAATTATGTCGTATAGAAGTCGTTGCTGCTGTTTTGCTAAAACAAGTCATGCCCTTTTAATTTCTGCATGAATAAAATCAAAGGCCTACCAATTTATTAAATGTTTTAGTTGTTTCATTGATATTTATTTTCTTTAACAAATGTCTTTGTATTTAATTTAAAAATAAAATCACAATCTTGAAAAATTTTGTTTAATATTTTTTATTATTTTTTTATAAGTTTTAAAAAGATGTTGCATTATAGGTTATTTACAATTTTTAATTAAAATGGCTCTTAATTTATTTATTTTGAAATTAAAAAAGAAAGAGAATATACAATTTTTATTTCATAAACAGGTAGGTAATAATTAAAGTTCTTTAAGCGGGCCACTGAAAATCGACTATTAGGTTTTAATGTATATATCAACATATTTTGGTAGCTTTATTGGTTGAAATAAGTTTTACGGAACAGTTTTTAAAAATTTACAAGTGATTAAAAGCTTTGATTTTTTTTTGAAAGTTACAATTAATAAGCGAGTATTTACTTGATTTTGGTTTGTGTGCTAAGGAATAGTAAGGGAACAGAAAAAAATTATAGTTTACGTAAAAAAGTACATTTTCTTATAAATAATTAGTTTTATATTAAACAAATGAAAATTTAGCTTATTTTTGGTGTTGTAGAAGAATTTAGTTTATATAAATATATTTAATATTCTATTAACTAAATAATGGCACAAGAAAATTTTGGTACTCTTCTACAAAAAAAAATTAATAATTTTTACGTAAATTTTTGTTTTTGTTTGTTTCTTTACTATTCCAACACAAAATTAATTTGTTTGTTTGAAATCCAGTAATTATTTTCTGATAATATATTGTACTTTACAAAAAAATACTAGACACTTTTAATTATTTATAAATTTTTAAAAACTTTAAATTTATAGAACTCGTTCTGGGGTATTACTTTTAATCAACGAAGCTACTAAAATATGGTTAACAACACAATAAAATCTAATAGCCGTATTTTAGTGGCCCGTTTAAGGAATTTTAACTCACAGCAGATTTTTTCTTACTATTTATAAGCTGACCTATATTAGTGAAAAAGTAAAATAAAAAGGAACAGTTTTATCCTCTATAAAAAGAAGCACTAAAACGACAAAGACCTTCATTACTATTGTATATAATACATCCTTTGTCAAAGACGTTACAAAAATATATTTTTGTGGGAAATTTTCGCCAAGGGTCGTTCGGTCCATTAATTTAATTTTTTACTTAAGTGGTTGTGTGAATAAAAAGCTAAATAGATGAATTAGGCGCGTTAATTCAGAAGAAAAAAAACAATACTTAAAAACAATAATAAGATTTTCTAATTTCTTTAAATAATTGAATTTGTAAGTGTATTTTGGGCCGAAATATTTTTAGTTGGTAAATTCTTAAAATAAAATGTTTATACTAGAAGTATCTTAAATTTAAATTTGTTAAAAAACACATTATCTTTTTTGTTTATTTTAAAACCCAGAACTGCTTTACTTTAAAAATATTTAAATAATTATAAAATATACAGCGTGTCTTCAAAAGTTCTTACCAAATAAAAACTCGTTATTATTAATTTAACGAAAAAATGCCTCTTCATAAAAAATTCTACTTGATGAGAAACATTTTTATAAAATAACGTTTTGTTTTTGAATGTAAGGGTAGATTAAAAACCTTTTTTCAAATTATTTTACAGGGTATTTCCTAACTACTAAACAAAACTTTAAAAAATTATTTCTTATGCCATTTTATAAAGAAAAATTCCTATAAACATGTCCGAAGATGCTTCGTTTTTTAAGATACAGGGCGTCAAAGTTTTAAAAAGTCGGTATGTTGTACATGTCTTAAATACCCTTAAATCATTTTGGTTGAAATTTAGTACGTATGTTTGATGTAATAAAGCACTTGTAAAGCTCCAACAAGATTGACTTAATTGGGTCAGTGGGCACCACAGCCAATATTATTAATAGAAAAATGTACGCCACTGTCTTTTTATGTAGTTTTTAATAATTTTTTTCTATAGAGCAACTAAAAATAGAACGTTCTATTGTGGTACATTTTTTTTTCGTATCTGGCTGGTACTTAAGATATTTTAAAAAATACCGTGGAAGCACTACCGCGTTGTTTAAAAGAGGCTGTGAAATAACTGCATGTTTTAGTGCTTGGACAACGTTGACGGAACAGAGGGAACGATGGGTTAAACATCTAATAAGCCGACACCCACGGTACTCTGATATTTAGGCATAGACCTTTGTGGGATGTCAAAAAATAAAAATAACGTCCTGTATCTTAGAAACGAAGCAATTCCGGACATATGTTTATAGAAACTTTTCTTTATACAATGAGATTACTGGTGCATCAAAATTGGCAAAAGTAAAAGGCGCACATAATTTTTCTCTAAATACATTTTTACAGTGACCCCGTACGCACGCCACTGCCGCAAATGAAAGCAGATTTTTACTTAAAACTATGCACTTTATTAATACACTTTAAAATTCCAAGTTTCATTAAAATCGGTTAAGTGGTATTTTTTTTTTTTCACCCTTACGGGGTCATCCCACCCAGGTCCGACGACCGCCCCCTAGGTGGTGCACTGCAGCCTGAAGGCTTATTGTACCTTGACCCCTACTCCTTCTCATTCACACACCATTCATTCCATAACTTGGATGGTTGTTGCTCGGTCCGCATCCCCGAGCAGAACACCGAGTGCCGCTGCCCGAAACACCGCTGTCGCCGGACACCCACCCAAATTATGGGCGCGCATTTCACTGCTTAACTCCGGTGATCGACGCTTGCCGATACAACCGAAGCCGCCACAAGCGCGCCTGGTTAAGAAGTTATTAAGTAATTTAAAAAATTGAAAAAATTGAAACTTTAACTCCCTGTATATTGGAAAGCATGCGGAGCCATGTGCATAGGACTTTTTTATTATTTTTTAGTAAAGAATTACCCCATGAGCGATGGTGCATGTTTTTTGAAACACCCTGTAGAACAAAAGCTTCTACGGCCCTGTTTCACTAAAGAATCTTGGTTCTTGGGTTTGGACCGCATCAAATTAAAATCGTTTTCGGACGTTTCGCCATCGATTGCACGAGGCATCTTAAGGTTTCTTTACTTTGCGGGATTAAAACACATTAAGTGTGCCAATCCAAAAACCAAACTACGTTAAGTCCATTTATAGTATTAAAAACTATAGGTTATTTTTTCTTAGGTATTAATATTAAGGCGTCCGTAAAGTTACTACTTTGATTGGTACTTGCATTATATTGCCTTTTGTCAATGTGCGGTATATCGGGGGTGTTATTTTCTATGTATTGATTTATTTTTGTGTGACATTAAATATATAATAATTTTAAAATTGTTTCTTTTACAATTTAATTGTAATAAAACCAAAAATAGTGTTTTTTGCTTTTAAGGTAAATTTAAAAATATTTAAGCAGGTTTTGGTTATTAAAATATTACTTTTAAAAGGTTCTAAACCTACTACAAAGATGATTTTTATGGATAATTTTTTTATAAAGCTATTTATTTTGTTAAAAAAATGTTTTTTTCTTTAAGCATAATCGTTTTATAAAAACGTGCAAATCATACATTGTGTTAGTTCTTTAAAGCCAATTAAATTCAAAAAGATTTTTTTAAGCGTTTATAAAGTTTTGTAAAGTGACAAAATAAATAAAGCGAAATGCTATAAGGGCATTACTTAAAGGTGATCAAAACCCAGAACAATGACTAAGTTGGCAAAGTTTTTACCCTACACCTGTCGAAAATCTCATCAACGTTTATCTGACGAATGGATCTTAAAACAGTTTCGCGTTTTTTGTATTTTTGGTATATTCTACCAAATATAAATTTAATAACGTAAATTATTAATTTATTAAATTATTTAAAACCTTTTCTTTAAATATTTATGACCTAATACCGTTAGTTTTTAACTAGGTAATAAACCTAAATAAAAAGTATTTTTTATTTTATTTTTTTATAAAAATGTTAAACTACTACGTTTGGACACTTATGGTACAGACGTAAGTTAGAAACTGTAATATTATATGACTATATTGTTTTTTTTTAATTTGATTTTAATCAGATAATAAAGTATTTTCTACAATTTTATAAGTTTTATTTTTAAATTAAAAAACCAAAATGGATCTGCGGTCAACTTGGCAACGTGGAAATCAAAGGCTGTTGTTATCAGCCAGAATTTCGACTTCGTTGGCTATAAAGAACAATTAATACAAATTAAAACTGCTGCTAACTTTAGCTATAGAAAGTAAACAATAGGTCCAATTTTAAAGTTTTTAATTATATTCTTTGTATATTCAGCCTAAGTAATATAAGAATATAATGCAGTTTAATTGTTTTGTAAAAAAATACATTTATTCTTTATGTGGGACAATTATAGGTTTTTGAGCTTTTATAATTAAAAATATTAAAGTATTTACACTTTTTATGATAAAAAATTATTTACATAAAAAAAAATATTACTTCTTTTAACAGAATTTAAAAATTATATGTTTTTCCTTAAAACAATTTTAAAAATTACGATTTTTTTTTTTTAACCTAAATATGAAATGTAGTTTTTTAAAAAACATTAAAATTAAGTAATTCTTAGTAACTCTTAGTTAAAACTTTTTGCATTCTACAGCAGCAATGGGATTGCCGTAGTACCTTTAATTGTGACAACTTTGTTTTAAAGACAATATTGAGTTTACTTTTATACCTTGTTTTTTGTTTTCTTTAACAAAAAAATAAAATTTTACGATTAAAATTTATAACTCAGATAAAAAGCAACAATTTAGAAAGAACATAAAAACAAGTATGTTCTAAAAGTTATAAAACAATGTTTTTATATAAATATTTAAAAACAAAACACAGCTAATTTTGAGCACTCTAGGTCATTTAAGAAAAAAAAACTTGGACACGGTAACTTTTAATGTTGGGGAAAATAGTTTTTTGCCACTTTCACCCCTGAACTGCAACCCCCAGCAAGATTGAGTCTCACCCCCAAAATCCTAAATGAAAAGGGCGGTCAAGTGACATTTTATTTTAAAATTCCTTAAATCCTTCATTTTTTAAAATATATTTGCTGCGCACTTAGCCAGTGCTAACAATTGTACGCAGATCCCATTTATAGGGGGACATCCTTATGAGTCAGTACTTTGTCCAAGTCGATGCTATATGCCAACTGTGGCATACGCCCCAGGTCTAGTCTCGCAAGGTTTGGTAATTTGAATTCACTTTGTAGGTTGCAAATGTATCTTCTCGTGGACCCTCTAGACCCCTACATTTCATTATCACGCGTATACCCATTTCCGCACCACCTTTAGATGTTATTTGCTATTAGAGCCAATCTGGTTAGATGCTTTGTAGTATACCAGTGTTTAAACTTTTCATATCCCTTTAGTTCAAGGTAGCTTTCCCTTACAAGTAATTTAATATTATAGGTACATTACAAAAAATTAAAAATAAAAATTCTGACAAGCTGTCATATTAACGAAAGTAATAACAAATTATTTAAACTCGGCAGTTGTATTCAGGGTCAAAATACCTTAAAAAAAAGATCACTTGATCTTCCTTTCCATTAAAGATTTTGGGGGTAAATCTTACCCCTGCTAGAGGGTTTACCGAGCGTTTGTCCTTAAATAACCTCGAGTGCCCAAAATTTATTTTGTTTCCTTTTCAAATGGCCTCCCTGTATTAGTTTTCCTATTCTGCAGTTAGGCTAGTAAAATTTTGTTAAATTATTAAAAACTTTGGTATTAAAACGCTTTTATAATTAGCAGATTTTAGTGATTTTAAAAATTAACTCTCTTAAAAAGTTTAACTTAAAATCGCTCACTTACTTAACTTTAATCCTTTTTTTTCCTGGATCAAGGTGTGTTAAAATACCTAGTTTTTTAACGTTAGTATTTTGTCTAAACATACTTAATTCATTATTAAACTCTAGCTTTGGGTCAAAATTTACCATTTTTTTTTGTTTTATTTTACCTTTCCTTGTGAGTTTTTTAAGTTTTAAATATTTTTTGCTGCTTTTTTTATTAACATTTAAATGTTTAAATTGTTTAAATATTTTATTAAATATAAAAAAATTCTATAATATGCTATTCAATACTGTTCAGAATAGATATAAGCTGTATTTACGAAGTAAAAGATACCAAGTTTTTAAACTTATCGGTAACATATGCAGCGATTTAAAAAATAATGGGCCAATTTTCTACGAGAAAACAAGGGTTTACATATGCAGATGGGCCATGTTTATGTTTAACGACCCTTGGAGTGACTCTATCCAAAATCCATCTGGTGACCTTCGGCACAACTAAACTGTAAAATAAGGAATATACATTAACGAAGCTTTCTTTATCCTTTTCACTATTGGACCCTAAAGAATACTACAGGGCTTTTCCATTACACCGTTTGTATCTATAGCCTTTTTCCAAGCGGTTAATATATCTGTTTGTAATAAAAACCTTTCACATGTGTTAGGTAAAACTTTTGGAAAAAATGCTCTAAGAAAAACGGGGATAGAGTGCTTTTTGTTATTTTAAAAGCCTTTTTTTTCTATAGGCATTGCTGGGTATTGTATACTGTATTAAAGTATAGTACCTAACTTAAATTTGATAAAGATGTAAACACATAAACAGCAATAAAAAAAACAAGAACCGTAAAAAATATTTCTTAGTCAATACCCCATTTTTTGCCCAAAAATATTTTTTTTTTCTATTGACTACCGACTAAAACAATTTAGATAAACATAGGCTATTTTAAAGCAAAAAAAAGTTTTATGTCTTGATGTAACTGATAACTCATTAATTCAGTTAAGTATTTTTTTATTAAATTATATTTTTTTAATCTTTTTGACATCCCACGAAGGCATATGCCTAAATACCAGAGTACCGTGGGTGTCGGGTTATTAGATGTTTAACCCATTGTTCCCCCTGTTCCGTCAACGTTGGTCAAGCACTGAAACATGCAGTTATGCATTTCACAGTACCTTTTAGACTACGCGGTAGTGCCACCACGGTCGTTATTTTTAAATAACTACTACCTAAATATGTCTTGCCCGCTGGGAATCGAACCGTCGACCTCTGGCTTTGAAGATCAAAGCTCTGTCCACTGCGCCACGGAGGAGACATTATTAAAAACAAAATGCTGGTATTTCCATGCGATTTTATGAAAAACGGTACAAGATATCAATAAAAATAAAGTAAACTTTTAAGTAGAAAAAGATGACAAAATCGCCGGCCAAAGCAATTTGTCAAGTTTGGCACCTCTGTCAAAAATACATACATGATTTGAAACAAAAAATCGTAAACTTTCTGTATAATACCGACTTATTAAACAGTTCTTTACCTATAGAAAGACGCATTAGTACAAGGTTATTAAGTTGTCCAAATATCTTTGGTATTGTAGCAAGAGTTATAATTAAAATATTTTGCATAAATGTCAATAACGTCCTGACGAAGTGCCATAGAACTCTTTCTTAATGTAATAAGTACTAAAGGTAGGTTTACATCTGACATTTATTGTATGATATTTGTGTCAGACAGCTAATGTAAACGGTTAAACATTTATGTCTGATTTAAATGTTTCATTATTTGCAACGGCCAGAATTTTTGTCTGACATAAATCTCGTGCAATAAATGTCAGATGTAAACCTACCGTTACGTATTACCCATTTTTTTTACTTTAAGTATATTTTAGTATACATCGTTAAAAAGTTTATAAAAAGGCCTTTTTAAAAATGTTATAGTCAACTATAGTTTCCATTAAAAAAATGTAAGTTTATGACAGAGTACTACATTAAATAACGGATTTTATTAACAATTTTTTATCTACATGTTTTCTATTTACACAATTTTTGTCATTTTAAATATTAACTGAGCTACAAAGAAATAAAAAATTTGTTTTTTAATATCTAGTAAACCATGATTTTTTTGAACAAAACAAAAAATGTTAAATCAAGCTTCAAAACTATAATTTTTCCCATTTAACCCTTTCTGTATCTGCAATGGTTTTGAGATTCCTGTACTAAACATCTAAAAAACTTACCCTGTATATAATATTAAGGAAATAAAAACGTAAGTATTAAATTTTACAAGCTTTTAAACCTAACTAATATTGTTAAGTTCGTAAGGGAAGCTTACAAGGAAATATACCCGGCATTTATAAACGTAATTGCCTCAACACAGTCTTTGTTAATTTTTTATTTTCTAAATTGGCCGATTTATACCCGTCCAAGAAGCTGAGGCTTTAGGAATTTTAATTTTAAAAAAGTTTTTAAGTTTAACTTAGGGATCAGGAAATTTTTCCGGTTTTTTAACTTTAATATAATTTTTAGCAATTGTAAGATGAAATATTTAGGGTCCGAATTAGGTTTCTTTAAAGTAAGGTCTAAAATTGCATCGAGGATTTATAGGGTGTAAATCTATAAGTATAAATGTAATATTAAAAATATTATTGTCAATATTTGTTTTTTTTGTTACTAGACAATATTATTTTTAGCGGTAATCAACACACCAAATTAAAATGATTAAGCCCGGTTGCGTCCCGATGGCATCTGGACGACTATTTTTGACAAAAAAAGGTAACTTGACGATACGCTACTGACTTTTATGCAATATTTTAACTTTCTTTAAATAAAAAAATAAAATAAATTTTTGTTTTACCATTTTTTATGTCTAATTCTATTCTAAGTTAAAAAAATGAACTATTTACTATACACTAAATTTTATTCGCAGTTTTTTTTTCGCCCTTTTGAGTCTTCCACCTAGGTCCGACTACCGCCCCTAGGTGATGCGCTGCAGCCCCAGAGGCTTATTGTGCCTCTCATTCACACACCATTCATTCTCATACAAGGGGCAATAGGTGTTTTTAATTTTTTTCTTAAATTTAATACCCTGTATTCTTATAATGCACTTTAGAAATCGTTTGTGTATAGGGCTTGGGTAATATTAACTCTGAAAACAACTTGTGTAACCAAAACCCAGTTATTTTTGATAAAAATGTTTATTAACCTTTTATTTTAAATTTTTAAACTAATTAAGCCAAGAGAATTTTACTTTATAAAGCTGTTTTGTGTTTAATTCTGCACTAAAAAGAATAATGCATTTTACCACCATTTTTAATTAAAAATAAATGTTCAAAATCTCTGTGTAAGCTCGACAACATAGACCTCTTCTCTTGTTTTAAAGCTTTTGTAATTAAAAAATCTGGTATTTAAAAGCATTTGGGTGGCATTTTTTAAAGTACGCAAATTTGCTTAGTCACTGTTATTAATAAAGCTGTACTAATTGCCCTCATTAAAATCGACTGCGGCAATATTTGTTGATTAGATATTTTTTAAAATAAAAACAGAATGTCAATATTTTTAATGGCCAATTTGTCTTATAAAAGGGTTATATTTAAAAAGAAGCAAATATTACAAAGGAAGTTATTCTATTATTAAAATATGTTTATCTTAGTTAAAAAAAAAATCTTTTGGACAAGAAAAAAATTAAAATAAATAATAGTAACATGGTTTGTTCTTTTATTGGTGTAAAAATTGAAAAACTAAAAAATGTATACTAAAATTTGGTAGGGTCTAAAGACGCTAGTAACAAGGTAACCAGCTAATTTCACTAAATTTGAATAAATTTAAAACATCGTAGAACTGAAAACTCTAAATTATAACTTTTTGCTTTTTCATGTTCCTAAATACTGTTACTAGTTAATAAATGTATTAAAAAAGTTTGCGCAAATCTGGAATACCTTTTAAAATATTTAGAAATAAGTTAACTATATTCCTCAAAAAATTATTGCATATGCTCAATTTATTTAATAACTTTCATTACAAAAATGCTTTAATTAAAAAGCCCTCTTTAATAATCAAGTAATCAAGGCAACTAAAGAAAATAATAAGAAACGGTAAAGTTATAACTTCATAATAATAAGAATAACATAATAGTTGTTGTTATTTACTGTTACCAATACACGATATTATTTATTTTTTTATCGCTTCGTATAACGTAATGTTAAACAAATAAATCTCATTTGTAAATAAATTATACTCTTACTTACTTCTAATATTTTGTAATACCAAATTTGACTATTCCCTTTTAACAGCACACCATACAGGGTAATTTAAAATTATTATAATTTTTTTAAACTTTAAATCACACTGAAGGAGGTATTGTTAACAGTTAATACCAACAGTTACTCCAAAGTAATAGCTTTGCCTCTCTTTAACATTTGTTTTTTTATTGTCTTAATAACTTGATTATTTAAAGAAAGATGGCCATTTAAATTAAAGCAATTTTGTTTTAAAGCTAATAGAAAAAATCGAGCCCAGGCGATAATTCTTTTGGAAAGTGTATTTAATAACCTATTACCCATTTATTATTTTGAGTAAATAAATTAATTTTATTATTTTTTATAATATATAATTTTTACTATGAAAAATTACTAGAAATAATGTACCTGTATTTAAAAAAAGAGCAAATTTGTATGGGATAATGCTAAAGAAAATTGTAATATATGTCTAAATTTAAGTACGTTAATTTTAGTTACATTTTTTTACGTCTGGCAATTAAAAACACTATTTTTTAATTCTCTACTTAGTAACGGACCAAGCATGTAATGTTAATCAGGAAAAAATGTATAAAAAATTGTATATTCTGTAGTTTATTATTGGTTGGATTCACAGCATTCTATAAAGATTATTTAGAAATATTGTTTTTAAATATTTTAATGTCTATAGATTTAGTAAATAGGCCTATGGTGTTAAAGTGCATTATTTTTCTATTGGCAAAATTATATTTTAAAATTGTAAATCCAGTATAAGGTTACTTAGTTCTTTATGTTTATTTTTATTAATTTTTTGACTAGATTTTTAAGCTAAGTTTGTGTTGTTATTAAAAAAAAGGTGATTTATCCTAAATCTCGTAAACACAAAATATTAAATTTAAATTCTGTATATCAAACTGTACTTTTTATATAATAGAATGTATAAAAAAGAAAATTTTTATTTAAGATAATTTTTAAAAGCATTTTCTAACTTATTTACCTTTTTAATTTTAATTGGTATTACTTTTAAAATTTTAAAAGGTACAGTGGCAAAAAACTTTGAAAATACGTTAGGTATTTTGTAGCAATACATTTATTTGATTTATAAAAACAGTTAGATGTAATATTTACAAATAACTTTTCAAAAACTAAAAATGTTCGAGACCAAACTTTATTGTGTGTTACATTAGCTCAAATAAATTTAACTTTATAAATCGACTTTAAAAGTAAAAGCAAAAACTTGCTTTAAATAACTTTTAACCCAAAAGGGTCCATTTGAATAATATCTTATCAACAAAAACACTTAACTTTTCTTTAAACACCCTGTAATTGTTTTCAAAGTTTGGCGTGTTCCAACGTCAGAAAGCGGGTTGAAATTGAAACCAATGAAAAATCGACGGTAATATATCTAAATGGTTTAGAAAGGCAAAGTGACTGGAAAGGAAGGAATTTTCAGGGGCTACATATTCAGACGAGCAAATTAGTATAAGTCATTTTAAATTACAAGTTTAAACTTTGACCCCATAATTGAAACTGATAAATTTTATTTATAGGCAAAGTAATAGGTAACATTATTTTCTGGTAATTAATAATTAATATAACTACACAGGTTCACAAAATAAAAACGATTTACTTTGGGTCTGAAAGAAACATTTTCTTACGTATTTTTCCCGCTAAACAGGAATCTGAAGTTAAAACTAGCTGTTAAACTTTGCTGGGGCCAAGAGGGAACTCAAGTTTTTCTTAAATAGAAAGGATGACTATGTAGCACCTCGTTTTAAAGCCATTTAATTCTCTACTCAAGGCCACAGTATTTTTGTTAATCATCTCAGCCGTTTCAGACTTGTAATACCAGTTTGTTAAGCAGGTGTTACTATGACACAAATGTCAAATAAATTTCAGGGCTGGTAAAACTAAAAGCTTTAAATTTTAAAAATTTTTAATTTAAATATAGGGCACACTTGCCACCGAAACGTCGTTTTTAACACGCTTTTATTAACTTGGGTTGTAACTATCTATCTATCAATCTATCTATCTGGCTGCCTATGTAACGGAATCTTTGAGCCTAATTTTAACCAACTTCCAGCTATTCGATTTCTTTGAAACTTTGCACACGTATTAAGGACCCATGACAATGCAATAATCTGCAAACAGTATCCCTTTATCTTTTTTTAATCGCCAGGAAAAAAATCCATTATATTATAAAAACAACACCTAGGATGCCATCTGTTGGAAAAATTTCAAACTTTGCTATTAAATGAAGAAGAAATTTTTAGTGGATTGCAAAATGTTGGCAACGGTCCAAACATTGCCTGGATTGCCATCTGTTGGCAAAATTTGAAACTTTGCTACTTAATGAAGAAGATATTTTTAGTGAGTTGCAATCTTTTGCAAATTTTAAAATTTGCTACCATTGTCATTTCATAGGGGGCTGGTTATTTTCTTTTGCTGCTTAATTAAATAGTATGTTCTAATTTACTGTTATATTAAGAATTTTGTGCATATAACGAACTAAAAAATGAAAAATAATTAATAGTTTAAAAATCTAAAAAAACACGCTTTTATATGCAACCGAACTAAAAATTAAAAAATAATTTTTCATTAAAAAAATATTTTCACTTCATAGTAAAAAGCGTGGGGTGCATTTTACTATTTTTTCATAACTTTTTCAATATAGATATTGACAAATATAATAATTATAACATTTAATATATTAAGCACCCCACGCTTTTTACTATGAAGTGAAAATATTTTTTTAATAAAAAAATTATTTTTTAATTTTTAGTTCGGTTGCATATAAAAGCGTGTTTTTTTAGTTTTTTAAACTATTAATTATTTAATTAGAATTTCTGGGGGTGTTTCTTTATTTTGTTTTAGGCGATCGTCCAGTTCATAGGGGTAAATAGGGCTAAACAGGGTTAGCTCATTTTACCCCGAGACCAGGACCGAAGCGGTTCCATTCTTTCAGGTTTTCCATATTCAATCGACATACTTTATTTCCTACTTGTCCTTTAAGTATTTTTGTCTCAATTTGCTTTTAGGGTTATTAAGAGCTTAGGTTGAGTGAACTGTAAATTCTAAATGTGACAAAAATTAATTTGCTTTTATTCTTCACTTAAAACAAAGACTATATTTAGCTTAACAAAGACAAGCATGTCTATTGACTGTATAAGATACGTATTAGCGATAGCAAGCTGAAATACATAAGAAGTTCGTTACTCCGAAAAGCTCTGTTTTATAATTAAATTTATTTTCACTGGTAAAAACCATTTTGTCTTTGTATAAAGCAGACTATTTAAAATATGTGCAAAGGCACGTGACCTACCAAGAAATTCTGCTTAAGAAGTTTTAAATAGGTATTTAATTTTTTAAAAGTTTGTTAAAACGAAACAAAAGTAAGTTTTAAATTTTTAGCAGCATTCGCCTAACATTTAAATATACGGGATGATTTTTTGTCATACGCATTAACTTAAAATCTTATTGCTAAGAGAAAACAATGACTAATAATATTAAATATATATATATATATATATATATATATATATATATATATATATATATATATATATATATATATATATATATATATATATATATATATATATATATATATAAACCTATAAACAAGTCATAATGATAATAATTGGTACTTTTTTGGTACACTCTACTATCAGTTGTGATTTTATTTTTACATAACATATTAGTTCCATAACAAAAAATAGGCTTATTTTTATTTGTTCCTAAAGTTACCGATTTTTTTGTTTCATTTTAAATATTGTTTATGTTTTTTTAACTGGAAACATTTTACTAACGTTTTTTTTTTTTAATATTAACTCATTACATTACTCATACACTATGTATGTTTTATTAATTTAAATATTTGTTTAAATATTTAGGTATTAAATAAAACACGTCCAGAATTAAAACAAATAATGTTTTGAACCAACAAGGTTTTTTTCAAAACGGCTAGGGTCAATAGTACGTGTTTATTTATCAAAATAACCGAGTTTAACTTTGTATGTACAAAAATTAACTCTATAATAGGGGATAGTAAGCATCATAAGAATTAAGTTGTAGACGTGTATTTAGGTAAAGAGTTAAAGTTTTAGTTAGGCCGGTACGGGTTTCCCATGGTTCGGGGAACGCCCGTACTAAATTAAGTTAGTTTAGTTAAAAATGCCATTTAAGTTTATATGGTTCGCTGGCTCAAGGGCCAGAAGAAATAGTTCCATAGGGTTTTCACATATATTACGTCTCAGCGACGTAAATGGTTCTGTATAAAAATATATGTTACAATATAAAGAAATACGACACGTGTTTTTTTAAAATATTTTGCAATAACGTATCTTAAGGACCCTAACAAAGTTTTTACACTATATTTCTGAAATAAACTTATTGTTAAGAGCTCACAATTAGCTGTTAAATTAAAGTAACCAATTTAATTGCTGCAAATAAATTATTTAAGTTAATAAAAATTATGGATTAAAAAAATTATATTACTACAGTTTGTGTGTTCTGCATTATACCATTAACGCTTTTACGCAAACAACAGACCCTTAGATCCTTAATAGTCCATTATTTGTAAAACTTATTTTATTCTGTTTCTTTGTGTTTAACTATTAACATTGAAATTTATGGTTAGATCACCATTTAAAAAACACAATATTTATTTGGAGGTAAAATATTTCTATAATTTAAATTTAAATATATAGTTATATATGTTAGGATGAAAAATGAGTAAGTATTACACATTAAATACTACAAAAAAACGAAGCGTTGGTTAGTTACAGTATATACACATATACATACTATATGGCTATCTATTGAATATTGTTTTGCTTTTGACTTTTACACCGTATTTTTCTGATTTTTAACATGGCCTAACTTTTATAAAAGTACATTTACTTCATATTTCCACCATAACTAATGACTTGAGCTTCAAATTAGTAAAATAAAAAGTATTCTTTTATTTTCATCATATGACTCGGCTAAAATAAATAACAGGTAATTTTTTTTTGGTTCAATTCAAGGAATTAAAAAATTATATTAAAGTATGTTTTAAGAAGGCAGCAAAAAATAAATATTTAACATTTTTTAAATACTTTTGCGAAAAATATTAGGTCTAGCAAAAGTCACCCTCTTCTATTTACTATTAACCTTCTCGGTATATCGGTTTGCTTGTCGGTCTGTCTGTTGGTTCTTCCGTTGGCACCAAAGCAAGATATTAATTATTAATTTTGTTCAGTTTTTTAAAGTAAATATTGCTTTTACTAAAAGGGTTAGAAGATGTTATTGTGAAAAAAAAAACAAAAAATTCGTCTATTGACATTAATCTACTCATTGTATTAATATTTATGTTTCTAATTTAGAAGGTGAAAAGTTATAGGGGAAATACCCCCACATATGTCCAACAATATGTAGGCAATCTCCCAGATTCATATAGAACACGTAAAAATAATGTGACAAGTTTATATATTTTTTTTCCTAAAGCCCTTCTTTGCCCTTAAAGGACGCCGCTGGAAATCGGTTTTTCTTGAATAACTTTTATAGTACTTGGTATAATGAAAAATTCTTTTAATAAAATAAATACAATAAAGGACTCTTTAAAATGGTATCTTCCTTAAACATTTGCCTTTATTAGTTCACCAAGGGCGGACTCTTACACAATAGTGGTAATTATTATATTATATATATAGGTACCTTTTTTTAGCTTAAGGTTTGAGCCAATTTAGAACGATATTATTGTTCCTTTATTATACAGGGTGTAAAAATAATTATTACTATTGTGTAGGGGTTAGTCCGCCTCTGACGAACTAATAATGACAAATATTTAACAAGGATACCATTTAAATTGGTTCTAACTGGTATTTATTAATATTAAAAGTTATTTTTATTATACAAAGGAATATAAAAGTTATTTAAAAAATACGAATTTCAGTGGCGTCCTTTAAGGGCGCATATCTTTGTAAAGAAAGACTTTAAGAAAAATATTTTATATAAACTTACCATTATTTTTATGTGTTCTATATGAATCCGAGAAATTGTCCTCATATTCTTAAACACCCTGTATAGAACCAATATGTATATGGTATGGGAACTCTAATGTGCTGTCGCGCTTGCGCAATATTAAAAATGTATGGGTTGTCGTGGTAACCAATGTAAACAAACCAAGAGTGTCGGCGTGCTGTCGGCCATTTTTGATCAGAGGCGGAGTTTGGGTGGCGTTCGACGTGTGTAGAACTATTTCTAGTTTATTTGTTGTTTTTTTAAGTGTCTTATAATGTTTTGATTCTGGGTTTGGGTTGTTTTGTGATGTGTATAATTAATTTATTGATAACAGCATTATTTTAAAGGCAGTGCTACTTGGTAATATTACAAATTAGGTTCTGCGAACTGCACAAGTACGCCTAGCGCACTGATTCAAAATCATATGCCATCGCTTGCGGGGAGATTCCTTAGCCAACAATAAGACAAAAATGTCATAACGAGCGTGGGTCCGCAAATGCCGTGTTTCCAAGATGACAGGGCGTTTAATTTTTATAACTTTTTCTTTTTTCTTTTTTGAATAATTTTTAAAACTACGCCAGCGATTTGGCTTAAATTTGGTGACACATAAGGCACATTTATTAGTAGGCGTATTTTGACTATAAAGGAATTGCTATATTTTTTACCAGGGGCGTAACTTGTGGGGTAGACACATAATATTTTTTAATTAAAACATGTACGCCAATTGATTTTAATAAATTTTGATAGCGCAATTAAATGACTTTTACTAAATTGCTTAACAAAACTTGTTTCTTAGCATTTTTTTTCGAATTTCGTTTGCTTTGGATATTTGCGATTTTAATACGGGCTGTAGCTACTGACCGCCACCTACGTTAAGCTATAGAAACATCAAAGAAGGCTTTGAAATAAAAAAAAACAATTGCTTTAAATTTGACAAATTGGCTATTGTATTACCACTATTGTTTCTAACATAAATTTTTGTTCTAAGTCATTATAAATGCTTATTATTAATTATAGTTTGTCAGAGTTAACAGATATGTTGTTAATTTATGGTGAAACCAGACAAAATTCAAGAGAAGCCGTCAGACTTTATGCTGATAGATACCCGCTACGAAGAGCCCCTAGTAAAATCATTTTTGAGTACATCGTAAGGCGTTTAAGAGAAACTGGCTCTCTCAAACCTGTATAAAGCAAATTCCGGGCGTTCAAGATTTCGTCGTACAGTTCAAGCTGAAGAAGCAGTACTAAATTCGGTAGAACGTGATCCTAATATCAGTACCCGAATAATTTCCAATGAACTAGGAAACATTTCTCAAGCTTCGGTAGTGCGAGTTTTGCAAGAACAATAACTAAAACCATATCATTTTACAAGGGTACAGAACTTTTATCCAGGGATTATGGCCTCTAGACAAGTATTTTGCCAATGGTTTCTCAATCAGCTGCAAAATCTTTGAGCCTAATTTTAACCAACTTCCAGCTATTCGATTTCTTTGAAACTTGCACACGTATTAAGGACCCATGACAATGCAATAATCTGCAAACAGTATCCCGTTATCCTGGTTTGGATCGCCAGGAAAAAAATTCCATTATATTATAAAAACAACACCTGGGTTGCCATCTTTTGGCAACATTCCAAACTTTTCTCAGGTTTAGCTACTCTTGACAAATGGCGAAGGAATTTTTAGTGAATAAACTGGAGCATTTTAACATACATACATACATAAATGCATATCGAACTAAAAATGAAAAATAAATAATAGTTTAAAAAACTAAAAAACACGCTTTTATATGCAACCGAACTAAAAATTAGAAAATAATTTTTCATTAAAAATATTGTCACTCATAGTAAAAAGCGTGGGGTGCATTTTACAATTTTTTCATAACTTTTCCCTCATAGATATTGGCAAATATAATAATTATAACATTTAATATATTAAGCACCCACGCTTTTTACTATGAAGTGACTTACCTCAATTTCTTAATAAACGAATTGCCCGATGTTTTGCCACTTTATCCCCAGAAACAATAACCAGGATTAATGGTTCCGCTATGCGTCGTGGAGCACCTCCACATGTTTTGCGGGCGCAGGGGAGAAGTAAGGAAGATTTTTAAATGAAGCGTATGGTTCTCGCCTGGGATTGGTCGTGGAGGACCAGTCAGCGCCTAAGCCGCCGGGAATCACGAGACCGTCAATCCCTTAGATTTTCATCTCTGGGGACCTGTTTACGCAGAAAGTGCGCAAAGAGTCATGCAGAGGGGCGAGAAATTGTTCACAGAGGATACGAGGGGGCATTTACCGAGGATGGAGGCGACATAATCGTGGCTATTTGCGCAAAAGTACGCAAATCTTTAGGACGAAGACTAGAGCATGCAACGAAGCTGAAGGAGGACATTTTCAGCATCTCATTTAGCCACTTTTTTAAGTTAAATTGCAGGTTAGTTTTTCTTTTTTAAATTAAAGCATTCTTTGATGATTTTTATAACTTAACGTAGATGGAGGTCAGTAGCTGCAGCCCGTATTAAAATCGCAAATATCCCGAAAACCAAACGAAATTCGAAAAAATGCTAAGAGACAAGTTTTGTTAAGCATTTAGTAAAGTATTTAATTGCGCTATCAAAATTTATTAAAATCAGTGGCGTACATGTTTTAATTAAAAATATATTATGTGTCCTACCCCACAAGTACGCCCCTGGTAAAAATATAGCAAATTCCTTATAGTCAAAATATGCCTACTAATAAATGTACCTTATGTCCCAAATTTAAGCCAAATCGCTGGCGTAGTTTTAAAAATATTCAAAAAGAAAGAAAAATTATAAAAATTAAACGCCCTGTATCTTGGAAACCAAGTATTTGCGGACCCATGTTCATATGACATTTTTGTCTTATTTTTGGCTAAGGAATCTCCCCTTAAGCGATGGCATATGTTTTTTGAATACCCTGTAAGGAAGCTGCACCAGATTTGTTCATTCTGAAAGCAATACTGCAAAGTGCACAAAAATGATATAGTAAATGAGACCTTTCGGAAAGCACATACAGTGTGTCCTTTATGGATAGGTGTTACAAGCGGACAAAATAGACCAAAAATGCTTGAATTTTACAATGAAATTTTGTAAAAGCCGGTTGCATGGTCCAAAAATAATAAATACTAAATTTTACTCCTATTGGTATTATACAAGGCAAGTTATAACTAA
Organism: Listronotus bonariensis; assembly: GCA_014170235.1. Classification (NCBI taxonomy): domain Eukaryota; kingdom Metazoa; phylum Arthropoda; class Insecta; order Coleoptera; family Curculionidae; genus Listronotus; species Listronotus bonariensis. Next base: position 710,796 of record JACEGR010000003.1, read on the forward strand.
AAATATAAAAAATGACCAGGAACAAACTACTTTTATTTTTAAAAATAGAACAAAATTGTATAAGTTAATGTTGTAAAAGTTTAAATTTTATGTTAAAATTTGAAGTTTAAGCATGGGAGTAAAAAAATGAAATTGTCAATTTTTTATATTACGCATTACCACTTAAATAATGGGCAGGGAGCAAAAAAAAAAATTAATAATTTTAAGTGCATTTTTATTTTAACCAATGCTTTAATCCAAGTATTTTAAAACTGTTAATTCATAATGTAAAAAAAAGACAAAAATAATTTTTCTGTTTTTATTTAATTCTTCACCTTCTACAACAATATTTACTTATACAATTTTTACTTATTTTTAAAAATAAAATTATATTACTCTTGGAAAGTTTTCATATTTTTAGTTATAACTCTCCCTAAATATTACCAATCGGAGTAATTTTTTTATTTATTAGTTTTGGTTAGACCATGCGACCAGTTTTCTCAGAAGGACGTTTAAATATTCCAAAAATGTTGGTCCATTTGTCCTCTTGTAACACCTATCCTGGGACACACTGTATATGTGGAAATACCACTTTTAAAAAACTCCCGATATACTTTAACGGTCTATTATTTATTGAATATAATTAGTGGCCGCTATATATCAACAACACAGTCCGAAATGCAACGTTCTAAAACTAAAATTTAGTAATTTGTGTAATTTTTTTTTAGCAAAACTAAAAAACTGTTTAAAAGCAGATTAAAAAGTTTACTTGCATTTCTGTTTAGATGTACTTTAGACTACAACCTTATTATCTTGAAAATGCAAGCTCTGCTATATACGTAGAATTCCACATTGGTTTAAAATGTCTTAATTAAAATAAGTAGGGCTTTTCGCAAATAGTTTTTAAATTACGTACTTTTCCCAAAAGTATGCTAGCTTAGCAACTTTTATAATAATGTTTTTACTTGTGGAATTTTAAAATTTATTTTTCGCAAGTCTTGTGTTTAGCAGACCAAACCAAAAGGATTAGTTTACAAATTTTTAACAAAATAGGTTTTGAAAATATTTATTACAAGCAATGGACTTGTGAAAATATATAAATTTACACCTTTAACTTTTCTGTTTTTTATTAAACAAACTAAAAAATTTCAGTTATTTAGGTTAATTCTGTAGTTTTTAATTTAGTCGGCAAATTGTTATTACGAATACGATTGTCAAAGGAAAAATTAAGAATTTGTATACAGGGTGTCCCAAAAATTAAAAAAAAGTTTTTATTTTTGGGACACCCAAGTTTTCAAATTTCAATTATTTTGTAGTTTAAGTCATAACGAAGTTACCCATGGCGAACACTTAATTTTTTATGACTCTGTATATCTAAAAAGATCCAAGTATTAAATTAAAACATCGCTAAATAGGTAAAGCGTCATTTGTCTGAATGTGAAAACACAGTTTACACTTGAGAACGGACAGAGAAAGTACTGCCCGAAACGTTGTGTGAATAAACTAATAAAGAGAATGGAAGTCCAAAATTCTTCTTTAAAACGTCATTTATTTTTTGACCTCGTTCTACTTATTATGTTTTCTTTAACTGTTGGCTAAGGACAATAACTATCATGAATGCAAAAATGTAAATAAAGTATAACTGTAACAGAACTTTAATTAAAAAAACTAACAGTGGGTTAACAAATGTTTTATCTTTTACACTTTAACTAAAACAGCAAGATTCTAGGCTGAGCTATAATTATTACATTCTAAATTTAATCTTAAAACTTTGTAAAGTTTATCCTAAATTTCATTAGAATTTAGATTTTGACATTACGTAGAACAAAAGACCCTATTTAAAAATATTTAAATATATTTCTTAAATCAATATTTTTTAACATACAGGTTCAGTTAAATATTACAACACATAGGCAATGTGAGGAAAAGAGACATTCTAACTAAACACCAGCATGTTAACAAGCGTGACTAATAGTGCTTGTTTTGTTATTCTATTGCCAGCCGATGAACCAAAACGCATTGCTTATATTGTATATTCAAAGATAATTTAAGATTGGGTTATTTTAACAAGTAAAAAATATTTACGATATAAAAATATCGTTTACAATTAATTTATTAATTATCTATACAAAACTAGGTCAAAAAATTAGCTATGAGAGGTTTCTTAAACTTGGATCAGTCGCATTTAAGGATTTTTCTTTTTTTTTTAATATTAAGACAAGCATATTTATTGCTTAGTTAAAGAATTAAGGTCTGGCCACACATAACCGCAACGAGCCCGCAGCCGTGCGTCTTGCTGGTGAAATGTTGGGGATGCGGTGCAAAAAGTTTTGTATTTAATAAAATTGCAGTATTATGAGTCTGTTATACTACCTTTTAAATTGAACATGATTCTAAAATAATCCTCCACAAATAGAGTAACACAGCTTTGCCTATACTACACTTAAAGTTTGGATAAAAATGGTCATCAGAGATAGGTAGAAAAATCCGCTTTATTTAAACAAGGAGATATATAACTCAGCTTGAAAAAAATTCTATTTATATTTTTAAGGCATAAAAAGTGCTTTCAAATTACTCTCAACTAATCTGCACCACCTTTTTCTAACATTGTTAATCCGAGCTCAGTGCCGCCTTGGTGCGGTTATGTGTGGCCAGACCCTAGGACAAACTAAATATCCTGCATAGTTAGAACAATATATATATTTTTAGTGCAAGCAGTACTTTAAAAATTATAAATATATTTACTACTCATCATAAAAATGCAACACCTAAATTTAACTAAAGGTGATATAAGCATTTAATTTTAATAGCAATACAGATAATGATAATTTGAAGAGTACAATTTTACGGTTTTTTCCATGAGTCTCGATTTTTTTAAGAATGCAAGATAGATGACAACTGCTTATTATAGCAGGATAATGCAGAACTACATATTACTTGTCTAGATGCGGCTTATCAAGAGCCATATAATGTTCACATTTTTCTTAGCCTCCACGTTCTTCCGATCTGTCCCCCATAGAACACATGTGGAACATGGTAGGAGTAGCCTCAGTAGATTGTTTAACCAACCAGGCACTGCTAAGCGTGTAAATTCCCTAATAGTTATACCCATTATTAAAAATCTTAAAAACTTCCTGATTGTTTTGGGGTCATTAGTTAAACCAATTATTATTCTATGTTAAACAGTAAAATTCGATTAAGTTTTAAACATTATTTAAAGGTGTTGCGATATTTATGATAACTATTTAAACAAAAAAAAGCTGAACAAATTTAAATAACCAAATAATAAAATGAATTTAGTTAAGCAATCCTAGAAAAGCAATAAATGTTGTTCTCTATTGAATGCAGAAAGATCTTCAAAAAAGGATAAACCAGATTCACTCTTGGGATGCAGTGTGGTAGCTAATATTACCAGATTAAAAATGTCAATTTCTTTTTTCAATGGATTTTTAGAGATTACTGCAGCTATTTTTGCAGGCTTTTATGCAAAACGGCTTTGCACAGCGCAATTCATATCTTTTGTTTGGCATTTTTCATTTTCCTTTAAATCCTTTTATGCCTTCTGTTTTACCCACATTGCTTTATTTAACAATATAAATTTACTCTAAACAAAAAAATTAAATTAAAAAGTTCATACATATGTATATTTTCAGGGTGTCTAAAAGGCCTGTAAAAAATACTACCATAGACTCCTTGGGCCAAAATAAAACGAGATCTAACGCAACTTACCTTAGTCGAAAATCGTTGAGATACAGGGTGTCAAAATACGTGTTTAATACATCTTAATTATTTTACCATATCTAACTTATTATTAAAAATGTTTTTACAAAAAGGGTAATTTAAAAATAATTTTTTTTAAAGCTTTTAATATTTTTTGCACAAAAAGATATATTTCATAAATATCGCTACGAGCAACCAATTCTGAGATATTTTTAAATTAAACGTTTTTTTACATAAAAAATGTATTTGCATTTCTTTACATTTTAATAAGGCCACCCGGGTTTTCTTTAAAAGGAATATGTGGTAGTATTGGACCTTAAGTAAATAGCGTGTGCCTACCAGTTACAAAGACCGTTAAATTAAATTGTTAAAAACCAAAAAAAAATCTTTTAAAAAATAAAAAGAATTAAAAAGGCTGTTTGTGATAAATCCATAAAAAGCCAATTTCATCCTGAAGTTTTTTTTATTTGTTTAATATTTTAATATGTAAATGACCCTAAAAGTCATCCTTTTAAAATCATCTTTTTGAGTATATAAGAAAGTTTGAGGCATTTTTTTTAAGAAATAAAGCTTAAATGGTTAGAATGTTAGCAAAAAAGTATTACGAACCATACTGCCTAAACGTTAAAGGCTTAGTTTGGAGTAAAAAAAATGTAATATTAAAATTTATACCTTTTTTAAGATTAATATTTCAGTGTTTTGTAATGTTTGTTTTTCCTGATACTTTTGTTCCTCTCAGTCCAAAGAAATACAAACCGATTTCGTTATTATGATTTTTATTGCGCTCCCAAATAAATCCCGTTTTGAGAAAAAATATATTCCTTTCTTTGGAAAGCCTCTAAGAAATCCAAACGTGTTAAATTTAGCAATATATTAGTTAAACCTATTCTGTATTTTTTATTGTGAAATTATTTTTTATCGCTAATTTTTGCGGAATAATTTGCCGGTCATGAATCCACTTACTTAACCCAACTTACCTTGATCAAGTTAATCGTTTGCTAGTGTTTAAAATAATTTTTAATCCATTTTTTATTAATGCTAAATATTTATTTTTTTAATTCGGTATATATATTATTTTTTAATTTAAAGAGACACATAATAGTGGCACACTTTTCTAAGCAAAAATATTATCTGTAACTATATTAAAGGTGCTGAGTTTTAACTTTCAAAACTACAATTTTTAAATTAAAAAAAAATCTGCATTTCTATTATCGTTAATATCTTTTTAGTAAAAAACAGTTTGGTATTTTAAATTAATAATAAATCTATTTGGTATTCCTTTTCCACCAAACGTCGTTATTCCTTTTTTAAAGCTAGTCAGAGTTTAAACATTGAAATTAACAGCTATATTTATGTACACAAATACATTTGTTTCGAGAAATGGCCCAGTATACAGGGTGATCATTTTGAGGTCGGCACTTTTGCTAACTTCTTTATTTTTGGAGATACGAAGTCGGATAAGTTAGCAAAGTAGTAGCATTTTTCTGCTGATTAACGTGCTGCCAACAAAAAAAACAATTAATTATTGAGTATTCGATTTATTGCGGAAACTATACTTTTATTAAATGGAACACCCTGACATAATATATCACTATTCAATGGATCAATTAAAGACCATTAAAAAACGTCCTAATGTGGTATATCCAATTTTTGATAGTTTTGGAAATATGGCCATCCTCATAAGATTTGATAGTAAAGTGACATTTTTATATAGAACACCCTGTATATTGCATCACCGCATTAAATGAGATATTTTAAAGACCTTTGGGGAAATACCACATTAAATATGTATTTTTTGTTGGTGGCAGCACGGTAATCAGCGGAAAAAAATGCTACTACTTTGCTAATTTAATCGACTTCGGATGTCAATAATAAAGAACTAATAATGCCGACTTAAAAATGATTACCCTGTATAGGGTATTTCATTAAAAAAAAAAGGCTCCTATTTGACAATGAAATTTATGGTTTTGAGATACCTTGTATATTACCTGGTACTTTCAGTGAAAAGAGTGTATTCGAGATAATTTTTTTTTGTTTAAGTTTATTTTTGTATCTTATACTTGAGCAAAAGTTCTTTTGTGTAAAAATAATGTTGAGACACCCTGTATTAATAAATCTCGTGTCACGATGTATGTTCGGGCTAAACTTTAAAACCGCCTAACCGATTTTAATCAAATTTTAGAACAATCTGTAAATATGCCCAACTTAAAAGAGATAAAGGGTTTTTATCTCTTATGTCACCTTTATGTCTTCTGTCAGTCAAAAGGTCGCTCTGTCGTTGTCCTATTGCTAGGTGGATCCAGTCGGTTGTTAGGGGTTGCTAGGCCGATGATAAGCCGTTGCTGAGAGGATCGGTCGGTTGTTATTTGGTCGCTAAGCGGATCGGTCGGTTGATAGGGGTTGCTAGGGGGATCGGTCGATTGTTAGGGCGGATAATAGGAGGATCAGTTGGTTGTTAGGAGGCTAAGCATTTTTTAATAATATTTTCTAAAAAAATTAACTAAAATGGTTTAGTTGATTTATGTAAAAAAAACCTAATAAAATTTAAAACAACAAATTATTTTAATAACAATAGGCTTTACCTTTATGTAAATTCTATATTTATTACAAAACAGTTTTTATTAGGTTAACAAATGGGTAAAGATTGGTTCCATTCGAAACCTAAACTACAAGCATTTGGTAATTAAGCAAACCTAAAGTTGCGATCATAACCCTGACTGTAAATACCCTGGTTAGATTCGTCGGCGTGTTAATTATATCTTGAATTGAATTGAATTTTATTTTTTTTTAATATGTTACACATAAAATTAAATATATATATATATATATATATATATATATATATATATATATATATATATATATATATATATATAATACTAATCTAAAAATATAATACACATAAACATTTAATTTAAATTTAGTTTGTTTACTTCAGTTTTTATTAAATTTTAAGTTAACCAACCTAGAATATCTTTTTAATAGTTAAATAGGGATTTTCTTTTTATTTGTTGTACATTAAAAATATCTATTTTTAATTTGTTGTGCTATTACTAATACTTTTATTAAGGAATATATATTAGGAAAAATAATAAAATCGTTAAATAAATTGTTTGTATTTTGTTTCGATTTCACTGCCAAGCTAAAGGAATATGTTGTTTTTTTGTTTGTTAAATTTTATACAATACAAAATTTATCGTTTTATGACAAAAAACTTTACTACGGCTCTTAAAAGACTTATTTTATCAAGCAAACTTATTATCCCACGAAAAACCTAAAACACAGATGACGCCATATCTATTTAAATATAAAGGGATATCTTTGCATTTGATGTTAGTAATATACAAGACCCGCTTTGTGCGAGTATTTACATAATTGTCAATGCCGGTGGAAGTCTCTGTATAACAACGATTACTATTAGCATTTAATTGAATACAAAAAGACCACTATGCAAATGTTGCTTCATAAAGTGAGTTTTTATTGATTTAAATTTAAAAAATCTTTACATATGGGTTAGAGCCTCGTAAAAACAGGATACAGAATGGTAAGTACAAGAATGAAGGTATGTATGGAAAACCCGAAAACTGTACTATACTGTACAGGGCAAATTCAAAGCTTTTAATAAAAAAATCTTGTTTCTGTGTATTTTACACAAAACTGATCCCTGTTGTAAGGCCAAAGTTTAAATCCAAACCTACTGATAAAAATAGCAATTCGCTACCTTGTGGTTTTTACTCCCTACAATGTGTTTCTTTATTTCTTGTTTCACATTTTTATGCGGATTGTAGATATGCTTTTCATTATTGTCTAAAGCGGCGCCTTTTTAAGTTATTCATTCATTTTTGTAAATCATAAATGGAAAACCCTGTATATTTTTTTAATACCCAATAAAATAAAGTTTTAAAAATAATCATACCTTTGTTTCTTTAAAGCCGTTTTTGAGATATTGCATATTTTGTCATTTATTACTGATATTGGCTATGATCATGAAAAAAGTAATCATGCTCTGCTCTAAATATTCTTATTTTACCTTTTGTGTTGTATTGACCGCAATGGCAAAAACATTATTTAATAATTAATATAATAACGCAAACAGAGTAAACTAATTTTTCTGGTAATACTTTACACTAAGCACTTTTTGATCGGGTTTATTAATACGTTGTTATTTAATGTAATAAACAAGAATAATTTTTACGTATAGAGGCCAATTAAAGATGACCATGAAGAAAAAATGCATACCTTCTGCTAAAAGGCCTAAATTGAACCTATTTCACGGCATCATAGGTTTACTCCTAAAATAGAATTGTTTTTAACCTTTATGTGCGGTATTAAATTATTATTATTATTGGTTTTCGCCATTGCAGTCAATTAAATAAAAAAATTAAATTGGGTTTTTAAAGTAAAACACATAATTACTTTTTTCATGGCTACTTTTAGCCAATATTAGTAATAAGTAGCAACATATAAAATATTTTAATTTATACTAAAAACATCAATAAATAGGTCCAATGGTGACGCATACCAAAGTAAAAAAAAAAATATTTAAAAATAACAATGGTTCAAAGGATTGAATAAAACGTAAGAAATTAGAAAAATAGCTGTAGCGGATAAACGACGTAAGATATTGAATTGCGTTTTTCACCGCTAAATTAGGCTTGAAATTCAAGTTTTGCAAACGGGGTCACCTCTTGTGTAAAACGTAAGTTTTCTATGACAAGCGTAAATTTTTCCCACCCTGTTCGTAAAAATGCAATATTAGATATACAGATATTTTATGGTCTTAATTTTTAAAATAATACACTACGTTTCAAATGGTAACTAACCATTTTCCAGTGATAACTAAAACTATTCCTAATAACTACGATTTCAGCAAGGGCTGCCAGATATTTGGTATTATAATATTGGGCTTGCTACATTCACTATTGTTGTTTAAAATCACAACCGTCTTTTTAAATTTCCTCTTTCTCCAGTGTTCTTCTTTATAAATGATTTTGGCTTACGACCACTGTATGTGGTGATGTTTTAATAATGCATGTTCGGGTACTCCTGATGTTGACATTTCACCTCCTTTCGTATGTTTTTATGTTTATTTATTTTAATTTTTAGTTGGCCTTTTTGTTTCTTCGACGTATACTTCACCACATTCACAAAAACTCTAGAAGGTACAGTTGGTATTTGATGTGTTGTTGTCTGGTATCGTCTTTGTAAGAATGCTCCTCAAAGTGATTTAAGATTAAAATACTGTTTTATTGTTGTAGTTGTTAGCAACTCTACGGATCTTTTCTAAAGTTCCTTAAATATACGAAATAGGTATAAATGTCTGATCTTGTTGAGTCTTGTTCAAATCAGTGGTTTTTGTCTTGTTTTTATATTTGTCTATTGTTGCTTTTATTAAACTTTTGGTGTATCCATTTTGTTTAAGATCCTTAGTTAAGTTAGCTATCTCATCCCGTAGAGACTCTTTAATATTGTTGAGGTTTACTGCGTGGTTATATAAATTTAAAATAAAGACAATTAACGTCAAGCTTCTTTAAAAGAATTTTCATTAATTAAAAGCATCTTTAAAAGAATTTTCATTAATTTAAAAAATAAAATATTTTTTAAAAACACTTTAAAAAACTACCCTGGTAAATTGGAAAGAATTTACGGATTTATGCTAGTAGCATTGTTTACTTTGTATTATCGCAACATAATTAAAAAGTATAATGATTTTAACTAAACGCAACGAAAACCTATAAAAGCAAAGTTGCTAATTGTATACGAAACAATTTTAAAATGCAAAACATTTCAAGAAAGGTCAGCATATATTTAAATTAAAAACACACGAACTATCATCCAATAAAACATTTTTACAACCAAAAATTACCACAGTAATTACCTGTCAATATTAATAAAGAATTGAGGTAGCTTGATAAAACACTGAGTGATTGTTGGTTATTAAGTTAGATGCTGCTTGTTCTTTTATTTTATTAAACCATTAAAAATTATTTAAAAAATATTAGGTTATTGTGCTAATTGATGCTACAAGGAAAAAATATGTATTATTAATTTTTGGAAAGGCACTGCCTAAACGACCGCCGGCGGTAATGCTCATTTATAAAAGAAAACCGTCGTCCAGCGGTTTTACCTATCTATGGAATACAGGGTGTCCAAGAATATGTGGGCAATCTCTCAGATTTATATAGAACACGTGAAAATATTGTGACAAGTTTATATATTTTTTCCTAAAGCTCCTCTTTACGGAGATATGTATATAACTTTTATAGTACTTGGTATAATAAAATATTTTTTAATATGATAAATATAAGTAAGGACTTATTAAAATGGTATTCTTGTAAAACATTTGCTCTTTTTCAGTTCGCCAGGGGCGGACTAACCCTTACACAGTAGTACTAATTAATTTTACATCCTGTAAGCAGCATGATGCCATATCCCGAAAATTGTCAGAAGAAAATTGATTACAATAATAAGAAAATAGGTTTTTCATTTAAAATTTTGAAATTCCCCAACCTACCGGGAAAATTATAAACTTGGCAACCTTGCAAAAAAATTCTTAATTCTTTATGGTTAGTTACTCCTTGGCACAAAATTTGGTTCATTTATATTTGACGGTTGCTGAGATTATCCACCGTTCCGATTTTCTCTACTAACCCTGTATAACCTCTTTACCATCTTAAACAATAAAAAATATATAGGGGTGGGCCACATGCTAAAGACAACGTGTATATTATTACTTAACTACTGTATTCTAATGCATACTTTACTTAAAATATTGGTATTTCAGTAACTAAAGTTGATACATTTTTGTAATAAGTGAGATATAATGTGTTAAAAATCGGTCATCTTGGCTAAGTAATCGTGACTCTAAATCAATAATGTCTTTCTTAATATTTCTATTGCAAATAGACAGATGAAGTATTTGCAAAGAGTGTGGATTTGGCAATCATATTTACTATCATATTTATAATCATCAAGAAGGTGATGGCCTTCGTGAATTGTCCAATTAAAGAAGTAAATTTGACAAACATGACCTACATATATCGCAATAAATTACCATCGACGACCGTAACCTATAAAATAACTATACACTATAGCAGTCAGTAGTCCTTTGTCTACAAGTCGGGAAAAATACAGTTAAGTGTATTAAAGCTAAGTATTGGTACTTATAAAATGAAAATTACAGTAAGAATTTTAATTAAAGCATTTTATTGCAGCATATAACAGAACCTAAAGGAATGTTTTACCTAATTCTACACTTCTACATTTAGAGCCATTTCTGTCTAATATAACGCTTTACTTTCTTATTTTACGTCAGGTCTTGGCACTTTTGTTAATGTATGTAAACCATTATTTTAGCTGGCCAAAATTAAAAAAAAACATGCTAAATGAGGTGTTTCTTACCAATAATAATGTGTACTATGAAAAGACAGTATTTTAAAAGATAGATATTTTATTTTAAATATTACTTAAGCAAAAAAAAATGCATTACAATAAAAAAATGGGGTTATAAACAGGACGTAGTTTAATTGATGGCTAAAAATATCGAGTATAGTTTCTTAGCTTATTTAAGGAAAAAAGTTTATATGAACGTATGTCCTAAACGTCTTACCTTTTAAGCTATATGGTGTTAAAGTTTAAAAAAATCGTTTTTTTATTATAACTTTAAAACTCTAAGATATTTTTATAAAATTTACTATGCTTCTACTTAGCACCAATAGGCTTTTAATATAAAAGTTTCTTAATTATTTTTAACAGTGGCGTCCGTACGGGATGTATACTGAACATTTTTCATTATAAAAAGGGTATGCCATTGCTTTTTCAAAAATAATAATTATTTTTGAAACTTCCATTTGCTTTAAAACAAATTTGACTTTCTAAGCTTTCTTTTTGGATTGATTATTTTTGCGTAAAAAATAAACACCGTTTTTAATGAATTTTTGATATAGCAAAATTATTTTAGACTAGTAGGCTCGTGTCCTATTTTTAGTTTTTTATACGAAAACGGTGCATCGGACAAAAAATAAAAAGTTGGTCATATTTATTGCAAAGTAAATTTAGATTAAAAAAAATATTTATTTTTAAAAAAGCAATGGCAAACCATATTAAATTTTAAAAAATGGTATTTATTCCGTACTGACGCCACTAGTAGAAATATTTAATAATGTTAAAAATCCAATTCGTGCTTAGTAGGTTTGTGCCAAATTTTATGAAAATATCTAAAACAGTTTTATAGATATAATAAGAAAACGATTTTTTTTTTAATTTAATGCCTTGTAGCTTAAAAAATAAAAGGTTTACGACATAAGTTTATACAAACTTCTCTTCCTTATAGGATAAGAATTCATACCTTGTATTTTAAGCCATTAATAAAATTACTCCCTGTATACGTTAAATCCACGATTAGGTTAACATTATATTTTCAGTGGTGGGGTAAATTTTTCATATTTATAAATACTGGGCTACATATGATACAAAGTGGTTATGCAGATTACATACATTTAAAGCCCAAAAAAAAAAAAAAAATATAAAAAGAGCACGAAAAAAATAGAGAGTTAGTTTGGTAGTTTCGTAAAAAGTTTGGGTTATCGAGCAGTTTAGTACTGTGGTCCCAAAGGCCCGTAATGGGTTACCCCAGTATATTCCTACATTATTTTACCGGCTTGATAGTCTTCAAAAAGGTTTGGCTGATTGGGTTACTGTTTTAACAGTATCAAGTGCTTGTTAAATAACGTAGTGGAGTTGCAATATATAGGAGCCAAGGGTGAAGATCCAACACAATACGAAATGTATGGCGGATGCGCTGGAAACATAATATGTTATGGTGAGTGCGCCGTTACCACTTTTTTTTTTTGTAGCGAAAAACAATGCTAAAATAGGTTTTTTTACAACCTGTTAAAAAAATTATATGAAATGTTGTTGAGTACTTCATAGAATGAATTGACACAAAGTTGTTGAAAATTTAAGGTCGCGATTTTAGGCCTTTTCACAAATATGAACTTTATTTATTTAAGGCCAGCAGGCCGTAATTTAGGCAAATTATATGGTAAATTTGGCTATGAAATCAGTTATAATAAAACGGTATTAATGTATTTTAACTTCTCTTGCTATATGGAACGTAATAACACACCTCGGGGTAAGTAATGATTTTATTTAACATGTACTGCATTTAAAGACACCCCATATCTGTCGACGTTCAGTATTTATTTCTCATTTGTTATCACAACAGCGGCAGTATTATCCAAATATTAATTTCCAAAATATTCCCAATCTATTCAATTTTCCGGCCTTATCCAATAAACGAGAAAACAACACCAATAAAGCCCCTTATCTTACTTTACAAAATGAATCTATGTTGATTTATAATTTAGATTCCCCTTAGCAGGTATACTATTAACCTTCACATGCTAGGATGATAACCCTGGATTATAAACAGATTTGGGACTCTCAACGTAATAAATTTTACATGAAAGCTTTTTAAATTGCTTGGCATTTAAAAAGAAATGCCACAAAGATAATCTTTTTAACGTGGCTACGGACTGCTTTATAATCCATGGAAAAATTTCAAGAGACAAAATTATAATACATGTGCAAAAGAAAAAAGACCCCTTTTTAGTTCTTTAGGCAAAAATGGGACATACAAGGTAAAGAGGATTTACTTGCAGTACAAATTGGAAATTTATTTTAAGCTAAAAGTATAAAATAAAATTAAATATAGTTCTAGGTTTTTTTTGTTTGTAAAATCTTGTGTGCAAGTCTACTTAATATTTTTTAATCTAGACACTGCGTAATAAAGTTTTAATACCTTTATCGAGATTAAAAAGGTATTTAAAAAATAAGAAGGGTAAAATGGAATTTTTTGATTACTCAGCGTTATTTAAAGCTTTAACAAAAATCGGGCTGAAAAAGTTTTAAAAGCAAAAAAAGGTCTTTACCCTTAAAATTATATAGTTACCCACTTTATTTGTAGTGAAAAAATGTTTTATTTTTCATACACTACTAAAACAAAAAAGCTTTCCCAACTTACAGACCCTACTTTAGAACCTTATTTCTTAAAACCCTTAAAACAATTTTTTTCCTTCCCAATTGTGGTAATTACCCCCCGCCCTATCAACACCAGTGGTTTGGAATGACAGTTTAGGAACACCACATACTAACAGTACTTAGTACTAGTATGACACATGTTTTTCTTAAATTTACTAATTACCAAACAATAAAAATCAACGTATTTTTACGTAATAATATAACACGTTAACCCAAACTTTTATTGAAAACAGCCTCATATACAGGGTGATCGTGAACGGCGGTGCTGACTAAAATAGGATTTTGTTTTATATAAATATGGGTTTGCAAATTTTCCGTTGTCAATATAAAGAGTGTGAAACTGGCAAAACAGTTGTGTTTTTTTTATCCGTAGAAATAATAACCAATTTTTTTAATTTGGCAATAATATTTCTGTTAATGAAGGGGGTTTACTTTAAAAATACCATAATGGCAATAATTTAGTCCAGTAGCGTCTCAAAAGCATTTAAAGAAATATGGACACCAAAAAGAGGGAAAGAAGGTACGTCACTGATTTGTGTAAACTTTTATATATTCTTTAGATTAGGTTATTAAAAATTAACCATTTTTGCTTTTTATTTTTTCTTTCATATCTGGTTTGAATTAAAAGAAAGAAACACCAAATCCCTGAACCGTACAGGCACATAGTGATTTTTTTATTTCAAAATACCGTTAAATACTTTTTTATTAACACTTAGGTAAGAATAAAAGCAAGTTGTAAATTAACTAGCAATACGTTTTAAAGTAACTAGGACCGGATATTGGTAATTTTTTTTTAGTATTTACGCTTTGTTAAAAAGAAAGATTAAGGGTTCTAGGTTTTGGAAGTTATTTTCTTATTTTAATAAAAGGAGCATTACAGTTCAAAAACTCCCTTTATAGACTGATAGAAGAAGCTTAGCTAGATAGATTACAACAAATTATTTAACGCTAGTTGGGTTTTGTTTAATTATTTAAAGGATATATACACGGATATTTGATCCTAAAACTAATCTCCCATTTATTGTAAGATTAGTTTGGTTGGAAAAAATTTAAAATTTTAAAAAGAAATCCGGTCTTCAAATGAGTTAATTAATTTAAACAAATCCAGACAAATTTGTGACTTTTATCATGTTTACAAATCTTTAACAGTACACAAAACAAATATCCCGTTATTTAAGGGTATCATCTGCATACATAAGGACTTTCACATTTGCTTTATCTAGTTTACTCTCCCCTATGCATATATACGCTTATCTTATACATTTACTCGTAAATAGATTAAACAGCCCTTTGCTTTAATCCCTGCCCAGTGTTGGTCTAGTTGCTTAGAAATGGGTAGAGTATTTGTAAATTTAGTAAACAGGAAGAAGAAAAATAAAGATAATAATTTGGTTTTACGGATATATATATATATATATATATATATATATATATATATATATATATATATATATATATATATATATATATATATATATATATATATATGTATCAAGGGCCAATTAAACTAAATAATCCCATGTTTTAAAGCACGCTTTTGATTTGTGGGATGGTCCCCTCTGGTTTATAACGCCCAAATTAAATTTATTTTTTATTTTAAATGTTAGAAATAAACATGGTTTTAAAAAATATTTGTTTTACTACCAATTTTTAAAATAAATTTTGACCAGTTTTTTCCGTGAGGTATTTACCGTAAATATTTTTTGTACATATTGTAAGTCAAAATAAGTATGGTATGGTATAATTTAAAAACCAGAAGGCAACTATATTATCTAGTTCTAGTCAGTCTTGGATAGTTAGCTACGTATAAGTCTTATTTTTGTTGTTTTAATATTTATTTAATTTTAAATAT
This sequence comes from Listronotus bonariensis, assembly GCA_014170235.1. Lineage (NCBI taxonomy): Eukaryota > Metazoa > Arthropoda > Insecta > Coleoptera > Curculionidae > Listronotus > Listronotus bonariensis. The sequence goes on from JACEGR010000003.1 coordinate 726,388, forward strand.
TTTTAGATTGGTTTTTTAATAGAAATTTATTTTTTCCAATTTTTTTATTATATCCTAAGTAGAGCAACAAAAATTTAAAGAAAACAATACCAATTTTTTGATCTAAGCAAAGAATATGTAGACTTACCGAATAACAACGGTGTAGTGGGTAATCTGGCTCATGTTAGTTCCTTTTGGTACTGCCCATGACAAATTGGCTGACCTAGATGAGAAAAAGGTGATCATGGGTCGGCCGGGTGGGTCAGGAACATCTGTAACCCAATGTCCTTTATAAAAATAATGATGCACTTATTATGACATTTTAAAAATAATGTATTTTTTTCTTTTACAAAACTTTAATTATTTAAAAGTTTAATTGTTGTGCGCATTAATAAAAATAATTAATATGTAAATAAGTATATATAAAGTTATATAGCGGTATATTAAAATAAATGAAAAGGGGGGTTTTTTTTTTTCATCCTTTTGGGGTCATCCACCCAGGTCCGACGACCGCCCCCCTAGGTGGTGCACTGCAGCCTGAAGGCTTATTGTACCTTGACCCCTACTCCTTCCCATTCACACACCATTCATTCCATAACTTGGATGGTTGTTGCTCGGTCCGCATCCCCGAGCAGAACATCGTGTGCCGTTGCCCAAAACACCGCTGGTGCCGGTCACCCATCCAAATTATGGTCGCGCATTTCACTGCTTAACTTCAGAGATCGACGCTTGCCGATACAACCGAAGCCGCCACAAGCGGGGGGTTATCCTCTATTTAAAATAAAAAGTAGTTTGTTGTTTAAACAGGAGTCATAAATCAACCATATTTTTTAATTTTATTACAGTTATTTTTATTTTGTAATAACGTTATTTTTTATCTTAATGTTAAAAAAATATATTTTAAGGTACTTCAGTTTCAGGTTAAATTAAAAAGCAATATTGAACTGTATATTTTTCTTTTCTGTAAAATCAAATCCTAAAGAGGCCAAGGGTACAAAAAGTAGTTAATTTCAAGGCATATTTTTGCTTTGATTAACTTCATTTACCATTAAATTATTATTAAATTTATATTTTTGTTTTAATTTTAAAATATTAAAGGAAAAATTAGTATTTTCAAACCAATTACAAATTTCTTTTATGTTGAGACACCTTGCAGTAATAGATCATCGATTAAAGTATTTGAATGGCAAATGTAATTTAAATGGTAATCAGGAAAAATATGATTAGATTGTAGAAATAATATAGAATGATATGCATTTTTTTGGGACAGAATATTTATTATATAATTTACGTATACTGCATTTCAAAACAGACTTTATATTTATGAAAAGCTAATTTCCTTATGTGATACATTTTTTTACATAATCACGAGACCTTAAAATATGTTTTGCAGGACTTATTTTTGGGTTCTTATATTACATTTTCACCTTCCAATTTAACAGTAAATTGGGGGATAGAATTTTATAAAATATTTCCTCATCAACGAATATTCCTAAACTTTACTTGGAAAAAAAGCATTTTACTAAAGACCCTCAAAAGATATGGAAATTAATTTTATTAAATATAAATAATAATTTTTAATTATTGTTTAAATAAAAGTTTGGTATAATGTACATATACAGGGTGTCCCAACTTTATTTATACACGAAATACCTTAGCCCCTGTTCAAGATACAAAAATATTCTTAAAATAAAAAAATTTTATTTAAATAAACTTTTTTTATTGACAGTACCAGTTAATATACAAGATGTCCCTAAAACAGAATTTTTATTATCATTTTTTAAATGAAACTTGTATATTTTAACAAATTTTGACTTTGTATTAAATTCTACATCAAAAATTTATAACTTACTATACGTTTATTGTTGCTGGTTTTTAAGATATGCTGATATACTTATAAACAATTAAAACTAAAGAATGCAAGTAACATTTCTGTTTAAATTATCGAGTTTATTTTGAGGTACTCGTAAATATATACTTATTACTTATTCTAAAAACCAGCTATAATTGACGTATTGCTATTTTTAGGGCAATTTAGTAAACATGTGTCTAAAATAAACTAAACTCCTATTGGTAGGTTTTACAATAAAAGGTTTTTAATTACATGTTTTTAAAATATTTGTCATTCTGTGCCAGTGCCAAAATTATTTCAAAATAATTAGAGGCAAAATATTTCTTTTTTTATTTTTATTCGTTTATAAGTATATCCGCATACAGAATCAATTTTTTTAAATATACAAAGTGTTCCATTTAAAAAAAATAAACTTAAAAAGTACTATCAATAAAAGAGTGTATTATAATAAACATTTTTTATTTAGCTTTGTTTTTTGTATCTTGTACAGGGACAAAGTTGTATAAATAGAGTTGGCACACCCTGTATAGATTTAACTAAAAAGGTTTACTTAGTAAGATATGTTATTTCAAGCTATTTCTAAAATACTATTTGCTGCCCAAATTTAATTGCATTAACTTTTTTAATATGAGTACAGGGTGATCAAATTTAAGTCGTCACTTTTGCTTACATCTTTATTATTGAAGATACGATGTCGGTTAAAATAGTAAAATTGTAAAATCTTTTCCGCTGATGTGCCAACATAAAAACAATTAAACATCGAGTTTTTAATTTATTGTAAAAAAATGTTTTCTTTTTAATGAAAAAAACTGCATTTTATATCATCAATTAAAACATCCAAAAAAGAGCTTTCAAAAAGTTTACATGTGATATATCTGATTTTTAATAATTTTGGAAATATGACCATCCTTTGGAACTTAATAGTAAACTTTTATTTTTTTAACAAAATACCCTATCATCATTAAATATATATTTTAAAGATCTTTACGAATATACCATATTTAATGTGTCTATCTCTTATAGTTTTGGAAATACGGCCATCCAAATATAAAAAATAGTAGATATACAGCTTGGTCCATTAGGTATGCAACAAATGAAAAACTTTTTATTTGCAATTTGTCAGAAAATTTTATTTCACATCAAAATACCAAGTCGTGGCCTCCTGTTCAAATTTTTAAAATTTTTAGGAAAATTTTGAATTAACCCCGTATGATACAGATTTTTATTATTCTGATTTAATATCTCTTCAAAGCAGTTCCAACCAACTGACTTTTAAATTTATATTTTTTAGCTAACCGCTAACTTCAAGTTTGTTGCAAAGATATTTATTAGGGCCTTAAAATTATACAAATATACTTTTTAAAAGGGAAAATATACTATAAATAATAAAATGCGTATAAAAATTTCCTATTTACCTTGAAAAATTTTAGTTTAAAATTTTTATGAAAGTGTAAAATAGATAAATTAAAATTAAAAAATAAATAAATAAAAACTTAAATAGGAGGCCATGATTTGGTATTTAGAAATAACTTTAAATTATAAATAACTTTTTTTTTAACATTTCTTTGTAATTTTTATAAATAAGGGTACTTTACTCTTAAACAGTATTTAAACTTTTTGACCTACCCTGTATACCAAAAACTTTTAATAGATCTAACTATTGCTAATACAGTGCACCACGTATAAACTTTTATAAAAAAAAATTTGCCAAATTACAAATAAAAAGTTATTCATTTGGCATACTTAATAGACTACACTGTATATTGTCAATTTAAAATAAGAAACTAAACTTAGGGCTTAGAGCTAAGAGCTGTAAATAAAATGAAAATTTTACGTAATTTTCAGACTTGGATGGTCATATTTCCAAAACTACAAGAAATAGACGTAATAAATGTATATTTTTAAAGGTCTTTAAAATATTTGTTTATTGGTGGTGCAATATACAGGGTGTTTTATTAAAAACTAGTTTACCTTATATGCTGTAGGATGACCATATTTCGAAACTATTTAAAATTGCATATGTTGACATTTCTTTAAGGCTGATTAATAGATCTTTTAAATGGTTATATATTATACAGGAAGTTCTTTTGGAAAAAAAATATTTTTGCAACTAACCAAAGCCCGATGTTTACCTGATTTTCTGTTGCACCACGTTAATCAGCGAAAAAAATACTACAACTTTATTAATTTAACCGACATCGTATATTTAACAATAAAGAATTTAGCAATAGTGCCGACTTAAGTTTGATCCCCTTGTATACTAACCCTTTGATTGTGCGGTTTTAAAAAATTAATCAAAATAAAACATTAAGTAAATAATCTTCCAAAAAATTTAAACAAGAATTCCATTTAGGATATTGAAAAATGTTTGAACAGTAAAATTTAATTTGTGTGATAATTTGAGGCCTATGCGCCGAGTGCCTTCTGGCAAATATTTTCGTTAATTTACTATGAAAAGGAAACGAAGATTAACAAATATTTATTTTACGTTGCTTTTTTAAATTATTTGTATTGGTAAAACAAAATTTACCTAATTTTTACCAAGCTACTTTATAACCAATACAAATAGGTCCAAGTATAGAAGAATTAAATTCCTATAAAAATATTAAATTATAGTTTTGGTATGTATACCGGGTTTCGGTTTAATCGAAAGTAATATAAGTTTTAATATTTTCCATAGAACACCACATATATCTAGCAAGATCTAAATTCTTGATTTATTCCTGATGTAAAAACTAAAATATATCCATAATCTAGGTTTTTGAGTTTAAGATGAAATGGCTATGTAAAATGTCCAAATGACCACACATTATGTAGTTTAAGAAAAACAAATAAAACAAAATAAAAATATACCTTGTTAAATTTAGTTTCTTTTTTAACACGCTTTTATTAACTTGGGTTGTAACTATCTATCTATCTATCTTATTCCATCTATCTATCTATCTATCTATCTATCTATCTATCTATCACCCATTTGTCTATGTAACGGAATCTTTGAGCCTAATTTTTACCAACTTCCCAGCTATTCGATTTCTTTGAAACTTTGCACACGTATTAAGGACCCATGACAATGCAATAATCTGCAAACAGTATCCCGTTATCCTGGTTAGATCGCCAGGATAAAAATTCCTTTATATTATAAAAACAACACCTTGTGTTGCCATCTTTTGGCAACATCCCAAACTTTTCTGTGAACTTTAGTTTCACTCTGACAAAAATGGCGAAGGACTTTTTAGGTGAATAAACTGACGCATTTTTTTACATACATACATACATACATGCATATCGAAATGAAAATAAATACTGTTTAAAAACTAAAAACACGTTTATATGCAATCGAACTAAAATTAGAAAATAATTACTTAAAATATTGTCATTTCAGAGCAAAAAGCGTAAGTATTTTTACCATTTTTTATAACTTTCCTCATAGATATTGGGCAAATATAATAATTATAACATTTAATATATTAAGCAACCCCACGCTTTTTACTCTGCTTATAATAGCTTTATTTGAAAATTATTTTCTAATTTTTAATGTTACATACATTTATATGTTTTTTAGTTTCTTTAAAACTATTATTTATTTAAACTCTTTACCTATATGATCTTTATTAAATTGCAAACTGTTGTGCAGTATAGAGTGGCCGTTTAAAGAAAACAGAGCCATTTGCACACACTGTAGGTCATATGGGAAAAAAAATGGTTCAATATGTAAATTTTAATATTAGCTGATCTTTTTTTCCATGACCGTTAAAAAAATGCTGTTTTAGAAACGTAAATATAAAAGGTAAAGTACACTCCATTGTTAAAAAGTAACTTTTTTTAAAGCTGACACACTAACGATGCTTTTTTTTCACACTTTGAATTAGTGTTTTTTCTTTCAATACCATTACAATAAACTCAAATATCAATTTATGCAATGTTACAGTAACGCGACATCAACTGACCAAACTGTCAAGTACCTTTGATTTCGTCATTATTTCTTTTTAGTTCATGTGCCACTAGTTTTAAAATTTGACAGTTTTATAAATAAATTTAATAGAAATGATTGAAAATTGATAGCAATAATAAATTTGAATAACTAGAATTTGAAAAGAAATCTTTACAGTTTTAGTATTATTTCTACAAAAGTAAGTACATAAAATTTTCTAAAATTAAATAATTATTGCAAAGTTATGAAAGATTAAAATTATCTTAAAAAATTGAGAAGCTATGATTGACATTGCAATATAATGGCTGTGCTGCAAAAATTAAAATTAATAACTTTAAGATAAATAAGAAACATGCATAGAATGGTGTTTTGGAAAACATTTATGCCGGTCGTGGAAAAAATATGGTATGTAACACATGCATAAAGTGTCTTTTTTATGAGATAGAGCACTTGCCAACTGGGTCGTGCTGTCAAACCTAACCATTCGTGTGAAAATAACTTTATGCACAAGTTACATAAATAACTATTTTGGCATCTTTAATCCCCCTAAGCGGCAACTCTCTAGCATGGGTCAAACTTATGGCAAAATCCCTAAATAGAAAGAAGAGGTCGAGTGATACCTTATTTGTAAAGATCTCCCGACCCTGATTAAAACTTCTTGGTTTGGGGTCAATTATTATTTTCGTTAATATGACAACTTGTCAAAATTTTAATTTGAATTTTTTAATGTATAATAAAAGAACTAATTATAAATAAAACAATTTTATACTAAAATAAATAAGAATAAAACAATCCTTGAAATATTATATCCAATCAATTATTTTGGAGAAAGGTATTTTATCCATAGTTAACTAAAATATATAAATTGTTGATTAGGGATTTAGAAAAAGTTACCTGGACGAGTTACATATAACTGGTAATTAATTTACCCAAATAAATAAACTTTGTAAAACAATAAAAGAAAAGTTTTGAAAACGTTTATTTAAGATTAACAGTAGAATTGCAAGATATATTTTAAGACACGGCGGATTGGCTCTAAATTATCACACAAATTAAAATTTTTCCTGCCTGTGCAAATATTTTTAAGAATTTAAATGAAAAACTAATTGACTTTCCTTTTTGCAAATCTTTTTTTAATTGGAAAAATTTTAAAAATATAAATTATTTGTTTAATATTTGTCTATGCAAGAATTAATAAAAAAAAAATGTTTTTGTTTTTTTTTTTAAGTATCATTAATAATAGTATTATAATATATATATATATATATATATATATATATATATATATATATATATATATATATATATAAACATTCAAACTGGTCCTATTTATTATTTTGGGTAATATGTATTTATGTAGATGGTTTCAATGTGTTTTAAATTTAGGATATGTATGAATCTACATAAAATACTTTAAATACAACAAGCATATTATTTATATTTTTAAATTTATGTATGTATCACAATGTATTTTACCCTCTGTTTAAGTTATATTTTCTGTTTATACAAAGTAAAAATCACCTATAAGTTGTGTTTGTGATTTTAGATGGCACTAGCAATCTTCATAAATATTAAAATAATACTTTTACCTGCCAACAAAATAAGTTTAGATACCTTTAACAAGGCCGATTACTGTTTAAAACAATATTCCTAAAAAACACCATAAAACTTTTACAAAGAAGCCCATCCCAAAATAATTAGGAGTGGTAGTAGACTTAATTAGTCTCGAACAATGTAAAAGTATAAGATTACTATATAAGCTTGTCTTTGATTTTACGATCAACATATTGCTTTTTTCTTTTTTTCCTAACGTTTACTTTTAATTTCCTGTAAAAATGTAAAAAGGGGCTTCTTTTAATTGCTTTACACTTCTGAGCAATGGGTAACTGTCTATTATTTAGTAATAAATTTATTATTTTTAGTTCTGCGCAAAATAAAGTTTACTTTACATGGGTAAAAACAGTTGTAGATCATAACTTCAATTTCGACGATATCAAATGGAGTATTATTTTATAGACAATCAAAACTTAAAAATAAGGTACTTTAGTTAAGTTACCACGCTGGAACTGACTGTACGATCATTTACCATACCCACATACCATATAACAATCGATTTCCCAAATACTTTTTAAATATTAACAATTTATATTTTCTTTATAAATGTTAAATTATTGTAAACGTAAACTATTGGGTGTTAAAATTAAAAAAAAAGCTTTTTTTTATATTTGATCACACTGTAGTTTAAAAACTAAGACGTTTAGGGCATATGTTTATATAAATTTTTTTCATATTTTCTGTTGTAGAATCGTCTCGTAAAGTTTGTCGGTTGAGTTACTGGACACCCTGTATGTATTTCGGTAATTTGATTGAAATTGATGAAAACTTTGATGTGTATGATGTGTATAAATTACAAAAACTTGTAGGCCCTAAAATACTTATTAAAAGTAATATATGGATTAAACTAAATATATTTTAGAAATATTGTACACATTTTAATTGTAACGAAAATAAAGGTTGTTTTAAAAATATATACAATTTAAACATATTTTTTAAGACTAAGATTATTACCAATATAATATTTTTTAAATTTTTACATCTAGTAAGAAAAAAATCTTTTAAATACGACTTTTTAAAAAGGTAAAGCCTAATTATTCTTTTAGTTATTAAACAATTTTACAACCCATCCCTTTTTAGTTTAAATTTTTTATTGGCAAAAGATTTTATACTTTAAAGTGGCACCTTTGAAAAATTTCAACGACATAAATTTTTATACCAAAAATTTACATTTTTTTTAAATAAAAATATCCGGTAACAATGTTTTCCCAACAAAGTTTCACATTTTTAAAAACATTGCCCTTAAGAGTACGTAACTAAATATTAACATAATAAAGGAAAAATATTTTATACTGAAAATAATATGGTAGGCGGCAAGAAATGTATCATGTTACCCAAGAGTCTTTGGGCAGAATATAATATTACCACCATAATATTTTAAAAATTATAATGCAAAACAACTAAGGGCCTAGTGTAAAAGTGCACAACGTTTATCTACAGTAAGGATGCGCCATCGAAGCCAAACATCAAAAGCCGACAATCAATGGCAACGAGACATCGAACAAGTAACATTTTGATGGTCCAATAATAAAAATAAGAAATAAAACCATAATATATATTTTTATCTAAAAATTTATTTAATCTATGTTTACCCTTACATGGTCTTGCTACATTTCTTACCGTAGCCAAATAGCAGCGACGCGACCCGTTATCTTTCCAGCGGACATTACCACAAAAAATCACTTTTAAACGCCTTCTTGCTTTGTAAAACCTTTCAACTTATGCCATTACTTGACAAATATTAAGTTACATACGTTTTATAAATTTAATATATTACCTTTAAGAAATACCTGAATCGGTAAAAAGTATATGCGTATACCCAATTTTAAATCTATACTAATATTTTAAAGAGGTAAAGTTTCTCACTTTGCAGGGGCTAATTTTTGGAAATACTAAACCGTTCATAAAAATCTGTAACAATCAGAAAGCTACACTATTTAGGATGCTATAGGCTCTATTTTATTATGATTTAGGAGTAGAGAAAATATAATTAACGCCCAACGAAGTGGGTACGGGTCGGCTAGTAATTAATATAGTGAGAAAAATATTTACTAAGTCACTTAAATTATAACTTCGTTTTGTTTGCAGATATGCCAATGTAAGAAAAAAACATCGATATTTTTATACTATCGATGAACATCGCGCTCCCTAATATACAGTGTTTTTAAAAAGTTCGGAAACGCTTAAATATCTCAAAACGTTTTAAACCAAATTGGGCAAAACTCGGTACTTCAGGATTAAACCATACTCTGAATTCAGTGGTAATATTGCAAGATCTTTAGTTTTGCAGAAGTTAATTTAAAGTTTTTAAACTTATATAAGACACCTCTTTTTTTATTATTGATTTCGGCTGTTTTTTACTATACAGTGACTCCAAGGCAGGCATTAATAGCAGAATTTTTTTTATGTCGTAAAAATAATACTGCATAGGTATTATTTACCATTTAGGCCTTTGATATTAGGCATACCCGGTTTAATTTGAGTTTTTAAATATCAAAATGCTTTGTTTAAATGAAAATGACCATTCAACGTAGGATTTTTCTGTTTATAATCTTAAACGTCTTTTAATTTTTTTAATTATAAGTACTATTTTTTATTTTATCTACAAACTCAATTTTAATTACAACTCTTTAGCCACCAGTTTAAATATTGCAAGGTGTTAAAGGTAATACCTACGCACTTCACAATTATTATTTTTACTAAATTAAATATTTTTCTCTGTTTTTAATACCTAAAGAAAAATTGACTTTTAAAACATTTTATGGCAAAAAAGCCTGGATCCAATAAAACAAATTATATCCTATTTAAATTTAAAAACTTTAAATAAATTATTTTTGCGAAACTAAAGATCTGGCAAAATCGACGATATCAACATTGAATTTAGAGTATGATTTTATCCTGGAATACCGAATTTTATCCAGTTTGGTACAAGATTCTCTAAAAATATTTAAGGGTTTCCGAGCTATTTGGAATTAAAAACACTTTAAAGCTAGCCCCATTAATTATAATACCATAATCTAAATTGTTATAGAAAGTATTAAGTAATATGGATACAAAATTTAAATAAGTATATAAAATACCCAATTTAAAGTTAAGGTGCAATACTGTTTTTTTTAATAAAATATTTGCTAACTTAAATTTATTTTATAAACCATGTTTTCTTAATATTTCCTTAAATATAATAGAGGTAATCTTTTATTTTTTAGTTTTTAAATATAATTAATCTACGAATTACTTTATTTTTATCAGACTAATAACTAAATAAGTAATAAGCTTAAAACAAGCAAAAAGCTATAGCTACATATTATATTATATATTTTTCTTACATTGACAAACTGGTGCAACTGTATTGCAGGTACAGTTCTGAATAATAAATTTTGGTGTAGTAGCAAAAAACAGCAAAGTCTATTTTTAAAAAATGTGTAAATTACGCTTTAATTTTTATCTCTTTCAACATAAACCTAACTATAATTTGTTAAACTTTTAATTAATGTAAACCATACATTTTAATACCAAAATTACCCTTGTTTAAAGACCAACATATTAAACTTTGTTTATAATGAACAATACATAAGGTTTATCTTTACTTTTTATATTAAGTAAAATATAGTTTTATAATTTTTTACCCAATTATTTAAAAAATGTCAACTTGGGTTTTCGTGGTATATTTCTTTTTGGTAATAAAGAATACCTAATTAGGTTCTTGATTTGTGGTCCACCAAATATTTTCAGTTTAATTTTGGTATTCGTACGTTTTTTTATTTAAGATATTTTTTTATATATATTTACCGAGAGGTTTCTCAAAAATATTTTTTATAACAAAGATTAAGTGTCTGTCACTGTAACAAAGAATTCGCGTTTTATATGTGCGTATAAGCTCTGGACGTCCAAAGTGTATCTGAAACTTTTTAAATTAATTGTTATTAAAACAAGAAGAATGTACAATGCACTAATGTAAAGCCTTATTTTTTTTATTTTCTCAACAAAATTGCATATTTAAAAGTAATTTACCCAATAATACCATCTTTTTTTAAATACCAATTTGCGATATTGGCAAAAATACAGGTAGTTTACTCTTAAGCAAAAATTCCATTTTTGGCCAAACTTCGTAGATGACTGACACAATTTGATATTTGATGATTGTATTTATGGTTTTGGAGCATGCAGAACTTAGTATAAAAACTTGAAGAAGTAGTCCATAGTGTTGTATGCTGGGTAAATGTAACTAATGTGGGCCAAAACTACTGTCTTTCACCACTAAATGTTCTTAATTCTTATATTTATTTAGAGATTCAGGGACATGTTTCGACCATGTGGGATGGGTCATCATCAGCCCATAGCAAAAGGAAGCAAAGAAGTTCTCAAACAAAATTTCCAGAAAATTGATAGTTGAAAGTGTGAAAATTGAAATAGTGGGGTTGCATTGCAGAAAAGCTTACATTTGGTGGTGGTTACTTAAACAAGACAAGACAAAATTGTTTGGGTCTAAACAATCATGTGGTCACATTAAATTTTATTATACTAAATAAAATTACTTTATACATAATTCAATCCTAAGTTGCTTAAATTTGTTTTTTAAAAAAAAAAAAAAAAAAAAAAAAATGGTGGTCAAAGTCCATCTTCCTTCACTTCAAACAGAAAATTCTTCGAATCGACCTAGCACATTTCTTGAAAAGATTTTTTGAAATCTTTTTTAAAATCAAAAATGAAAAAGAAACGAAAAAGTTTTGAAATATCCTTTACATGTTTTTTTAAAAACAAATTTAAGGCACTTAGGATTAGAATTATGTATAAGTAATTTTATTTAGTATAACCAAAATTTATCGTATTCACATGATTGTTTGGGCCTGAAACAATTTTTGTCTTGTCTTATATTTAAATAACCACCACCAAATGTAAGCTTTTCTGCAATGCAACCCCACTATTTCAATTTTCACACTTTCAACTATCAATTTTCTTGAAATTTGTTTGAGAACTTCTTTGCCTTATGGCTGATGATGACCATCCTATGGTCGAAACATGTCCCTGACCTCTAAATAGAAGAGTAAGAATAAAGAACATTTAGTGGTGAAAGACAGTAGTTTTATTTGTTGATTAGTATAAAAAGTTTCCCATATGACGTCAACTTACGTAGATACACTGTATGTAATTTCAACAGGTATTAAATAGGTATTGTTCTCATGGATACATCGCGACCATTTTTGCAATTATTTTATTTTTGCTTATTTTGATTGCCTTTTTTTAAGAGTGGTTTTAAATTTTACAAAAATAGAATCTGGTAAACGAAAATGATATTGGCGAAATTCGCAAAATTTAAATCATGAAATTTATACATATATTTTACAAATTTTGTTGTTGTATCTCACAGGTACATTGCGAATACCCTTGTTAGCTTTTAGATGCGACAAATCAAGTCTTTAGGAGTGGGTAGGTAAGTATAAATTACCCTTTAGTTGACGTGTAACGAAAATTATGTTTATCAGTGTAATTTTTTAACGGTGGTATTAAACTAGCTGCTTTCTTACAAGCACAAAAATTATAATCTGTATAAAGTCGTACTACATTTGGGTATTTCTATTCCATTTATATAAATACATTCATATAAGAATAAATGCAAAATAAAAAAGCTTATTTGTGTAGAATAGTAGCTTATCTAAACATAGATATATGAAAGTCATATACGTATATATTGTAAAAGGTATATTTAAGATATTTTAATAAAAGGGAATATCATAGCAAAGATTAAGGTTTATGAATATACAATGTAAAAATGTCTTTACGTGTATTTTAAAAAGATATAACAGAGTTTCTTAAAATATAGTATTTTAAGGACACCAGATTAAAGTCATAGCCTGGAGTAGTGAAAGCACTTTAATCTTAGCCTAAAGATGCCTAAATTAACAGTTAAAATGGGTTTAATAATTTAAAACCTAATTCTTGGTTGTAACAAAACTACTGATATATTAACTGCTCTTTCTGATGCAAGAAAATAATGTCTATGCAAATAGAAACATTTTACAAGATTTTTAAAAGTAAAAAAGCAGCGTTTATTTACAACCGAACTTTTATTCTTAGAAATAAAAACAAAAATAAATGTTCATATATCTAAAAAAAACCTTTATATCCGGAAAAATATGGAAGAAAAAATAAAAGCAAATAGTAAAGAAAAGAAACTTTTAAGCAAAACAACTTTAATTAACTTAGAAACGATATTATTTATTAGGGCAGTCCAAATATATATATATTAATTAAATATTCTTAATATTAGGTCGACATCAATGTAATAAAAAACCCTTAACTTTTAAAATTATTTTAAGTGTCATTACAGAGTGTTTACACAGGAAACTTTGTTGTGTATGTTTGAGGAGTATTTTCCAGTTTATGCTATAAGTTAGGGATGTAAATCTCTTAAACTTTAACAATTTATATGACTTTTAATGGTAAGATTAAACGTTTGCATGTTATGAATAAACTTTAGGCAAGATTGAACAAAACTGAGCCAAAATAATGCAACTTGAAAATTTATTAGGCTATTGTCTTAAAATTTGAATCTTCTTTAGTATGCATAAAATTTGTTTTTATTTAAATATTAAATTTATAATATTTAAATATGAATCTTTAAGCTTTTTATATGCAGTTTTTATTTAATTTGTCCAGAATTCCACAAAGCAAGAATAATGCCTAATGATTTATACAGCGTGTGTAGCTACCAAAAATACATATTGTTAAATTTAAATTTTATGATGAAAATTAAAATATTTTTACACAAAAAGTATATTTTTGTAATTTTATATATTTTTTCATAATAAATTTTTTTACAAAAATATTTTGTAATTTTTAGTCTTTTTGCAAGTGTATTAGGTTAAATTGTTTAGTTAATACGTGGCTTAAAACCTAAGAAACAAAATATTTTTTAAAGCCAAAAAATAATTTTAATTACTTTAGCGCTGTGCAGATCAAAAATTATATAAAAATAGGTAATTATAAAAAAGCTAGATACAAATATGCTTTTGCTAAAAAGTATACTTTTAGCATAGGCAAATTTTTAAAAACACATAAAAAAATACAACCTGTTTGCGTGTAGAAGATATGTATATATACAGGGTTTTCGGAAAGGCGAGGTCAAACATAATAGGGGTGACAAGTAATTAATACTTCATTTAAAAAAAGGTTCTATCGTGCTTCGTTAGGGAGATATTGACCCTTATTTGAAGTTAGTTTTAAAAAATCCAATATAAATTTTACACTGTTGCCAAATTACCAATGATATTTAAGCCACTAAATATCCTTAAACTTTGCTTTTTTCCATAGGTAAATGGCTATTCTGTAAGTAAAGATTATACAGGGTCCGATGATTTTTTTTCATTTATTGTATGCATTTTTAACACGGGTGAAAAATTTAACACTTTGAATTGACCATTTAATTTCCTTATCATTGATGTACAAAAAAGTATACTTTATTTGGGTCGATATCTTTGAACGCTTTAAATTAAATTACATTTAAAGTTTAGAGAAACCACCATTTTGTATGTAATAAAAAAGATTATTTTTTTTTGGGAAGATTGAAATATGATTAAACTGAATATACATATATATATATTTTAACCGTATATTTAGGGCAGCAAAAGCGCGTATGTAACTTAGAAAAGAAATCGTAAAAAAGCTATAAAGAGTGATAGGCGTATTTATTTTTGGAAAACTTTTTATCCCAAAACAGACAAAAATAATTTTATAACATATTTTATAATATGGTTCTTTATATCCGACAGGCATACTTTCAAATATTTAGCTATCAATTTTTTCCTTTTTTATACTCTTTGAAGGTATCGATCTGTATAATTCTCTTTAGTTTAGCATTCTTTTATTCCCTTTTATTTCTAAATCACCCTATAAAGAAGGACCATTGATACCTATCCTCAGAAGAAAAAGATGCGTATCAGCGAAATAAAGCCGTTTTATATAAAGTTACTTCAATAAAATACATAAAAAGTTGTGATATAGACCCCAAGTAAAAGAGTATTTTAAACCAAGTAGCTATAATATTATATCTTCAGAATAAAGGCCAACATTGTATTTCCCCTAAAACAAAAGTCAGCGGCACAGCTAACATAGAATTCGCAAAGCTAAAAAACAACAGTAACGATTTATTACCCAAGTAAAAATTTCTGCTTCTCACGTTTTTCTAATAGAGCTTTAAGAAATATAAATTGTTTTTAAAATATAACCCTTCAAGAAAATTAAAAGATAAACTTCTCTGTTTTACACCTGTAAAACATAAAGAAATATTACTTTTATGGCTATAACTTGCGAATGTTGCCAGTAATAAACTATTAATTATTTTTTAAAACTATAATATTGTTTTAAAAATGTTAAAACACACATGTTTATTTAGAATTTATATTTAAAAATTAAGGTCTTTAAATACTTAGTGCCTATTATTTTTATAAAAAAACACTGCTGCACTAAAAGCTAAAAATAATTAGGTAAATCTTGATACTAGACCGCACCAACCTTCTCATCAATCTGGGGTATTGATCAGACAAATAATAAAACCGTTAGGGCGATTTTATTATTTGTCTAATCAGTACCCCAGATTGACAAAGATTGGTTCGGTCTTGTTGCTAGGACATACCGAATTATTTTTTAGCTTTTAGTGCAATAAAACTGTTAGGCATAATTTATTTTTAAGTTTTTAGTTTTGTTGTTGGTTGATACTTCCTCTTCTATTAAGTTTATTTAATGCATAACTATAACTAACCAGAACCAACCAACGATTTTATACTGAGGTAGTTGTGAAAAATATGTAATTGGCCATTTTGTGGTGGCGGCCATCTTGGATTTTTTTGCAGTGTACTCTATTCTACCAATCAAGCCCTTTTATTGGTTACCCATATTGTGGTAGTTATGGATAAAATATACAGGGTTATTCAAAAATCGATCACAAAACTTAAGGGGGTGAGTCTACTTGACAAAATAAGGGCAGAGCTTTATATACACTTTTTTAAATATCGTTCGTTTTTTAGTTACAAGCTATCAAAGTTTAATTTTTATTCCAATTGATATTTGGCACACAAACCGAGCTTTGCAGATTCTAGGATTTAAAGACAGAAGTACTTTTTTAAATACCGCGAGAGGGCACTTTTACCTAAAACTTAAAATTTATTTACATTATAACTTTTTATTTTGACAGATATCGCAAAGCTGGGGGCGCCATTTTATAGACAATTAAAAAGTTAAAAAATAGGGTACTTTTTAGTAAAGTTGATAAACTTCACCGTTTAGGCACCAATAGATATCAAAGTTTTCACGGGGTGTTTATATATTTTCAAAAAATATTGTTTTTTTATAATAACTTTTAAACCCATTTAGATATTTTAAAAAAATTTGATAGATGCACCCTTTGCGCCAGAAGACATTTTTTGACATATAAGAAAAAATAATGTTTTACCAGTGTCGTCCATAAGGGGTTAATATTTTTAAAGAGGAAATTAGTACCCCACTGCACTTCTTTTATAATAAAAAATTTCTTTTAAATTCTTATTTATTTTAAAACAAAATTAATCTCTTGATATTTTTTTGTTTGGTTTTCGCGTAAATCAGTAGAAACGATTTTTGGCATGGTCAATAAACCTTCGTTATTTAATATCTAATTAGATAGGAATTTGACCATGCTGAGAAACGGTTTCTATTTATTTACGCGAAAACCGTACATCAAACAAACAAAAGTGAAAAGATAAAATTTGTTTTAAACTAAACGGGGATTTAAAAGACTTTTATTTTAGAAAATGCAGTAGCGTACCATTTGTCTCTCTAAAAATATTTACTTTAAGCCCCTTATGGACGACACTGGTAAAAAAATATTTTTTCTTGTATGCCAAAAAATGTCTTCTGGTGTAAAAGGTGCGTTCAGATTAAATACTAGTTTTGTATATCCAGAGGCACATTTTGAAGACTGTACGAAAACAATGTAAAAAAAATGTTTTTTCGTTTCACCCTGCTGCACATCGTGCAATTCAAATAAACGTTTTATTAAAAATGTGAAAAATATTTTTCTAGTATCTACTTAGGTATACAATTACCAATTAAGTACACATCGTAGTTTTTAACGTTTTAAATTTTAAAACGCTTTCTATATGATTGGATAAAGTGGTTTTTCTAATTAAAGAAACAAACTTCAGAATGCAGCTTTCTTATTCTTACTAAGCTTCTAGCTAATGATAATAGCTAATATTTATTGAGGCCGTTACCATTATACCATTACTAGTATTAGTAACATTATTTTAAAACAAATACACAAATGTATTTGTCTAATGTTCCTACTTTTCGTGTTTTACTTCAATAAAAATTTCAAAAAGCATTTACTTAATAAAAGTTCTTTATATTCGACAAGTAACATGTCTGTTAAATTAAGCAAGTCTATTATTTATGATAAAATGTAAAAAAAAATTAAATTAAAAATTTAGCAAATTATCCTTTTAATTATATAAGAGTTTTTTTTTAATTTTAAAAATCATATTTAAGACATTACGGTGTTCCAGCCCATAATGAAAGAGGCGTCACTGATTTTTAAATTTTCTAAGAACCCAAGTTCCAAAAAATGTCGAAAAATACAGTCCCAAACTTTTGTGACTAGTAGTAGAAAGTCGGATTAAAACAAGCCGAAATCTTCGCAGTCAGTAACTCTCTTACCAACCTTATTATGAAACCCACCTATTTTCCTTGAGCGCCAAATCATAGTTCAAATCCCCTAGATCTTTTTCTTACTACCAACCCCGAACTCTATGAAACATCTGTCACAGCACCCCTAGCTCGCTCAGATCATGGCTTAGTTACTATATCTTACCCTGCACATCCTGAGGTAAATGAATACATGCCACCACGCACCGTATGGCACTACAACTCAGCCGACTGGGATGGCCTAAGGGACTTCTTCGCCACTTACCGCTGGAATTCAATCTGCTTTTCTTCTCGTGATCCTTCTCAAATTTGCAATCCACCACTGAATCATTTCAATTGGGCATTGAAACCTATATTCCACACACCATCAAGAACCCCAAACAATCCAATAACAAACCCTGGTTTTCCAAATCTTGCGATAAAGCTGGAATTTTAAAAGTTCAGGCTCACAGAGTTTCTACAGGATCCTAGTCCAGAAAACCGACAGGCCAGCATTAAAGCAAGAAACTACTACAATCAAACAATTTCTAAAGCCAAAGATTCCATCGACAATCGTATTAAAAACAAAGTTCTTTCTTGCTCAAATGGCAGCAAGTCTTTCTGGTCCTTAGCAGAAAAACATAAGTAGGAATTTTTGTACCAGTTCTTTCCCACCACTTACTTTGGAAGATGAAATTATTTCTACCGCTAAAGGAAAGGCAGAACTATTTGCCAAACAATTTGCTGCCAATTCAACCCTTGACCCTCCCGTAAATCATCCAATTCCAGCGGTTACCCCAGTTCCTCATAAAATGCCCGATATTATTTTTAAAGTAAAACACATCAAGCGTATTCTTTCTTCCCTTAACACCAAGAAATCGTCTGGGCTGGATGGCATACCAGCAATCGTTTTAAAAAAATGTGCCCCAGAACTTGCACCAATCTTAACTCGGCTCTTTCGAAGTTCTTACGACACAGGTATCTTTCCAGAGAGCTGGAAAGCTGCACGTGTTCAACCTTTTCCCAAGAAAGGATCTAAATCCCTTCCATCTAACTATAGACCAATTTCAATTCTCTTAGTTCTTTGTAAAGTAATGGAAAAATTAATCAGTTCTCAAATTCTTAAGTACTTAGAAAAACACAAAATTTTGCATGACAGGCAGTATGGATTTTGCCACAAAAGATCTACAGCAGATATTCTTTCCTTCGTATCACACTGTTGGAATAAGTCTCTTGAGTTTCTAGGTGAGTCCCAGATCGTTGCTCTTGATATATCCAAAGCTTTTGACCAGGTCTGGCATGCCGCACTTCTTAATAAACTTCCCTCCTGTGGTCTTTCAACTAAACTCTGTACTTGGCTCTCTAGTTATCTATCTGATCGACGTATATCAGTTATTGTGGACGGCCATTCTTCAAGCTATCACCAAGTAAATGCTGGGATCCCTCAGGGCTCAGTTCTGGCACCTACATTTTTCTTCTTTACATCAACGACCTTCTTTCGTCCACAAGTAATTCCATTCATAGTTTCGCCGACCTTTCACTCCAGTTTTCATATTCCTAAACCCATTACTAAACCTGACTTAGAAAACAAACGCAGAGCGATGCAGATATCTCTTTCGCAGGATCTTAATTTAATATTGGATTGGGGCGCTAAAAATCTCGTCCATTTTAATGCATCCAAAATACAATCATGTTCCTTGTCGCGAAAAGAGTCATCAAATACTCATCTTCTACCTTAGCTGGCATTGTATCTATAGCCACGGCAGCTTCAAAAAGCTTGGATTTCTCTTTCGAGCCAAAAAGTATTTTTCAGCTTCTAATTTATACACTTTATATGTGTCCCAAATCCGACCTCCTCGGAATATTGTTCCCTTATCTGGGGCATGGCGTTCCCCACAACCCTAAGTATTCTTGATTCTTTTCAAAGAAGAGCTATTCGTCTCATTAATGATCCTTCACTTACAGAAAGGCTTCCCTCTCTTGCCCATCGTCGGGCTGTGAAGAATTGTCCAGTATAGTTCCTCCACTTACGGTTCCCAACAGAGAAACTCGTGGTTCCGCGCGTATGCATTCCTATACTGTCCAACTTAACAGTCCCCGAACTTCTCACTTTGTTCGTTCTTTTATCCCTAGAGTTTCTAGATTGTGGAACCTGCTGCCCGCGGAGGTCTTTCCTTCCCCCCAAATCTTCAAGTATTTAAGTCCCGTGTCAACAAACTCCCTCCTACCTCGCTTAAGACACCCACGGTACGTTAGTATTTAGGCTTTTAGCCTTCGTGGTTTGTCCAAAGATAAAAAAAAAGAAAAAAAAATAGTTGGCTAATTGACATTTTTCGTGTTTTACTACTATTTATTTAAATGGAAACCCGTTAGATAGGTACTCTCTAATAAAGGTTTTTGACAAATCTAGCAATACCCATTTATTTACCATAGCCACCTAGGTGCAATATTAGAAATGGCTCCAAGGAGTAGTTAAAACTTTTGAAAAGGTAAATTCTTATTTAGAATTGTCCAAGGAATTAAAAATTGTAACATATACAGGGTGTCCCTTTAAACATTAAAAGTTTGGGTTATTTGCGGTTAACGAAAACTCTTCTCTTTCCATACCATTTGTCCATGCGATGTTTCATTTTTGAAATGTCTAATACTCTAGCAATTAGGGCTTGATCAATAGATTTGTTGGCACTCGGTAGAGTCTGGGTCCTTACGAAGTTAACAAAGACAAAAGCATACCACTTTTGCACAAGGAAAGACGATACATGACCGATAAAAAAATGTTAAAACGACGCCCAATGCATACGTAACGTAATCCACTTTATGCAAACAACTAAACCAATCAATTTTTTTTATTTTGGTTTTGTGTCCTAACCAACATCTTTAGTTATTTTGTAGTAATTTTTGTTGTTTGTGATCATTTTCTCTTTGATTTTCCAATTTTGTCGCCCAAAGTCGGGATACGCTATCGATCGTGACGATACGTGTGCCGGATCGATAAGTTTTATGTAACGGATAGAAGACAACGTATCGGTTCTGCGCAAGCGCATGACGATACGGATGGGGATCTGGGATGATTTTTTAAATAGCTTTTTGTCTTGATTATCTTTAATTCAGATGCCACAAATATAATTAAAAAGCAGCTAAATAACGTTTTTACAGTACAATTAATATCAAATAACCTGTCTTACACTTATTTATAAAACGGAAGCGAAGTTATAAACTAGAAACTTCCCTGGAGTATATATAAATGATTCCCAACCACGCATTACTTACGCATTTGTCGGTTTAATAATTTTGCAAAATCTATTATCTCACTTGTGACAGGTCGAACAACGGTTTCCTAATGATGTGTTAGTTAGGTGAACGGCACACACAAGAGAGTTTCTGTATACATTAACACTTTAAACATGATCTCATTACCTATTAAGAATATCAGTAGTATTTGTGTATGGAAATTTGGTTTATATTAATAAATTATGGATTATTAAAATTATACAGGGTGTTTTCCCGAGGAACTGCTGCGATCGATTTTTTAAAAACTGGGATTTTGAAAATTTTGAACCTTTGATAACAATATTAAGTCAGTGGACACACAAAGTAAAATGTTTTTACAGTCTTATTCTCATTTTTATTTATTTATTTATTGGTTGACAACAGGGATACAAACAGGTAGGAACCCAAACGAGTATCCACAAAATTACATATAGTTAGAAATATAAAGATGAAGAACATATATGAGCCATAACTAAAACTAAAAACACAATAATATTATATAACAGAATTGCAAAGATTACTATTTTACAATGAGTATAATATTGCGTTTAATCTATTTTAATTAAGTATATTTTTAATACTCTCTTTATAGTTTCCAGTAACATTAAAAAAAATATCTACATGGTGTACATTGTTACATTTATTGACACTTTTTGATTTTCAACATAAAGGCGAATTCTGAGAGCAGTTTGTTCTTCTAAAAGAATTATGAAATAGATCATGTTGATCGAAGGTTAACCTGAGGGGTATTAAAAGTTATTAGGAAAGAATATCAGGACTTGATAATAAATTATTAATTATTTTATATAAAAATAACACATCTGAAATAGTTCTTCTGGCAGAAAGGAATAAGACATAAAAGCGCTGTTGAGCCAGAGTAGCATCGCTTCGATGAAACGCTTTAAAAGAAATAAATTTTAGGAACCTATTTTGAATATGTTCAAGCCGATCTATGTATACAGCATACCTTGGATTCCAAATGATACTACCAAAGTTTAATTTGCTTAAAACAAAAGAGTTGTACAAACAAATAATTGATTTTACATTTGAGAATAGAGCACATTTTCGCATAACATATCCCAACATTCTGGACGCAGTGGTAGCAACTATTTCTATATGCAAATCAAACATTAATTTTGAGTCAATGAGGATGCCCAGGTCCCGCACATGCTCCACCTTTGGAAGTACAGCATTACCAATTGTATTTGTGTAAGGAGGTAAGATGCATTATTTATTATTTTTTTAAGCTAAAAAACTATTTTTGCTTTGTCTGCCGTCACCTGTCAAAACGAATATTAAAAAAGTATCTGCGAAAAACTGTTATAGTTACGGGTGTAGCTGTAACTTGCTAAAAACGCCTAAAAACTAAAGGGCATACCTAAATAAAATAATTATTTCTTATTATTATTTGTTATGGATGCAACTTAAAGAATAATTTTCAGAAAGAAACAATGACTAATAATTATTAAATAAGTAAGTAAAATAGTTTTAGTTAAGTAGGTAATCAACTATTTAAATTAGAAAAGAACTTATATTTCAAGGACCTATTTTGTATTTTAGAAATAATTTTTGTATAATAACTTTAGGATATTATTTTAGTTATAATCATCATTACTTGTTTATTGGTTAAGTTTTTTACAATGAGCAAATACTTTGGCTGATTATTTTTTATAAAAAAGTATTATACTTTATTTATTATTAGTGGGTATTATTTGTGCTTTAGAATTAACGTTTTCTTTTTTATCAAGAACTTTTGCTTTTATTATTAAATATAAATTGATTGTTTTATGCAATAGTAATCCAAGTTAAGGCATTTGTGTTAAGTATTATAGTTTATTATTATTTGTTTGGCGGAGGTTATTTTTATTTAAATAAATATGCTCCTTTTTTTTAAAGTTTTAGTTCTTTTGATTTCTTTTCATGTAAAGAATAAACATTGCACCAGACAATATACAAGGTGTTACAAAATAATGTAAAATTAAAGGACCGATTTTACCATTAAAAATATAAAAAAGTTTATAAACATGGGTCCGATAAAACATTGCTTCTCAGATACAGGATGTTGAACCTTATTTAAAAAAGTTTTTCTTTCCCCTTTAAAAAATAAAATAAAAATCATCTAATAGCATACCCCTGGACTACACAAGAGAAATAGAAAGAATTAACTTTTTAACGTTATTTTAATATAATTTTTAAAATAACTATAAACAATTAACAACAAACACTTTAATAAATACAATTAACAATTTTAACTGGCGAATTTTCTTAAATTAACTGTTTAAAAAGTTTTCACATGTTTCTTGGCTAGGCTGGGGATATGAAATTAGGTTAATTATTTTTTATTTCTTGAAAAAAATACAAAGAAAAATTAGAGTATAAAAAGATGTATTTTTTACTTGCTACACTTTTTGTTTTAAATGTTCGTTCTGAAAACAATGCATTTTCGGACCCATGTTTATAAAAAGTTTTCTTTTATATTTTCTGATAAAGAATCGGCATTCAAATTTTTTAACAACATTTTGTAACACAGTGTTTTTTATGCCGTCAAAAATAATTTTGTCAGGCTAGCCTATTGTTTTATATATGTATATTTTTTTGTTAAAAAAAAAAAAACAGATTTTTCTACCTATCTCTGTTCCGTTTTATTTAAACACCAACTGTAGTATAGGTAAATGTCTGGCCTCACATACCCGCACCAATGTCCCACAAGACCCGCACCGTAACATCACCGTGTCTCGTACGGTCCAAAACATGTCCAGCCAATGAAATCATAGGTGGATCGAATAGCGCCGATGTTCCCCGAACCAAAATTTAAGTTTACAGGTGTCACCTTTTATTTCAGTTTATAACGTATAAAAATAAATGAAAAATATAAAGGTTAGTTGTTGTAAACAAACAGCACAAGAAAAAGTGATTAAATAAGTTTTAAAAAAGTGTCAAATTAATTTTATTGTTACATCTTTTGAATAATATGTGAGCAAAACATACGAATACGGTAAATTTTGTTTAATAGTTTTTTTATCAATATGTCAAGAAATAAAATAAACTATAAACATCACAAGTTCAATGCAAAGCGACTAATTAAAAATGCATCGCAGCCGACGCGGCGTGAAGTAAAACGGTTAGTCAGTAATGTTTGTTAACTTGTTAAAATTATTTAAAATGGTGGTATAATTAACTCATATTAATGCAACTTGATTAAAAACAAAACTTTTGCACCGCATCCCCCTACATTTCACCAGGGAAACGCACGGCCACGGGCTCGATGCGATTATGTTATGGCCCAACCTTTATCCGTGTTTCAATTTGCGCCTTGCCTTACTCAATTTTTGGAGGTAATTTTTTTAAATTATCTTATTAATAATACAAAACGATTTTAGGGTTAAAAAAATAACAATGTATAAAATAGTACATACTAGCAAGTCGAACAAAAAAACTTGGCAACGCTGTTAGCGAATATAGATAATATTGGGGGCAATAAATTTAAGGAAATAAATATGTTAATACAAAACACTTTGTTTACAAATCGATTTTATACTAAACACTTGCTACAACGATTTAGTCTCCAATAAATATATTGGTGGTGCATAAGCGACGTTGCCGGATCTAAACTAATATGAATTTTCTATGAGTAACATTAAGTCTTAAGTGGTATAGCAGTTTTTCATAAAAATTATAGACCACTTAGCTACAACCTCGTGTACAGCAAGCATTATCTAAATTTTTTTGACAATATTGTTCGACAACTACCTTTAAAATTATATTATTCTTCCGGTTAGACCCTGCACCGTAATAGCTATTTACGTTACTAGACCGGAAAATGGTATTTACGGGTCGACGAAAACATTTACAGGGCGAGCCGTAGGCGAGTCCTGTAGTTTTGAGGAGACCCGTAAAAATTATTTCCGGTCGAGTATCGTACATAATTTTTTTTTAATTGACCGGAAAAAACTGTAAACTTTCTTAGTGTAATATTTAAACGACAATAAGGCAAGGCTGCTTCAATTATTTCATCTCGATTTTCCATGTCTGACTCCATTTTGGCAAAATGATGCTTTTCTTTTACTTTTACAATATCTTGAACTGTCAAATAGTAACTATTGAACTCTGACAATTTTTGTCATGGCTAACAGGATTTTTTGATATTAGGGACCGGAAAGTAAATGAGAGACCGGAAAGTAAACTAGGGACCGGAAAGTAAATTAGTCCTGTAAAAATAGCATTCTTCCGCTTAAAACATTCAAAAATCAAATCAAATCAAAACATGCTTTATTGTTAGAAGAAGATTTATCTTATTAACAAAAAGCTGTGCTATAAAGTGGAAAATTCAATTTTCCGGTCAATTAAAAAAATAAATTATTTTTTCCTGTTTTAAATATTAAACGCAAACTAATCCCACTGCACTGGTAAATCTAATGAAAGGTTTACATTAGTAATAGAGTCGGATATGGATTTAGCTTTCTAAACTAAATAATACAGAAAACATTTAGCAGGCCCAGAGTCGACCTTTTAAAACTTAATAATGTAATAAAGATGGATTATCATATTTTCAAGCAATACTAAAATTTAATATGAAGCAAACCAACCAAATAGTTCTATTTATGTATTTTAAAACTGAATGGCTTGTTAAAGGTTCCCAAAAACTTGTTTGGTATATTGTTTTTGTAGGAAAAAAAGTTATACTTCTGTAATCTTTAGCCGAGCCATTAAAAAATACCTTTTTTCCACCCAATATTCTTTTATTACTTTAGTGCCGACTTGTAAAAATTAAAATATACTTCTTTGGACTGTTAAAAAGTCACCTTTTACAACAGATCGCTATATAGAACGTAATAATAAAAACATTTTTTTTTTACGTGTTTATGTCAGTTTGCAGGAGACAAGCAGAGGATACTTACACTATTTTCTAAGTTCTTAGTTGGGAAATTTTTTACTTTGTAATTTTGTGACAAATAAAAACAAGGTTAGGTTGTAACTTATTTATTTTTTATTTTAAACCTAAAATGTTTTAAACACTTTTAAAATCTTAAGTAACATTGTTGTACATTCACGTTACCGCAACTCTAAGGATTTTGAAAACTACGACAATTGGTTTATAATCTTGTGTGATATGCTTCTTTTTCAACGCGCTCCTCTTTACATGTCAACTGTGGTTATGCTAGCTTGTTTTCTCTTAAAGCTGCAAACATGGTTTGGCAGGGGTGCGCCATGATTTGGCGCAAAGGCTATATTAACCCTCTAAGAATTTAGGACCACACAATACCAAGTTTCGTGTGTAAACTACGCAATGTGCAGAGTATATAAAAACATAGGTTTATATATACGAAATAAACTTACCAAATAACGGTAAACCTAAGCTATTTGACGTCTGGTCAAAGCCTATGATTTAATAAGGCAAATATGAGAGTCTCCACCGACAGCCGAGTGTTTACATTGTGAAAAATAAGACCATAATCTTTGTCCATGTAGACACCCGGTCTCTCTTCCATTCGTTATAGGTATATGCGATACCGGACATCTTTGAAACCCTAATACCTTTAGGTGTTTTGATTCCTGGGATGTGCTATCATCCATGCACCCACTGGGCAAAGCAGCTTTCATTGGCAACCTGGTTAACTTAAAACGTAAAAACTGCTTTTGAAGTGCAAGTCTTGTAATACCAGTCTCTCCCGTCTTGGTGAATGGAATATCTTGAAAAAGAGAAAAAAAAATATGGACTTACCCCTTAACGCCCCGCAAAGGTAATTTATTGTATTGCTACACACCTCTTTAAAAACAAACAAATTCCCTTATTTTTCCTCCTCTACTATTAGAAGTTAAATAAATTCCAGTGAAAGAGGCGTCTTTAAATTACTGCAAGGCTTTGTTTTTTTTTTGACCCCTTTTCTTTGCTGCTAAGATTTGCTTCAACTCTCCCACTCCCTAATTCCTTCTTCACATTAGTTCTTTTTGCAACAATAAACCGGAATTTGGACTTTGTATCTGTTGCAAAAATTTTAAAAGAGCAAAAAAAGGTGTTCCTTTCGGGACTCAAAAAAATACCTATAACACATTTTTTCTGGGAAGGACCCGCCCAAGTCTGGTAACTGTTTTTCGCTCTTTCTCTTCTACCGGAACAAAAAATTACGTGATATTTTACAGACCCCTTTCTCCCCCACAATAAGATTCAAGCGAGCCAATTCAACCAACCCTTTCTTTTCCCCAAATGCTCCGTCCGCACGTAATTATAAATGTGGACGTTGCTCCCGAGCGGAAAGAAATTCACCACCTTAACACTTTATATTTAAAATGCTGTTTAGGATTTCCTCATATGGACTTCCGTCACTTTGATTTCTCCTGGCTGAGCTGTGCACTCTGTTTCTTCCAACCACGAATACTGTTTCAAGATTCTAAAAACATATGCTTCTTGCCTGTTTGCAGACATTATGAACATGTGGAAGCAATTCCATACCTTTACGGAAATTACTTCGATTTCTGATTGATCTTCCTATTAACAAAGGGCCTTCGCACAAAATTTATGTGAATTGAATTTAAGACAAAAAATTCTCATAATATAATTAAAAATAGTAAATAATTTAAAAAGCTTTTTTTTAGAGAAAATAGTGACACTAAACAATAGTGGAGCGAACATGGCCAAAAACTTTTTGCTACAAATCAATTGGCTCTATATGTAATATTTGCTCTTTGTGGTGTGATTTACTGTACAAAAACTTAATTTGCTGAGATCACTTCTTTGCCTGCCAAATTGTCATTGAAACTACAAAAATAAAAAGAAAGTATAAACTAAATGCAGCCTGCTTATTTCCATGAAGCACCCAAAGGCTTGTTTACTTAATAAATAACCCAGGAAGTTTAAACGGTAAGGTGATTTAAATAAAAGTTTCTCCGCCCACCCCACCCTCTAATTTTCATTAGATTTAATTTTCCTTAAAACTTGCAATACTGACCCCTTGCTTCAAACCTTGTAGTGAAATTCTTGAGGATATTTTTGATTTTAAATTCCATCTCTGCTTCATAGTTTAGCTAATGCTTACTTCTTGAAACACCGATCCTTGGCTTAAGATCATTTTTTTTAATTTTGATTTTAGCCGGATCTTGAAAAGTCATATCCTCGAGAGTTCGTTATCCAAGATTATGGTTGCTGACTGCCAGTTAATTAGGTCAAAGTAGTTGTCTGCATTAAACGTAAAATAAAAATATTATTGGGGTGACCAAAGTAATCATTTCTTTGTAGTAACGCAATCAACCATCTCTCTTAAGTTCTTCTATAGGTATGGTAATCTTTTAATGATAAATGTAATAACAAAATAAACAATGCGTAACTACTGTTGTACATTAAAGCCAACTCTGCAAAATTATTAAATTTGTAGTAAAGTATTTTTTTATTAGTCCCAAAATACATTAGTCTCAATAAAATTTTTTTATTTTTTTTTAATTTGTATAAATAAGCAACTGTAAAAATTTTTCAGAAAACGTTAGTTTTTTTTTATAGATAGTAAGAAATATTATATATTGTACATGCCGTATCTAATTTTAAATTATGTTTAATCTTGTAATATTTAATCATATTAAAATTAATTTGCATAAACTGTGTTATTATTCATGATAAAAGCTATTACGATATGTTTAAAATGGATTTTAAATCATAATAAACCGATTCACTGTCTGTCACCAAAATTTGTTTAAATTATTCTTTATAAAAAATTTGTATTATGGTTAGTCTGTGTTTTACCCAATTTATATTTAAAAGATATTAAATATTCATCATATAGACTTTGCCAGTAAAATACTGCTTTGGTGGACTTGATATTTTTTAAACCAAAGTTAATTAAACATTAAAACAAGCAGGTATTTTGCTTTCATTTTTTTACTTTGGTTTAAAAGAGGCTTTTATAGGTCTACAGATGTTTGCACGAATCAAATAGTAAAAACGACCAAAAGTAAAACCTCCTGTGAAATAATCATATTTTTGTCAACTATAATTTTATAAGGATAAGTTAATTCTAGTTCATGTAAAATTTTAAAGTGTGTTTTGTTTCTAATTTTATATATTTTACCGAACAATACTTTTTAAGTACCTAACTCATATAAGTTGAGCATAAGGTGTCAAG
Organism: Listronotus bonariensis; assembly: GCA_014170235.1. NCBI lineage: Eukaryota > Metazoa > Arthropoda > Insecta > Coleoptera > Curculionidae > Listronotus > Listronotus bonariensis. The sequence goes on from JACEGR010000003.1 coordinate 755,801, forward strand.
GCTGTCATAAAATATTTAATACTAGGGTCAACGACTTTACACTACCAAAACATGCAGATATTGCATTTACGGCACCTTTAAAAGTGCCACTATGGATGTAATGGCATATTCCTATAATCTTTGATCTACGTAAAGTCATTCAGACAAAAAGCGGTGTATTATCGCTGTTAAGATTTCACCCAAAAAATTATATTATTAAAAATAAGTAAATAAATTAATAAATAAAAAGTAAAGGATTATTTTTAAATTAAAGCATAAACATTCGTTAATTTAAATACAATATACATTTTATTGGTACTATTAGTTTTTAAATTGGCTGTAAACAAAAAACACAAAGACATTACCTAACGTATTAAAAGAAAATCGTGTTTAATATCTAAATTAGCAAACTGCGTGATACAGAGCACTTATAATTTAAAAGAATCTTATGATGAATACTTGAAAATGCTTTTTAGATAAAATTATTAAAATAGGTTACAAAGACTTTAAATTGTCCACATGCATTGCGCTTGCTGATTTTTTTATTTCGGCAATAAAAGAAATAAAAATTGTTTGTATAAAAATCATTTGCATCAGTTTTTACGTATATACTTTCTGATAAATCAAAATGGTTATAAGCAAATAACAACCAAGCGAAACCGATGTGTCACCATGTGTACATGCCGGCGTTTTTTGTCTAATTTCTAACTGACAGTGTTCTACACGCGTTAGTTTGCCTCCCGTTCACGCTTTGCCTATAAGCCATTTTATTTGGTGACACGGGTATACATGCAACCAGAAATTAAATTTTAGACTTTCTAAAACATTTTAAACTCATCTTGTAATGATAGCCCATTAGAAAATGTCAAATAATGCTGTATGTCAGGTAGTGCAAGAACGGCATTTTAAACATTTAGTGTATATTTTTTTAAATTTATAATCTTGTATGTTTGAAAATTTTATTAAAAAGGAATAAAATATTTTATCTGCTAATAATAAATTAAAGGAAAAAATGGACACCATGCATTGTAAAGAAAAAAATCAATAATAAAATTAAAAATAGATGTCTTATTTTAATCAAAAACTTTGTACAGTGGACCCGCGGTAATTCGACAAACGTTTTTCAAGGCGATGTGAGACTATCGAATTTTTTCGGCTTATACTGCCTAAAACCTCTATATTCCAGAATTTTTTGTAAAAGAATACCTTGTTGACAAATTTAAACTGAAACAATACGCATTGTGCATAATAGTGGTGGCACGCATGCAAGTTAGAACCCGTTCAATCATGCATTAGCGAAGATTTGCCGAAATTTCTAGGTACATTCAACAGAACCACATCTGTCAGATTACAGAGGGCACCAGAGTAGACACAGGTTAAAGTACCGCGGATCCTCTGTATTGATTTCTGCGAGACCAAAGATCTGGCAACATTAACACCAAATTCAGAGTATGTGAGTATGGTACCCTGGAGTGCCGAATTTCGTCCAGTTTGGTTTTAAATTCTTTAAAATACTAAGGCGTTTTTGAACTTTTTAGACACACTGTATACGTAACTTTATATTTAAGCTTCCCAATGTTTAAAAACAAGTTTTAATAATTATTTTACTTTATAATTTAAAAATTTTAGTTACTCCTGACACAGGCTAGATTGACTAATCAAATAGGTGTTAAACGAAAAAATTAACAAATAAGTAGATTTTATGTTTATTTTTAATTTTTGCTTTATTTTTTAACGCACTTATATGCATGTATGTTATCTGTAAAAAAACAAGTTTAAGAAAAGAAATTTGCGTATTAAAAGTGACTAAAAAATAAGATATGTAAATGAAAAAGCCGAGAGTCATATTTACAACTCTAGAGGGATTTAAAATACCCTCCATTAAGTTATCATTTTTAAAAAGTCAAGAAATAAAAATGTAATATTACTTTTGTTCAGTTAAGATCTTTTAGATATTGTCGGGCCCCTAAAAATATAATTTTAAAGTCATAAAATGTTTAAATTAACTTCTTGTGTGTCAAATAATATTAACTTTTTCGTTGTGTGAATTAAAACATCGGTCTTATAAATCATTAAAATGATTTGCTTGTTTTTATATAAGAAAAAACATTGGCATGACCTAAAAAATACAAAAAAGGCATGATGAGGTATATTAATCTGGCTAGATTTTAAATTAAAAAAAATCGTTTTTTAACAATTTTTTGGCTTTTTGACTGACGTAATCAAGTTAATTTAAGGTAACAAATATACTTATTTACGTACATTTGATTTACCTTCATAAACTTGCACAGCCAACCAAAAACACCTGTGTGTAAAAAAATAAAAATAAAATATTTATTTTATTATTTTTGGTATAGTGAAATAACTTAATCTTTGTAAAATCCCAGCTTTTTAATGCATATATTTTAAAATACCCTGCATTTTTTAAATCCTATATAATATTTTTACTATTGTTGACTAAATTTGTGGAAAATGTTTATCCTTACAGGTATAGCGGTTGCTTCTAAAGCCAGATTATTTAAAATTATTTTTGGTTAAACTTTTTTAAGAAAAAGTTTTCGTAAATAAAAAAATAACAAAATGGGGCTACAAAGGATCATTAAGCAATACCCACCTTTAAGGAAAATAGGTCATATCAATATGTGGTTTGTATATTAGTAAATTAAATTCCACTTAAACCCATAAGCCTATATAAATATTTAAAATTAACTTAAAATCAGTTTTATTTCTATATAAATAATAAAAGCCAGAATAAAAAGATTTAAACGCCTGTACAATATTTATTGCTTATTTTAAAACCAAAAATGTGGTACCTTAAACCTTATCTTTAAAGTTGAAAGGTTCTCCATAGCTTCTTGTAATAAAATCACCATAATGACTTCATATAAAAGTTAGAACTTCATAGAGCAAAACTTCTTTAATCAAAACAATCTTCTGGAAACCACTTATTCTTATTAAGAATTCGTTAGTAGATTCCCCAAATTAAAGGATTTTCTGTTCAGTTTTAAGAAACCCGCCTAAAACTTTTGCTTGCGTTATAATAAAACTTAAAGCAAACTTCTAATTTCTTTATAAAACAACTTTTTTACATGTAATCAGAGTAGATAGAAGGTAATGTAAAAATATAAATGGGGAAAATCCAAATTTGCGCAATTACTTTCTTGTTAACTTTTTAGGTAAAACTGTAAAAATCAATATTTAAAGCTTAAAAAAATGCTTTAAAATTGCTATTTTCTGTTTTAATTAAATTTTAATTTTGCTTTGGCTACTTAACAAGGGGCTTAAATTAAACAAACAGTGAGAATATTTAAATTTCCCATCCCACCTTTATCTTTTAAATGGGACAAAATATTTAATTCGGTAAAATTTTGGACAAAAAGTGTCTAAACTGCTTTTTTAATTTAGTTTTTCAAATTTATTCTTCTTTTAAAGTAACCACCAAAAATATAATTTAGTGTTGCGGCACCTTTTAAGCTTAAATAGAAAGGTTAAAAATATCATAATCTACGTGTTTTTATTAACTTGATATAAATACGTGTTACTTATTTAGTTGTGGTTTTTGCCTAACGTTACCTGTTACGCAATACATGCTGACTTTTAAAACGCACAGCTAATATTTTGGGCACATTTCCAGTGTGGCATATTGTTGCGTTTGCGTCTTTTATATTTCATGTATTTTAGTTGGTAAAAGTTTTTTTTTAAATGATTCCTTGTTTAAAATAAAAGGTAGTTTGCTTTATAAACATGGGGTCAAATCTTAACCTTTAGGAAGATATCGCGAAAAAATTACCAAAAATTTGTTTATTTTGTTGCTTTAAAACAAAATAGGCATTGTAAAAACACCAAGTAATGTCAATTAAGTACATATTTCTAATGCCTTCATAGGTAATACCAGAAAATAGATTAAAAAAAAATACATTTCTCTGTCCTGGCACGTTATGGTTTATATTTTATTTAAAATTGGTAAGTTTACCAAAAATAATAAAAAGGTAATTTTTTTCTTAAATAAACCAGTCCATTTAAATTTACATTTTTCGAGGTCATTGTGTAAGTCTCTCTTAAATTTGGTTAGTAAGAACAATAGGGGTAGTGTATTTCCACTACCCCCATTAATTCGATAAAAATCAAAGATATTTAAAAAGTGTATTTTTATAATAGCAATATTTTCATAAAATTTTATTATTCTAGCGGTTTTTGTTCTTGAGATAAAAAATAAAAACGTTATTTTTTCGCCATTTTTGTACCTCCATATCTCCATAATGTTTGTTTTTTGACGACCCTTAGTTTATAAAGCAAACTACCCTTTATTTTAAACAATTTCTGCATTTTTTTTAAATACCCTGTATAAAACAAATATTTTTGTTTAAAAAAGAAACAACATTTGAGTAAATTTAGAAAATAGTCACGTCCTAAATAAATAAGAAGGGTTAAAAGGTTAAGTGTAAAAGTAAACAGATCGTTAAAGACTATGCATAAACAGACTCTAAAAATAAGCTAAGGCACTTTTTGCGCTTTTCCTAAAACTGTAAAAAAGCTTTGAAATGATTTTTTGCTAGTAAAACAGATGTCGACTCGTAAACCAAAGAGGATAAAAACATCGTAAATGAAGGAACATTTTATAGCATATCTTCATAAGGGTAAACCTAGTTGACCGCCAAAACGGTCTTCAATAAACCCTTTTTGCATGCTATTAGAATGGTGATTTTTTTACAGGGCTAGTTCTGGTTCTTAAACTCCTCCTCATCAAAATTGTGCCGACTCTTACTCTTTTTAAACAAGGTAAAATATTAAAGATTTAATTATACAGGGTGTTTTCTAATTGCAGTAAAAAAATTTACCGGCGTATTTCTAAGCTACTTTTATGAAAAAAGTTCATATAAACATGGGTCCTAAAATGTTTAGTTCTGAAGATACAGGGTGTGAAACTTTTCCAAAACCTAAAAATTTCTAAAACACTTTATTTAGTTAAATTTGTTAGACCACTTGTTATTGTTATTACATAGCTGGTAATAAAAAGTTATAACACCCAATTTTAAAGAAAAATGCCTCAATGTTTGTTCTATGGTCCAGAATCATGCAGTTTTACGATTTTTTTTTTTTTTGGAAAACGAAGCAATCTACTTAAAAATACGAAAAAAAAAGAAATATGTATCTTTAGATGTTTCATTTAAAGAAAATATAAAAGTTGCAAAAAGTTAGTGGCATACATTCTTTTGCCAAGAATATTAGCTAGGATGCGTCCCACGCCGCCACTGGTCTTACAAATTAAAAATTAGTTTAGGGCTAAATTAGCTTTCTATTTTAACAAACTCCACAGTCAGCTTTTAATAGAATCGTATAAGGCATAATAATAATATTAAAAACCCGAATTTCTTTTAGAGTTTAAAACCCTGTACCTTAAAACAAAGCCTTTACGAACCTATGTTTATACAAACTTTTTTCATAAAATTGACTCATAAGTGTGCCTCCATAGATTTTCTAACCGCAATTAGAAAAAAACCCTGTATACAGTATGGTCAATAAAGTGTGCAACAAATGCCAGCTTTTATTTACAATTTGCCAGAAAATTTTATTCTTCATAAAAGTTGGTGCATGGTACCAAACTCTATAAGCAGCAGTTGGTTTTAATAAAAGTTTCTTGGTATACAGTGTAGGTCAAAAAATTAAAACTGCTTATGAGTAAAGTACCCCTATTTTTAAAATACAAAAAATCCAAACACTATTTTTAATAAAATTTGTGAGATTAAAAATAAACATTATTTAATTATTTTTCTTTAAATTGTTATTAAACAATGGTAAAAAGTTATAACATTTAGTTTTTAAAGTTCAAATGCCCAACAATGTTTCTTGTATGGTCAGAATTATGCGGTATATTTAAAAATATTTTGTGTGCATATGTGATATAGCTGGATTTTATAACATAAAAGTATATAAATTTATATTTGGAACATAAGACTTTTTTAGGCAAGCTTTTAAAGAGCATATTGTATATATTTTAAAAAGGCTGCAAATTACATAAATTACCTAAATTTTTATTAAACAAAACAAGTTGAACATTTAGAGGTAAGTTGGTTTACAACACACATTAAAATTTCTAATATTCACCACTTTATGCATAAAACTTTCTGGATTTTTGCTATTAACGACCATGCAACAGTATTACTACTTAAATTATGGTTTCGGGCGCAAATTGTATTTGTATTGTATGAGTATTTGAAAAGTTTTCAAGCGTTCCAAGGCACTTATGTTACAATTTTATTACTATAATATAGCAAATGTGGTAGCTTAGTTGTGTCCACTTAACGTTTGTTTACTTGAAAATTGGGTTGCCATTATCGGTAATCTGCACAGGTTATCCGCCGCACTGTAAAAAAGTATGATCTTTGACGTAAAGTTACCTGTTCCAAGGTTTTCACAGTGTAGCGTATAACCTGCGCAGAGTACCTATGATGGCAAGCCAATTCTTCAGTTTTTTTTATTTTTCTTTAACATCCCACAAAGGCCTATGCCGAAATACCAGAGTACCGTGGGTGTCGGGTTATTAGATGTTTAACCTATCGTTCGCCCTGTTCCATCAATGTTGTCAAAGCCGTCAGTCACAGCACATTTTAGACAACGCGGTAGTGCTATAACGATCGTTATTTTTAAACTACTACTACCCAAATATGTCTTTTCCGCTGGGAATCGAACGCTGACTTCTGGCTTCGAAGATCAAAGCTCTGTCCACTGCGCCACCGGGGAGACAAACGTGAATAAACGTTAAGTGGCCACAGCTTTTTAGTACTTTCAATTGATTAAGAGACGGGGTATAAAAAAACTGCATACTATACCTAATATAGTAATACCTCGAAATAAAAAAAAACATATAGATAAGAAACAGAAAAATATTTTTTAAAATACTATTACTCCTATTGAAAGTCCCTTTTTAACTATTACTAGCACTATTTTCTTCTTTAGTTAGGAAGGCCTGCACCTCTACCCCGGGTAATTATCAAAGTTATGTACACTTCCAAACGATAATGGGTAATTTTTGGTAAAGGGTGGAAAGAGACGGTATAAAGCAACGACAAAGCATGACTGACGCGCCAACCTGTGATGTAAACTTTATGTGCTTATTCTCAAACTTCTACCTGCTAGGGTTCAACATACTACAACTTAATTAAACGTATTAAGGTAGCACGACGTGTGTATAGAAGTATTAACTTTAAATTTTTATAATAATATCTGTAAATAAAGCAACTTAGCTTATTTTAAGAAACAAATCTAAGATTCCTAAATGTTTAATATATAAAAATCATTACCTATTTTAAAACACACTTAACTAAAATATTTTTAAAGTCAGTTTAAAGAAATGCAACTATAATAGTTAAACTAAACTTGTTATTGAGCAATACCAATAAAAACTAGTAAATGTTTGACTATAACGCTTTCATTTAAAGCAAGACTTTTACAATACAATGCTTTTATTTCGCTTTATATATATCCATTTACCAATTTGATTTGACATTTTCTGTTTAAATAAAATAAATTCTATTCTAAACCAATGGTAATATTTAGAACAATTATTTAATTAATAACTAATAATTACCTAAAAAAGTATATTTAAATAGATAAATCAATTTTATTAAATGGTAGGGTTTATTTTAAATGTAAGTATGGTATAGTATAATGGATTTAAAGAATAGTATTTTGTTTTTTTCTTTTTACTATTTAACTTAAACAGCTTCTAGCTTAGTATTTAAAAACGAAAATTTGTTTTAATTACACAAAATAAAGGTCTTACAGCAACCCACAACGACTTACTTAAAGTGCCACAATAGCGACTAGCTAAAATATGATTAAATGCAGACACTTGCTTTAAAAGCAACTTTAGAAAACCATAGTTTTAGTTCTGATTAAAAAATCCTACTTTTTTTTAAACTGTATAATTTGCATATGATCTATATGATTAAAATACTCTTCTTATATCTAGGTCCCACAACAATTGATATTTAGAATTATTGATTCTATTCAAAAATATAATCACCCATCGACGAGCTGTTGGGAACCACTTTCCTTTTTCACGATATTTTAACAACATTAAAAAAAATGACAATTACATATCTTTTTACAATAGTTAATGCAGCGACACTTGTATGAATTTTACACTATCCAGGTAAATTGTCCTTTTTTCTTTGTTTAAAACGTTTATAAAAATAAAATTCTTTGACTTTGCCTTTCTTAACTATTTTAGAGTAAAACAAATACATAATTTTAACCTGGTAATATACATTATCTATTTTAATATAAACATGCCTATCCACAGGCAACAAGATTAAAAACTGCTAGTTTATGTCCATTATAAAAAAATCGCATTTCGCAGTTTATAATAAAATCCAAATTTTCGTAACTACGTTTAACTATCTGATAATAATCTTAAGCTCTTAAGCATTTTGGTAAGACACATTTAATAATCTGGCATTTTTTATTTTTAAATATTACCTTAAATTTTGGTTACATTTAAAACATGTTTTCTAAAACAAAACATCTAATAAAAGTAACATTTTAATACCATACTACTTAAAAAGTAAATCTGTAACAAAAAGCAAAAAACATTCTAAAAATTTCCTGGCTAAGTGTATAAAGTCTATTTGCTTGGGATTCTGTATATTCTTGTAGTGTATTTCCTGAAAATGTTTCTGGTAACTAAAAATGTTTCAAACTTTTTGCGGTTTTAGAGAACAGGAAATTTGTAAGTAAGTTTACACTTTTTAAAAAAGTAAAGTAAATAGTAGGATGTGTAAAAAAATACATGTACAGGGTGCTTGTAAACTACGGTACCAAACTACTATGTTAATTTCTTTTATAATAATAACATAAAAGTTCTTATTAACATGGACCAACATTTTTCTTTGTTTGTACAGATAATAGATAAAAAGTAATTTAAAAATGCTATTTATTATTGGTTGTTATTCTTAGATAATTGTTTATAAAAAAATCACATAGTTTTTAAAAGAAAAAGAAGTCCAATGTTTTCATTCTGGTCAAAAAAATGATCAACAAATATGTCTTGTTTGTAAGAGACTTTAACTTTCTATTAAATAGATAAGATACTTAAACTTAAAAAAATTGTTGCGCATTTTAGTACTATTTGTTAGACCAGATAAAAACTTTATTTAATTAAGTATTTCTTGTTATTGTTACATAATTACTAATAAGAAATTATACCACTCAATTGTTCAAAAATAAATTAACCAAATGTTTTCTGTATGGCCCTGGAAAACTAAGCCAGCTACTTAAAGGATTTAAAAACAAAAGAGATGATTTTTACCTAATTAAAAATAAAATATAAAAACTGACGTAAAATATTTTTGTCAAAAATTCTTGTTCATGTGTCACTTGAGGCGCCACTGGAATTAAAAAATTTAATAAGTTAGGACTAAATAAGTCTGTACTAGTGATTCAACCACTGCCAAAGTTTAAATTTAATAAGAAATATTTAAGATACTATTGAAAAACAATTTGTTTTTAAGGAAGATCACTTCAAGTAAACCCACCATTTTTCACTAATCATAAAAAGCAAATTCATGAATTTGAATTTCTACTAACAATTATTGCCCAGAACAGTTTTTTGAAATTTTCGTTTTAACAACATTTTTTTTTTTATATAAATTTGAGTGCTTCTAATTAACAAATGGATTTTTAAGTACCCATAAAAAATAAATTATTTAAAATAATATCTATATTTTAATAAAATATAAAAATCTTAAATTTACTATTGTTGATTAACTTTTAAATAAACCATTGCAAATTTTGATAGTTTTTCAGCCTAAAAAGAATTGTTTTTTTTTCAGTTGCGTGCTTTATGCAGGGTGTTTCTAAACAAATTCAAAAAATTGGTAGGTGATTTTTACAAAAAAAAAAAAATAAGAAAGATACTTTTTATGAACATATGTCTTAAACGTCTTAGTTTCTGAACCACGGGGGTTAAATTTTTATAATAATATAATTATTTTTATACCCATTTAAATATTTAAAAAAAAATTGGGAAACTTACTACTTTTTGAGGGTAAATATTTTTGAGAAAAAATGGTACGCCACTGCATTTTTTTAAATAAAAGTCTTTTTTTTGAATCCCCATTCAGTTTAAAACAAATTTGGTCTTTTTACATTTTTTTTTGTTGGATGTACGGTTTTCGCGTAAATAAATAAAAACCATTTTCTGGCATGGTCAAATTTCTATTTACGTAAAGAATAATTAATAACGAAAATTATTTATTTTCAACGTAAAATTTTATATTAGAAAAACAAACTGACCATGCCACAAAAATGGTTTTTATTGATTTACAATAAATTTAAAAAACGTCTTTTATTTTAGAAAAATGCAGTGGCGTACTATTTTTTCCTAAAAATATTTACCTTTAACCCCTTATGGATGACACTGGTACAATTTTTTTCTTGTATACCCAAAAGTCTTCTGGTGAAAAGGGTGCGTCTTCCAAATTTTTTAAAAATATATAAATGAGTGTAAAAGTAAATAAAAAATCAATATTTACATAAAAAAATTAACACCCCGTAGTTCAAAAATCAAGTCGTTTACGACATATGTTTTTTCTTAATTTTTGGTGAATAATCACCTTCTAAAATATTTTGCATTTGTTTAGAAACACCCTGTATATTTAACTTTAAAATTAAAAAGAACTAATAACTGCTCGCGATTAACTTAAACAATATAATTGTATTTATCACTCGGCGCCGCGCACTATCAGTTCAATGCGCGGTCGAGTATCTCAAAAATTCTTTAACTCCTGTCGGTAGTAATTAAAAACATCAATTGAAAATATAACTATTTAACAAATCTTATACTTCACATGCGTTTTTATTGTGTTGGTGGTTCACTGACTTTAGATAACAATTTGTTTAAGTTATCACATTTTTATTATTGACTTGTAGTTTTTTTTACTTGTAACTGGTAATTATTTACAGTTATACGACTCAGATAGATCAAAAAATTGCACATGTACTACATTATTGTTTGTTATTCAAACAATTTCAATATTAATTGACTCGGTTCATTGGGGATTACCAGCACTAATTATAAATAAAAATAATAATTCTATATTTAAGATATAGAATTATATATTCTTTAGGGTATTTGCAAGCAGTAATTTTTTTTTAATATTAAAGTTAAATATATAACACACTTAACAAAAAAAGAAAACAAATCTATTTTATGACGGAGAAGCCATTAAAATTTGCATTTGTTTATTTAAAAGTTAATTAACAATAGGCTTATAAATAAATAGGATTAGTTTTTATGTTTTTATCACTAATAGTTACTTAAAGATTTATTTTTAAATAAAAGTTCCTTAAAATTTTATTTGTAAAAAGATTTTTGATAAAATGTAAAAAAATTCAAAAAACTATTTTTGGAGATTATTTGTTGATGGTAATGGGGTCCACATAATACCGGAGTTCACAAATACTAATGTAGTATGTAGTAGTTTTATTATTAAGCAGAATGTATTTTATTTGGCGCTTTTAAAAAAAAACTTTTATGTGGCAAAAAAATAGCTCAACTATTTTTAGTATTTAGAAAACTAACAGTAAGTTCGCTATATCTTTATAAACAAATCCAAAAATTAAGTTAAGAATTATAATAAAAAGGTAATCTGGTTCAAACTAACCACCTGGGTAAAGGCTGGTAATCCCTTGAAACCTTAATGCTTGCCCTTAGCTTCAGTTGTATGTTACGATCTATTTTCTTATCCAACCCTTCTGTATCAGGGATGATAACATGGAGAGTTTAGCAGTCAAAGTCCTCTTAACCAGCTAATTGTCAATTAAGTAATCCGTGCTCGGGTTATATTGAACCCGATTATGGAAGACAAGTGTGTTATTATGACGCTTAGGTTATAGCATCTTTGAAAGTAAATATAACCTACATAATTTTTTACATATCATACATAGTATGACCTGTTTGTACACATATTTTAGGTAACGTGTTTAAATATTGTAAGTTTGATTAAAAGTTTAAGTTACCGATAGCATAGTTAACATTTGGTTAATTGCGTCTTATCTAAAAGATACAATTCATCTTCAAAACAATGCCACGTTAGCCTCTTTTTGGTTGTTAAGATTCTTCCATCAGTACCTTTCTAGTTCAAAAAAGTAAGTCGTTCAGTCTCGTTAACATTTCGTTAATCGCGTCTTATTTAAGAAATACAATACATCTTTAAAACGATGCCACGTTAGCCCCTTTTTGGATGTTAAGATGCTTCCTCCAGTACCTTTCTAGTTCAAAGAAGTAAGTCGTTCAGTCTCGTTAACATTTCGTTGATCGCGTCTTATCTGGAAAATACAATACATCTTTAAAACGATGTCACGTTGGTCCCTTTTTAGTTGGTAAGATGCCTCCTCCAGTTGCTTTCAATTTTTAAGTTTAGTTTTTCAGTATAGTGTCCGCCTTCTACATGTCCGTATAAGGGCTGGACGTCCAGTGTGTATTTATGAGGTACTGCGCGAGTATTTTATATTATGAATTTTAATTGGTTTTTGTAGAATTATTTATTAGGTTCTTTGCAATATTTATTAAGTCTTTTGTGTCTATTTTGTTACTGTTATAATATTCAAAACGGTTAAATTTCAATATGCAATTTTAACAGATATTAAACAGGTACTGTATTTTAGGAATACATCGAAATTATTTTTGCAATTAAATTATTTTTACTTATTTTGATCCTCTTTATTTTTAGATAAAGTGACTTCAAGTTAAAAAAATAATATTCATTCTGGTAAACGAATATAAGTATTTCCAAATTAACAAAATTTTAATCATGAAATTTATACAGTAATTTTACAAATTTTGTTGTGGTATCTCATAGATACAATACGAGCACATGTCAAATGTTAGACGCCACTAATCGAGTGTTATACAAAGCTTTTATTTTCTTCTTTTTGCGTCTTTCACCTAGGTCTGACTATCTTCTCCTAGCTGGTGAGCTGCAGCCCTAATGGCTTCTTGATTTTCGGCCTAAGTTATAACCGCGCTTTACACTATTTAACTTCGGTGATCGCTGTTAAGCAATTGTACCGATGCAGCCACAAGCGCAATTCTTTAAAAGATCTTTAAAAGAACACCACAAAAGTGCTTATTATTTTTCACACTGTATATTAGGGAAATAAAAGTAGGACTTTTGGATTCGGAAATATAAATTTTTGCTTAAGTAAGGTTGTATTATATGATTTTTATCTGTTAGTTTAACATGGGTTCCTTTTAAACCCATGCATCCTCTAGCTTTTATTATTAAATTTTATGGAACTCTCTATAATGCTGCAAATATTTAAAAATAAAACTTTTAGTGCTAGTTGCAACAAAATAACCTACAGGTTTTAGATGTTTTAACAACAAAAACACTTGTTTTGGTTAAGAACGTTTTAATTTATCGATATTAAACAGTATTGCTTTTTTAGGTTAAAATTCAGGCTATTTAAAATAACCAGTTTTGTTTCTCTAATATACAGTGTGTCTGCCTAGGTTCTCTACTTATGATTTTTTTATTTTTAATTTTACAAAAAAATGTATTATTTATAAAAAGTTCTGCATGATCTAAAACCTAAAATGCAATCAATAGATATTAATTTTTTCAGTAGTATACGTGGTATCTCAAAAAATATTAATTTTGTTCAGGAGCAAAGTAGGTATCGTTTTTTTTTTAAACACAAAAATTATTAATGAGGGAACATGTTTAGAAATAGGAATAACCCTTAATTATGCAAACTGGTTAATTTACAAGAAAACTGTTTTTCTTTAATTCTTCATGCAATAAGCGTTTTTTTTGCTGTTTTAAAGGTTTTTAAGCTTTCTTTAGATATAACATTTAATAAAAAGGTATTTACAAATATATGAATTTAAATTTTCATCGTTTTATTATAAAAATTAAAAAAAACTTTTATCTTGCAAATGTATGAATTTGCATATTTATGAGATATTTTTATTTCTAAACATTTTTTAATTTATAAATGTTTTCGATACTTTTAAAAATAGGGGTATTTTTTCCTTGAACATTTTTTTTAAATACCTTTTAGGTTTTAAACCAAGCAGAACTTTTAAAGATTTTTTTTTATGTAAACTTATTAATAAAAAAGTTTTTCAAACGTAGAGAACTTAGGCGGACACGCGGTATAGGGTGTAAGAATTAATTAGCCTTATTGTGTAAGAGTAAGTCCTTCCTCCTGCCCTAGTAAATGAAAATGTTTTGAGAATCTACCCTTTTAAGGAGTGCTTAGTAATATCTGCCATATTAAAAAAGATTCATTATACCAAGTACTATAAGAGGTTAAAAAAAACAATAGTCAGCGACGTCCTTTAATAGCACATATTTCAGTAAGGAGTTATAGAAACCTATCATATTATTTTTATGTGTTTTAAATGAGTCCGAGTGATTGCCTACATATTGCCGGACTTCCAGTATTATTAAAAGGCAAAATTTTCTTTTTATTTCAAAAGCACAGTTTTTTATGTTTTTTTTGTAATATTCAAAAAAGATACAATAAATTTGATACAATTTTATAAAATATGCAATATGTTTTATACATCCGGAAAACTTCCAATAACATCAAAGTTATATTTTATAGACTTTTTTTATTTCCTAAAATATATATAGATATTTTAAATATAAGGCACTTGCCTAAAAATAAGGTTTCTTTTATAAACATATGACATAATCAATTTTTGACTACATATTTTTCAGAATTTTTTGTAAAAGGATTTGTAATAAGTATTTATTTTTAGTTCTGCACAGTAAGGGTTCATAAATTAAAAGCAACTTGGCATTAAGCTTTTGTTTTTGTCCGAGTTTTACCGTTATGTTTATCTTTTAAGGGTGTTTAAGCATCTCAAAAAACAAAATAAAATAGCAAAAACAAAACTTTTTACTTAATTAAAGGTGAAAAAAAAGAATCTGCATTAGGAATATACCTATGGTAATTTGTGCCTATAGGATACCTAAAAAATACAGGGTGTTTTATAACTTATTCGTCAAACTTTAAGGGCTAATTCTAAAATAAAAATAAAAAAACCTTTTATGAAATATGTCCTAAACGTCTTAGTTTTAAACTACAGGGTGCTAATTTAAAAAAAAAATGTGTTTTTTTATAACTACTTTTATACTAATTTGGATATTTTAAAAGAAATATAGGGACGCCTCCTTTGCACCAAAAGACATTTCTTGGCATACAAAAGAAAATATTTTTACCAGTGTCGTTCATGAGGGGTTAAGGGTAAATATTTTTTTAAGAAACGGTTTTCGCGTAAATAAATAAAAAATCATTTTTTAAATCAAGAAATAAGAAAGAAACTTTATATAAACATATTTTCTAGACGTCTTACTTTTTAAACTACGGGGTCTTAAATTTTTATAAAAATATTGTTTTCTTATAAAAAAATTTATAACCATTCAGATATTTTTAAAAATTTGAAAGACGCACCCTATGCACAAAACACATTTTTGACATACAATGATAATTATATATATTTTACCAGTGTCGTCCATAAAAGGTTTAAGGTAAATATTTTTAAGAAAAAAATAGTACGTCATTGCATTTCGTTGCAAATCAGTTTTTAAATCCCCATTAAGTTAGAAACAAATTTGGTCTTTTAACTTTTTTTGTTTGATGTCTGGTTTTTGCGTAAATAATTAAAACCAATTTTTTTGGCATGGTCAAATTCCTATCTAATTAAAGAATAAATAAAGAAGAATAATTTTTATTGTAAAATTTTTATTTTATAATTAATTTAATGAAGGCTATATTCCTTGGTTTTTAAATTTAACCTTATTAAGGATCCATATTACTAATTTTCTTATTAAAAAATAGGTTATTTAAATTCGATAGAAATTACGACAAATTAGGAACGCGCAATGAAAAGGCCCGCTCTTCAAAAACAAGCGGCCACTACCATCGCTGTGAGCGTGAGCGGGCCTCTCGCGCACTGTTGCCGAGTTGTGGAGCTGTAATTTAGGCGTGTGTAAAGTATTTTAGGTGTAAATATATTTAAAATTAACTTTTTCGCACTACAGGCCTTATTTAAGCAGAGGCCCAAATTGTTTCAGGTAAATCGTTACGCTGCCGTAGGTGTTTAAGGCAAGGCAAAATGGTAGTGACTATGAACAAAGTATATATTTATTTTTATTTTATTAATTTAAAATGTACAGTCTACAAAGTAACGGACGAAAAAGCCATGCAGAATTCTTTATTAGTATCAAGTTGAAAATGTTTAGGAAAAAATCTTTACGAAATAATAAGTTTAGGGCTTGTCCAGTTGGACTGTAAATGGATAAATAAAAATTGCACAAGTTTTGTATATTGCTTTATAAGTCCAACTTTGACATATTGTTGTGACTATAAAACAGAATATGCAACTAAACAAGTTTATAATTAAACGTATCACTAAAATAAATTAATTTTTGTACAAAAAGTTGCAACAGGTATTGTTAAAATACATCTCATTAGCCACTTATAATATTATAGAGCAACTTTTGAGGTGTTAAATTGGCTTTACGCAGTATTACAAGCACAAAGGTATTTTAGTGGAAAATGGCATTTGAAACTTAACACTGATATAGTTTTCTATACCCATTTTCGGTAATCCAATATTTGTAAATATACTTAAAATATACAAAAGATATTGTTGTTATTTTTTAGAGTGTATATTATTTAAAGGGTTAAAGTTAAAAGTAAAAAATAATTAAAAAGTTTCAAGTATATACTGTGTCAAAGTACAAAAAAATAAATTGCTTAATGTTAATAGGGTAAATAAATTTTACATAAATAATACTGTTAAAAAAAACGTTTTTTTTAGTAGAATAATAAATGTTGACATAAAAATCGATTATTTTAAATAATTTATAAAATTAAAATTTGTCTTTATTAATTTAAAACACCCGGAAAATTTCTAGGATTCTTTAAGAAAATCCGTGCTATATAAAATTAAGAAAAATTATTAAATATTGATTTGATGCTTTCATTAAGCATAAGGCAGTAAAAATCGCTTGATTAAAACGAGAAATATTATTATGCACAACATTCTGGTAAAAAATGTGCTTAATTAAATTAATAAACCCCTATACCACCTAGAAATTAAAATCCGCTTTTGTAGATTACTTCTTCCGTTATACAGGGTGTTACAAATTTTAGAAGCACCATTAGAATCTGGAAAACGGTAAAAGTTACAGGGTTGGTTAAACTGGGCAAAATTTGGCATTTTTTTGTTTAACAATATTTCATTTAAAAAAATTAAAAATTTTCAGCCCTTTCGAAATTACCGAAAAAAACAAAAAGTTTTTTGTCGCTTTTTTAAAGAGATATTTTTAAACAAACGACCAATTATAATTGCAGCGCAGGCGCGCTTATGGCAGGCTTCGGTTGTATCGGCGAGCGTCGATCACCGGAGTTAAGCAGTGAAATGCGCGCCCATAATTTGATGGGTGTCCGGCGACAGCGGTGTTTCGGGCAGCGGCACACGGTGTTTCTGCTCGGGGATGCGGACCGAGCAACAACCATCCAAGTTATGGAATGAATGGTGTGTGAATGAGAAGGAGTAGGGGTCAAGGTACAATAAGCCTTCAGGCTGCAGTGCACCACCTAGGGGGGCGGTCGTCGGACCTGGGTGGGATGACCCCGAAAAGGGTGAAAAAAAAATTATAATTGCAACCTTTTTTGTTCTATAAAATATTATTAATAAATTTAAGATTCGGACGTTTTGTCATGAGCCACCATCATCAACTTCGTTTTTTTTAATAGGCGGAATGGTTGGTATTAAACTTAATGAACACATATTACGCATTTTTTCCCAAATAATACATATACATTGGGAATAATAAATGTCTTTTTCCCCTCCCCATTTATCTTCTGAACGAGATAAGATATCGAGATCGGGTAAAAGGGGTGTCATTTAAACTACTTTTGGCATAAAAATGATTTCGGTCACGTGGCCTAGTGCCAAGAAGGCACTAGCAACTTTTTTTTCAAATGGAACGAGGGGTCATGTAGCATCTTGTTTTCAAGGCCCTTTAATTCTCTACTCAACTTAATTCTTTTTACGAAGACGTGTGGAAAATAATATAAAGAGGTATATTGTTAGTGTAAAGATTACACAGGACGACACGATTTCTGGGTCTGACTTCCACACATTAAATTTTGTTTCTTCTAAGCCTATACTAAGGAAAATTTATATATCGTCGGTATAAAGGTAAAACTAAGGTAACATTTTATGTTTGACGATATCAGCAATTGCTATAAAATTTGCTTTAAAAAGGAAAAGCCTTTGCTATTATGTTTTATATTGCTATCAAAAGTAATGGATTCTATAGAGGAGTTGCTTCTAATTTTTACAAAAATATACTAAAGAACGTTAAAAATAACAGTTTCTGTACTTCATAGTTCATAAATATAGTAAAATTCCTGTACATAAAAACACTATAAAAAATTGTTAACTTGCTAAACTTAAAACTAAATTAATGGTTTAACTTATACACCATTGATAAATATCCTGTCTCGACTTTTGCATTCAAAAACTCATTAAGTGACACATACGGAATATAATTTATTTACATTTTAAGTTACTTAGGGAGTTCTTCCGTTACCATAGAAGTTTTTATGCACTTAGTGAAATTTAATATTTTACTTAAGGGCTTTAGAAGTTAAGCATGGCAGTTTTCTCTTGTTCAAATGATAGATCTATTACCACAAATAACTTGGGTATGCTTAACTTCTTTTTGAAAAAAAGTTACTCAGTTACTTTTACTTTTATACCTACGATATTTTGAATAATTTGTGCTTTGGTACAAATTTAAGCAATTTTTCAAGTTTTTAACAAAAATCACTTATTGGAATGCAGGATGTAATTTAATTGGTGGCTAAAAACACAGAATATTATTCCTTGGCTCATTTAAGAAAGAAAAGTTTCGATAAACATATGTCCTAAACCTCTTAACTTTTAAACTACAGGATGTTTATACTTTAAGACAAAAATCGTTTTATTTTATTTTTTTATTTTTTAAACTCCTTGGACAGTGTAGAGACATACTTAGTACTTTTTTTTGTTTAATTAAAACATTTGTTTAAATTTGTAAAAATACCTTTTTACCTGTCTGGTACGTCCCTGGTTAGGTAAACACTATAAACACTGTGGCCAGTTCGGGTTAATTTTATTTTTTTATTAATTTTCTTAAAAAAATATATTAGAACAAATTGTAATAAAAAAAATATTTAAATACTGGTCATTTTAACTTAATAGGGTGCAATCCGTTTGCTTCCAAACATGCATTTATTTTTGGCTGCAAACTGTTTCTTACCCGCGCAAAGATATTTTTGTTCCCCAAAAAAAAAAAAACGCATGGATTATGGTCGGGAAACCAAGGAGACCATCAAAATGGTCCACTGCGTCCAATACACCTATCCCTAAAATTTTTATTTAGATATTCGGTGACTACTCTCGCGTTATGACAAGGTGCTTCATCTAATAAATTTGGTAAAAACACATTACGAATCCAATTTAGTTCATTAGCACTTTTTTCCAAAAAGACCGACAGTACTTTTACGCACTTTTTTAACACAAAACAATGTCAGTAAACTCGTTTGGATGTTGTTGCATTTTACATAAATTATTAAAACAAGATGCAAAACCTGATAAAAACCTATGTTTGTAAATTGTTGGCAATATTATTTAAAACGCAAATCAAAGCAAGCGAATTTTGTCTAATGGCTTCTATAAATTTATGCTAAAACCGATCATTAAATAGAAAAAAATCAAGACATAAAATTAATTTCTAACTTAACGAAAAAAATATTTTTAAATATATAAAAAAATAAATATTAACAAAAAAACGGTGGCGTACCATTTTTTCCATAAAAAGTATTTACCCCTAACCTCTTAGACAACACTGGTGAAAATTACTAGCGCCTACTTAGCGCGCAAATAGGTTAGTTTTTTGAACGGATGTTTGGCGAATTGTTGCAAATCTGAACGCAGCTTTACAGAATTACTTCCTAAAGTTTTTCAGTGAAGTTACTAGACACCCTGTATATTAAAAAAGACACTTTTCAGAAAAATGCATTAAATTTTATGAACATTTTTTTATATTGCAAATTTACCGCAAAGGGATTAACAAACCGATTATTTTCTATTTACATCAAATATCAACTGTTGCAGTGAACAGACTAATATTTTGTTGGTGATACATTTTAATTATCTTTTGTTTTTTAATGAAGCTTGTCAGACCATTATTTATGTGAACTGTTTACTGTATTTAAAATACATATATTTTTTTTGTTTACTACTATTTTTTTATATGTATACAAGGTGTTACAGAATGTTGATTAAATAGATGCCATAGATATTGCTGGCCTAATTTTGTTTTAATATGGCAATGTCATTTATGACTTTAAGGGGGTACCCTGTTTCTGGGTATTATCAACTTTTTGACAAAGGTAAGTTCACTCAACTAGACTTATTTTGACGTCCGCAGTCTGCCATTAAACATTGTACACGTATTTTCGGGACGCCCTGTATAAACATTTCCTTATTTTTTATGATGTAGAATCTGCCTTAAAATTTTTAACATTCTGTAACATCCTGTATGCAGTGTGGTTCTTTACCTATATGCATAAACTTGGTAAATTTTTTTTATGGACAAACAGTGACTAATAATAAAAAAGTTAGTAAAATACTTCTAGTTAAAAAGGTACCTAAATATTTTAAATAAAAGAAAATAGCACAAGCTATAAAGACTAATAATAATAAGAAAATTATTTTTGTTTTGGAAATAATTAAGTAAAGCTTTTACACAAACCTTTGTAAATTATTCGAATATATTTTTTGGCCTTTATAGAAAAATCACAAGTCACGATGATAATGTTTGGTATTTCTTATGGTACACTCTATCAATTGTGACTTTATTTTTACGGATTAAATTAACAGTTTGGGCTTTTAGTAATTATACCATACATAATTATTTATCTTAATAACTAAAAACATTACACTTTTTTTTCTTAAAATTTCACTCAGCAATAATTTTCACGTTTATGCTTATAGATTAAAAATAACCCTGTAGAAAAATAGGATAATAATAATAAACAAGTGTACTTCCAAAACCTATTTGCCCAATCTTGGACAGATGTTGCTAATAAACAGGACTTGTTTATTGTTTTTTTGTTATAAAATTAACAAAAATTTACTTAATTTCCTGAAAAAATATGTTTGGTATTGTTTTCTACCCATTTTTTTAATATTCTTTATATTTTATTCTTAGAATTCACACACAAACAAAGTCCAAAATGTATCGACGCTAGTTGCCAGCAAGGACTAAAACGCCGAAACAATTTGCCGTGTTCTGCATAACCCACCCAGTTAGAAGGGTTGGATATCCCCCTGGGTGGGGACGTGGTCCTAAGTTGTCGCACATAGGACCGTGGTTCGAAACACACGTTGAGCAGTAGGTCCCGTACGGCTGACATCACCCAGACGAAAAGGCAGGGCACATAATAAGGCAAGCGCCTTATTGTGTGCCCTGTGTGCCGGCTTTATTTTAAGGTCTATAGGTTAAGAATAACTCTGTATAAAAAAAAATCTGATTTAGTTGTAAAAAAGCATTTGTTTACCATTGTATAACAACTATCCAATTCCCTTTGCCTCTTGAATTTTTTTTTGTTTAAACATATTAGGTACCTATTAAAACCCATCGTCATAGTGGGACTAATCTGTCAAAAGTGTGTCTTTTTAGAAAAGGTTTTTTAGGGTTTACATAAGGTTTTGTTTTCTAGTTGAGCTTAAATATGTTTTATTCCTATAAGTACCTTTTTTAGTCACCATACAGTGTGTTTAAAACACTTTCTTTAGCGAACACACAATGGAACAGCCTTCTGTCGTGTTTTTGATAATCTTTTAAGAACCTTCATAGAATAAACGTATTTATTTTGAATAAAAGGTACATATTTAAAAAGGTTTTTATTGCTTTGTGGTATCCAATATTTATGCCCTCTAAACAGACGAGAAAGCTCTAATATTACCTCTAAATATTGTCGAAAGCCAAAGTTATTGCATTTCTCCTGGGTATATTGAAATTAAATTATTCCAACACAGAGAAAAGCTAATTAATTTGTAGCGTTTATCAGAATTCCCCTATTGAGTTAAAGCCACAGGCATATTTTAGGAGTTATTTTAATAAATTTTAGATAGGTTTGTTCTTTGCTGTCTTAACGCAAGATATTAAACTACGATTATTTTATTTTTTTAAAGTTATATTTTGTTTAAAACAAGGTAACGTTTAGTTAAGAAAGCAGTTATTTTATTATAATTGTCGTTAAAACATCTTATTTAGGATAAAATATACAGTGAGGATATTAAAAGTCCTCTCCCGCCCCCTGCCCCTTCATCTTTTAAATTAAATGAGAGAAGATATCAAGATCGGGTAAGTAATTGGCCGATTTTTAAAAATAAAACGGTAAGGACTAGAGAATTAAAAGACCTTTAAAACGAGGTGCCCCACTTTCCGTTAAAAAAAAATAGTGTTCCCTTGGCACAAAACTACGTTACAGAAATCATTTTTATGCTAAAAAGTAGTTTTAGTGACACTCTTTTTCCCAAATTTTATCCCATTTCAATATCTTCTTTAATTCAAAAGATAAAGGGGAGGACAGGACTTTTAATATCCTTACTGTATACGGTATCCCACACATATAAGGCCCGGGGTGTTAATAAGGCCCACATTTAAAAACTTGCGACAAAATATATAAGTTCAGGTTTAAACGTTACCCATAGATGCGTAAGACCAATAACTACCACGAAAAGTAAGCGAAGGCTGCTGCGCGCTGCCTTCTTTGTGGTAGCGAAGAATTTTGACAGAGTGCGGTATCATAAGAATTTCTAATTATTGCTAAAGAAACTAGAGGTAGATTTTACCATTATTTAGAAATAAGTTATACAATTTTTTGTGAATTTTTTGGTTATCGCTGTTGCGTCAGAAAAATTAGGTAATCTAACCGAAATATCAAATGCTGTCATTAGGTGACATAAAAACATCCATCATATTGATCGTGTATTCAAACGTAGTAGGTGTATCAGCATCCCGTCTTAGTTTATTACGAAAACAGAGGATAGAAGCAATTTCAGGTATACAAGCAAATTATTTACAGAAAAGATTGGTCATACGTTCATCTACAATTTTAATGCACTAAACAAACAACAAACGGACACCGTATGTCTGTTCGTTCTGTTTCTTCTTCGCTTTTGCCAACAAGGGAGTTGTCGCGTTGTCAAATTGTTAAGCTTTTTACTTTTTATTTGTAATACTCTTTGGGGAAACGATTTTCGAAGACTTTTAGTTGTTCGATATTATATAGATACAAAAATAAGTATAGGTATAGTGAATTAGGCTTCTTAATTTTTTTACTTTTATTTCAAGAATTTTAGCCATTTAATTTCAAAATAATTTTATTTATAACTTATTTCATGCTTGCTCTGTAACATATAAAACACGATCTGGCAACCAAGTATTTTCAAATCCCTTCATATTAATATAACCAAATTCTTGGTGTGTTTTGATTTTTTTACCAGCCAAACTTTCTTTTACGGGTTGGGTAATGTGTTTTATTGTAAAATTTGGACAAAAAGAAACTTGTTTTCAATGTTTTGTATAATATCGCCAAAGCTACTTGCTATTGCTTTCTAGTAAAGCTTCAAAATATGCACTTATAGATAAAAAGATGTACACACTGTTAACTCTTAATATAACTTTGTATTTTTCTGAAAGTAGTAATTTTATCCAACTAGTAAAATTAACTCTGCTAAATTTAAAAGTTTGGTTTATGTTGCTATTACATAAAGTAATGGGGAATTTGGTTTTTAGGTGATTTAGAGACAGCTTTAAGAATACTCTCAAGAGCGGAAGTAGCAAGTGACCTGGGGTGGTAGATGATCTTGCTCCTCAAAAGCTAAAACAAAAAAAAAAAATCTTTGAGGAAAGTAATAGTGAATCAGCAATAAGTTAAAACCACTAGGACTAAATCGAAATGAAGAAATTCTAAAAAGGTAATTAAACCAAAGCAGCTAAGCTCCACAGATCTTCTAGATGCCACCCCTGGTAAATTTCTTATCAAGTGAAGTAAAAATCTCGACAGCTTTGAAACATATTTAACAGACAGACAGTCTAGGCCGTATAGTAACTTTTGATATACAACTTTTTTACAGGGTAACTTTTTTACTACTTATTTGTTTAGTATAATAATATGTAATATTAAATCATTATTTTATTGTTTGTTCCGTTACCTAAATTAAAATCTAAAAGTTATAGGTTAGGAACAAATTTAAATTTATTTTGTGTTACAGATTCTGCAGTACAAGTTTTTTTCCGCTTTTCCATGCAGTTTTACGGTCTTTTAAAAATACTATCTGATATAATTTCTTTGCTAGCCGCGCTTGTTGCCGCTAAAAACAAACTAATTACCTATAATGCCATTATCAAACCCGCCATGACCTACGCCTGTCCCGCCCGGGCTTGTGTCTCAAACACACAAATAGGACGACTACGGAGGGTACAAAACAAAATCTTGCGGATTGTAACAGACCTTGGCCGTTACGCCTGCATAGATTGCACGCATAACTTAACAAACACACAGACAATAACCAAATACATATTAGAAATATCTGAAAAATTCTACCGAACAAAGACACAAGTAAGCCCTCTGACAAGATATCTAACGAGAACCAGACAAATGGACAATCTCAAGCATAAACCCCTAATTTTAAACTCCCGATCTACCAAGAACCCTCACCAAATCCAGAATAGACTTTAAACCAAATTATGAATGAGGACGGATGAATATCGAATGTGGTACTCGTACCTGAAGGGATCAAGCGGGTTTTTTAAGAAAATTTTTCCCGCAAAAATCTAATGAAACACATTACTCAAACTAATAAAAGCACATATGTAAAGTAAATAACCACTTTTAATAAACACAAAAATAAAGGCTTTCCTAAAGATCTTTCGAAAAGATACGAACAAAACTTTTTGTTTAAATATCTTCCGCTTTACCCACGCCTCCATCTGCGCACCTAGTCCAATTGCCAGGGTCTTTTCGATATCGGTTAGTATCTACTCGCGATATTGACATACTATACTGAATTTGTAGCGGTGATATGTATATACAAGGTGGCCATTTGAAAACGAAACAGAGTTAATTTTGGGCACTTCAGGTCATTTTGGGAAAAAACGCTCAGACCCGTTAATTTTTGATTTTAGGGGAAACATTTTTTGTCACTTTTACCCCCCACATTGCAACCGTATAGCGGGGGTAAGACTTACCCCCATAATCTTAACTGGAAAGAGGGGTCGAGTGATACCTTATTTTAAAGGTCTTTTAACCCTGATTATAACTGCTAAATTTGAAGTCTCTGCTGTTATTTTCGGTCATATGACAGCTTGTCAAAATTTCCATTTGAGAACGAAACAAAGCTAATTTTGGGAACTACAAGCAATTTAAGAAAAAACGCTCGGACCCGTTAATTTTTGATTTTGGATGGAAACATTTCTTTGTTACTTTCACCTCCTGAATTGCAACCCTATAGCAGGGGTAAGACTTACCACCAAAATCCTAAAGGGAAAGAGGGGTCGAGTGATACCTTATTTTAAAGGTCTCTGGACCCTTATTACAACTGCTCAGTTTAAACTCTCTACTATTATTTTCAGTGATACGACATCTTGTCAAAATTTCCATTTAAAAACGAAACAGAGCTAAATTTGAGGACTACAAGTAATTTAAGAAAAAACGCTCGGGCTCGTCAATTTTTGATTTTGGAACCCCCGCTATAGCGTTGCAATTTAGGGGTGAAAGTGACAAAAAAATGTTTTCTCCTTAAATTAAAAATTGACGGGTCTGAGCGTTTTTCCTCAAATGACCTGGTTGCCCAAAATTAGGTCTGTTTTGTTTTCAAATGGCCACCCTCTATATGTGAAATAATAAACCATAACTTGATGGATGACCGCTGGCGGGCAGCGCAACACGGTGTTTGGCTCGGGGGTCAGAGGACGGACCGATCAGCAACCATCCAAGTTGTGGAATGAATGGCGTGTAAATGGGAAGAACTAGTGTCAAGGCACAATAAGACTCTAGGCTGCAGAGCTCCACCTATGGGGGCGGTGGTAGGACCTATGTGAAAAGACCCGCAAGGGCAAAAAATTCTTTGCTTACTCTTACTCATAAAGCAGTCGTGGTATTTTATGCATCCTTCACAGTTTATCTGCAGAGACCACGAACCTTTCATTTTGTCTGTAACTATACTTATCTACTCTATGAAATTGGCTGTTGGCAAAGATTTTTTGTTTTTTTTCTACTTTTATAGTTTTTACGTTATAATGTTTTAGATTTCGAATACAATTTTTTTAACTAACCTGTTTATTAAAATTATGCCAGAAAAAACTATTTCTTCTTTACAAAAATAACTATCTACATTGCATGTTTGAGGGATTTTAATACTAAGCATTTAATATGTACATAATTTATTGCTAAAAATAATAATTAATTATTACTTCAATAGCAGATTCGTTGCATGTAATTACCCCTAGGCAATTTTAGTATTTTAAATATAAATATATCATCGGCTCTAATTTTAGCTAACTACGTAAAAATATACCATTATTGTTCTAGTTACTTAGGCTTAAGTAAAATTATAATCTTCCATGTGGGATGCTTTTTAACAAATAAAAATATTAAAAAGTTGTGTGCAAAAATATTTTTAAAATTATTTAAACTTATGATTTAGCTTTAACTAAGCACTCTTTCTTTTAAAGGCTTAAGTAAAGGTGGATTTAAAACAAAAGGCACTATCCAAACGATCGCTGGTAGTTTTTCTCAATTATGAAAAGAAAACCACCGTCCAGCAGTTTTTTATATCTACGTATATAAAAACGGCCGAAAATATAATTATTTATTTGTTATTACCGGCAGCTTATACTTATTTTATCAATAGAAGCAACCGTCCGCCGGTTTTCCTTATAAAACCTATAAAAACCGTAGTTCAGTGAATAGCACCCTACCCCAAACAAATTGGAGTAGTATAGCGGGATGGAAACAGGCAAATAAAACGACAATTGTATTTATCCTAACGTTTCGTGGCTGGATTGCACTTTATCAAGGGCCTTTAATTAAAAAAAATAAACATTACAAAACTGTTTCGTCACATGGACCCAATAAGTTACAACACCAAAAACACTTTAAAAAAATATTGTCAGGCAGAAATGGCAAAGAAATAACTTAACCTAGTAGGAGGTCATGGTCAGCATTAAAGTCAGCAATTCGATAAAACTTAAAATTCTAAAAAATGAAAAATATTTATCAAAAAATTATGAACAATAAAAAAAAAATTATAAATAATTATCAAAAAAATATATATAATAAAATAAAAGAAAGTCATTTTCCGACACGGAACTCAAACTCGGAACTTGTGGCTTACGAGTCTACACTCATAACATTGTATCTATTGGCCCTATTAATTATTTCTTGCATGTTGGTGATGTAACTAAAGAAATAGGCAGTGATAATGAATAATTAGTTACGTTGTAACGTTTTGTTTCTGAAAATTTTAAAGTTTGTCCCACCTTTAATACATGTATACTTTAGTTAGTAATACTTTAGTTTTAGTTCTGTGAAACCATTAATTTTTCCTCTTGCGCTAAAATACTCCTTACATACAGGACAAAAAACCGTCAACCCAGCTTATTTTTTAACGGGTTTCTTTTGTTTGAAATTTACCTAAAATAATAATTTTTAAACAAAAAAAAAACCCGTTAAAAAAGTTAACTGGGTTATGCTCTAGTACGAGGCGTGTTTTTAAAGTAAGTTTCAGCGCCTATCCGGTGGATCAGGGTGGGGATTCGCCAATATCGAATACCCAAAGTGGCAGTCGACATTATTACGGCGATTCTATGCGACACTTTGAACTGAGATTGATAGACCAGCAGATAAATCTTAATGCCTTTACGGTATCACTATAGATCTTTGATGATCCTAATCATGTTTTACTTATAACCAAAGAATAGTTTTTAAATTTTGTAAGGAAACCTAAACATTACAAGTATAGGTATTGATTCATTTTAGTGTTAGCTCTATCCATTTTGTAATATACGCATACAAATACCACAACAAAAATACAAAAGAAGGCTTAAAATTAAAAGTGCATGGACTGATTTTCATCGCCAACCACATGTTTAAAACCTACTAGAACATCAATTTTAATTTATAAGCATGTATATGTATTTTTGTTCAGGTTTTTTGTTTATGGTTTTTAAAGTTAAAAACAGCAGATAGTTTATTTTACTTTTCGAAGTAATAAAATAATAGATAATACGATTTAAATAAATTAATAACTCGTCTATAGTTATAGGAAAACCAAGATAAACAGCAATAAATTTTACTTTATCCAAACATTTTTACGCTTTTTTCGTACGCCTCTGCTGTAAAAATTTTTAACATTGTAAAAATCCAAGACCGTTTTATTTTTTAAGTTTTTTTCTGATATTTTGTAATCTATTCTAACTTTTGTGATTTAATCATTTTTGGACATACCTTTTTAAACAGTTTAACGCTTTTCCCTTGCGCCTTTGCTGTAAAGATTTTTAAACATTGTAAAAAATTTAAACCCTTTTTACTTTAAAAGCTTTTTTGATATTGTTTGATTTTATTTCAACTTTTTGTAATTTAGTCATTCTTGGTAATTTTTAGTAAATTTTGGTCATTCCGCTATTCACATGACATAAGTTGAAGTCGATTTTTAGTTTACTGGACCAGCAAAGCCATTCCAAATTTTTTTCCAATAAACAAATCCATATGTTGCGAATTTTTTTGTGGTCACTACCTTTTACCCAATATTTTCAACTTTGCAACAGTCCGTTCAATACTTCTGGTTTAGTCAGTTAAATGCAGACTCTCTATAAATCCAAAATTCAATTATCCAAATATAGTAATTCTACCCTAATTTTCCTGTTTGTTAGTTGCAAATTAATTACCTCAGCGTTTTTGACAAAACCTTATTAAACTCTCTATAAAATGTTTGTATTTGCGCTAAAAGTTTTAAACATTTATAATATTAAATAGGTTGAAATAATTCTAATGTATTCTTAATTTTGCATCTGCATGTTTTTATTTACTGCCCTAAAATTATAAAAATTTAAATATTTATTTTTTAACAATAAACTTTTAGAAGAAAAAGCTGATTAAACATTTTGAATAGGATCTTTTAAATTTATTTTGCACATACCTATATTTTTCCTTATTTTTTTTTTTTTTGGGTTGTATAAAAATATATTTTAATTTATTAAATATAGACACCATAATTATTTGATCTCGGTATAATAATTTATAGTTTTTTTGCCCTAATAAGCTCCGCCGGCATAATCTACTAATTAAAATAACTCCTTTAAGAAGTCTATTGCCTGCAATAAAACAATAAAAAGAAGTCGGAAGAGCACGGTCGAGTTATACCTTCACAATACAACGGTGCTCTCCCGACTACCGTTAATCATTTCATTGCAGGCAATCGTCTTTTTAAGGGGTTATTTTTATAGTGGATCATGCCGACTGAGCTTGTTTGGAGCAAAAAGACTATACTATATTATCACATTGTAATGTATTTTGTATTGACTTAAACAAACTTTAACAGTAAATATTGGAAACCATAGAAAATTAAAGCATTCGCAAAAATATTTCCGGCCAAGTCTGGAAAAGTACGTGGCCCAGCAACGCCATCTACGTGCATGCATTTTGGAAGTAGAGAACGTACATTTTCGTCCGATAAAAAAGAGTTTATTATTTAAAAATAAATATTTTTAAACTTAATGACTTGTAAAAAATTCTAGAGCTTTAAAACTTTATTATGAGAAATAAAATGAAATTGTTTAATTCTTTTTTTGGAGGCAACCTTAAATAATTTTATTTTGAATCCCGAACTTTAATGGAAACTTTAACAAAGTAGACAATTTAGCTAGTTTCTGATGTATTGGCTTAGAAGTTACTTTAGAAAAAAGGTATGTTTATAGCCTAATATGGTAATTTTTTATCTGATGAGGTTTTAAATACCTTTGAAGTCAAGGGAGGCACCAGTACCTTTTTTATTAATTTTATTGGTAATGATTTGCTGACTATATTCAAAATGTTTTTTTTTTGGTTTCTTTGTAGTTACTAAATTACATAGAATTTTAACCCGCAGGTTAAATGCTGCTACCTCTTTTGTTTTGTTTACCAAGATAATAAAATTACCTAAGACAGAGCCTTACGCAGAAGGGGGAGAGCAATGGGGGCAATTTCCCCCAGGACTCCTCTTAAATGACTTGTCGTCTGGGGCTGGCGCATGTGTAAAGCCCCCTGTTGTCACCCTAAACATGTCTGCCGTTTTTTTTTCATATGCATTTGGCCCTCTGCCCCCCCCAAATCATTTTATAGTGTACGGCCCTGACCTTAGACT
Source organism: Listronotus bonariensis (assembly GCA_014170235.1). Lineage (NCBI taxonomy): Eukaryota > Metazoa > Arthropoda > Insecta > Coleoptera > Curculionidae > Listronotus > Listronotus bonariensis. The sequence continues at coordinate 786,273 of JACEGR010000003.1, forward strand.
AAATGTGCTGAAAGTCAGGGATCGGCGGTAAAAATGTTTCGTTAATAAATTTAATATTATTAATAGCTTTTTAAAAATTGTAATTTTCCAGAAAATTCATTTTTATAATCATAATATATGTTTTTTTAAATTATAATATTTATATTATTTTTTCAAACTAGTAATTAGCGAATATATAATATTAAATTAGTGTTAATTGGAATATTAATAATATTTTTTTTTTAAAGTTTATTTATGGATTTTTCTTAAAATAAAATTTGTTTACTTTCTAAACTTAAGGTGGACATTACCAATATTTTGCTGGTAATCACCGACTAAAAACAATAATTATATTTTTTGCCTATGTACAGACTGTCCACGGATGGGGTTAACAAAAGGACAAATGGACCAAGGTTTTCATTTTTTAAAAAACAGTCATTCTCTATTAAAATGTTTGCTTGTAAAAAAAAATAGGATCTCACAAAAGAAAATGGTGATTTTGTATACAGGGACTTAAAAAACATTGTTTTACCTCCAAGAGTTAACTTCCTTAATTTTTTATCTTTTAAGGATCTTTATCTTTAGGAAAATATATTTAGAATATTGTTTGTAATCGATAAAAATAATAATACAAAAATTGTATTGAACTTCATAATTTGGCAAAAACGCCTTAATCACATTCCTTTACTACGCTAAGAAATTGTGTTGTGAAGGAATTCGGAAAATGTGGGTGTTTAGAAAGCAAATTATAAATGATTATAACGTCATTTTATTAAAAAAAAATTATATATAAAAATAAGTTTTATGAAATCCTTGATACCTCTTTAACATTAATAAAGTCATTTAAAATGCTATTAAGAAAGAAAAAAACGAAATAATATTTTGCTTTAAAATGAAAAATAAGGGTATACAGTGTAAGGCTTTCGCGGCCATCTTCTGCTAAATCTATGCTTTTTCGGCTATTTGGCCCACGCCGTAGATTTTGTTTCCTTGACGTTTTGCCAGCGCGAGTGGTTGGCATCCTCAGAAGGTTCCTAGTAGACTACTGTGACACAGTATACTATAAAGAAATAAATGGCTCTGGCGCTTGCGTCCAAGATTTGCTGCCCGCCGCGGTTCTCGGAACCGTACCTCCAGATTTATTTCATTTGAGTGTACCAAAAAGCTAATAAGGTTTTAAACAAATATACGATGACATCCGTTGTCAGATATCCTTGGACAACTTTGCGATGATAGCGGGGAGACTTACTATAGTTGGTACTGGTAACGTTCGATGAATATGTGTCTGCTGTTACCGATAACTATACAGGGTATCCCAACTTTATTTACACAAGAAACAACGTTATCCCTGTACAAGATACAAACATAATTTAAAAAGTAAAAACATGTTTTTATCAAAACTTTTTTTTTTATTGACAGTACTAGTTATTATACAAGTTGTCTCCAAAAACCGAATATTTATTGTTTAGTAGGTTTTTTAAATAAAACACTCCTGTATATTTTAACAAATTTTAAAATTTGACTCTGTGTTAAATTTTACATCAAAAGCGTATAACATACTATCCGTTAATTATGGCTGGTTTTTAAGATATTAATAGTATGCTGATATACTTATAAACGAATAAAAGTGAAAAAAATATTTTGGTTTTTATTATTTTTCAATAGTTCTTTTACTGTCAGAGAAACAAATAATTCAACAAAATGAATTAAGGTATATACCTTTTATTGTAAGAGCTACTAAAGATAAGTCAGCTATATAGTTTATTTTGGATACGTATTTACTTACCTACCTACCTTAAAAAGCAGCAATTATTGACATATTGTTATTTTTTAGTGCAATTAGGTAAATATGTGTTTAAAATAAACTAAATTGCTGGACATACTTATTAGTATTTTTTACACTAAAAGGTATTAATTTTAATTACATGTTATTAAAATATTTGTTATTTTGACAGTGACAGAATTATCTTAAAATAATAAAGATTAAAACATTTTTTTTTACTTTAACCGGTGATCATTATACTGCTAATCTTAAAATCATCAATTATTGATGTATAATGTATTATACATTTTTGATGTAGAATTTAAGCAGACTCAAAATTTGTTAAAATTTACAGGATATCCTGTACTAGAACAACTTAACAATGAAAATTATTTGTTTAAGACACATGTATATTAAATAGTTCTGTCAGTAAAAGAGTGTATTCAAATAAACCTTTTTTATTTAAAGTTTATTTTTGTATTTTGAAGAAAGGAAAATTTATTTCGTGTATAAATACAGTTGAGACACCCTGTATATAGGCCCTATATCATTAAAAATTGGAAAAGATATTAGCGGAAATACGTGCTGACATTCTTACCCTTACTGTTTAAAAACACACGTTAACCCGCTCTATAGTTTAACAGGTAAAAATGTTATATAAAAACTCTTACTACAGTGGTATTCCATAAAGTAAATTATTACTTTTACTCTACTTTCATTTATTATTATGTATTAAAGGGCAAATCTTAAACCATAAGGAAGAAAGATATATTTTTGTGAGGGTAAGGCCTCAAATCAGCGTCTAAATTGTATTTTTCGGTTGCAAAACGTTAAGGAAAATAATTCCTTACACATGTTACGAGCATTTATAGCCGACAAAGCACCATTAATAACAAAGAAAACCTGGCTTGTTTGAACAAAATGGGCCACCATTTCATTATATATAAGCCTTAGCTCAAAATTATATGCTTTAAATTGCCTTAAATTATAGCGTATACGCCCATAAAGTTATTAGTATTAAACATTCTTACCTTTAATTTTCTTTAAGTACATTTAACTTTTATTTGTGTTATCTTCTTATTTAAATCTAAATACTCTAAAATTACTGGCCCTGTAATTTAGCGGTTTAAGCGTTATCACGCTTGTCAGGTAAATAACAGCAAATATCAATAATACATATATTAAAACTATTTTGGCAGCATCAATCTATACAGTTTTTATATACAAATTATTTTTTTATAGATATAACACATTCTATTCTTATGTTTTCTTCAGGCTCTGGTCCCTTCAGGTCCAAATCGCCAGCTCTTCTCTTTCTGGACTATGCTTTCCAGGGCTTCGTCTGGCAAAAACTGGATGATCGAGCTCGTACCTCCCAGAATTTTCAAAAATAATAAAAAATAATTTTATAAATCTATGCAATGCATAAATTGACAGCTGTCAAACCAAGTACTGCAACTGGTTTTACGTATAACTCTTCACTGTCACTATTGACAGTCCCCATGGCACGCCCATCTATTTTCCGCCATTTAAGTAATACCCAGTGTTCACTACCAAACAGGATACCGTGTCAGCTTACAGGAATCTTTGCTTGATTCCCGAAGGTAAAACGCCTCGTACAGTTCCTCTAACCGCCACCACCGGAAAAAAAAAAAATTTACGCGCCACGTCCGCACTGTTCAAATGTCGAACAAAGAGTTCAATATATATATAATGACTTTAAAACACATTTTTAGACAACTCCGAGACAATAGCAAAACACTGTGTAGTATTCTGCCTAGTAAATCGTCTCTCGTCGTACATTAAAAGGTACGTTAAGCAGGTGGTCATATCTGTGTAAGAACACTTTGTATCGCAACACAGAAGTGTGCAAGGAAGCCCCCTACGGTTTGTATATAGTATGGCACTTAAAGAATTAGAAAAAGAAGGAGAAGAAAAAGAAGAAGAACAAAAGAAAAAGAAGAAGAAAAGAAGAAGAAGAAGAAAAAGAAGAAGAAGAAGAAGAAGAAGAAGAAGACATAGCCGTCAACGAACATAATACAATAATGTTACTACTCCACTTGTACAGCTCCCATTTATTATAAACACAAGACATAGACATAGTTGGATCTTGGTTGGTTACTAATCATGCCCGGCGTAGCCTAACCTCGCTGATCTCACATGATGCCAAACATAAACCCGACAAATAAGGTCACACCACTTTTGTATACAGGGTGCTCATTTAAAAACAAAACAGAGCTAATTTTGGGTACTTCAGGTCATGTAAGAAAAAACGCTCCTACACGTCAAGTCTTAATTTTAGGGGAAAACATTTTTGTGCCTCTTTCACTACCTGAACTACAACCCTTTAGTAGGAGTAAAAACTCACCCCTAAAATATAATATAGAAAGACGAGTCAAGTAATATCTTATTTAAAAGGTTTCTTGATCCTTTTACATTTCTGTATCTCAGAAGCAGTTGGACAGCGAAAATCTTTAAACCCCAAAATTTTACTGTAAACCAACGCCCTTAAAACATAATAAAATATAATAAAGTAAATAATAAAACACATTTTTTAAAAACTTGACTTTAGCTCAAATGCTTCTGAGGTACAGAACTACCCAGTTTAAAGTTTTTGCTATTATTTTCGCTGATATGACAACTTGCCAAAATTTAAATTTTTATTTTTTTAATGTATGATATTAACTTTCCTGTAAGAGCATGCTACTTTAAACGAAAGACATATGTTAGAGTGAAGAACCGGAATGAATTGAGATCTTAAAACTTAAAAATTTAGATTTTTTCAAGCCGTCATATTTATAGAAGTGATAGCAGAAACATTAAACTTGACAGTTATGATCAGGGTCAAAGACCTTTAAAATAAGGTCCGGTCAATAATCACTTGACCCTTCTTTCTATTTAATGTTTTTAAGATTAGTCTCACTCGCTAGAGGGTTGCAGTTTAAGGGATAAAAGTGGCAAAACACGTTTTTCCTAAAATTAAAAAAAATTGACGTTTTTCCCTAAATGACCTGGAGGTCTCAAAATAAGCTCTGTTTTGTTTTTGGGCACCCTATATGTCTGTATATTATAAACGTTTGTATTTAAATCCTACAATCATATTATACCGTTAAAAAATGTACAACCATAAACATAATAAAGGGCTTTTAAAAGATCTTTATATCTGGAAAAGTAATGGCATTTAAAAATAAAAGTATCAGCTTAACAACTATGTTAACATTACAAAAATGAATAAAATAAAGGAAAATTGCCGGTTTCACATTTCCATTTTAAAACAACATAACTGTTTATAATGGTCAGTTCTGCCATAATAAAATTCTAAAATGCTTTGCTAAAGTGGTATGAATGGTGTGTAATTTCGTGATGTTATGTCGACAAAATTTAACTGTAATATGAAACATTTTTTTCCATAAGTAGTTGTAACTTTCCTTAAAAAGCTATCACCTTATTGTTTGTAATTTCTTTTAAAAGCTCTGTCTCAGGGCATTTTGTTTATCGTTTTAAAATTTTATATAAATAATATACTTAATATTTATTTAGTAAAAAAATTAATAATAAACACATAAAAAAATCCAAATAGTTTACTTTAGTTTCTTGAGTCAATGGATTCCATTTAATAAATAAGTTTTTAAAAGTTACTTTAACAAAAATAATTCTCATTTTCAATAAAAATTGTGTGCATATACATTCCAGTACCTCAACCAACCAACTTTAAGGATATTTCTACAATAAAAATTAAAAAAAAAAAAATTTTTACCGGTGTCGCCCATAGATTGTTTAGGATATATATTGTTTAAGAAAAAATGATAACCACTGCATTTTTTAAATAAAAAAAAATCCCATTGGGTTTCAAGCAAATTTCTGACTTTTTTATTATTTAATGTACGGTTTTTGCGTATAGCTTTTATTAAATTCTGCAGTTTTAATCACCCTTATTATTTATTTTTTTATTAAATAGGATTCGATCATGTCGTAAAAAAGTTTTTATTTCTTTATTTTGATTTAAAAAAATACAGTGGCGTGACATTTTTTAAAGAAATATTTACCCTATCCCCTTAGGTAGAAAATACTACTAGATTTTTTTGTATGCTAACAAATGTCTTCTGATGCATAGTAGGCGTCGGACAATTTTTTTAATGATATCCGAATTGGTATAAAAGGTATTATAAAGAAGAATATTGTTGATTTAGTTTTTATTATTAAATCACCCCTTTAAAATTTGTTGGTTAAGTAACTGGACATACTGTATATTTAATATAGCATTTGTAAAAATGTACATTAAATATTATGATAAAGTTTTTTAACATAGTGATATTAGGAAAAATATAAAAACGGTTAGTTTTAATTAAAATTTTATTTACAATCTAGTTATAAGCAAGGCAAGAATTAAAAAAAAGTTAAAATTAAATTTGTAAAAATGGGTATATAAAAACAAAGAAATACGCTTAAATAATCTGTGAACCTTTTTATATAAAACAGTTTTTTAATGTGTACAGTTATAGGAAATTTTATGTGCTGTAAAAACGTGGAAAATATATAGGGGTCGAATTAGGCCACAGAATAAAATGGTTTTAGCCTATCTCAAAAAAGTGTGACGTACCAAAGTTATGTATTTTTAGAACACCTTATATTTTATGACCGTATTAGATTCTACACAAAAAGTTACTCAATTTTATTAATAGTACCAAGTTTCTATTTTTTTCTTTGTTTTCCTGATATTTGTTTTTTTAATGCAGAGGTGCAAATAAATTAATTTTATTTTAACACTTTAAACATCAAAATCAGTTACAAGACCAAAAAAGTCTGCCATTTATACCCGGGTCAAATCGAAATCAAATGTTGTACAGGGTGTTCAAAAATTATTTTACTTTTTCGGGAAATTAAATAGCAATAACTTACTTATTTTAAATAGAACACAGTTTATTTTTTTACATTACATGATGATTACAAATAAAATACCTTTTTAAAAAATGGTGTATAAGTTGTCTTTACCTATCTTTTAAGCTTTTTAGTGAATTCCGTTTTTTAAAATTTTTAGTCCAAATGTCTATTTAAATGTGTGTGATACATTTATGTCATGTCATACTAAGCCATTTAATTGAAATGCAGATTGGCCCAAAAAAGCATAAAATTAAAAATAATTTGTTGCTTATAAAGCTACTTTTATATAATAGTTAATGCAGCTTAAAGTGGTATTAATAAAACTTGTGTTTTTAAACCAAGTTACTCTTTGAGTAATCAAATGGTTTCTGCTGGGATGTTTTTATCATAGCTAATACAAACAATTTAGCAACAACAAATACACCATTGAAAAGGGTATTTTATTTGTCATTATGTGGTGTAAAAAATACAGGGTGTTAAATGTAATTTAAAATAAGAGAGTTATTGCTATTTGATTTTCTGAAAAAGTAAAAACTATTTTAAACAGCCTGTAAAACGTTTGATCTTAATATGACCTACGTATGATGTGGCAGACTCTTTGTAATACATTTTGAACTTTAAAGAGGTAACAGTGTTAAAATAAAATTTATTGAATTTTACATCTGCATTTTCAAAAAATCAAATATTGTGAAAACGAATTAAATTAGACATTCGGCAATATTTATAAACTCGAGTTATTTTTTCCTGTAGAATCTAAAACAATCAAATAACTTTGATACGTCACACAGACACCCAGCTACGAACCATGTCAAATATGGTAGACCACCCTGTATAAACTAAATTTTTTAAATTAAGGGGGGTAAATATTGCTTATGTGTATTAAAATTGGGTTAAAACGTAAAAAGTATTTTGTATATTAGGCTTTTTACTTTAGTTGTGAAAATTCAGACACGACACTGACTAAACAACGTAAGAGATATAAAGGTAAAAATATGAAGTAAAGTTTGATAAAAAGACTTTCTTTTACTTTGCTGGGTAATTTGCCAAAGACAAAAAAGTAGGTCATTTAATTAATAATAATTAATATGTGTTTACAAAAAACAACAAAATTTATTGTAGAAAAAGTTGAGTTTTTCCAGAAAATAAAAATATGTATTTTTAAAGCGTTAATTTGTTTTAAGTGAGTTATGCGCTATTCTTTAAAAAAGATACTTTTAACGTATTAGAAGTAATTTTGTAATACTTTCTAATATTGCAAAGTTTTTAAGTATCCTGTTATATTAGTATTATAAAGCCTAGTTAAAAAAAAAAAAACATTACCTTTATAATTTTCACAATTAATTAAAAAAGTTTGCTAAAAGTACTTAAACAAAATAAGGTATTTCCCATGGCTAATTAATTTTCTGCTTTAATAAAATGTTAGTATAAGTACCCTTGTTTGTAAATAAGCAATTTTAAAAATAAATAAATATTTAAAAATAAAAAATTAAAAAAAAAATTTCCAGTTTGAATAAATTGCTTAAAATATCTTTTGTTACCTATTTTGTCATTATCTTTTTTAAGTATGGTAGTTCTTTTCATTATAATAGTCCTATTGATTGATTAATTACTTGGTGTTTTGTTAAAATGACATTAAAACGTGTAATCATTTTATCACGACCTATAATAATTTATTAAAGTTTTGGTACCTTACACCATGAATGTTACCTAAAAAAAGTTTTAAAAATATTTTATTAAATAATAAACATTATGTTTCTAATTAGTTGTGGTATTAAAAATCACAAAACTTATTTTAACATATTATTTTTAAAACCCCCTCATTGGTTATTTTTAAATATAATGTTCCCCTTAGAGAAGTAAATTACCTTTGCAAAAATATTAAAAATTATTTTAACTATCTAATAAAATTTTAACTTGAAGTAATTTTAAAAATGCTTTTAATAAGCATTTTTATTTAGATAATTAAAAAAAAACTTGTTAGGGGTAATTTTAAATAAAAACTAGAATATATTTTTTTAATATTCGCAACTAAAAATAATTAATTACACTTTTTAAAACTCAAGTTTGTGTAAAGTACGCCTACACAAAAGTGACTAACAGCTGTCACTCCTATACAGAATGTTACAAATACGAGGAACACCATAAGGATGTTGGGAACGGTAGAAGATACAGGGTTGGTTAAATTGGCGCAAAGGTTTGCATTTTTATGTTTAACAATATTCCGTTTTAAAAATTTAAAAATTTGCAGTTGAAATAATCCGTAAAAACAGAAATTTTGCGAGACAGTTTTAATTTTCTTCTCGGTTTATTAATAGAGATATTTTAAAACAAACAACACATTAACATTGCCACTTTGCCTATAAAATAATGGTACTAAATTTAGGATCTGATGTTTCCTCTTTGAGCCACCATCAATAACTTTGTTTATTTAAGTAGGCGGAAAAAATGATTTTAAACTTAATAAACTAGTATTTTAATTTTTAATCCAACGATATGTCACACTTTACATTTATGCGACGTTTTGAACCGAAAAACCATCGTCATTCACTATTTTGCCATTACAAATAACAATTTATCCTAAAACGTTTGGGAAAATTTCCGTTTGCAGGTAAGTATGCATTCATTTGTTTATGACAGGCTACAATAAAGTTAATAAAAGCGTTTGATTACATTAAGTGCTTTATTTTATTACGAATAAGTAAATGTATGTAAATTACATTACCTAATTCTTACAGCTTATTAGTTATATTAATAAGAAAAAAATAAATTGAAAAAATTAGACTAGGTAGTTATAAAAAATGGATTTATACTTACCTTTAAATGGAAATTTTCAAAATTGATTGATTTGAAATAATAACGTAAAGACAAAATGTCGGATCTTAAATTTGGTGACATCCTTTTACAAAACAGAAAAAGTAGAATGTTTGTTTATCGTTTGTTTTAAAATATCTTTTGAAATAAACTAATAAAAAAATAAAAACAGTTTCGGAACATTTCGTTTTTTTCCTAGATAATTCCGGAAAAGCTGCAAATTTCTAGGTTTTTAAAACGAAATATTGTTAAATTTAACCAACCCTGTTATATCTTACCGTTCTCAAGATCCTAATGGTGTTCATCGAATTTGTAATACCCTGTATATTATACACAAGAAACACCTTATTTTATATTTATAAAAAATAAAAAGTTTGTTTCTGTGTAAAATGCAATATGTACCATTATTCTTTAAAAAATTAAGAAAAGTTAAAATAAATTGTTATTTTTTCCCTAATATTAATAAAAAATAAGCCTATCAGGATGATAATTATCATCTTGATAGGTTTATCTATAGTAACACACATTTCCTTGAGCACACATCTCTGAATATATATTAAAAATATATTTTTTTGCTAATGTAAAATACCTTACCAGTGTAAATAGCAACGCCTATTAAGGTGCGTCCAGACTTGCAACAACTCGTCATGGTCGCTCCACGATGCGACCAGCGTCTTGTTTAGTAACAATAATGACCAGTTTATTTAAAATTCCCGCAACTGCGCTTCGTGCCGAATAACGTCGCCGCCGGGCAACGATCCACGCCAAGACGGTGTGGATAGTAAAACCTAATTGTTTGCGTTTTATTTAATTGTTTGGCGAATGGGTCACTGGTATATACAGCTTGTCGGTTTTTTAGCGTCAGATGAAAAAAAAGCCAATGAAATCGTACCTATATCAAATAGCGCCGATGTACACCTAACCTGTCTTCGAGTATGAAGCAAACCAAACAAAATGAAAAGTCATTTTATTCGTTTATAAACGTCAATAAGAATAGTTTGAGGGTATAGTGGGGTAAACAAAATAATACAAAAAGTATTTTAATATCTAACGAGTGCAATTCATTGTTATTTCCTCTCCGTAGATACGTAAGTAAAACTTTGTAATAATTTTTTTCATATTATTTTAATAGACAAAATCTTACATAATAGGATTTTTCACATACATATATTTACAACAGATTAGTATGTATTTTTTCTTTGTTTATTTTTTAAAACCTACCTATTAAAACAATAATAAAATTGTATTTATTCGCTTAACTTGCAAAATGTTGTATACAAGACTAAATAAGAAACTGCACACTTTTATAAATAGTTACCCATTAAAATAAATTTTCTTGTATTGTTTTGTACAATTAACCTTAAACCATTGATATCAGTGGCGGATTAACATATTTATCGCCCTTGGGTATACATTTTTGCCGCCCCTCAACCTTACTTCACTATCTCACATGGATATACAAAAATTTTAAGGAGCAAATAAAGGTCTTCACCTTAAAAAAAACATGTTTATTTATTTATTTATTTTCTTTGGGTTACTAACAACCATAATTGTAAATAAATTATATCGTAATTATTTTTATTTCTAAATCGAAATACACTTTAATTTATGAAGTAAATTGGCCGACCCATAAAAATTTGTCGCCCCAAGCTCAAGCCTACTCAGCCTGCTGGTAAATCAAACACCGATTGACATTTCAAGAATGCCGCGGTACTCGCAGAACCTTAAAACTTGAAGTCGGGCTCAGGGAACATCGACGCTCTTCGATCGACGTACAATTCCGGTGGCTGGGAATGTTATGATGTTTGGGGAAATTATCCATTCAAACCAACCAGCCTGTTCGCGAGATCAGCTTTGACGCCAAAAACTGACAAGCTCTGAATCACGGGCAAATCATCCGCCACACCCTTAAAATAACTTGAACTCTGTACATACCATAGGTGCGCGCTATGTGTGACTGTATGCGGCGTGGAGCGGCGCGGCGTATTGTTGCAAGTCTGGACGCGGCATTATGTTTTTTAAAAATATCGCTGGAACTTATAGAATAAAATCGGCTAGTTATTTTCTAAATTAAAATATCTGTTTAATACGCCTATGTGATCACTATTATTGCAATAACGCATAATATCTTGAGCACCCATATATCAAACAGCAGTGAATATTACATTTCAAATTAATATAATTTTAAACCCGTTGTCTAATAACCAGCTGTGTGAATAGCACCGTGCATTATGGTTGTAATAGTAATAACGCTTAAACAAAAACCTCTATCTGTCGCCAATAACAAATGTTTATGTAACTAACATTTCAGTATGGATGAAATATACTAACGAAATAGGGCTTTAACTTGTCAATTAGTTGCTACAATTTTAATGAGTTAATTATCTCATTTTTAGTATTTTGTATTTATTTTTAATTGATTTTTTCTTTTTGCATAGTTTTATGCCAGTTTTATTTTTTGGTTATTTTAAATGTTTAAAAATGAATTATTTATAGTTACTACTTAATAACCAGAACTAACCAGAACTAATAAAGCTAATACTGCTTAAATATTTTTTTTAATAAAACAATCCGTATAATCTACAAACTTTGAAAATATGTTAAAATGGGCTAAAAAAACTTTATTTATTCTATCTACCTTTATTGGGTTCGAGAATATGGCCATTTAAATCAGGTATAGATGAATATAATAAATAACCACTATTTTGTAGTGGTTAAAGCTACTTAAATTATTATTTACCTTTTGTTTTTGACAACACATTAATATTTTTAATAATTTTTTTAATGTGCACATAAACAAAAAATATATATGCAGTAATTCCCAATAAATATACGCCAACTTCCACAATTCCGTTATGTATACACCTAAAAGAAATATTAAAACAAGTCAATTTTATTTTTAAGGGGGCCCGTTGTTGTGTCTAAATTTACTTTTCTAAGTTTATTTCTTACCCCTACTAACACAAACGTCAAAAGTTTAAATTTAAAAGGAGGTTAATTTTTAAGGGTTTTAAATTCTCTTTTTAACGGGCTTAAGTTTTTTAAAATCGGGTCAGTACTTTCCGAGAATATGTACTCTGAATTCCTGATGTGTTTATTCCCTGTAACATTTTTTTTCATTAAAACTTTGTACGTAGGTATATTACCTAAATATGCAATATTTCATTTTTCAGTTGTTTTCTGTTTCTTTTGGTTTTGCCGGATACGTCTTTGTATTTATTATTTAAAATGGGACAGCAGGTATATTTTTTTAAATAAACAATGTTATTCCGAGTACAATTACACAACGTTTGCTACTTTTAACGTCTTATCTCTATATATTTTTATTTCTAAATTTGTTATGTAGAATACCACAAATAAAATAAATCTTGAAGTTTGGAATAAGCAGTTTAGTTAGTTTTGCAGCAAGCAGTTAAGCAGCAGTATCCCTTTGGATAAAAATTAACACTATTATCAGATTTATAGCACCTTAAATTAAGCAAAATCTTCACAGATAACAAAATAACTTGGGCGATTAACAGCTTCAAGCCGTACAAATCTCCAGGTGTGGACGGAATATTCCCGGCTCTACTACAAAGAGCCCTAAAGGAGTTACTACCGCACTTAAAGGCAATATTTAAAGCCAGTTACACTCTGAGCTACATACCTACAAGCCTGAGGGAAGGTGATCCCAAAGACTGGACGGCGCCCTTCAGAGAAACCAAAGTCTTGCCGCGCCATCAGCCTCACCTCTTTTCTCCCAAAATCCATAAAAAGTTTATTCCAAAAAAAAAAACACTACACTCTAAACAATTTGCATACCAGCCTGCAAAATCTGCGATCAACGCCCAACGGAGCCTCGTTAGCGATATTGGAAAACATTCGCAGCGAAAGAAGGGGCTTTGTGTGCATTCTTAGACATAGATAGGAGGCCTTGCCAACACCTCATAAATCCTTGCTAACGAGCTTAAACCCAATATGATCTATTGGTCATACTTAACCGGTTTAAAACCGATAATAACCTACGCCTCTTTAAAGGCAAAACGGAAGAAGCCAATGACACAAGGGGAAGCTAAAAACTACAAAGGCTTGCCTGTCTAGCGAACGCGCCTACTTCGAGTGAGTCCACCCAACCGCCGCCATGAAGACAATGCTGGGTCATTTCCTCCCCAGCGTGAGGAGGAAGCCTCTTAGTGTCTCGAGAGTAATACAGACACGCAAACCAAAGTCAAGAACCCGACTGGTCACCCCAGATACCAGTATCGGAAACTGAGCTCTGACCAAACCCACAGACGACGCCTCCAGAGGAACCAACCAAAGTCTTGCCGCGCCATCAACCTCACCTCTTTCTCCCAAAATCCATAAAGAAAATCATAGATCTGCACATTAGAAGTGAGTCCATGATAGTTATCGTCCTTGGTTGAATGGGTTGAAAGATGGTAGAGGACGGAAGACGTTTCGGTCCTGATTTTGAAGCTGAAAAGGTCTCAAAATCAGACCGAAACGTCGCAGAACAAATAAAGTGTCTTTTATTTTGCCGTCCTCATACCCACTACCATCTTTTCCATTAGAAGGAGTTTATTCCAAAAAAAACACTACACTCTAAACAATTTGCATACCAGCCTGCAAAATCTATGATCAACGCCCAACGGAGCCTCGTTAGCGATATTGAAAAACATCTGCAGCGAAGGAAGGTTTTTGTGTGCATTCTTAGACATACAGAGGAGGCCTTAACAACACCTCATATAAATCCTTACAGAGCTTAAACCCACATGATCTATTGGTCATACTTAACTGTCATAAAACCGATAATAACCTACGCCTCTTTAGTATGGTGACAAAAACGGAAGAAATAAAACTATACAAGTGGAAGTTAAAACAACTACAAAGGCTGCCTGTCTAGGGCATTACAGGGGCGACAGAGAACTACTCCAACCGCCATACAAGTAATGCTGGGCTTGCTTCCCTCCCTGATGCAAGGAGGAAGCCCTTCTTAGTGTCTCGAGAGTAATACAGACACGCAAACTAAAGTCAGGAAACTCATCGGTCACCAGGATACTGAAAGCATAGAAACTGAGGCTCTGACCAAACCCACAGACACAATACCAGTGATGTGATTTTCGACACCCTTTGAAGTGGCAATACACAGCCGCCAAATTATAAGGGAAAAATATCACAGTTGAATGTGGCTCGCTGTCTGGTATACAGACAAATCCAAGATGGATGAAGGAGTGTGTAGGGAGTCTACGACCAAGATGTAGAATTGCAAAGCCCCCAGGAAAATCTTCCCCTCCACCATCTTTTAAGTGTTGAATCAGACGCGAGATATCTACAAGAACTGAATGCGCCAAAAAAGGCGTAAGGAGGCAGAAAATATCTTATATTCTATTTGAGAGCCAGGCAGCCTTAAAGGCATTAGCTTTATGCTGCTTGACTCAAAGCTTACCTGGAGTGCTGACAATCACTTAATCAACTGGCTACAAACAAATAGACTCTCGATGTGGTGCCAAGACATGCAAAAAGTGGAAGGCAACGAGATTGCTGACCAACGGGCCAAAGTTTGTGCACAGGCCCCGGCTTGGACCCAGAACCATTCTGGTGCATGTACCAAGAGGTCACCAGAGAATGGGAACAGAGACAAAAAGAGACCTATTGGAATAATGTTCAGACAAAGACAGGCGAAGAGATTTATCTCTCAATCACCTAAATACACTAAAAGCTAGAACTTTAAAAGAACGAACCTAGATAAGTTACTAACTTCCTGACAGGTCACGGCCTCTCTGAGGCGTCACTAACAAGATGGGAAAGACTGAGCCACATACGGAGTTAACAGGCCAGAGACAAAGGCACATCCGGAAGGAGTTTTGGAATCCAGCGATATAAAAAGGTTCGCTCCCCCCCAATATTTCAGCTTCGTGAAAAGTTTGGGAATCGAGGAAATTAACTGTATCGTAGGGTATCCAATAAAAGATCTTTAGGTCGAAGTGGGAGAAGGGCTATCTTAAGCCGAACGACCCCATCTCGTTACTAATACAATACCTTAAATTAAACCTAAAAATAATGGGTTAGATGTCAAAAAGTAGCAAATGAAGGGTCATGTTTCTCGAAATGGCATTATCCATTCAAATAAATTAAGATATATCTGAGTGTCCATTTAAAATAATAAAGTTAATGGCATTTCTTCGGCCAAACAAGTAACAGAAAACAACTGAATACATAAAATAATGCATATTAGGTGATATGCCATTGTACTAAATTTAATTTTAATTAAAAAATACAATTGCTAATCGGCCCCAGGTATTTGAGTACATTTTCTTGAAAACTACTAACCAATAAAAACCTAAATTGTTAAAAGAAAAATAAAGACCCTTCTTTTAGATAAGGTAACACTTTACCCTTGCTTCACCGTAAACTTTTTGACGTTTGTGTTGGTGTGGAGAAGGGCATAACACTTACCAAGTAAATTAAAATATGTCCCTTAAAAAAAATTGTCGTCTTTTTACGATTTTTTATAATCGTACAAATTACGGAATCATAAAAGGGTACGGTTTTAATTGGAATGCACTGTATATATTGCTTAAATAAGCCATTTTCACAAAAAAAATTTGTGTCAGTTAGCAAACATGCGTTATAAATTATTTTATTTGTATTTTAAGGGCTTTTATATATTGCTATAGAATGGCGGCATCAAATTAACTAACAAATAATAAAACACGTAAATTCAAATGCAAAGAAACAACTTTGTAGAAAAACATCTCACTTAATTTACAGCAAGTACAGCTTATTTTCAAATAAAATTAAAAACAGTGCATGAAAAATTTAATAAACAATATAAATATTATTTTTTTTTAATTTAAAAAAGAACAATTTTATTATTTATTTACGCTTATTGCTTTAATAATAAAAAATATTTATACTCCAAACACTTTTATATTAAAAAAACATCATGTCTTTAACAATGTAATTAAAAATTTGGGAGTAAAAACCCATACATTTAAAAACAGAAGAAAAATAACTGGTTTTAAAAGTCTTAACTTTTAAAATAAAACACAAGTATGTGCAGCTATGTTAGAGGTGTAACCTTCCTGAAAGTATCAATAATTTTAAGTTGGCCAACTTAAGAAGAGATATAATAAGAAATTTATGTCTTCAATAAATTTTATTTAATATATCTTTGGAACGAGGGACTTTTTTCAAACTTTTTATATAATTTATTAAAGAGCTAAAAAGATAAAGACGGTTTTTAAAGATTTTTGACCTCAATATAAAAATTTTGATGTTTGTTAGAAAGTTATTAATTATTAAAAATGAAAAAAGTTTAAACCTAAAAATTATAAAATTATCTTAGTGTGCAAATTTTAAATATATAGGGTTCTTTTTAACTACGGTACGAAACTTATGTCTTTTTATAAAAAAAAAATCTATAAAAATATAATGTCGGTCCTTTTTTTCATTTAGGTTTTTTAAAAAAGATCAATATTTTTTAAATATCTTAAAAACTCTTAAACCGATTCCAATGAAACTCGGCACACTTATTAGCTTTAATAAAGCGCCTATAAAGCTATACTTAGAATATTATTATTGTGTCCAGTAGCGTCTTAGTGGGCATCACAAGAAAAAAAGGTACGCCACTGACTTCTTAAAAGTTTTAATGTTTTTTTCAGAAATCCCCATATTCCTAATTTACTAAGATTAAAATTGTTTATTTTTTAGTTTTGGATTCTTTTTTATGCTGTTTATCGATACTATTTAGTATCACTTAAAGTGGCTTTAACTTTTTTTCTCGAAAACAAAGCGAGAGAAGAGAATACATTAAACTAAAAAGTTGTATTTTTTTAAATTAACAAGATGTACCAAATTTTATTTTAAAGATATTAAAATAATAATATTTTTTAAAAACAGAAACGAAGCAAGTCTGAACATATGTTCAAAAAACGTTTTATCATAAAAAGATGTAATTATATATAGTTTTTGTAAGTATTTTAGGTTTGCTTAAAATTTGCTTAGTTTTAAAAGAATAATAAACCGATTTTGTTTTGTATACATTTTATTAGAGTTCTTTTTCCA
Organism: Listronotus bonariensis; assembly: GCA_014170235.1. Lineage (NCBI taxonomy): Eukaryota > Metazoa > Arthropoda > Insecta > Coleoptera > Curculionidae > Listronotus > Listronotus bonariensis. The sequence continues at coordinate 803,752 of JACEGR010000003.1, forward strand.
GATGCGTTTTATCCTCACATACAGGTCTTATTCGTATGAATTAGAAAGCAGTATTTTCGTAAACAATGAAAGTAAATAAATATTATACATATTTTAAACTGTTCCTGTATTAAAAAAAAAGAGGTCATATTTAAATTACGAAAATATAAATAATTTTATTAATTGCAAAAACTTTTCTTTTGTTATAATATGGTTTAAATGATTATTGTTAAACAAAAACATGTATTTGTCAAAAATAAATATATTGAATTTTATTTTTCCCTGCCTAATATAAAAACAGGGGCTAAAAAGAATCAGTTTTATTTGTTAACACATATATAGATAAACGCCAACTCCATTGTTAATAAAAATCTATATAGCTATTGTTTACTTTCCACTTTGGTAAAATTTAAACCAATTTAAATGTGCATTCTCCGAGTTTTTTTATTATGCAAATGTGCAAAATCCTTTTTGTTAATTTAAGCCTAGTAATATACAGTGACCACCAGAAATGTTAAACCATATGAAAAACTTTTTGATTTCTTAAAAAAATTATTTCTAATAAAAATCCCTGCATACAGCGAAACTCACAAAACACTGATCAATTCAAATAAACTATAGCGTTTACGAGGTAGGTGCAAATTAACGAATATGACACAAGAGAAAACTACCTTTATTTTTAAAAAGAAAAATATTATGGGAAAAACTTGTTTAGAATTAAAAGTTATGTCATATTTTAAAAGCAGAGCCTTTTATAAAAAAATTGAAAGAAAAACTTACTTTTCCAACTTACCCCGTATAGAGATTAGATTAAACTGAATTAACTGTCGTTAATTATCCCTATTGTCTTCAACTTTCAAAAGAATGTCAATGCTTTGTTATTCTTAAAGCATTTAAGTATATTTAGATTAATTTAAAAAACAATTGTAAATTTTTGCTTTTTGTAGTTTAATAAAGTCAAAACCTTCTTTAGATTAGTTTGCCACATCATTTTTGCCTTATTAAAACGTCTTCGCATTTTTAAATTTTTAATCATATGTCCGTATTTATTTAGATGAATCCTGAAATATATATTTTTTTAAATTTTATGAACTTTTTTATGTTTGTAATAGAAAATATTAAAATACATTTATATTTTTAAAAGTTAAGCTGTTTTTATAAGGCGAAAATGACGTGGAACATAAAACTAAAAAGTCTTGTAAGTTTTGGCCTTGTTGAATCACAAAAAAAATTACGTGTGTTTTTTGAATTAATCTAAAATGTACTTAAATGCTTTAAGAATAACAAAGCTTTTACATTTTTACGAAATAAAAGGGTAATAAGGATTATTTACGGCAGTTAATTTAGTCGTCTTTGTTTTTAAATAATTTAGTAATAGAGTGATAATTAGCAAAATGTTATTAAAGTAGATCAAATATTGTTCAATTTTATTTTGTAATCGTATTAAGCAAAAAAGATTTTATACAGGATGGCCGGAAAGCTAAGGTCAAAAATGATAGAGTGAGCCAAAATAATGTTACTACTTTAGTTAGTATAAAAAAATTATTTCAATTATAAATTTGGAACTGTTACCACGGTACCAATGATATTTGAGCTACTAAATACCCTTATAATAATGCTTCTTTACATAGGTAAATGGCTGTTTAGTAAGTCGGAATTACACAGGGCGCAACGTTTTTTTTTCATTTAAAGTATGCATTTTTAACACTGGTGACAAACTCGACATTTTGCTTTGACCGTTTAAATACTTTATTAGTTTTGCACAAAAAAGGTACACTTTATTTGAAAGGATATCTTGAACCGTTTTTATAAAATCACATTTTAAATTTAGACATAGCAGCATATGGTATGTAACCAAAAATTCCATTTTTATGATAAAATTATTAAAATGTGGTGAAATTATTAAAAATGGTGTTTGTAAGCTCCTTAAACTTAATAATACAGGTAAACTGTTTTCAAAAATTTAAACATATTTTAAAAATTTTCTGGAAAAAATTAATTGTTTTTTATTTTTTAATACTGGTATGTTTGGACTTAAAATGCGATTTTATGAGAGATGATTTATAATATTGATTAAAATAAGGTATACATTTTTTTACAAAAATTATGAAGAAATTAGGCGGTCAAAGCAAAATGTCGAATTTGTCACCAGTGTTAAAAATGTATATATTAAATTTAAAAAAATATATCGCACCCTGTATAATTTCAACTTACTAAACAGCCATTTACCTATTAAAAGAAGCATTATTGTAAAGTTGTTAAGTAGTATAAATATCATTGGTACTGTTGCAATAGTTTAAAGGGTATAATTAAAATAAGTTTTTTTATACCAACTTTTTATATGTAATGTATACTAACCAGAACTAACATTATTTTGGCTTACTCTATCACCCCTATTATTTTTGACCCCACTTTTTCGGACACCCTGTGTTTTTTCTACTTTGGTAGTCGCTATGTTTTGAGGGATTTAAAAAAAAAATCTTTTGTTTTAATTATGTCCTTTATAAATACCCCTTAAAGAAAATATTGGGCAAATTTTAGTTTATTTAAAAGACTACCAATTTTTTCATATTTTTAAAGGTTAATTATAAAGGTGCCTGAAACATAAACACACATTATAAGTTTTTACAAATAAAATAATAATATTTTGTCAAGTTAGATACTTACTTTTAAAATATACTTGCACCTTATACTTATAATACAGGATTTTCATTCTTAGGTCGACACTATTGCTAACTTCCTTATAGTTGGAGATACGAAGTCGGGTAAATAAGTAAAGTTGTAGTACCTTTTCCGGTAGTTAACGTACTGCTAACCGAAAAACAATTGACGTCATCCTCGGAAATTTATTGGTAAACTGGCATTTTTTTAAAAACTCTGTGTATTGCATTGCCAATAAATAGATACTTAAAAGAGCTTTAAGAAAATACCACATTTAATATGTCTGTCTTTTATAGTCTTGGAAACATGGCCATCCAAATCTAAAAAATTGTAGATATAGTGTCTATTTTATCTTCGACACTGAACTTAGTGCTAATGGCTTAGGGCTGTAGATATAATAGAAATTATTTTTATAATATTTGGATTTAAATGGCAATATTTCTTAAACTATAAGTGATAGACATATCAAATTTGCATTTACTAAAAGGCCTTTAAAACATCTTTATAATGGTGATGCATCATACAAAGTATATTATTTAAAAAATGCCAATTTTACTGTAAAATTTTTAAGGAAAGCCATATTTCCAAAACTATTAAAACTTATACATAATACATGTAAATTTTTTTTTTAATTTTAATATGTCTTAAGAATGATGATATGTTATACAGGGTGTTTTTGTTTAAGAAAAGGTCATGTTTTGCAAAAAGTCGAAAACCAGATGTTTTTCTGTTAGCAGCACGTTATTAGCGGAAAAAATACTACTACTGTAACATTTTTACCGACTTTCGTATCTCCAATAAGAAAGAATTTAGCATTTAAGTATAATCACCCTGTATCACAAAAGTATGTCTTTAATGTCCTTGTTGTACTACAGCAAATATATATGTATATGTATATTAACCTTTAGATTTTTACTAAAAATTATTAGAGAAAATGTCCACTGTTCACAAATTTTATTGAATATGTATTTATGTAAAAAAGGTTTTTCTTTTTGGAATTTCAAGCATACTTCATAAAACATTAAAATGCCTAGATTTATTGTAAGGCAGGCTGACAGTTTAGCCGTATAAAGTGTCCCTGTTAAATAATGCGTTAAATGTAAGCGACAATGCGTAAAGGGCTCCTTTGTTCTATTGTGGAACCTTCTTTAAAATTTAGAAAGGCAGTTCGTAACCAAGTCTCCGTAGATCTATAATAAAATATAAATAGTTTCACTACGGCATAAAAGATAACATTTATTTAACAAGAGCTGTAAGTGGTTTTAAATTTTGCATTAAGGGTGTATTCTAGTTCAGATGTCCGAATTTCGAGCGTTTTTGCCAACAAATAAAAAAAAGTGCCATCGGTAGGTACTTTCTACTATTTATTTTTATTATTTTTCATTTATTAATAAAGATTTGAAAAAAATTACCAAATATTTTTATAAGTTATGCTTCCTTAAAGTTGAAAGAGAAAATAAAAACGCCATGATTTATAACATCATGGTGATTTAAAAACTGAAAAATTGACATATTTTTAAATAATACGAATATCGTTATTGCGTGAACGAACAAAACTAAAAAAATGTTTTTATAAAATGGAGGTTACTGAAGAATAAATGTACTTTTTTCATTAGTTTTTAAACTTAAAACTTTTTTAAAAATATACCCAATTTAAAATTTTTAGTTTTGGTTAGTTTATGCGATAAAGAGATATTCAAAAAATATTTGTGCCAAGTTTCAAGTAAATTGGTTAATTTGCAGTTTCAAGAAAAACGCGTTTTAAGTTTAACGTTAAGTTTCAAGCAGCGTAACTAATAGAATGGTACATATAATAGAGTAAGAATATTAAAAGTCCTCCCCTTCCTTTTATCTTTTAAATGCGACCAGATATCGAGATCAGATAAAATTTGGTAAAAGGGTATCGCTCACACACTTTTAGCATAAAAATGTTTTCCGTCAGTGTCAAGGGGCACTAGCAAGTTTCTTTTTTTATACAGAAAGGGGGTTATGTAGCACATCGTTGTAAAGGCCTTTTGATTCTTTATTTATTACTGCATTATTTTTAAAAATCGGTCTTTTTGTCCTAGAACTTAAAGCGTTTAAATTTAAGCTCCAATTTGTACAGACAGTGCGGTTTTTAAAAGTTCTCTTTCCCATAACTTTTGAATAGGTATCGAGATCGGATAAAATTTGGGTGTCATTTTAAGTACTTTTGGCAAAACAATATTATCTGTTACGTGCTCTAGTGTCTGAGGGACACTAGCAAATTTTTTTAAATGAAAAGGGGGCTTCTCGTTTTAGATGTGTTATTATTCTCTACTCAACGTCACCTTGTTTTTTGAAAATCGGCCTCTTTTCAGACCTTCAAGCCAATTTTATTAAAAACCGCACTGTTTGTATGGTATTAAAGCTATATTTCAAACGGTTCTGGAACGACTGGACCGATTTTTAAAAAAGAATAAATAAATAAATGTATCTAATATTTATAAGTCTTTAGAGCACGCTTCAAGCAAGGCAATAATATTTTTAAGAGAATCTTATTTAATTTTCATATTTTAAACAGTTTCTAGTCTTTCTGTGGTGCGAAGGAAGAAAATAATTTTTGTTTTACGATATCTTATAGATATTAAATGGAGGGGTTTAAAGTCTTTATAATAGAAAAGTGAGTACTTTTGGCATGGTGGTTTAGCTTGTTCTAATTACGTGTGATTAAACATTTTTTTATTAATACAACTTAAAAGCATTTAAAATGTGATTAAAATGGGGTTTTAAATACATAAATGCGCAAATTTATTTTCTTTAGTCAAAAAAGAGTTTATCTTGTACCCTATAGTAACTTTCTAAGCCACATATTTCACAGTATGATACACGTATCTTTGATGAATAAACCTTATCGGGTCCATGTTCTATGGCGTATTTATTTCCACAACTACTGTCTATCTGTCATGTATTTTAAAAGAGAATAAAAACTTATTAACAGTTTTGTGCTCCACCTTATGTGATGGCGACCTTGTTTAGTGGTAAATGGTAAGTAGAGACTATTAAAAGACGATGTTAATTGCACCAAGACAAACTTTTAATGTATTTTAGGCAACTAATTTGCAATTTGCACTGACCTTTAAATTGCTAAAATGATCGCTGTAAAAATAAAACAGTTTAAAAGTTTTTTTTTTTATAAAAAGTAATACTTCTACTTCGTGAAATTAAATTGTACTTTTGTTCAAGTTGCTACTTCAGCAAAGTGCAGTTTACTACAATTTATAACTATTTAAATACCCTAGATAAAAAATTAAATTAAAAAAGAGAGTAAGAAAAGCAGTCCCCTCAATGTCATTAAAATATTAACAATTTTTAAAAAATAATCCATTTTTAAAACTAAATAAGTTTTAAAATGCCTTTGTTATTAATTATTTTTTTCCGTCTGTACAAAAAAATACCACAGACTCCTTGGGCCAAAATACAACATTTAACGCAATTCTGCCTCTACTTAAAAAGTTTACCATTTGTCAGATACAGGGTGTTTATGTTTCTATTTTAGTTTTTTTTAAACAATTTTCTTTATTCTATGACATTTGTTGGCATGCTGCGTTTTTTTTTGTTGCTGTGTTCCTTTTTTTTTTGGTTATTGAAAATAACCAGGTAAAACCCGTCAAAATTGGAGGCTTTGATCTAGTACACTTTAATTTTAATAGGGTTAATAAGATAAAGTAATTTTGTTAAAACTTTTGTCACACTTAATGTAAAGTTATAAAATATACATATTTTTTCCTTAGAAATATCCACACAGGTTTGTATATAGTCAAATACTAGTATACTATTTACCACCGTTGGTGCCGGGTTTTTAAATGGAAATCTATATATTTCTAGTTTCGCCAACGTTGGTAAATAGCTACTACCTTTAAACTTTTATAAATACGTATGTCTGATTGTGCTAGACAATTTAATATTAAAAGAAAAGTTTTAAACTTACATTGTCTTTATTTCATTTACTGGTTAGTTCTGGTTAGCTAACCAAAACTAACCAAAGCAAATAAGTATTGGGATATCGGCCAGTAAAGTAACAACAAAGCATGTATATGACTTATCCAATCCGAAATATTCACATGCGGGTATTCACGTTAGACTGTCTTTTTTTCTCACATTGCCTATGTGTTAAGTTATTTAGCTGATCCGGTATTTACACTACGTGTGGTGTAGTGTAAACTAAAATTTAAGTTTATTTTAAAATATAGTTTTACTGTATACATATAACGATGTAAATATTTGTACAGTTTTTTTTTGTTTTGTGTTAATCGGTAGGTGGTTCAAAAGGCTAAATATCCACGAGGTGTATTGTAAAATATTTTAAAGGCTAATGTTAAAAATAAAAAAAAATTAAAAAAGTTTAAATAATTAAATGCATATAAATTTAATTTTTTTTTTTTTTTTGACAACTAACCATAATATTTTTTTGTTTATTTTAAGATAATATCTTATTGTTTTTAATAAAATGTTTTTTACAAATTATTTTATTGGAATACATTAATTATTTTTATAATATTTTAGTGTTTTAGAACCCTTTAGGTAAATTTAAGGTAATTAAAATGTTTTAAATAAAACCATGTATTAAAAATAATAAAAAAAAGAATTAAAAAAAAGGGTATTAGGCTTAGCAGTGACAGTTTACTAATACCAATACCAAATATCCAAATTTTTTAACTGCGTATTAAGACTTCCTTAAGACATTAATAAGCTTATAGAAAGTTGACAAATAACCAATAGGCCTAAATTTACTAAATCAGTAAAAAGGTGTTTTTTTAAAATAAAACTAACACAATTTAATCGCTTTTATGTCATTTAAGGTATTTTTGTCAAAAACAATGTGTATTAATTCGGATTATCGATTAGGAAATAAATTTTCTAAAAAGCAAATTTAGACCATTTAAAGCTTAAAATCGAATCTCATATATGGTAAAATATTTACATTTTCCCAGCGAATTATTTTTTAATGGCAACCAATATTTACTAACCGCGCTTTATAAAATTAGTTTGAATATTTAACAATTGAATTTTATTTAAGTGAAAATATGGCTAAAAAAATTTATTTCATCAATATAAAAGAAATTTTGTGTTATCATACAGTGTGTCCCAGGATAGGCATTAAAAGAGGACAAGTAGACAAAAAAAAATTTAAAGCGAAATTTTAAGAAAACTGGCCGCATGCTCTAAAATCAATAAATACAAAATTCTACTCCAACTGTTATTTTACAGGGCGAATTATAAGTAAAATTTGAAAAATACCCAGGAGCTAACTACTTTTATTTTACAAAATAAAACAAAATTTAATAAGTTAATGCTGTAAATAAATAAATGTATTGTTAAAATTTAAAGTTAAAGCATGAAAGTAAAAAAATGTAAATGTCAATTTTTTACATTATGCATTAAAAGCTAAATGATGGACAAGAGGGAGCAAAAGTTAAAAGAAAATTTATTAATTTTATTTTTGTTTTAAATTTGCTGCTTTAAGCCAAAAAATGTAAATGTTCACATTAAATTTTATTTTTTAGAACATTTACTTATACAATTTTCTCATATTTAAAAAAAGGTTTACATATTTTACTCTTGGTCATATTTTATATTTTTAGTTATAACTCGCCCCGTATAATACCAATTGAAGTAAAATTTTGTATTTATAGGTTTTGGACCATGCGACCAGTTTTCCCAAAAGACATTTAAAAATTTTTGGTCCATTTGTTCTTTTGTAACACCTATCCTGGGACACACTGTAAATTTAGGCCAAAAAAGAATGGTATTTTTATCTGTATTTTTAAAAATTATTGGGTATACCCTAAAAAATAATTATCAATTTTAGGCGAAGAACCAATTCTAAAACTGTATTTACCAATCGGTTATGTTGACGTTTAAACAATGTATTATACGTCAAAGTTCATTATTACCGCGGGTATTATTGGTTGAACGTCTAAAATTAATGAATAATGTTATAAATTTAAACGTATACAGACAGGTCCACGCAACTAGAAACATACACTGGGAACTGATGAATTTACTACTGCCCGATTCGATTAATAAACGTATCCGCATGACTAACCGAACGAGATCTTAGTTTTTTTAGAAGACATTCCACAATTTTATGGCATTGTTTTTGCAAATATTATACTTTACGACCTTTATTGCAAATACGTGGTAAGTATTAAAGCGGACAGTAGTAAATTCATCATATTCCCAGTGTATGGATTAGTAGGACCTGTCTGTATGAAAAATAATTTTATTAATATAATTTTTAAGTATTCTAAAAATTAAGTTTATTTAAAAACTTATTTTAATTTGGAGCTTCTCATATACTGTTTTAAAAACCTATTTACATGTGTACAATTTTATACTTGACAAATCTAGTTTAATTGTAATTTTTTATCATTATTTTAAAAAGTGTTATTAGTTAAGCGTAGGCGACCTTTCTGAGCCAGGTTATTTTCTTCTTTTAAAGTAAAACTACTTCTATTTACCCCAGATTTATATAAACTTGGGCCGTTTAACGACTTTTAGTAAAAACAAAACAAATAAACAAAAAAACTGCTGTATATATAGGGTATTTTTAATCATAAGTTAAAAATGTATGAGCGAACTAATTTAATAAAAAACGTTCATATATAAACATACCGAAAAATACTTTTGTAAAGATTTTTGACCCTTTAATAAGTTTTTATAATGTTCCGAGTAAAGCTCAGTACCTTTTATGCAAAAAATGCAATTTTTCCGAAAAGGGTTAGTCCTATCAATATGGTAATACATTTTAAAATTAAAGAGTCATAATGGTTTACAAGTAAAATTTGAGTTATTATCACCCATAACTCCTTCAGAATAGTGCATTTTTGACTGGAACTTAAATAATCTAATTAAAGTATCTGATTAGGTCTTAAAAAGTTTAGACAGTATACTACAATCTCCTAATTTTAGAAAAACAGTTTAGGAAGTATAAAAAAAATCAGGATTTTTCAAATAAAGCCTATTTTAATAAATGTTTATACAGTGACCGGCAGAGGTCGCAACATAAGAAACATTTTGTTATTAAGAATTTTTCGATTTTTTTGTACTGGCATTCGCCTGTGCATGTTCGATAACCTAAAAATCAATTTTTAAAGTTTTTATGATTTTTTGTGAAATAACCCCACTTTTTGTTATTTCATCCTAGTTTTTTTTATTTTTATATCTCCATATTACCCTTTACATGAAATACGTTAAAATGGATTTTTTGGTTATCGGTCATTCAGAGGCGATTGCAAGGAAAAAAATGGAATTTCCCCTAATAAAAAAAATCCATATGCACGCGCACTTTTTGCCGGTGACTGTACTAAGTATTTTTTTTAATTAGTAAGAAGCTACATTCTTAAAATTTTTACAACTGTCATACCGCGTGTGTACGTAAGTCAGCAGCGTAAGTACTATTAATTTAACACAAAAAAAACTTATTCTTTATAAAAAGTTTTGCATGATCTAAGACTTAAATAATATTAATCAGATATCAAATGTATTATTAGTCATATACAAGGTTTGGCAAAACATGTAATTTTTACTTTAGAGTAAAGTACCTGTATTGTTGATAATATGGATTTTTTTTTATAAAGAAAGATATTTTAAATTCAATCATAATTTTAGATGTGTAAACTTGTTTGTTTAAAATATTTTTTCAAGCAATAACTGTAAAAATAAGTTTGTACATTAGAGGATTGTACATTGTTTTAGCAACAGTAAGTTTAGGGTGTGTATTGAGAACTGTTTCATAAAATTTTAAAATATTTAATGTAGGGCAATAATGTATAAACTTAAATTTTTATCGCAACCACAATTTTTTTTTTATACTTACTATATTCCTCTTTTTTTTGATAGAAGCAAAAAACCGGTATTTTACTCTTAAGCAAAAATTTCTTTTTGGCCAAACTTCGAGGATCGCTATAACAATTTAATATCTGATGGTTGCTTTTTAGGTTTTGGACGTCACATTACGTAGACACACTGTATAGTTAACTAGCAAATCACTTAAAAATAAATGTTTAAAGATTCCTAAGTATCAATTTAATAATAAAGTTTCTGATTTAATTATAAATCTTAAAAGATTACAAATAGTAAAGTCTGATGATTAACTCCAGTTTAATCTAGGGTAAAATCGACCAGTAACCAATTTATTATTCTAATCTGCAAAACTAATAGGTTTACTTTAAATTACATCGGATGAATCAAACTTAAGTTTTGCCTATTATTTGTTAGGGTTAGTGTTGCGTAACAAATAAGGAGCGTTTATTTAAAAAGGACGTAATCACTTAATAAATAGTTTAAGAATAAACCACCAGAAACATAAATGTGAAAAAGCTAAGCCACGTTCAATACTAAAATTATGCTTGGCTGTGGGCTTTGCCGCAAAACAATTTAATTAAGTGTCAAGTTCTATACAAATTCCAAATATGTTTTTATAGTAACAAAATAACATTATAAACAAGTATAAAACACTATTTCTTTGTTTTGTCGGATACCTATAACGATTTCTGTTATTTAAAAATATAAGATCTTAAGGTATCACTTCTTTTATAAAGTAATTTAACCATTTTAGAAAAATATCTTTTATTCTGATAAAAACTTGCCAAACCTGCTTTAAGATCAAACATTTTTAAATAACAGCAATTGCTACAGGTATCCAATAAAATAAAGAAATAGGACTTTATACTTGTACAGCACTCATTTAGATCTTCGTTCTTTTTGCAGCAACCTTTTTCACATTAACGTTTTTGGTGGAGTATTATTACTTTTTGTAAAGAAAACTAGGCAGATATTTAGATATACATTTTTTTCTTGCGTTTTCGCTGCACAGTTTTCTTTTTTATGCCATTCTCTACATTTTCTTAAACGTTAAAAATAACAGTGCGCGTTGCCCATTTATTATCTGCTACTTTTTTCACACACTTTCTGTTTATGCTTAAATTAGCCAAGTCCCGGCGATATAAGGATCTGGCGCCGTGCGCTGCCGATGACACACACTGGTGGCCGGTTGTTTAGCGCGTATTACAAGGTTTTTGTAACCATATTCATTTTTTACTTTTTTGTTTGATATGCTTTAAAAGCGCGTTTTTTTTTATTTTTATTTTTCTTTTAGTTTAATTTTTAGTAAAAATATTTTTTTTTAATAATTTCTCGTCATGAGTATTGTAAATTTAACACTAAAAGATTACAGCTCGGGAAGAAGTCACACACATACATACACAAATGTAAACTTAATTAAAGCGTGTTAAAAATGTAAAGAGTTTTAACATTAATATTCCTAAAAATAAAAACTTTCATTTAAAAGGGTACATGATTAGTTACAAATATTTTAAGTAAAAATGCAAAAAGGATTAACAATAAAACTTTTAAAAATAAGAGGCGTTTAATAAAAAAAAACAAGACTAAGGCAGTTACAAATATTTAAAAAAATAGGCAAAAGATTTGATATTGAAGTTTTTAAAAATAAGAAGTGCTCTTTTAAAAGAGGACATGTTTAAATACAAATCTTTTAAGAAAAATGCAAAAGGTTTGACATTTAAATTTATTAAACTAGGATTATAAATGTGTTAATTATTAACTTTTGTGCACCCAGAAATTTGTAAATTTAGTATTGTTTTTAAGAACGAAAATCAAAAAAATATTTTTGACATCTACTTTTGTTTGAATTTTGACTGTTATAATATATGACTTTTACATTTTTTTTAATGTAAATAACGTCTTACTGTCAAACCTATAACATCTTAAAAAACAAAAAAGATTGATTAGTTAAACCGCCCTGCCATAGGAGTCAAGTGTAATTTAGGTAGGTTCGGTTGAATGAATATAATAATTATTATTAGTTATCAAAATTAACGTGAACAAAAAAACTTAATTTTTTATTTATTAAACACAAAACGATTTAAAGATAAAAGTCGATTGAAATGATAAAATAGATTTAAAAATTATTATAAAATAAATTTTGCTAAAATGTAGACATAACCCGTTTTAAAAACACTCTTAAAATGTCGTTTAAAAACTTTAAATTTTCAATTGTCTTACAGTAAAATTTGTACAGATTATATGTGTTTTTTGCTTTAATGGTTTAACTATTTTATTATCGTTTAAAATATAACAAACTTTTTAGTAAAATAATTGTAACATAGCTAATATTGTAAGATTTAAAGAAAACAATGTAGAATGATAAGGATACATTTGTCGAGCAGTAAATTTAGAATAAAATTGTAATGTTTAAAGAATCTGTAAACTATTGTTTCAATAGTAACTATTTCCTGTTATAATATGGTACGGATAAAATTACTTAAGAATTTACACTCTTAAGAATTATTAATTTTCCTATCTGAAACACCCTGGAATATTGGAAAACAAGAAACGGTAAATGATTGAATAATTTGTAAAAACTAGTGCTCATAAACCTTAATAATATACGTTTAATTTTATATTCCAATTGTTAAATTAGGTCTGTTTTTATTAATAAATCAACTGTCTAATTGAAAAGAAAAAACACATTAAAGGGATTTAGAACAATGAAATTACTTTAGCGCTAGCTAAAACAATTTGACTTTGTCACCGCGCATTTATCCTATTGTTAGTTCATTGTTGTATTAACATTAAATGTACGTAAAGCAAGTAGGTACCATTTTAAATCTGAATAGATAATACAATAATATGCTTTACCTTTGTAATTGTGACAATAATAGGCTTTCTCTATTGCAATACATTTTCCCTAAATTCATATAACGAATTAAAATTAAGTATTGAAAATTATTATTTATTGTTTCGGGGGTCCGGCCATAATTCCAATTTAAAAACAATTAAATATGTTTAATTATGTGATATTAATAAATTATTGAAATATTGTTTAAACATACTAACGGTCGTATTCACTAAGCTCTCACTAACTTTATCAGATTAATAGCAGCTAATACCAATGCTTTTTGGCATTGGCATTAGCTGCTAGCAGTCTAATAAGGTCAGTGAGAGCTTGGTGAATACGACCGTCAAACAGCCAAATAATAATTGTCTAAATAAGATAAAATATTTATTTAAAAAATCTGTTTGTATAAATTGTTTAAAAATATTTTTTTTATTTTTATTGATATTAATAATTTCCATTAAATAAAATAAATAAAAAGTTACCAACAAAGTATTGCCTTTCAAACATGTATACTAAACATATAGTTAGTACTAACTTTAAGTTATGGACTTAACAATAACTTTTTGGTTAACGTTTATTAATCTGATAAGCCGTATATTCTATTTATTAAATAGGCAAAGAAACTTTGATCAGCCAAATTGACTTTTGCAGAGGTTAATGATCTATTACAAAGCAAATATAATTTTAAAAGTAAAAACCAGAACTAGTTATTTAAAATATAAAATATATTTAAAATACATATCCTATTATATTTGGCTAGTTTAAGTTATTATTAGGCGCATAAATAGTTATTGTAGTGTACATTATTTAAAAAAAAATATTTCAATATAGTAAAAATATTATGGTTTTGTATTTATGAGTAAATTACCTATTAAATGCAATAAGTAAATAGGTTTTTAGTTTTATAGTGTTATGTTATTTAAAAATGCAATTTGTGGACACATTTAGGTCAAAAATTATTTTTTTTTAAATATTGTCTCTAAACACGTGTAATTGTATGCTTTTTTGGTATTACAAACATAGAAAATTATGTATTTTAAATTGCAGTGTTTGCTTATAAAAAGAAAAAATAATTATTTATTGTTTTTTAGGGGTTTAATATTAGATTTAATATTGTCACCATTTTTACTATTAAAAATTAAACTACCGTTTATTTTGGACGATGCAATAAGGAAAATAATTTTATAACTTCAATTTGAAATAATAATATTTAAACTTTAAACTACAGTTTAATAACATTTAAGGTATGCTACCTTTGTTAGCCTGTTTAACATATTTTTTTAGATTAAACCCATATTTTTTGTAAAAAATGTATAGTAACAATAACCTACCAGAGTTAAAGCAAACTTTAATTTTATTATTGAATTAAAAGTCATTATTTGCTTGGTTTTTGCCATGTTTAAAAATTAAAAAACCATTTTTAGCAAACCTAAAGCATAAATCTTTAAAGATTTCATAAAAATATTAAACTAAATGTCTTTTAAAAACCTTTATATTATATAGTTTTAAAATTTAAACTATTCGTAATAAATTTGCTTCTTTATAAAGTTGTTAAACCTACTTTTCAAACGAAAAAAATCAAATATAAGACACCGCTGATATAGAATAAAAATTTGAAAAACCTATACTTTGCGTCATATCTTTTGAAATTGAAAAAAAACCCTTTTACTTATTAAATAACTGTCATAAATTAATAGGTTAAAAAATTATATTTTTCACTAAGAAAATAAATATAAACTAGTAAATAATTAAAAACCCCGTGAAAATCTTTAAAGGCGATAAAAATTTTTAGTCTAATAAAAGTATGTACCAAAATGTAAAACTATGGTAAGTTCTTAACATTTATCAAATGGCAAATTGTAAAATTAACATAATAAACAGAAGAAAAAGGTTACTTTTTAATTAAAAAAAATCATTAATTATTTCTAACTGCAAATAAAACGTCCTGTCAATTTTCTACAACAGTAGTCTTTTCAGCTAAGAAAAAGAATAAAAGAAGAAAGGATATTTACTTAACGACCCTTTTTAGGTGACATTTGCCAACTTCAATTACAGATAAAGAATTAAAAAGTATTTACTACCAAAACCCTTATGTAAAAGTATTCAGAAAAGGGGAAAAAGGACTCACCAAAAAACCGAGGCAGGCTGTCGTCCACTTGTGCGAAGGTAAAATATACACCACTTAGACCTAAATACAACGTTTTGCTACTTATTACACTTATAATTAATGTTTTTATGGCATTAATAATGGTTAAAAATTGTATGGACACCATGTCACTTATCGTAATCTAAACACCAACTAATACAGTTTATTGTTTAAAAATACTTAACACCAAAACTTAGGTAAGTTTTTCTTAAGAATAGAAAAAATCTATTTAAGTTTGTAAAACATAGGTATTACTTTTTTAAATTTTTCACATATTTTAAAACAACATCACTAAATTTGCAGAAAATAAGTCATTAAATTTCCAAATTTAAACTGGTATAAAACGTGACTAATACGAAAGTTTTTTGGATAGGTCGTGTTCAAAACGCTGTCTGAAAACAGAATGGGAAAACACTCAACGTGCGGGTGCTTTTATCACATTGCCAGAGAATTTTGCCGCCCTTACAGTGCGCCCTTCTGAGAAATGTAGGCTTGCGCCATGGTTTCTCTATAGATTTCCATTGCGCAAGCATTTGCTCTGCTTTTCAGGAAAATATTGCCACAGAGGATGAATTCTAAGTTATTTAAATCCTAAATTTGCTTTTTTAATTGGCGACAATTAAGTAAGTTCGCCCAATATATTTCTTATTTTATTTTTTATGTATTTTTTTACTTAAAGTTTTCCTGAGTTACTAAATTTAATTTTTTTCAGAAAATGGCGTTCGACAATATCATGTTAACCGCCTTTTTAATTGATTTTTTTAAACAAATAAAGAAGAAAAAGGCTAATCCTATTTTTTAAATATATTTAATAAACCCTATATTTTATCACCGTTAAAATACAATTTCTGGTTTTACCAAAAGTGCCACAAAAATTAACTTTCTGAAGTAAGGAACTTTAATAATTCAAACCGAAACCACTATCTTACGCCTTAAATTAAAACTGGATACTTATTTCCCAATCTTTTGTTGATTATATCCTATCTTTAAACATATTTGTTTTTAAAATAATAATAGTAAAACGCTAGGCTCCAAAAAGGATTGGAATTTAATTTAAAATTTAAACCATTAAGTAGTGGTTTTCATTTACAATACTGAAGTTCTTAACTGCCGAGAGTCAATTTCTGTGGCACTTCCAGTAAAACCGGAAATTGTAGTTTTACGTTGACAGGATAAAGGGTTTAATAAATATGTGAAATAAATCGCATTAGCCCCACTTCCACCAACATTTGTTTTTAAAAAATCGATAAATATGGCGGGTAACACGACACGCCATTTTCTCAAAAACTAATTCAGAAAAGTAAACAATGTGGTACAGACATTTTCTTGAAATTGCCTATATAATTGATTGTTAAAAGATACATATAGTGTTTCATTAATAATAGCAAAGGTAGAAGCATTTTTGGTTGAATCAGATGTGCCACATAAAATCTGAAACATTATAAACTGCATCGTGTCCAACCATACATCCGAACAAAATTTAAAAATCGAATAACATTTCTCAACAAAATAACAGGCTTGTTAGTAATCTCGTAGGCACCCGGTATTGATAATTAATTAGGACATATTTTAATGTATCTCCTAAATAAATGTATTTCGTATTGCATAAAAATGGGGTTTGTCTATATATGAAAAACGATACAAGATATCAATTTAAATAGGGTATACTTTTTTGGTAGAAAATGAATAAAAGAAATTAAACGATTAAAGCAAAATGTTAAATATGTTTCCTACATCAAAAAAGATACATGCAATTACAAAAAAAATCGTGTTGTTCAGTATAATACCGACTTACTAAACAGCCGTTTACCTATAGAAAAAAAGCAATACTATGAGGTTATTTTGTTGCCCTTATATCACTGCCTGTAGGAACATTTTAAAGGTTATAATTAAAATAGGTTTTTATATTTCAACTTTAAAGGACATAAACGAAGCGTGACGGATTTGTTTTTTTATATGAAATACTCACAATATTTTTACCTACCTTTATCAGTATGACCATACCTTTTTGATGAAGTGAAATGATAACGTAATTAAACAATACTGAAACTAAAAATGACAGCGTACTACCCAATTTTTTTATTGATCTTTTAACTATGCGCAATTGTTTTCCCTATATTTAAAGCCATTTTGTTCCGCTTATTAGCTTATATATTACAAAAATGCAAAAAATTTAATATTTTAATTTTTCTGTGGCGGTGTTGCTAAGGTTGAAAAAAATGAGGTACACATAAAATTTTGGTCATAGGCAGTATTTTCCTTCCTTAATTCTTTCTAAAATTTGATTTTTTACAACAGAAAAGAGGAACCGCAAGGCTACTTTTATGTGCATAGATTACTACGCCGGTTTAAATCATAATTTTTATATTAATTTTTTTCTTTAAAAGCACATTTTCCATGTTTAGGCAATATGTGCCCTATTATTTTATATTTTAATTACTTTATTGTGTTACTCGTATCCAGTTAGTGTATATGTTTTTTCTGTCAGAAACAAAATACAAAAATTGATTTATTTTTAAGATAGAGCCAATAATAGGTCCCAGTTTGTTCATTAGTATTTACTGAATACTTTGCCTAGAGAGGCGTCTCGGAGAAAAAGCTAGCGAATCGCCTTTTTATTTCCCGTCCCAGGGGAGATATAAAATAAACGGGTAAGTTCCAAAGTTCGCAAAATATCGCCTTTGCGAATCAAGATTTTTTTCTGCACACTCTTAAAACACTAAAAACGCTAAATTTATACTAACAAACAAATGTTTCATTAAATTTAACATTTTATAAATAAGTTTAAATTGGCAAGCTTTAGCATACTATAATTGCTAAAGTTTAATTATTTAAGTGGTTCAGTGAAAAAGTGGTACAAGATACATTTTGTAAAAATAATAAATACTTGTTGAAACAATTGTTTTTTTTTATTTATATATATTATATATATATTTTTATATATATGTTTTCTAATTACGGTAAGAAAAATTAAAGGCGTATTTTTAAACCGATTTTATAAATAAGAAATCATGTAAACCAGGATCTTTAAATTTTTCCCTGTCAAGATACGGGGTGTTAAACTTTTTGAATAACTAAAATTACAAAAACACTTTTCTTTTTCGTAAAATTTGTTAGATTAGATATAAACATAATTTAATTGGATATTTGTTGTTTTTGATACAAAATTGCAGGTATAATAATTAATAATAAAAAAATATCTTAATGCTTCTTGCATTGTCTAGAAACATGCAATATAGTGGATTTTTTCATTTTAAGCAAGCTACGTTAAAATAGTAAAAAACATATAAGTGGTACTTTAGATGTTTTATCCGAAAAAATACAAAATTTGCAAGAAAAGTCTGTGGCGCACATTTTTTCATAATAATATTAGCTAAGATGCGTGAGGTTATTAGGTTAGGGCTAAATTAACCTTGAATAAAGCAAATACCCCAGTCGAATAAAGCATATATAGGATATTATTAAAAATCCGATGTTCCTTTTAGGGTTTGACACCATGTATCTCAGAAACAAAGCATTTGCAAACCTATGCTTATATAAACTGTTTTTCATAAAATTGGCTTACGACTACGCCATAAAATTTTCTTACCGCAATTAGGACGCACCCTGTATGTTTAGTTTAAAATTAAATTTACTTTAGTTTAAAACTTTAATATAAAACGGAATAACTCAAATCACAAGTCAAATTGGAATATAAACATATTTTTTAAGTAATTATGATTAATATTTTAAACTTAACTATAACATTGCATTTTGTTACTTATTTTACTTTTTGTTTTAACCTGTAATAAATTATGTAAAACCTGTAATTTAAAATATATATAAAGTGTTATCAAAATACGAAGAATGTACGATACACCAATGTGCAAACCTAAATTTTCTCGGTTTAAGCAAAAAACAAATAAAAAAATAAAAAAAGTTTTTCTAAATAACCAAGATTACACAAAAAAAGTAGGTTTTAATTTTAAACGTCTTTCCTTTATAACGATTTTTGATTTTAGCAAAAATTACAATTTTGGCCAAATCTTGTGGATAAATGACACAATTTCATATATGATTAACTGTATTTCAAGTTTTCGCCCATGCAAAACCTAAAATAAATAACTTTTTACCCTTAAATTAATAATAAAAAGTTTCCTATATGACGCCAACCTACAAGACACACTGAATATTGTTTTTGTAAATATTAACTGGATATTGCATTATAGTTGCATTTAATCAAATTATCTTAAAAAACCAACTAGTTTGCTATTATTATAAGATTTTAATTATTTTTACTTTTTAATTTTACTGTTAAAGTAGCAATTGTTTTACTAAATATACTATTGCTGCTAAAATTTAAGTTTAAATAGGTTTTGGCGTGTCATTTAAAATATTTTAGCATGTATTTAAAGCAAATGAGAAGCCTTTATTGTGTCTCGCATGGTTTCTAAATATAATTCCTACTATAGGATAAAAAAACTATAATAAAATTATCCTTGAGCAATCGAGAACAGAAAAACCTTACCGGACTTAAAAAAAATGCAAAAAGCAAAAAATGTTAAATAAAGTCGGTTAATATTAAGGTTATTCAGGTATAAAAACTTTGGTTTATTAAGTTATTATTATTAAGTATTATTAACCGACTTTACTTTACTATTTTTTATCTTTAGCTTTTTAATAAGTTTTTTATTTTTTTAATTTGTTTATTATATTTTTTTGTGTATCAATATTTTATTTGTGTCTATGTACAAGACGCAAATATCTGACTTATGTTAAAAGTTCAAGTAATACATGTAAGTGCCTTTAAGACTTTGGGTTTTTAGGACTTTAACTTAAGATCCAGAGTTGGTAAAAAATTAAATCGGTTTACAATTGACGCATAATTGATAAACATACATTAAAAGATACAGTCATTGATTTTTTTATTAAGGTGGATTAAAAAATACAATATTTACTGCATTTCACATCTTTAAGTAAATGACCTAAATTAGGGCATAAACAATTATTAAATTATTACTTTTCTTGTTTATTGCTAAATTGTAATAACAAGGTTTGCCGTTTGTGGTTTTAAAAAAGGATATTTTAATACTTTATGTGCTTATAGCTTAAATTTTATTTAAATGATTAAATTAAAACTTTGTTAAAAATTTACAGTCTTTAATTTAATTTTTATTTTATACCTAATGCCTAATCGTTAAAACTTTTAGAAAATAAGGTGTTTTGCAAACAATTTTTCTATTTTAATTACCGCAAAAAAGGAACTTTCCATATATCTTAACCATACCAAAGTATTTTCATTTAAAAGTTAATATCTGTCACAGGTAATTTAGAAGTCTTGATTTAATCATTAGATGTATCAAACAATTTTACTTTATTTTTAATTTATTTCTATGTTATTATAGGCTCTCTTTACTTAAAATAGCAGCACTGATTAATAACGCTAATATAAATTTAAAGTGCATAATAAATGCTTTAAAAGGAACTTTTTAAATGGAAATAATACAATTTTTACAAATTTTACAAAGTTTATATTAATTAGAAAAAAAAAGAGTTTAAATAAAAAAATAAACCAATTGTTTTTTTTATTCGTTTTTTTGGTAGAAGTTATATCTTTTGCAACCATTTTAACTATACTTCTACTTAAACAAAAATGTATTTCTGTAATAAAATTTAATTTAATGCTGTAGTAACAGGAAATTATTTACAAAATAAAAGTAAAATAATATTAAAAAAACAAGATATTTTTAGTAATAAGAAAAGCAGTTTTACCAAAAAAACCACAATGAATTATAGGGTTTTTTTAATTTATAAAGCATAAAAAAATGTTATGAATTGTTTTGTTCTATGTAAGTGGAAAATGAAAAATAAAAATCCCAGGATAAAAGCCCTTAATTCCTATTTACAAATACTTTTATGCAGGTTGCTTCTATGGTTATTTTTAACCAAAAATCCATTAAAATGTCACTGAATACCAAGAGCTAAATAAATGAAAACAAGCTTAAGCCATTAATATAAAAGCTTTTATTACTTGGTTGCATAAGTTAAAAAAAACACACTCATACAAGAAGTACATACCTTTTACTTAAATTAAGAAGCTGTAATTTATTTCTTAAATCAATAGCTTACTTAAAATGTCTGGGTAATAGGTATTAGGTAGTTTATATTTATTAGTTTTATAATATTTTTAACATTTATTTATAATTTAAAATACACAACAAAAGCATTTACAAAAAAACTATAAAATCATTAGAAAATGTTTACTTTTGTTTTATTTAATAAAAGAAAATTTAACCTTTTATTAAAATATAAATAAACGATAAATAATAGAAGAAATTAATTATATGATATATATATATATATATATATAAATATATATATATATATATATATATATATATATACATTTTGCAAGGGCAGGGTAGCTTTAAAAATTGTAATTTAAATAGTGTTTTTTTATTTATCTTATATTTATATTTAGGAGAAAAGTCAAATAATGTATTTAAATTTATTAAATGCTGGTTATAATGGTTCGTTAAAAAATGGTTTTAAATGCAGGTTTGGATATAATTAAAAGTCTTTTATAAACTAAGTATAAATATTGCTAAGAAGATGCAATTTTGTGATACTGGTACTAAGCTCATACTTGCAATAATTGTTTTGGTAGAAATATTTATTTTCAAAAAAAAAATTAATAAATATATTGTAACCAAATTAGGCCACTTATTTTTATTACCACAGTTAACAATATACCCGGAACAAATTAGCCTAATGCTAAGACCACAGGAAAGTGCTAGTGTTTTGCGACTCTACGTAATCTGGTTAAAAATACTTTTATACACTTTTCTTAAAAAATAATATTATTTACAACCTTTAAAAGGCAACACTTTGTTAACAAAAATATTGTAATTTTGGCTTGTCATCTTTTGCTATCTTAAAACAATATGAGATACAAATAAACGTTTAAGGTTTTTACAATCACCACATAAGGAGCGTCCCCAAAGTTAATTTATTTATTTTAACAAACGATTCTTTAAATAATTTTAAAACAAAAAGTTTATACAGTATCTTTATGAATGCACACCAATAAAACAAATAAACCAACAATTGTATTCAAAAATTAATGAATCCATTAGTTTTTTAATAATTCCTAGCTTATGTTATTTCTTGAAAAGAAAGATTAAATTTTAGGTTGTAAGAAAATATACATGATGTTTTATTTAAAATAACAAAGTTGCCCTATAGGAAAATCGACCATTTGGTTAGTTCTTGTTAGTTTCTTTGTTAACGAAATGTTGCAACCAAATGATAGCGATATAATAAAAAACTTTTAAATCTAAGGCTTTTCGCGTAAACCGCATGATGATAGGTTTATTTGTTCTAAAGTTATTTGCGACCCAAATGGGTCAAAATATAGTGGGACACCCTGTGTTAAAAAACAATTTGTTGATAGAGTTAATAGCTAAGACCTTGATGTACCTAAAAATTTTTATGGCAGGTAGAAAATAAAATTGAACGTGAAGTAAAATACTTGAAAATGACTTCAATTCTAGTAGTTTGCTTCATACATATTAATAGAACATTTTATTAAAATAGATTCTCGTTTGCTCTAAAATTATTAGAAACTAAATTAGCATGTATAAATGGCGGAAATGACAAGTCTCAAAGAAAATTGTTACGTTAAGTAAGGAAACAAAGTAATTTAAAATGTATAAACGAATTATAGTGAAAACTAGAATAATAAAAACAATACTGTGTCAAGTTAATTAAGTTCTATTTTAGTTGCCAACAAATATTCAAATTTATATTGTTATTTTAACATAATATCATTATAAGAATAATATTTTATATAGGTATATATATTTTAATTAGAGGGAATACATACCACAGGGGGTGTATTACTTACGTAGGTATTCAAAGCAAAAAATTTGATCTCCCACTAATCTTAATAAACCCAATGGACTTAACTTATTCTTTACAGCTAATCCACCTATAGTAAATAATGAACGGCTACCTAACTTCTACAAGGGAGAAGTTAGTGAAAGGTTTGTATCCTTTTTAAAGTTTAAAAAGGTTTCTAAAGATGCTATTTTGGGTGTTGTCATGGGAATTAAATCTAGGGCTGAGGAAGTTGATTGTATTAGTAGTCGAACTTTAAAACTAGATTTTTTACATATTATTAATTTTTGTAGAAAAAATTCAGTATTTCCACAGCTCTGAAAAGCTATGATAACCCAGTTCTGCCCTGTGAGTACAAAGTTTTGGAAAAGGTAAGAAACATTCAGTTTAATGAACATGTCGAAACAAATGCCATTTCGCCGGAAACTCCATCTGGATTTAGGGATGGTCATGGATGCTCGTCAGCAGTGGCGAATGACTCTGATGATCTTTTTCGGGCTACCTTACAAAAAAATCACAGATTTGGCACTATTAGATTTCTCTAAAGCTTTTAAACAATAAAGCAAAAGTTGCTTTTAGCAATTTTACATCATATTGGTTTTTCTGAACTGGTTCGAATTGGTACTGGGGTGTCAACCCCGATAACGATTGGGAGTGGAGTGCCACAAAGCTCTGTTTTGTCTCCCTTTTATATGCAATTTATACTGCATTTCTCTCAAATGCCTTCAAAAGATGTTCGGCTTAATATTTCGCTGACGATACGCAAGTGTATCTATCGTTTTATCGTGCCCACGCTGCCAAAGGCTATAACATCCAAAGTAAAGAACTAAATTTAATAAACAAATTGTCAGTGGAACATTGTCTTTTGTTTAATTCAAAAAAATACTGTGTAATGTTGTTTTGCCGAACCTCAGATGTGGTCTCTATAAAAGATTAATTAATGTAGAAGTAGACAATACTGTTCTGCCAGTTAAAGATAATGTTCGAAATTTCAGAGTAATTTTTGATAGTTCCCTTAGATTTAGTGAGCATGTGTCGAGTTAACTAGTAAAGGTGAAGGACTAAGACCTTCCGGGCTCAACGGTGTGGAAATCCCTTTTTCAAAAGAGGTCAAATATTTAGAAGTCATCTTTGACCGAAAACTGACCTGGGGACCACACTTACGCAAAGTCACTCAGAAAGCAAAAACTACCCTGGGTAGATGTCGAAGACTTTGCGGAAAGAATTGGGAACTTGAAGCTCAACCTATGGTTATATAAAATGGTCGTCAGACCAATGGTAACCTACGGTTTAATAGCCTGGGGTGGAAAGACGCTTCAAAGGACGGCAATAAGACAACTACAAAGTATACAAATACTCGCTTATTTATGTATTACGGGGGCCATGAAATCGACCCCTACTGCAGCACTGGAAGTAGCGGTAGGTACTTCCAGTACAGGGTAAAGTGAAAGCGGTACAATATTTTCTGAAACAAAGCCAAAGTCCTATCATAAGACAGAAAAGGGCCATACAATGGAGCTTTAAGAAGAGCAAAGAAGCCAACTCTTAACCCTTATCATATTCCTTTCGTTTAAACTAGCTTTCTTTTACAGGTAATTTAATAATATAAAAAAATAAAATTCTACCAAGCAGTCACATCAACGGAAATAACAGCAGATACTTTAAACTTTGCAGTTAAAATCAAGATCGAAAGACCTTCAAAATAGGGTATTAAAGTTTTAACCCTGCTAGATGGTTGGAGTTCAGGGGTTGTAAGTAACAAATAAATGTTTTCCTTAATATTAAAAATTGACGTGCCCAAGCGTTTATTGCGTAAATGACCCAAAATTAACTCTGTTTCGTTTTCAAATGGCCACCCTGTATGTATGAGTATACCGGCATAGTTGAACCGATTGCTGTCTTGATGTTTAAAAGTCAAGATTTTTTTGCTACTTTTTAATTATTGATTTAAAAACCTTAAACACGTATAAGAGTTTTAACAACAATATAATAAATTTTACTAATTCATTAGTTTTTTTTTGCAGGCAAGGATCCTTGTTTTTGTTTAAAAAAGATAGAAATTAGAGTATTTTCGGCCCCCGCTACACAAAATGCCAATGATCTGCATTAAGAACACGAGTAAGAACCACCCTGTACATTACAGAGCTTTAAAGTTTCGATATAATTTTACTTTACAACAAATACGAATTTAAGTGTGTAGTTGTGCTTTATGGCACTGCTATAAAATCAAATAGCCAGCATTTTTTAAACAGACACGAAAATCACTATTTCCTTTTTTTCTTTCTACAATATTTACACTGGCATAATTTAGTACCACGTTTCTTAAAACATTTGGTACAACAATTTAGGAACATAATTTTGATATCCATAATACATAACTACTTTGTAAGGGGGTTTGGTTTTTACATATATTTATCTTTATTAGGTAGAAGTTTGCCATTGCCATTAAACATACCTAGAGAATTAGAAGGAATATCTTTATAAGCCAATATTATTTTTGTTCTTGAAAGGACTTATTGAATAAAATGTAAAGACAGAAATCCACAAACAAGAAAAAAATACCCCTTTTCTAGGCAGTAATTTTTATGACTTTCTTAATTATTTTTGCATAATTAATAAACTAGAAAAATGTATACCTTAAGCTACATATACAACCACAAATCTGGTTGTTTGCCCTCTCATTTTTTACTTTTGTCTGGCTATTTGCTTTTTTGTCCATTCATGTACCCGCCTGCCTGTCGTTCTGTTCATCTGTTCGTGTATAAACTGTCTTGTTTATATATCGATTAACTTATTTATCTGTCTGCTTATCTGTTTATCTTTATGTTGGTTTGCTATTATTAAAAGTTATATTACGTTTAGAAAAAAAAATTATATAAATAAAATTTTGCCCATTTAATATACAGGGGCCCACAAGATGACTAGCAAGTCTGTCATTTTTAAATAATATACAATATCTTCTATTAAATGAAGAAGAAATTTTTTAGTTTTTACACAATTTGGTTAGTTGCACCATTGGTGTTCAATTTTTATGAACAATAAAAAATATAGGGTTAGTTGCACCATTGGTGTTCAATTTTTATGAACAATAACAGTTAATAAATGCCGTTAACACGCTTTTTATTAACTTGGGTTGTAACTATCTGGCTATGTAACGGAATCTTTGAGCCTAATTTTAACCAACTTCCAGCTATTCGATTTCTTTGAAACTTTGCACACGTATTAAGGAAACATGACAATGCAATAATCTGCAAACAGTATCCCGTTATCTTTTTTGGATCGCCAGGAAAAAAAATTCCATTATATTATAAAAACAACACCTAGGTTGCCATCTGTTGGCAACATTTCAAACTTTGCTATTAAATGAAGAAGAAATTTTTAGTGGGTTGCAATATATTGGCAACGGTCAAACATTGCCTGGATTGCCATCTGTTGGCAAAATTTCAAACTTTGCTACTTAATGAAGAAGAAATTTTTTAGTGAGTTGCAATCTGTTGGAAAAAATTTTAAAATTTGCCACTCTTGTTCATTAAAAAATTTTTTCGCCATTTTGTCAAGAGTAGCAGAAACTAAAAAATGAAAAATAATTAATTTTATGTTATACTGCCGATTTAACCAATAGCTCTCCTAACGTTGCTATTTGAAATAGAACATCCGGTATATTTGTTTTAAAATCGATTCTTTTGTCAATTCCAAGCAAACCATACTATCCAAATTAGTTTTTCAGAAAATGGCATTTAAAAATGTCATGTAACTTACAATTTTTATAGATTTTTTAAAAAACAAATGAAGGTAGAAAAAAGCTAATGCAAATTTATAAACATCATTAATTAACCTTATATCTTATCGCTATACAAATACAATTTCCGTTTTTACCGGAAGTGCCACTGAAATTGAGTTACCGCAGTAAATGACGTTAAAAATTTAAATGGAAACCACGCAAAGTTACCCCAACACTTATTTCTTAATCCTTTGTGTTATTAATGTTCTAATCCTAAACTTAATAGTTTTTAAAATAATATTAGTGAATTAGGGATATTTTAGTAAATGTATCTTTTAAGTCCCACAATAAACTAATAATTTACTAACCCTAAAATGTTTTCAGTCTACATAAATTTAGTCATAAAACTCGTCAAATACTAAATTTTACTGTGTATAAAATTTAATGTTGCAATCGTCAAATCCAAACTTTTAAATTTGAAGATATACACGCAAATTTGGCAAATGCTATATTCCTGTTAGCGTCCTAAAAAGTGATAAGTAACTATTTAAGTTAAAATCCTAAAAGGGTAATTGAGATCCTATTTGCATAGAAAATTTTCGTGTTAAGTAGAAAATAAAATAGAACGTTCTACAACTGTGCAGTCAAATATTTAAGAGTGTCATTAGTTTAACGTTTTATTTCATACATATTAATAAGTCTTAAAATGAATCAGCTTCATCGCTGAGAATATAACAGAGAACTTGGATAAATAGAAGGAGTAGGTTAAGATAAACGTTTTCTACTTTTTATTTTATAGTTCATTAAAAAGTTTAATTAACGCATTTATACATATTTTATACAAATTGGTTGTACACGTTTATGTCACGTTATAATAGAGATTCCATTGGCGATTTAAAAAAATATTTTTTTGTTAACATATCTTTTATGGCACTTTGTAAATGATAAAGAGAATGCTATTATTTTTTTACCTATTATACAACGCATTTCTTTTATGTCCCCCAGTGGCTAGGCGCCATCTTGGATAGTATAGTATCACCAGTACTTCTGGTAAAGAGATCTTGTAAAGAGCTAATAAAACACCACATTAGATATATCTAACTTTATTAGTTTCCGAAGTATGACCATCCAGATCAGGTATTTAAGTAATTTTAAAAGTACCGTCATTTTGTATTAGGTGAAGGTATTGACTTTATACTTTAGAGTAATAAAGTACTAGTCAGAAGCTTTAAAGTGATGTGTCACAAAATTTACTTTTACCTTTTTTTTCCAAGATGACGCCCAGTCGCCATCTTGAAACTTTCATCTGTTTACTTCACTGTACAATATTGTATTGTGCATAAATTTTATATCTGAAAGTTTTACTTTTTAAATTAATCCGTTTAATAAATTAAAGGGGGGTTATTAAAGAAATGCACCGTATATATTTTTTTAATTTTGTGTTTATACAGGGCGATTTTTAACCTATACACATAAATTTTGAAAATTATTGCTAAGAAAAAACAATAACCAATAATGAAAAAAAAGAAATATTGTTTTTACTTATGGAAATCATTATCTAATATAAATAAAAATGACCGTACATTCTAAGCACCAATAATAATTTATAATGACAAAAAGATCGTTAACTATTTCTTGTTACATAAAAGTCAGCTGAAGTGTTTGTTTCTAGCAATCTTTTCATTTTTTGGTTAGGATTGGGATTAACGTATTAAATGTTTTTAAACTCTTTTTGGCCACTCCTTTTCCAACTTTTATTTATTATTTAAGGTGCGCGTCTAAGGAACGGTATATATATTTTTAATAAAAATATGTAGTTATGCATAATTTTTGCATACAGAAAAGCTAATATTTGATTTTTATGCATAAATAAAAGATTTGCTGTAGTCAAATATAATTAAATATTGATTCTTTCTATAACTTTCATTTCTATGTGGGATGAATCCTTTAAAATAGTGGGTGAACTACCCAAAGAAATCTAATAATGTGTTTGTAAAGAGAAACTGTCAATGGAAATTAAAAGAACCCAGAAAACTTTGTTTACAATGAGGTTTTCATATAGTTTTTATAAGTCAGAATTAGCTTTAAGACTGCTACAAGTAATAATAAATTACAAATAAAATTATTTGCAACCTTACATGGAAGAAAAAATGGCTTTGTGCGTAACACAGTAATCGGCTTTCCCGTTCAGAGCAGTGAGGGATGATGACCCAGTATGGTATTTAGCAATGTCACATACTAAACAATATTCGCCTTTGATATATTTTTTTAACTTTAAAAACAAAAAAAATTAATAAAAAATATATTGCGCATATTATTAAAAAACTATATAGTTACTTTTTTAACAAGCCACTGGGTTTAATTTGCTAACGTACGTGTTGTAAAGTTTGCTTTCGTAGTGAAAAATATAAAGCTTATGGATTTTTTGTGCAGTTTAGATGAGACTCGGCGATGCCGCGTTTAACAGGTATTGTTTAGAAAAATGTTAAATTCCCTGGTAGTAGAGACATGAAACGTTCCTGTTGGGATTCGGTTTTGTTTATACCAATAAATCGGATTACAAAGGCAAGTTTTTGTTTAAATCTTTTCTGAATCAAGCTTAAGCGATAACGCAGAAATTTTTTTATAAAGGTGTATGTTAATATATATATATATATATATATATATATATAGTTACATAAATATGTATATATATATATATATATATATATATATATATATATATATATATATATATATATATTAATATCCTACCGCTGGACAATTCGAAACTTGTCTGGTCATGAGACACGCCGGTTTCCCTATGCTATTCATCACGACTCGATACAGCCCCGACTGAGGAGTCCTGTAAGGGCAGGCGAAACTGGTCTGGGGGAGAGAGTCGTAGTAGATAGTAGTTGAGAAAAGCAGGACGTTTTCTTTAACTGTCTTTAAAGGGAGTAAAAATATTTTTATTATACACCAAGACAGTAGGACTTTTTTCCTTTGCTTTAACATACATAGCCACCTTCGCCACAATTGATGCTCGTATTTACTGAATGATTTCAGTAGGGCATCAAACCCGTAAGAATTTAATATCCTACCGCTGGACAACGAAACTGCTTGTCTAATGTGAGACGCCGGTTTCGCTATTCACCACGACTCCGATACAGCCTCACTGGAGGAGTCCTGTAAGGCAGGCGAAACCGGTCTGGGGGAGAGTCGTGGTGGATAGCATAGAAAAGCAGATGCTGATATTTCCTAGAAGAGTTTTTTGTAGAGTAAAATATTTTTATTATACACCAAGACAGTAGGGAATTTTTCCCTTTTGCTTTAACATACATAGCCACCCCGCCAGCAATTGGATGCTCGTATTTACTGAATGCGATTTCAGTAGGCATCAACGGCAGGATTTAATATCCTACCGCTGGACAACGAAACTTGTCTAAGCAAGAGGACGCCACTCCTATGCTATTCACCACGACTCGATACAGCCTCACTGGAGGAGTCCTGTAAGGCAGGCGAAACCGGTCTGGGGAGAGAGTCGTGGTGGATAGCATAGAAAAGCAGGACGTGCCTTTCTTTTTAACTGTCTTTAAAGGAGTGTAAAATATTTTTATTATACACCAAGACAGTAGGGAATTTTTCCTTTTGCTTTAACATATATATATATATATATATATATATATATATATATATATATATATATGTAAAATTTTATCTGTAATAAGACAAAAAAATAACTCTTATTTATAATTAATAGGGGTAAAATAGGCACATGACGGCAAAAGTTAGGTATCAGTAAAAAAATATGTATTTAATAGTAATTTTTCATTTAATTAACGTAATTCTATTGGAGAGTAAAATTAATTAAAAGTCTATTTTAATAATTAGGATTTTAAAGGCTGTGTTGATAAATAATATAAAAAATATACTTAAGCAAAGAATTTTACTAATTTTGAATCTTTATTATCTTTTAAAACGCGGTAAAAAAACTCAATAAATAAATAAGTAAGGATTAGGCAAGTCGCCAACAAAGCAAAGTCTAACGCGTGCGACGTGAGAAACTGTGCCACTACCACAAAAAGCAACGCGTTTTTAAGTAAACTTGTCGCCAGTCAATTTGTGACGTATAATTTAATATTTTTAGGTTACAAAAATACGTGCTGTGCTACGTAATGTCCCACGCATTACAGTTTGGCCACACATAACCGCAACAAGCCCGCAGCCGTATGTATCGAGGGTAAAATGTAGGAAGATTCGGTACAAAAAGTTTTATATTAAATAAAAAGTGTATTAGGTCCGCTCCTGTACCTACTATACACGTTTGACTTACCGATACCAGAAAATGATATCATTGCTACCTTTGCAGACGACACTGCTATTTTAGCTGTAGGGGACACTGTTGAAGAAGCAACTAATAAGCTTCAAACATCAGTTAACCAAATTTATAGATGGACTGATACATGGAAAATTAGGTTAAATGAAAATAAATCCGTTCACGTCAATTTTACTAATAAAAAATACAAAATATTCTAGTTAGAATAAATAACAAACAGGTGCCCTATGCAACCACGGCAAAGTACTTAGGTATAACTTTGGATGCTAAACTACGCTGGAAAGCACATGTCAAGAAAAAAGGGAAGAACTTGGTATAAAATACAAGAAAATGTATTGGCTAATAGGAAGAAACTCCAGTTTGTCTTTACACAATAAGCTACTTCTGTATAAGCAAATAATAAGAGCTGTCTGGTCGTATGGTTGCCAACTCTAGGGCTGTACCAAAACAAGCAACATCGAGATAATCCAGAGATTCCAGAATAAAGTATTAAGGAACATCGTAGATGCTCCTTGGTACGTGAGAAACAGTGACCTCCATCGGGACCGGGGCATGGAAACTGTGGACAAGATCATCAAGAATGTAGCAGAACCTCATGAATATCGACTTCACAATCATGTGAATATCGAGGCTATCCAGCTCCTTGATAACACTGACCTAGTAAGAAGACTTAAGCGGAAGAAGCCCTTTGAGTTGGTTTAAGTGTTTTTTTTTCATGAAAAGCAGGGCATAGTGCTTGTGCGTGTACCGCATATTATGTTAAGTGCGTTATTTTAATTAAAAAAAAAGAGACATCGTAGGGTAAGCTCTTAATTTTAGGGACATTAGTAATTTAGGTTAGAGACAAATTGCTTATTGGTCAACTTTGACCGGATTGTAATATTAGAAAGTACGCAGGGTGCTTTTTATTTAAAAAAAAATAAATAAATAAAATTGCAGCTGTTATACCACGCTTTAAATTAGACCTGATCGTAAAATAAAACTTTACAAATGAGGTAACACAGCTTTCCCCATACTGCACTCAAAGTTTGGATAAAAAGGAACAGAGATAAGTAGGAAAATCTGTTTTATTTAAACCAGGAAATATACATACATGAAACAATTGACTTGGCTTGACAAAAAGCTTTTTATATTTTTAAGGGCATAAAAAGTGCTTTTAAAATTTAAGAATTAATCTGCTCGACTCTCCTTTAACATTGTGAATCCGGTGCTGCCTTGGTCTTACCTTATGTCTGGTTTTTTGACAGTAGCTAATTAAACACTAAATTATATATTCCTAAAAGTATACAGTGTGTCTTTAAAATTTGTTACGAGGTCAAGAAAGAAACAAAGCCTATATGTAACGTTGGAAACAATAAAAAGAAAAAGTATCTACTACTTAAATACTGTCGAAAAACTTAACAGATGACCATCCCGAAAAATGGTTTCAATTTATACACGCAAAAACCGTACATCAAATAAAAAAAGTCACAAAACTAATTGGCTCCAAAGTAAATAGCAATTTTTTAAAGCATTTTTATGTGTGTGTCTTTTATTGCATAGGAGACGTCCCCCAATTTTTCTTAAAATATCATAATTAATATAAACTTTATTATAAAAAAATATATATTTTTTTATTTTAACACCCTGTAGTTCACAAGACATTTGGGACAGATGTTCATAAAAACTGTGATTAAGGTTTTTTTTTATTTTTATTATACAATTACCTTATAAGGGTAAAGTTACTAAACACCCTGTAATTTACAAATTTATAAATTCACTGTAAGTTTACGTTTTCTTTAATGACGTACGCGTTGCGCTTTAAGCTTAGCTTAAATAAAATCTAAAGTTTGTGCAGTTTTTAAACAAGGTTTGAAAACTAAGTGAAATCAACACGAAATTTCCATTTAGGACTCCTGCCTATATGTGTACTGCTAAAACTACCTCAATTGAATAAGAAAATAAAGTATTGGTTTACTATTTTAAAAATCAATGTCTGACGTCAAGTGCAAACTAAAAATAAACCAATTGATGTGTTACAAAGAGAAATGTTTTTTTTTTTTATTCAAAACATGCAGTATAAATTCTATAAATTTTATTGTAGACAGCTGTCAACGTCAAGTTTGCCACTAGAAAATAAAAAAATATATAACTGCTTTAGGTCTTTTTTTAAATTTTATTTAGTTTTTTTTTTTTTGGGAAAATTATTTAGTATGCAAACAATCTTACCATCCTAAGCGTTGTGTTAAAAAAATGGGGTAAATTAGAATTTAAAAAATATTTTTGATTGACTTAAGTTCAAGGGCATTTAAACAATAGATAATAGCCATTGATATTACCATTGTTATCAAAGATAATAGGGGTAAAAATATTATTACATTTTTTTATCATCGTTTATATTATTTTACTAAATTATTAATAAAGTATTTGTTAATGACAAGCCTGTTGTGTTTATTTATTAAAAGAAACATTACCCTTATTGTTTAAGTATTATAAAACAAAAACGTATCATTTGAATAATTTACAACTTCGCAGGAAATGGATGTTTTATTTTCATTTGGGATTCGGTTACCTTAGTAAGAATAATTTTTTATATATTTTTTGTGCCTAATGAATGAAATAAAATAGAAATATTATTATGTTTTAGCGCCTTTAAACCTGTTAACAACAAAATTACTATCCAGTATTTTTTTTTGTAAAAACGTAAAGGTACATTAAAATATTTTGAAACGTTATATTGTGTTAAAAGGTACAAATTTTGGTATAATAACACCTGCGCGTTACGTTTGGTTTAACCAGAGGTAAAATAAAGTTTTATCTATTATATGGAACCCTGTATTTTTAAAAAATGTAAACTCTTTTACCACTAACATCTTTTTAATAATAAAAAATTGGCGACCAGAAACTTTTAGATGATGCAACGCCACGGAACAATATCTATGAAACTGATTATTGTGCAATCGTTTGGAGATTTTAAAACGTAAGTTTCTAAGTTTCTAGAAAACCAGAAACGATGGGTTATAGTTATTATTATAAGTTTTAGACCAGAAGGGACGTATATTTAAATCCCCAAAATATATTAATTTTTTTATTTAAATTATTAGGACTATCGTATTAAAAAAATTAAATTTTAAAGATTTTTCGTGAAACAAAAAAATGATATTTAATTGGCATTAAAAGGTAAAGTCTGTTAAAAGAATTTATTTAGGCATTAGTAGATTATGGGACACTCTGGCGCGCAGGTTTCTTGAAATACTTTGGCGCACCAAACAGCTAGACGGGATACCTAATTTGATTGGTGCGCCAAAGTATACCAAGAGACCTGCACGCCAAAATGTGTGTGTGTTGCCTTCTACTGCTTTATGTCCTGGCACCCATATCAGAGTTACTCCGTTGTTTAAGCCAGTTGATTAGGTGATTGTTGGCAACCAAGCCTTAAGTCAAAGCAGCATAAAGCTAATGCCCTCAACGCTGCCTTGCTGTTTAATAAAATGTATATATTAGCCTCCGGTCGGTCTTGTTTAGCGTATTCGATTGCGTAGATATCGATAGGGTAGATTTTAGCTCTAAAGATGGTGGGAGATTTTCCTAGGGGCTTTGCGAGTTAACATATTGTTTTGTAAACTCCTGCCTACACCCCTTAATCCATGTCGGATCCGGTTAACCAGTGATATTTTTTCCTTATAGTTTGGCGGATGTGTATTGCCACTTTAAAAGGGGTCGAAAATCACGCATCAGTGAAATTGTGTCTGTGGGTTTGGTAAGAGCTTCAGTTTAAATACTTTTCAGAATTCTGAGGTCACCAGTCATGTTTCCTGACTTTAATTTACGTATCACGTAAGGCACTAAGAAGGGCCCCTCTTAAGTGGTCAAGTGGAGCGGGACAAGCCCAACACTGCCACCATGGTGGCGGTGGGTGGTTTCTTAGTCTGTTAATCTTATTTAACGCATCATTGTTGAAGGGTATTTTGCCGGTTAATTTTAAACACTCTAGCTTCAATACAATTAGGCATTTGCATCGAGAACTCCCTTCAATTGATACTCATTATGGTAGAAGGGCATAAAAAAACTTTTTATGAGTTACTTTCAGACAGCCCTTTTGTCTGATAACCATAATGTAGCAGTACATTAGAAATAACTAGTACGCCATCTTTAGAAGTCCGACATATTAAATTAGTACTGACGTCCCCTAATTTTTAGGCTTATTCTCAGTCCTTTTATTTGATACCCATAAAGTAGAAATGCAAAATAACTAGTTCGCCGCCATGCGGGATTTATAATGACGTCATTAAGTTTTCAAGTGTCTCTTAACATTTTTTTATTTTATACCCATATTGCATAAGTACATTTTATAAAGTTCGCCATTTGGGGTGTTTTGTCATGTTAATTTGGAAAGACGTCACTTTTTTTTCGTGTTATTCTCAGCAAACCCGTTTGTTGGATACCCATATTGTAGGAGTGTATTAAAAGTAACTAGTCCGTCATCTTGGGTATTCTGCCATATTGTATTTTAAATGACTTTATTTTTTGCAAGTTACTCTTGGCAAGCCCTTTCATTTGATAACCATATTGCAAAAATAAAATTTTAAATAACTAGTCCGCCATCTTGAGAATTGCGCAAATTTCGATTTATATTTATGGCACTTTATTTTTTCAGTTACTCTTGGCAGGCCTTTTAATTGATACCCATACTGTAGATGGGCATTAAAAATAACTTAGCTGCCATTTTGGTGGTTCCGTCATGCTGGATTTAGAATGAAGTTAAATGAAAATTCGTGCATTGTCATCTAAACTTACCGTGTATGCCAAATTTCAGCTCAATTCGTTAGAGATAAATGGTTTAAAATCAAGTTGCAAGATTTCACCCGTACATACATACTTTGCAAGTTAAGTAAAAGCATTTAAAATACATAGCTACAGGTCAGCTACATGTATTTGTCACATTTTTGAAATGTTATAACTTTGAAAATATTTACGTAGATTTCTGCCAAGATGTTCATGCAGGAGAGGGTTCCCCCTATGTATGTTCCCAAGTTCCCAAATAGACTGTGTCTTTTGCGGGTCAGTGCAATGCAGTTGTATATTATGTGTGAGGCTGTTTCCTCCTCTTCCCCGAAAAGCCTGCATGTTATGGGTCCATTGTAAATGGCCATTTTTTGCAAGTGTTTCCTTAGATGACCGTGTCCTGTCAGAAGTCCTACTACTTGTCTTAGCTAAGTGCGCTCCAGCTAGAGGACCTCAGTTTTTAGTTCCTTGGAAGGATCGCCCAGTGTCTCCTTCGCATGTCTTTGGCCAGGTGATGTATGCAAACGAGCAAGATGTTGTTGTTGCGACCATCAGCTTATCGTTGTTTTCGTCATCTTTTTGGACAGTCCGAGTACTGGCTTTGGACCGTTGAACCTTCTAGACGACCTAGCTCTCGCTAGTTCTGATTTTTCTTTGCCTTCTTTTCCCGAGTGTCCAGGAGACCACAGAAGTTCTATCCTGTTGTTCCTAGCAGCGAGCTCCTTAATACTATTCAGGCACTCCATCGTGATTTTCGATATTAAACGATGGGCATCCTTTGCTTTTAGAGCAGCCTGGCTGTCTGAGAAAATAAATGATGTGGTTGTGATACCCTCTTCTCATATTCTCTTGAACGCATACTAAAATAGCATATATTTCTGCCTGGTATACAGTGGCTTGCCTCCCTAAAAGTCGCTTTGGGCCTGGCCCCAAATACACCAGCACCTACTCCATCATCCGTTTTTGAGCCATTGGTGTACCAAACCAAGCCTCTGTCAAGTGATGGAGGTGTTCCATTTGTCCATATGTCAGGATTACAGCTGACCTAATATGGTTTTTTAAAGTAAATAAATATAAAACATACATAAAAAAATTCATTGCGTGATAACATTAACTGCTATATAAACACTGGTGTTTGTTACGTTAAATTATATTTTATTATCTCATCACTCCTAACAGGACACATATTGATAACGATAAATATTTACAAACGTTCACCGCGTGTCGTTAAAATAATAAAAACATAATTTAAATATTTTAAAGAATCTTTATAAATGTATAAAAACGATAATATAACCATCTTTATTTTCACTACTTTTAATTTTTTTGTCCTAAGGGCATTAAAAATATTACCTAAAAGTAAAACAGCATATTGATGGGTTTTTGGACAAAACATCATAAGCGACATTCGTCTAATTTAAAAAAAAACTATTTTTCTTCTCATTGCCTTATTTTTGAAACAAAGTTGGTAATATTTTCTTATGTACATTAGTGCACAGCTCTACTTCAGTTCTTAGTTTTTGTTTAAAAATTAAGCAATCAGAAGAAAAAATAATTTTCTGTAAAATTGACGAACGTGGCTTACGATGTTTTGTTAAAAACGCATCGATATCGGTTTAAACGTGTTTTTTTTTGCTGTAAAGTAAGGCATTATGTGTTTAAAATTATGGTAATATTATTAATTGCAATCGGTCAACTTTTTCTTATAGTTAGATCAAGTTTGTATTTATTGCAATAATACTTATACAGGGTGATTCAAAAACATATGCCATCGCTTAAGGGAGATTCCTTAGCCAGAAATAGGACAAAAATGTCATATGAACATGGGTCCGCAAATACTTGGTTTTCAAGATACAGGGCGTTTAATTTTTTATAATTTTTCTTCTTTTTGAATATTTTTAAAACTACGCCAGCGATTTGGCTTAAATTTGGCAACATAAGGTACATTTATTAGTAGGCATATTTTGACTATAAGGAATTTGCTATATTTTTACTAGGGTCGTACTTGTGGGGGTAAACACATAATATTTTTTTAATTAAAACATGTACACCACTGATTTTAATAAATTTTGTTAGCGGAATTAAATACTTTACTAAATGCCTAACAAAAACTTGTCTCTTAGCATTTTTTCGAATTGCGTTTGGTTTTCGGGATATTGCGATTTTAATACGGGGCTGCAGCTACTGACCTCCATCTATGTTAAGTTATAAAAAATCATCAAAGAATGCTTTAATTTAAGAAAATGAAAAACTAACCTGCAATTTAACTTAAAAAGTGGCTAAATGAAATGCTAAAAATGTCCTCCTTCAGCTTCGTTGCATGCTCCTTAGTCTTCGTCCTAAAGATTTGCGTACTTTTGCGCAAATAGTACGATTTTGTCTTATTTTTTAAATGCCCCCTCTATCGCTGTAACAATTTCTGCCTCGTATTCGACTCTTTTGTAAACAATTTCTTTAACATGTCCCCAGAGATAAAAAATCTAAGGGATTGATCCACGACCAATCCAGCGAGGACCATACGCTTCATTTTAAAGAAAATCTTCTTACTTCAGCTGCAAAATGTGGTGGTGCTCTGTCATATTGGAACCATAATCTGTTATTGTTTCTTAGATAAAGTGGCAAAATAATATCGGGCAATTCGTTTATTAAGAAATTGAGGTAAGACGCTCCATTTAATTTATTTGGTAGAACTACAGGTCCGATAATTTCATTTCAACAATTCCAGCCCAAATATTAAAGAAAATTGATGTACGGAAATTTGTTGTCTGCAAAAGCGTGGGGATTTTCTTCCGCCCATGTATGATTATTATGAAAGTGTATAATGCCTCTTCGTGTGAAAGATGCCTCGTCAGTAAAAAGTACATATTCAGAAAAACGCCGGTCATTTGCAGCTGATTGAGAAACCATTGGCGAAATACTTGTCTAGGGCATAATCCCTGGGTAAAAATTCTTGTACCCTTGTAAAATGATATGGTTTGGTTGTTGTTCTTGCAAAACTCGCATTACCGAAGCTTGAGAAATGTTTCCTAGTTCATTGAAGTATTCGGGTACTGATATTAGGATCACAGGTTCTACCGAATTTAGTACTGCTTCTTCAGCTTGAACTGTACGACGAAATCTTGAAAGCCCGGAATTTGCTTTTATAGGTTTAAGAGCCAGTTTCTCTTAAACGCCCACGATGTTACTCAAAAAATTTTACTAGGGGTTTTCGTAGCGGGTATCCTCAGCATACAGTCTGACGGCTTCTCTTGAATTTTGTCTGGTTTCACCATAAATTAGCAACATATCTGTTAACTCTGACGAACTATATTTAATAAAGGCATTTATAATTTATGATAAAAACAATAGTGGTATTACAATAGCCAATTTGTCAAATTTAAAGCAATTGCTAAAGTGTTGTTTTTATTTCAAAAGCCTTCTTTGATGACTTTTATAGCTTAACTAGGTGGCGGTCAGTAGCTGCAGCCCGTGATTAAAATCCCGCAAATATCCTGAAAACCAAACGAACTTCAGAAAAACAACTTTCGGATGTGAAAATAATGTTACAAAATCCTATATTTTTCTCTTATTTTTCTAAAGTCTCCCCTTACAGAGATATGTGCACTTAAAAGACGTCGCTAAAAGTCGGTTATTTCCAAATAACTTTAATAGTACTTGATAATATATTAAAATATTTTTTCAATATAATAAAAAGAATTAAAGACTTTTTAAAATAGTGTACTTTTGTAAAACTTTTGCCTTCATTAGTTCGCCAGGGGCGGACTTACCCTTACACAATAGAGTTAATTATTTTTACACCCTATATATAATAAAGAAATTAATTAAGTATTAAGGAAGGTTAATTTCTTAGCAAAAAAGGTACTTTTATAAGTTTTTTGTTTAGTAGGGACATCTAAAAACATTAGGTAATTTTGTTGCAAATGGTATAAAAAATATATATATTTTTTATTTTTACGAAACTAAAAAGTAATGTTGCAGCATTGTGGAGGGTCCCATAATATTTAATGATTAAATAGAAGGGAGCTTTAATCGAACGCACAAACAAAGCTATTAAATACAAGCCTATTTCATCAAAATGTTGAATTTCCCGAAAATGCTTTACTTTATTGTAGTAAACTAAAGGGCAATCACTATCTGACAAAAATTAGCTTGTGGGATGGACCGCTCTGGTTTTCAACGCCTCATATCAAATATATTTTATATTTTAAAACCATATCTTAGAGCATATTAAAGGCATACTTTTTAATTTTTAATAATTTATGTATATATACATATATATTTTTGTTATAAAAAAAATGTATAAATGAAAATATTAATATGTTGGCCTGCCTTTTTAAATAAGAAAGCCTATATATACAGTATTTTATGTTTATTTAACTTAATGGAAATTTTAGAAACAATGGAATACATTTTATAAATAAAGCAAAAGGAAGGTTTTTTATTATCTAAGGAGAATCCACGGAGACTAAAAGCCTAAATACTTACGTACCGTGGGTATCTTAGGCGAGGTAAGAGAAAGTATGTTCACACGGGTCTTAAAAACGTAAAGATTAGAAGGGGAAGGGGAAGACCTCCGCGAGCAGCAGGTTTCATAACCTAGGAATAAAAGAACAAACAAACTAAGAAATTCGGGGCCCGTCCAGTTGCACCATATGGGGATGCATACGCGAGGCCCATAGATATAATATGATTACGCCAATTGGGGTCATTCTGAAATGTTACGCCTACAAGATTAAATGTGTCCTTGCTCTGCAGAACCTGGCCACTCATAAGTAACGGATAAGTATTTAATGATTTCTTTGCGAGATGGAACACGATTGTGTTTTGAATACACTAATTTGGAGAAGATTTTTGACGCCACAATCTAATATTAACTTAAAGGCCTGTAAAAGCGATATCTGCATCGTCCTGCGTTTGCTATTAAAGTCAAGCTAAGAGATTGGTTGGAAAACTCGAAAACTGAAGTGAAGAATATTATCGTCAGTAAAACTATGAATGGCATTAGTTGTGGAAAAGTGAAGGTCGCTGATGCGTAGAAAAAACCCCAGTAATAAAGATTTAATTGAAATATTGTAAAAATATCTTAACAAATAAACTGCTGTAAAGAAAAAAAAAAACTCTTTTTAAAATTATTGTAATGACCTTTTTTTATTTTTTCGGTTTTAGCACTATTATAGGGGCAAAGCTCGTTACATCCCTATACGGAGAGGCCATAAACTTTCCACTTTGTTCGTACTTTTATCCCTAGAGTTTCTAGAATGTGACACCTGCTGCCCGCGGAGGTCTTTTCTTTCTTCCCAAATCTTCAAGTATTTAAGTCCTGTGTCAACAAACTCCCTCTTACCTAGCTTAAGACACTCATGGTCCGTTTGTAATTAGGCTTCTGGCCTTCGTGAATTGACAAAAGATAAAAATATATATAAAAAATAAGGTGCATAGATTTTTGCCTACATACATATTCAATTTGTAGTACATATTGTTGAACGACAACACCACAGAATATGCGATTTTTTTATCTTCGGACAATCCACAAAGGCTGAAATCCTAAGTACCAACGTACCGTGGGTGTTCTAAACGAGGCAAGAGGAATTTTGTTAACACGGAACATAAAAACTTAAACATTTGGAGGAGAAGGAAAAACCTTCGCTGGCAGCAAGCACCACATTTTAAAAACTTTAGGAATGAAGGTGCGAAGGAACTGAGAGGTTTAAGGTCTGTCCAGTTGGATCGTATAGGGATGCATACGTGCGGCACCATAAGTTTCTCTGTTGGAAGTTGCAAGTGGAGTGACTATACTGGAAGATTCCTCAGAGCAGAAGCCGTGAAAGTATATAGATAGATCTTTGCTCTGCAAGGACACATTTACACATGCACATGTGACTTTTTCCGCAACAAGGAAAATGATTGTGCATTAAATTTAACGAGATTTTTGGCGTCCCCAACCAATATCAAATAACGGTTTTTTGAAAGAGACATCTGCATCGCCCTGGTTTTTCTTTTCGTCGTGCTTAGAGATTAGTTTGAGAAACTAAAAACTGCAGTGATGGGTACTATCATTAGCAAAACTATAAATGGGATTAT
Source organism: Listronotus bonariensis (assembly GCA_014170235.1). Lineage (NCBI taxonomy): Eukaryota > Metazoa > Arthropoda > Insecta > Coleoptera > Curculionidae > Listronotus > Listronotus bonariensis. The sequence continues at coordinate 845,966 of JACEGR010000003.1, forward strand.
TTGTCAAAGAGAGAAGGTCGTTAACGTAAAGAAACAAAGTTTGTGCCAGTACTGAGCCTTAAAGCACTCTATCATTAATTTCGTGAAAGCTTGAAGAGTGCCTATACACAATAACTAATATACGTCAATTAAAAAGATAACTAGAGATCCAGAATAGAGTTTAGTTGGAAGACCGTAGGAGGGAAGTTTATTGAGAAGTACGTCCTGCCAGACCTGGTCGAAAGCTTTAGAGCAACGATCTAGGACTCACCCACAAACTCAAAAGACTTGTTCCAGTTGTGTGATACGAAGAAAAGAAGATCTGCTGTAGATCTTGTGATGAAATTCATACTGCCTGTCATGCAAAATTTTGTGTTTATTTAAATACTTAAGAATTTGCAAGTTATTAAATTTCCCCATTACTTTACAGAGCACTGAGAGAAGTGATAGTTGGATGAAAGAGATTTGGATCTTGGGGATAGGTTGGACACGTTTAGCGTTTTAGCTGTCTGGAAAAATACCCGTGTCATAAGAGATTTAAAAGAGCCGTATTAAAATAGGTGCAAGTTCAGGAGCACATTGTTTTATATTGATTGCTGGTATGCCATCTAGCTCAGAGGATGTCTTGGTGTTTAGAGAAGAAAGAATACGCCTATTTATTTACCCTAAAAATATTATTGTGCATTTTATAAGAAACTGGGGGAATAGTCGAAATTGGATGATTGGCAGGGGAGTGAAGGGTAAAATCTACTTAAGTTGTTGTACGGTGTACAAGCTGTCGTACAACATATAATAGAGTCTGCCCCTTTTAAAGCATAACAGACACCTAGTTTCTAGTAATACTTAAAATCAACGTTTTAGTTAACGATTTTATTTTTTTTGTGTAGTTACTTTGGTAATTACTATATAGAGTGAAAAAATATTCAGGGACAAGTTTAAAATTACCTTAAGTAATTTATTACCAAATAATGAAAAAGAAAAATATTAATACAGGTGACTTTGCGAAATATGGTCTTTTATGCATTTTTAATTCCAGCAAGCGTTGTACACAAAAGGGTGCAATAAAATGGGAAAAAGCGATTAAAGGCTATTAACGTATACTATTTAAAAACCTGCAAGGTTAATTTTTAAAAAGGCTTTATTGTACGAAACAATCATGCATTCTATATCACTGCGAATCTGCATAGACTATTGTATAAGCAAGCAAAGGTATATATTATATGACATACGTGCTGTATTCTTTGCAAAGCAGGAAGTTTTTGTACGCTTTTATTAGGCTTTGCAAAGCAGCGACAAAAATATGGCATCGGGGGTGTTGTTTGGTAAAACGACAATTTTGCTATTGTTATTAAAATAGGTTTTTTGTTAATTTGGTTTACAGGCGTTTTTTCGTGTTAAGACGGTTCAAAACATTTTAAAAAACCTTGAATACCTATATCTAACCCTCATATTTATATTATCCCTTTAAATGCGGTTTTAGCCACTTCGATAAATACGGTTAACACGAAAAAATGACTTAAATTCGTATTGCTGTATAAATTTATATACGAGGTGTGTTCGAAAAGTATCCGACCCGCTTGTGTATCTCTGCGATCATCAACAGTAAATCTTAACAAACCTATCGACTAGTATCCTAACGTAATATCCTATATTTATTATAAACCCTAGACATTCAGATTCTTTTAAATGATAAAATTATGGACATAAAACTAAAAGGTTAAACCCACCAAATATATATATATATATATATATATATATATATATATATATATATATATATATGTATGTATATATACATATTTAAGTATTAAAGATAAGCTAGATTATTGGTATTTCTAACAAAATTTCAATTTTCTTTAATAATATTTTACTAACGCATAATAAAATGCAATCAATCAACTACGTTTGATATAATAATAATAATACAAATTTATACTATGTATCGTGTTTGCGTTTGAATATTCACACAAGGAAAATTACATCAACCTGATAAACAGAATAAAAGCGGTTTCCCAAAGCGCAAATAAGCAAAGTTAGCATTTCAGCTTTATTATTTGTATTAAGTAATATATACAGGGTGTTTCAAAACTATGGAATCAAACTTTGAGGTATGATATTTTCTCCTTATCTCCTTATTGAGATACACGGCGTTAAAATTTAAGAAATAAATCAGTTTTTTTCTAAATATTTTTAATGTGCTTGGGCCAATTTGGATTAAATTTCGTAAATTTATTTAAAGTTATAGGGCGCTTATTATGCCCTAATCAGATTGTTATTATTGGGTCCAGTGGCGTCTCACTGGGCACCGCAACCTATATTATTGAGAAAAAAAGTACGCTACTGACATTTTTGACGTTTTAACATATTTTTATAAATAAACAAATTATAATCCATCTTTTTGGTCTCCTGTATTTTTGGTATCTAGCTTAGTTTTTAAGAAAAAAAGTTTTTAAGTCATTCTAAAAAGTAGCTCTAAACAGCATAAATTATCTAATCCAACATTAAAAAATAAATAACTTTGATCTTAGTAAATAAAAAAAAATATGGTTTTCGATAAAAATACAAGACTGCTAATTTATTTTAAGGCAAATAATTGTTTAAATTTAATTTATGCTTTTTATATTATGTTGTCTATGGGTACTTTTTAGAAGAAATTAAAATAGCTTTAATATTTTTTTCCAAACAGAAAAGTAGATATAAAAATAAGCAAAAAATTTTAAAGTTACATTTTTAATTGCTTAATTTTAAAAAATCTAAAAACGGCAAAAACACAGTTGCGTAGTTTTTTCTCAATAATATAAGTTGCGGTGCCCACTGATACGCCACTGGACACAATAATAACAATCTGGTTAGGGCTAAATAGGCGTCTTATTACTTTAAATAAATGTACCGAATTTTATTTAAATCGGCAAAAACATATAAAAATATTTGGAAAAAATGTTTTTTTTTATTAAATTTTAACGCCCTGTATTTCAGTCAGGTATCAACTCTAGACATATGTTTATGGAAACTTTTTTTTATGGAATAACATAAGGAATCACGCCTTAAAGTTTTTATACCACAGTTCTGAAACACCCTGAATAGGTCCGATTAGAGGTTGCGTTTAAACATTATGACGGTGCACGGCGTTACTCGCTGGGCGGCGCTTCCCGGACCTCCCTAACTAGTTTTTTCTTTTAAATTTAAATTTTTTGAAATTAACTTTATTATATGACCTTAAACAAAGCTATGTTATTAAAAAGGAATTAAATTACCAGTAACCAAACTTTATTACAATATAAATAAAAACTTATATAATCAAAGAAAGAACACCAAATATAAAATATTTTCTTATGATAATTTAAACATTTTGCCAAATCCCCACAAATCGTTTTCGCAGTAAAAGCGTTCAGCAAAGCAGGAATTATACCGTTTTATTGATTTAAACTAAAGTTTAGCGGCAAAGTTCTCATCTTAAACATATTTGGCTGCTCCTCTCCACGCCGACCTTAGACTCTGTCAAGTGTTATCGTTACAACGACAGAGGATTTAGGAAATGGTAAAATTTTCACAGAGAATTGGTTGAGGGAAAATCACTTATACGATATGGCAGTATGGTTTTGTTACCATAAAGGAATAATTGCTTAATAAAGTTATTTCATTTACCAAACACTTATATAAAAATGTTTGATTTTATTTTTGTACTACAGTAATAATATATAACAGTTAAGAAAAAAACTTCTGCTTTTTATGTCATTTACCTGGACCCTCTTTACGAACTAGTTTCGCCTCCCCACAGGAGTTAGCAAAATGCCTGTACGGGGTATATGGTAAATAAGAGGGAAAGAAAGAGTCTTTTATACAAATACAAATACAATTTTATACAAATACAAATAATATACAAATTCGTTGTTTGTCGGTAAAACAAATTGTCAAAAAACACTCCTTAAAGAAAATTAATTCGAGTTCAAAAAAATAAATAAAACTCACTAAAAAGTTGAAAAAAGTAATGAAAAAAAATCATAAAAACAAGTCGGTAATAGCATAGTATAGGTATAAGTAGAGTATAAAAAGATTTTGCTATTAACATTTAGTATTTTAGCAGGCCCCTAAACTAACCATGTCACGCCTCCCCCTCCCAATGACAGTTAGTCAAATTACAGGTCCCTGTGCATTTTACTGTAGTCTTTCTTTAAGTTCGGGGTAAGTTTTACCCCAAAGTAGTTGATTCTGAACGCACTCTTGATGTTCGAGGATATACCACGTTTGCCGCACGAACAACATACGGCAAAGAGAAAACAATAAGTCCAGTACCTTTCTCTCCTAAAATCCTGACTTGATTTTTTTATAGGGCCACACAAAAAAAATACAGGCGATTCTTTTCGAAATCGGTTAAAAATGGGAGATTTCTTTTCATATACCGAGTGGGGACAAAATTACTAGCTAGCTTGTCATTTTCTTAAAAAGTGTTTTTAACATAAAAATAAAATATAAATAAAGTACAATTTAAATATAAAAGTAAAGTAGTCAGTAGTGTATTTAATTATAAAGTGGTAAATTTTTTCATTTACTGAAGGGTCATTTTTTTCAGTTTTAATTTTTCTTTTATGTTGTTCATGGATGCTTTTTGGTATAAGTTGGATTGGATTTAATTATTTTTCTTTTAAACAAAGTTAGATATTAGGAAAATATAAAAATCTAAAAAGGTATTTCTTATTTAAAAAAAAGAAATTGCAAGAAAAAGTCAGTAACAAAACCTTTTTTCCTGATAATATTGACTGTAGTTTCCACTGAGATGCCACTGTACCCAATAGTTCCAATCCAGTAAGAGTTACATAAGCGTTTAGTACTTGAAATAACTGTACCAAATTTAAGCCGACTTGGTTTAGGGAAAGCAAATCCCGACGTGGCGTATCACCCTTTAAAGTCTCGTGCCGTAGTTAGGAAGCACCCTGTATACCAAAGCACTTTCTACCTGCTACCAACGTTTTTACAATTATTTAGACATCCTTTATTTATCGTAAACTGGGGCAGACTCATCTAGCTAAGTATACATGGGTTTTTTAATACCCACGTTTCATAAAATATGATTCTTATCCACACATTTTTTCATTTTTATAGAGCCGATGTTTGAGGGCACTACATAGCAACATGAATAATAAGTTATTTGCTTGCTTTACTTTTATTAGACATATTTTAAACGTGACTTACAATAATGAAATTAAAAATAAAGTATTGGTGTGTTGAAGCATACCCCTAATAAAACAATTAAACATGCGGCCTCTATTATTACATATTAAATTTTTGGCCGGGCGTATTTATTTTCTTAAAAAAACACAGCAATACTGCATTGTTAAAATGGTCGCTAATAAACAGGATGTTTCCTAACCACGGTATACAACTTTAAGAGAAGACAAACTTCTAATAAACCAATAAATGTTTATTGGCTGTTCAATTAGGAAAATTGTTTAATCTAAATATACTTTTCTTAGGTAAATTCTAAACTAACAAAAAGTTTTTTGGCTATAAATATTTTTACACAAGTAGCAAAAAAGCTATTATTAAACAGGTGTGTACCGGCAACCATGTCACAAGGATAGCGGTCTCAACGGCTTACACTACAACACTACTAAAACATTTCCTAATGTTTTTATGCTTCAGACATATGTATTTAAAAAATTTTTTTTTAGAAAGTCAGGAAGTTTTAATTTTGGATATCCCAAAAATACACTGATGGCGTCCATGTCGTCCAGAATCATCATTTAATACAGGATCCTCGCCGGACTCACTTTTGATGAATCATCGACCATCCATCAGTCATTTTGGACGCACTGTATAGTGAGTTATAAAGATAACAAAATTATTTCGTTCAAAACATTTTTGTGTGGTGTCCGTTAATAAAGACTTTAAGATATACCGTAAGGATATTAAAATTCCTTCCCCTTTCACCTATTAAATGAAACAAGATATCGAGATCGGGTAAAATTTGGGTAAGAGTGTGTCACCTAATCTACTTTTTGGCAGAAAACGATTTAGATCACGTGGCCTAGTGTCAAGAAGGCACTAGCATTCAAGCATTAGCAAATAGAAAGGGGGGTAATTTAGCACATCATTTAAAAAGCCTTTTGATTATCTATTTATCACCTTTTATTTTAAAAAATTAGCCAATTCGCTCTAAAGTTACAAGCGTTTGAAGCTAAGCTCCGATTTGTAAATACAGTGTAGTTTTTGAAAGTTCTCTTTTCATAACTCTTGAATGGAAGAAGATATTAGGGTCAAATAAAACTTGAGTAAAAGGGTAATACTTAAACTACTTTTTGACATGAAAATATTTTCTGTCACGTGGCCTACTGTCAACGGGGCACTAGCAACTTTTTTCTAAATGGAAAGGGACTTTATGTACCAACTAGTTTAAAAGGCCGTTTAATTCTCTTATTAACGCCATTTTGTCTTTTAAAATTGGCCCAGCTGTTCCAGACTTACAAACCAATGCCATTAAAACCGCATTGGTTTTACACTATTCAAGACAAATTTCAAACTGATCTTGTCACAACAAGTCTTGAACGGCTGGACCAATTTTCAACAAAAATCCTTGGGTAGAAAGTCAAAAAGCCTTTTGAACGAGGTTCTACCTGAAAGGGGGCCCTCTGATTTGAAAAAAAAGTTTTTAGTGCCTACTTCGTACTAGGTCACGCGACAGAAATTATTTTTATCCCAAAAATAGTTCAAGAGACACCCTTTTACCCAAATTTTAACCGATCTCGATATCTTTTTTATTTAAAAAATAAAGGAGGGGGACTTTTAATATCCTATTTACTTTAACAATTATAAATAAAACTACGTACCAATAGAAACATTCTATCAAAGCGATTGCCATAATTAAATAAGTACCGTTTATATTGCAGTATAAAAACTTCTTTTAAAGCAGCAAACTTTAACTACAAAACTAGTCTAATTTAAATACTTCCTTCGTCTCCCGCGTATCTTATCTACATCTTATATAGGTAAACTTTTACTACTTTACTGGAAGTACGGTATCAAGACCCTATATCTTTACATTTATCCATTCCGAATTTTATCTGTCTCGAAAAGGCTTACCTAAAACTTAAATAATACAAAATAAAATTGACGTATAGAGCTAGTTAGTCTTCTTTTTTAGAGTTTGTTGTCAAACTGCCTTGATATTCTGGTAATATCAAATAACAAACTGGAAATTATAAAGTTTAAAATTAAACGTAATTTTTTATTATTTTTAGGACTTTAAACTAGTAACTTTCGTAAACCAGATGTAAGTTTAAGTATTTCAGGTTAAAAAGTTTTTTTATAAAAATATATTAACTTGTAATTACCCTTTTAGGTATGTCAGCAATTTAGTTTAATTAAAAAAAACATTTCTTTATTTGCACTAAAAACCAGCAATACGTTAATTATGGTTGATTTTTAGGTTAAGTTAGTAAATATAAAATTAGCTAAAAAAAATTAAAATATAGAAAAAAATATTTTAATCACTAGTTATATTCGTTGCACCAGTTAAATATTATTGAGCTTTGCACCCTGTATATTAGGATTGTTAAAAACATGTTTTTTTTTTAAATTATTATTTAAAGGTATATTTTTAATAAACAGTTAGTACAAAGAAAAGAAAAACATTTTTAAACGAAAAGGGGTATAATCTTGTATAAGAAAAGGAAAAACATTACTTTCCGCCACATGGAAATTTATTGTTTAGTTTAAATTTAAGGTTTTTAGGAAGTGTATTTTTAAGTGCAAAAACGTACAGTACAGAGAAAATCTGAGCTGGTTGTTATGCAAAAGATTGTTCGGTTAAGTCCCAGGGGGTTGACTTTCAACCTCTTTCCGAGGTTTGTCAGAGGCGCTTCTGCAGCATACTAATATCGGCCCTTTTTAAATTGTTATCTTAAAATATACACAATTAGATTTTCTAATAAAATTGAAATGTTCTCCCAGGTATTTTTTCTTTAAAAAACAAATTGGGTTATTTTTAGAGCTTCCAATTTGGTAGCGTCTTACCCGAATACTAATTTGACAAAAATTGCTTTGTAATTGAAGTTGCCTTTATAATACATAAAAGAGCAAAACTAAAAGAGGCAGAAAATTGCATTGTTTTATTTTAAATTGGATACAGATAAATCGGCTATAAATATTTAAGGCCCTGATTTATTTACCTATTTTATTTATTTTTGTTGTAATAAATTGTGCCGAATAAAAGTTGCGTTTATATGGACAAGAAAATGTGTTTTTGCTCTTCAGTCATCACCCGTCGCCACCGAAGGTGGACGCGCTTGCGCCAAACGGGCAGAATTTATTAACGGTTTCTCCGGCTTTCCTATTAGGAGCACGGGGAGCACGGTAAGGGACGTTGAGCCAGTATTCTACGGGTATTTGGCCATGGCAAATATCCGAAAAATACTATTTTTCCCCAAGACTAAATAAAAAAGTATAGGTATAAAAAATTACGGCCAGTTGGGCAACAGTTTTTTTTAAGTTGTACTTTTCTATTTATTTTGCAAAATATGACATTAAATTTATAACTTTTTTAGTCCAATAAAAAGTAAGAGAATCATAAACACTAATAACAATTTCTAAAAGGAGGTGAGTAAAGATCAGCTGTTTTGCGCTCATTATCGCCACGAAAATTAAAAGTTCTTTTAAACATTAATTTATTAGGATGTATAAGAAGTTTAGGTAATTGTCTTTACATTTATTCAGAAGCAATTTAAGAACATAAAAAGCAAGTCACATGAAACGGCCATTAAACTTGATAAATTTGTAAAAATTTTGTTATTTTGAGTAATTTTTTTTAAATAAAGAAAAATATGCACAGTATACAATGTGGTCTGCAGTATTTTTTAAGGTTAAATTATGTATGCTTGGTGGCCCACAAATAAGCAAGGATCATCAGCTTTATTTATTTTAAATAAAAACAATAATTGTGTCCTATATTTTCAAATTCTACCCCGAATGCTAACTATTTTTAGTGTACCATGGCTTATACCTAAAGTAAAAAAAAAAGGGGCGTATGTTGTCCGCTGTATCGTATTTATAATACTCGGTCCCAAAATTTACATTTTTAAATAATTCTTTTCATATACCCTTTTTATTAAAAAATACTGTCAAAAATCACCCAATAACAAAATATCAGCAAATAAAGTCTAGAAATACACGAATACTGTTAAAAAAATAATGAAGCTGAGGTACTTATTCATTTTCAAATTTTTCCACAAAATAAACAACATGTTTTGCCGTAATATATAAAATTTTAGAAGCATTAAAAAAAAAAGAAGTAGCAATTCAAACAAATATATATTTTTTGCGAGAAAGCAAAATAGCTAAAGGCCTGAAGCTTGTGGCAACAAAATGTGCTTATGTATTCAATAAAAACAAGTTGCGGTAAAACAAAAACCTTTTACACAAAAGTAAATCGACATAGAAATAAATGTAATATTTTTAGCACTAATACAAATCGAAAAAATATCGTACAAAGTCTTACAGCTTGTAACAATAACGCAATACAAATTATGTTTATTTAATTTCCATGATTAAATTATAATTTCATGTAATTTGGTATTACCCAAGTGAAATAGGAGGAAAATTGAGTGACTGACTAAGGTAGTTAAAAGGGTTATAAAGGAATTTTCAACCTTCGCAATAGATCCTTTGGGACTTGTGCATAAAGGGTTAAATTATCATTCAATAAAAATGCAGTTTTGCTCACTATGTTAATATTATTTAAATACCTAAAAACATAAACAAAGTTTTGTGTATATTTTTTAACGGTTTTACTTAACTTGACCTGTTCTTTTGTTATTTGTTTGGGCCAAATTAAGTGATTGGAATTTGATCCTCTTCCTGACGACGGATCGATCTAAAATTTTATATAGACTCCTAATTTTAATCACAATACAATATAAAACATTCTTTATAATTGTAAATTTTGGATGTCCGCCGATACAAAATGGCAGATTACATATTACTTCACTACAACCTCAATATGGGAAATACATGAAAGGGCTTAGTGAGAAATTAAATGAACCCAAGAATGAGAACTAACAACAAAACTAAAAACTTAATTTATACACGGTTTTATGGTACTAAATGGTAAAAAATAATTCGGTAAGTCCTAGCTACCAGATCGCGCCAATCTTTTTATGAATTCTTTAGACAAATAATATAATCGCTGGGCACTTAAAATATCTATCATTATAATAACTCTGGATACCCTACGACCAACGATTTTATTATTTGTCTGATCAATTCCTCAAATTGATAAGAAGATTGGTGCGATATGGTAGCTAGGACTTACCGAATTATTTTTAGCTTTAGTTCAATAAAACCGTTTAATATAAAAATATATAATTTTTTAGAGAAAATGTAATTTTTATAAAGAACGTCAGTACAAATGTAATACCTATTGTTTAAGCTTCGTTTTTTAATTCTTGAAAAATACACCTTGTTTAAAAGAAATTTAAAATGCATGGTTGTGGCTTGATTACTTTTGTGCAATTTTACATTTGCAAAATCTGCGTTGTTTGTTTTTGTTTGTTAAGTGAGCGCTAAAATTATTATTTTAAATATTTAATAATACTTTTATAGTTCTAACAGAAAAATATGTTTTTGCTTGCTTGTTTACATTGAGTCCTTGTTTATTATTTGGCTTTGTTTTTATGTTACTTATAAATATTTTATTTTTGTCTTAATGACTTTTAGGGTGTTACCTTTACTTTACCCTATGAAGTCGTAAAAATAAAATATGATTAATTTTATTTTTAAGGCTACTTGACTTAAAATAGGGCTCTCTTTCAGATTTCATAGTGGAAGTGTCAAGAAGTTACATTTAAGTTTTTATTTTATTTCGAATGTCAAATAATATCAAAATAAGAATAAAATATACCGATTGTTATATTTTAACAAATATTTAAAAATAGCGGTCGCTTCCTCTTAAACTGGAAGTAAAAAAGTAAGCAGATTAACTGGATTTTATTAATATTAAATATCGACATGATAAACTTAATTTTTATACATTGAAATGTAAAAAAGTTATAGGGGCAAACCACTATTGGGAAACCATCGGTTTACAAGGGTCTTTATTTTGTACAAATCAGGGGTGATAAAGGTTTGGTTACTAGCCTATACTACTTTTAAAAGTTTTGATAATAAAAAAATACTTAATCTATTCTTCCTTAAAAATTTTAAAACAATGACTAAAATGAAAACCGTTTGACATTAAGTAATAAAGATAGTAAAAGCTATTTTATTTTACTTCTAAAGTCATGTCGCAAAAGCCATAAAGATAACACTTAGTCGTTATTTCACGATAACATTTTACCACATATAACTCTACAGATAAAATGTTATATTTACATTTCAATAAATGCTTGGTAGTGTTTTTAACTTATTTGGCAAAGTTTTTTTATTTTTCACAAGTCCAAAAATGTATCTATAATTATTATTTTTTTAAATACAGGCTAATACTTTTAAAACTGTGAATATGCACTGAAATAAAATGAAATAATAATTTTATTGTTTAAAATTGTATTTCACAATAAAACTAACAAAAAAATAGAGGTAATTAAAAAATATAAAAAAGTATTTACTTGCTTTTTGGGAGTAGTTGATTACAATTATGCATAAAAGATGATATCAAGTAAACTACCTCCGAGGCTCATGTAGCATGACATAATATGCTTCAAAAAATTTCGACTACTCCGTGGTATAAATCAGGTTCTATGTTGGTAATTTTGAGTCTCCGCAAGGGTGTTAGGATTTGCTCTTGAGATACCGCCAAGGAAAATAATCTAAATGAGTTAATTTACAGGATCGCGGCAGTCAATTGATATCGCCGTTACGTGAAATTATGCGACCTGGAAACTTGCCGCGCAATAATTGTACCATTTCTCCTGATGTGTAATAGGTGGCACAGTTTTGTTGAAACCAGAGATCTTTGAAGTCCATATCTTCCAACTGCTTCCGAAAAACTTTTTTATCATGTTCCGATAACGAACGTCATTAACGGTAACAGCGTTTTTCGTATGCTTCTCGAAAAAAAACAACTACGCCTTTGGACCAAAAGGCACATTGAATAGTCACCTTTTGAGGGTGCATTTTCATTTCAACAATCTTTCTTGAATTTTTCAATCCCACAAGACCGATTCTGTGCCCAAAAAAAATGTATTCTTGATTGGCTGTTTTCATAATGGGCTTGGATAATTTTAACACGTTGTTTAGTCGTATATTGCTCCATGACTGTTTTGTTTGTATTTTGTCCTTCAAAGTAGTTTGTTGTCATTAAGAAATTCATTGGCGTTTCAGAAAAATAAATATTTCTAATGTGGAAACTTAATTTAAATCATCCTTTAGAACAGACTATTATACTTGCTGTTGTGCCTGCTTTCTAAAATAAAGTATTAAATACAATACCTTTTAAGAATGACATGTCATTCAGATTAGAATTTAACAAGGTAAACTTGTTAACGGATACCAGGATATCCAGTATTAAATATTCCACTGGGCCACCTGAGCCACCTCCTAATTTTAGTCGACAGTTTTAGCTTCCCGGTAACGAGAATTTACAAGAAATTCGCGAACGGCTTTGAGTTTATTTTTTACCATTAACTAATTTTAAATCAAGCTTTTAATAAAAATTTAATAGTCAAAAAAATGTGCGCATTAAAGTAATGAAGTATTAAATTTTCCACTGAGCCACCTTCTAATTTTAGTCGCCAGTGTCAGCTTTGTGGTAACTGAAATTTGCCATATATTCGCAATCGGCTTCGATTTTATTTTCTTACCATTAAATATTTTTAAATCAAGCGTCCTGATAAATTTTGATAGATAAAAAATTTTGCGCATTAAAGTTATGAACTATTAAATAGGCACTGGACCACCTTCTAATTTTAGTCGCCAGTGTCAACTTTGTGGTAAATGAAATTTTAAATAAATTTGCGAACGGCCTGCGATTTTATTTTCTTACCAATAAATCTTTTTAAATTAGGCCTTTTATTAAATTTTGATAGTCAAAAACTTTTGCGCAAATATTTTTACATCAAGCCTTTTAACGAATTTGAATATTTAAAAAATTTTGCGCATTAAACTTATGAACTATTAAATATTCCACTGGGCCACCTCCTAATTTAAGTCGCCAGTGTCAACTTCGCGAACAGCTTACCAATAAATATTTTTAAACCTCTCTCTTTCTTGGATGAATTTTAATAATCAAATGCGCATTTATGTTATAAAGTATTAAATATTCCACTTGGTCGTCTCCCAATTTTAGTCGACAGTTTTAGCTTCAAATTTGCAATAAATTCGCGAATGACTTTAATTTTATTTTCTTACCATTAAATTTTTCTTAATATAGCCTTCTGATAAATTTTGATAGTAAAGAAATTTTGCGCATTAAAGCTATGAAGTATTAAATATTCCACTGGGTCACCTCCTAATTTTAGTCAACAGTTTTAGCTTTGTAGTAATTCAAATTTGGAATAAATTCGCAAATGGCTTTGATTTTATTTTCTTACCGTTTATTCTTTCTAAATGAAGCCCTCTGATGAATTTTGATAGTCAAAAAATTTTGCACATTAAAGTTATGACGTATTAAACATTCCAATGTGCCACCTCCTAATTTTATTTGCCAGTGTCAACTTTGTGGTAACTGAAATTTTAAATAGATTCGCAAACGGATTCGATTTTGTTGTCTTACCATTAAATATTTTTAGATCAAGCCCTCTGATGAATTTTGATAGTCAAAAATTTTGGGCAATAAAGTTATGAAGTATTAAATATTCCACTGGGCCACCTCCTAATTTTAGTCGACAGTTTTAGCTTCCTAGTAATTCAAATTTACAATAAGTTGCTTCGATTTTGTTTTCTTACCATTGAATATTTTTTGTAAAAATTATTATTTTTCTATACGCTAAAATATCTCTTTAAATGCTAAAGTGACTTTTCTATAATTTTTTAAAATATTTAAGCTGACTTAAAATTTATGACAAAGATAGTATATTTTCTAACTAGTGCTAAAAGTGCCACTTTTCCGCAAGCGACTGCAGTCAAGCGCGGAAAAGGAACTTTCGGCATTTTCCCCTACGAGCGTAAAAACATAAAAACAAAATTTAAATTTTTTATTTTAGTTATTTTATATTAATGGTTTGGCCCAAGCAAAAATATCTTTTAAATATGAAATGCATTAAAATCCCTCATTGCGATTTGCTAATACTTTTCCGCACTAGTGTTAAAATTTTAAAACTAAAATGCATGCGGAAAAGTAAACTTTTTCACACGAGAGTAGGAAAAGACATTATTTTTCTTTTATTTTAACACCCTGTTTATCAGAAGGTAGGACTTTAAAGACATAATATGTTCATATGAAATTTTTCTTATTTTTTAATAAAAAATCACCCCTTAAAGTTTGTCGGGAGAGTTTTTGGACACTCTGTATAAATACCATATACATATGTTTTCCCCCTAAGAAGTTTCTAATTTTAAATAATTAGAAAAAAAAACAATAAATTAAAAAATCAAACAATATTCAGAAATATAGATCCCTTGATCGTGGGTTTGACAACTTTGACAGAACTCCAAGAATTAACCCTAAATACAAAAAAAACTGCAAAACTAAAAGTTTTAGGATTAATGTTACCCTAAATATTCATAATATGTATGCTTAAAACTTTCTAACATTCCATTCTAATATTCGTGCGTAGAATATTTAATCTACAAAAGCATTCCAACCGTTAAATCAATTATTACATAAATATGTTTATGAAATTTGATATACGGCATTAATGCAATGTTTTGACCTAAGAAACATTTTTTTATTTTTAACATTGGCACCCGTAATGGACTTTGACTAGATATTTTAAATAGAAAAAATTAAAATATTAGTTTTTACTGGTAATTGTTTTACTTGATAATTGTCTCTCTAAAAGTTGCGGCAAAAATGATACCACAAATTTCTAAGGCTAAAATGTAACAATTTAACACAACTTACCCCCAAAAGAGGATGATTATGGAGATACAGGGTGTCAAAAATGTATTCTGGATTTAGTTTTCTATAAATAATTTTGTTATTAATATGTGTTTTGTCAAAATATTTGGCTAGAGGGTTCTGGTAGGTGAAAAATTACAATCTGCCATTAATTTTGCTGTAAACACTGGAGGGCGCCCCCTGCAGTATCTTTCAAAAACTTAAAACGAAATAACTTTTAAACCACCCTATATCTAATTTTTATATAAAATATTTTTTTCTTTAATAAATTTAACATAAAAAATGTATAAATGGTAAAAGTAGATGTAGCAAGCCGTTCGTGATTAAAAAGAAACTTACCGTATGGCCAGGTCTAAGCTAAACTGAATGTTTTATAATAGGTTATTAACCTTTAGGAAAGTAAATCCTTGGGTATTATTAGGACGAAAAGTTTAAATAAACCTATGTGCTAAATGCCCTATTTTTAGGTACAAAATACATAGTAAAAGAAACGTATTATTTAAAATACTTTACCATCCTGTTTCTTAAAGGTTAAGTCATATAGGACACAGGCTGATTTGAACTTTTATATTTAAAATAACCTAACACTTCAACAAAATTAATAGCATTAAGAATTTGTGATGCCCTTAGCAATCGACCCCTTCCTCAAAGATTTTTTAAAGCTAAAAAAAAAGGTTTTTACCTCTGTAAACACAATTTTATAACAGGATACCGGACGTTTGGACTATTCTTTTCTACTTTTTAGTGCCCCCTTTGTGGTGGCCCCCAAAACATGATGCCCTAAGCACTTGCCTAATTTGCTTGTAGGTAAATCCGGAACTGGAGATACCTTTTCATAATCTACATTGAATTTTTCCATAACGTTGGGTTCAAGAAATTGCATAATATTTGGATTGGTTTAAAAAGATTTAAAAGAAGTACTAATCCATGATTTTGTAAAAGTACTAATGATTTTTGATTATTACTATACCCATCTTAAATTCTCTTTGAAATTATTGATTTACAAAAGTTTATACAGCGTCTAAATTATGACAGTTAGAGATGTCATTTATTGTCTTTTAAAGTGGTCTATGAATTAAGCCTTGTTTTCACGGAGATGGTTTTCACGATAGCTGCTATCATGATAGTTGCTGTCACATAAACTATCGTGAACTATTACCATGTAAATAACCCGATAGTAGCTATCATGATATCGCGATAGTACTTTCGTACTTTCTCGCTTGCCTAGATAGTTCGGCGTAACTCTTATGATAAAATTTGTTGTTTGCTTACGAATTGCACGTGATTTTTACAATAAATCTTCGATTTTAAAAAGGGAGCAAAGAGGGACCATGCTAAAGAAATTCTGCTGCCCTTATCAGTACTTTCTACATTAATAATACATTGGTTATTACAGTGATAGTTTTTATACGTGTAGACACCTCAATCTCACATTCTAAATTTACTTATAAAGGCCTTTTTAGAAGCTTTTTAACAATGTATATATATATAACAAGTTAATATGCTTTAAATATAAAAATAACGTAGTTTTGGATATAATTAATTTTAATTTTGTTTTTTATGTCATTTAGCCTTAAATTAGTTAAGTTTTTATTTCTGAAAGTTTTTTAAAACGTTTAAGGAGACATTAATGGTGAGTATTTTATATGTGTTAAACTTTAAAAAACAAACTAAAATAACTAAAATAATTACTAGGATCTAATAATTATCAAGCGGAAATAGTTCAAGTACTAAAATTATTAAAATAATATTTAAATTTGTGCTTTAAATTAAACTAATTTTTAAGTAAAAAAGAAAAATATTACTATTCAAACATTATTGAAGATTTTACTATTGTCGCCTATACTCATGCTATATCTTTTTAAAACCAAATTTTTTGCCTTCTGCACACAATGCCTATACGTTATAGTAATAAATTATTCTTGTTACGTAAACTGAGTCTTACGAGCATATGGAAGTTAAAATTATTACTGGAAAGCCTGTAAAAAAAAGGAAGGGAATTTTTATCAATACACTGGTTAACTTGTTTTTTGACCAACTGGAAAAATACACAAATTTAAAAATTAATTTTATTTAAAGCCAAGGTATTTTTTCGTTTAAAGTATATCTTGTTATACAACGTTCAAAAGCTTAAAAAAAGTGTTTTAAAAAATATCATAGCTAACTAGGTTTTCATTAAAAAAAAATGCAAATTTATGTTGTGGCCCAAAAAAAAAAAAGATAATTATCCACAAGTTTTCTATTTACACTTTTTTCCGAATATTAACTAAGTTACAGAGAAAAACACATTTTTGGTATTTTTTAAAATATCTAGTAAGCCATGATTTTTTAGGACAAAACGAAAAAGTAATTTAAACTAAGCTGTAGAAAAAAATATTTCACTATATTACCATTTCTGTAGCTGCAGCGGTTTCTAAAATGTATGTACTAAACATCGAAAAAAACTCACCCTGTATACCGGGTGGTCCACTTAAGATGCTCGTATATCTTATCGAAATAATTAGGACACTAAGAAAAAAGTTGGGAAAATGGGAAAATTGTTTGACCCCAAGTATATTTTTTATTCCATTTTTATTCATACAGGGTGTTTCATGGCCAGGTCAGACACCATATTTTTTTTTAATGGAATGTTATAAATATATTATTTTTAAATTCTACTTTTACGCTTCGTTTTGGGTACTTTTTGTCAATACATAACATACGGAATTTTGTGTGGTTTTTATGAAAAATGATAATTTCTTATTTTTTTCGGTTAAAAAGACTTTGGATAAATGTGTTTTTTTTTTACTTGGAGGCTAAAATTTTGAATTTTTATGATGGATCCATAAAAGTGGTTAATATTTCTTATTATGACTTGTCTATAGCAAAACTCGATTATACAGGGTGGTCAGAAATGCCCCTTGAAATTTGTTTTTATTATATCTAGGGCGTTAATTACATTTTGATCTTAATTCTGTATTATTTCATATATACAGGTTTATTTTTAATTTAGTACTTTCTCTTTAACACTGTATAAAAGAAAAAGAATAAGTTTTTTTTTAATTATGTCCGAAAACGCTTTCTATTCCGAGATACAGTGTGTCTAAGTTTTATGAAAAAAAATACCTTTTTTATTATAACCTTCCTACCATTAACATATTTTTTCAAAATTTGATACACTTTTTTAACCATTAAAATATTTTTTTGTAAATTAAAAAAATGACCAGTGGCATTCGAACAAGATTTATATTAATTTTTTTTGGAGGAAAAAATAGTACGCCACTGCTTCTTCTTCGAATTAATATTATTTTTAAAATACTCATTTATTTTCGGGTCAATTTAGTTTTTTTGTTATTTTTTCGTACCACGAACACTTTTCTTATAAAAAATAAAAGCCATTTTGATGCATGGAAAAATCGCTAAAAATCTGATATGTTGTTTTGTATGTAAAATTTGTAATAAAGTAAGGCCAAATACTTTCATTACTATAATTTAAATGTCATTAAAAAGTTGTCGCACTGAGAAAGCTATTACACAGTTAAAAATCTAACTTGGAAATAAAACACCAAATTAGATTTTAGCGATTTTGCCATGCATCAAAATGGCTTTTATTTTATAACCGAAAACTGTTCGTCGTACTAAAAATATCAGGAAACCCAAAATTAAGCCCAAAGTAAATAAGTATTTAAAAAACAATATTGATTAGACGCAGTGCTGTACTAATTTTATCTTCAAAAAATGTATTACAAATCTTGTTCGAACGCGACTGGTTTTTTTTTTTAATTTAACGGCAAAAATTTAGTGTAACTGTGAAAACGAGTATACCAAATTTTGTGGAAATATCTTGAGTTGCAGAAAAGCTATAATAAAAAGGCTTATTTTTCTCCTTTTAAACATTCTGTATCTAAAAGAAAGCATTTTCTGACATAATTTTATGTAAAAAAATCTAAGTTTCTTGCATTTTATACAGTGTTAAAAAAAAGGCCAACTTTAAAATAATCATGTATAGTTTATATTTCAACAATTGGTATTTTATAAAAAACGCTGCTAATCTTTGCATAACCAACACATTATTTTTAAACCCACTATCTTGGTAGTGTAACATAAATCGTTGTTACAATGCCTTTTCTAAAAATTGTTGTGTCTTTACCGATATGACATGAAATAATCTTGATGGGCTTAAGATGGACCGATGGATATATATATATATATATATATATATATATATATATATATATATATATATATATATTTTTTTTGAGAGGATTAGGAATCTGCAAACAGATGCCTAAGCGTGGGAGATATAAGTGCTTAGGCAATTGTCGGGATGGCTCTACTGCCGACCGACTAAACCCATCCCTCTCTGTGGGCGATGGACATATCGCATTGGAATCCGCTTCCGCATTACTTCAACTACTATTATTTCAATAGGACACGTCGGTGCTAGTTCCCAGGTTTCTCCTATGTATATGTCCAAAGTCCCTTTACTTCAAGGACGTGCTGGTTTTCGCTGGGTGTTTATCGCAGGCACGTAAGTAATTATCACAGAGTTGTAGAGTTTATCGCAGGTAGTCGTATCCATAGTACACATGCAAGACATCACATAGTTTATCACAGGTTGGCCTTAGAAATAAAGTAAAAAATATTGTAAAAAAATATCACAGGGCGTTTATCACAAAATTGCTTGTATCACAGATGGAGAAAACAATTATCAAACTTGTATTTGATCTTTTCTTTGGTTTCAATTATCTTTCTAATCACCTCATATGCTTCATTCCAACTTCCTTCAGATTCCATTAGACCTTCCATCATATTAAATGGCGTGAACAGTACGCCGCTCTTTAGCAGGTACATTTCTCTAACTGCTTGCCATCTCGGGCACTCAAACAGGGTATGTCGGACGTCATCTTTGCCTTGGCAGTATCTGCAGCGATCTGTATCAGATTTTCTTCTTGAATGTAGGTATTTATTAAAGCAACCCATGTCCAGAAAAGTGCTTGTGTCAAGAAGTAGTCTATTACGCCATGTGTTCTTTCTGTCCATCTTTCATATAAATGTGCTTTTGCTAACTGTTCTGGTTATGTGTTATATATGGTTGTTATATATATATATATATATATATATATATATATATATATATATATATATATATATATATATATATATATATATATATATATATATATATGTATATATATGTATATATATGTAAGTAGGGCTTATTTTTGACGTAAAATATGCTATTAAAATTTCGGAATACGCTGTAGAGAAAAGCTATAAATAATGTTTGCTTTTATAAAAAAAAATGTATACGTACCTCTACCACACTATAACAACTACCTTTAAAATTTTGTTTAGTTGTAAATAAAGTTCAATATTAAATACTTCAGTCTCGCAAGGTATTGCTTCATTCTAAGTTTGTGAGTGTTTTTATAAATTTTTGATTTACCGCTCACGGCTAAATATTAAATTCCTTTCATAATTGAGTTAATTCGTTATGGAAAACTTGTCTTCGCAACGGCATATTTCCCTAAATATGTAGTTTGCGTGTTTTACAGCACAAGCTGTAACATGTTTATTGAAACTCTACACAATGGCAAAATTAGCTTGCTCAAAATTAAAATAAACTTTAACAAAAGCGTCTTATTAAGTATGTATGAATTTTTAATTACTCTATAACAAACTAAAACCAAATATTTATTGCCGTTTCATAGTAATTGTTATAAAAGTAAAAATTAAAATTAATTTTATTTAAGACTTTTAACTACTTTTTAAAAACTTATAAGTTAAGAAATGCCATAAATAATTTTGTCATTTCGGCATAAAGAAAATATACCTACTGCATAATGTTTTCATTTAAAAATTGTTTAAATAAACTGCCTGTAGTTTATTACATTATTTTATTTTAAATAAAAATATTTTAAAGTCCAATTTAGCATAGAAGGGTAGGTAATTAAATTTTACAACAGTATTACTTCCAACTAATCCTTTAAAAAGCTGCACACTATACTAATTATAGTTACACCGACAAATTAAAAACATGGAAATAAAACTGAGAAATCTTTATTTGAAAAACTATCACCCTTATTTAATGACCCATTATAACATTAGGACAAAAACAAATTATACATATCTTAACATTTTATTAAACCTTAAAAAAATATGTACAACTCAAATTCCTAATATCTAATAATCTCTTAACATATTTTTTGTCGCCTTGATTCTTAAAATATGTCATCATCGTCGTAATAACTCTGAAACAACATAAAACGTAAGTTTTTAATGAATCAAAAAAAAAAGAAAGAAAAACTTTGTTTCTGTATTTTTACTACAAAAAAAATAGTATATAAAGATCTTAACCCATATTCTGTCTTTTTTTTATTTGTTGCCTGTTAAGTATTTCTTATATCCTTTAAATATACGTTCTTACAAAGATAAGATGTTTTCTAATCTAAGTTGTCAGCAAAAACAGATAAAACTTGAAATGGAAAACAGGACTCTTTTACTCCTTTGCCTCTGTCTCTCTAGTTGCTCTTTTTCAACCCCATGTAACGATAAGTATTCCTTTAGTTTAATAAAAAGTACTTGGGTTGTGGCATTTCCACTTGCTTTGTCTTCTTTTCTTTATTCTCTACTTATTTTTTATTTTATTTGATGTAATAGTAAGATTTAAAGAATGTTTTAAATTGGTTTACTTAGCAAAAAATATAAGCCACATAAAAAGAGAACGTTAACTTTTTAAAATCTAGTTATTTTTTTTAAGTTTGTACTGTTAATTTTTAATTTCTAGTCATAAATATTATATTCCAAAATCTATTTAAATATTAAACCCAGATAATAACTTTAAGATTTTTGTTAGTTCGTTCCAAACTAATTTTAAAAATACAAATATTGACACAAATTATGTTTAAAAGGTTTACTCCAAAATATATTAGAATATACAGGGTTGTCTTTTTTTTTTTTGAAAGATAGACTTTATAATGGTTATAAGATACCTTAACCTTATTTTTTTGCACTGGTCACGTATATGCTGTTATAGTAGCATTAAAAAAATTGGGCATAAAATGTCAAAAAAATATAAATGTAAAATTTTTACAGATATAAAAGAGTTACCAACTCCTTACTGCTTGTTTTTTCGCACTTCAGAAAAATCTGTCAAACATTGTCCTATCTGTCGATGCAGATTTTTCACACTAGCCAAAGGTTTTCTTTGGAGCTAATTGAGGTAACTAACCACTGACCGGTTTAAAACTATTTAATTTTCATTAGTACGAAGTCGGCCATAACAAAAAAGCAAAATTATTTAGATAATCAAGATAGGAGGTAGTTTATTAAATAATTCATTTGGAGCTTTTTGTTATCGCCCACACCATACTGATGAGAACCAAAGAGTTTGAAATGGGTCTGGGGTCGGTGATCTTAATTATTTTTGAAAAACCTTTGGCTTGAGTGAAAATATTTGACTGTGTTCGAGAGTGAAAGGAAATTAAAAGCATTTTAGCAAGTTTTTAAGTCTTTTGTTTCTGTAAAATAATTTTACTGCCTATAAGGAATATTAATTTTTGTTAAATAAACCTAAATATTTATTGTTTTATTTAATATGAGTTTAAGGTTAAATTTTAAGTTGAAACTTTTAAAATAAAATTTTAAATTTAATTTTATTTTATTTAAATACATATTATGAAATAATGGAAATTACATTTTTAAAAGAAATCACTAACTTACTAATTTTTGGCATGGCTAAGCTCTAAAATATATTTGGTTGTATGCAAAACTAAACTGGCCGTAATAGACCAAAACATTATCATTAGTTGTTAATTAAATTTCTACTTGAGGGATCAAAGTCACGGCCTACAACATCAAATTGCTTAAGGTATAAAGGTCTGCATACGACGTAGGTAAAATGTTTAGATTTGGGATTATACATAAATCAACCTTTACAAATAATATCAAATTTAACAGCCAATAACATTAAACAGTTTTGATTTAAATAATTTAAAATAAACTTTAAACAAAATAACCAAAACCCGTGTCAAAAAACAAAAACAAAGCAGTAAATCAACGTATACGGTGACAACAAAATTACTATTTAGCGATTTAGATTCTTTAGTGCAACAAGATAAAATAGCATCTGTGTATTATTTCCGGTTTAACGGGAAGTAATATTAACTTTGATATTTTAAATGGAAAACCCTGTATATTTTTGAAATTTGAGCTTTAGGTCATTCTTGATAAAAAATAATAACCCTAAATATATTCATAACCTAACTTTTTGGTTTTAGAGAAATGGCGTTAAAAAATGTCCAAACGACCGCGCAATATGCAGATTTATGAAAAAACAAAAGAACATTACAAAAAAAACATAAAATCCTTAACATAGTTCTTCTAGACGACTTTACCTTTGAAAGCCATTATAATACTACTTCCTGTTTAACCAAAAGTGCTGTAAAATTTGAACTTTTAAATATAATAACCCTGATAATTTTAATGGATCACCCTACATATTTTTAGGATTTAAATTCTTTAGGCTATTTATGATTTAAAATTTATGGTATACCCATAACCTTCTTTTTTGATTTTAGAGAAAACGACTATTGAAATGGTCCAGAAGACGACAAAATATCCATGAAACTGTTTATTGTAAGATCGTCCGGATCTTTTTAACTCCGTTTTCTCTAAAAATAAAAGAAATAGGTTATAAGTATACAAAAGGTTGTATGTCAGAAATTACTTGTAGAATTTAAATTTAAAAATATACAGGTTGTTTTATTTAAAATATTAAAGTTTTTATCACTTTTGATTAAACCGGAAGTAATAGGCAAAAACTCCTATATTTAAAATTGGTATCTCATGACACACTATCACATCCTTAACTTTAGAAGGTATATTTTTTTTACTGAAGAAAATAAAATGCTGGATATTAATTTTGTTGTCACCTGGTAGAGTAAGAATACCACAGAACTGTTATTTTCAACACAAGTAAATAAATTTGTTTACTAACGTATTTGGATACTCACGTGATGTTCCATATTTGATCGAGGATAAGTGCAAGGAAAGCACTCCATATATGAAATTCCATTGTGAAAAGATGCACATTCACAATCTGTACAATCTCGGGGAACAGCAGAGTATGCTATCCTTTTGCAAAAACTGTGGCAAATTTTTTCGCATTCTTTTGAAGTTCCAGGTGTTTTGAGCTAAAGATGGTTCCTTAACAAAGAATATTGTTATTAATTAAATGTTTTGAACAAAAAAAAAAAAAAAAATAAAAAAGCGTAATAGGTAATAACAGTCTAGATTTTAACTTCAATTAGATATGTATCCTATATAAGGTGCTGTAACAAATAATTTAAAAATAAAAAAACATACAGTAATTCCAAAATGTTCGGAACAGTTCAAGTATCTCAGAGAATTTTAAATCAAACTGGACAAAATTCGGTATTACAGGCAGTGGCGGGGAGTACGTGGGTGCACGGGAGACAATGCACCCAAATAGGTGAAATGTATGGATGCAATGCAGCCATATTAAAAAAAGAAAATTTTATTTGTCCGTTAAAAGTGTTGTGTGGGTGTATCTAGGTAAGACTTTTTTGCTTTTAAAGTTTTTTTATAAGGAAGAAACAAAATATGAGTTTTTTGTTTAGAGGACGTATGCAGGAATACAATGTGAACGTAATGACCTTTTTTTTGTTTTTAAAAAATTCTGGGACCTGTACCCATATGAAAACTCAAAACCCGCCGCGCCTGATTACAGGGTAAAACCATACTCTGAATTGCGTTGATATCGGAGATGTTGCCAGATCTTTGGGCACACAGAAATAAATTTAATGTTTTTAAAATTAAAATCAGTTTTCTATTTTTTATTTTAATAATGGGATTTCGCTGTTTTTGCTATACAATGGTACGTATAAAAGTCCAATTTTTTTCTTTAGTGAAAAAAATGCTTAATATAGTAAAAATAATATGTGTAAAGTGCGTCGGTCGTAGGTATTACTTACTACACCTTGCAAATTTTAAACTGGTGGCTTGACAGTTCTGACGTAAATTGGCTTCTTAGATAAAAACCAATAAAATTTAAAAACATACAAGTTTACAAATAGAAGAATCATACACTAGATGTTCAAAATGGCACTTCCTTCCACAATTTTAAGTGTGGGTTTATAAGGGGCCATTTTAGCTCTTAAAAGTATTTAATGCATTGACATTCTAACACGGATGGACCGGCCAAGTTCGCCTTTAATTGATTCCATAGCAGTGAAAGAGAGATAAGGGATGGAGCTAGTTTGGGCAAAATCCATTTGACATTCATGGATGGTATTTAATGGTGTTTCTTCTTGTTGTTGTAAAAGTCATTTTTAATTTATTTGTGACTATTTTTGTTGGTTTTTATTTTATTAGACAACATAATTTATTTTAGTTTTATGTGAAAATATTGTTTTTTTATTCTTAGACAATGGTTTTAACTTGCTTAGCCTATAAGTGTACCTCTAGAGCGTCAAAAAAGTAAAGGTAAAATTTTAGAGGTAGGTTTATTTTTAAATAATCCTAAAGCTTTCAAATCTGGCGCTTTTGCCCAAACTAGCTTCATCTCTCTCTCGGACCTTTCTTACTTATGTTGACCCCACGAGAACTATGATGATTTGATACAGAAGGCCCGGTTCATACGTTAGAATGTCATTGGTGTAACGACTGATAAATTTTTATTTTTCATGTCCTACAATATATTGCCATTTCATCAAAATAATAAAGTCCTAGCTAAAATGTCAATGTTACTCCTCACTCCACATTAGAAGCGTTTGGTTCGCTTCTAGGGTAGTGGTAAAGTAAATCAAGAATTGACACGACATTTTAAATGTTGCTTTAAATTAAACATCTTTTCTGCTATTAATACTAAGATTGAGACTTCAACTTTTATACTATTTTATATTAAAAACAGTTGAAACCAAATAATAAAATAAAAATAGGTATCCCGTTTAATTTAAAAAACCTAAAATTGATTTTTGCCAAACTGCCAGGCATCTTACAATATCGCCGATATCAACACTGAATTAAAATAGGAGTAGCGAATTTCGTCCAATTTAGTTTAAAATTTTTGAGATCTTTAAACGTTTTCAAACTTCTTGGACACACTGTAGAAATGTAGGAAAATATAGATAAACTTAAGAAAGGCTGCGTGAGGAGTCAAAAGATCAAAAAAAAAAAAATCAGAATAGCCTATTGTTTATCAATTATATGTAATTCTTTAAATCGTTTTAAAACGTTGCAGGAAAGACAAAGAAATCAATAACCTCAAATTTATTATTGTAGGTCGCAGCACATCATGAAAACGATTGCTTTAAAAGTTTCCTTTAATGCACAAAAGTGGGGTTAAATATTTTTTCTGTGCATATTTTGACAATAAGCATAACTTTAATAGATAATGCTATAAATGATCGGAAAGAAATATTATAATAGGATTTATTTTGTTATAAAAGTTATGAAATAGTTAAAATTAACGAGATTTGCCAATTCCAAGGTTTTTCAATTATTTTTACATTAAGGTTTATTTAAAAGACATATTTTAAACTTTTAGGTTTGATGTTTTTGAAAGCGAGTTTTTTAGTTTTTTTTTTAACCATATTCAGTTTTTTAAATTTTTAGTTTGATTTGCTATGTTTAATTATATTTATATTTTGCTTCTAAAAGTTTTTATTATTATTTATTATTAAAAAAAAAGTCCGAACGGAGTTAGTTAGAATCTACGACCGGTGCCTTAGCCCGCTCGCCCAACAAACTTAGTTAAAGCGGTAGAATATACTAACAGTACTAAGCGCACTTTTTTTTTTTCAACCTTTTCGTGGGTCATCCCACCCAGGCCCGACGACCGCCCCCCAGGTGGTGCACCGCAGCCTGAAGGGGCTTATTGTACCTTTGACCCCTACCTTCCTCATTCGACCATTCATTCCATAACTGGATGGTTGTTGCTCGGTCCGCATCCCCAAGCAGAACACCTGCAGGTGCTGCCGCGCTGGAAACACCGCTGTCGCCGGACTCCATCCAAATTATGGGCGCGGCATTTCACTGCTTAACTCCGGTGATCGACGCTCGCCGACAGAACCGAAGCCGCTATTAAGCGCGCTCTTACTAAGCTACTTGCTCTAGGTCAAAGAAACAAGGTATTGTACATATATATATTTATATATATATATATATATATATATATATATATATATATATATATATATATATATATATATATATATATATATATATATATATATAATATTTAAGAAAGAACTTTTCCATATAAATGTTCATTCGTTATCATGGTAAGGGGGTGGGTATACAAACCCACGTGCTGTGAGATGTATATACAAAAAGAACATATTCTTCTATTTTGTAAAATGACATTCCTAATATTGATTTATTTTTGTAAAATTTATTTTGTTCATGAAACAGTGTTTTAAATTAAAATATATTTTAAAAAACTATCCATTTATTTTAATTTTTTTTTATTTTATGTGTGTAGGATAGAATAAAAAAATTGTGTGTCACAATGTAGCAAAATGCATGTGCATTATATTTAAAATACAATTTTTTTCAAATAAGTTAAAAATATACACGGTGGTCATAGAAAACCGGTGATTTGTGAAAAATCTACGATTATATGATATACCTTCGTACAAAATTTCATTTTATTATTTAAAAATAAATAAGTGTAAGCCATTAGCTATGGACCTCCAAATTTAGGGAAATGTTTTTTGAAACTACCTAACCAATCTCAAAAAGAGAAAAATAAACCCATTACGATAGGGTATCTAAACACCCCTATCCTTTTGAACCTTTTGACGTTTGTATTTGTGGGGGATGGGATAATCAAACAGGCAAATTTTAATACACAAATGTGTCCAAATAAAAATTAAAAACTAACATATATCAGATTTTTTATTATATATATATATATATATATATATATATATATATATATATATATATATATATATATATATATATATATATATATATATATATATATATATGAGATGACGTACAAGTGAAGCTTAAAAACAGGCTTAAAAGATATTTTTCGAGTATTTATAATTAAAATGCAAAAAAATCGATAATTAATTTATTATGGGATTAAAAACCCTTAAAAAAGTTAAAACTATTATTAAAAAACATTTAAAAATATTTAATTAGAATAAATATTTCCTTTAAACGATTAGGATCAAAGTTTTCTAACTGGAATTATTAAGATTATTCATATGTCTACTAAAAGGTAAAGGTTAAAGTAGAGTCAAAAAGCACCTATGTCACATCTTTTAAATTCACCCTTTTAAAATAAATCGATTGGGTATGAATAAAGTAAAGGTCGGCCAGGCATCTTACTATTATTATAAATTATAGGTATATTGCTTGCATACGGGCAAGTATATAAAGCCAAGCCCTAAAGTAAAAATACTTTTTTCCTCGACTACATAAAAACTGGAGAATAAAATGGGTTAAACATCTAAATGACGACATACACAAAATCAAGTACAAAATTTCTATAGACCTTTATGGGGTCTTAATATTTTTATTTTTTTTATTTTTTAAATAATTATTTATAAATTTATGTTAAACTATTGAGACACAAGGAGAAAATATTGTCATTGCTAAGTGGATACTGCTTTTAATTTCTGGGTATTACCTGCAATAAATAAAACTAATGATTAATCCCCCAGGAAACATTCGGAAAATATGGACAGTATTTAGATTAACAGTAAATTATATTTAAAATACTGATCTCGACGGAGTGCCAATGTTATTATCTGCGCAAAACAAAAGTTTTATGGGCGAAAAAACGGGTTTGTGCGCAAGCAAATCGAGGTTAAACGCGCCTGGCACCCAACAGGCTATCCGCATTATCGGAAAGAATTTGTCGACGGCGTCCTGGTTTTATGTTTGGAGTATGGTAGCTAATGAGCATCCGGTCAGATCGGGGTCGGAGGGTACGGGGTGCCGGTCACATAACAATGTGGTGCTGGTGTTTGTATTTTGCCACGGCTTTTACGTGCGCATTTTTGTCCACCCCTTCATTTGTTTACTGCGCGTAAAAATCCGAAAAATGCGTCTTGCCACTGTGGATCTAAATGTAGGTTATCCATGATTTAAAACGACCTACCCCATATAATTTTAGCAGTAAAAAATCCTGATATATGTTAGTTTTAATTTTTATTTGGACACATTTGTGTATTAAAATCCCTATAAAAAGATAACAAATACGAATTTAAAAGATAAAAAGGAAAAAGAATCATAAGATTTCTCGTTTGAGGTAGTTAGGTAGTTTTCAAAAAACATTTCCCTAAATACCGGAGGTCCATAGCTAATGGCTTACACTTATTTATTTTTTAAATAATAAAATGAAATTTTGTACGAAGGTATATCATATAATCGTAGATTTTTTTCACAAATCACCGGTTTTCTATTGACCACCTTGTATATTTTTAACTTATTTGAAAAGAAAATTGTATTTTAAATATAATGCCACATGCATTTGCTACATTGTGACACGCAAGTTTTTTTTATTCCTATCCTACACACATAAAATAAAAAAAAATTAAAATAAAAGAGAATGGATAGTTTTTAAAATATATTTTTAATTTAAAACACTGTTTCTTGAACAAAATAAATTTTACAAAAAAATAAATCAATATTAGGAATGTCATTTACAAATAGAAGAATAGGTTCTTTTTATTATATATATCTCACAACGTGGGTTTAAACCCCCCCTTATCATGATAACGAATGAACATTTATATGGAAAAGTTCTTTCTTAGGTATGTATTTACAGAGAACATCGGGAGGTAAAAAAATCAGTAAAATGAGGTTAAATAGGATGTTTTTCCTTTTTGTATTTGTTTCTTTTTGCTCTTTAATATTTTTTGTTAAAAAAAAGAAAAAAATAGATTAGTGCCATAGTACGTAGCGATGAAGAAACTGGTTTTTAAAAGGCCAGGCTTTTTTTTTGGCTCCTAAAAAAATTTTTGATTGTAACTTTTTTTTGTTACTCAAAACCCCCTAAAGAAAAGGGATATACGTTTGTGATTAAGACATTCCTTTTTTCTACGTGTCATATTCTAGAGTGTCATAAACGCAATAAAGTAATTAATTTTAAACTAAGCGCTCACGAAAAATCTATAGTCACTTCTTGTTAGTATTAGTGCTTCTTTAGTCCTTTTACATAATAAAACTTTAATGTCAATAATTGATTAGAATTTGTTTAAATTAAATAACGTAACAAACAGGTTCTCAGGTTGGTATTACTAATAAGTCCATTCTAACATACCACATCATCAAGACAAAGCAATTTACAGAAGTAAACAATGTTCTGTTTATTTGGCAAGCCTATTGCTGACCGTACCTGGTGTTCGATAGCCGAAAGTCAAGGACTGGATTGACTTTGGTAAGCAAAAGCTGCGGTGGATAAATCGCCTATGATTGTTGAAGCAGCTAAGTCGAATCTCAAATGTTGACTAATCCTAATTAGTAAAATTATTAGCTTCACTTAACCGTTTCGGCCATTGTTGCAGTTACAAGATGCGATTAAAACTGCATTTTTTAATAATACAGTGTGGCACATCACAAGAGTATTACAAAACGGTGTTATATTTTTTAAAATATGTTTAATAAACATATCTGGGCCAAAAATGTCTACTTGATTATTATTATTTTTCTTAATATATCAAAAATATTGTTCAGGGAGACAAGAAAAAAATATCTTGAAGATTGGGGCCCTTCATATTAATATTTAGAGGTTCCTATTCTTTAATTTAGATTTTTTTATTTGTACTTTTATTTTTGCGTTAAAGCATTCTAACTACTGAGGTGAAAAAAATATATGTCTGTAGGAAATTAAATTGCCTACAAAAAACGTCTTATGGAAAATTTCCGCTAGATGCACCGTTTTCGAATAATGAAGCTTTAAACATTGATATATTTTTTAGATTTAACTTTTTTATTTTGGAATTTTGTAACTGTTAAAAAAATAAATATATAGAAAAAAATAGCAAAGATGCAGGTCCATAAATGCATTGCTTTCCAGATATAGGGTGCTAAACTTTTATATCCTAAATATCCTCTACTAAATTTTAATAAAATTTGTTAATGTTTTTACAGCATTCAAAGGGGTAATTTATCAATAACTTAATAATATTTAATAAATCTAGTGGCGTCTTGACAGGCAACTAAAGAAATATTTCTAACAAAATAAAAACGATACGTCACTGACTGTGTAAATGCGTGCCAAATTTTTGTGCTTTCTTTGGATTAAGAAAATGAAATTACAGCTTTAATGTCTTTTTTATCTCGTATCTTGCTTAGTTTTAAAAAAACTATATAAAATACACTTAATTGCATGTACTGTCTATATCCAGTCTTAAAATTTTTAGTAAAATAGGTTTTGCCGAATTTTTTCTTTTTTCCCTTTAACTTAAGAACAAAATTTTTAAACATATATATAACACTCGTATAATAAAACAAAAATAATTTCTATAAGCAAATCAAATTTATTTTACTTTTTTTTATTGTTGCTAAATTAATTGTTATAGTTAGACACATAATTGCTCATACTATGTCATGCTTATTTATATACTTGCAAAAAGCATTTAAATTTTTTATAATTTTAAGTCGAATAAAATTTAAAAATATTTTCTTATTTATAGCACTTTTTTATTAGATCTTTGCACAATACGTAAAGAAAAAATAATTTCATATTAATTTATTATTTTAAAAATTTATTTTTAAAACGTTACCTTGGTAGTTTCAGTGTAAATGTATTAAATTAAAGTTTAATTTATGCCAAACGCAAGTTCAACATTGTTGGTAGACTGAGTCGCTTTATATTAATATAATTTATAATTTAATTTTCCTACAAAATTTTATTTTGTTTTAATTAGGGCCAGTAAACAAAAAATATATAAAAGTTTTATTGTATAATATTGTTGTCTCTACTTAAAAAACATATATTTACATATATATATATATATATATATATATATATATATATATATATATATATATATATATATATATATTGTTAATTTAGATTATGTAGTTAAATTACACAATAACGCATGCAAACCCAATATACAGGAAGTCCCCAAAGTCATTTAATTTACCTATGGAAAAAACAGGTGTAATCCATTATTTAAAAACTAAAAAACACCCATGGCTTCCGCATTTTGCTATTTTATTGTGTTTATAAAAATCAGTCATCTTCTAAAACCATTTGGCTTAATAATAATATAGCTTTAATTGAAATAGCATAGGCAATATAATTATTAGCATAAATAGGGAAAATAATTCCTTACTGTCACAGTATTATACGAAATTAAAAAAATATTTTATGGACAGTTAATATGAATTTAATAAACACCTAAAGTTTAAAAATAACCGTAAACCTGTAACGCACGGTTAACATATTATTTACCACTGATCAGAGTTGGGTCGTATTCGAATTTCTGAATAAAATTCAAAATACATTTTGCCGGTTTTCGAATAGTATTCGAATACCAAAAGTGTGAGTGTGATGATTGGAATACCAAAAAGAGTTAGAAATCAGGTAAGGACTTTTTTGCTCTTCAAAATTTGCAGGAGTCGTGGAAGAACTAGGCGTATATAATAACAAAAAAGTAGGTGGGGACCTGGTTTTCTTGCTCTTTAAATTTTTAACCATCGGTTTAAATATTCCGTATTTGAATAGTTTGTTTTTCCGGTATTCGTATTCGAATACCGATTTTTAGTATAAGACCCAACTCTGCCACTGACTAAATTAAAAAACGCATAGATACGGAGCAATTTAGCAAAATATTTTTTTAATGACTGGGCCAAAAAATCGAATATTTTTTTTAATATACAGTTTGTCCCAGGACAGGTGTTACAAGAGAACAAATGAACCAAAATTTTTTAAATTTTAAATCTGCATTTCAAAAGAACTGGTCTCGTATGTGCAAATGTTGTACAGAATTAAATTTTATGTCAAAATTCAAAGTAATAAAGTAAAAAAAATACTCATTTTTAACATAACGCATTAAAACCTAGTTAGTAAACAAAAAGGAGCAAAATTTAAAAGCAAATTATATATATTTTTTCTTTTTTGTAAGATTCGCTTTGACATGTCAATTATTTAAGTATTGCTGAAAAAAAATATGAAATATGTTTCTTTAATGCTTTTCCTTTAAATTTTGGAATAAAATTTAAATATCTACATTTACTTATAAAATTATGTCTTATTTTTATGTAACGGAATCTTTGAGCCTAATTTTAACCAACTTCCAGCTATTCGATTTCTTTGAAACTTTGCACACGTATTAAGGAAACATGACAATGCAATAATCTGCAAACAGTATCCCGTTATCTTTTTTGGATCGCCAGGAAAAATTCCATTATATTATAAAAACAACACCTAGGTTGCCATCTGTTGGCAACATTTCAAACTTTGCTATTAAATGAAGAAGAAATTTTTTAGTGGGTTGCAATATATTGGCAACGGTCCAAACATTGCCTGATTGCCATCTGTTGGCAAAATTTCAAACTTTGCTACTTAATGAAGAAGAAATTTTTAGTGAGTTGCAATCTGTTGGAAAAATTTTAAAATTTGCCACTCTTGTTCATTAAAAAATTTTTTCGCCATTTTGTCAAGAGTAGCAGAAACTAAAAAATGAAAAATAATTAATAGTTTAAAAACTAAAAACACGCTTTTATATGCAACTGAACTAAAAATTAGAAAATAATTTTTCATTAAAAAAATATTGTCATTTCATAGTAAAAAGCGTGGGTGATAAATATATTAAATGTTATAATTATTATATTTGCAAATATCTATGATGGAAAAGTTATGAAAAATAGTAAAATGCACCCCACGCTTTTTACTATGAAATGACAATATTTTTTTAATGAAAAATTATTTTCTAATTTTTAGTTCGGTTGCATATAAAAGCGTGTTTTTTAGTTTTTTTAAACTTAAGATAAATTTAGTTGACGCCCAGGCATCTTTCAAATTTTAACTTATATCTCGCCCTGTATAATACCAATTGAAGTTTTTTTTCAGTTTTAAATTATGCGACCAGTTTTCTCAAAATGCCGATTTAAAATTTAAAAACTTTTGGTCCATTTGTCCTTTTGTAACAACTTTTCTGGGACACATTGTATAAAAGATATTGAAAGATGACAAAAAATATATCGTGATGATTTAATCCCTTAATATTATCATTTAGAGGTCCATCATTGCAACTAACAGGTTTTTGACAACAATTTTTTTTTATGCCAAACTTACAAATTGTTAAACACATATTCCTAAAGAAAAATAAATTCCCTACAAAAAGCCTTTTTGTAAATTGTCGTCAAATAAACCGTTTTAATGTAATTGGGCTTAAAACATTGAACCAAACCGGTCAACAAATCGGCTACCCTGTTTTTCTTTGTCTTAATTGGACGCAACTTATTTAAATTTTAACAGATTTTTATTTTTTTTCAGAAAAAATTATTAAAAGTAATTTATAAATTCCTAATACATTTCTTTGGGATTGTGTATTGGTAACATTTTTCAAATAACCAATTCGTCCGTTTTCTCTATAAAAAAGATTGTTGTCCAAAACTGTTTGTCGCGATGATAAACTTTTTAATATTAATACTGTGACGTGTATTTTTGTAATATATATATATGGGCCTACTTTTACGTCACTGGGCAAATGTACCATATGGAACTATCTTCTTGGGACCATGTGACCGGTGGATCATCAACACTAACTTTTACATTTTTTAAAAACCAACCTAACTTATTGAACTAATTAAATTTAGTACGGGCATATCCCTAGGAGATAGCCCGCACGGGGCTGAACTTAAACTTTAACTTTATACTTTACTTCACTAACTGCTTGTTATTTGATAAACAATCCCCGTCTTAAAATTTTGTTCTCTTTAAATATCAAATTTTTCAGTGTTGGTTTTGTGTTTCTGAGACGACTCAGCTTGTTTAATGTTTTTTGTTTTATTATTATAAGAGTAACCTAGAAAATTGTTTGATTTATACTTTTTAAACCTTGACACCTCACGTATTGTTTTATGTACCAAATTTCCCAATGTTGAGTAACCCAATTAAAATTTAAATTTCCCAAAAATGTATATTTTTAAAATTCCCAAAATGCATACTTTTATACCGTCACTGGGCAAATGTACCATATGGAACTATCTTCTTGGGACCATGTGACCGGTGGATCATCAACACTAACTTTACATTTTTAAAAACCAACCTAACTTATTGAACTAATTAAATTTAGTACGGGCATATCCCTAGGGATAGCCCGCTACGGGGCTGAACTCAAACTTTAACTTTATACTTTACTTCACTAACTGCTTGTTATTTGATAAACAATCCCCGTCTTAAAATTTTGTTCTCTTTAAATATCAAATTTTTCAGTGTTGGTTTTGTGTTTCTAGACGACTCAGCTTGTTTAATGTTTTTTGTTTTATTATTATAAGAGTAACCTAGAAAATTGTTTGATTTATACTTTTTAAACCTTGACACCTCACGTATTGTTTTATGTACCAAATTTCCCAATGTTGAGTAACCCAATTAAAATTTAAATTTCCCAAAATGTATATTTTTAAAATTCCCAAAATGCATACTTTTATACTAGGTGTTCACAATACTAAGGGCTCAAATTTTTACGACATTTTTTGTTATCTTAAACAATATTTTCGATTTTTTTTTAAACAGAATGGGGAATTTATTTTTTCAGTGAACTCCGTATTTATAGTAAAGAAAAAAGATTCTCTCTTATGGCAGTAGTGGTAGTCAGAAAAATTCTTAGTTTCTGATAAAGTTTTTAAAATTTTATTATTTTTAAATGTTATCATTATTTGTACAAAAAATGTTCCTTTTTTTATATAAAAACACTGCTGGCATGTGTCTTAAAAGACGATCAAAAATAAACTAAATGGATTTCAGAAAACACCTTATAAAAGTGCAATGGTAAAATAATTAAACGGATGATGGCAGAATTATTTCACAAATAAGTTATATTAAACAATGTTTTTAAAAGATATGTTTAAAGAAACAACGAATAATTGTATTATCGTCAATAGTGGCAAAGGAAATATTTTTCTCGTTCCAACGAAAAAACCGTGCAAATCCTATTAGGAGCTTAGCCGTACAGTAAAAACTTAAAGCGCGGTCAGGATTATGAAATTGCTTTTCCTTGTAAAACAGGAAGTTTCGTTCGATTTGCGAAAAGCAAGGAATACAAACGCATGTAATCTGGGCAACGTAAAAATTTAATCAAATCTTACTTACCATTTGTTTCCAAGGCGAGAGAAAAACAGAGTCCCAACGTTGATTTCGAGAGGCTGATTGAATCCCTTAATACTTGATCCCCATCAAGTTTCTTTATATCCTTTTTTGTATACGCCTTGTCTAAATCAACACCTTTAAAACCAAATTTAACTTTAAATCTCTGCTTTTTACGCGTTTTTTAGTGTAAGATAGAAATAGCAAATAGAGTGCGTTTTTGAAAACTGGTAATGGCTATAATTTATAAACCAAGGCAAATATTAAAAAATATAAAAATAACGTCTCTATAAAATCCGAGTAAATATAAATGGCGTATTTTTAAAACGCCTCTATCAACCCCTTTAGCTGCACCTCCAGTCAATTAAAAATCTTTAATAGCAATACCCCTCATGTGCTACCTCTCTGAAAGCTCATAAAAATGCTTTTGTTGGTTATAAAAAGTCAGGGTAAAATTAAATATTACCACTAAAAAATCATACTTTATTATTTATAATGAATACTAGAAAATATCTAATGAAATTAATCTTAAATTTATTAAAACCTATTACAAATTATAATATAACTCCCTGTAGAGCTTATTCGTCCCTAAAAAAGTTTTGGGTGGTTCTGATTAGTTCCCTTTTTGACTTTTGTAGAGAAAAAACGGGTCTTTGTTATTGAGCGCTTGTGCAAAAAAACTAACTAGAACTTGCTATAGGGGCGGGTTAG
Organism: Listronotus bonariensis; assembly: GCA_014170235.1. Lineage (NCBI taxonomy): Eukaryota > Metazoa > Arthropoda > Insecta > Coleoptera > Curculionidae > Listronotus > Listronotus bonariensis. The sequence continues at coordinate 882,928 of JACEGR010000003.1, forward strand.
CTCTACAGGGAGTATTATTTTAAATAAATAATAAGTTTTTAATAATTTTATTTTAATTTAATTGAACATTTTCTGGTATTCTTTACAAATAATAATGTATGATTTTTTTAAATTTAAGGTTAGTATTTGATTTTACCCTAACCTTTTATGACCAAAGAAAAGCATTTTTCATAGAGTTTTTATAGAGGCGCCAGATAAGGGCGTGGCCTTATAAGTTTTTAAAGTGATTGGGGGTGCAGGTTAAGGGGTTGGTAGAGGTGTTTCAAAAAATACATCATTTATTTTCTTCCAAGGTTTTGTAATAACGGTAAATTCCTTTCTTTTGATATTGCCGTGGTTTAAAAATATAGTCATTGTAAGTTTTAAAAACGCACCCTGTATATATTATATATATATATATATATATATATATATATATATATATATATATATATATATATATATATATATATATATATATATATATATATATATTATTAACATAAGTATTCAAAAAATATTGCACACAGACTCAGCCCTAATATACATGGTATCTACAAAGTTATAGTACACAGCGAAATTACAGATTCCTAATAGCCAAAAGCAATATTAAACTAGTATTATTTAATTTGCCTGTCATTGCAGTTTTTGCAAATACCGGGTGTCAACGAACTTATAAGACAAGCCATAACTAATAATTTATTAAGATTATTAGACCTATCAAAATAAGACTTAAAATTGGTGCTATTTCTGCTTAAACATGAAGTAACGGAAGGGTGATAAAAATGCGAAAACTCTCTTCTCTACTCTAGAAGTAATAGCTTGTCTAATAATTTTTTAACCCCGGTATAATTCCGTACTAGAACTTTATAAACAACCAAAATATCGTTAAAATGGCACAAAGAAAAAGAAAAAAACATATTTATAAATAAATACTCGATCTAAAGAAACAAGTTAAAAATAATTTATATTATCTTTTACGTTTTGGTTAGTTGTTTGTACAAATCATATAATTTAATAAATGGGAATTTGTGTTTTCGTTTTAAAGAATTAAAAAAATGCCCGTAAAATCTTAATTTTTTATTTACCTGTATTAACTTCTATACTGTTTATAAAAAACTTACCATAGGGTATTTTGTTATCTTTCTTTCTTAGTTCTCCATGTTGAATATTAAATGTATTGTTCATTAGAATGTGGAGAGAGACGGAGTTTTCAAAAAGTAGTTGGTGTACTATTGAATAATCATGCTAAAAAATAAAAGCAAGTAAAAATATGTAGAAATAATAAACAAACATATTATGAAGTTTGACTCAGCAGTAGACATAAATGGAATGTAATGAATTTCGCTTAGTTTATACATTTAAATAAAAACGCTGCTAAAAAACATTAAGGAAGCCACAAGCAATAAGTCATTTATTTTATTTATTTATAAGTAAATTTTACAATTTTAATATTTTTTTTGCATAAAAATCACACCACATTTTTTGTTACGTAAAATAGGTTTCTGAAATAATAAAAATACTAATAGACAATATGCAAAGAATAATACAAACTAATTTTTTTATTATATTTGGCTGAAGGTGTATAAAAGTTAAATCCGTTTTATAAAGGCAAACATTTTTAATACTTCTAACATACAGTGTGATACAAAAAATTATTTGTTAATTTCGTGTACCACATTTTGCATATTTGAACAGCATTGGTAGGTCCTAACAATCTTTTCTGGGGATGCGCAAGTCTTGCAATTTTTTTTTTCATAACCCAGGTGTGTTTTGTTGGGTATATAAGTCTTAAGATTGGGAAGTTCAAACACAAAAAAAAAAGCAAATTGCGTTGGCGCAATATTAACGATTCCAAAACTTTGGGCTAAGTAATAATTTAGTTTTTATTAAAATTAAATAAAAAACATAATTATTGTTACAGTGCAATTCTTTAATCTTCCTTCTCTTTTATTTTTTTAACGAATCAATTTAGAAAATTAAAACTTCAGAAGATAAAATTAAAGTGTAAATACAATATTTTATAGTAAAATTGACAAATAAAACCTTTAGGTGGGCTACTGAATGCCATCTTGACAAAAGAAATTAAATAAATCAGGGTGCCTTTAACACATCATTTTAAAGCTCCTAACGAGTACAATAAAAAATATAAAACAATACATTTATGTACTCCAAAATAATAGTACTTTAATTACTACTATTAATCTAGTTAGATATAACTAATGTAATATAATAATAAAATTATATACAAAATGTTTTATTTAAACAAAATATAGCTTCTGCCTGACTCTGTATATTGTCACCAAGTTTATTAATTTAATTCGTTAAAAAATAAAATGGTGTACAGGCAAGAAGGAAACGCACAGCATATCTAAAAACATGGTAAACAACGCAATGCGACCTTTAGACTAATTTATATTTGTTTTAAACATCTTTACCTGTAACATGCACATAAATATACTGTGTAGGTAAACAATTCATTTCAGCATAATTTTAAAAATGAATCTTGGTATCCAATAAAGCTAATGCAGTGGGATGAACCAACAAAAAACTCTCATGCTTTTATTCTTGATGTTTGTTTTAGCCGATAATAGCGTGGGCTTTAGGTAATTACTTATAAGTTTGTCAGCATCTTTATTTATTATAGAGCCCTAATAACCACGGCATTGTAATATATTAGTATGAGCAGATTGCCTCCGCTTAAAATATTCCTATACGAGGTACTATGAGATAAATAGTTTTCTAAATGTGTTAAACTTTAAAAGACAAAATAAATTGATTTAAATAAATAATAAAAACAAGCAGGAATCAATTTAACTACTAAATTGACTACTGAAAAAAAAACGTCCTTTTCAAGTATCTAGTGGGCCATTATTTTTTTGGCGAAACAAAGAGTCATTCAAACTAAGCTTAAAAAACTACAATTTGTTTTTCATTTAACCATCTTTGTAGCTGCCACGGTTTCTAGGATCTCTGTACTAAACATCGAGAAAAACTTACCCTGTATATATTTAATTGTCAAAAAACATTGGTATCGCGTGCGTTACTAATACCCAAAAAAGGGGTTTTCGGAATAAAAGAAATATGCTCAGGATCCTAATAAAAATTGTTTTTAACCAGATAAGTGTTTTATTAAAAGGGTCTTAGCTGCGCCCCTATAAAGTAGGAAAGTTTCTCGCTATACATCTTTTAATCAATCACCATAATCAATTGCCCACCCTAATATAGTGAATGATGATTTTCTCAAGGGAGCATTTCGAAGCACCTAATTTATTCATGGGCAAGAGAGCACCTTAAAAAGCAAAATAACGGTGTTTTACGAATTTACGTGTTTCTGCCTCAAGAAGAAGTGGTCTTATTCATGCGTTTAAAAGAACTTTTACCTTGGGTACACTTTTTGAATATTTAAGTATTTTGTAATGAAGTTTTTAGGGAAGGTCTGGAAAGCTCCTCCCACCTAAGCAAATTTGAATATTGTAAAGTGTCAGTAGAATATAGGTCTTTATTAAATACGGTATAATTGCCTAAATCTATTGTTTATATCAGGATATGCAAAATTTTTGAATAAGTAAACGTTTTTTAATACAGTAGCTTTTCGTTTTTAAGAACCTACTAATAAGCGGAGATGCCCGATAGGTTTGATAACACCGCATACCAGGGTGAAAAAGGCCACCATTAAGTTTTTTTCTTACAGTAAAATAAAACATTTTTAAATAAACTTAACCATATAGCTTGACTTTTAGTCTATTAAGTTTTAGATATTTAGATTCTTCTAAATAGTAAAATTATGGGCTAAGACAAAAATCTTAAACCCTGCATAAAAAGAAATACAATTTATTTGTATTGTATTTTTTATAAATATAATATAGTAGAATTACATTTTTTGTATTTCTAACATTTTAAATATCTACAGGGCTAAATGCAGAAATATGGTTTGGTGTCACCTTGGCCAAAAACAATTTTCTCTTGGAGGTCCTACCCAATAACTCAATTTTTCTTTAAAATTGCAATTTTTCTTAAAAACCTTACAAAACATAATATTTTAAAGACAATTGCCTACACTTTGATATTAAAAATGCAAGTTAATACTCATAAATCATAGTAAGGTTTAAATTCTCACAGAAGAATTAATTCTTATCCAAAACTTTTGGTTTCGTAGAGCGCAAAATAGCTAAGTTAGCAATTTAAGGCCTAGTGTTTTTATTGGGTGATAGATATTTGACCGATTGATAGCTAGGAAACACCCTGTACCAATATTATGCGGGGTGTTTCTTACAGGTAGTTCCCCCTTATAGCATATAGATTACTTTAAAAAAATATATTTTTTTAAAGTTATTTTAACTTTTATTATATTATGCAAGGACAGAATAGTTCTTTATAGTATATAAAACTTTTATTTTTTTAAATGTTTAATAAATTTTTTTACTTTATTCTGGAGAAAAGCCTAATAATATTTTGAATAAATATAATATATAGAGTGTTAAAATAAAAAAGTGTCTTTCTTTTATAGTATTACCAATATCACTAATAAAAACATCTTTAAAAGAGCTTAAAAAATACCACATTTATTATATCGAACTTTATTAGCTTCGAGAATATGGACATCTAATAATGGTCTTTAGATTACTAATAATGTACCGGTATTTTGTGGTGAGTAAAGGTAATGACTTTATATTCTAGAGTAATAAAGTATTTGTCAGGAGCTTAAAATTTGCTACAAGACCCCGTTTTCCATTTAATTTTTAATTTAATATTCTCGCCGGGCATATATACTTTTTGATGATCGCAAGTATGTATGTTGTGTCAAAGCATGTTTGGTAAAATATATTTATTAAAGAAAAGGCATTGCTAATGTGATTTCGCCCACATCTATATTGATTCATGCTACGTCATTGCATACTTAACTAAATATAAATAACACCAGCACACAAAAACAAAGTTTGATGTGTATCGGACGCGACCTACCTAGGGGTATGTTTTTTGACCCTCTGAATCCGAATTTCAAATCAGTTTAGGCCGTACAGGTCCCAATTTTAGGTAAATTGCAAAAAACCGTTAAAAATTGGTAAAAATTGTCGTTATTTCTTATGGTTTTTGCAATTTACTTAAAATTGAAATTTGGATTCAGCGGGTCAAAAACATGCCCCTAATTAGGTCGCGTCTGGTCGTCACAAAAACAAAATGTATGAGCCGGTGCATCGGTGCACAAAAAAGATTTTTGTACAGCGGCGCGACTTATCTACAGGCATGTTTTTGACCCGTTGAATCCGAATTAAAATCGGTTTAGGCCGTACATCCTCTAGTTTTAAATAAATTGCATAAAACAGTAGAAATTAAAGAAGTTTTGCACCATTTTTTTATGTTTTCTGCAATTTCCTCGAAATTGGGACCCGTAGGGCCTAAACTGACTTGAAATTCGGATTTAGAGGATCGAAAAATATACCCGTAAATAGGTCGTGTCCGGTGCACAACAAACTTATTTTTGTGTGATAATTAATAAATTTGCAAAACTGCATTTTTGTTTTAGTATATCTAACACAAAATTAATATATGGATTCAGAATATAACTAAATACTTTATGTGTGTTCTTTACCTGCATTTTTGTTCTTGACATTCGGAACATGGAAGTAATATAAAATTTCTAGAGACTCCTGGTCTAAACATCAATTTATTGGCAAATATAATGGCTTGGTATATGTCAGAATTTCCATTTCCTTAAATACATAATAGATAACATATTAGTTATTGGGATTATTAAAATAAAATAATAATAATAAATGTCTTTAAGGGGAATATCTTTCAACGTGTGGTTGTATTAAATTATTTTGAATAGTGGAAGAAGGTATTATGTCACTTTTATTTAATTTGAGTAATTTAGATTTTAACATGTTTGGACGTGGATTTTTTTTGTTAATTTTTTTACGGATTTTACATCACAGGCAGACACAGTATTTATATTTTTGTTTACAAAAAAAAATTGGTTAATTATTAAAAGAATAAAAAATAAAACAATTCGTTAAGCGTTGTGTTTTTACATCTATTTCAATTATACTGGGTACCCCAAAAGTCTAAAAATATACATTTTATTTTACATAGGACACTCTAAAAATGATGAACTTTTAAATGTTTTTGAAATATTGACATTTAAAAAACAGCATTTCACACCAACGCATAGGTCTCTAGTTAACACATGTCCTGCTATAACACTATAAACCATGTGTCATTTGGAACGTCAAAAATTATTATTTCCAAGTTATATTTTTACAAATACCACACCTATAGCACCCTGTATAGTAATTTTGGTAAGTAACATAACCATTTTTTATGTTAATTTAAATTTTTATCAAATTTGTACAATATTATAAAAATCCAGTGTATAAATACATACAGTGTGTCCCAGGATAGGTGTTACAAGAAGACATATAAACCAAGAATTTTAAAGTTTTTGAACGTTCTTTAAAAAAAAAACTGGTCGCATTATCCAAAATTAAATACCAAATTTTACTTTGATTGGTATTATATAGGGTGAAAGACTGAAACTAAAGTTATAAATAATGACCAAAAGTAAAATTACCTTTATTTTTAAAAATGACAAAATTGTATAAGTAAATGTTGTAGATAAATAAATTTTATGTCAAAATTAAAAGTAAATATTTAAAAAATAATTTTGTCATTTTTTTTACATTACGCATTAACACTTTTTAAAATAATTGGCTTAAGGCAGCGAATGTTGACAAAAATATATAAAATTATTAAATTTTCCTTTAAATTTTGCATTCTTTTGCCCAATATTTAAGTTGTTATGCGTAATGAAAGAAATAGACCTTACATTTTTTTTTTTACTTTAATGCTTCTGCTTTAAATTTTGACATAAAATTTAATTCTCTACAACATTTACTTATACAATTTTGTTCTACTTTTTAAAATAAAAGTGTTTAAGTCATGGGCATTTTTAATATTTTAAGTTATAACTTGCCCTGTAATATACCAATCGGTGTAAAATATTTTAGTGTTGGATTATGCGAACAATTTTTCAAAAATTTTGTTTTATATTTAAAAATTTTTGGTACATTTGTTCTTTTGTTACACCTATCCTGGGACACACAGTATAGTCTTATAATATGCAAGGACCAAGCCCCATGTATGTCGGGCCGACCTGAGATTTATTTTATTGTTGTCGCCATGACCAAGAGGCAAAAATGTAAGAAAACCTATTGATATTCTTCATATTATTTAAGACCTTAGAGGGGATTTTCTTAACCTCTTAAAAATATAATATTAATTAATGGTAAAAATTTAACACAATCCTGTTTTATTTTTGTGAATAGAGAAAAATTAATAAATTTTTAATTTACATATTTTACCGTAGAATAAAAAAAAGGATACATATAATTAAGGAAACATCGGATTTTAAATAAAGTTTTATAAGGTTTTTTTCAAATACTGCATTTGTTGTTACATAATAAATATTATTTTTGTAAATAGTAACACAAAAAAGTTTTACCTTATTTACCTGCATTTTTGCAAAACTATGAACAAACAATTTACCTAAGTTTATTAACTCCATTTTTAAATCGTTATTTGTTTTCATGTCTGATTTTTTTAGGAAAATAATTTACCATTATAATTTTACAAAATGCAAGTTATTTTATTAAAATAAACTTACCAACTGGAATATTATTAAAGTAATCCAAAACTGAGTTAGCATTAGTAAAAGTTTTTGAATTTAAGAACGATACTTTTGGGCGCATTAAAAACTCCATCTCCACCAAAAACAACCACCGCGTATCTGAAAAGGTGTTTTATTATTTTAAATTTACAAGAGTTTGCTTGAATAAATTACCTGTTGTTTGTTATGTTTAACTCGAGAAGTTCCCGGTTTATTGACTCTACCACAATATTAAAGTTTTTATGATTCTTTAGATCTTTATTACATTTCTTGGCTTCGACTATAAAAACTACATCTGCCATTCGTGGTATTGTATTTCCTTGTAATCTGATAAAATCACCCTCTTTAATTTTTGTTTCATTAATTAATTTACAGCTAAAACATTATAAAATTTAAATAAAATGTGTAAAATATTTTACACGTTCGCACCATATTGGAAAATTTTTTATATTTAATTTTACGAAAAAAATTATTGGTTTAATAATGTTGAAAGAGAGAAGTGCGACATATTTCAAAAAATATAAATTGCTTTAGAGGAAAGTGCCTTTATTTTTTACAATATGATTTTTTTAATAAAAAAAAGATAAAATTTTAAATTTGCTATAAATATGTAATAAATGATTAAATAAAGTTTTTGCAATAACAATAGTTTATTTTTGCTGTTTTAACAGTTTTAACAGCTTTCTTTACATATTTAATTTTGAAATAAATATGCACCGATTTATAAACTTAAATTTAAGGGGTGCAATAACTCCCTAAAAATATAAAAATTAGTTTTTCTTGTACATAAACAAGGTTGCATATTAAAAGGAATTTTTAATTTTTTTTGTTTTAAATACTTTGGAATATTGGTAAAAACAAAAAAAAACTTTTAGATGAGTGCGAACTTAAGTAGACACACTGTATACAGTGTGTTCGCCTAAGTTTTCTTTATATATGAAATTATAATAAATAAAATTACATTATTCATTTTACGAAAAAAGGTATTCTTAATAAAAAGTTTTGCATAATCTAAAACTTAATCATTAAATATTCATTTCTTTTAGTAGTTTACGAGGTATCCCAAAAATATATAAATTTTGTTTTTGTAACTTTTCACTATTTTGACAGCTTTTAAAGTATTACATTTTAAAAAGGTATTTACAAATGTACAAATTTAAGTTTTTCAACGTTTTATCACATAAAATTTAAAAAACTTCGTTTTTGCAAGTAAATAGGTTCCCATAGTTAAGGGTTATTTTTTTCTAAAGATTTTTTTCTTTACAATAATTTTTGATATTTTTAAAAATAAGGGTACATTTCTCTACTAAAAAAATTTATATCTAATGATTTGTTTTTAGGTTTTTGACAATGCAGAACTTTTCCTAAAGAATAACTTTATTTTGTTAGATTATTAATAAGAAAGTTTTCTAAATGTAGAGAACTTAGGCGAACCCACTGTATTTATAGCTCTTTTTAAATAAGAATAACTGCTTGCACAATTTTAGGTTTTACTACACTTACCTTATACATGAATCCGGAATACTAAGTGGTGTGTTTTCTCTATGACACATTTCGATATAGCCGATAGCACTTCTGCACGCCTCTTGTGTAGTGGTACTATTCATACACATATTTAAAAGTGTTTTTAGGAACCCTGGGAAAACAAGTGCTTAGGTCAGAAACCTTGCTGTGAAAGAATTCTTTGCATAGCTCTTGAATTTCTTTTGAAGCAGGTTTTTGAGTTCCTAACTTTTGAGGAGTTTTTGTATGGCAGTTTTCGTCCACAGACCAGCTGTTTGCAAAAGTATTCAAGTCAGTTATTTCTGGTCGGCTTCGATTTGGAGAAGTCAGATCATCATAGGGTTCATTGTTGTAACTACCCCCAAAGACCTGCTGTTTTACCGTAATGCCAACCTGTGATAATAAATTTTAAATTGAAGTTTAAGCATTGAGGTTTTATAAAATATACGTTTAAAGAATTGCGTCTGGTGAAGCATATTAATTTATCATGTAAACTAATCTGTACTAAAACACATTACATTTTGTTATAAAGCACAAGAAAAAAAAATCCTACTGTCTTGGTGTATTATACAAAGTATTTTACACCCTTTAAAGACATTTAAAATAGAACATCCTACTTTTTTATGTTATCCACCACGTTTCTTTTCCCAGACCGTTTTCGCCTGCCTTACAGAACGTTGTCAATGAGGCCGTAAGGTTTAGTAGTAAATAACATAGAGGTGGGTAACATTGAAAAGCAGGATGTTTTCCTTTAGTTCTCTTAAAAGGAAGTCAAATACTTTGTATAATACACCAAGACAGCAGGGAATTTTTCTCTGTGCTTTATAACTTAGATGCTGTAAAAATCATAGCCCGCTTAGTTTCTAAGCTAGAGGGTAGTTTTGAAAATATAGCATTTTCAAGTAGCCATTCTTTTTCAGTTAACTGATAACCTATTAAAAAGGTCACAACGAAATATTATATTTCTTTTTACGAAGGATGTAGTGGCGTAGGTAGTACCAAAAATCAACTAACAGGTTTTTATTGACTTGATTACTGTAGTGCTGCTTACGTCATGATTTTTAAAAGTAAAGTTTGCTTTTAAACTTATTGATGTTTTTTTATATATTTAAATCTTGTAAGGTAGCACTTTCTTGGGCAAAACTATAGGTTATTAGGTAGTAAATGGTTTTTAATAAATAATTTTCCTAATTTATTGTTAGAATAATTTATTTTGTTTATTCCTTATTCAAAAAACATCTATTAATTTATTATATTTACAGATATTTTTAACTGATTGCTATACATTTTTTTTTTTAAATGTTTTACTGATTTATATTATTTTTTTAAATAAACCAAATATAGTATGCTAACAATAAATCAAGAATTTTTTTAAAAACAACTTTTTAGGAATTGATAATTTTATAAAGTCAATTAAATTTTTTTAACTGATTCGTTTGCATGGACTACTGCAAAATTTTGGATGCAAATTAAAAAAAATTAGAAATTTTAACGTTATTTATGAAAATAAACCCAAAGCTTGTAAAAAGCCATTTAATTTTTTGACAAATATACAGAGTGTATAATTAAAAAAAAAACAGCAATGGTTAGTATTTTTAAAACAATAATATTTTTAAAAAATGTTGACTACGCCACTAAATTTTACGTAAAAGTTTTATAGAATTCTGTTGTTACCTCTTTAATAAATTATTAGCCAACCGCACAAGATACAAAGGGAACCTGAAAATACAAAATTTTTAAAATCGTCCTGTAGCTAAGAAACTAAAATGGCTTTGTTTATTTTATTATTGAATATTTCAGGTTTGCGAAAACCGCAAAGTTTTATTTTTAAAATAACTGAGATACCCACAGTTGCAACCAAAATGGGACACCCTGTACCGGTGCAAAGTAAAAGTTGGGACACTCTCATTATTTATGTTCCAAATTTTTACTCTAGTAGTTTAAATACGTCTTTTCGAATATGTTTTTTTCTAATAAGGGATACACGTATAGGGTTTGTATTGGAAATTTGGAAATGCGCTTTTTAATTTTTACAAATTATAGGAGATAAGCACTCAGAAGTGTGGGGGTAATATGCTTTTAATTATTTAAATTAAATTAAGTAAATAGCGTCAAATACAGCACAGATAATTTTTAAATTATTAAAGGCAAGTTGTCAAAAGGGTTTTTAGATAAAACGCCTAAACCTTTTTATTAAATGTTTATTTTTGCTGGGTAACAAATTAATTATCTTAAAAAGCCACATACTTTCGAAACATATAGGCATACTTTTTGTTGCAGGTACAAAATATTTTTTAATAAGCGCACGGATTCACCTTCTTTTTTCGTACAACCGTTCTCTCTCGCCTACTCGAGTACAATATTGCTTGCGGCTTTCTCTTTTGTAATATTGCTCACACAAAGGGGGATATTTGAAAGTAAAAAACGTGGCTTTTAATATATTCGTTTTTCACATTTTTGGGTTTACCTTACTGTGAAAAGAAAAAAATTAATTGGCTATTAAGTGGACGTTTCACCCTTTTATCCATACAGCTACAATAATTAAACGAGGCAAAAAACGTTAAAGGGGTATTTTACGTTTTATAAACAAGTCACAAAAAACATAAAATATCTTTTAGTGACGTTAATGTGATGTAATTTTTAACAGGAACCGGTGATGTTTGAGTATAAAAGTAAATTAATTTCGGTGCATTTTTCAATTCCCTTTATTTTTTGAAAGGGTCAATTTAAAAAATTAAAACTTTAGGATATGAAATTAATGCATAAATTCTATATTTAGAGTAAAATTGATAGATGAAAATTTTAGTATGGCGGCTGGGCGTCATATTGGCAAAAAGCCTAATGTAAAGGGGAATCTTGTGGCACATTCTTTTAAAAGATTTCGATGAGTACCTTATAACCCTGTAATATAAAGTTAGTACCTTTACCCAATACAAAACGGCGGAGTTTAAAAATTGCTGAAATACCTAAATTAGATGGTCATAATTTTAAAACTAATAAAGATGGCTTCCAGTCGCTATCTTGAAATTTTTATCTGTCAATTTTACTTTAAAATCTAGTATTTATGCATCAATTTCTGATCCCAAAATTTTTCCCTTTTTAAATTGATCCGTTAAAAAAAAAAATAAAGAAAGGGGGCGGGGTATTAAAGAAATGCACTGTATATGTTTTACAGTGCAATGTCCTCCCTTTTTTTAAAGAAATAGTTTTAAAAATTTAAATTTCGGGATACGAAATTGATGCATAAATACTATTTTAGAGTTAAGACTGGAGAAAATTTCTAGATGACTGCTGGGCGCCATCTTGAAAAAATGAAATGGAAAGGTAGGTCTTGTGGTACATTATTTTAAAGCTTTTTCACGTACTTTATACCCCTAAAATAAAAAGTAAAAAACAAAATCATACTTTACTAAAATACCTTATATTGGTGGCCAAATTTTTTAAAACAAATAAAGTTAAATGTACTTAATGTTGTACTTTTCTAAAGCTCTTTTTTTGTACTACCCTGTATATTATCACCTGTACTACCATTAAAACCTTTTAGAGAGCTTTAAGAAGAAAACACCTCAATAGGTACATCTAAATTTATTAGTTTTGGAAGTATAACCATCCAAATCTGGTACCTATTTAAGTAATTTTTAGAGGACTGCCATTTTGCAGTAGTTAAAGGTCTTCACGTTATATTTTAGGGATATAAATAATTTGTCAGGTGCTTTAAAGTAATTATGAAATTGGCCAAGGAAAAGAACATATTTATTACAGAAAATAAAAGGGTATACATGGTGTCTCTAAAAGGTTTGTACAAAAAGCTACCACAAATTCCTTGGGCCAAAATACAACGATCTAATGCAATTTACCTTAGTCCAAAAGTTAACCGTTTGGAAGATACAGGGTATCCAAGTTTTAATTTTATTTTGGTTATTTTTAAATATTTTCTTTACCATTTCAAATTTTCTCACCAAATTTTGTATTGGGTTTTTTTTTTTTGGATTGAAAATCGAAAGCTGTCCATATTTTTTTCGTAAAATGTAGAGGGAGCCACCTGAAGTTCTTTGTTTTGTTTTTTTTTAAATACCGTGCCTCGGTTTATTAGGGCTTTAATAAAAAAATTCTTTCCTCTTATAATTTTTATTTTTAACATGGTATTCTTGGTAAATATTGATACGAGCAACCGTTTATAAGATCTTTTAGTTTAAACGTTTAAACCAAACAAAATAAATTCCTTACGCTTTATCTAGGTCACCCGAAATTTGTCAAAGCGCTATAAAAAAATGATACCACAAATTCCCTGGGCAAAAATACAATTATCTAGTGCAATATGGCTTTGTCAAAGGTTGCTGCTTTGCAAGATACAGGGTGTCAAATTTTCCATTAATTTTTTTACTTGGACACCCTATATCTCGCAAATAATCAGCCTTCCGACTAACATAAATTGCATTCGATGTTTATTGTCAAAAAAAAAAATCTAAAAATAACCAAAATAAAATTAAAATTTTAACACCCTGTATCTCCCAAACGATCAACTTTTATACTAAGATAAATTACGTTGGATCGTTGTATTCTGGTTCAAGGAATTCGTGTTAGTATTTTATACAGACCTTTTAGAGACACCCTGTATACAGTTCGTCTCTAAAGTCAGGGCCCCCTTTTAAACTTTTAAATTGTTCGGTATTTTTTTATCAAAATTTAGGCTAAAATTGACAAAAATAAATGTCAAACTGAGAGTTGGGCGCCATTTTAAAATAAAAAAATAATTAAAAACCTTCTGACGATTACTTTATAACCTTAATACATAAAGGCAATATTCTTACCTACTACAAAATAAAAGTACTTTCTTAATTACCCGCACACCTGATTTAGTGGCCATATTTTTGAAACCAATACGTTTGTTTAAAAGTTTTAAAAAAATAGTTATAATAAAGTTAGATGTACCTTATGTATTATCTCAAAGCTTATTATAAAATCTTTTTATTGGCAATAATAAACAGGATGGGACAAAAAAAATATATTTTTTAATGACGCATTCTCTGGGTATAATAAAAGATATTTAAAAGACCTTTAAAAAATACCACATTGTGTATATCTTACTTTATTAGTTCCGAAATATTGCCAAATCAGATATTCAGGTAATTATTAAAGAACCGCCAATTTGTAGTTGGTAAGATATTGACTTTATGTCCTAGGTTTAATAAGTACTTGTTAGAAGCTTTCAACCCTTAGTTTAACATTTATATCTGTCATTTTTGCCTAAAACTTTGTTGTCCTAATAAATTTCCTAAATTTTCGTGAAAAAATATCAAACAATTCCAAATTTAGAAGGGACTTTGGACATGCACTGTATTTATTACAAGTGTATCATACTTTAGAACAGTGTGCAGACAACTGCCATTTAGGAACATTAAAATCCAAGATATACTATTTGAGTATGTAATAAAAAAATTACTATAATATATACATATAATTTGCATACTTACCAGAAATTTCAAAAATGCAAATAACAAACTTCATATTACATTGTAAAGTAAACCCAGGAGAACTTTCCAAAATAATTAAATCATTATCACGATACAAATGATTATTGCCAAATTCAACAGGTAGTAGTACTGCCTCTAAATCATTTACACTGATGGTCTAAAAAAATAAGAATAAATATTAAATATCGGAAATCTTTAAACATACAAATACATCGCCTAATTTAGAATTTAAAAATCCAAAATACCTAACTATTATTATTACTATACATACTAAGCTATTGTTAAAACATATTTTAAAAACCCCTTTTTTACATAAAAAAGTCACAACCATTCAGTTTAAAAAATTGTTATTTTGATAATATGGATTTGGTTAGTCAAATTTTATATATTTTTTTTAAATAATTAAATTTAAAGATTTTTCTTTAAAGACGTAAAACCTTGAATGTAAAATTAAATAACATAGTCCCATTTAATGTAAGAGCGTAGTTTCTAAAAGTATGTGCTGTTAATTTTAAGATATTTTTAAAGGTATATGCAATTTTTAAGGACAAACAGATTTTAAGCTTGCTAATTTTGTGTCTTTTACTTAATAGATAAATTTACCACATATGGGGTTTGTAAAAAAAAAAAAATGGTAAACATGAATAAACAATTTAATTTAATTTAATAAGACAAAACTTATACTCAATATTAGTTTGGCTTAAACTAACCTAGCAAACATCAAATAAAATAAACACCAGCACCTCGAAATGCTCAATATAATAAAAAATTTACTTACGTCTTTAAAAAGATTTATGTTGACTACGTTTTTATTTATTAATAAAATTAGGTCGCTTGAAACACCATTTTCATTATACGACACGAGCATGGTAAAATTACGATCAATAAAATCAGTAGCCAGTAAATAGGTACAGCTTCCCTTAAAATTGTAGTGTCGTTTATCAAATGTTACATAATAATTGCTTCCCATCAACATGGCGTAACCTAAAAATATTTTAAACAAAATAACTTATACATACATAAAACTAGCTTGGGTTGGGATGGCTTTACTGCTAGGCAATCGCCAGTAAAACTAGCTAAAATTTTTAAAACATTTTATCTAACGCTTCCATCTTCCATACCTATCTCTGAGTTATGGAATAAACGCCAGTAAATAAAACGTCTAAAATGGGATTTATGCTTCTCACATTCTACAAAAAGTGTTATGTTGGACTAAATAAATATGTAAAGTTGCAAAAAGAACTTACACAAAGGCCCTTATCAAATATACAGGCTGTTCAGTAACTCTACAGACGAACTTTAAGAGTTAATTTTACAATAAAAAATAAAAAAACCTTGCCCTAACATGTTAATTTTAAACGTTATAGTTTTCAAACTATTTACGTGGTGTTAAGTTATTAATTAAAAACACATCTATCTTAATTACATTAATACTAATATAATTTGGATTTTTAAAATTTAATTTGGAAGACAATTAAGTTAAGGCCTTTTGTAATAATAAAAATATTTTTAAATTTTCTTTTAATGTTATGCAAGTTAATTAGGTATTTTCGCAAAAACCGTACACGGTTTTCAGTGAAAATAAATTTTAACAATTTCTTTATAATAAGTATACATTTAAATTTTTTTCAGGGGGTTTTTTTTGACGAGCCTACTACAAATATTTCTACCGACATATATGAAAGCGGCGCTTTAACCCAGTCTGTCAATATCAAGTGTTTCGGGTGTCGGACTGGGCAAACGCGTCACTTTTTATCGGACAAGTTTATCACAATGTTTTAAATGCAATTTTTAAACATTGTGCAAAAAATCGTAAGGGTTGTGTTTAACCTTATGGTAGCATGACTGTTACGCTTACCATTTTGCCACAATGTTTAAAAACTGTGGTAAACTTGTCCGACAAAAGAGACGCGTTTGCCCAGTCCGACAACCAAATCACTTGATATTGAAGCGCCGTTATGGCGGTATAACAATATTCGTCGTAGACTCGTCAAAAGGAAGAACCCCTTAAAAGGTTATAAAAGTGTTCTTGTCCTAAACTTCATTTTGTAACTGGCTCAGGCACTATGGTTTATTTTATCGTAATTAATATTATATTTTTTAGACAAAATTAAATTTTTATGATAAAATTTGCCAAAACATTAGTATTGCTAATTTTATTTTATATAGTGATTGGTAAAGGAAACTAAGTGATAAGCCGTACTCTTAACATGTCTACCCTATACCAAATTCTATAGTTATAGCGATATGACCACGCCAAAAATTATTTGTATTTATTTTCGCAAAAAAACATTCAATAAATAAAAAAACAAGGTTAAGTTTGTTTAAAAGTAAACGTTTAAAAAAAAACTATTTAAAGGCTTAAATTTTTCAGTTTCAAAATCCTGCCGTATTTTTTTTAAGCAACGTATACCGCGCATTCCTTATTAATATCAAAAAGATTTTTTAAATTATGTTTTTAGTTTTTTATTTTGGTATAAGAACATAAAAAATTATTTTTTAAACCTAACCACTAGATGGATTAAAAAAACTTGTTCATTTAGTGGTTGGTTTTTTGTTGGGTACACGCCTGGAAAGAATGGGACCGCTTCGGTCCTGGTTCCGGGATATACGAGCTGACCCTCTTTAGCCCTATTGACCCCTAGGCACTGGCCGGTCGCCTTAAACAAAATAAAAAAAACCCAAAACCCAAAATTATAATTAAAAAACGACGTTTTTAGAATTAAGTTAAAAGATAAAATTAATTTTTTTTTAAATTTTAGGCTTTTTAGTATTGTAAACTGAAAATAGTTTGACATTTGGGTCAAGATCCGCCTAATCAATAAAGAGCATATCTTCAATTTTGTTTATTTAACTTTATTTTTTTAAACGAAAGAGGACCTTCTTGTCTTTAAGCATCAATATCTGCTGTATCAGCAACCGCTAATTGCACAATACAACTAAGGAGAGTTTTAAAATCTTAAATAAACACTCCACAAAAATCGGCTGTGGTTGTTTAAAAAAAAAAACAGTTTTTCTTTTTATTTTTTACGTTAATTTAAAAAATTAAGAAATGAGGTGTTTTGTGGCTTTTGGGATAATCATGCGCTAAATTAAAAATATCGAAACAACCAGTAATAATTATTTAAAATAAAAATTGTAATCTTTTTGTTTGGACTTCAATCAAATAAAACAAAAAAACGGGTCTATGAATTGAATCATAACTTTGTAATGTTTTGATAGGCATATTAAACTGTAAAAAGCACACTGAACATTACTGATTTTCTCAAATTTTCAGTTTAGCGCTTGATTATCCCAAATCCACAAAAGCCCTTTTTCCTTAATTCTTAAAATTAACGTGAAAAATAAAAAAATATATATATTTTTAAAAATCATAGCCAATTTTTTGAAGCATTTATTTAAAATTTTAAAACGCTCCTTAATTTTCATGTGTAATCAGCGGTTGCTAAGATATTGATGGTTAAAGACAAAAGAATCCTTTTTCGTTCAAATCTCCAATATCTTAGCAAAAAGTGGTCGTATCAAACTTAAAAAAAAATAAAGTTGAAAAAACAAGTTACTTAATCCATGTAGTGGTTAAGTTAAAAAAAAACAAGTTTTTTAACTAAAAAAAAAAGAACCGAAAAAAAATCAGTATTTATTAGGATTGCGCAGTACACGTTGTTATAAAAAAATAATCTTGAATCTAGACTGTAGGCTTTAAAATGCTTTTTTTTAAATTTAGTACGATTATTTTAAAGCGAAATACAGGCACTTAAAAAGGTCAAAAAATTTGGAGTTTATTTGGATCCCTTATTTTTTCCACTAGCGTATAAAAAGTTTTGTTCTTCTCTTTCATTGTAACATTATCCCTTAAACTTTGTAGGAGGAGTTACTGGATAATGGAGTTTATTAAAATAAACCTCATCAGACCAGCGAGTTCTTGATCTCTAGCTCAGAATGCCGGAGAGACATTTCTAGGTATAGTTATTTAAAAATTAAGTTTAAGTGACACTGCTGTGTGGTTTAAAAAATATTGTAAAATTAACCCGACACCCACAGTACTCTAGTATTTAGGCATAAGTTTTCGTGGGATGTTAAAAAAATAAAAAAGTATCTTTAACTCGATATATAAAAGGAGAAAAAATATTTTTGGCTTGATTGGTATTATTTATGTGTGTTGACCAATTAATCTGGTAAGTTGTTTTAATTACTGGGATAAAGGACAATTAAAATAAATTTGCATAAATCGACCAATTTTAAAGTTAGATTACTCTGTAAAACAATATTTTGCATGCCATTTCTTTAAAATTGAAACTTTATACCTAAAGGCTTATCAGTCCTCTTTAGATTTTATTGTAGCGATAAAGCTTCAAATCTACGACGTTACCAAGATATTTTATAGTACAAGCGTTTAACCGTTTATCCATCAATACCATTGATTACCAATAGAAATATTGAGATATATGGTACAACGGCATTCATACTAAGTATTCGATTAAAGAATAGACATACGTATTTTTGCTACCCCACCTTAGACACGTCACAACTGTCACATAGAGCTCATATCTAACTTACTTCTTAAGAAGTCTAGCGCATTTGTGTCTTAGTTTTAAAGCAGTTTAAGCAAGTAAGCCTAAAATATCTAACGGGTGACTAGTGAACGATGGCATCAAACCAAGAAAATAAAATGGTGAATGAGTTTTTGATAAAAATTATGTTTGAATATTGTAAAACTTCAAATAAAATTGTGGAATTAGATGAAAATGAAAATCCGATCATTGATACTAAGGATATAGTGTTATCAGGGGACCGAAAATCAGTTATAAAAGAAAACAACCAACCAGAAGCCTTAACTGTAAGTTATGTTGCTCCTCAAGAACCACCCCTAGCTTTTAAAAAAACTGTTCAATTTTTTGCCAAAAATGAGACATTGTGTGTTGCACACAATAGCCACGTCCTTACATTTGAGGGATTTTTTTCTGAAGATCTACGCCCCTTTAAAAAGAATTTTATGTTACTTTGCAACAATTTAGTCAAAGTATGACCTACAAGCGTTCTTTTCAGAATGATATTGCTGCAGTCAACAACAATGTGGGTTATATACTTAATAATAATTGTTCCACCCAAAACTTGGACCTTATCATAGATTTTGATAGAACCATAAGACGCCTTTTGCAGCTTAATGCACGTAATGATGAAAATGTGCAAAATAAAATTGACGGGGAAGATGAAAACAGCTTTAAAGATGAAAAACTGTCTAATGGAGAAAGTGTTTTAACTATTAGTGACGATGAAAATAATGTAAACAGCGAAAACATGTTACCAAAATCTGGTCCAGCCTATCAACCTGATCTTCGATTAAGAAATTCTTACGTATCTAATGCTGCAATGTACTACCAGAAATCTTCTGGGTATTTTACGATGGTAGTTTTTGTTCTCTTTATTTTCTTTTTGTGGTACGTGGTTATTTGTGGACACAAATATATTTCTGACAGGGAAACTAGAGAAAGTGACAAAAATAGTACAACCGAAATACCAACCCAGCTCTTTAAAAATGTTACTGCTGTAAAAGGTAATGAAACTTTTGTAAGTGCCAATGATACCGTTAGTAGTGCAGCTGCCGATAATGCTAGTGAGGCCATTTTAAGATTTCAAACGGATAAGCCAGGATCAGCTTGGAAACCGTTTTTTGTGATTTTGCTAATGATAATATACATTTTTGTTTGGTTTTTTAAACCATGTTTTAAATAGGTATCTATAAAATATATAAAAAAATATATTAGTTTTAGAGTTTTTAGTAGACTTTTATATTTTTAAAAATACTAGATTTAAATATATGTGTACTATTACTTATGCCTTTTTGGCTATTCTTATTATTTTAAAATATTCTATCTAAAATAATTATCTTTGAATAAACAACAATACTTAGCTTCTTGTTATAATCTGGGTCGCAGTTATATTTTTTTAAAAATAGGTATATTATATAACATTTAAAATCAATATTAGGTCTTATTTTAGTACAATAAATTTATAGATTTAAGTACATAATTTTTTTAAATCAGATGTTATTTAAAGATACAAAAAAAAATAAATAAACAAATAAAAATTATAGTTTTATTTATATTCGTACTTATTAAAAAAAACAATGTTCAGCAATTTCTTATATCTATACCTACATTTGCTGATATCATTTAAACATTATGATTAAAGAATAAATCAATGATATAATAAATATTTATGCACTTTTGCTGCGGTAAGCACATTATTTAGTGACTTGCAACAAGAATGTATTACTCTTATTGGATGCAACTTCCGTATTTTTAATTTTATATTGGAAAATTATGTTTACTTTTGTTTTATTAAATTTTATTGATTTATTTAAAATTTTAAACCTCTAAAAGACATTAAATTTTAAATATAAAGATTATTCATGACACTAACCTTTTTATATTCTTAAAAAAAAGATTTCTAATGGCGTTATAAGAAAATAGTTAGAAAAAAAACAGTTTTTTTTAGTAAAAGTCCCCCATTTTGTAAAGATGGTTGGAGTCACAAGCGTACGTATAATTTTCAGAATATTGTATATAATAACTGGGACATGGCACCCACACCAAATAAACAGGGTTTCTAAACTCTATTTATACAACAAATAACCTCGTACGTGTACAAGATACAAAAATAAATTTAAAATAGGATAGGGTTATTTGAATACAGTCTTTTTATTGACAATACCACTTATCCTACAAGATTTCTTAAAAATATAATTTATTTTCAATTATGTTGTATGTTAAATAACACACCCTGTATATTTTAACAAATTTTAACTTTATTAAATCCTACGTTTAAAAAAAAATTACAGGATGAAATTTAATTGGTGGCTTAAAATACAGGGTGTAATTCCTTTGCTTATTTTAGAAAGAGACGTTCATATACAGGGTGTAATTTAATTGATGGCTGGAAATACAGGGATGATTCTTTAGCTTATTTAAGAAAAAACAGTTTATATAAACATATGTCCTAAACGTTTTAACTTTTTAGTTAGTGGGACCAAAAAATTTCGAAAACACTGATTTTTAGTAAGAACTAAATATAAACTTTATTTAAATAGGTGTTTAATATTTTTGTTACGGAATTGCTAATTAAAAATTATAAAACCAAATTTTAAAAAGAAAAAGATTTCGCAATTCTTTTTATTGTCAAAAAATATGCAAAAAATTTTATATTTTTTTCTTAAACTAAACAAGATACGGAAAAAAATTAGGAAACATAAAAGTAGTATTTTTATTTGCCCAATCTAAAAAAGCACAAAAATACACACATTTACACAGTCAGTGGCGTACCGTTTTTTTGTTGAAAATATTCCTTTCGTTGCCTCTCGAGACGCTACTAAACTTAATCAATGTAATTTAGTTAGTAATAAATTACCTCCTTTATGTCATAAATAATATTGCCAAAATAAAACAAAATTGGTTAAAGGAAAAGTGGGATATTATATAAAAAAATAAAAGTTAGGAGGTTTGGGACATATGCTTATCTGAACTTTTCTTCTCAAAATAAGCTAAGGAATTATATCCTGTATTTTTAGCCATCAATTTAATTACACCCTGTATGTCCTAAAGGTCTTAAATTTTAAGCTGCAGGGTATTCAAATTTTAAGAAAAATATCGTTTTCCTATCATAACTTTAAAACTCTTCAAGATATTTTTATAAAATTTAACATGCACCTACTTAGCGCCAATAGGTCTAGTTTGATGTAAAAGTTTTTAATTGTTTCTTCCAGTGGCACCCGTACGGTATGTATAGTGGAATTAAAAAAATTATTTAATACTCCATTGCTTTCTTCAAAAACAACAATTTTTTTTTTTTTTTATTTCTTTTATAACAAATTTAGCCTCCCGTGCTTTCTTTGACAGATTGACTATTTTCGCGTTAAAAAACAATTGCGTACCATATTTTTTTAATATTCAGTATCCATCCCGTATGGACGCCACTGGTGGAAATATTTTAACAACAAAAATTTCTATTTGTTCAAATTTTGTAAAAATATCTACAACAGTTTTAAGGATATGATAAGAAAATATTTTTTTTTAAACTTTAACACCTTGTAGCTTAAAAGTTAGGAGGTTTAGGACATAAACTTTTCTTTCAAAAATATGCTTAGAAATCATACATTGTATTTTGGGCCAACAATTAAATAACACCCTGTATAACACACTATACGTCAATTATTGCTGGTTATTGAGATGCTGATATATTCATTAACGAAGTGAAGAAAGAAAATAATATTTTTTTTTTATATTTGGACAAACTACTCCATATTTGGGTGTTAAGTGCTATTAAATAATTCTGTAACTGTTAAAATGACAAATATTATAATAACATGAAATTAATTACCTTCTTTTTGTAAAAACCACTAATAGGTATTTAGCAATGTAGTTTATTTTCGACGCATATTTAATTATTTGCACTAAAAAACAGCAATACGTCAATTATTAATGGTTTTAAGGTTAAGTAAGTAAATATGTATTTAAATAAACTAAACAGAAGATAATTAATTACACATTTATATATTATTTGTCACTCTGACAGTGACAGACATATTTAAAAATAATTAACACCAAAATATTATTATTTTTTACTTTTATTTAATTCGTAAATTATTTATATCAGCATGCTGCTAATTTTTAAAAACCAGCAAAAATTTACGTATTACGTATTTTACATTTTTGATTTAGAATTTATTATAAAGTAAAAATTTGTTAAAATAAACAGGGTGCTCAATTAAAAAAAACTGAAAATTATGTTTTTGACACACTTTGTATATTAAATATTACGGTCAATAAAAAGAATATATCTAAATAAAAATATATAATTTTAGGTTTATTATTGTATCTAGTACAGGGTGTTCAGATATCGTTGCAATTGCAGGGTATCTTGGATATTATTGGGGATAAAGACTTGCGGTTTTCGCAAACTGTTGCTACTTTTGATAAAACAAAAGATGACACCAACATTATTTTTTATGGCCCTCTTTGTTTCTGACATACAGCATACAGGAAGAAATTCATTGTTTTCCATTTTTGACCTCCCTCGTATATCAGTTGTTTTAAAACTTACAACAAAAGTAAAAAAAATGTTGATACTTTTACGTACAATCCAATGGTGGATTAAGATATAAACCAAACATAAGATTTGTTTCATGGAGTACCCTGTATATTTTGTATTTATTAAACTGTAGCAAATAAAGGTTTTTAAAACGTATAATACTTAATTGGTATTTTATTTTAGAGACCCTAAATTAATGTTTTTAAATTTTAAAATTGAATTTCACATAGTTAATTAAGATATAGACGTTTTAACAAAAAATAAAGTGGTCCCTTGGTTCATAATTTGTTTAAATTTTACAGCAACATAAAGATTTTAACATCTTTTAGTTTCCGCCGAGCAACCCTATTTACTCCTAGTTTCTTAGTTTGTTCGCTTAATAATTATTTGAAAACAGAAAGTTTTGGATTAGCGCCAATGTGTTTTTATACCTAAAACAGTGGCCAAAATCGATATGTATTTACAATTTTTGGAAAAACATTTCATTTAATACAAAACAATAGAAAACCATGTATGAAACTGATATCTTCAAAATTTAAACTTCAGTAATAATTTTGGTTACAGTATAATACACGGTTTTTACTGTTTTGTTTTTAAATTAACTATTTTTCAAAAATTATGGATACATACTGATGTTGGACACTGTTTTGAGGATAGAACAATTTTGCGCTAATCCAAAATTTCTAGTTTTTAATTAAATAATAATTGAACAAACTTAAAGAACTAAGGGATAAATAGGGGTGCTCGGCGGAGTGAAGTTGTTAAAACTTTTATGTTGCTGTTAAATTTAAACAAATTTTAAACAAAAGGCCTACTTTATTTTTGTTATAAAGCCTATATTATGGCCCACTATACCAAAAATTTTAAAATTAAAAACATTTATTTAGGGTTTATCAGTATAAAATAGCTATTAAATATTATACATTTTAAAAAGCTCTCATCTGCTATAATTTATTAAATAAAAAATATACGGGGTGTTTCATTAAAAAAAATTTAAGTTACTCCCTTCCCCCTCCAAAAAAAAAAAAAAGAAAACATTCAAAAGCAATTTCTTTTGGTAATTTAATTAAATTTTATCGACAAATTCTAAATTGTTTAAAATTATTTATATTAAAAAAACTTGGTAAGTGGATTTTCTTTACTCTACAATTCTCGTATGAGAGTCTCAGATGCACCTAATTGGACATGATATCCACTGGTTTTGAAAGGCTTTAGACTCAGTTTAAAGAGTATATTTGCCAAAAAATACTAATATAATTAAAATGCTTGGTAATTTTGAAGGAGAGCCCATCGTCGACTATCCTAAACTTTATTTTAAGTAGCTTGGTTGTACTGGTTATTTATTATTAGACATCAACAAAACAAAAATCCTAAATTTTGACAAGCTGTCATATCAATGGAAATTATAGCAGATACACCAAAATTAAAAGTTGTAATTAGGGTCGAGAAGCCTTCAAAATAAGGATCACTCTTTTTATTTAGGATTTTGGCGGTAAGCAATACTGCTGCTATTTTTTTAATAGCCTTAAAAGCCGAAAATAGGCTCTTTTTTTTGTTTTTAAATTGCCACCCTGTATATAACCTTAAACAAATGCGAATATTTTTTAAAAATACAATATATAAAAAAATACCTTTAAAGGGCGGAAACCACTCTGATGGTTCTGTATATGGCTTGTAGTCATAATAGAAGTTCCAAAATGAGGTCTCTGATGTTGATAAATAGTTGTATATATCGTAAAATATCTTAATTTCGGGTATTTCCTAAAATTAAAATATTAAATATTTAAAGTGGGTTTGTCTAACTTTAAAGAAAAAAATTATTGGATAAATTATTGTTACTAAAATATTTAGTTAAGGTATACAATAACACAATAGCACAATAATTTTGCAGTAGTTATTTTAAAAACTAGTTTAAATAAAATTAGATTGTTGTAGTTTATAAATTACATTTTAACCAAAAAAAAAATATTTGGTTAAACTTTTAGCCTTATACTTTATTTTGGCTACATTCCCTTTGCCTCTATACATATACAGGGTGTAACTTAATTGATGGCTTAAAATACAAAATATGATTCCTAAGTCTATTCTAGGAATATAAGTTTATATAAACATATGTCCTAAACCTCCTAACTTTCAAGCTACAGAGTGTTAAATTTTTAAGAAAAATCGTTCTCCCATTATAACTTTAAAACTATACGAGTTATTCGTATAAAATTTAGCACGCACCCAGTAAGCACCAAAAGATTTTTTTATTGTAAAAGATTTTTAAATATTTCTACCAGTGGCATTCGTAGATGATAAATACTGAATTATTTTAAATAAAATGTTACTTTTTTGCTTTTTTAAAAACAAAAATAATTTTTGAATCCCCATTTAATTGACAACAAATTACCTTTAGATTATTTTCGTCCGATGCACCATTATCACGAAAAAAATTAAAATAGGGCACCAAACTACTAGTTTAAAATGATTTTCCAATACCAAAGACGGTTTTAATTTTTTTACGCAAAAACGGTGCATTAAACAAAGAAAACTAAAGAAATCAAATTTGTTGCAAAAAAATGGGAATTATAATTTTTTTAAGCATTGGCGTACCACATTTTTTTAAATCCCCAATACACATTTTGTTCGGACGCCACCGATAGAAATAATTAAATATCTTTATCATCAAAAAATGCCGATTGCTGATTAGTAGAAAAACGATTTTTTCTTAAAACTTTAACATCCTCTGGCTTAAAAGTTTAGAGGTTTAGAACATAATATAATTATATAAACTTTTTTTTAATAAGCTAACGAATAATAGCCTTTATTTTTAGCCATCAATTATTAAATTACACCCTGTATAAAAATATTAGTTTCATGGATGAGCACTTAAGTACGGTTTAAATAAATAAATTATAAAAATGCAGAAAAATATCAACACTACATTTTAATTTTAAATGTATTAAAGAATAACGTTAAATATTTAATATTGTACAATAAAACACATTTAAAATTATTTAAACTTTTTACCAAGCGTGGTCCAAAGTAGCAACACAAATGTATTTATTAAAAAAATATTGAAAAACAATATATTAAAAACTAAAACTAAATAAATTGCTTTCTAACGGATATATAATTTTAAAAAATGAAGGTATCCTTTATAAAACGTTGTGAATAGCCTGAAACCTCATATGCAATCATTAGATACTAATTTTTACAATGGTATACGAGGTATGTAAAAAAACAAGAACTTTTTCAAAAGAAAAGCACCTTAATTTTTATTATGTCGAAAAAAATTAATAAAAATATGTTTAGGATTAAAAATTACATTTAAATATGCAAATTTCTTTATTGTCAATAAAAACTTTTTATATATTTATTTTTGTGTTAAAGGTCAAAATTTAAGTTTGTACATTAGTGCATACCTATTTTAAAATGTAGTATGTAAGAAAAGCTAAAGAACCTTTAAATCAGCGAAAATTCACAGAAATGCTCGTTATCGCAGTTTTTTCTAAATCATTAGTTTTGCACATTTGAATATCTTTTGTTATTCTAAACACCTTTTCTTTTAAAAATTTTCAGAAAAATTGAGGTGGTTGTCTCTTAAGCAAAATTTATATATTTTGGCATACCTCGTATACTAATGCAAACAATTAATATCTGAGAATTGCATTTTAGGTATAAGATCATGCAGGACATTTTATAAGGAATAATCTTCTTTTCCGTGAAATTTATTTAAAATAAAAGTTTTTTTATACAGTGCGAACCTAAGTAGACACGCTGCATAATGTCTTTTTAATTAAATTTACCAAAAACTTATTTTATTTTAGAATATTATTGTATATCATTTTATAAAAATAAGTAAAAGTACCTGAAACTCCGGTGTTTCGTTAAACCCATGCCATGACATGGGTAACTTTTGTTCCAATAACATTATACCTTCATTTGGCTCGTAAACAAATTGAGTCTTTGCTTTTCTTTCTCTAAAATATACATAAGAATTTTTAATACACATAATATGGTGTATTTTCTTATGTTATGTTAAACTTTTAAATATAATAATTTTGTATATGGCTTTCTGGAATTAATAATGTCATAAAATAGGACAAATTCTTTAAATATTTTAAATAAAGTTTTAAAACAACTGAATTTTGTTATTAAAAAATATTTTATGACATTAAACCTAAATTTTGTTATTTTACAAATTACTGTTTTTTAAATTTTAATTTACATTTAAAAATAGATATAGCTGCTAGTATTTTTCAGAGCTTCCTGTATGCTAATATGGGCTTTTGTACTAATTACCTACTACTAATTGAATCTATGAACTACGGGTAACTAAATATTAATGAAAACTTTAAAATACGTTAAGTAACTTCTATAAGATAAGGTATCTTAAATCTACCAAAATAGATATAGATTATTCATGAAGAAGATTTTTAACAGTGACAATGATTTACAGAAAAGCCTTTATTAATAGGTACAAAATTCTAACAAAACAAATAAAAATAGTTTTAAATAAAATACAGTGCTTGCCTAAGGCAGGATCCCCTTCTAACATTTTAGTGGTATGGTATTGTTTTATAAACATTTAAGGACTTTAGTAAGACAACTTAAACCATAATTTAGGTAAGTAATGGCAGATATCAATGTCAACCTAAGAATTTGGCATAAAGTCTTCTGGTAATTATTAAAATACCGCCCTTTTGTAATGGGTATAGGTATTGACTTTAGGTTTTATAGTCATAAAGTACTCGTCAGGAGCTTTAAAATGATGTTTTGTAAGACCCTTCTTTTTTATTTAACTTTCCAAAATGGAGACCAATGCTTAGTTTGACATTTAGTTCTGTAATGTTTTTATAGAATTTGGCCTCTTTCTAAAGTTCCTAAATTTATATGAAAAAATACTAAACAATTCAAAATTTAGAAGGGGGTCTTGACTTTAAATAAGCACTGTATTTTTCAAACATACCTATTTTTCAAGCTCCAGGGCTGTGACTGTCATTTCGGATAATTTTCGGTAAATAAATCTAATAAATCTGTGGACTCGGTATTCAACTTCAAAGTATTTGTAATAATACTTTATGGTATCAACTGTTTCATTATATTTATCAATTACAAACTTAATAGACGGTACATCCCTAGTTGTTTTAACTCAGCTGTAATTTCCAACCCAATTGCCTTTAGTTCTTTTCCAAAAGGTATATGATTAATGTATTTTTCGTTCACAAAATTCCAAGCGATATTGCTGTATTTATAAATGGCTTCTACGGTGTTATTTCCGGTGATATCTTTGTAAAATCTATCGAAATCTCGAGAAAATTTTGTAAATTCCATAAAATATGCCGACTCGATGATTTTGTTCTTGCGAATGTAAAGAAAATCTAAAATCAAACAGAAGAATATTTGTTTGCTGTCAATAGCAATTCAAGGGTAAGAATTATGATTAATGTAAAGTTATAAATGGCTAAAGTATAAGGTGAATAAATAAAGTCTAGCTGTTTTAATAATATTCCTACTCTTTTTATTTTTTCGACTTATACTTTTCTAAAATATTGGATTTAATATAATATGTTTTATTTTTAAATAAACCAGTATAAGTAGTTGTTTAAAACAACATTGTAAAATATTGCAATTGGCAAATTTGCTAGTTTATTTACTAAAAACCTTCAAACAAAACAATAGCCTTATGCCATTTGGCGTAAATATAGTGTATCTTTTTGTTTTCCAACCCTCCTATTTTTTAAATGGATCGATTTAGAAAATTAAAACTCAGCATGCATGCATAAAAACTATATTATTGAAGTAAAATAATTGGTCGATAAAAATGTTAAGATGGCTGTTGGGCGCTATCTTGACAGAAAATTAAAGAGAAGGGGTTCTTGTGGCAAATTATTTTAAAGCTTCTAACGAGAACTTTATAACTTCTAAATATAAAGTCAAGACCTTTACCTAAAACAAAATGGCGGTACTTTAAAAGTGACCTGAATACGAGATTTGGATGGACATTTTTCCAAAACTTATAAATTTAAATGTTCCTAATGCTATATTTTCTTAAAGCTCTTTAAAATATATTTTTGGTTGTTACACTAGTGATAATATACTAGGAAGGACAAAAGTATATTTACATTTTTAATGAAGGCCATTTTGTATATTATATCACCATCATCAGGTATTTAGGTAACTTTTAAAGTACCGCCATTTTGTAGAAGGTTCAGGTATTGACTTTTTATTTTCAAGCAATAAAGTACTTGTCAGGAGCTTTAAAATGACGTTTTACAAGACTTCCAATTTCATAAATGTTTTTACAACGATGGGGCCCAACAGGCATCTTTAAATTTTTATCTATCAATGTTACTTTAAAATTTAGTATTTATGCATTAATTTTACTATTTAAAAGTTTTAACTTTTGAAATTGATCGTTTTAGGATTTAAAAAGGAGAGGACATTAAAGAAATATAAAGATAATATAAAATAATATACAACAAAATATGTAATATTAGGAAACAGGTACTATAGTAAGTAACCATTTTAAAAAATTTAAGATTTGCGTTTAAAATCTTTAGTGCAACCAAGAAAGTATATAGGAGAATACATTAAATTATTAGTATTTTTCCAGTGCACTAAACAATTTAAAAACAAAAATCTCAGAAGCAGCCTCCTCAGAGTAAGTCTAACAAAGCCTTTTTTGTGAAGCAAGCAGAAAATTTTTTCTGGTCTATTTAGCTACATACAGGGTAGCACAAAAAGTTGAGACGTTGTGGAAAAATTTAAAAAATGTAGGCTGCGCTCCCTACTTTGCCCAAAAATAAAAATAAGAGGGCATGTCGAATAACCCTAGAGATTAGGTTTCATTATTATATTTATAACCTATTAAAAGCATAACGAATTAAAAATATTTTTGTTCCTTTTACCACCCTATAGTAGAAGTGAACACCTTATATTGCGACATTTGAATCACAAACCATCGAAACAATTACAGGTCATGATAAAATAATATAAATTTGTAAGCTATTTTAAAAAATTGCACTCCACCTATGTATAACTTATTTAAACCTAAACAAAACACTGAAAAATGATTAAATACCTTTCCGAGTTATACGAGTAGCATCAGTGGCGTAGCTAGGCGTAGGCGGTGTGGGCGGTGGCCTACAGCCATGGAAAGGCGCTAAATGTGGTGCAAACCTTAACCCAAAAGTATTTTTACTACCTTATTCTTTTTGGTTTTTACATAATATAGGGTGGCCGCCAAGGTATTCTGGATACTTTAAATATAAATTATTTACCTAATTTTAAGCAAAAATGGTTTTATCCACTTTTCTGAATTCCTAACCCCCACTACTTGAGAACGTTTTCTTCAAATCACTGTTATATATTATGTTCTTTTTACATGACGGTGCTCCAGCCCATTATGGAAGATGCGTTACTGATTTCCTAAATAAACAGTACCCAAATCGATGGATAGGTCGTGATTGTCCCATCGCTTGGCCACCGCGATCTCCGGATCTCAATCCGCTAGATTTTTCATGTAAAGACACTAACCCATTCAATGGGAAAGCCTGCTAATAAAGATGAACTCGTCCAGAAGATTTAAGGAGCATCTTTAAAAATGGTACTCTCATTACGTTTTTATTAAAAATAAATCACATTTTCTCTTATGGATTAAAGTTTAAATCCAAATACATTAAGAACCGTTAGGAATTCGGGAAAAAAGTGAATGGAATTATTTTTGCCTAAAATTATTCATAGAACTCATATCCGAAGTATCTTGGATACCTCGGCAGCCACCCTGTATAGTTAGTCTTTGCAAGTCTTATAATAATAATAAAGTATGACTGGAGGTATGAGGTTTTGAAAAACGTTAGTTCATTGTCAAGTTAGTGGCTGGTGCAAAAAGCTCAATTAGGTTAACGGTATTTAGAAGACCCTGCTTATATAAGATAACCGAAAAGAAAGCGTGCTAAAAACGATTGTTACTTTTTTCTTACTAAAATTATAAAAGGCCTCGCCAATACAACTTTCCCACGCCTATACTGGACTACGCTACGCCACTGAGTAGCTTATAGCTTTATTCTTAGTAATAATTATGTAACAACTTTTTATATACATTACCCAAAAATTCTTTTCCTGTGGTCCATACAATAGTCTCAAGGTAATGGATAAATTTTAAAAACGTCGGTTCTAGAGCTGCTAAAGTTTGATGCCAATTATCCAATAACATATCATAAGTTTCTGACCATAACTTTTCCATATATTGCAAAACTGATACGTGTGTATTTTTAATAAAATCATCATATTTATCAACAATTTTTTCCAAGATATTTGACAGGTGTTTGATTGGATCACCATTTATAAGATCATGAATAAATTGTGCTGTGTTAGCATAATACAACTTTATCTGAAAATGGGCCAATAAAAGGTGACAATATATAATATATTTTATGTAATAAGCCCTAAATTGCGTTTTCTCGCCCGCTTATATAACTTTGTTCTCGAATAATTTACCTTAGAAGAAAAAAGTAATTAATTATAGCAAACCATTCAACTGAATAATTTCTCATTTTACCCATTTCTTTGTCTTTGGCAAACTAATAAGATTCTAGATTTTTTTTTCCAATATTTTTTTATTATTGTGCGTTACCATTTTTTAGGCTAGGATAAAAGAAACGCAACAACTTTTTTAAAATTTTTTTGTTATTGGATAACAAAATGAGAAGTTTGTTATTTGTTTAATACGTGATTTTGGTAAACTAATGAAATATATAAAAAATAAATAGTAGCCACGGTTTTGCAGGTGAAAACGTTTACTCCGTTGTCGTTATTAAAGGTGATTTTTTAAACACTATGTGGTTTAATAAATCTAAATATATATTTAAAAATAAAAAGAAACTTAAATTTGGTTTTGTAGAACCTACATAGTATAAAGAGACAATCGCCATGTAAGCAAGTTTTTTTAATTGATACATATACGGCATTTAATATTTGTTCTAATTAAAATAAAAGTTCCTTACCTTTTCCACAACAAATTTTATGCTTTCCTGAATGTTTTTGCCTGATGCTCCCATTACTGCCCACAACTCTTGAAAAATTTTTGGTAAAGATTGCAAATGGGATTTTAATGATAACTCGTCAAATAAAGTCATAATTACGGTGTATATATCTTTCATATAAAATTCGTTGTTATAATACGATGTATTTAAAAAGTCCTTTAAATATGTAAAATCTTCTTCAATGATGGTAAGATTTCTAAAAATATAAAATATGATTTTTTTCCAAAAAATATATTTAAAAAAGTTATCAAAGGGCTGTTGGTAATTTAGTTAAGTTTGTAACATTTGAGTGAATATCTAACTAAAAATTATGGGCGTGCTTGGTTTTTGTTTAAATAAATATAAACGCAAAAACAATGCAAAAATTAAATATTACATTTTTTTGATAAGCGATTTTTAACTATGGATTAATCGGTCTACCTCTGTTTTGACTAAAATCGAAAACCGGTTCTTTGAATATCGATGCATCAGTTTTTGGTTAATTGCGCCTTGACTCAAAGAAAAAGAAAAACGGATTATGCAGGGTGGGCCAAAAGTCCCTAGGTGATTTGAAACTACAATAACTTTTTTCTCTCATGTTTTATTAATCTTTTACTAAAATAGAGCTCCATGATACAGTTTTTTCTACATTACTTATTAAAATATCATCTTGTAAATCTCTTTCCGTTTCAATTTTCACAGATAACGGCTTTTTCGAGGGCATTTTCCAGAACTGCAGCAAGTTGTTTATGTGGTATCGCTTGAATAGCTGCTCGGCTATTGTCCATTAGTTGGTGTATCGTCTAGGATTTATTTCTAAAGAATCTTTTCTTTAAATAACCCCACAAGTAAAAGTCGTTGGCTGTCAGTTCGAGGGCGCGTAGGTTCCGCGCGGTCCTTAAAATTAATTGATCTCCAAAAAATTCTCCTAACAGTTCAAGTGTTGGTTTAGCTGTATGAGCTGTGGCTTCATCTTGTTGGAGCGACATCTCTGATCTATTGTGGATTGCAGGACGCAAAATTTTTTGTATCATTGTCTGTATCGCTCTTCATTATCAGTAAGGGCACTTACTTATCATTATCTTAAAAAATATGGCCCTAAAATCTAACCTGCTGTTACCCCACACCAAACAGTACATTTAATGGTGTGTACTTGACGCTGATGAAGGGCCCTAGGATTTTCGTTTCCAAAATTGTGCTGTTTTGGGTATTGACAAAACCGTTCCTTCTCACTAAAATATCGCCGATAGGCTTCTCTGAGTGAAAATAATGAAATTTATTATTTTTAACATAAAATTCCACGATTTTTATTTTTTTGCCTTTTCATGATAAACCTTTCACAGTGACACTTTTAAAATATTTAAAAATAAAATTAAAGTAAGTTACCTGAAAAAAGTTATTAATTTTTAAAATTACCTAGAAACTTTTGGCTCCATCCCTGTACCTATTGTGAAATAGGAAATCGGTTTACAGATTATTTAGGTTGCAAGCTTTTAAAATATTTATTTATAATTTTTTTACTTTACCCAAATACTTACTAAATTTAAAATAAATCGACTAAGAATAAAGTAAAGCTTAATAAATTAATTAAAAAACTTTTTTTTTTTTAAATTTTAAAAGTATGAAAGATTTGGGAACTATTTAAACAAATTACATTTTATAGAACTCCATATTAGGTATTTCTTTAATGACCGATATGCATAACAATAGACATCGCTATATCGCTATATTTTGTTCTTTTTTATACAATTTAATTAATTTATTTTAAAACAATCTTATAAAATTATTATTATCCCAGCTTACGGGAAGATCCATTGTTAACCCAAAAACGATTAATCAAGAAAAATTAACTAAACAATTACTTTTTGGTTTTGGTTAACCTTGCTTCAGGTAAACCGTTTTAAGTTTATTTTGTTTTAAAACCGCTTTGGGTTTTGAAAAGAAGTTTTAGTTTTTGGTTTTAAAACCGTTTTCAATTAATTATCGGTTTAAAAATCGGTTTTTGAATCTTCGGTTTTTCGGATTTGAAAACCGTTTTTTGAATATTCGGTTTACCGGCTTTATTGAAAACTGGTTAACCGGTTTTTACTTTTTACGGTTTTTGCCAGCCTTAAAATTTATTCTATTGATTTTAAAGAATATAATAAAATAAATATTATTACAGCTAAAATCCGTTGTCAACCCAAAAACGATTATTCGAGAATAATTTATAAACTAAGTAATTCCTGATTTTCGGTAAACCTTGGTACAGGTAATTTCGATTCTTAAAACCGGTTAACCGGCTTTGCTTCTTGTTGTTTTTTACCAGCATTACAATTTAATTAATTTATTTAAAAAAATCTTATAAGATTATTATTATTACAGATCATAAAAAATTGTTGTCAACCCAAAACGATTAATTAATTAATTCGGCTAACCATGGTTCAGGTAAACCGTTATCGGTTTTGGTTCTTAGGTTTTTGCCAGCCTTAGTAAACACCTTTGTTTATATAATTTCTGGTATTTTCAAATGCAAACTTTACGCAAAACGTAGATGTGCGGAATAAACCTAAATGCAACGAGGAAAGGAAATTCAGGTAAATATGTTATTTTAGCAAATTATTTATGCATTTAGGTTTAATGTGTTTAAGTCTGAATATTAGGCACAATTCCATAGACCTTAGGGACGCTTAAAGCACCATCAAAATATTAATTTACAACATCAATATGGTTATTAAACACAATATTAAAGTCTGTAATTTTAAACAAACCCATTGCTTTAAAGCCTAGAAAATGAATTTAACTTCAAAGGATTTCTTGATACTGAATAAGGAAAATAAACGTAACTTAAATTAATCAGACGAACGAATCACATTGCCCTTAGGCAATCACGTGTCCAACCTTCGTCAGTTTTAGCGGAAGTGGTTGGAGCGGCATGACTTTAAAATTACATTCTTATAGTTTGGTTACTGAAAAGTCGTTTTTAAATTGCCAAAAATAAATCTGTATAGGCGATTTATTTCTGCTGACTTTGTTCATTACTACGTCACGTCGTCTACTTAAAACAATGAAGTCATCGTCATTTTTTTGCGTGATCGGATTCTCCCAAAAATTAGAGACACCGTCACTTCATTTTTTTTTATAAAAATACCTATTGTTGGTTAAATTTTTTCATTCTATAAATTTTCCTAAAGTCAACCGTTATCAATAATTCATAGATTTTTTAAAAATTTGTAAAGACACATAAGTTACAAAAGAAATATTTAAAATTCAGTGGTTTATTTTTAATACATGGACACGTCGCGTCGGTCTTAATTTTTGGCTGCGTTTTTTTGTTGTTTATTTAAGTATTCATTTGATACGACGCAAAGACATTTAACTTCTTTTTTTTTTTATAGAACTGGCAATTCTTATTTAAATTTTTGTATTCTATATCGCATTCTAAGTAAGTTTTATTAACCATATTATTTACATTAAGTAGAGAGTGATCAAGATAACTAAAATCGATTATTTTAAACTTGTGAAGTGAGGTTATTTGGGAGGGGTTTGTTATTTGGAAATATGCACAAACATGCAAATTTTTATATATGGCTTTAGATTTAATTCAGGCTTAATTTTCTATCCACACTTCTGTATCGATAAATTTGGACTATACCTATTTTTTTGCTGCGTGTTTGACCAAATGTATGTAGCATGATTAAGAATCTGTGGGTGTTATATACGTTTTAACCAAAGAATTTTAAGGGTTCAGATTTTTTTTTAACTGCAGGTCAAAAAGGTCTTTATTAAAAGAAATATTTTAGCCATACAATCTATAGGCTTTTTATGTAAAACTTACCTTAAGTCAGTCAAATATTGATTAACTTTGGGTTTTGCATTCTGCCAAATTCCATCGATGGCATCGACAGATTCTGCTCTTATGTATTGCCTTGTGTTGTTTATTTCTTCTAAAGCTTCATGATAGAGTTGCAATGCTTTAAAACGTATTCCGCTCTACATAAAAAAATACTTTATTACTAAAAATGTAATAACAAAAATTAAAACAGTATAAACTACATGTCTCAATTAAAAAAACATTTAAAATATACCAGCTCTTTACAATAAGGCAAAGTTACTGTAATATTAGTAACATTAGCCCTTAGACTATAAAATCCTAAGACCAAATTTAAAGACAAAAACCAACCTGGACGTCGCTTATCAGTTCAGGGCGCCATTTTAGTTTGGACATAATTAATCTTGAGTGATTGAGTTTTAGATAGTAAGACACGTCAGTTAGTCGTTTGTCCTCGTAATCTCGCCATATGTCAAATCTTGCATTTCGCGCGTCTGGGATTATGCCGTATGTATGCAGACTTTGACTTCCATCTAAAAAATCCATTTAGATTTTATATGTTATGTTACTTTTTTAATATTATTATTTACAAGTGTAAACCATTTTTATTGGGATTGGAACCGACTAATTTGTTAACGTAGAAATCCACTAACCAAATGTATTTAAAATCAATTTTACTATTTTATAATAATTTGTGTTTTTTACCTTGTATTTTAGACATTGGATTCTATAATAAAAACCGTAAACAAATAATTAATTATTCAAAATATGTTATAGAAGGAACATTACCGGTGAGGTGAGAATATTAAAATTAAACTGACAATTATAAAGGTCGTTGTTCAGCTGTGGGGCTCAATGACATCGGTAAAATTCTCTTATTAAAATAAGACAAAAAAATTATATATATATGGGTGCAAATTCCTTGTTATCAAAATACAAAGTGTTTAACTTGTATTTTTTTAAATATTCTTAATATCTTACACATTATTTTGTTTTAATTTGGCAATGATATATATATGACATTAGGTGAAAATGTAATTTTATTATAATAAATAAGTTCAGTGACGTCCCAAGCGGTAACTGATGGACTATTTCTAACAAAAACGGTACGCCACTGACTGTAAAAAGTATGTAAAATTTTATGCTCTTTGTGGATTTAGCTAATAAAACGACAGCATTAAGTTTTTTTAGTTTCTTAAGTTTAACAGAAAAAAAAACAATTGTACGTATTCAGATCATAAAAATGCATAAATAATTTTTATATACTAATATAATGTTATGTTATACAAATATTTATTTCTTTTAATATATACTACTCAAAAGAATTATCGCATATGTTCGATTAATTTTTAATCGCCCGGTATGATGTGCTGTTGAAAGGAAGTGGTTAAATTTATGATTATAAAATATCAGAAATGGGTAAGGGTATAAATTATTTACAAATGAGATTTCTTCCTTTTAACAGTACATTATATAGGGCGATTATAAATTATTCATTTTTTCAAACTTTTTTACCCACCCCGTAGGATGTATTGCTAACAGTAAATAACAACTGTTAATATAAAGTTATAGTTTCACGTTTTCTTAACATTCTATTTTTTTAATTGTCTTGATAACTTAATTATTAAAAGAGATATGGTCATTTTAATCAAAGCATTTTTGTATTGAAGCTTATCGAAGAAATCGAGCATATGCGATAATTCATTTGAGTAGTGTACATTTAATTTTTATTTTATTATTGCAAAAGGAGAATAGCTTCTTATATTAATAATTAAAATTTGTAAGTTTCTTTAAATATTTATTTAATATCTTAATTTAAAAGAAGCCAAATAATATTTTGTTTCAATTTATTTTTCCAAAAAACAAATAAACCATAGAAAATCTTTTATGACAAAAGACTTTTATTTACTATTTTTATTTTCCTAACTGGACACCTAAAAGTGTATCTTTGACCAATCAATATTTTTTTTTAAGTGGGTAATTAATAATTAATTTAAGATCATCAGTCATTTTTAGTAAAAAGTTCTCCACTTTTTTATTTGCGTCCAAGGGATCAGGTCACGTCTGACAGCCTCGTTTAAAAATAATTTTATTATAAGAATAATATAAAATTATATTAACTGGAAGCCCTTAAACCTATGTTTAGAAGTTTCAACCTTTCCTGTAGTAAGTTTTTTAAATTTTTTATATAATAAAAATAACTATTTTACAATAAACAATTTATGAATAATTTATTTTATTTCAAGTAATCTCAATTTTTTTTATATTATTGCAATAGCAGAATAGCTTTTCATAATATAAAGAAAGTCTAAGATTCTCAAAATATTTATTAAACAATTTTATTCTGAAGAAAAGCCAAATAATATTTTGATTAAACATAACGGAAACCTTTTCTTTTAGAATTGGAATTTTATTATTTTGTAATCTTTAATAAGCAGTCATGTAACAACAATAAAAACTTATTTAAATAAAGTTTTTATCTAGTCTATCGATATTTATTCAAATAGGTAGTTTTTGATATTTTTAAGTTTTTGAAAAGGTTACCATCCTATATCCTAAAACGAAAATTTCGTGGTCTTATGTTTATCAAACTTTTTTCTTATTTTAATACACTGATTCTACCACAACAGTTTGGCTTTACGGTTTAACAATATTCTGTATAAAATGTATTTTTATTCATAACTTTAAAAGTATTAAACACAGTTTGCTATTAAAGATGATTTATATGTATTTTAAAGTCTAAGAGTTTATGTAAATTTTTTTGTTAACAAAACTGTTTTTCTAAGTCATTAAAAATAAGTTTTAATTTAAAACTAGGTATTTAATTTGGTAAGTAATCCAAATAAAACAATGTTTTTTTCTATCAATTTTGAATTCAACCTCAAATTAAAAGTATAAGTTAACACATTTTTTTTTTTTAAATCGGACTTGAAGCTTTAGTCAAAGTTGGTTATGATAGTATTCTTAAATCCGGTTGTCCGGTTTTCAATTCAATCTCTAAGCCTAATATGGAAAGCTGCAAGTTTTTTTACTGCCCCAAAAATAAAGTAAATAATTTTATCTTGTTCTTATCTTAAACTTAATTGAAAACTGTCCATTAATATTGGTTGTACCCAAACAATATCCTAAATTACATAAAATTCATCGTCACTTTAGCATGTAAGAATTAGGATGACATCGTGACCAAAATTATACGCACCTGGGTTATACATATAAGAGCTCCCTATTTAATAAAGGTAGACACTGAATATGAATTTATCGGGTCAAAGGAAGGTGCCAGACAGAGAGCTGTCAAAGCACATTCATCGTTTAATACGGTCAATATTGCGATGTATTTAGTAGAATTGCGGGCTTTGATTTTCTATCCGAGACCCGTGTTATTGTAGCTTAATACAATAAACTAATTATTAAACAGGTTTACCCGCTTAAATGTAAAAATTAACACAACAGTTAATATATTTATAAAAAAGCATACAGTAGGGTAACAGAGTGAGGCAAAATATTGTTAGTACTTTATATTTTTAAAAACTTTTATCGCTTATCGTTAGAAAATTATTGACCTTTAGCTAGAATTAAAAAAAAAATAATTTGAATTATAACTTTTGAACGGTACTGCCACGGTACCCATGATATTTGGGCAACCAAATAACCTCATAGTAAGTAAGTTAATGGCTGTTCAGTAAGTCGGTATTATATAGTGTTAAACTATTTTTTTAGTTTCGTGTATATATTTTAAATATATATGTTAAGTTTAACATTGTTTTGACCGTTTTATTCCTTCCTCTTTTTTTTACAAAAAGTATACCTTATTTAAATCGATATCTTGTATAGTTTTTTATAAAATCCCATTTTAAATACAGACAAATCAGCATTTTGTATGTAATAAAAAAAATACATTTACATATTTAAGAAAATTAATAAAATTTGATATGCTGAAATCAAAAACAGCTCTTGTTTCTATTAGAAAGTTTAAGGGGCTTACAAACACCATGTTTATTAATTTTACGATATTTTGGTGATTTTATTATTATTCTTAAACAAATGTATTTTTTTGTTTGTATTTAAAATGCGATTTTATAAGAAATGATACAAGATATTAATTTAAATAAGGTATTCATTTTTTCTTAAAAAAAAGAAATCAAAGAGTCAAAACAAAATGTCAACTTTGTCAAAAATTCATACATGAAATGACCATAACGTAAAAAAACTGTATCTAATCACTAAACATCACTTTATGAATTTAAGATATGTTCTGTATTAGTTAGGCGGATTTATTAAATTGTTTTTATTTATTTGGGTACACGCCAAAAATGATAGTTTTTAAGCAAAATAAAGAAAATAAAAAAAAATCTTAAAGAAGTATCTAGAAAAATAAAAATCAACGTTTTAGTGGCAAGTCTGCCACCATTGTCAAGATAAAAATAAAATATAAATTAAAATTTAAAAATAAATTAATATTTAGGTTTTAAAATTTAAAATTTAAGGTTAGGTTTAGAAAATTCTGAAAACGTTTGACATTAAATGTCAAATATGTTTTTGTTTTCTTACATTTATATTTGACATTTGATGTCAAACGTTTTCAAAATCTCCTAAAGCTAACGGTAAATTTTAAATTTTAAAACCTAAATAATAGTTAATTTTAAAATTTTTATTTATATTTTATTTTTATCTTAACGGTGAAAGACTTGCCACCAAAACGTCAATTTTTAGTTTTCTAGATACTTGTTTTAGATTTTGGGTTTTTCATTATTTTGCTTTAAAAACACTTCCATTTTGGCGTGTACCATAATGAATTACATTAATTACTTAATGAAATTGTTACAAAAAAATTAGTAAGTACGCCAAAAAATATTTCCTGATTCAAACAAGGTAATTAATTGTTTTTAATTTTTTTAAATTTAAGGTAAAAACCAAGTTATAGGATTTTTTAAACAATCGTTTAATAGATCTGATGACAATTTTTTTTTCTAGTAGATACTGCACAAAGCAATTCATTTTTTAAACGGCCCACAGGTTACTGCAACTTATCGAACGACAGGTTTTATAGACAGTTTTGCAGACAATTGGTGCAACAAGTTTTATATACTTTTGCCCAATCTGAACATCATCGGTCCTAAAGATTTGCAGTACGATTTTATTGTCATATAAGGAAAAATACAAATCAATTTGTATAAAGCTTTTATCCTAGCACTGATTTCTAATAAAAACTTTAAGCTTTATCGAGTTTCGGAAAGGAAGGTAGGAATCACAAAGTCAATACAAAAGAGAGACGCGCGCATACATTAAGTAAACCGTCGTACATCAAACGCTCTCGTAAAAAACATTTTTGGTCGGGTAAAAAAAAGAAATTATTGTTGCGACATTCGAACCCAGTGCCGCATGCCGGTTTTAGCACTATCAGCGCCCTAAGCGTTTAAGGTCCTCACCTTAAATCTACTTGAGTTAAACAACCTGTCTTACAACCAGTTGCATGGGCCGTGGGTCCCTCTAAACATTGACCTAAATACTAAGTGTACTACCTAAAGAATATTAAAAAACAAGCTAAGGTAAAAATATACTTTTCTGCACCTGAAAAAACAAGCAAATGTAACGTGACAAATGGCAGCAATAAGCCACAATCACAATAATTATTTTGCGTTCCAAATAAAATCTTTTAAAAATTTGTGCTGCTTTCTAGAAATTCTTGCTGAAACCAATCATATATTATATAAAATTGTTATTTTAGTGCTGCAGGTACTTTATTGTACAAAGAAATACGTTATAAGGACCTCATGCTGACCCTAAGTAATAATTTCTTGTTACATGATGTAATTTTAATGTGCGACGGTAACAACGTTACACAAAACTGTTTTTTCGAAGTATGTTGCAAGTTATAGCTAAAGCACAGCTTTAATTCAGTATTATATTACAAGCCAGTAGGTAAGTAAAAAACTTGTAAAATTTATCGCAATATACATAAATTTTCCCTATTATAAATGCACATTAGCTTTTGCTTAAATGAATATCTATATGGTCTATCTAAACGTAGTGTTTTACTTAAGTTTTCTTAGGTAGAAATACTGGTTTTAATAAAGTATTTCCATTACACACACTAAAAGTTGAAATAAATTTAAAAGGCCTAAACTATTTATTATTTAAAAATACACTCTGACGGACTTAAGTGTTTATTTTATTTTTTGTTTGTACAAAAATAACTTGTTTGTAAAAACACTTTTCTTATTGTCAGTAGTTCTATTTTCTAAGAACTCCATTTTTTTTTTAAAAAAGTATATAATTTTACAAACGTTTATAAATAACGTTTTGTTTACCTTCCACTACCAAAAATAAAATCAAAACCTTTTATATAAATAAAATACAGCATAAAAAAATCATATATACGGGGTATCTAAAAGGTAAAGTAATAAATTATAGGGGTGATAGAGTAACCCAAAATATTAATAGTACTTTATATAAAAAAGTTCTATTGCCCTTGTTAGGAAGATATTAACTCCAAAGTTTAGTATAAAAAACTTCTTTTAATTATAACTTTGGAACTGTTGCCACAGTACCAATAATATTTGGGCAAGTAAATAACTTTAATATATTTTTTTATAGGTAAAGGGCTGTTCAGTAAGGTAAAACCACTCAATTCCTTTATTATTCTTGTACAGTTATACTTTATTTCAATAAAAATCTTGGACTGTTTTACATCAATCGCATTTAAGGTTCAGACATACAGTATTTTGTATGTAACAAAATATATTTTTGTAATATTAAAAATATGGTAAAAATTAAAAAAACAGATTTATCTGCATTATACAATTTAAAATGCTCATAAAACCCTTTTTTAATACTTTTATCCCATCTTTATAATATCCTCAAAAAATTGAATTTTTTGTTACATACAAAATGCTGGTATGTCTGAATTTAAAATGGGATTTTATGTAAAACGGTTCAAGATATCGATTCACATAAAGTATACATTTTTTGCACAAAAATGGTAAAGAAATCAAACAGGCAAAGCAAAATGTCGTATTTGTCACCTGTGTTAAAAATGCGTACATGATACAATAAAAAAAAACTCGCAGC
This sequence comes from Listronotus bonariensis, assembly GCA_014170235.1. Lineage (NCBI taxonomy): Eukaryota > Metazoa > Arthropoda > Insecta > Coleoptera > Curculionidae > Listronotus > Listronotus bonariensis. The sequence continues at coordinate 926,530 of JACEGR010000003.1, forward strand.
CTGTATAATGCCGACGAACTGACACAAATTTACTCATAAAAGAAGCATTACTATAAGGTTATTTAGTAGCCGAAATACCATTGGTACTGTAGCAACGATTCAAAATTTATAATGGAAATATGTTTTCCTTTTTTATACCAACTTTGAAGGTCAATATCTCCCTAACGAAGCACGATAGAACTTTTTTTTATATATGAAGTACCAACATTACTTTGGCTCACTCTATCTCCCCTATCATTTATGACCTTACCTTTTCGGACACCCTGTATATTACTATTAAAATAATCAAAGATTTTAGAATAAAAATTTAGTAATTTTGCCCCAGCTGAGAAAAAAACATTAAAGTTAAACAAATATTTTAATTTTAAATGTTTGTTTAAAAGTTTACGTTAAACTGTATGAATTACGCCAGAACTAATAAAAATATAACACTTAAAGCAAGTTTAATTTTTTTTTGGAAAAATACCCATAATAAAAAACAAATAATTTTGAAGATCTGTTTTATTTTATTTAATATGTTTTTTGCATTTTATAACAGTTTTATAGTTTATTGTTTAATATTACTGTTTATTAGTTCTGAATAATTTTTATTTAAGAAATAAAATATTTCCGTTCCGTGTCATTTACCTGGACCCTCTCCACTGACTAGTTTCACCTGTTTCACATGACACGAAAATTAGGTGTCTTTAAGAACAATGTCATTGTTCGACGGTAAGATATAATTTCACCGTTTATACCGTACTAAAAAGAATCATTTAGTGATCGGCCTCGAATTTTTCCGTTTGTCGGCAAGTAAATCCCTTTCTATTAAAGTTTCTTAATGGGATAATTTAAAAAAGTAGAAGTTGGAATATGAAATTAATGCATAAATACTATATTTTAGAGTGATGTTGACAGCTAAAAATTTTAATATGGCGGCTGGGCGCCATCTTGGAAAACAAATACATGGAAAGGGTCTTGTTGCACATCATTTTGTAGCTCCTGACGAGCCTAATACAAAATGACGCTACTATAAAAATGATCTAAATACCCGATTTGGATGGCCGTATTTCCGAAACTAATTAAGTTAGATGTACTTTATGTGCTGTTTTCCTAAAGAGAAGATTTTTTAATGGTGATACTGGTGATGAAAAACAGGGTAGGAAAATATATGTTTATTTTTTCAATAAAGCGCCCTGTATAATATATTACCAATAAAAAGATCTTTAATTTTTTAAAATAAATCCGTTTAAAAAATAAAAGGAAAAACGACAATAAAAAAATGCATTGTATATAAATAAAAAAATATTTCCTTTTTAACAGTTAAGAGAAAGAATTCCCGATTTTTGTTATTTACCTGAACCCTCTCTACACACATAAAACAAATATTGTTTTAAAATTAAAATAAAAATTAAAAGAACTAGATCGGGGTATTTTTTTACCTTCAGTTAAATTTACATCCAAATATAGCAGTTTGTCCTGGAAATTAACGTAGAATTTTCCTGATGTATTGTTCATGCCATGAGCTGCAGTCATATTTGCGGTGTATATGGGAAAACTGCCGCCATATCTACCCCAAAAATGTGATTTTCCGATAATTCCTTGCCTCTAAAAGTACATGAAGTTTTTACATTTACATAACATTTAAAACATGTGTATAAACGTTTACAAAAAAGTATAGATTAATTGTTATAATAAATTTTGTTTTGATTGTTAAGTTAAGTTTTTTTGGGCAGCAGCTTTATATTTTTGTAACTTTTTGTAAATACAGGGTGTGTCAGGACTAGGAGATCAAACTTCTAAGGGTTATTCAGGGCAACAGTAGAAAACATTTAAGTATAGGAACCCATCTCCGGAAAAGTGTCACTACGGCCCTACAGCCCTAAGACGCGATAAAATTTAGAATGATGAATTGTCTAAATAGGATTTAGGGCATTTAATTTTTGCCCTTAATACATGACTTCATCCACAACAATTGTTCAAAATGTCGTTTAGAATTTTATAATTTTATTTTTAATTTTATTATTTTTTTAATTAATAATTTTATTTATTTATTTATTAATTTTTTTAGGATGATTACATGTTAAGAATGCAAAAATGAAATGCATTTAATCATGTTTAGGTAATTCATCGTCTTTATAAATTTTAACGCGTCGTCGGGCCGTAGTGGCACTTTTCCGAACATGGGTTCCCATACTTAAATGTTTTCTACTTTTGCCCTGAATAACCTCTATAAGTTTGATCCCATAGTTCTAAAACACTCTGTGTAATTTTAAAATATATTTTTGTTTGCTTTTTTTTTAATATGTGTGTATGTTAAGTATTTTTACTGGCAAAACTAATACAATTCGTACCTGAAACAAAGCATTCTTAAGTTCGAAATCAACTTTGACTAAAGTCAAAGAGCGTGATAATGACAAGTAGGACCTTTTGTAATCCGCAATATGTTCGGTTCCACATTTTGTATGGGCTCAATGAACATGTCGAAGCAATTCAAATATAAATTCGTAGCATTGTGTTCGGCCGCAAATATTGTACGTATAATTGTAAGTCTGCACTTTTGATTTATCCTCTGCCCGCACTCCAAAACTAACTCAGCTGGTCTGGATTTGTTGAATAATCGATTACTAGTTTTCCGTCTAATGAAGAGTTTCCATAGCCATACGTGCTAACAAATGATACGTCCTAAAAATATTTAAAAACAAGTTGGTTCATTAGTATACCAGGTGTCAATAAATTTATTAGATAAGCCAAAACTCCTAGAATAATGGACATATCAAAATAAAATTAGTATAAGTAAATGGTATAAGAAGAAGAGAGTTTTTTGAATATTCTTACTTTTTAGTCACTTTTGGATTAACTGAGAAGTGGCTACAAGTCTAAAATTTTTAAATGAGACTTACCCCTGTATATTTTATTATTTTTGAATTCCTGAGACAATTTTTAATCTGTGTGATATTCAAAAAGTTTTAAGCATACTAAAGTTTTTAAGAGTCATTTTTAATATTGCATCTAGGTGGCCATGATTGGGCTCCAATTAATGTGAAACCCCATGTGATTTTAGAAAAATACAATTGCAAAAGTTTTAGTGGCTAGTATGAAAGATATCTACAGTGTCAAAAATGGAAAAAGTTTCAATGCAAGTTCTTTTTATGGAAATGTTGTTTAAATACTAGTTTTAAATGACATTGTCACATACATGACAAGTTTATAACACATTTTTAAAGCCATGTTGCTTAGACTGAGCCACATTTCCGTAGAACAATCCGTTTTTTGTAATCGCGCCTTAAAAATTATTATTTTTTTAAATTTTGTCACTTAGATTTTGTATCTTCCAAACTTTCATAAATATTATTATCTTTGAAAAATACTTAATTGTTTTAAAGCAATAGTTTATGCTCTACAAAAAGTCTCCTAACATTTTTCGATAAATTCAATTCTTTTAAGTTATTCAATGTTGACATTAAAATAAAAATTTATTTCAACATTGAATACGGATAAATTTATGGAAAAATAATAGAAAACCTTTTTGTAGAGCATAAAATTTTCCTAAGAACAATTATTTGTTTTATAAACATATTTATATTTATGGTAGTTTAAAAATCAAAACCCAAGTAACAAAATAAAAATAAAAATAAATAATGATTAAGTCACGATTACAAGAAAATGGTTAGTTCTGGTTAGAACTAACCAGAACTAACGAGAACTAAAAGAGGTTTTTGTAAAGAATTAAATTTTTTAAGAATATGAATTGGTTGAAGGCTCAAAAGTGACTCATTCCGAGACTTTGTAAAAAATGCAACAATTGTTGAAAAATCAACAATTTTAATGATGCACCTTTTAACGTTAATATTAAGGTTTAAAAATTTTAGAATATTTTTTCTTTCGTCTTTATAAAAGCTATATTTTTACAGTACCGTTAGGAAAAAAATGTTTGTTATTTTGGCCCAGTCTAAGGTTATTGTAAGGAACATATTAGGGCTTTAAATTCTTACATAAATTATTTAAAGAAACATTGTTAAATCCTTCACCACCGACTTACTTTTTCAAATGAAGGATGTTTTAATAAAATCTGCATCTGTTCTCGTTGCTTGTCAATTCGTTTCCAATCCAATGCCGCCTCAACTGATTTAGTGTCTTGATCCCATAAAAGAGATACGTCGGTAAAAACAATTGAATCACTTATATTGTAGAAACCTTGGGCACTAAAGTTACGACGTGGATATGACATATTAAGAATAAACATTTGAGCATCAAAAATATCGTCCCGAAATTTTATTAAAAATTAGTTATCGTGTTATGCAATTTTGGGCTGCATGAATTTAAAAAATTATTGTGCAATCAGTTCTTTTTGTTTACCTATTAAGTAAACTTTAGAATTTAGCAAATGCTATTTTTTTTTAATTCTCTTTTAAATTAAGCTTAATTTAAAAAAAGAATATGGTATTAATGGTAGCGCACAAGATCATTACCTATATTTATATTACCAATATGGATAGCTTGCATTAAGTCATTAAGTTATATTATTTAGTAATCTATTATTTACAATATTAGCTTCCGTTTTAATCCATTAGGATAAAAGCAAACATTTTTTCAAACATTGTTTTGTTAAATATACAAGCTTTTTTTTACATTTTTTATAAAAAAATATTTCTTTTTAAGACCCATTATTTGGTTTAAATTTAAAAACCTAATTTTTTAAGTCTAAGGAAACTTATTTTTTTTAGCAAAAACACATTAACTGTTTCATCATTAGGCGCTAAAAAGTACCCGTTAGAAGTACTATTTTTATTATTTTATTATTAGGTATTATGATTGAAGCGACCAATTCAGGAGCGCCAATTTAAGTAAAAAACAATATTATAAAAGCATCATGACGATAATATCGACGTGTGTTTTTATAATAAGTACTTATTTATTTATACGCTTTTAATAAACTGCATTTTTGTAAGACTGAGTAAATAAAGGCGCTACTTACAATGGTTTTATTAAGGAAACTTAGGTCATACTCAATCCAAATTTTAGGGCTAAGTTCCAGCCGGGAATGTTGCTTGTATTCTTGCGATAACATAGAATAGTCTGTCCAAAGTGTAACTGTTCTATTCAGATGTGCTGCGGTCAGAATATACGCTTGGCCATCGGACTGTGTTTTGACGTTTAGTTCTCCTGTTAAATTAAACTTTGACCGGTTCTGAAGGTGATAAAGGTGAAGATGCTTATTGTCCTATAAGTAGATAACATATTGCTTTAAAAGCTTATTCGACATTTGCGTTAATTTTCTAAGGATGTTCAAATTGTATTTAATTAAAAACAAGTTTTACTTTTTAGAAAAAAAAGCAAAGTAAAAAGTGGTTTAGTAATAATTAAAATAAAAGTTATTTGGAACATAAATCTTACTGTAAAATTATATTTTTTTTTTACATTTTTTTAATATTGTTATTACAAAAGCTGCTTTGCGTATTTTTCTTTTAAAAAAATTGCCCAAAACGATACTTTAAACTGGCAAAAACAGCAAATACCAATACTACAATTGTTATTATTTTAAAAACTATGCTTATATTTACAGATATGTCAAAGTTAAACGGACATTGTTTTAAAATAAAAATAAAACAATAGAAAAATAAGAGAGAAAAAAAGAAGTTAAATTTACATTTAATATTTGCATTGAATTAACAATGTTTTTTTATTATTTTGTTTATCGGTATATTTATTTAACTTGTGTATTAAATACTTTATGATATGGGGGCTTTTAATATGTTCTTTGTTATTTATATAACTATTAATATATATATATATATATATATATATATATATATATATATATATATATATATATAGAAGAGTGAATGAGTTCTTGAGCCTTGATATAAATACATTAATAGAAGGTAAAGTTCTTTGTGCATATCTCTCATTAATGACTGTAAAAATAAATAAATAAATAATAACCTGTAAGAATTCGGCTACTATGGTTGGTTGTTTAAAAATTACGGAGTCTCCTAAAGAAAATGGAATCCCGGGCCATTTTCTGGTGAGATGGCACCGTTGTCTGTATTTGTTAGTTCTGGGATACAGAGAGAATATTTACAGTCAATCGGGGCATCATCAGAGGTGTCTATCGCCCTGAAGCGGCTATGAGAAGTCTTAACGAAGACGAAACACGTGTCGCCGTCTTGGTCGGGCCCGGGTATTCCATTTTCTTTGGAGACTCCGTAATTTTTAAACAACCAACCATAGTAGCCGAATTCTACAGGTTATTATTATTCATTATTTTACAGTCACTAATGCCATATGCCCAAAGAACTTTACCTTTTATTAATATATATATATATATATATATCATATATATATATATATATATATATATATATATATATATATATATATATGTAATTACTTTTGTTTACTTTGTTTCTTGGGATTGAGTTTAAAAACCTCAATACCAAGAAACAAAGCAAACAAAAGTAATTGTAAGAAATGGTTTAAGAAAAATTGAAGCATATATATATATATATATATACATTATATAAAAACAGTTATTTTTACTTACAAACTTTGTAACCATTATCATAAATGATATAATGATATGTTAGTAAATGTTAGAACACATTAGTTTAAGATATAGGGTAGGTTCTTATAAGAGAATAATACATCAAGCATAAAATCTTTATTTTAAAGCCGTCCATAAAGACTATGACCAGGTTTGCTAAAATAAACTGGTTTTTGTAAACAAAAAATTAAATTTGCATTTACAATGAGATTTATTTACTTAATGGAATACATGGTATAAATAATTTTAATACGAATAATGCAGGGTTTTAATGTTAAATGGACGAAAACATAAAGTTAAATTGGTCGAAAACAAACAAACTTTAATAAAAACAATACACACAATAAGAGAACTCGAACACTAATTAAATTTATTTTAGTAAGATAAGTTACTAATGGGCACATATGTTTTTCTGGTTTTATTTTAGACTACAGAGTTAAACAAGCAAATATATGTTTTGCGTGGTCATAATTTAGCAATATATTTTAACTTTATCTACGGGGCATATTATAAAATAATTTAAATAGGCATTATCCCACTCTTGCTTTTATTATCATTAAGGAATACTTATCTACCCACACAGGTGGGTATGCCCATTAACTTGTTTTTTTAATCAATAATAAATAATTGTTATTATAGTTAAAGCTATAGTTGATATATTCCGTAATTATTTTTAATTTTATTATTTTATTGTAATTATACAGGGTGTTTCCTTATTGCAGTAAGAAAATTTATGGGCGTACTCCAGGGTATTAAAATTTTTAAAAATCAGAAATTTAATAATATCCTAAATGTACCTTATCCAATTTTAATAAAATCTGGCTGTGATATTTGCCGAAATAGAAAGTTAATTAAGCTCAATAATTTTAATTAGTAAGTCCAGTGGCGACGTGGGATGCATCTCAGCTAATATTATTGACAATACGAATTTTTGCAATTTTATTTTTCATTTGACGAAGCACTTAAAACTACAACTTTTTGTTTTTTAATATTTTTACGTAGCTTTGTTAGTTTTCCAGAAAAAAATAAAATCTGCAAATCTGCATATTCTTGGACCATACAAAAGACATAACGACAGTTTATCTTGTAAAAATTAGCTGAAATAACTTTCTATTGGCAATTAAGTAACAACAACAAATGTTTGATTATATAACGAGTAATTTTATTATTGTTATTTTGTTAAACGGATAATTATTGTAAAGCATAAAATTGCACAAATTTTCTCCAATTTAACTAAGCCTGTATCTCTGACCGTCTCCGAGATCCTAATGGAGCCCTCGAAATTGTAAAACCCGTATAGCCGTCGCTTTTATTAATTTGGAAACAGGCCCTTTTTTAAGCTACCCCGTACATTCGACATACAAATAATATTTTTGTGGATTTTCTTTTTACAAAGCAGGACTTTAAAAAATCTTTTTTATAAATTTAATATTTAAATAGTTTTTATTTGGTAAGTATTGCCAAAAACACGCGGTATTAAAAATACATTTTTTTAATGGTTAAGCGCGGTGTCCGAATACGTTTTTAACACACCTAAATTTTAGTCCATTAAAGCGTTTTCCAAATAAAGTCCCATAAATATACGGGCTATTTATTTATTGTTAACCAATGCCCCATTGAGTTAAACAATTTCATTTAAACGAAGCTATTCTGATTTTGGTATTGTTACATTGTTTAAGCAGATATGTTATGCCAGGCTTTCCTTTAGTTAGGGCTGCTCATCCGTTTAAATCAACACAAAATATTATTAATGGCTTTAAAATATAAAACAATGAAATTCCTGTGACCCAAATGTGTCATCCAAGTCAAAACTTGTATGCTGCATATGTGAGGTACATTGAAGCAAAAAATTAAAATTGACCAATACCGACATAAGGGGTTATCAGATGTTATTAATGTTAACTACTTGAAAATTATTTCATTTTTTACAAAAGTTCCAGTTCAATAATAAACTATTGATTTTTTTAATAAAGAAGTGAACATTTATTTAACCGTCCCAAAGCAATAATTGCAAAATGCATTAAAAAATGTTAAACAGGTTTGCAAAGCTTAAAACCATGGTTTAAACGCGAACTTTAGACTATAATATTTTTCGTTGTACTCCACGATTTATAAAAATATAAATTTTGCTTAAAAATAAATTAACTTTATTTTTTTAAAATATAAAAAAATATATATAATAGAAATAATTAGGATTAAAAGTACAAGGTGTTAGTTTAAAACTAACACCCTCCTAAAGTTTCTTAAGTCGTACAAAAAAATATGTATATTAGTTTAATTTGGTAATTCTGTGGTTTTGAAAACAGTAATTAGGTTTATTATTATTTTTAAATATACAGAGAACGACATAATTTTTCTTTAAGTGGAACACCCTATACGATATATTATATCACCATCACCAAAGATCTTTTTAAAAGTCAAGAAAAATACCATATGTTTAAATTATAATTACAAGATATTTCAAACAGTGTCGAAAATACAGCCATCTAAATTTAAAAATAATTTTAATTTCCATTAGACACGTAATTAATTTACATTAACTATTTTTCTTTTATTTTTTTTAGTTAAAAAAATGTTTTGTTAGTTTTATTCTGTTTCATCAAAATGCTTTATCTCTTAAGATATAATGGGTACGACAAAAGTATGGTTTGTTTAAATTAATGGGCTATATATTCAAACACTTCTAAAAAGATATTTTAAAAATCGTTACAACAATACCATATTTGATACTTTAAGGTTTTTCTTTAAAAATATAGAGCAATTATTACCCAATTAAAATTCTCCAGATTTGGGTGGCCATATTTTTAAAACCTATAAAGGAATGTATATTTTTAAGTTTTTTTTTAATGCTAATATAATATGCAGGGTGCTTTATTTTAAAAAATCGTAGCTTGACATCTTGCTTAACTAAATCTGTAAACCTGTTTGCCTATATTGTCTTTTTTTTTACAGTAATGATAAAAATATTTTATTATTTTACATTAGTGCAAACTTATTTTGATAAAATGATATTTTTGTTGTTTTATCAATTTTAAGCTTTAAAAATGCAAGAATATTAAAATGAGGAAGCATCTAATGTACAAACTTATTTTTTTCTCTTTCTTTTATTAACCTTCTTGAAGAAACAAAATGCACGCACTTAGGGTTTATGCAATTGTAAATAAGCACCTTGGGAAAAATATTTTTTTATCCAAACTTTTAAGTGGAAAAGAAAATTAATGTTTTGTCGGTAGATATAAATATCATATTAAGCCGAACTCTGACTATTTTAGTATACTCTGTAAAACATTTAACGATCTAACTTTTATTTAACTTCCTAATTATCGTATATATAGACACACTACAATTTCAAACAGTTTAATGTATGAAGAAAACAAAGCCAAACTAATGCCACTTTACATTATGTTTTTATCCTCGTATTTTATGTGGAACTCTGTTATATTTATTTTGATGGAAACAGAGCAAAACTTTTAATGAAAGTTGAAAACTAAAAACTATCAGAGTACATTAGTTAGAGTTTGTTATTTCTTTTGGTCAGCAAAAATTTATGTTTTGTTCGAATGAAAATTTTTATTAGTGTCATATTAAACTGGACCATAATTTTAATTATAACTTTTAGTAATCTTCTGTCAACCTTTTTCCTTTTTTAAATATTCGTGTTTTTTGTGCTTTGCACAATAATTTTATTAGATAAAAATTAAATTACTTTAAAGTGTTTTTCTGCGCAAAAACTTAGGCAATATATTTTTACTGCGGTGCGTTGTTTTCGAAATTTTTCGATTTTTTAAAATTTTAACACCCTTTAGACATATATGTCCACATAAAGATTTTTCTTTAAATAAGTCCAAGACTCACCCCTTAAATGTTAGCCTGTGTTTAACGAACACCCTGTATATTATATAGGCAACTTTAACATGGGCGCACAACAGCATGAATACAAAATATAAAATTTAGTTTTAAATTTCAATATAAAAAAATTGTGTTGTAACGATTTAACCTTTAAATTTTAAAATTGTCTATTACACTAATAACTGCCTTAAATATCAATTTTGTTTACATCAAGTATTTACAAGCAAACAAGAAACGCTTCAAAAGACATTTTTATGATTCCTTTTAAACCCTTTGATCTCGATATGTTGGCAAAACTTACTTTATTAAGACAAAAATTCTTTTGACACAACCGTGACTATGTACCCAAACTCTGGAATAAATCATCTGCATATTTGACATTTAAATTGATTGGTTGGTTTGTTATTTTTCAGTCTGAATTTAGTTTTCAAACCTTTTTACATAAGCAAATTCCATTGGCGTAGAACATTTACTTGAAGGTTTGTTAAAACAATATAATTATTATTATATTAAAGTGATCTAAAAGTCCAAAACCAGGGCACATCTTTCTATCTTTACTAACGTACCGTGGATGTCCTAAGCGACGTAGGAGGGAGTTTGTTGACCTCCGTGGGCAGCATGTTTGTTTCACATTCTAGAAACTCCAAAAATAAAAGAACGAACAAAGTGAGACCTGTCCAGTTGGACCGTATAGTGATGTATACGTGCGGCACCAAGAGTTACTCTGTTGGGAACCGTGAGTGGAGGAACTAGTATTGGACAATTTTTAGAGCAGAAGTCATAAAAGTACCTATAAAAAGCGATAAATTCCCACAGCTTATCAATGGGCAAAAAAAGCCTTTCTTTAAGTAAAGGATCATCAATAAGGCAAACAGCTGCTTTTTGAATGAAATCAAGAATGCTGAGGGTTGTGGGGGACGTCATTCTTCAGATATGAGAACAATTTTTCAATTATATTTTTGGCGCCCCAATCCAATATTAAACTAGAACTCTGTGAGAGATATATCTGCATCGCTTTGCTTTTGCTGGAGTTAAAGGTACTATCGTCGGCAAAACTATGAATGGAATTGGCTGTGGACAAGAAAAGGTCGTTGATGTAAAGAAGGAACAATGTTGGTGCCAGTACTGAGCCCTGAGGTACTCCACCATTTACTTGGTGAAAGCTTAAAGACTGGCCATCCACAATAACTGATATACGTCGATCAGAAAGATAAGACAAGTACAGAGTTTAGTTAAAAGACGATAGGAGGGAAGTTTATTAAGGAGCGCGGCATGCTAGACCTGGTCAAAAGCTTTGGATATATAAACACTAAAGAACTCAAGAGACGTATTCCAGCAGTGTCATACGAAGGAAAGGAGATCTGCTGTAGATCTCTTGTGGCAAAATCCATAATGCCTGTCATGCAAAATTTTATGTTTTTCAAAATACCTAAGGATTTAAAATTTATTAATTTCTTTATTACTTTACAAAGAATTAAAAAAGGAAAATCAATAAATAGTTAAATTGTAGAAATTTAGATCCTTTTTGGAAATAGGTTAAACTAATGCAGCTTTCCTGTGTCGTAAGAAAAATAGGGATAATAGAGTGAGTCAAAATAATGTAAGTACGTCATATAAAAAAAAAAGTTCGGTCGCTCTTCGTTAAAAAGTTTTTGACTTTTAAACTTCTATCAAATATAACGTTTGAACTATTTTTACAGTATCAATAATATTCGAGCAACTAAATAACCCTATAGCAATGCACTCCATACGTAAACGGCTGTTCAATAAGTCGAGATTATACAGGGTGGGACAATTTTTTAAAAATTTTATGTATGTGTTTTTAAAAAAGGTGACACATTTGACATTTTGTTTCAAAATAACGCAATGAAAAGAAAAAATCGTTTCTTGTAAAACTTGACGAAAGTCGCTTACGATGTTTTGTCATGAATCCATCCAATATATTAGAAGTACTAATATTATTCTGACTCATTTTATCACCACCATCTTTATACCTTTTAAACACTCCATATATCATTGTTAAAGTACAACCAAATTAGGCAAGGGATATTTAAGATATAACAAAAACCAATTCTTTTTCCAAATTTAACACTTTGTATCTAAATAACAAAAAAAAAAAATGCGATTCATGTTTATAAGATTAAAAACAAAAGAGTATTCTATATTAACAATTTGAAACCTCAGTTTACCAACACCATGTATAGTTTTTAATTAAGCAAATAGATTTATAATGAATAAAAATATATGTATATTTGGGTTAATTATAAAAAAGGCTATAGGTATTATTGTAGATTAGTTAAATTTTAGGTTATATTTTATACTGACCTATTGACTTATTTTCAAAATATTTCTTGACAACAAAAATGTATTTTTTTTAAAACATATCATTAATTTCCTAACCACGTCAATGCGTGCTGTCTCAATGTCATAACTATTCTAAAAATAGGCAGGCCGGCCCTACCTAAAGTAATAAAATATGGCCTTTTAAAGATAGGTTCTTAAACGCCAATGAAAATAGCTTATAACAAAAACAAGCTAAACATTAAAAAAAAAATATATCTACGAGGGCCCAGAGTCAAAAATTTTAAATTGTCAATAATTTATATATTGGTGGATTAGGAGAAATAGCAGTTTGCCATAAGGTGAAGCGTGCTTATGGGTTGTGTCCAGTGACCGTTTGTTTTTCTCGACTAACTTATACTTTAAATAAGAAAATAAGAAATTAAGGTTATAAATTTTGTATAAACCCAATACCTTTCATAAATCACATTATTGTCATCAAGACCGAATGTACAGTTCATTGTGTAATCACACAAAGGTAAATTATGTTGCATAATTAAATCAATTAAAAATATTTATTTTATGTACATAACTAAATTATTTTATTAATAATAAACTAACAAAGATTGAAAATATGTTAAAATTTATTTAAAACATTGTTAAAAAATACCCTTGTTTATTTTATTACTTAAAATAGATTATTTATTGCATTTAGTGTATTAAAACCAATTTTTTATTTTTATTTAAATTAATATTTTTTATATATAAGATAACCCTAATTTATTATTGTATTATTGTCTATATTATTTCCATATTGTTGCCTCTAATAATGTCATAATATTAAAATACCATAATTACTAAAAACTGTTTATATATTTTTATACATTTTTATTATAATAACTTAAATAATTATTTAGGCATTCACTTGTAAAAAAACCTATTTATTTTATACAGGGTGTTGCTAAAAGGTCTGTACAAAATGCTATCATAGACTCCTTGGGTCAAAATACAACGATCTAAAGCAACTTACCTTAGTCAAAAAAGTTAATTAATTGCTGAGATACCGGGTATTTAAAAAAAATTATTTATTATTTTTCTTTTTACATTACAAGTTTGGTAACTAAAGGTTTATTAAAGTAAGAAATTAAAAATTGCGCATGTATCTGGCAGTGTTTACTTTATGTTCAAAGTGTCTTATCCTTTTTTGACTTGGTATATTAGGATTCTAGTAAATTATTTTTATTCCCCATATTTTTTGCGCAAAAAAATATATTTAATAAATATTGCTCCAAGCAACCAATTCTAAGATATTTTAGATTAAACGTTTTATTCCACATTAAAAAAAATCCTTCGCATTTCTTTACGCTTTATTGACGCCACCCGGGTTTCTACAGACCTATACAAATAGGTACTATACCTTTCTTACACCAAAAGACAGCGATTTAACCCAAATTGTCCTAATTAAAAATAATTAAAAAGTTAATTGTTTGCGTGATCCAGGAGTATCCAAGTAAAAGAAAAAAGTGCATAATTTAAAACCCTGTATTTTGCAAACCAGCAACCTTTTGACTAAGGTAGGTTGCATAAGATCTGGTGTATTTTTGGCCCAAAGAGTTTGTGGTAGCATTTTGTATACATCTTTTAGGCACTATCGAGGGGCCTAGATAAAACGAATACAATGACAAACTTTGGTATGGAATTAAATATTTAATCTAAAATATCTTTAAAACGGTTGCTAGTAACGATAATTATTAAGTATTCCCTTTTGTGCAAAAATATGAGACAATAGAAATTTTGTACTAAAATTAACAAACAGAGGCATAAAAAGTTATGTCACTTTGAACCCAAGCAAAGCACTGCAAGTGGCTTGCCTTACATTTTACGCCAACATTAGCACATTTTAATTTTTCACTCTAAAAACATTTTATTAGTGAATTTTGTAAAAAATGTCTTACAATAAATATAATATTTAAAAATAACTAAAATAAAATAAGAAAAATGGACACCCTATATCTCGAACACCATCAACTTTTTGACTAAGGTAAATTGCGTTGGATCGCTGTATTTTGGACCAAGGAATTTGTTGTAGCAAGCACAAAACTTTTAGAGGCATCCTGTATAATTAAACATGGCAATTTTATAATGTTGAATAAGCATAATAAATATACCAAATAAAATAATTTTTTTGGTAATATAAAAAAATGTTTTTAACTTTTTACCCATGTCAATGTGTGCTGTTCCAATGTATGGCTTTTTAAAAATACGTTCTTAAGCGCCAATGAATAAAGCTTATAGCAAAAAACAAGCTAAACAATTTTGTAAAAGAACGAGAATTTCTACGAGGGTGCAGAGTCAAAAGTTTAAATTGGCGATAATTCATATTTCGGTGGATTAGGAGAAATAGCAATCTGCCACAAGCTAGAGCGTGCTTATGAGTTGTGTCCAGCGACCGTTTGTTTTTCTCGACTAACTCATATTTCAAATAAACGAATGGAGAGCCTAACGGGGCACACATTCATCACCCTTGGATATATACCAAGTTTAAATCAATAGTGAGTTCGTGTATATGCACGGAGATAGATATATCATTACACCAAGTCATCGCGATAAAATTATCTGACTTGTCTACACATGCAAATTTTCGATAAAAAATTGTCTAACAGTTTTGGGTTAATAAAACAATAAAGCTAGGTTTTAAATAATTTAAAGATTTTAAACTTACTTACTAGTCTTTAAGATATAAAAGATATAATTGTTACTATAATGTATGGTAAGGCTAAGGTTGTGTTTATGTTAGATTAGTTTCGAGCGAAGTTAGCATTGTGGCTTAACGAATGCAGCCATATATTGCTAGAACATAAAGGTGATTTGGTCGAGCCGCGCTGCTAACTTCAACTAAAACCGCTTTAAACTAAACACAGCTTTATGCAAAAGCCTTAGGTCGGCGAAAGACAACTATTTATATTATTTATTACCAGTTGCATGCATAAACGTCAATGAAAACCTGTCCCCAGCTTTTGTCCCACTAAGTTATAAAATTTAACAATTAATGTTTATATTTTAAATTATTTGGGGTTTAATAAATAAATATGTTAAAATATTATTTTTTTTTACGGGCTGTAACAGATCTATTAATTAATCAAATAACTTTGCTTCTGTACAGGGAACAAAATAAAAATGTTTTTGGACATACACATTTTATTGATAGTACTAATAAATTTAAAGGATTTTTAAAATCAAAGTTTTTATTGTTATTAAGGTGTTTTCTTGGTAAATGGAATATTTAAAAAAATCCTTTTTAAATTATACATTAAAAATAACATTTCCCAATAACACTCTAATCGTTAAAGTCAATAAAACGACTTTTTATATAAAGATTAAGCTTTGGGTAAATAAGAATTTATTAAACAAACATTTTTTATTTTAAATTAGAAAAAAGTTCTATATTTTCTTTATTTTACCGGTAAATACAGTAATGTGTTTAATATTTATTAATTTTTTCAATTTTATCTTCCCACAGCAATTTCTTTTATAATTTTCTATACCCATTTAATATTAGTACTGTCTTGTAATGAAAGTTATTAAACATATTGCCTTAAAGTTTTCCTTTTGTACTGGTAAAAATAGTAAAAGTGTGCATTGTTTTTGTTTTTTCATACTTTTAGAAAATGTGCGCAAGTTCTTGTTTTTCTTTGCTAGTTTTATTTTAAAACAAAATAAAATAATTTTAAAAAATACATTTTAAACATTAAATGTACCTGGCTGCTATAATTTTGTAACCAAATAAACTTAAGTTACATAAAGTTCTGAACAAACAAAACACTTAATATTAAACAATTAAACGTGTGTATCATATATTTTTCAGTTTTGATAAATAATTTGTAATTAAATATGTTTCGCTATAAAACATATTTTAGGTAATTCAAATCTTTAACCAGTATCATGTTTCGCCGCGTTATAAGCTTTAACTATACCAACATTTATTTATATTTTACGGTTCTAATTGTTTTCGTAAAATTCTTTAAAAAATATAAAAAAATTACCCGCCTATGTGTGTACTGTAAGATGTCGTAGGTAGTAAATTAAAAAAACTTTAGAAAAAGAATGCTTGATGTATTGGAAATACGGGATATTCGAAAAAGGTTTAATATAGCGAGAGGCTGGAGTGACTGAGGAATCGAGGAGTGGTAATGCAAGTCGGGCAATAGATTACAAAGGATTTTATGGGAGCAACTGATTTATTTGATGCACCCACCACAGTTGGAGCGTTGTAACCGTCTCTTGGTGTACCGCTTTCATGTCTGTGCACATAGTCGGCTCCAATGGGGACCATCTTATTCAAGAGCTCTACATGGATAGTATCCGTTTTCAGTCCCGCCTGTGACTTGGACAGGCAATTATACTTTGCCTTCGAGAACATTCCCGCCATTATACTGCACTGTGGCTCGACCAGTGCTGAGCTCTGCCTTTTTCTGTAAAACTCATTCATTAACATTTGTTTTTTTGCTTGCTTGGAATCCATTTAACGATTTAAGAGTTTTTGCGCGGCCGGGAAAGTTATCTTTGTACAACACCGATAACAAGCAGTTTAAAAAGTATTATTAGTGACTCAATTAGGTACGTAGTTTTTGTCTACTTTCTTGGAAATGTAACACTAAGATATTTTTTTTAAAATTGCTGTAAATTTGTTCATTAAAATAAATAAATGTGTATACTGGGTGTCCTTAAAAACTTAAAAGAGTCATGACAAGATTGGTCAAATAGATTAAAGTAAAAACAATGAGAGTGTAGTGATCTAGCATAAAATTAAAATATGCATATTTTAAAAAACCTATAAGAAAATTATATTTTGTTTATATTTTACTTTAAAGTTAAAAAAGTTGTAAACAAGTACTTAAAAGCCTTTAAGTGATTTTTTTATACAAAATGTTTTACTTTATAAAGAAAACTTTCCCAAAAGAAGCCGGTCATGCAGTGCCAAATATACAGAGTGTCCGCTAGTTAATGTTACACAGAAAAACCACAAATTCCCTATGCCACAATATGAAGATTAAACCACACATTCCCATATCCAAAAGGACAAGGTGTCAAAGTAAAAAAAAATAATAATTTATTTCGATTACTTTTGTTACGTCTTGAATATTTTAATAAAACTCGGTATCTAGGGATTTTTGGCATGATTCAGATCTAAAATTTATTTTTATGTGTAGACCAGGCTGAATACAGTATTTAAATTTTTCGTTACAGTCCTAACTTTTTGTGCTTTACTATATGTACTATCTAAGTAAACCAGTAAACTCCTGAATGGTTTTTACAGATGGCATCAAAATCATATTTTTTTGTCAAAACTTAAATAAGTTAGTTTTACAACTAATTTATTATTAAATATTGTTTTTTCGATGCCATCTATCGCCTTGTTTTATAAGGCTAAAGATGACAATGCATGTTTTATTTAAAATGGAGTAAGGTGGTTTTACAATTAAGGTGAAGATATACTTATTGGTTGCACTAAACCACTTTAATGCGAATATCCTAAAAACGGTTGCTCGGAGCCATTCTTACAAAATATACCTTTTTGTGTTAAAGGCATAGCAAAGTTTTAACTGTTTAATTATATGGTATATACAGGGTAGCACAAAAAATTTGGACGTTTTAGAAAAATTTAAATAGTGTAGCTAGCCTGCCCTAGTTTACACATTTAAATTAATTTTAGATTTTAATAGCTTATGTAAAAAACCCTAGATACGGAGTTTCACTAAAATATTCAAAACATTTAAAAAATTATAGAAAAAATTATAATTATGTTTTTTACTTTGACACCCTGTATTTTCGTTATTATCAACTTTTCGATATAGGTATGTTTGGTTAAATCTTAATATTTTGACATAAGAAATTAGTGGCTTTTCTGTGTTTTATTAATTAGGGGACACAATGTATATTATTTAGGCCTGTAATTGTTATATCGTTTTGAACCAGTCTTACTTTAAACGCTGGTAATTAAAATAAAATGCTGTATTTAGCCCACGATTTTAACGAGCTAGTAGGATAAAGTTAGTACAAAACGATATTAAAAATCAAGCCATCTAATAAACTTCTAGTAAAGGAAACTAAAATTTTAGAGGAACAGAATGTCAAACTTCCTTAAAAAATGTTAGATGCATTAAAGTGTCCAATTATTTTAAATTTGCTGATAAATAAAACTGTATCTCTTAAGCAATCTAAACATTTTCAAGTAAAATTAAAAAAAAAAGGTTTAGGTAAATTCTTCAAAGATAATCTTTTAAGCACACTTCTTAAAAGGATATATAGCAAAGTTCACATTTTACCTAATAAAAATAAAAATTATTTTAATGAATACTTAAAGAACATTATACGGCTTCTTACATCGTACTCATAGTCTACAACTCCAATATGCCTGGTAGCTAAAGGCAATTCCACAAGTAAGTTTCCCTTATAGTTCTTCTCAGTAATGATATTGCCAGTTTTTATGTCACACTTGCCATCTAAAAGTGCAGTGTCATTGGCCCAAAATACTTTAATATAACGATTGTAAACGCCACTAAAAGATAAAATAATATTTTTTATTCGGTAGAATATATTATTGTAATAATTTTAAAAAGTTTGACAAAAGCATAAAATAAACGTAAAATTGGATGATATAGGGTGGCCCAATGGTCCGGGTGAGTCTAATATTTCTGTTGTTTAACGATATGACAGAAAGTTTTATGTAAAAGTAGTAGGATTTTTAAACTTGCCTGTCCTAAAAATATTATTATGTCTACAGAGTGTTCCAAAAAAGTTATTGGTCAGAAGTTAGTTTTTCAAAATTGTAACGCATATTTTGGTTTACGGAATCGGGTTCAGCATAAAATTTTGCATATTGTACGTAATGTTGCCACTCTATTTACAACTTACTGAAACTTTTGTTAAAACAGGGCACTGGAAAATTGGGTAAAAGCTGAATCAAATTAGTTATTAATAATAATTAGCTATGTGTTTTAAAATACTAAAGACCACAAAATAAATTTCTGTAAAAATTCGTCGTATACAGGATATTTCTTATACTATGGCCAATATCTAAATATTTAAAATGGTCAATATTACTTTTTTAACTGAAACACCCTGTATATTGGGACATTTTAAGATTTAAAAAATGGAAATAGGGTACGTTTTTTTAGCATCCTGTGTGTGTTCCATTAAAAAAAATGAGATTTATCCTTTTAAATGCTAAGATTATGGCAATGCTTTAAGAAATACCCTGTATTAGATCTAGTGAATGTCATAACTCTTTAAACAACAGAAATATTGGACATTCTTGGACAATTAGGCCATCCTGTATATAATAATGCACTTAAGGGTTAACCTAATTTTTTTGCAGACTACATTTTTTTGGTTAAACAATATTTCTTCATTACTTTATATTTCCGCAGTATTTATAAAACTTTTATTTGTTTTTATAGAGGTTACTTAACCAAAACGCATAAACTTAGGGAAATTATTACTATGGAGAAAAATGACCTAATGTAAAAATGGTGACATAATTTTTAGTGAGATAATAAGATATTTTAAATTAAATAAGATAACGCAAATTATAAAGACAAATAATAAATAGTAAACTAATATTGGTTTTAGAAATAATTTAGTACAAATTTCACACATCCTTGTAAAATTTATCAGCTTAATTTTATGTTCCTGATTTAAAACAAAAATAAATAAATAAGTCATAATTATAATGTTTGGTATTAGTAATAGTGCGCTTTACTATCAGTTGTAATTTAATTTTTACCGAAATTAATACCAATTTTAAATTTTTAAATGAAACACCCTGTAATTTCAACATTTTTGGATTCCCAAAACAATTCTAAATATTAATTAGATATTTTTAAAAGTTTGGTAGTCTTGCATCTAAGTGGCTATGATTCTTTGTTTATGACTTTTATTTTTAATCGGATCGCATATAAATTGGTATCAATGGATTCTAAAAAATTTTTTAGATAGAAAAAGACTTAAATAATAATTGGACACGAAAATGTCAATTTGCCAATTTTTTTATTCCCATCTTTCATATTACTCACTTAAACTTAATTTGCATCTAAATCTGGTTACCTTAGATAATTTTATAAAAATACATGGCCACCTAGATACAATATTAAATATTGCTTTTAAAAAATCAAATAGGCCTAAAAACCTTTTAAAAATTACATTATACTAAGAATTGTCTCACGAATCCAAAAATTATAAAATAAACAGGGTGTTTCATTTAAATATTTACATTGAAGCCATTTTCAATTAAACTGGAAGTAAAAAATATTCAAAAACTTTTCTCTTTTTATTCCAAATCTCATATTAATATGTCTAATACTCTGGGAGTTATGACTTGTCTAATAAATTTGTTGACACCCGGTATAAAATACCCACAAGGAGAAACATTAACCCCTCTTTTTAATGCCAGCAGATTTTATAACAATGTACAGTTAGCTTAAAATCAGCTGCCCTTAAAAATATAAATCACCTCGTCAGAAGCATGTCTCAACGTCTCAATGACTGTACACGGCGTCGGGGTGATTTAAAATGTTATTAACGAAAGGGAGCAAATAACTGATATTTTCATTTTAGTAATTACTTGCGTTTTCTATTAACGTTTATACGTGTACAAAGATTTATTAAATGATTTTTTATTTTTAGTATAGCCCTGTTTATTATTAATTTAGATAAAAAAAAACAATTTATTACAATATATATGTAATGCCAGTTATACAAATGCATATTATGTAACATAATTAATTCCTTCCTTTCTTCTTTGTTCACAATACTAATACAAAATAAACATTTTTTTCATATTATTTTATTGTTTAAATAGTGATTAATTTTATAAATATGTTAAAAATAATATATATAACAAAAGCAAAAATACCCTTTTATATTTTATAACTTAAAATAAGTTATTTAATGTATTTGAGGTATTAAAATGCATTTTTCAGTTTAAAATTATTAAAGCTAATATATTTTTAAATTACAAAAATCATCTATGTTATTTTATTACTGTTTATAATATTTGTATATTGCTACCTTTGTTAACTTTAGAATATTAAAATACCATATTTACTGTTTACAAATAATTATAAATTTTTATTTTATAAAGTTTATTAATTTTTACGCACAGTAAGTTTAAATAAACTTGTTTATTTAATATAATCGGACAAATTATTTTAACGATATCGATATAGAATTAGACTAAATAAAAATACATCAGCTATCAACTTTTGTAAATAAGCAGAATGTTCAAAATTTGTTTAGCAAATAGATTTTTTATTATTAGTATTTTTTAAGTAATAATGTGCATGTAGAACATTCTTCACAAACATTTTAATACTTGTCACGTGGCCACTGCAAATTAAATGGGTTGGTTTTATTTTGAAAAAAAAGTTATTTTAGACTTAGTAATTTTGGTAAATTTAAAACATATTTTGGAATTAAAATATAAAAATATTAATAACCAATCCCATAAAATAATTTAAACAAAACAAGCAACTACAATGTTAATCAAAAGTAGACAACAACTTAATTTGATTAAAAAAATGAAACTGATTTTGTTAGAGTAATAATTACTAACAATAATATAACCTAAAATAAACAATGTATTTAATATTTATGAATAAAACTTACCTATTGGTCTCCGTTTTAAAATGTGCTCCAGTAAAATTAAGTGATTTGTATGGCACGGATATGTTAAACATACCGAACATATTTGCCAGTTCCACATAATCTATTGTGCCATATGCCAGCGATATATCTTCAGGATAGAAAGTTTTACATCTGGAGTCACAAAAGATATTTTAAAAGCTAACTTTTCATAGTAATGCAGAGTTCTGTGTATACTAAGATTATTTACATAAAAGTTTTCATAAACTTAAAATAAATTATCAGTTTATTTGTTACAGAAAAATTACATTACTTATTACGTTACAGGTTTAAACACAAAATTTATCCCAAAATGCATAAAAAAATATTTACTTATTTAAATTCTTTAGTATATACAGGGTGTCCCACAAACTGCGTAAAATGTAAGATCAATAGGAGGCATATAGCTTAAATATGTTTATTAGATTTTAGTGATTTTGCCATGCATAGATGTAGCTTTTATTTTTTAAAGAAAAACCGTTCGTCATACAAAAACAAAATGAAAAACCAAATTAACCCCAAAGTAAATAAGTATTTTAAAACACATGTAATATTGAAAAAAGCAGTTGCGTACAATTTTTTTTTTCAAAAAAAATCAATACAAATTCTCTTCGAACGCAACGGTTACTTTTTAAACTTTAATATAATAATAAATGGAATAAGAGGCGTGTTGCTCTTAAAACTGTAATACCCTGTATCTTGAAAATAAATAATTTTCGGACCTAATTTAATTTATTTTTTTTTCATTTTAAACAGTAAGAAAAGAAAAGAGCCAATTTAAAAATAGCTCTGTATAATGTATAATTTATGGTCTAGGTTTAAGGGCTCTAAAAATGCCTCGCGGGAAAAATATGAAACACAAAATACCAATTTTGTTTACCGAATTAAAAGTTATTGAAATACTTGTTACATTTTAGTGCATTTTTTTACAACTATTTTATGACTACAGTTTTTGTTAACAATAATATATTTAAAACTCTATGTAAAAATATAATCAGGTAATAACTACCCCTAAAAAAGAAAAACAAATAAATATATTTTTTACCTTTGGAATTAAAAATAAGTTTTATTTAAATCTTGGTTACAGGTAAATTTAAATCTTTTCTTATTTGTCATTTCATATTTTTGAAACAAATGTTCCATAAAATGTCATGGTAAATTAATAATATTTATTTACAGTAAAACAATTATAATAAAATATATTTTTGAAAATAAAAGTGCATTTTATTTCGTACAATTGGAAAACCCTATGCTAGGTTTATTATATATATAGTATATTATCCGTAAAGATACAGAACATTTCTATGGGTCGATACTTTTAAATATATTAAACAATAATAGCGATCATTGATTACAAATTTTATTCACTTTAAAAAACGCAAACGCATGCTTTTAAGTTTAAATATCCCAAATTGTAGCAAAAATAAACATATACTAGCAAATACATTTTCTTGCGTATTTAAAATTGTTAAAGCAAAATTTTTAATGGTAAAAGCCAAAACAAATTATTTATTTTTTTTAAAGAGAATCTTAAAAATTTTATAAAAGATTTTTGTCTAAACCTAATTTTCTTTTACATTTTTGTAAAAGGTATTACAAAAATTTTAATTAACAAAATTCAATTTAAAGTTTATAAAAGACAATTTACTTATTAATAACTCTTTTGCACAACTTAATATTGTTAAGTTTTATTTTTAATTTTTATGTATTTTTTATTTAATAGCAACAATTTGTTAGGTTACCTAAGTCAGTTACTAAACGAACACGAAAA
Source organism: Listronotus bonariensis (assembly GCA_014170235.1). Classification (NCBI taxonomy): domain Eukaryota; kingdom Metazoa; phylum Arthropoda; class Insecta; order Coleoptera; family Curculionidae; genus Listronotus; species Listronotus bonariensis. Next base: position 950,637 of record JACEGR010000003.1, read on the forward strand.
TATACATTAAAATATTCTTCAGAGAACTGCAAAGCGCTTAATGTTTAGCATAATTTAAAACACTTCGCTATCCCTTTTCTCCTGACTACACTTTATTTCATAATTTTTATTTACTTACAAAGGTCTAACTACCTTTTGAAACTTTACTATTTTAACGAGGTGTCAGTGAGAAAGTTGTTCTTTAAAATTTATGCTTTATAAAGTTTATTAAAAAAAAAAGTGGTTAAAGTTTATAAAAATAAATTAAGATAAAAAAAAACAAAATGTTTTAAATAATCCTGTAAATAAATACGATTGTTTCTCGTTTAAGCATACCCACTTTTTTTTCTTTGGTTTAAACCCGGGACACTAGCTGTTGATAAGAATCCTAGTAGCTTACACTTAGGTGTGTGTAATTTTAAGATATTTTCTTAGATTTAAAAAGCAATATCCAGATATATTGTTTATAATAGTATTGTTTTTTATTTATTGTTTTCTAGGCAGCTGTATTTAGTAAATAAATAAAAAACAAAAATTAATTAATTAATTAACGTTGCTTGCTTTTAAGAAAAAATGAAAAGGCTTATACATAACTAATTTTATAAGGTATTTTTAAAAATTTTTACCATATTTTCAAAAAATTTTACCATAATTTCTTACGGCTTAAATATAAGATCAAACCAACAAACATACCTTGGTTTAAAAGTAAATGACTTTCGGTGATAAAATGTGTCACAAATTTAAACTGGTATTGATTTTTATATACAGCGTTTCTTTAAAAGTTCTTACCAAATGAAAACTTTTTAAAGGTGGCTGGCAGGGTGGCTTGGGGGAGACTTGTTTTTAAATTAATACACAGGGTATTTTTTAACTACGGCACAAAACTTAAAAAGGTTATATCTTATGTCATTTAAAAAAAAAAGTTTCCAGAAACATATGTTCGAGGTTCGTTCCTAAGATATAGGTCGATAAAGTTTTTAAAAAAATCGATATTTTATAAATATTTTTAATACAATTTGACAAGTTTAATTTAAATTTGGTACATTTGTTTGATGTAATAAAGCGTTTGTTAAGCTCCAACTAGATTAACTTTATTGGGTCTAGTAGCTTTTTTGTGGGCAGAACAGTCAATAATAATAAGAGAAAATTGTACGCCACTGGCTTTTTATGTAATTTTTATATTTTTTTCTATAAAGCAACCTAAAATACAACTTTTAAATATCACACATTTTTTTGTCTTCTAGATAATTATAAAATACCAACTTTTAAAAAAATAATTAACGCCCTGTATCTCCGAAACGAAGCAACTCCGGATCTATGTTTATAGAAGCTCTTGTTTTATAAAATGATATTTAAAAATCACCCTTTAAGGTTTCGTACCGTAGGAAAAACATAACCTGTATCTTAATTTGGAAAAGTCTTTTTTGGCCACCCTGTACATACAATATACAAATATTTTTGTGGAAATGTATTTAGCCATTAAGCAGATTTTTTTATAAAAAGACACTTTTTTCGTAAACTTAATAATAAAAAGTTTCACATTTGGAAAGAACTTCCAAATAAACGCTGTATAGAAATAAAGCGCCAGCTATCCTGAATAACAATAAGGTGGAATATTTGATTTTTATTTATTACAGCAAATTAAATTTTACTTTTATTTAAAATTTGCCTTAAGTGTTTTAACAAAAAAAAAAAAAACAAATTAATTAGTTTATTTTTTCAGAGTTAGTTACAGGAAATATAAATTTTACTTTATTTTAGCCTACCTTAGTGCCTTTTAAAAATATCAAAGGAAAAAAATATGCTGGTTGGTTTTTATTGTCATCAAAAGTTTCTTATGCAAAAATTAAAGAATCTGTTAATTGCTTTTCGATCGATATTATATTTACGTAATATTCTAAAAATGTTACGTACGTTATATTATGATGTTTTCCAAATTTATCATAAGTCACTTCTGCAACAAAAAGTTGTTTTTCCATATTCTGTGGCGTTTTCAATTTATAAATTAATTCAATGGATTTATTCAGCCTCTTTAAATTGGCATGGTTGTGTATTTCCTTGCCATCCCACTCTATAACGACATTTCCTGTTACATTTTGTTTGTTTTCCAAGGAAATCTGAAATATAGATTTAAGAAAGTAGCTGCGAGAACCAAAATCAATTGATTGAAATTTGTCATTTTCTTGTTGAGGTTTCATTTTTTAAAGTTAAGTGTTTGTGGTGTGTCGTCAGTCAAATATAAATGCACAGTATCATTAAAGTAAGAACAATAAAAATTATCCTGGCGAAAAAATATCTCTCTTAATATTTTTTAACTGCGGTAAAAGATATTTTTTTTTGCTGTTATACAGGGTGTTCTTAAAGTTATGACATAAATTTAACCAGTTAATAGAACTCATAGAAAAGCCTAATTTACCACATTTTTTATATTAAAGTTACCAAATATAAAGATTATTTTATTAAAACAAAAGAAGACTTAACCAAAAATTTCCCAAGATCCATATATCAACAATCTAAAGATGCGCACACGTTTACCGTTATTTTTGGTTTGTAAAAATATTACAAAATGATCTTGGTTGGTTTTAAAATAAAACTTAAATAAAGTTTTTTAAGTATTAGTATTAAATTTATTTTCATGCAAAAATGTAAACAATTTTTGCAGTGTGTCAATAAAATATTCCAATAGTATTACTTAAAATGAAATTAATAAATTTAATTCTTTAACAGACCAGTACAAAATTAATAGATCTCTTAGTAATGTATAGTCAGGATGCACAAGGCACGACAGCACTAGCGATATTTTAGGTTATTATTGCTTTTTGGCAGTTTAACAACAAGTTAACATAAGAATATATGATACACCCAGTATAAATCAACATCAAATACTATGATACAACTTCTTGTATTTATATTTTTTAAACTGCTAAAGCTATGTAAACTATTTTTTATTGTAAGTATTCTACGTGCATTTTGAAGCATATTTTGTATTTTTTAAATGAAGTAATAAGTTTCCAACTTTTAATTAAAACTTCTCAACATGCAGCTTATGAAGTTGCATAAGACGACCTGGCTATAAGAAAGGAAAATCACAATATTAGTGGTCTGCCATGTAAACAACAAACTCACAACCAATCAAATTATTTGCTATAACAATGTAAATATGAGTACCGTATATGACAGACCTAAAAGAATTGTTAAAGAAAAAAATTCCTTTTTCTACGACCACATGTGAAAATAGCAAATAGCACACTGCATACTAGCATATTACACTAGTGTTGCAAAGTATAACATAAAGCTGTAATCGCTGTCAAATTGCTATTTAAAATAAATTTGGTATAACTCCAAGGCTGTTAATTGGAATTATATTAAAAAATACATGTGTAAGTAGAAGTTAGTGTAAGTTTTACAAAGCCACTAGGTAGGTGATTTTCAATATAAAAATGTCGTCAAACAGGATAACAACCGCAGTAAGGAGAAGTATATATCACCCTAGTATTTTAAAGTTACCAATTATTTTCTTATTTCTCCTGTAAAAACAAACAAACCTAATTTTTTGATGAATAATTTGTGGTCGTGGAAAAAATAGTGTACATAACTTGTGTGCAAATTATTTTCTTACACTTGTGGGTTTGTCGCACTTGGCGTGACACTTGGCGGGACACTTCGTACACAATATTTACACTTGTGCGAAATTATTCAATTTACACACTTGTAATGTAATAAACTCTTGAGTAGTAGCTAGATAGGTTTAACTGTAACTATTAATAGAGCAATAGTATATTTAATACGTTAAAAGATATCTACTAATTTTTGAACATTTAATTAAATTTCCCCGACTTTTTAATTTATTAAATTAGGCAGATTATATATTTAACTGAACCTTTTAGACAAATTACTACAGCGTAAAACTTAAAATATTATTACCTTTGCCCAAGAACCATATTTTCTTATAGGATATGTACTTCTGTATTTTAGTAAATAATCAATAAACTTAAGTTTATCAGCATAATTTAATTCAGCAAACAAACTGTGGATTTCTTTAAAATCGTTGGGAATTTTTAAGTGGCCCTCCAAGCTTATGTTGTTTTTTCCTGGAAGTTCGATCGAAGCATTAGCACCTGCCCTAAAAGGTGGTAAATTTGTTATTTTACTTATACGTGTTGTTTTACAATACAAAGGCAAAATGTAAAAAACACCCAACCAATCGGACAAGCAAAATAGACTGCTAATATTTTAGGAACTAGACAAAGCAAGGCAAGGAAAAACAAAAGGTGTTTTACTTTAAAGATTTGCAGGATGTAAGTGGTTACTTTATTGGTATCCTAACGTTTATATTCAATAATATTAAATCACATGCCTCCACAGATTATTTTAATCCAGTTGCATATTTTTAATTTAAAAAATAATTGAATACCTAATTATATTTAAAACGGTTAAACTAACTTTTAAATTATAATATTGATTTGTTACGAATGTAAACAACAAATTATACTGGTTATAAAAACATTCATTAAAATTCCAAGATGCACAGAAGTACTAAACGCATTTTAATTTTTTTATATGATAGTAAAACTGTTTTTATTTGGCGTATTTTTTTTTTAATAACCAGTGTCCTACTGTTAAATGCAACTTAAAATGTTTATAAAAAAATGAGTGAAGTATACACACATACAAGATTTGCATTTGATAAAACCACATAATAGGGGCATCACTTTGTTAAACATATTTATTTTATTAAATTTATTGTCTATAGAAATGGAATGTCTTTTAAAACATGAATTTAGGAATGGTGATAACACTAAATTTAGAAATTAACAATTCTTTATACAAGGTGTCTCTTAATGCTATGCAATGCTATCACAAATTTCTAAAGCTAAAATATGACAATCTCACCTAACTTACCTTAGTACAAAAGTTAGTAATTTGTACATAAATTGTGTCAAAAGTTTAATTTGGTTTTAAATTTGAAATAAAACCTTTGTTATTAATAAATATATTGTCACAATACTTTTTATTTAGAGGCGTCAGGCATTTAAAATAAAATAATATTTTTAAGTTACTTTTTATTTAACTTTTGAATAAAGATTTTTATTCTTAAACATATTTTAGCAAAATAATGTGTACGTGGCAAAAGTTAATTTAAGCGGCCGTTTTAAACATATCTGGATTAAAAAAAACTTGTATGAATAGGTTTAAACTATACAGAGTATTTCAAAATCAGATGCTCAGATGTTCTTTAAAAGTGTAAATCTCTAAGTGACTTTGGGTAAAAAACGTTTAAATAGATCTCTTTTTTAAATGGCTTACCTTTTCATATACAGGGTTGTAAACTTAAAAAAAAATATATGTTATTTTACCACTCTGTATCTAGAAGGCTGAGATATTTAGGACATGGATTTATTTAAACATTTTATAGACTTGACCATGCAAAAGATTTTTTTAAATTCAGATATCTTAAAAACAACTTCTCATCTTTTTCCAAGTGTATTTTTTTTACAAAATATGTTGGAAAATAAAAAGTTTATTTTAAAGTTAAATAGGAAGTAATTTTGTTTTAAATACCAGCACGATATTTCAGGTGGCGCTCTTTAAATTTAAAAAAGACATATTTAATCTTTTACCCACTAAAACCCTCGAGCTAATCATTGTAAAAATTTACTTATTATTAACAAAATTAATTTGTAGAAATAAAAACCCGAATAAACTTTTGACACTATCTATATCGGAAATAATAAATTTTCGGACTGAGGTAAGTTGGTTTAGACAGTCATAATATTATTTTTAGAAATTTGTGAAAACATTTTTTTGCACCTTGTTGAGACACCCTGTTATTGTATAAAGTTAGAGAAATCCAATAAACATTTTTAAAACTTTAAGAGGATTTAAATTTAAACTTTGTTATAATTTAACGACCTTATGTGGTTTTTATAATTACCATGTTAGAAGTCAAATTTAAAACAACCAATACTTAACAAAAAAAAGTTACAACCAAACAAATGCTTACTCCCAAATACGATCAATATTAATATCGCCTCCTGTTTCCAATACATCGAACAGTTTGTCTGGATTTTTGTAAAATGCTTTTATTTGTGAAGTACTTGCATACTCTGGATTGCGATAAGTTCCTACTGCTTTAATAAACATATTTTCCAAGTACAGCCATACAATCTCGATATCAGCACTTCCTTGAACTTGTGTTAACTCAAAGTATCCAAAAGCTTTATGAAGGTCTCCTTTGGAACTACAAATTTATAATAAAAGTAAATATTTCAAACTTTAATGACAAAAGCCCACTGTTTAGCATTCAGTTATATTTGGATATATTTATTTTCAATTTTGTAAGGTTTTTTATTTACCGGAAAATTTTTAGGGTATTATTTATTGTTTATAACTTTAAGCAGTTGTTTTAATAAACTATGGCCAATGATAAACTCTCTTTTAAACCCTAAAAAAAGACAACCATATTTTATTTATATTTAAATCTCTTTGTAGGGCTGTAAAACAACATTGATCAGTTTTAAAAATGTCGACCATAGATAATTTAGTTACAACATAAACACAGGGTGTCTGATGGTGTAAGTACTTTATTTTTTAAAAAATATCGTGTCTTATTGCAATTTTTTGACCTTTAAAGTTAAAATAAAAATATTGTATTTTTAATTTTTGAACGGCTACCATGGTATTAATATTATTTTTGCAACCTCTTTTATTTATACCAATAATTTTTTTGTAGATAAGACAAAAATATACAGGATAACACATTTTTTTTTAAATTTAATGTATGCATTTTTGCCAGAGGTGACAAATTCAACCTTTTGCTTTGGCCGTTTGTTTTCTTGATATTTCTCTTTTACCACGAATGGACCTTGCAATAGAACAAATGGATCAAAAATCTAAATAATATAGTAAGTAGTGTAAAAAAACTGCTTATGCTTCTTAGAAAAACAAGATTTACGTTGAAAGTCGTGATTTGTTTTATACAGGGCCTCCAAAACTACAAAAATGTAAAATGGATCATGATTTTTTTATATATTTAAAAAAATTGTTAAACAAAAATTGTGTTTAAAAGTGAATTATCATCATCATCGAATATCTAAAACACAAAATAAAAAAAAATTGTAGGATCATATTTTTCTATTTATGTGTTACATCTTTTTACGTTAGTAATCTAGTTGTAATAATGGATATAATTAATATGGTTTAAAAAAGGTAAAAAAATTGATGAAATTAAACGTTAAAAGAAAAATATTAATTTTTGAGGGTCACCCGCAGTACCTCATACGTAACATGTAAATAATTATTTATATTCATTTTTATTTACCTTGTAACTTTTAAATGATAAACTATATTTATTTGCAAAATATAACTTGGAAATCATTGGTCCATCTAAACTAATAGTATTAAGCAGTTTTTATCTGTCCTCTACAATTTATATTTTGCGACTTAGGAGGTACTGTGGTGTGGCCCTCGATTTGTCACCACTGTCAAAAATGCAAACAACAAACTGAAAAAATTGTCGCACCCTGTATAAGCTCGACTAAATAAACAGCCACTTACCTTCGGCAAGAAGCATTCTCATAAGTCAAATTGGTTGCCCAAAAAACATTATTACTATGGCAACCGTTTAAAACTTACATTTAAAATATTTTTATAGGAAACTACTTGCTTTATGAGCCATACTATTTAGGTCATAACCGTTTACACCTTTGACACTCTGTATAACAAATAAATTGAATATGGCCAAATAATGTCCACAAAAGTTTAGTTTTTTTTTTAGCTTCAACAATAAAGAATAACTATGGTAAATATTTAATAATATTTTTAACTTATTTGTAAAAATAAACTTTTATTTTTAGGTAAAATATTTTTAACAAACAAACAAACAATAGTATTTGGATTTTGCCAATAAAAATGACAATATTTGTTTTTGCACTAAAATTACTGCATTTGCTTTTTAACAGAATCTTTTATTACAAGCATACCAGATTAAGTATTTATTTATTATTATTTTTTACACTATAAAATAAACATAAATATTAGTGTTTATCTGACTATTTTGGGGGTTTTAAATTAAAAATCAAATTTATATAATTTTTTAAGATATGTAGGGTACAAAAAATATATTAATTTTTTAAAATATGTTGTTACCTTAAATGTATCAGTCAAGTCATCATATTAAAATAATTTTAAACTTACATTGTCTATTTTTTTCCAGATTATATACAATACACATGCTATAACGGAACGTACTATTGTATTTTTTTATTTTTACGTCAGAGTAATTAACACCTTTAAAAAAAAAAAAAACGTTGGTCATACTGTTGTTCCATCGTTGGTTCAGAATATGTGGGCAATCTCTCAGACTCCTATATAACACATAAAAATTATGTGACAAGTTCATATTAAATATTTTCCTAAAGTATCTCCATATAGATATATTTGCGCCACTGAAAATTGGTTTTTAAAATAATTTTATATCACCTAGTCTAATAAAAAAAAAAAATAATATAATAAAACCCAGTTAGAACTCCTTAAAGTGGTATTCTTGTAAAATATTTGCCTTGATTAGTTCGCCAGGGGCGGTGTAATCCTTACACAAGAGTGGTAATTATTTTGTACACCCTGTATAATAAAAAAATAAAAATAATTTTTTTAAATAGCCTTAACTTTTAACCAAAAAAGTACTCTTATCCGATATCGATAAGGTAAATAGTTTTCGAGTAAAACAATATTTTGATTAAATAGGGTTGTATTTACTAATTGTGTTTGTCGGTTCGACATAGGTTTTCTCTTATTTTATAAAATTTTTTTAGTACCATGTGCAACAAAATAACTTAATTTTTTTTTGTGTTTCTACCAAACAAAAACTTGTATTTTTCGAAAACGCGTAGGATTTAAGATACCCAAAAACACATATTTAATTTCTTTACTCTACAGGGTGTAGAAATAATTAACACTATTGTGTACGGATTAGTTCACCCCTAGCGAATTAATGAAGGCAAATGTTTTACAAGGATACAATTTTAAAGAGTGCTTAGTTAAATTTATTATATTAAAAATAATTTCATTATACTAAGTACTGTAAAAGTTATTCAAGAAAAAACTGATTTTCATCGGCGTCTATTAAGGGCACATATCTCTGTAAAAAGGGGCTTTGAATTTTTTTATAGGAACTGGTCAAATTATTTTTAAGTGTTTTATATATATCCGAGAGATTGCCAACATATTCTTGGATACCCTGTATAGTCGATTACGCATAGGTCAAGGAAAACCCATCAAGTTAAAGTAATGTAGAAACTTAGTCTGTTCTTAGTAAATAAAAATATTATTTTTGTGACAGCCCACGAAGGCCTAAGTGCCAGAGAGGTATTGGATTTTAATATATACTGAATCTTTTTTTTTGTGACGTCAACGTTGTCCCAGCACTGAAACATGTAGTATTTGCATTTGACAGTCTCTTTTGGACAAAGCGGTGTGTCACTACGGACGTTATTTTAAGTAATTACTACCTAAAAATGTCTTTCCACCTGGGGAGCAGAATCGGCGACTTCTGGCTTACGAGATTAAAGGCTCTATTCAGCGCCTCACCGGGAGACTACTAAACTAAAACAATTGAATTTTTATAATTAGAGTACGTTCAATAAAAAAAAAAAAATATATATATATATATATATATATATATATATATATATATATATATATATATATATAATTTTACCAACACATTCGCTATTTGAATGTAAAGTAGTTATAAAATTTACCTTATTGACAAAAGTGGTTAGGTATTTTTATCGGTACAAAATTCTGGACAACGCAGAAAACAACTTGTTAATTAAGTTCTTATATAATCTTTATTGATCCTAATATTTTTTGAAAGATACTTAACCTACGTCATTAGAGAAATAGAATAATTAAGAGAATTTAAATTTAGAAAAAAACAATAAACCTGACAAATACAGAATTGTTATTGTTTCAGTTTATTCTATTGAAACGACATTTCCATAACTCGGGTGCGTATGCAAATTTTTTAATTTATTTTTCAATTTGATAACAATTGAAGATAAATATTCTTATGAATTTTAACTACCAATTTCATTTAGATTTAAATTTACTATTTCTTTACTTTATTTTGATGTGATTCTATGGCTGGGGGAAAATTAAAATGTTTGTGTTTTGTTTTATTAAGCAACTTTTGTAAACAAGTCTTTATTAAACAAAGGACTTAAGTTGAAGACTCGCAAAATCATATTTTTTATAACAACTAACTAATACTTATAAGAAATATATAATTAATTTGTATATGGATATAAATAACTTAGTAAAGTTTATATTCTTGTGGTAATAACAAAAAAATAGACTTAAATAAATTGTTTGCAATAACTAAAATAGTTTCTTTTAACCTAATCTTTAGGTACTATGATTGCCAAGTTTCTAGGTGTTTAACTAAAACATGTAATTATTGTATTTTAGTCCTCGGCTACGGCATCAAGCGGAAGCAGCGGGCGAGGAGTGTAAAATCTAAATACTCGTGACCGGTACTGGCTAAGATATTTTGTGGTAAACAGCGTTTAAAAACTAATTTAAATATATTAAAAACGCTTTGCTGATAACATTTGTTTAGTCCAAGTGGCTGGCAGGGCTTTTTTTTGCTCAGGTATATTCAACCACATGATCTAAAAATACAAGTTCTTTTATGTTAACATAAAGATTGAAAACAATGCTGTTACACTCTCCGCTCGCCACTTGCCGCTTGACGCCTGTTGTTATCGTAGCCGTAGCCTTACAGCACCTTTAACACGTATTTTTTTCTTGTGTTATTAGAAATATAAACAAAATTAAATTAAATATATATATATATATATATATATATATATATATATATATATATATATATATATATATATATATATATATATATATATATTAAAATATGCAAGGGCATTTTTATTTTATAGCTCCCAAGTCAAAATAAAAAAAAGTTTATTAGGAAAAGACTAATGTAGCTTAATAGTTGAAGATATGCTCTATATTGGTTGGGCGGATTCACTTATTGGATGGTCTTTTTGTTAGGTACACGCCTGGAAAGAATGGGACCGCTTTGGTCCTGGTCCCGGGGTATACGAGCTGACCTGTTCAGCCCTATTGACCCCTATGAATTTGCCGATCGCCTGAAACAAAATAAAGAAAACCCCCCAAAAACCCAAAAAAATCGAATTAAAAAACGACGTTTCGGTGGCAAGTCTGCCACCGTTGTTAAGTTAAAAATGAACTTAAAAAATAAAAATAAAAAACTAACTAATATTTAAATAGGAAATGATTAAATTTTGTGCTTTTAGAATCTCAAACTGAAAATAGTTTGACATATGTGTCATGACGTCGTTTTTTAATTCGAATTTTTGGGTTTTTGGGGGTTTTCTTTTATTTTGTTTCAGGCGACCGGCAAGTTCATAGGGGTCAATAGGGCTGAACAGAGTCAGCTCGTATACCCCGGGACCAGGACCGAAGCGGTCCCATTCTTTCCAGGCGTGTACCTAACAAATAGACCATCCAGTAGCTTAATAGTGCTAGACATAAATATAGGGACAGTAAAGTGGGCACTATACCTGATATAGGAGATATTTTGGGTATATGTATACATCCGTTTTTAATTTAGGTTATAGACGAACAAATAAAATTTACAATTGTTTTGAGAATTGTTGATTTGGTGATTAGAATTCAGAATTGCTTAAAAACGGTACTTAACGGTTAAGCCTTTTAAAAACTTTTAATCGATTTAAATAAAATTTTAATACATTGACTTGTAAGTAAGCAATGAATGTTATTTTCTTGATATTGGAAAATTAAGCTAGCTAGCTATTATTATCTTATCCCTGACAAGGTTATCTGTTAACGCAGTCTTAAGGTATAATTATTGTCTTACCAAGGTATTTTGGAAATATTTTTTAAAGAAACTAAAATCCTTTTGGTATAGTATTATTTAATAATGATTTAAATTATTATTATAAGATTTATCAAAATATTATTATAAAATTCTGAATATATACAGGGTTATTTTTAAGCATGACATATTCCTCTTAACACTGTATAAAATGCAAGAAAAATTAGAACATTTTTCAAATAAAATTATGTTGGAAAAGCTTCGTTTCCGAAATACAGGCTGTTAAAAGGTTTAAAAAGAATAAGTTTTTTTGACGTGACAACGTCTTATAATTCGATGGACTCGGCTGCACGCTACAAAAGACCTAACACATGCGGCGTTACCTTGCGCGTTTTATTTAAGGCTTAAAGTGCAATCGAGAGCGCGGAACGAGCGACAAAGAGGCACAATCTCCGCGTCGTTCGAAATCTGTTTCTCTCCTACTTGAGTGAGCGTGCCGTAAAAAGTAAATGTGGTGTCACCGGTTTATAGCAACAATAATTGCGGCGATAAAGGTAATGATTTTTTCGATGGTGGCACGTTCAACTATAATTAGTAAACCGACTCTGCAGACAACCGATTTTTTGTCATAACATTTGATTCACTTTCAATATTTGGTACACTTTTTTGGCCACTACATTACATCTTTTGCTGTAGAAGTTTAGAAAAAAAACCTACCAGTAGCGTTCGAACAACATCTCTACTAATTTAAAAAATGATACGCCACTGCTTTTTTTTCTTAATAAATATTGTTTTTGAAATAATTATTCCCTTTAGGGTTAAATTGGTTTTTTGATTTTTTGGTGTACAACGCACAAATAAAAAATAAAACCCATTTTTATGCATGGCAAAATCACTAAAATCTGATACAGTGTTTCGTATGTAAAATTCGTTTTTGTCTAATATGCAATAAAAATAAAGTCAAACACCTAATAATGTATAATAAAAAGTGTACAATATATAAGTATTTGACCCCATTTTAATAAAAATTAGACAAAAACAAATTTTACATACAGAACACCATATCATATTTTAGCAATATAGCAATATCGCCATGCATCAAAATGTCGTTTACCTTTAAAGCAAAAACCGTCCGCCGTATAAGAGGAAACCAACCAAAAAGTATTTTTTCTTAAAAGCTTTAACACCCTGTATTTCGGAAGCAAAACATGTTCAAACATAATTTTATTTAAAAAATGTTTTTAGTTTCTTGCATTTTATACATGTTAAGAGGAAACAATCAACTTAAAAATAACCCTGTATAACAAAACACTCTTAGTTTGTAGCCAAATAAAAACATAATATTTACATGACAGAAAAATAAACAAAGAAAGATATACAATAATAAAATGTACCCTTTTAAAAAACATGTTTTTATTTAATTAAACAGTTAGGGTTTAAAAATCTGTACTAAAAGACAGAAACCAGAGTAAAATAATATTTATTAACATATTTAACAAAATGCACATAATAAAAAAAAATGTATATTTATTTGTTAAATAATAGGCTTTACGGTACATAAAGTACATTTTTATATTTGGTAAATTTTATTAAAATATATTTAGCACGATAATAAATTTAAGTTTTATTCCAACAAAATGTTTATTATTTTAATTTTAAAACGTAGGTTAGGTTGTATTTTTTTAAACAAATCTTTTAAATATATTGTTAATCACTTTTATTAAATTTAAATTTAAATAAATTTTAATAAAGTAAAAAAATATAAATATTGTTTTGCTTTTTAACCGGTTTAGTTTATTCATCACAACATTTATTTAAGTATGTTTTATAATTATGCTGCATATTATATAATACGCATGATTTAATATCGCAATATAAATAGGGTTGCAAATAACTTTTATACAATCAAAAACGCAAAAGGTATTATTATGTACCGGTTGTCAAGTTATAAATTTACACCCCTTAAAAAATAATTTAGGAGAGGTGTAACTTAATAACTTGACACCCGGTATATAATGGCGTTTTTAAAATGGCTATAGAGAGTGTATGAAACTTTTTATTAATAAAAATAAAGCTTCTTTTTATTTCGGAAAATAAGAAAATGATTTTTGGACAAACCGTTATTATCCAAAATGGTTTTGTTTACGGCATAAAAGCTAATATATAACCGTCTAGAGAGTAACAAAATGACAAATTTAAAATGATACCTGTAGAGCGCTATAAATAAAATTTACTTGACATTTATTTTATGGTGATAAATTACTAGAGATGTGTTGCCCAGGTTTTACAATATAATAATTTATATTGTAACAATTTTAAATTATTTTGGTATCCATATGGCATAGCTTGGTTTATAGTAAAAAATATATAATTATCTAAATAAATATTGTATTTAACTCTATCTAGTTAAAAAGAATAATTACTAAAAACAAACCCTTGGGTCATAACAAATAAATAAAAAGATTTTACTCTCTATTACCATTAAAATAATGGCAAAATAATAAAAACACACACATCTTTATATCTTATTAAAAGTACTACTTTAAACGCGTCCAATTTTGCAAGATCTAATTTAGGTATACAGAGTGTCCGGAAAGTTAAGGTTAAAAATAAGCCAAGAGCCAAAAAATAGTAGTACTTCACATACACAAAAAGTTCTATTGCGCTTTGTTAGGGAGGTATTGAACTTCAAAGTTGATATACAAAAACTTATTTTAATTATTACTTTCAAACTGTTGCTACAGTACCAATGATATTTGGGCTACTAAATAACCTCATAAAAATGCTTTTCTTCATAGGTAAAAGTCGGAATTATACAGGGTGCAACAATTTTTTTTTATTTATTGTATGTATTTTTATGTATACAGAATCAGCTAAATAACATAACACATAGGCAATGTAAAGAAAAGAGACAATCTAACGTGAATACCTGCATGTAAATACATCTGATTGGATTAGTCACATACATCCTTTTTTGTTGCTTTATTTGACGATATCCCAATACCTACCTGCTTAACCAGTATATTTTTAACACTGGTGACAAATTCGACATTTTCCTTTGGCCATTTAATCCCTTTATCATTTTTGTACAAAAAGGGTAAACTCTATTTAAATCAAAATCTTGGATGGTTTTTCATAAAATAGCATTTGAATTTCAGACATACCAGCATTTTGTAAGCAATAAAAAAAAATCAGAAAATTTTTAAAACAGGGTAAAATTCTTAAAAACAATTATTATCAAATTATAAAGTTTAAAGGGCTTACAAACACCGTTTTTAATAATTTACGACCTTTTAATGAATTTAATAAACAAAATGATTTTTTATTACATACTTACATACATATATTTCCTGGCATGTCTGGATTTAAATGAGATTTTATGAAAAAGGTTAAGCATATTCATTTAAATTAGGTAAATCTTTTTGTACAAATATGACTAAGAAATTAAATTGCCAAATTAAAATGTCAAATCTGTCACCAGTGTTAAAAATGCATAGATTTAATGAAAAAATCGTTGCACCCTTTATAATTCCGACTTACTGAACATTCGTTTACCTAAGTAAAGAAAACATAACTATAAAGTTATTTAATAGCATAAATATCATTGGTACTGTGAAAACAGTTTAAAAGTAATAATTGGAATAGTTTTTTTACACCAACTTTGAAGGTATCTATATCTTCCGAACGAAGTGCGATAGAATTTTTTTTATATGAAGTACTTAACATTATTTTGGCGTACTCTATCACCTTATCATTTTTTAAGCTAACCTTTCAACAACCTACAAAAAAAAAGAGTTAAACTTAAAAACAATAAAATAAAATGCATTACGTCAGCAAGTGAGGCAAATACCCATGGCAGCATATTATATTTATAAAAGAATAGGCAAAAACAATAAAAATACTATTAAGGAATCGCAGTAAACAAATCATCATGGAAAAAAAGATCATATAAATTGTTACACGAAAATTCTTTTACGTACTTGCTTAGCTTAGCGTATTTAATAATTATTTTATTATCCAAATATATTAAACAAAAAAGCGACGGCACACGTGCTATGACACAATCACTCATCTAATGACTAACCGTGCCCGATGTTACTTGACTTTAGTGATCGGACGGTAACGGAAGTAAATTCAAGTCACAAAATATATTTTTTTATTTGCAACCTAAATAATATTCGTTTATAGAGAAAAAAGACAATAAAAAATGTGTTTAAAGGTCAAAGTATCCAGAAAATCACTTTAAAAAAGATCATGTATTGGTGCAGCTTGTACTGCACTTCAGTAATGTTTTCTGCAGAATAGGCAACACCCGTTGCATATCATATTGTGAACACCCTGTATAGGGGGTAAATGGGTTTTAATAATTTTAATATTTATTTACTTATTTTGGCATTAAAGAAATCACATCCAAAAATTAAAACAAATAATCGAAAATATAGTGCAAGGTTTTTTTCACTAAACAATAACAGAATCTAGGTCATATTATTTTATTCAGGGTCGTGCTAAGTCACCAAAATACTAAGTTTAACTTGGTATATATACAGAAATTGTCCTAATAATGGGGAGAAAAAAAGTTATAAAAATATTGGATAAGAAGTAGGTAGTAAAAGTGAAGTCAAGTATAAAGTTAAAGTTTTAGTTAAGCCCCGTACGGGCTACCCCTGAGTGGGGAGTATGCCCGTACTAAATTTAGTTAGTCAAATAGTTCCTGCAGTCTCATAGTGAAAGAAAAGATAATTTTATTGTCCATCGGTCCTATGGCCAAAGAAGATAGTTCCATATGGTTCATTTGCCCCAGTGACGTAAAGTGACCCCTATGTATTCAAAATCAACGTCACAATATAGTTTGTTTTCATGGAAAAACAGGCATTACAACAATACAAAAAGTAGCTTTAAAACATCTTTAAAACCAATGGATCATTAAGCCCTCTTTAACAAAGTTGTTAAATTTTTGGCTATGCGTTTTAAATATATAGATTACAAAAAATATTTTGTATTTTCAAATTTATTCTTTTTGGGGAACTTTGTGTATAAACCAATTATTAATATTCTAGGCACTGACTTTAATACTACACCACATACTACATTGTTTAAAGGTGCAACGAGCTTTGTAAGGTATCATGCAGTTTCTGCAACGTCGCAAATGTTCATTACACTTCAATGGACTGCAATTTATTTCAATATCAAGATGTTGCTTTAGCATATATGTTCACTTGTAGGCACAACAAAAATACATTTTAACTACACGTGCAGAAATCATTTTTTAAAATTCGTGCTTGAGTTCGGGGTAAAAAACATTTATTTATCTTAAAAGATAGTAATGTGTTACTTTTCAATAAACACTTTTTTAAAATTGTTAATTTATAAATTATAAATAATATAAACTTATAAAAAAATCTTTTATTTTTACCATCTATGCAATAGCATGATTTTCAAAGAGTTACAATTAGTTTAAGCTTTTGCATAAGTACAAGATATCTACATACGACTGTCCACGGATGTGATAAAAAAAGGAAAAAATGGAACAAAATAATAGTTTTTAACAAATTAATTATTCTTCATAAAGTTTTTACTCGTAAAAAAACCAGGAAGAGTAAATGCTGATTTTGTATACAGCGTTTACAAAAACCTAAACAACATAATTTTTATCTAAAAGTAAATTAAAATATTTTTTTAAGCAAAATATCATTAAAAAAATTATTTTTAATAAAGTTTGTAATCGATAAAAATAAAAATATTTTTTTAACTCAGTAATTTGGTGAAAACACCTTCATCACACTCGTTTACAGCTGAAAAATTGTGTTGTTGTGGGGACTTTGGGGTGTTTGAAAAGCAAATTATAAAAGTTTGTTAAGGTCATTTTTTAATAAAAATAAACAACTCCAAATCAGTTTCATGAAACGTTTTGATACTTCTGTTAAATTTTTAAAGTGATATTAAATGCTATTATAAATAATTTTTTAAATGATATTTTGCTTAAAAATAAAAAATAAAGGAAGTTTACTTTTGGAAAAAAATCATATTTTTCAAGTTTTTGTCTAACCTGTAAACAATATCAACATTTTCTCTTCCTAAATAATATTCTTTTGAGAAACAATTTTTTTGTCGAGAATATTTCTTTTACAAAAGATTTTTAATCCATTTGTCCTCTTGTAAATCTCATCCGCCTACAGTCTGTAAAATAAAATATTTAATTTATGATCTAAGCTTTTAAAACTAACGCAAATATTTTTTTACGTGGGCCACTAGAAATTCGCAGATATATTACCTGAAATTTACGCCAAGCCTTGGATTTTCCAACTTAGGTATATGGGTTGTACAATCGATATCTAAACTAGCAGTATCATCTATTCCTTTTGCTACTGCATGAACTGTTAGTTTTTGAAGGGAGTTTTCAGGATTAACCTAGAACAATAAATAATTTAAATATTAAAAACAAACTATATAACATTAAAAAAAACTCTTTTAAGAAAACGTATATCGTGCCATTCTAAAAATCACACGTTTGAAAAGCTCTTTAATTAAATTAGGTATAATATTTATGAGTATCCGATATTATTAAAAAGAAAGACGCTTTGGTTGTTTTATCTTTATTATGTAGGACTTCTAAAATTTAATGTTTTTTTTTGTTGGGTACACGTCAAAATCTATCTTGAAAGAATGGAATAGGAACTCACCCTGTTTAGCCCTATGAACTGGACAGTCGCCTAAATTAAAATAAAGAAAACCCCTAAAAAAATTTTAAAAATTCTAATTAAAAACGACGTTTCGGTGGCAGGTCTGCCCCCGTTGTCAAGGTAAAATTAGTTTAAAATTAAAATAATATTAAAATATTTTAATATTATTATATAAATTTTCAAGCTTTTTAGTTTTGCAAACTCTGAAAATAGTTCAACATTATTTGTGTCATGAGTGACATAAATTACTGGTGTATTTATTATTTGTAAGACAAAAAAGGTGGTAAGTTAGTTAATTTTTTCCTAAAATACTTTAGTATCAAGCATAGGTGTTCAAGTGTTGTTTAAATTACCTAAAATTGCTGCTACACACTTATCTTTAATTAATAATATATAAGCACTTTTTTGATTTTGCGTTTTTAAGAATAAGTGTTCTTTGCTAAAACACTCGAAGCATCCCAGTTTATTCCATGATTGTTATCAAATGCGTGTTGTCAAAAACGCAAAATTAAAAATATCTACTGGAAAAGCAAAATCAACTTATTGATCACCTTTCTTGTCTTACAAATAATAAATACACCAGTTACTTATGTCACTTATGATACAGAAGTCAAACTATTTTTAGAGTTTGCAAAACTGAAAAGCCCAAAATTTAAATCATTTTTAATTTTTTTATTTTTTTTTTTTTTAACTTAATTTTAACCTGACAAAGGTGGCAGACTTGCGACGGAAACGTCGTTTTTAATTAGAATTTTTGGGTTTTTGAGGGAGTATTCTTTATTTTGCTTCAGGCGACCGGCGGGTTCATAGGAGTCAATAGGGCTGAATAGGTGATCTGGTATTACCCTGGATCAGGACCAAAGCGGTCCCATTTTTTCCAGATGGATTTTGGCGTCTACGCAACAAAAAGACCATTAAATAAATAAATCCGCCTAACCAATAAAAGAATAGCTTTAAGCTTCCTAAAGTGATTAAATCTACTAAGGAACTGTTTAACACCTTTAAAATAAGTGCTATAGTGCTACACCCAAGAGTATACATGCCAGATTATATCTGTATACACGTCGTGCCAGTTCGTTAGGTTTAATAAGGTTTTGGTGCGTTAAACACTTGAAGGTGAAGATTGTAAAAGGAACTTATGACTAAAAAACTTGCACTATAGTTTGACGTGTGGTTCCTTTGGACCTCCTCCTTTTCACGCATTGACCAAAATTGCCTATAAAAGTTTTAAACTAGACGGGTATATACAGAGTGTCCGATTTTAGTTGCAACTGCGGAGTATCTTAGTTATTATTAAGTTAAGATAAAACCTTGCGGTTTCGGCGAACCTAAGCTACCTTTTTGTAAAGCAAAAGATGCCATAAACAAAGCTATCATAGCCATCTTACTTTCCAAGATACAAGGCAATTTTAAAAATTTTGCATTTTACAGGTACCTGTTGTACCTCGGTTAGTTGACAACTTAATAAAAAGAAAAACGGATTTTTATTTAACTTTTTACGTAGAATACAGTGAAACTGTCAGATTTTTTTTATTACTGTTTTTAAAATATTTACCAATGTCGGGTTTTTTAAATTCAACACACTGTATATTTGTCAAAAACTAATTTGCCCTTTAACAAGCAAAAAAATAGATAATACCATAAGTATATTTTCATAAACAACAACAAAATTACCAATCTTCATATTTCACATTCAAAATTTTGGCCATGCAAACAAATTAGTTAACAGCTTTTTTTATTGACTTTATTACTGTAGTGGTGCTACGTTACCAATTTCACAACTGGATTTGCATGGCCTACTGCAAAATTTTGAATATGAAATATAAAAATTGTTTATGGAAATAAACCCACATATTGTATTCCATAGATTGTAAAAAGCAAATATTTTTAAATAAGTATACAACAACCCAACATTAGTCAATATGTCAATAAGAATATTATTTGTGAAAATTCCGATTACACCGCTGCATTATACGTAAAAAGTTGTATAAGAATCCGTTTTTACCGTTTTAATAAGTTATTACTTATTATAAACTGAGATACAAGGGCTACCTTAAAATGTAAAATTTTCAAAATCACCTTTTAGGTTAAAAACTAAGAGGCATATATCGGCTTTGTTTATGGCATCTTTAGTTTTACAAAGAAGCAGCTCAGGTTAAAGAAAACCGCAAGATTATATCTTAAATTATTACTGATAAACCCCGCAGTTCCAATCATAATGGGACACCCTGTACAGGATAGACAAATGAGTATAATAAATCTAAAAAATTGAAAAATATTTAAAATATACTAGCTTCAAATATTTATAGCATCTAGAAAATAATTATGTAAATAAAAGCTATTTTTAACATAGTTCTGTAAAACTTAATTCATCAAATGTAGTATTTCGAAATGTTCCACTTTTGTACTAACATTTCGTAATTATCGATATTACTATTTAAACAGATTTTGGCATGGACTTTTTGCACTAAGGTTAAATAAGATTTTCATTTGTTGATTATTAGCGAAAAAAATTCATAAAATTTTAAGTTTTAATAATATTTACCTGCAAATTAATTTCCCAGTTCAATTTGTTTCTACCTGTAGCTGTGCCAGCTAAAATGAGTCAATCTGCTAGAGTAATTTAAAAAACCAGCCAATTCATAACCTTTAAGCGTTGTTTCGAGACTGTATTGGAAAGTCAAAGGAACGCTTTTATCTTGAGTAAAAGTGATTAAAAGTTTAACTGGTAAACTTCCTATAAGGTTTGCGTTTCCATTTATTATGAATACTTTATCTCTAAGTACTAAACTTCCATTAAATTCACGCTGATTTGGAGACGGCACCAAGATTTTGCAATTTATATTTACTGGAAATCTAAAAACAAATAATAAACTTTGCTTTGAAATGAAAAGGGATTACATTCTATTTTCACTGTAAATAAAAACATGTGCTTTAACAACAATTAAATAGAGATTTGAAAACACGCAAAAGGGAAAATCAAATTTTATACATTTTAAAGGATTTCCCAAAAGGAAAACTCCCCTCTGGTATTTATTTAAAATAAATTCTGCATAATTCAAAGAGCACACCATGTTTACGCACAAAGATAATCACGTAGCTTTGTAAAAGTGAATAAAATTTAATGAATTTTAGGTAAGTTATCCCAAATTTTAAACAATAAACCTAGTTTTGATGGCAAGGCACCTACGTAATAAGAAATTTCTTCACAAGTTTTTATATAAAAAAAAACAAAGGAGAATGTTTTTCCTAATAACAACAATAACAATCAAATAAATCAATAAGTCAATAAGTCAATAAGTCAATCAAGTCAATAGTCAGTCAATACGTCAACAAGTTAATAAGTCAATAAGTCTTAATTTAGTTTTAAATACTACTCTTTACGGTATATTGAAAAATAAATCGACTTGTTAAAAATTATCTTTTTAATAAAAAGTCAATAAAAAGTGATAAAAACAGAAAACTATGCTACTCTTTATAAAAGCTGATTATATTTGTTTTTGTGTAAACTAAAAATCTGCAACACTTTCAATTTCTGACGGGCTTTTACTTGTAAAAGAAAAACGTATTATAAGTTTTAAGGGTGATAACAATGGAATTTTTATAGCCGCATTCACAATGGTAAATGTTTTAACTTAACTTACTGAATGTCCGGTAGTATATTGTTATTTAACACGAAAGAAAAATAAACAAGATATAAATTTAACGTCGTCAGGATTTCCTTAATAATTTTAAACGACTGGGACAGACAGTAAACTCATTGACCTTATTTAATCCTTTGTTTAAATACTCCATGGGTAAAAGAGCACCTTTTAGCACATAGGCTATTAGGCTCCCATAAAAATCCCGTGTCAGATATAAAGATTCGTATCTTTTTAACTAACTGGGCGCCCGTAATGGCTTTTAGCTCAAACAAATTACCAACTGAGTTTTATTTTAGTAAATTTTAAGAGGTAATTTGCTAAAAATAGGCATTCGCGGTTTAGGCAAAAAAAGCTTTAATAAGTTTAAAAAATGTGTTAATGTAAACTTAAATTTTTTTAATGTACTAAGCAGGTTTTGTAATAAGTCAAAATTTCTTAAGCGGGCCACTAAAAATCTTATAACATATTTTTGGTAGCTTTATAGGGTAAATAGTATACCTTGAAACGTGTTTTAAAAAAATATGTTTTATTTTATTTCTTAATTTACGAGTGATTTAAAATTTCGAGTACTTTTTTGTAAATTACAATATACCAGCGGATAACTATTTAATTTTAATTAAAATTGGTTTATGTGCTGGGGAATAGTAAAGAATTAGAACAAGAAATACGTAAAAAAGTATTGCTTAAAAATAATTAATTTTCTAATAAACAAATTAAAATTTAGGTCCTAAAAGAATTTGGTTTATTTAAAAATATTCTTTAATCTATTAATTAAATAATTGCTTGTAATTTTGGTGCTTTCTTACCAGAAAAAAATATATAAACGTTTTAATGCGCTAGACATCGGTTTTATTTAGCCTGGAAGACCGCAGAAGGTGAAAGTATGCTCAAAACCGACAGCGCTAATTTGCTAAATAAAACCGGTCTCTGGCGCATTAAAGCGTTTATATCTTTTTTCTGGTAAGAGAGCACCATAATTTTCTTTGTATCATTATTTAGGTAATAGATTAAAGAATATTTCTATAAACACAAAATTCTTCTACAACACCGATGGGTTAGCTAAATTTCCATTTCTTTGTTAAAAAAATAGTTGTTTATAAGCAATTATTTTATTTTTACGTATTTCTTTTGTTTCTTTTGCTATTTCGTAGCACGAAATTTAATTTTCTATAAAATCCAGTAATTGTTCGCTAATATATTGTAAAAAACTCAAAACTTTTATTTACCCCAAATTTTTAAAAAATAAAAAATTTTAAAAACCATTTTGTTGTATTATTTTCAACCTATTAAGCTACCAAAATATGTTAATAGATACATTAAAATCAAATAGTTAATTTGACTTAATTATTATCAATTTAGAGCAGTAAAATTTTAAAACCATGGAATTTGTTTATTATAATTTCCTTAATTAAATTAATAATAACCTTGGTTTTCCGTCATTTTAAAAACTAGGGTTTTACAAGCCCTAGAGGCAGTGTGCATTTTTTTGCATTTTGTGATAAAATATGTTTAAATTTTTTTCTAAAAAGTGACAAAAGTCTTTGCAAATTTTATTTTAAATTAGGTATCTACGAATCGTTGAATGCAACTATCCAGTTATCAAACTTATGCTGTAACCACTATTAGGACTGTATTTTATAGGAGATCAAAAAGAATAATTTTAAGTAAATTTATTTTTAGGAAGAGCATGATTAAATAAAAAAAATATTTAAAATTAAAAAATAACTATGTTGATATTATCAAATGCCCCTGTAAAGTTGACTATAAAAAGGTTTCCAATTTGGTTATAGCTTTAAAAGACATGCTGTATATTTAGCGTATACATTTAGTTGGTTATCCTGTAAATACCTACGGTAAAGAAAATACTCACGTCTTATTATTAAACTTAAGTAACGATTTACTTGTGAGAAGATTATTTTCCAGTGTAGAGTTTACATCCACTTCCATAGGTTTAATGTGAGCGTATAGCCATAAAGTTGATCTGATGTCAGAAGATAAGAAATCCACACCAGCCGTGGTATTTTCAAAACTCGTAAAGGGAGTTTCGAGTTGTAAAATAGTTCGAAACTGATTTAGAGATTTGATGAGCCAGGAACTTCTAAAATAAACCTAAAAATTTATTTACTGTGTTTATATTTTAGGGTCATTTTCCAACATATTTTAAATAAATAAAAAAATATATGTACAATAAAAAGTAAACTTTATTATTAATTTCTGTATAATATTATTGTAAATCGTTAGGTTCAAAGAGATTGTAAATTTTAAAGATACATTTTTAAAAGGTAAAAATTATTTATTGTCTATATTTTTTTGCCTTTAAATAGGACTATTGTGACATGCATGATGTCCTAAAATATATTTATGAAGCAGTTAGTTAAAAAAAAATATAACCTTATAAAACCTATTTAGGGTATGATTATTTTATAATTCCATTGAACAAATTATACAAAAAGATACTAAAAAAGGTAAAAACTTTTATAAAGACAAAGCTTTTAGGGCAAGTAACGTCTTATTTGATCAATAAACAAGCTTCTCTTATTTTCAAGCGACTCTTTTATCTTCTTTAAAAAATATTGACTTTGGCATTCTTTTTAATTTTGCGTTTCTCCGTCACATTACGCTTAAAAAAGCATTTAAAAATTCTAATAAAACCAATATTAATAAAATATTTTTTAAGCTTAATATTTGCGCTTTGACACTAACAGATATTTATATTTTTTTTTGTTATAAACGAAGTTACAATACATTATTACAGTGTATCTCTATTACTTACTTCTGATTTATACATTTCGGGAATCTTTAGTCGTATTTCCAAATAATTATCAGAGAAAGATGTAAGTTTAGTTACTGATAGTTGACACTGCGGTATTATTACTATGGGGGTTTTTACGTAAAAATCTGAGGTTAGGCCCATCCATCCTTGGTCAGTCTAAAATAGTTTTTAAACATTTTAAAACAAAGTCCATTGCAATAAGAAGAAGAGAAAAGGAGGAATGTAATTAAAATAAAGGTTATTGGTAAATGCCTGAAATCTTTAGCATTTGTCAAAAATATGTTGACCTGGTATTTTTTATTTATAATTTTCCAAAACCAAATTCTTTATTTTGTACCAGGGATAAAGTTAAAAATTTAGACTTCCCTTAACTCTTTTATACAAAATTAAGAAATATCCATTTGTTAAGTTTGTTCTGTACTTTTCGAGACAGTAATAAGATTTTTATTATCTCTTATGAAATGCAGGGTACGACAAAAAGCTTGAGTCTGTTTTATACAAATTACCCTGTATATTATATAACCAATAAAAAATCTTTTAAAAGGCTTTTAAAAAATACATTTTATATTATTTCATTTACTTAGTTTTAAAAATATGGCCATCCAGATCTAAAAAATAAATGTGAATTTTAATTAGTTATATTTTTAATAAAGATTTAATATACAGGATGTTTCTTTTAACAAAATATATACTCTTTATCGTATCCTGTATATCTTAAAAGATAATGGCACTCTAAATGGATACCATAAAATCAACCCAACATAAACATTTTTTTTTTAAGGTAAAAAGTAAAGAAGATGTAAATTTATTGCGTTTCTAATACGAATTTAAAATTATTATTCAGAACTGAACGATCATTTTCGTGACTCCTTGAGATAGACATAATTAATGAAGGATATTTTAAAGCTTTTTAAGAAATATTTTTAATGGTAAGATAATATACCGGGTCCCCACGAAATTATTCGGAAGCTTGTAATTTTTTTTTAAAGTGTTACACGATTTTAAAATCTTGGTCGGATGTATGGTCGCATTGAATGCAGATTTCTAATGTTTAAGATTTTATGTGGCACAACCTGTTTAACAAGAGGTGCTCTTCACTTTGCTATTTTAAATGGAACACCCTATATATTTATTTAAAAATCAATTCTACAGGCAATCTCAAGAAAATACATGTACCACATATTATATCATCCTTATTTGTTTTTTTTTGTAGAATAAATAAAAAATAAAAAAGTAAAAAAGTTTATGCGATTTTTTACACATATTCGATAAAACTTATATCCAATCACCAATACAGTTTCCAATTTTACTGAAATTGACGTTAGGCTGTTGAGATCATGAATGATTTAAATGGAAACCACTACCTTAAGCCTAAAATTTAAACTTAACAATTGTTTCCTAATCCCTTTTGCTAATTATTTTCTATTTTTAAACCTAATATTTTTAAGATATTGGTGGTAAAACTCTAGGTTGCCTTAAAAATAGCGTAGAAAATGTATTTTTTAACGTTTTACTATTAATAACTTTACACAAAACTATTAGGTTTGGATATAATTAACAAAATAATTGAAAAATAAGTACTTAGTTTAAAATAAAGGCTTAAGGTAGTGCTTTCCATTTAAATTATTAAAGTTATTTACTGCAGAAAGTCAATTTTTCTTATACATTCTGTAAAACCGGAAACTGTAATTTTACGGTAATAGGATAAAGGTTCATTAAATATGTTTAAAAAGATCATTACCCCTTTTATCCATATTTTTTTTCCAAATTAAGACATATAGCAATTAACATAACATGTTTAAACATTTTCTCAAAAAACTAATTAGGGATAGCTATAACATGCAGTACATTTATTTTTTTTTAAATTGCCTGTAGGACTAAAAATTCTATTGGAAGTTCCATTTAAAATAACAAGATTGAGAGCACTTTCGGTTAAACCGGATGTACCACATAAAATCTAAAACCTCAAAAATCTGCATCCTATTGATTTTATTAATATTTTAAAATACTGTAACATTTCTGAAGAAAATAGCAGGCTTGTCGGTACTCTCCTGGGCAGCCGGTATAAGGATTTCCATTTTAAATAATCATACGTTTTGTCGTACCTTTTATATCTTAAGAAATAATTTATTAAAATTTGATTACTTAATAAAAAATCACAGCGTTACCCAAATAAACTTCCTATTTATTTTTTATGATAAAAATAAAAATGTTAAGATGTGTGTAAATTGATACCTTGACACCCACTATAAATTCTTGTTTTAAATCTTTATTGTTGATTTGGCATGTTTTCGAACAATTAAAATATATTTAAATGTTTTTAAATCATTTTTTCATATTATTTAATTATTCAAAATATTAATTTAATTAAAAATTTAATTAGAATAAAACAAAACATATTTCACAATAACTATAAAAATCCTATATCACAATGGGATAAATTCCGAACCTACAAAGTGACATAAAATTTAAAAATATAAGTCTCTTACTAAAACCTTACTACTTTTTCATAAATATATTTCTTTAATAAACATTTTATATATGAAAAAAAGTATTTGATAATTTTGGGTGCAAGTTAAATATAAAAATAAATCTTCTAAACGATGTCTTAACTTCTTTTTATTTTTTTATTAATGACATTAAGGTAAGTAGAATAAAGTTAACCAATAAATTAGAAGCAGGAAAGTTTCTAAAGCAAAGAAAGTCTTAATGCGGTGTAGTGAACGATGTCATCTCTGACAGACAATCGAAGCGAAGCTGCGGTAAAAGAGGGTTCCTAAGGGAGCCATAATATAACCACTCAAGTGTCTGGTGTGATAACTAACAACAGTCGAATAAAATATTGCAGGTCACGGGTTTACTTCAATATCTAAAATATGTGGATGTCAATTGAAAAAGGCAACTTGATTGCTTTGCCATTTGCTAGCACTTTTACTAAAATATTACCGTTTTTACTTAAATTGAAGTTTCAAAAAGTTTACCAGAAAGCAATTTTAAAAAATTCTCTTTACACATGTACTTCATAAAAATGTTTGTAAGCGTAAGAAATAAATATTTTAATTTATGAAAGACCTATAAATTTATTACTTTCTGTCATAACTAAATCTCATAACTCAAAGGCTTAGGTTGCGTTCATATTGGCACTGCTCGAGCGATGAGCGTCGAGCAGGGCTTCGATCTTGTTCGTTTTTAACCGGCATCGCTACAGCGATACACCGATTTAGTGGATATCAAGATACGAAAAAATATAATGACATCCAGATCTCTAATAATCGATCGTTAATTATTGATTTCTGAGATACAAACAAGACCAGCTCTCCGAAAAGATAGACATTGGTTTTACAAAGACGGGCAAATTGTTGCAAAATTATGGGGAGAAATTGCAACGATTAAAGATGTTTAAGGTAACTGAGAAAAATAAAGGTAAGATATTTTATTTATATTATTATTTTATTTATTTAAAAACTGAAAAAAACGTCCTGGACCATCGTAAAGTTGACAAAGACGATGGTGATATTCGCCGTAAGTGACTCTATTTTTATTAAAGTCAAGAATGCCTTGTCTTTTTTAAGATACATGGGTGTCTTAGCAGAAGGATGCCCTTGGTATGCTATAACGCGGTCTTAGTTAAAAATCGTATTTGATTCTGAAAATATCGTTATTTGTTTGTAAACGGTGCCCAAAATATACGACGCGTCTATAATTAATGTAATATATTATCAGACGCAGTATTTAATTTTTTAAGGCCCTTAAATTGGTGTAGGTATTTTGAAAATATACAATTAAATACATCAGCACAAAATCAAAGACAAAAGCATGTAATATAATAAAAGTATTTCCTGGTGCAAAAACTAAATCAAAAGAATAATGTTTAAACTGAATAATTGATGGTGGTTATTTTAAAAATACATACTGAGCTCAAATCACTAAAGTTTTTCTTTCAAAATATAAAAGTTAACGTCACTTTATCCGACAGTCAAAGGCTATCAGCCTGATAAATATTGGTTAATACGGCTGTAAAACAAGTAAATAGAAAACTAAAAATCGACGTTTTGATGAAAAGTCTGTCAGTCAAGATAAAATTAAATATAAATTTAAAATTTTAAAAATTAACCATTATTTAGGTTTAAAATTTTAAAATTTTTAGCTTTTTATAGGGGATTTTCAAAAACCCTCTAACATTAAATGTCAAATATGTTTTTTAGTTATAGTGTCATGATAACATACATAACTGGTTGGTGGTGTATTTAATATTTATAATACAAAGATGGTGATAAGTTAGTTGATTTTTAGTTTCCCTAAAGATACTTCAGTATTGAGCAAAGGAAACCAAGTGTTATTTATATTAACTGAAATTAATGCTACACAAATATCTTGATTTAATAATTTATACGCACAGTCTTTGATTTCGCGTTTTTTTAGAATAAGTTTTCTTTGCTAAAATGCTCAAAACATTTTTGTTTATTCTACGATTGTTATCAAATGCGTTTTGACAGATTTTTGAATTATATAAAAGTGTTTTAATGTATGATTTGTGTCCTTTTATGCGTTTGGCTATTGGTCTTTAAGTTTCACCAAACTCGATAAATTTAAGTCCACTAAAATATTTTGATGTATTTGTTTTTTTATGTATTATGGTGCTTTTGTAAATTAGTATTAAATAATTTACGGGTTAAACAATTTTATTAAATGCATATTAAATATTATATACGGTATTTATAGTACATATTGGTAAAAATTAGTTTTAAAACTTTTTATTGGTGTATTAAATAAATTTACTGCGAAATTTTATACGCGCCTAATTAAGGGTTAAATAAATTAAGAAAAATACTTTTTTTCTGAATAAAAAAAATCGTAATTTTCTTTTAATAAAAATTAAAAATAAAATGCTTGTTCTTTAAATGTGAGGCTTTATAAACCTAATTATTTAAAAGCTTTTATTTTTAAAATAACAATAAAAAATGATTAAGTTCGCCATCTACAGTATGGAGTGAAATACTTTAAGAGATTGTCGGATTTGGGGCACCTACAAAGAGTATAAATTAAAGAAAGAAAATACTTTCTTCGCTTAAAAAATCCAAAATTCCAATTAAAATGAGCCACCCCTATGATTTCGTTTTTCCTACGCCGACAAAAAAATCCTAGAACACTTTAATTTTAACTTTTAGGGGATACTTTTGGTGTCAAAATTTACTTGTTCAGAGCCACCCCTCCGCTTATTTGCACAAACGTCAAAAAATTAAATGGGAAGAAGGTTAGGTGATACCATATTCTAAGGTTTCAAATTAATTTTTTTATAGTCTTTCTTTGGAGAAAATGTACCCCAAATTTTGAGTTATTTAGCTGTTGGTTTACTTCTATAACTTTTTGATTGTTTAAAATATTAAAATATAATTTGTTACGTAGGCATTTCACATAAATATGCATGTTTTCAAAATTTTATTTGTTTACTTTTACTTTCGGTTTAGCCAAATAAGACATAAGCATCGTATTTTAAATGAGACATCCGGATTATTTTTACTAATTTAAATAAAAGATGAAATTCCAAGTACAATGATACTACATTTGGATTGATGGCCCTCTAAATTAAAAAAATTTAAATATTTAGAAGTACAATAGTAAAAAGTAATAAATGAAGTGTCCTTGTACTCAAAATGTCATTTCTTATTTAAATTGGTAAAAGTATTTCGGTGTCCCATTTAAAATAGGAAAGTTAGTACAGGTAAAGCTAAATCGAAAGCAATAGAAAGCAAATGCTTTTGTTGAAAAATGCACATTTATGTGATATGCCTTTTTATCAAAATTTTATTTTGATATTTTAAATAATAAAAAAGTTGTATGGGTGACCAACCGGGTATAGATCCCGATATTCATGAAGCACTTTCTCGAAAACTACAAAACCGACTCTAAAGACTTTTAAAGCAAGAATTGAAAATCCTTTAAGATAAGAAATAACTTGACTCACTTTCATTTGAATTTTTAAAAATTTGTTTTTCTAAGGGAAGAAGATAATCCTAAACAAGTAAATTTTTAAACATTACTGTGTTTCACTAAACATTAAAATTGATGTTTCAGATTTTTTTCTAAGTGTACGTATAACAGAACTATAGGGCGTGGCTCGTTTTAATTAGAATTCACTGTATTTGTTGACGCCTATAAGGTTAAATGTGTGATTGCTCTGCAGAACTCGACCGCTTATTAACAGAAGATGTGTACTTAATGACCCTTTTCTCGAAAATGTACATGATTGTGATTAAGATTTATTAAATTTGACAAGATATCCAAAATTAAATTAGGATCCTGTAAAAGAGATATTTGCATCCTCCCTGCGTTTGCTTTCCAAGTCAGGCTTAAAGATCTAATAACTAGGGTGAAGGGTATTATCTTCAACAAAACTATGAATGGAATTTGTTGTGAAAGAAAGGCCGTTGATGTAAAGAAAAAACAAAGTTGGTTCCAGTAATAAGCCCTGAGGCATCTCAGCATTAAGTTGGTAAAAGCCATCTACAATATCTGAAATACGTCGATTAAAAAGAAAAAAAAATCGGTTAAAATATTTCGTTATATCAAAAGCAATGATCTGGGATTCACCTAAAAACTCACCAACAACCTCATATTTAAATTTGGGACTTACAAATAAGTTAAAAAAATTTATTACACTATTATAAATTATAAATCAAATGTAATTTAAGAGTTACAAGCTTTTAGCACAATAACTACTTGCTGCATTCTTAACACACTGTATAATAAAGCCATTCAATTTAAAGTCAAACCGTTTATTTAATTTCTTACTTCCGTGGTGGCGTCCACAGATATATCATTCCTATTTGTGTTGAATAATAGCTTGGTGCGATAAAAATTCTCCTCGGTTTCAAAAGCCCCAAACAATTTTAACTTTGGGAAAGCTTTAAAGGGAGTATTTACTTCCAGGGTAACATTGTAAATTGCTTCGCCAATATCTTGCCGGTCTACATTGTATTGCGCTAGAACACCTGCCTAAAAGTTATTTTTATTTACTAATTATTATTTTATTAACTTGTTTATATACTATTCAATACAATTTTTATGTTTGGACTTTTATTATTAATATTATTGTAGCAACCTAAGTGTTTTTTTTTTTTTTTTTTTGGCTACACGATACAATTCAGGTGGAAAAAGAAATGCCTCCTATATGAA
Source organism: Listronotus bonariensis (assembly GCA_014170235.1). NCBI lineage: Eukaryota > Metazoa > Arthropoda > Insecta > Coleoptera > Curculionidae > Listronotus > Listronotus bonariensis. Next base: position 982,767 of record JACEGR010000003.1, read on the forward strand.
ACACTTGGTTTAATCCAAGGAAAATATAAGAAAAATACTGTTATAAAATATGCCCTTATTTCTAGTAAAAAACAAGCCATAACTCCTAGATTATAAAACATATTAAAATAAGACTTGGTATAGGTAAATGATATTATAAGAAAATAGTTTAACCGAAAATGACCCTAATTTTATTTTTTGTATAAAACACCCTCTATATTTTAAACATATTGGATTCCTAAAATAATTCCAATTCAGAGCGTGTTATTGAAAACGTTTTTGCGCCTACTTGATTCTTTTGAGCAATTTTTATTATTGCATCTAGTTAGCCATAATCCTTTATGTCCTTATTTTTAATTGGTAATCGTAAATAAATTAATGTCATTAGCTTTTTCAAAAATCCTTTTTTAAAGCGCTTTTTAATTTGCCTACTTTTTTATTTCTATCTTTAATTTTTGTAATTAAAATTTTGCAATTGTATTTTTCTTACATTACTTGGGGTCTTTAGATTAATTTGCGTACAATTATGGCCACCTAAAAGCAATTTAAAAATGACTTCAAAAAAATCATGTAGACACAAAAAAAATAAAAGTCATATCATGATGTTAAATTGTCTTAGGAATCCAAAACAATGAAATATACATTGCTTACGTTTAATATTTAAAATTAAAGCCATTTTTAAATGAAGTGTAAAAATATGCGAAAACTTTCCTGTTACCATACCATTAAGGTACCTTACCAACTCTTATTTAAATATGTCTAATATTTTAAAAGGTATAGCTTGTCTAATAAATTCGTTGACACCCGGTCAACTATCCTAACGCCAAACATAATGAAAGTGATAAAAAGTTGTACCAGATCGAAACCACAATGGGCAATTTTTGCTAATCTACGAAAAAAAACGGTCTTAAGCGAAATTGACACATCATTTTATTATGAAAACTTCTCTGACCTAATGTTCAACATATCAAAACCCAATTGATAGCATCGAGCTGGCACGACGTCTATATTGTACTCTTGCACAGCTCATCATATATGCGCTGTGGTCCAAGTAATATTTTATTATTTTAATTTTTGTTTATTTTAGTTTTATTTTTATTATTATATTTATAATACATTTTTATTTATTTTTAAATTTATAATTATTAAAATGAATACAAAAAATACTTACTTTTATATTTTGAGTTTTATTTAGATAAACACCATCAAGATAAAACAAATATTTTTGATTTGGTATTATGTGTAACCTGAAATCCGATGTTATTGTCTTAAATGTTTCGTATGGAGTAGCAATTTGAAGGGTATTACTCATTGATAATATATCCTAAAAAGTATAATAAAACTTATTTTAAACATTTTAAATTTTAGCAACTATATTAAAAAAAATAAGTTTATTAAATTTAGTTTATGATAATATAATGACTCTTAGATGGCTGATGCATAACATTATCCCAAAAAGAAAAGTAAAGGTCATCCACAAAAAGGTCTTAAGCTTTTCTCTTTAATCGATTTTTATTTTGTTCTGGTTAGTAGGAAAACTGTAATCGCTAATTAGGAAAACAAAATTCGTCAGTAATTTAAACAATACCATTTGAACATACACTGTATGCTAAATGGACAACTTTAATTGAAGCAAAAGCTTTGTTCGGATTTTATAAGCTCTTTGTGCACGATCACAAGTTTTAACAAAACGTCACCCTAATTGTTCTTAAGCCTGAAAAAATAAGGCTAAAGATGGCATAATTTAAATAATTTTTTTAAAATAAAAACTGTAATTTTTTATAAGGCTTAAGATGTCAATACATGTTTTATTAAAAATTGAGTAAGTTGATTTTACAATAAAAGTGACGATAACCTTACTTTTGTTCTGCCCAATTAAGTTTTTGTAGAAAGCAACAAGATTGATGACCCTTACTAAAAAAATATAGTTTAAATAATAAACGCATAAGAAAATGTTAAATTTGTGGTCATAGACTTTAAGGCTTATTTGCCTAGATTACTCAAACGGACATTTATCGACAGAATATGCGTACACAGCAAACGGGCATCCAACCCCATAAATAAATAATTAGCATAGTTTTGTACATCTAGATATGTCTTTAAAAGGTCTGTACAAAATGCTGCAACATATTCCTTGGGCTCAAATAAAACCATCTAACGCAATTTACCTTAGTCAAAAAGTTGACCAATTATCATAGCTTTCATTATAATTCATAACATTTTTTTTCACATAAGTTGTATTAAGGGGGTTTTCAGGGTAAATATTTAGAATTTGCTTGGGTCTTTCTTGCTTATTTTAAAGGAGTTCACCTGCATTACTTTTCGACATATTAAAAAATTTGTTTGCCTCTGTATATTCTGGCTATAGTAAGAAATTTCTATTTTTTATTATTTTTTTAACAAAAAGGGTATACTTAATAATTTCGGTATAAGCAACCGTTTTAAAGGCATTTCGTATTAAACCTTTAGTTTCATACAAAAAGTTCCATTTAACTTTTTAAGCTTTATCTAGGCCACTTGGCTGTCTCTAAAACATTTGTACAAAGGGCTACTACAAATTCTTTAAGACAAAATACAACGGTTTGATGTAATTTACCTTAGTCGAAAAGTTGCTCGTTTGCGAGATACAAGGTCTCAACGATTCAATTTTATTTTTTTACTTTTAAACCCTGTATTTCGCAAACAATCAAAACTTTTTGACTAAGGCAAATTGCGTTACATCGTTGTATTTTAGCACAAAAATCTGTTATGCATTTTGTACAGAAATTTTAGAGAAATCCGGGAGGCCTAGATAAAGCGTAAAGGAATGCTAAAAAATGTTTGTATGGAATAAATGATTCAATCTAAAATATTTAAAGTAACCAAAAATAAAATTGTGTTCCAAAAAGTTAAAGAGCAAAAAAGATCGTCAGTTAAAATTCATGCTTTTCTTGATGATTATAACCATATTTTACTGAAAATATGCTATTACCTATAAAACTATCTGAATTATGCAAATGCATATGCAATCATAAAAATGCATATATATGGTCTGTATAGTAATAACTTTAAGATATACTTACAATATACTCAAATTCGTTTAAGATCGTGGCAAGTCCATGAGGCAAAAAATTTTGATTGGAGAATATAAAGAGAGCCTTTCTGGTCTATCTCAAGTTGACCCCTTCATTGTCGGGTATATTATTGCGTCCACTTCTATTAACCCTTCCCAACTTAGGAAATCGTCATCTTTTGTCGCTGTTGCGGTGGACGGGTTTCGAATAGTACACGTCTCCAACATTAATTCCTAATTCCTTTAATGGCGTTGGTTTCGGCTTTCCAATTAACTTTACTCCTAACTAAAAACCATTTTGTTTTGGTATTGTAAAAGATAAAGGAAAAACAAATTGTCGGGCTAATTCGAATGCTATACCACATTGAAAATCATTTATTAAATTATTCTTATAGACATATGTAGTTCTATAATAAATACTCGTACTTTTGCAGCAAAATACGGGGATAGTCAGAAGTCTGACAAAGCTTATACAGTGCTTGTCTAAATTTAGGACACCCCCTCCTAACTGTTTAGTTTTTTTTTTTTGAAAATTTGAGGACTTAAGTAAGACAACATAAACCAAATTTTGAACAGGAAATGACAGATACAAATGTCAAACTGACAGCTGGGAGGCATTTTGAAAGGAAAATTTAAATGAAAAAGGGGGTCTTGTGGCACATCATTTTAAACCTGATGACGAGTACTTTATAACCCCAGAATATAAATCAATACCTTAACCTACTCCAAAATGGCAGTACCTTAAAAATTACCTAAATACCTCATTTAGATTCCGAATCTAATAAAGTTAGACACACTTAATGTAGTATTTTTTAAAACTCTTTTAAGGATTTATTTAACGGTAATATTGGTGATACTATACAGGTTAGGACAAAAAGTAAAAAAAATTAACTACGCACCTTGTATATTATACCACCATTAAAAAGATATCTAAAATACCTTCAAGAACATACCACATTAGGTATACCTACCTTTATTAGTTTTGGAGATATGGCCACCTCAATCAGGTATTTAGGTGATTTGAAAAGTACCGCCATTTTTTAAGAGGTATGGGTATTGCCTGTATATTCTGGGGTAATAGAAGAACTTGTCAGGAGTTTCAAAATAACACGACCTCCCTTTCCCTTTAATTTTTTTTTTTAATGGCGCCCAGCTGCCAGTTTAACATTTATATCTATAATTTCTTGTCTTAAATTTAGTGTTGTCTTATTTAACTCCTCAAATTTTTATTAAAAATTACCAAACAATGCAAAAGTTTAGAAGGGAGGTCCTGACCCTGGACAAGCACTGTATACTAAGTATTCTCAATTATGGACATATAATTTAGTTTTGATTTTAACTAAAAAAAATAATTACATTATTTTTTTACAACCAGTTTTAAAGAATTAAAGATTTGACACCTTGCATATATTTAAAATTTTCTTACTATTTTTAATTAATTTTTTTTTAACCATTACAGGAAGCTACTTAAATATCCAACAATACCAAAAATTTAATGATTGTTTATATATACCGTTTAAATTTTTTTTTTACAAAATTTTAATTTACCTAAAATATTTATAGAAAATAAAACAAAAATCGTGCATTCAACTGGGCGTAATGTATAAAATAAACCTTGCAAAAACATGTTTTTAAGCTAAACAAATAATATTATTTCCATAATTTGCGGGTATAACAAACTAAATAAATTGAGCTTAATTATTATATTTTTGTAATAGAATACCCAAGCAAAAAAATATATTTTTTTTTTTGGTAAATATTGTTTTTGGTATATGAGCATATTATTATAATTAGAAAAAAACATTACATCCCATTAACCAACCAGCTAAACTTGTTTTTATATTTTTTTCCTTGTCCGCAGTAAATATTTAAAATTTGTATTAATTTTAATAAAAATTAGGTTTAAATTTAAGCTAAAAAATAATTTTAAGAGCAATAGTCTAGTTAAGTTAAAGTATTATAATTTTGCAGTTATGTTTTTTGTCGAATCGTGTTTATTTGTGTAAAGAATTTTAAGAATAGGAATAAAAAGTTAACGTTTGCTTATAGAATACGGTAAATTTTAGTCATATTTTAAAATCCTTGACACAATGAAGTACGATTTTGGCATTACAAATAAATAACTGCAAAATAATGATATTTCTACTTAACCAGACTATTGCTTTTTAAATATATTTTTTTACGGTCAAAAAGCGACGTAAGTGTAAAATCACCAATGAGTTAAAATTTCTCAAGCGGGCCACTAAAAATTGACTATTGGATTTTATTTTATCTATTAACTTATTTTGGTAGTTTTTTAGGTAAAAAGTAATACCCAGAACGGTTTTAAAAAGTTTATTTAATTTTTTTTATTTATTAATTATAAAAATTTTTAGTACTATTTTCGTAAATTACAATATATTAGCAAAAAATTACTGGATTTCGATAAAAATTGGTTTTTAGTGGCCCGCTGAAGAATTCTAACTAAAAAGTCTTTGAGTGAAACATTTTTTTACCTGCTTAACGTAAAAATAGGGTTATTGGTACTCGTTTTTCTTTTCCCTTAAAAAAATTCATTATTTTGCAGTGGCGTGATTCTTTACGAAAACAGTGAATTATTCAAGAACTTCTGTGGAAGAACTACCTCTGGAGCTGTGTAAAGCGTACATAAGGGATGTAATAAATCAAATAAATAGAAAACTCAAAGTTGTCGTCTTAGTTAAATAAACATACAGGGTGGTCATTTAAAAACAAAAAGAGCTTATTTTGGGAGCTCTGGGTCATTTAAGGAAAAACGACTGGACAAGTCAATTTTGTGAGACTTACCACCAAAATCCCAAATGAAAAGAGAAGTAAAGTAATATCGTATTGCGAAGATATCTCGACCTTGATTACAACTGCCAAGTTTAAAATCTGTACTATTATTTTCGTTAATATGACAGCTTGTCAAAATTTTGAGTTTAGGATATAAAAGTGACAAAAAAATATTTTGCCTCTAAAATAAAAAAATGTTTTTTTGTCCTACCCTGTATATTATTAGTATTACCACCAAAAGATATTGGAAAGAGCTTTTGGAAAATATTACATTATGTTTATCTAACTTTATAGGTTTTGGAAGTGTGGCCATCCAAATAGAGTATTTGGGTAATTTTAAAGTACCACCATTTTGTAGTAAGTAAAGGTATTGACTTCATATTTGAGGATTATAAACTACTCATCAGGAGCTTTTAAAAGGTGTACCACAAGGCCCCCTTTTCGTTTAATTTTTTTCCTAAGATGACGCCCATCCTTCATTTTGATTGTAGCGACTATTACTTTTAGGTTAAAAGTAGTTTATATCCTCCCATTAGTAATACAAAAAGTTTATAAAAAAATGATGGTACAAAAGTTAGCAGGGAGGAGGGGGGAACTATTTACGTCCACTCTGTATACTAAATTTATTTGGCAAAAAAGCGGAAACAAAGTGTTAAATTTGAAAGTTATACCTAGCAAGCCAAACTTTAAACCGTATTTTAAGCTTTAGCAAATAAGAGTAAATTTATAACTTGAAATAAAACCAAACACAAATTAAAAGCAACCCAATTTTATAGGAAATTTAACATTAATTTAATTTAAGTAATACATATAAAATATGCGCTTGCCATATTATCTCCTGCGCTTATTCAGATCCATGCCTTTTCTTTCCCTTCCAAGTTTTAGAAGTTGGCTACTTAGTATTCATTATAAATCTTGCTTAACACATTTATTTTCAACATTTAGAAAAGTACGTCCAGACAGAGGACTAGCAAGACATAAAATGAATCATTATAAGTCTCCTAAATATGTTTTTTCCTAATCCCCTTTTTATTCCAACACTTTTGGTGTTACTTCTTCTTTTTAACTTTTAGCCTTATATTCTACATAGGGTTCTATTTTTTTATTTGCTCACCCTAAACATATTGTTTTTTTAATATAATAAATTATTTTCTAAGGTTTAAAAACATTAATTTAAATATAAAAACTTACAACCCCGGTTTTAGACTAAAAAAGTAACTTTTGTAAGTGCTTAAATTACCACGAATACACAAAGGAAAATTTAGACCAGTGCTTCCTTAAAATATATGCCCAAGATACCTTAAATAAATGGAAATAATTTCCCACTGTCGTAATTATATAGGAAAAAAACGTTTTTTTTTTTAGTTAGTTAAGACAAAAATTCTGCCTTTCGTATTATTCACCTGGACCCTCTCCAGTGAAGCGTTTCGCCTACCTAGGTGCTTACCGTATTTTGCTGGCAACTTTTCTTTTGAGACGGTTTTAGACAAGCAGTTTAATGAAAATTGTAACGTCAAAGTGTAGAAAAATCTCATAGGAGTAATATTAATCTTAAAAGAAATATCATGGTTGTACCGTTTAGGTTTTTTTAGCGTGTCCAAAAATGTATTAAGCAGAAAAAAGATTTAAAGTATTTAAACACTTGATATAATTTTTAAATAATGTAATCAATAATTATTGCAACTGATATGTGCAATTTTGCTTTAATTTTGGTGGAAAAAACGCCCAGCTTCCTTTTTGGTTGTAGCACAAAATTTATAAAAATATTTTTTATTTCGAAAAGTATTGGTAACTAATTAAGGTATAAACAAACGGTGTGTTTTATTTGGCAGCAAGTTAATCAGAGAAAAAAACTAGATCTTTAATTTAACCGAAAACAAACTGCAATAATACACAAGTGCCGACTTAACTTTATACACCCTATATATCTAAAGTTAACATACACAAACATATATGTTTTTAAAATTTACATTTCATACTTAGTGTCCTGTTACAATAAACCATTAATGTGTAGTTACACCAAAGTAAAGCTAATTTGCTTTTAAATAAAGATTATATTTAATTTAACAGACACTTGCATGTGTTGGCACCCTTGTCAGGCGTGACATAAGGGTGTTATATTTGGTTAGTGTTGGACAAAAAGTTTTAAACCAATGGTAAACAGACTTAAGCTTATCTATTAAGAAAATTTTGTTCGAGAACTGCCTTAGGAAAAGTTTAAAGTGATTCTGCACACAGACATGGGTCACGAATTTATACGTAAGGATTTGAGATTTTGGTGAAAGCTGTTAGGATAGGTTACCGTTATAAATATTTGGCTTTCTTGACTGGAAAGGCTAATTATTTTTTAAGCTTACGCTGTTTTAACATGTGTGTTTGTTGCTTGTCTTTTTATAAAATAAAATAAATAGCACTGAAAAAATGCATATTTTAAATAAATACCCAATTCTACAGTTAACTGTGCAGTATAACTGCGTGGACAGCAATTTAATTAAGGTATTTACTGGTAAAATAAAAATTTATGTTTTTGTCTTTTCCAACCCTTTTTACTAACTTTAAGAAAGCTTCTGCGTTTTCACTTATCTCAAGCCCCTAAATATCCTTTTCTCTGGTATTTTTTGGATTTAAATTTTAATTTATTGCATTTTTTGTTAACGTAAATATTTTGTTTAAAATTTAAAAAGTATATTTATTATATTTGTAAAAAAACTTTAACCTTTTTAAATATATATCCAGTAAAAACATCTTCAAAAAAAAAATGCAATAAAATCATTTTGTGACTTTTATAGTTAACATTATTGAGATTTTTAAAATATCATATACATGTAAACTTGGCAATATACAAACCTTATAGAAGGATAACCTTAAGGAAATTTCAAAGTCTAAGCCTTCTTTGACTATAAGTTTGCCGACAACACCGTTTTCCTCAAAGTCTTTTATAGGTGTGTAAATCTTGTATGAGTATTCGAAGTCAATGATATTAACATAATGCCATACCCCAGAAAATCCTAACAAAAGGGAGTTCCAGCCTATGCGAAAGTCAGCCTAAAATGTAGGTTTTATTAGTTTTTTTTTATTTGTTTTTTAAGTCTCAATGTAAATCCACAATAACATATACTAATTTAAATATTTAGTTTATTTTTTGAGTAAAGAGGTAATTTTATTTGCAAAATTACAGCCTATTTAACTTTTTACTTAGGGCTATTTGTTTTATTTGTAAATGGGCTAAGTAACAAGGTACCCTGGTTGGTATTTGCAATACCTTACAAACTAGTAAACTGTATATCATACGCCTTTAAGTTGTAACCGTAATTTGTTAAGATTGAATGGCAATAAAACACACAATTTTTATTTTAATAGAAAAGAAAAACATAAAGGGTGTTTTGTTTTTTATGGGCAAATTAAAGTATATTAAAAAAAATTGCACCAAAGTAATGGCCTTTTATATACGATAAATTTAAGTTTACATTTGACACAATTTTAAATATATTGCAGTTTAAAATGCAATTTCTTTTAAAAAGTTTTCATTAAATATTTAAAATTAGAGCAATTCATTTATTTCTGAATTATTTATTGCTGTCTTTGTTAAAAAAAAGTGTTTTTTTTTTTTATTTAAAATAAGTTGGTTATAACATAAAAAAGTAAATAAAATTACTGCCAGTTTGAATAAGTCCGTTACTGTACACCTTAATATATTCAAAATTGATATGTATATTATAATATTATACAAATATTCAAATTTAAACTTATACACTATCTTACCTTAGCAGGATGTAATTCTGCAATAATCAAAACTTTTTGTAAAAACTCGACCGGTGTTGCTAAAAGAAATTTTACATTAAAATCAGTAAGATCGTTTAAAACAACCTGCACTTCCGTGCCCAAGTTTCCTGTAGGATAAGTAAGCAAGGCTACAAAATGTTTTTCTTTTTTAGATAATTTATATCGTGCCTCATATTTTTCATCAGGAGTAGTAACATTTGCTATAAACATGCTATCCATGAGTTTTCTAAATTTCCCTTCCATATCAACCAGCATTGTCTTGTGATCAAGGTCAACTTCTGCAACTCCTCGAAGGTATTTATCCGAAGTATAATATATTTTGCTGACAAGTATACATTTTTTAAGTCCAACAAATGGTGTATGGGTTTTTACTGTCCCAGTAAGATTTAAATGGTTATTATTGTTTTGTATCTTCCAGTTGCTGTCGACATCGATCACAAATTCTGGATTGTACTAAAAAGTTTAATTAAAATAAATAACAAATTTTTATTTTACACAACCTAATTCAACAATTGATAACAACACTTAGGGCGGTAATTCTACATACATACAGTGACCGCCAGAAAGGTTGAACCATATAAAAAACGTCTAATTTTTAATTTCTTAAAAAATGTTATTCTCTGCCTATACCAAAACTCACAAAACACTTATTTAAATTTACAAAATAAAAAAAAACATATTTTATACGAGGTAGGTGCAAATTAACGAATTTGACACAAGAGAAAACTATCCTAATTTATAAACTAAGAAAAACATATTATTAAAAAAACTTGTTAAGGAATTAAAAAGAATGTCATATGTTAAAAGCAAAGTTATGAATAAAAGTTGGTAAAAATATAAATTAACCTTATTGCCCCTAAGTTTAATAAAAATGTCCAAGCTTTGTAATTCTCAGTACATTTAAATCAATTTTAAAAACAAAAGAATTTTTTTGTGGCTCAATAAGGCATTTTTAAAGGCCCTCTAGATAAATAATTCTCATTGTTTTTGCCTTATAAAAAACGTCTTTACTTTTCAGAAATATAAATTTATTTTTATAATTTTCTATTGCAATGTTTAAAAATTAAACGTCATTGAGATTATAGTAAATAAAAAAGTAAATTAAAGTTATTTTTTTTTTGAATTAATCTAAATAAAAAACAAAGGTATGAATATAAATTTACAAGTGTGAAAACGTTTTAATAAGGCAAAAATGATGTAAACTATTAATCTAAAGCGGCTTTTAATTTAATATATATATTAAGGGTATTGAACCACAAAAAGTAAACATAACGAGATACGATTAAACGTTTTTTTATAAAAGTTGTAGTATTTCAATATGTGCACGTTTAAAAATTATTTTGGTGTATACAGAGCGTTTTAAATAAAGAACTTAACTTAACTTCTATTTTCTTTGCAAAATCGGCTTAAGCAAAAAATTTTGAATATAGTAGACTATTTACTTTTAATACTTGTTACGATGGTATAAAGCTATTTATAATATACTTAATTTTTGTAGAAAGTAGTATATTCAAAAATTACTTTAAGGCAGGAACTCAAAGAACAACAAAATAAAATTTTTGAAAGAAAATTTACTATTTCTTTTAGGGACTTATTTTATTGTTCTTACTGTTGCACAACACATTACTTATAATAATTAGTCATGTATTTTTTTTCGTTCTTAACAATAGTGTGGTAACATCGTGGGACTGTCAAAAGAAAATAGCATACTATTTATATGCAAAATTTCGGGCCGTTTCCCATTCCATATATAAAAAATAGTTATAATTTAAAAACACCAACTCCGCTGCTATTACTTTTTTAAGACACTCTTTATACAGAAAAATATTTGTTAAACATGAACGTTTGGTAAAAATAAAATTTTCATGTAAAACTTTTTGCCATATCTCGTTAAGCAATAGAAATATTAGACTTCGTTTGTTTCGAACAATTGGGCAACCTTGAATATTACCAATCATTTTGTAATTGTTCTAAATTAATTTATTTTTACAGATTTTTGTCAGTCTATTACCTAATCTGTAGTTATAAAAACTTAAATCTTTATCTTACCATTAAATAAATATTGGTTGTGTAATCACTACCATTCTGTGAATGTTTAAGGGTAGTATTAATATTTGGAATTCGGTGTAATGTACTTTGTACCGAGCAGCTGTATTTACAAGCAAAATCTAATCCAGTGGAAAGATAGTCACCAAAAGATCTATTGCAACTTTTTGTCTAGGATCCCATGTTAAGGCCCCATTAAGACTGTATTTGTTATCCAAATGCTCGAAACTAAAACAATAAATCAATTTTTAGTTTATTTAACTTAATACTTTACTAAAATAGGCTCCTAATAAAATGACCATTTTATTAGGAGCCTATTTTACTAAAGTATTAAGTTAAATAAAAACCTTTTATTTTCATAATGAAATACCTAAAAACAAACTACCTTTAATATTGTTTAAATAGAAAAAAATATTGCGCCAAAATATACAAAAAGAAGTAATAAGAAACTTTAAATAAATTATTTATTTTTAGGAGACATAAATAAATAAAAAATACTTCTAAAAGTTTTTATAAGCTTTTATAGTTTTAATAAATATTTTGACACTGATAATGTTCGTTTTACTTGACCCATATTTTTGTTAAAAGATAATTATTGTTAGGTAAACTCTAAACAAGACTAAGGGCGCTTGCTAAGAAAAAATATATTTAAATCCCTTAACCTACCTTGTTTTTAAGAAATAAATAGCTTAATGTGTTAGCCACTAAAAAAATGTAAAAAAATGAGAAAACACGTAGACTGTTTTTGTAGAGAGGATACTTTTTAAGGTTATTTTTAATTAAAGTGTGTCAATTTTCTAGGGGTTAGAAAATGCCTTGTTTTAAAGGCGCTTATTGCCTTTTTAAAAATATCTATTCATTTGGCTTTTCTGTTTTGTACCTTTGGAAAAAAATAATAAGGGTTACTACATTTTTTGTATCACTGAATTCGCAGAGTAAAGATCCCTGAAGATGACTTGTGCAATCGTTGCCAAAACGTCGATAAACGATTATAATTTGACCCGGTCCAAACCCAAGAACCAATATTCCCCAGTTGACCAAGGCCGCAAAAACTTTCGTTCTATTTAATACACATTGTTCTCAAAGAATTCTCTGTGTGAAAAATAAAACAGAAATTTCATAATTTATTAGCATTTGATTTACAGAACTATTGAGCCTTTTGCTAAATGTCTTTGTTTTCTAACGGGTTGTATTATTTATGTAATATTACTGTCTACAAAATATATTGCACATTTTAAAAACCATTTTATTGTACGTGTAATTCCTTAATTGATAAATTATATTGCAATTCTTAATTACTAACTTAACTTAACCTAACCCCCATTTCCAAGTGTACTATGCCACACGGGTAAAAGACTTTTACCTACATTAGTTTTACAAATATGAACAGCTTTTGAAAAAAAGAAAAAAGAAATACCACAAAAACACATGAGTCGGTGAAAAGTATAGTAAAAATCATGTCTGGGCAATTTAAAATTCAAATGGCACTTTTTTCCATTGCTTGGAAAAAAGATGCTCTAAAGTAAGATCGACGCGTGAAAGTGTGGTGAAACTTTTTTATTTATGCATTCACTGTCCAATTTTTACCTGCTAGTGTTAAATACATCCTTAACAAAGTCCAGGTAAACAAGCAGTTTTAATGGAATGCATACTTTCTGGCTGCCATTTTTTCTAGGAAAGTGTGCTTGCAAAAAGTAATTTCTAGGTGTATATGATAGGCTTTTACGACTTCCGATTTTACCAAAAATGTCTTAAACTTTTAACTTTTAAATGGGACTCCCTCTGTATGTTTTGTTTTTGGATTTTCCAATTCATTTTTTGTCAGAATATAATATTTTTAAAACAAATTTTTGTCAAATTTCATTTTAAAATTAAATTTTTATTTTTCATTCAGAGTGACATGAAAATCACTTCTCATACTTTTAGAAAAATACGAAATGGATTTTATCCTTTTAAACTTTTTTACTCGAGGGCTCTAAACATTTAGTTTTTTTTTATCCCAGCTCAAAAACCAAAACAGAACCATATTTTTTTTATAGTGTTTATAAATAAAGTATTTTAAACCAAATCCAACGATGTAAAACACTACGACACTTGCTTTATCTTCTTTAAAAAAACAACATTTATTATGAAGGTGAATGATTTTTTGATACTAAATGGCGTACGTCGCAATTTATCGCAGTTGCCATGCAAACCGAAACAAATTAACATGTTGTAAAAACAATTGCTTGTAATCTGGTAAGTTTAAAAATTAAAACATTAGTTTAGGTTTATGTATTTTCCACGATGTTAAAATATTTTTAGTTTAAATTTGGTATTAACAAAAAAATATCTTAATACCACATTTACCTTACATTTATTTAAACACAAACTAATGTTTTTATTTATTTTTTTAATTTTACTGGCACACAAGCAATGCTTTTTACAACATCCTATTAGTTTCTGTTTTCATTGCAACTACGATGAATTACGCCATTCAGTAGACCTACATAATAAATGCAGTTTTTTAAAAGAATGAAGTAAAGTTTCGTAGTGCTGTACATAGTTGGATTCGCTTTAAAAATACTGCACTAAGAAATATAAAAGTGAGAGGGTAAAACCCTCTAGTAAAAAAGTTTAAAAAGATAAAATCGATTTCGTATTTTTTAAAAGTACAAGAAGTGACTTTAAATTGATTATGGCACTGTAGACAAAAATAAAAACGACCTTGCACTAACCTTATGAATTTTGGGTCCCAGTTGAATTAGCTGAAAATTAAGTATGTTGTAGTTCTCAACTTTCTGATCAAAAGTTATTATTGGCCGAACGTGACCCTATGGTTAGTTTTTAAGATATACAGGCAGGGTATCCCATTTTAATTGAAACTGCAAGATGTCTTAGTTAATAATAAAAAAAACCTTGCGGTTTTTGCGAACCTGAGCTACTTTTTTGTGAAACAAAAGATGCGAATAACAAAACCGTCATACCCCTTTTGGTTTGTGAGCTACAAGGCGATATTGGAAATATTGCATTTTAACGTACTTCTTGTATCTTAGTTAACTCCCAACTTATCAAAAAAGTTAAAAAAAATTATTAGTTATTCGCCCAACTGACGCCCGTGAGCCAGATGGCATAAATGATTTTTGGGTCACTCCTAGATAAACAGGGGTGATTGACAATTTTTGTTTTAATAATAGGCATATAAATTATATATATAGTAGTAGATTATAAAAAAACGTGTTTATTTTAACAATGCAATGAAAGTTCATGTTTAATTTTCATAAAATAAATCCATAAAAGAACCGCCATAAATCCTAAAACAGCAATTAGAAGAAATAACATCACGAGTAGTAAAGTGCGTTTAGATCACAAATTTAAGAGTGTTATTTTTTTAATCTTATAGCAAACAATTTATTGGAGGTGGCGTTGCAGCTTTGCATGCTAACAGCTTTTGTGTTTGTTGGTGACGTCACGTCTATATAAATAGCAACGCCATGATAAAATGTCTGTTAAGCGGTTATTTAAAAGTATAAATTAAAATCGTATTTTTCCTACCAAAACAGTGTTTTTTGCAAAGATAACATATTTTTTTGGAAATAGCACATACTTCTGAACATCATAGAACAGTTTTTAAAAACTCATGCTATTTTTAAAGTACATTTATTTTTTATATGTGTCACCTAAAAATAACTTTACGTTAGTCTAGCAACCCTACCAAGTTTCGTCAGTATCAATATAAAAATAACAAAAGGGCAGCCGGAAAAAAATCTCGTTGTCACCCGGTATACTAAGTGACCTAATAGGGCACTATTAAAAAAATAATTAACACAATAAAAAATTGAATACTTACGTTCCAGTGAGCTTCATATTTTTCCATGAGTCCAGTGGAGTGTTAAGCCGAGAAGATATTTCAAAAAATATTTCCTTTTCATACCTGTATATGACGTTTAAATTAATGGCAAACGATTTTCCATCATCCCATGAGACACTGGCCAGCATATCGATGTGGCCCTCTAAAGTAAAAAGTTTATTTAATTTATTTTCATATATTCCCATATGCCCAAAGAAATATTTGTAAATTTAGCTAATATTAAAATTCAGTTGGTTTGGTGCCCTCAAATTTATTATTTTATACTTACATTTAAAGTTTTATTTTAAATGTTTTAAAATTATTACTTATGTTTAGTAACATACATACATAGTGTTTTTTAAAGTTAATTTATAAATTTTAAAAGATTTTTTTTGAGCAATTTAAAAACAAAAAGTTTTCTATAAACGTGAATTCGTCACTTCTTTATTCTTAAAACACAGGGTGTTAAACTTATAATACGTTTTGTTATATCTCCTAAATATCATTTACCTAATCTTAAAGTAAAAGTTCAACTTATTGCATGGGAAGGCTTATAAGGTAATTACTTATTAAATTATTAAAATTTATTTAGTTTTGTGTGTCTTAAAAATGTTAAAGCTTTATAGGATGTTTAGCATTCTGTATCCAAGTGTTTGTTTTAAAATCATTTTGAAAAATAATAGTAAAAATTATTGACTTAACTAAAAGAACACCTTGTATATAAACGGTATGTATGTGTAAAATATTTTAAGTAAACATAAAAACATTTTAAATAAAGGCAGTTTTATTAAAAATCGTCTAAATTAGTTTAAAACCCAAATTTTAAAAAGACATGATATAATATACAGTGTGTCCCGGATTTGATGTTTTAAAAGGATAAACAGTATATTTAAAAAACAGTTATTTTAAAGATTTATAACTTTAGTTTCCAGTGTCGAGAATTAAGATTCTTATGTGTAACATGTAAAAAATTGACAGAAACACTTTCTTTATGCTTTTAATTAAAATTTAATTCTATACAACATTTACTTCTACCATTTTGTGCTATTTTTTAAAACTAAAGAACTTTTCTTTTAAGTATTTTTTCTACTTCTACCCTCAATCGCCCTGTATAATACCAATCGGAGTAAAATTTTGTATATCACAGTTTAGGACCATGTGATCAGTGGTTTCAAAATTTTTATTTAAAATTCAAACATATCTGGTTCATTTGGCTCCTTGCAACTTCTATCCTGGAACACACTGTATTTATAAATTTACTTTTTTAAAATTTTATTCTAATTTTTGAATAAAAAGGATAATATAGATACTAAAGAAAAAATATATAATATAACCTAAAACGTGATGGTATTTAATTATTAAAAAGGAATTATCTAGTAAATCCTAATTTAATTTTGTGCAATAAATTGGCAATTAAATTTTTTAATTATTCTCAAAAAATTATTTTAAATTTGTGTGCTTACTTTGTAGCAGAAATTGATATTTTCCAATAATGGTGCGTCCTGGATAACTAACAATCAAATCCGCGTTATAATTAAAATCTGCTGATTTTGTAAAATTGGCTGCAACCAATAGTTTTTGATTGGGATCTCTATTAGCATCCCAATTTATATCGAATCCCATTGCCTTTTGCGTTTCTTCGTTGTAGATCCACACAGAAAAATCAATGTCCCGCAACCTAAGAAAATTATAGCATTATACTGGGTGACAACGAAATTATTATCTAGCATTTTATTTTAGTGAAAACGTATACTTTTTAAATTTTAGGATGTCATAATATAATTTGAAATTTTTTAATGGAAAATCCTACATATTTTTTAGAATTTAAATTCTAAGATAAATTTCTAATATAAAACCTATAATATATCCATAACCCATTTGTTTTTTTTTGGTTTTAAAGAAAATTAAGGTTGAATTTCCGAATGACAGTAAGCAGTTTTATGGTTTTTGTACCGTACTAACCAGAATTAACCAGCACTAAAAAAGGTAGGTTATATAAATTGTATATACTACTACTTATTGTATATTTTAAATTCTAAAAAATATACGGAATGTTCCATTTACCATATGAAAGTTAATATTACTTCCGGATAAATCGGAAGTAATATGCAAATGATTTAATACTTAAAATTGGCTCCTTGTGACACAGTATACCATCCTAAAATTGAAAGGTATTTGTTTTAACTAAAGAAAAAATAGTTCGATAGTAATTTTGGTGTCACCCAGTAAACTAAGATTTTTTGGTGGGTTTTTAAGAAAAACTATGGAAATTTTTAATGGTACACTTAAAGCATGAATTGACACTTTTTGAATTACTACAGTACTAAAATAATCTTTGGTTTAACCAGAAGTACGATCAACTCCGTTTTTGAAACGTGATTTTTTATAATTAATTTTTTTAATTGTGTTTTTAATAACATATAAAAAGCTTTAGTGCAAACAGATGTTTTTGATAAAACACATGTTAAAAAGTATCTTACAATTTTCAACGGGCGTTTTTTATTTTTGTCAAGAAAATACCTTGTAAAGTTATTGACACTTTCCGTTAAACTAAAAGTGATTTTTGTTTGATTATGCAAAAAAATCAACCTAGGCATTTATCATAATATAAAATGTAAAAAGGGTTTTTAAAAAACTAAGGAAAAAATGCCGAAAATTTGTAGGAAAATTCTTTGCATGATGTATTTAACTTGTATATTATTAAAACAGTAGTTAACATAACCAGGCCATTTTTTTTACAAGGTTACAGTGTGTTTTAATTTTTTTATAGCATGCCCAATAAACTAAAACTAATTTTTAAGCTAAAAAAATAGTTCTGGTTAGTTAGTTCCTTTAATAAACAAAAAAACTACAAAGAGGAACATTGTTTTAAAAATAAACAAATCACATAACTCAAGAAACAACATTGAGTAAAATAATAAATGCAAATAAACTACTTTTATAAAGAAAACAATAGCAAAAATAACAAAAGATTATTTCGTGCTTTATACAAATTTTATTTAAAATTCATGTTTAATATAAATACAATTTATTTAGAATGTTTTTACTTAACCTTTACTTTACCACCCACTAAAGAAAACAAAATTCCACAGGCGGAGAAACTTAAATGCTAAAAAAGATATTCTCTAAAAGATTGCCGCTGTGAAATATTAATTTAAAGAAAAGCACCGGTATAAGTTTAAAGAGTTTAAAAAGTTTGTTTCCTTTTTATTATCAGCATAAAATATCACCTTTAAGCTCTTTGGATTGTTTATTATTTAGGGGAAATTAGGATTAAAGAAGCAATTTTCAAATTTTGTACAATTTGACAAAAGTACTGGGCAAGATCTAAGAAAAGTAACTGTTTAGATTCAACAAAGCAAAGATCTCTTTGGCCGACTGCTTAACATTGGGGGTAATGCTTAGTTCTGGAGAGTTATTGTTTTTTATTTGTTTTACTAAAATAATTAAAAAAAATAAAAACCAGAAATATTCATGACCCCCAATGTGATAGTTTTGCATGACTCTCTGTATCGTTTTAAATAAATTAAATTACACGTCCTTTTGCTTTTTAATGTAGTCTTTGAAAGGGGTACTGGTAGTGTTTTTAGTGTATGTTAACCAATTTACCAATAGTAAAAATAAACTATAGGCGTATTTTTTTTTTTTTAATAAATCGACTAAATAGAATAAATAAATTTTACCAAAGAGTTAAAAATAATAAATTTTAGAAAAATAAAAAATGAAGTCGGGTGATAACATATGCGCTAAACTACTAAGTATTAATAACCAAATAAGAAAAACCTTTTATACTTTAATACCATATGTTATTACGTGTTTTTTTTTATTTTTTCTTTTTGGGTTTTTAGTAAGTATTATTTATTTTTTAACATCGGTTTAACTGAAAAAAAAAAAAACGTTTATTTTTTAAAATTTAATTTTAATATAAATCAAATTTGTATCCTAAATGTGTTAAAATAACAGAAAAACTTACTGATCTATATGCAGCTCAGTCGTAATTTTTATATGTTCTCCAGTATTAACGGCGGTATTTAGTGTGTAAAGCTTTGTTTTGTACTTTATTCTAGCATTTGTATGCATCTCTTCTTCTGATGTTGTTGTGTGGTTCACAAATAGTTGGTAGTCATTTTCATCGTGAATTGCCTGAAATAAAAATAAATATTGGAGAATCGTATTTCAATCGATTAAAAAAAAACACAGAAAGTGGGTGTTTGTATTTTAACTTTGTATTATTATATTTTTAATTTTAAACACTTTAGATCCTATGCTACTAAACTTGTATAAAACGCACATGTTCCCTAGAGCAACTAACAAAAAATAATTTTTCTGTAAAATCTACGAATAGGCCTATTTAGCAAATATAAAAAAAACACTTTTTCTTTAGCAAATTAGGTTTTAAATTGCTGGTAACTTTTTATTTATGTCAACCAAAGTTTTAACTTATCATAAGGGCAACTAAGGTTTTTACTTTGCACACAGAATTATTTTTTTAAAGTGAATGTTTTTTAAAATTTTAAAAGATTACAAAAGATGTTGCAAGACGCTACACACGTAATGTAAAATTTTTGCAAACATTATAGATTATCTTAGAAAGATATTTTTATTTTAAAAATTTAAAAAGAAGCAATATATTTTCTTACAGCATTTTCTTATTAAATAATGTTATTCCTACTATATATTCTTTAAAAAAGTACAAACAAATAAATAAGACACACAGTTTGTCTTAAATTAAAAATAATAAGATAGGCGATATTTAAAAAAACTTATTCTTACAGAAAAACTAAAATACCTTTAGTCAAGACAAAGTAATGCTATTTTAAACTTAAAACAAATTTAAGGTAAATAGTCGAGGAAATGTTATCTAAAAAAAGCAATAATATTCTTCAGCTAAAAAATCATGTTTACTTGACTATATCTATCTTTATACTTGAGCAAAAATAATTTGTTTTCAAAAATTTTATTTACAAATAAGAAGAATATGCTCTTTTCGTTAGATACAATTCTCAACGTGTTTGATTAATCCAATCCAAATTAATTTGGATAAGAAATTCTTCTGTAAAGAAGGTTAATATGATGGTGTCTTATAAGTTTACCCTATTTTTAAACATGCAAATTATCTTTTTTAACCATAAAATCTTGTGCCTGTAGAGATCTTTACTTTGTCTCCATATTTGTAAATATTAAATCTTGTATCAATAAATTATCTCTTACTTTACATAGAACACATTGGTAGGTTAGTACGTAGGAAAAAGATCTTGCACTGTAAAAAGTGAAGGTAAATTTACAATTAAAATAACCTTGTAATGTTAATAACCTTTCATGTTTGACATTAAAGCTGTACATTTATACTGGTTAAGCAAAACATTTTTATAATTAGAACTTATTGCAATTTTATATTTAAATTACACATAAAACAAAAAATTAGCTTTTTAAATTGTACAAAATACAATTAGACGTATAAATTTAAATAATAATACATTTCAGTGTAAATTTACACTGATTTTTCAGTAAAGACCATTACAAACTGTCGCCATGACGTTTTCAAGTTAGGACAGAACGACAGCAAAGTTTTTATTTAGAGCAATCGCTGTCTAGTAATGTAAAAGATCACCAATTAGGCTTTCATATTTTGTAATAATGTTGTTTGATAAAAAGTGCCTTTGATCCAAGACGTGAATTGTAGGACTTAATGTCTATATTCTGGCGTTAAAATGTAATATGTTAACATTTTAAAATAAGGTACTTAAAAATGAGAATAGTTTGTTGGACGTGTTTAATAGTTTACATGAAATAAAAAATAAAATGTTTAGAATGTTTGATCGATTGTTCACAATAAGTAAGGTTTTTGTTTTAATCATTGTCAAGTTTTCGTGTTTTAGCAATTAGGTAATAACCATGGGTAGATAATCGTCACCACAAGCAACAATATATTAGGTAAAAAGACCCGAAAGAGCGAGAAAAAACCATGATTTATTTTATTTTTAATGTAACACTTTTTACAGTGTGCAGGAGTAAAAAGTTATTTTTTTCTTGTTTTTGGTAAATTATAACAGTCCGTTCTTAAGTTTAAAATATTGATAAAGCCATTAAGAGGGCATTTTTATTTAAGGTCTTTTATCATATTTTTTAATTCACGCTTTCAAATAATAACTCAAGATGTCTTAAAATACGACACGGAAAAAGAACGAGTTTTTGCCACAACGTTTAAGTAATAATTCGTGTAAGAAGGGTGACAAAGACATATGGGACTTGAATCTTAAGGTAGGTAAGCAAACTAAAGTTCTTGTCCGAGTTAGGCAATCATTCGCCACGTGTTCCTAATAATTAAGGCAGACATTTTCTCATTATTTTGCCTGTCTGTTCCTACTGACAGAGGCTTAGTTTTAAGTCTGTTTCTGCTTCGATGAAAATGCTACCCAACTTTTTTCGTTTGCAAGGAAAATTTATTTTTAAGACCACGTGCTTTCTTAAACATAATTTGTTTTCTTTAAATCTATTCGTTAGTTGGTTATATAAACTATTAGATTGATAAAAATGACTACAAAACATATTAATTAATAACTAACAAAATAAAATCTTTTTGTACTTTAATAACATACTGGGTTAGTAAAAAAACTGCAACTTTAAAATAAATATCTTTGAAACGCCTTAAACTGCAATTACAAAATTTAGAATTTAACCCTTAAGTAGACGCGTGCCTTTTTACTAAGTAAGTAGGAGCATGGGGGTCAAATAAACCCCCACACTGTAAACATCCAATAATCACTTTTTTGTATTATGTTATTAGAATTTGTTTAATAAAAGTATTTGTATAAAATTGTATTATATATTAAAAACAAATAAAGCATTTTATTAGGAAAACCAAAATTATTACGAGTAGCACAACATTCGAAAATTTTTTGATATCATTGTATAATTTCGCACATTCAAGAACCCCTTGATTTAAGCTGTTCTAAAGAGACTTAAAAGCTGCAGTTTTTTTTACGAATTTTACTTAAAATCTTTCATTGTTTATTAATTAAGTTTTATACTTTTACGCAACTTTTGTGGGAAAAGTGTGTACCAAAACATAAATGTACAAACATTTACTCTTGCTTCTTTTACTTTAATAATAAATTATAATAGGTTAACGTCTTACAAAGCTTAAATAAATGACTGACGCAAAAAAACGAATTTGTAAGTGTTAAAACTTTGAAAACAGTTAAAATGGCAAACAATTTATAATTTTGATTTTTTTATCAATTAGAATAAGAGATGATATAATTTAAAAATTAAATGCTTTTATATTTAAAAAGTAATAATATTAAAATTTATTTTAAAATCAAACCCATTTTAGCCAGGAACTTCTAGGAGTACCAAGTTTTATATCTTCTTTCTACCAAATAAAAATACAATTTGCATTTAACACGACTAAGCATATAGTTTTTTTATTATGGATTTAGGTCCTAAAAACATTTTATTTTATAAACAGCGTGTCTTCAGTAGTTCTAACCAAACATTATACTTTTTAATTATTAACTTCTTGAAAAAAAAAGCCTTTTTCCAAAAAGTTCTGCTTTGTGAAAAAATAAATGTACACGGAAAATTTGTATTGGCCTCAAAATATATTTACCTGGTTTCAAATTATAGCAATCATTTTTTTGAATTAAAAAATATATCTCCCGCTGACATTGATTATGACTTCTTAAGAGTAAAACCTATTTTATTTTTAATTTTTCTAACAAGTTAAAGAAAGGCAATTTGGTCTCTCCGAAGTCGATTCTGCATGTTTAAATATAAACTCATCACCAAGAGCAAAAAAATAT
Source organism: Listronotus bonariensis (assembly GCA_014170235.1). Taxonomy (NCBI): domain Eukaryota; kingdom Metazoa; phylum Arthropoda; class Insecta; order Coleoptera; family Curculionidae; genus Listronotus; species Listronotus bonariensis. Next base: position 1,006,054 of record JACEGR010000003.1, read on the forward strand.
TTGGTGATTATATAAACGGATATAGTTATAGATATAGATATGCACTAGTATAAACATTAAAGGATACAAAATAAGGGTTTATATCTTTAAGGTTTCGTAAGTGGCTGTATTTAGCCTAAAAATGATCGCATATTAGGTTTTAATATCTATACCGGAAAAAAATTTCAAGCAACGTGCACTGCGCAATTCTAATAAATACCGAAAAGAATTTTTTTTTGTTCTTTTTTTTTTGGTGAAAAACTTTAGGTCCTAAAACATATTTTATTTTATATACAGCGTGTCTTCAGTAGTTCTAACCAAACATTATACTTTTTAATTATTAACTTCTTGAAAAAAAAGCCTTTTCCAAAAGTTCTGCTTGGTGAAAAAATAAATGTACACGGAAAATTTGTATTGGCCTCAAAATATAGTTACCTGGTCTCAAATTATAGCAATCATTTTTTTTTTTTGAATTAAAAATATATCTCCCGCTTACATTGATTATGACTTCTTAAGAGTAAAACCTATTTTATTTTTAATTTTTCTAACAAGTTAAAGAAAGGCAATTTGGTTTCTCCCAAATCGATTCTGCATGTTTAAATATAAACTCATCACAAAGAGCAAAAAAAAATATTTGGTGATTATATAAACGGATATAGTTATAGATATAGATATGCACTAGTATAAACATTAAAGGATACAAAATAAGGGTTTATATTTTTAAGGTTTTGTAAGTGGCTGTATTTAGCCTAAAAATGATCGCATATTAGGTTTTAATATCAATACCGGAAAAAAAAATTAAGCAACGTGCAATGCGCAATTCTAATAAATACCGAAAAGAATTTTTTTCAAAATTTTTTTGTTCTTTTTTTTGGTGAAAAAACTTGGAAAAATATTTTAATTAAGATATACTTTTATTAACCATATGGATCGAATATCTTGTTTAGTCAGCTTATTTTTTTAAGTTTAATACGACTATTTGGCAATGAAATATAAAACTTTGAATAAAAAACAATCTTTTGGTCTTTTACCATCAATATCTCAGTAAGCGCTAATTGCCCAGGAAAATTAGAAAGAGTTTTAAAATTTCCAATAAATTCCCCACAATTTTTTTTTTTGGCTTTTGGAATGATCAGGTGCTAAATCAAAAATATTAAGAAATAAGTAGTGTTAATTGATAAAAGTCTTATAAATTTATGAAAAAAAAATGGAAAAAATCAAATTTTAATTATTATTTGTTTCCCTTATTTTTTTCTTGTCGTTAATTTAAACACTTTTATCAATAAAAATGCATAAAAAATAATAACTTTTCTTGGCATTTTGTTAAAGATCATTATCATTAAAAGCCAAAATCGTAAGCCTATATTTCTTTTTAAAAATTTGATCAAATAAAACAAAAAAATGACCTAAGTGATTAAATCAAAACTTTGTGGGGTTTTTGTATGTATATTAAACTATAAAAGGCACACTAAACATTACCGGTTTTCTAAATATTTTGCAATTTAGTACCTGAATATCCCAGAAGCCATCAAAGGCCTTTTTGTTAATTTTGAAATTAATTTTAAGATTAAGAAAAATGTTTTTTACAAAACCGTAGCTGATTTTTGTAAAGAATTTATTGGAATTTCTTAGTTTTCTTGTTGGATCAGCGGTTACTAAGATATTGGTGGTTAAAGACAAAAGATGCCTTTTTATTTAGGTTTATATTTCTGTGACAAGTAATTGTATTGAACTTGTAAAAAGACGTAAAATTAAAGCTAAATAAATAGGTTTCTAATCCATATGGTGGTTAATATATTAATATATGTATATATATATATATATATATATATATATATATATATATATATTTTTTTTTTAGCACGCTGTCAAGCGGATGTAATACAGATGACCGGGTCATGACCAAGGTCAACTGCAGTGTTTACTGCGGGGAAACTATCTGTCGGATGATTGCGACCGTACTTGGAATAACTGCCTTCTGCATCCACAGTATTGTTGAGTCAGGCAGGTTTAATTCCTTTATGTGTTTTACTGTGTTCACATGTACAAGTCCGTTAGCGCTGATGATTAATGGCAGAATTTTGACGCTTTTCAGGTTCAACATACTCTTTATTTCCCGTGCCAACTCCGTATAGTTGTTGATTTTCGTGACATACGTTTGAGCTAAATTGTGGTCTAGTGGTACAGCAAAGTCGACTATTATGGCTGTCTTTTCGTTTTTGTTGAATAGGATCATGTCTGGCCTATTGTGTTCTATAGGTTTGCCGGCGTCAACTGGCATGTCCCAATACAACTTTGCTTGATCATTCTCCATTATTGTCTTTGGATCATTTGGATATTATTCCCCATTGTATCCCTAGCAGTTGGTGGACACCCTTCCCCATATTATTGTGCCTTTCGAGATACCTAGTGGATGCCAGGGGTGTGCATCCTCCTGATAGATGTTGTACCGTCTCCTCACTCGCATTGCATATTCTGCACTTAGTAGTGTTTAATTGCTGTTTCATTATATGGTGCGCATAGTTCCTGGTACAGACAACTTGATCCTGAATAGCAAGTAAGGCGCCCTCTGTTGCGGGGTACAGGTATCCGGTAGTAAGGTAAGTATTGGATTTAACTAGATCTACCTCAGGTTGATGCAAACTAGAGTGGTACCGCCCATGGAGTGCCTTGCCTCGCCATCTCGCCTCTAAGGTTATTGCTAGGCTTTGTTCAGCTTCAGGCTCGTCAGGATGTGCCAGATTCAGGATGATGAATCGATTATCCCACGCCACAAGTCGTCGGAAGAAAGGTAAGGTGCGTTCCCTGAAGTATTTTTTAATAGTTTGGATTTCTTTCAGGGTGGCGTCCTCAATGTTGGAAAGTCCTCTTCCTCCGTCTTTCCTTGGCAGGTAAAGCCTCTCAATTGCCGAGTTTGGATGCAGCAATCCGTGTGCTGTGAAGGCAGTACGAAACCATTGGTCAAGTTGTTGCAGATCGGTCTTGGACCAGGTAAGTATACCAGCTGTGTAGGTAAGGGAGGGAATTGCCCACGCGTTTATGGCCATAATCTTGAACTTTGCGTTTGGTTCCGTCTTAAGAAGCTTAGTGACTCTTCGTTTGAATTCTTTCTCAGCAAGATTTTTATTATTTTGGTGTTGTATTTCAAAAGTCTGTTGGAATCCTAGATATTTGTACGTTTGTTCCAGTCCAAGGCCTTGGATTTGCGCGCCGTCTGATAACACCGTGTCGCCCTGCTCAGTCAACTTACCCCTTCTGACATGCGCCGTTGCACATTTTTCAAGGCCGAATTTCATGTTGATGTCCCTGCTGAAGCATCTGACCAGCTCCAGCTCGCCTTCAAGCTGCTGAGGACCCGTCGCATACAACTTGAGGTCATGCATGTAGAAGAGGTGAGTTATTTTGGCTTGATCATCTACAGTGTATGCGTACGAGCTTTGGTTCAACATGCGGCTAAGCGGGTTGAGTGCTAAGCAGAACCAGCTCGGGCTCAAACTATCCCCTTGAAATATCCCTCTCTTGATCGATATTTCTCTGGTCTTGTACGATTCAGTGTTGCTTTTCACCGATAGAGCAGTTCTCCAGTCAGTCATCAGATGTTGAAGCAATCCGATTATTTCCTCATTTACCCCGTAAATGCGTAGGATTTCCACCAGCCACGAGTGCGGCACTGAATCGAATGCTTTTTGGTAATCGATCCAGGCAACCGACAGATTTTTTTGTCTTTTTGGGCTTGCTTGGTTACTATGTTATCGATCACTAACAGTTCCTTACAACCTCTCGCTCCTTTTTTACACCCATTCTGCTCCCAGGCTAATATATTATTCGCTTTGGTATGAGCGTTAATTTTTTTCCGATCACGGAGGTAAGTATTTTGTATGCAGAGGGCAGGCACGTGATTGGTCTATAGTTTTTGGGATCGGATAGGTCTCCTTTTTTGGTAGCATGTGTGTTTCACCAGCTGTGAAATAATGCGGAACTTTTGTTGGGTCTCGGATCGCCTCGTGTATCAGTTTGGCCAGGATGTTGTGTGCTTTGGTGAAAGCCTTCCACCAGTAATTATGAATGCCATCTGTGCCCGGCGCTGTCCAGCTTTTTAAGCTTTTCACAGTTTCCGATATTTCTTGTTCTGTAACCGTAGGCCTTGACATTTGCCTGAAGCCACGAGCGTTTTTTTTTTCTGTGAGTATCTACGGTGCGTTATGGTTATACTGGGTTTCTTCAGACCATATTTGTGACCAGAATTCCGTCATTTGCTCTTCGGACGGCCTTGTATTTGTTTGTTCGGTCTCAGCTTCCAGTGAACGATAGAATAATCGCTGATTATTGGCGAATAATCTGTTTTGATGGTGCCTTAGAGTTCTTTTGTGGTAGCTTCTGAGTCTTTTACCTAGACTTGCCACTTTTTGCTTCAGCATCTCCATATGAACCTCGAGCTTCTGTTTATATTCAGGTTCACTTTGTCTTATTCCCGCTTTTTTAGCAATTGCGGTGATTTTCTTACTGACTTTTGGACTGGGGTTTCCATTGTTTAAGTAGCAGTGCAACACACCAATATCCTTCCGAATATCTGCGATTTTAGATTCCAACCTTTTTCTCCATGGTGGTACTTCTACACAGGTTTTTGCTCGGGTTGACCCCGTTTTACAATTGACCGTAGTGACGACTGAAGCTGCGCAGTAGATCTTATGGCAGAGTTCTTCTAGACTGTCCGTGTTCCTAAATTCGCTCACTAGTGTGTTGTTGGTGGCTGCCACGGTTTTTGATGTTTCTTTAGTCACCTGGAGCCTTTGTAGTGGTGGTCTTGAATCCATTTCGACTCCACTATATTTCAGATCGAGCTCCTGGAACATGTCTTTTATTATGTTGTTTTCTGGTTGGTCCTGTTCTGGTGTTGCGAGATCGGGGTCTTCTGGTTGCCTTTGCGGTGTGCCTCCGTCTATGTTTAGAGATCGTCGGATATTCATAGATCTTCTCGCATTTGGATTTTCAGAAGCATCCTTCTTTAGCTCACGTAGTCCTTCTGGGGAGAGGAGTTTTCGCCGTTTTATATTGCTGATCTGTGCAGCCAAATGCTGCGTTGTTATTGTCGATGTTGGGTAAATTTCCTTCCAAAGTTCCGCCATTCGGGCTCTATACCGGTTCATTTTAGTCTCCCCTTCAGTAACGCGGAAGTAGGCATTCATAAGCTGTCTGTTCATCTCTCTAGTCCAATGCCGCCTTCCCCTTCGTTGGATATCAGCGGGGCTGCCTGCTGGAGTTCCTAAACGGTCATCCATTGGTCCATTGGTGAGCCCAAACTGGGATCCTGGGTGTTCTGAATTGGGGTGCCATATATATATATATATATTTTTTTTCTTTTTCTTTTTGGGCAATTATTTTTAGGCAAAATGCAGCCACTTAGATAACCTTAAAAATTTGGACATTTTTTGTATCCTTTAATTTTTTCAACTGGTAGATATCGATAGCTTTTCGAATAAGGAACATTTCGGAGACTTAAAAATAAATTTTAATATTTTCCCTTACTTATTTGTTACACTTCTTTTAACGCAAGTGTTGACAACATTAAGGGTGGAAATAAAGCCGATGTCTTTAACTTATTTTAAATTAAGTTTTTTTTTTTAAGCCACCCTATACAGCTGTGACACAAAGAATCTTTTAAAGGAGAATTTCTTTTTGGAAAGTTAATAATAAAGTTTTCCATTTGGTTAGAACTTCTAAAAACACGCTGTATGTTTGTTTCTTATTATAAAAATCGTCATATGGAAATACTCTTACCCAACGACACAACATTTAGGGTTTAATAAAGGTAATATTTTTTGTTTATAATATAAGAGCATAAATGTTCTTATTTTACCCTCTTTACACACATAGGTGCTCGTTACAAGGGTGTCGTTATTTCAGTGCTTTAATTTAATGGAATATGCTATAAATAAAATTAATTAACATACTTAAATCTCTGCTCCCTTTGCTGTCCCTATCTTAACTGTTTAAATTTTAATTAGTTGGTTTTTGTTGAGTGTTCTTTGACGGCACTGGCATATATTTTAACTCTTCCTTACACTAATTTACACACCAAAGGATTATACCTACATTATTGCTTACTTAAACTTACTCAACCCGTTTATTAATTGGTATTTGGGATTTTGTAACATTAATAATTAACCAAAATGTACAATTTTGTGTAGAGAACGTAAAACTTTTTGACTTTCTTTACACACAAAGTAAAATGATCTTATAAAATAATTATTACAGCTGAAATCTAAAACACTTTAACCATCTTTTGGAAGAAATAGTAATATATATATAATGTAGGGAAGTAGGTAGGTTTTATGTAATTTTTTTAACGTGATTTTTAAATCATTTAAAAAATAAAGTTTATGCTTAAATAGGATTTAAAATAAAAAATTACACTTTTAAAAGGGGTTTTAAAAATATTAAGCAAAAGCAACACCTTAAAAATGTTTTCGTTAAATTAGGCCTGTCTGAGAGTAATTTTGACCTTGCCCCTGACACAGTGTTCTGCAGTTTGCTGTATAAGTGCCCACATTGACATGAAACTAATATCAATCACCCTAACCGGCCTTTTTAGGTCGTATTGTCAACATTTGAAAAAAAAATGGAATATACAGGGTGTCCAGAAAGGTGGGGTCCAAAAAGTTAGGAATGATAGAGTAAGCCAAAATAATGTTAGTACTTCATATAAAAAAATAATCTATTCCGCTTCGTTGGGGAGATATTTACCTTTAGTTTGTATTAAAAAAAAACGCTGTTAATTATAACTTCTAAACTGTTGCTTCAGTACCAATGATATTTGGGTTACTAAATATCCTTATAATAGTGTTTAAACGGCTGTTCAGTAAGTCGAAATTATACAGGGTGCGACGATTTTTTTAAATTTAATGTATGCAATTTTAACACTGGTGACAAATTTGACTTTTTGCTTTAACCATTTAATTCCTTTAGAATTTTTATACCGAAAAGGTATTTTTCATTTAAATTGATATCTTAAACCGTTTTTCAAAGAGTCGCATTTTAAATCCAGACATACTAGCATTTTGTTGTCTGTTGTTTGGCAGCCCCCTAAACTTAATAATACAGTTAAAAACTGTTTTTAAGAATTTTACCATGTTTTGAAAATTTTCTGATAAAAATTGACATTTTTATTACTGACAAAATGCTGGTATGTCAGGACTTAAAATGCTATTTTATGAAAATTGTCCAAGATATCGATTAAAATAAGGTAAACCTGTACAAAAATAATGAAGGAATTAAGCGGTTAAAGCAAAATGTCGAATTTGTCACCAGTGCAGTGGTAAAAATACCATAAGGTTATTTAGTAGCCGAAATATCATTGGTACTGTGGCAACAGATAAAAGTTATAATTGAAACAAGTTTTTTTGTACTAAATTTAAGGGTCAATATCTCCCAAACGAAGCGCGATAGAACTTTTTTATATGAAGCACTAACAATTTTTGCCTCAATCATTTTTGACCTTACCGTTCTGGACATCTTGTATATAACTACAGACAGGCATACGCTATGCGGACAGAGTCCGCATTCGATGGAGCAAATTTGGCCTGTCAAACGCCGACTGACACGTAAAGCTTAGTTCCTATACTTACGAAATGCGTTTTGCAAATTGTGGAACGTGTTGTAATTGGTCAAATTTGGATGTGTCAATGTTTGAGATAGCCGGCGGTCGATAGGCTAAATTTGCGCCATGGAAAGCTGAATCAGCCGGCGCGGCGTAGCGTATGTCTATCTGTAATATAACTTGTCTCCCTTGTGCTTAAAGGGCAAAAACCCCGTAGGCAGCAAAGACCTTTCCTAACTTCGGTACGAAACTTTAAAGGATGATTTCTTAAATCATTTTATGATAAAATGTTTCCTTTAACGTATGTCCAAAAATGGTTTCTGATATACAGGGCGTTAAAATTAAAAGAGGAGGTATTTTATAAATAATTTTAAACCGATGAAAATTCTATACAGTTTTTTTGAAGTAACAACTCCCTAAGTCACGGATAAAAGACGTCCTGTTAATGACGTCATAATAACGTCTTTAAAATGACGAAAAATTGACGCATATACTTTTTTTAAGCTAAAATGATCCGATATTTTATTTGAAAATTGAACTAGGAAAAAACTCCTTACTGCTTGCAATTTCCTTGCACTGCAAGGTCGCTTGTCTCGGGACACTGTTCAACCTGGAGATGCAGATTTTTACACAGCCGAAGATATTTTTTCAAAGCTAATTGAGATCACCAACCGCAGACCGGTCTCGACCTATTTTGGTCTCATCGGTACGGTGCCGGTGTAAGCGATATAAAGCGAAGATGTTGAATAAACGTAGTAGTTTATTGTCCATTACGCGGTAGAGTTTTTTCTATTTCAGTTTTATATATTTATTAGTCTTATTTTTCTGGCATCGGATATTTCGGTTGGATTTTGACACGAATCATATAATGTTACAAAAAATTTTTCTGGCGGGTTTTTTAAACATGACGTCATTAGATTTTTATGAGCTAGTATGACAAAAAAATGACGTCGAAAAGACGTCACTTCAACGACGTCAAACGTCATTAAATGACGTTAAAATGACGTTATAATTTTGGTCTGATGACGTCCTATGACCAAAAATTACTTAAAAATGACGTCATAAGGAAGTCAGCTTGCTTCTTGGGATCTAGCGATCCACAAGCCACGGTATAGCATTTAACAAACCAAAGAGGGTACCGCAGTTGGCGTGATGGCGCTACTTTGTTATTTAAAAGTGGTTGGTGTGTATTTTAGCAATCAAATTGGGGTAATATCATTACAAAAATAGCTTTGAGAGGTCTCAGTAACAGTATAATAAAAAATAAGAAAACTGATGTACTAGAACTCTCTCACGAAATTTAAAAAAATATTTGTTTTGGGTTTTAAATCATGCAAATTATTAATTTTATTGTGTTAGAGGATCAAAAAACAAAACAATGGTACATAATAAAACATTAGTTTTAAATTTTCTATATCCTATAATGATTAGGCTTTATTTATTATTAATTATGAAACATTCTTTTTTCTTGTTTCTCTTAAAAGCTTACCTTAAAGTCTACTTTAAACTGCTCATTATCCCTATAAAACTGCAAATCAGCGTTAACATCTTTAAAGTTAGGTGATTTTATAAACAGTTTAATATGATGACTAGAGGAGATTGCTGTGCTGATGTCTTGATAGAATCCCACTGCGTGTGCACTGTGACCACTAAACCAAGTGCCACTAACATCAAGCTACAACAAAATGATTCATAGAAAAATTATATATTTTTTTCGCAACATAATCAAAATTATAGACGTAGTTTATTACAACTTTTCCTAAATTTTGCATGCATTAGGTAATTTAACTTATATAAAAGAATTTCGAACTTTTATTGTCTTTATTCTTATCAATTCACACAACGTTTCGGCCAGTTTTAAACATTGGTTTACTTTTGAAAACGGGCAGAGATAGGACTGCACGAAACATTGTGTGAATCTTTTAAAATAAAGACAATATGAGGAATCTTTGTCCACCACATTTAAACAGAAATAAACCTATTAGTTTTACAAATAATTTAAATAAAAAGCAGTAAATACTGTATTTCTTTTGCACATGTCATTAAAATATTATTAAACGTGTTTTTTATTCTTAAATTTGAATGAAATAGACCCATACAGGGTCAATTATAAACTGCAAGAAGTCTAGAAATTTAAAAGTAAGTAGCGGTTAAAAATACATTAAAATTTGTCTTAAAAAACATAAAAAAACTGTAACTAAATTTGGATAATTATGTATGGGTATTTTGTTTGGAAAACTTAGTTCTTTAATAAAATCACTTACTTTATAATCACGACTTTGCTTCTCACTGATTTCAACTTTTAATATCATAGGAGTAAAAGAAGGCACAGTGATATTAAGATGAGCTTTTATTTCTTCTAATGTGGTTCTTGGATGTGACCAAAATGCGGTAACTGACACTTGTTTATTGTTTCCATAATTTACTTTGCACTCTAAGTTCATATCAAAATTAATACTCTCATACAATATTACGCCTTTCAAATCCAAGTTGGTTGACTGACGTTTCACATTGGCTTCAGCTTTGATTGTTTGTTTGCTGTCAGTGAATGCTTTGTGAGAAAATATAAAATCAAATTTGAGATTCTCTGAATCTGAATTTGGATGATCCAGAGGCAGTGGGTTTTGAATTAAAGCCACTTTTAATTCCATGTGGCTACCGCTTCTCTAAAACATATAAATTAGATAACGATACTCTTTTAATACTACTAGCTTCAGATATAATTGCTACCTTATTTAAAAAAAATACACATTTTGCTTTTTCTGTTTTACTTAAAGTTTTCAAAAGATATAAAGAAGATTGCAACAAATACATATTTTTTAAATTAAAAAAGTATACATATATTTTTTAAAATTTATCACAAAGAAAGTCGGTCTTAAATTGTATAGTTACAAAATTTAATGTAAATTTATTTAAAAAAGTTTGGGCCTAATAAATCTTGGACAGACCCAAGATCACATAACCAAATCGGTTTGGCAAAAAACGATTCTCTGTTTTTGGTGGGATTAGAGGTGCCTGATCTATTATAAGCTATTAAAGCCTATAAAATATAAACCGTTTGCAGCTTATAAAAGGGTCAGAATACTGACAAGACAATACAAAGTAATTTTTTAATGAAAATGCTTTATTACATACGGCAAAATTGGTTTGCGACATATTTGAGGCACTCTAGAAAATTCTGCCTTATGCAGCTCACTTACTAAACTTTGGTCTTTCCGATTATATCATTTCTTTGCATTGATAAGTCGCGGACTTGTCAAGCAGTATTTTGGTTTATACAAAAATAATAAAAAATGCCCTAAGAAATGGTTCGCAGCAAAAGAAGATTCTATTGACACAATATTTATGAATTTCCAAAAAATAAGAATTAAAAGCTCTGAAACATAATTTTAAAAAAGCAGTTTTTATTATTTTACCAAAGTGTTATTTTAACTTAAAATTAGCAATTTATACTAGTACAACTATGTAAACAAATGCATAGAGCACGACAAAGTTTTGCCAGTTTTATGCTCTTAAACCTTAAGCTGCGTCCAGACTTGCAACAATTCGCCAAACATCCGTCTAAACAAACCAACCTATGTGCGCGCTCCTTTGATGCAAAAAACGGACAAGCTCTGAATCACCGCGAAATCATTTTCCAGACCTTGAAACAACGTAAATTCCGTCCACGTCCATGTTCGCGTCCGCGCTATGTGGGGCTATGTGGCGCGTTATTCGGCGCGGCGAATTGTTGCAAGTCTGGACGCAGCATTATAAAAACATATATAATAATATCTATGTCACAGAATGTAATTGAGGAGCTTGCGTTAAAAAGCGGCTATATCCATTTAGACAAATTGTTCAGGAATCGACGAAAACTTCTTGTCAGTCAGCCTTAATACATAGAGATATCAAAACACGTTTATTTGTAGTATTTTGGGAAAGTAGTATTATACAATTTGAAATTTTTTCGCAAATGTCAATAGTTCTGGAAAAAAATGAAAATTAATCTGGATATAGACGGTATCTGATCATCTTTCTATTATAAAACTGGAACCGAAAATATATTTTTATTATGAAAACTCAACATAGATAACAAAAACAAAAAAAAAATAAGAGAAATATAAAATATTTAAATATGAAGAGCAGCTTCTTCATCTAAACAGTCACATGGCACATCTTGTTCGCACTCGTCTCCTTCCTTGTCGCTAGTTTCTGTATCTGCATTACCAGAAATAAGTAAATCTTTATACCATTTTAGATATGCTCGTGACATCCAATTTTCACCAAACAGCTCTTTTAAAAGCTTCCTAAGACTAGGTTTCTTTTTATCTGGTATATAGTTTCTGGGCTCTATTATCTTAAGAACCATGTCATCGTTTTTCCCTTTTTTAACATCATCTGATACGATTATTTATTTCCAGGTGCCAACCGATAATACAGGTGTGTATGTGTAATAAGTTCATCATCCATATTGCACGTGGATCGTTGTCAATAATTTCGGAATGAAACAAGCACCACTCTCCACAGCATTTGGATGATAACTGGTGCTCAACCAATACTCAACGCGAGACGATCGCGATATCGCCAAGTGTATTGTTACAGATCTTACAGTCTTGCCAGATGCACCATTATTCTGAATATAACGAATTGTTGGATAAAACCTCCTTTGATCGCTAAAAGTGGATATAGCCGATTTTGATGCAAAAGGCCGACTTTATATGCGATTTTAAAATAAAAATAACCCGTTTTGAACGCAAATGATGGTGCCGGTTGATAGATCTTGTGGAACTGAGCCGAAAATCACAAAAAAGCATATCGGCAAAAAATGGATATAGCCGCTTTTGAACGCAAGCTCCTCAATTATTAAAACTTGGCCTCTTGTAAAGCAAAAGACATGTATTAGTTTTACCGAGATCATTGCTAATGAAAAACAATGACCTAAACTAAAAAAACAAAAATAGTTTAGCATTTTCAATCGGTAGGAAAATCAATTATTTTAAATTAAATAAACCATCGCGAAATATATAAAAAAAATGGAAACCCATTTAAAAATTACCTGGAATGTAACGTTGCTATAAAAATTATAATTTGGATATGCTGTGGATTGGAGATCACATGTACCCAATAAAATGGCAATATTTTTTCTAGATCTGTTGGCTAGACTAAATTTAAGTGACACTCTTTGTTCCTTGGTATTTACAAACTTATAGTCCAGGTGCAAATCAGTTCCTATTGATGAGTCTGTCTTCGATATGTAACCAAATAGCTTTGACGTTAAGCGCTTTGTATGGAATTTTATGTCAACGGTGTACTGGGAGATATCTTTTTTACTTATTAGATCAATTGAACCTAAAATAATAAAAATATACTAGGGTGATTCAAAAATCGATCACGAAACTTAAGGGGGTGATTCTACTTGACAAAATAAGGGTAGAACTTTATATTTTTTTTTTCAAAATGTTATTCGTTTTTGAGTAACAAGACGTCAAAGTTCAATTTTTATTTTGGTTTTTCGCCCTATTGCATTTATTTTTTAACCAATCTAGTTGATGTTTGGCATACAAATCGAGCTTTGCAGATTCTTAATTTTAGAATTTGCAAAGCTCGATTTGTGTGCCAAATATCAACTGGATTGAATGGCGAAAAAACCAAAGAACAATTGAACTTTGACGGCTTGTATCTCGAAAACGAATGACATTTTGAAAATAATTTATATGAAGCTCTACCCTTATTTTGTCAAGTAGAATCACCCCCTTAAGTTTCGTGATTGATTTTGAATCACCCTGTATACACTCATGAACAATATTAATAAATAGATTTTGTTATCGCTTTTACTAAGGCACAATTTTAAATTATCGCTATAACCTGATGGTATTCATCTAGTAGGCGGATATGATCTTTTGTTTAGATGAAGTAAAAGAAGTGGAAATTTTTGTTTCTTAAAAAGTAATTACGAACATTTTAAATATTCGATAATTTTGTCAATGAGTATACAGGGTGTCTCTAAAAGTTTTGTACAAAATGATACCATAGACTCCTTATGCCAAAATACAATAATTAAGGCAATTTTCCTTACTCGAAAAGTTGATCGTTCGCGGAATACATAGTGTCAAAATTTTTATTTTAATTTAGTAATTTATAAATATTTTATTTATTATTTAAAAGTTTTATACAAAAAATTTTTGTATAAAGGGTTTTTTAAAGTAAGGAATCAAGAGCTACTTATATTTTTGCTGGTAAATGTAGAGGGAGCCACCTGCAGTCCTTTGCTTTTGTTTGATGTATTTAATTTACCATATTTTTGCACAAACAAGGTATATCTGACGCTGTATTTGTTTCTCTAAAATGTATGTACAAATGGTTACTTTAATTTTCTTACGCCAAAATATAACGATTTAACTCTTGCCTTAGTTGAAAAGTTGATCGTTTGCAAGATACAGGATGTCCAAGTAAAAAAATAAATGGGTGTCAAATTTTCCATTTATTTTTTAACTTGGACACCCTGTATCTTGCAAGCCAGCAACCATTCCATTAAGGTAAATTGCATAGGATAATTGTATTTTGGCATAAAGATTTTGTGGTTGCATTTTGTACAGACCTTTTGGACACTACCAGGTGGCCTAGGTGAAACATGAATGAATGCAATGGAAAACTTTCGTATGAAGTAAAATGTTTTATCTGAAATATCTCAAAAACAAATGCTCGTAGCAATAATTATTAAATATACCTTTTTTGTGTAAAAGATATAGAGAAATAAAAGTTCTATACCAAAATTAAAATATGTCAAGGCAAAAAAAAGTGATAATAATTTCAATCTAAGCCAAGGACTGCGAGTAGCTCCTTTAACATTGTACGACAGAAACTACTACAGAGACTAGCATATTTTGATTTCCCCCTCGGAAAACTCTTTATCTCGAAAACGATCAACTTTTCGACTAAGGTAAATTGTGGTAGCATTATGTATAGACCTTTTAGAGACACCCTGTATAAAGGTTTTTATTTGGAAACTTGTTTTTTTTTATTGCAACTTTAACGTGTTGTTTTTATGTTATATTTAATTTAGTTTTCAATTTAATTTACGATTGTAAAAAGTATCTTCTTAAATTAAATTTTAATTGTAATTGAGCATACTTAATTAATTTTAAATCGTAAACAGCAATCAAAGAAAAAACTTAAATGCTTTTAGCATTTTATCAAAAAAACTTCTTAAAAGCAACATAGAATAAAATGTTTTCTGTTAATTTTAATTATACTTAGAAACCTGTGCTTGAGGCTAGGGTTGCTTCAGAAATCCCTAAATTAATGAGCTTTCTTTTGTTCCAATTTTTAAACCTAATAGGTGTTCTAATACAGTGTGTCTGAAATTGGTACGAAATATTTGAAACTATAAAAGATAAAAAGATAGTTTAGTGGGAAAAGTTTTGGGCCAATAAATTGTTAATCTAAAGCTGTTGATGGCGGATGTAGGTTGTTTGGTTCTTGATATACAGGGTGTTTCTAAACAAATTCAAAACATATTAGGAGGTGATTTTTCACCAAAAAATAAGAAATAATAACTTTATTAGTTTGGAAATATGGCCATCCAAATCGGCCACACTTTATAGTTCGCTTGGAAGATACTTGTGCTCATCGAAAACGCATGTCATTTTTTTAAACCTACTATAAATGAACCTAATACTAGAAAAATTTTAGGGTTACAGCTCCAATTCTTTTTTTATTTTTTTTTAGCCATAGGAAATACCCTGTATGGAATTAGTTTCCTTTAGAGATTTACTCTGTTGTCCTGTATGCAAATACGAAGCCAAGTAACGTTTAAATTTCTTATGTTTTTGTGTTAAACTTACCTTTAATTTACAAAAAATGAAGGGTTTATCAATAACAGTTACTGCTATTTTTATTTTTATTTAATTCTTATTCATTAATTAAAACCACACTTTTTAAATTAGTTTACTTAATTGGCAGATATCTCGTATTTAAATGATAAGGTTATATGGACTTTATGTTTATTTTATGTAATTTAATTTTAGTGGGGATATTAGAAAAACCTCCCTCCATTTTTCTTCTGAACAAAACCCGATATCGAGATCGGGTAAAATTTAGGTTAAGGGGTCACTTACAATACATAAAAATTATTTCGGTTACGTTGCCTACTGACAAGAAGGCACTAGCAACTTTTTTTTAATGAAAAGCGGGGTTATATAGATCCTTGTTTTTTAATAAATCGGGCTTGCTGTTCCAGACTTACAAGCCAATGTCATTAAAACTACACTGTTTGTACGATATTTATGCCAAATTTTAAACGGTCTGGACCAGCTGGGCCTATTTTTAAAAACAAAGTGGCGTTAAGTAGAGAAACAAAGGACCTTTAAAACTGGGTGCAATATAAACCCCTTTTGCATGAAAAAAAGTGTGCTAGTGCCCCATTGGCTTTAGGCCATGTGACCTAAACTATTTTTATTCAAAAAGTAGTTTGTGTGACATAATTTAACCCAAATTTTACCTGATTTCGGTATCTTGTCTCATTAAAAAATAAAGGAAAAAATTACTTTTAATATCAATGTTGAACATCGATAGTAACATCGAAGGCTCACTATCCATACTTCAAACAAGGAACATCGATGTTTTTAAAGCATTGTTTCCTAAACACTAATATTAAAAATTGTTTACTAGATTATTGTATTTGTCCTAACGATAGTCAGCTTTCAATGTTACCATCGATGTTTGACTTTGATGTTGCATCCCTACACTGTATAGAAAATATTACATAATAGGGGCTATTATTAAGTGCTGCCGGATGCGTTTGCCAAATAAATAATCGCCAAAAAGTACTTTTTGGTCAATTTTTTATTCAATGGCAAAACTATTTTTAAGAAATGGATTCTCCACAACAATCTAAATGTAATTTTAGGTAAAAAAATAGTCTGTTATTAATTTAATTGATTTATCAATCCTCACGAAAGCTTTAACGCTACAATCATGGCATCTAAATCGCTACCTGTTTTTATCATACATAGAAAATGGGTGGATGATTAGTGGGCATTTTAACTTAAAATATAATTTACTTGTTACAGTCTACCTTATCTTTATTCCAAGGAAAAAGTTAATCCAGTATAGGATGTTCATATCGATATCTAGGTAGTAATTACTTTGGTGAAGACAAGCAAGAAAATTTGATTAAACTTCTGACAACAATCAGTTACGTGCAAAAGGGCAGATAACTCCGTAACTTTACTAACCGTTACATGATATATAGACTTAATAAAGTGGAATTTGGATTTATTTATAAGTATGCAAAACTTTTATTGTATTTTATTTTGATCGGCAAGTACTTATTTTCGCTTATTGGTAGAAGTATGTTTACAGGATAAAACACTGATTATTTTTCTTTTAAAATAAATTATTATCAATTACCTTGTAATTCCAGAACTGTTTCACCATTGACCCCCAAATACACTCTTGGTTTATATGTATATCCATTTGTTTTTTAAACCTTTCATAGGACATACTTGCATCAAAATGTTTTTTATCGTTTATATCCAAGGACAGCTAAAACAAAATTTTACGTAACAAAATTGTAATACGAAAAATGGGTTAAAAAAATAGATGTGTCTTTAATTAAGGGGAACCTGTAAACATTTTTCCATTTCTTACCTACTACATTATCTGTTAAGAAACTTGTAAGCCTTCTGTTAAATATTTAATAGATAACAGTTAGGCTTTAAAAATAAGCAAAGAAATTTTTTTAAAGTTTAAAGATAGTAATAATGACCTATTTTATTTAATGGACTAAGTTTTCAACTCTTTTTCGTATTACGACAGCTAAAAGGGTATATGAAATTCGCAAAAACTGCATACGGCAATGCTCAAATAACCTTCTTAGGACCTTGCAGCCAGACTTCTGGGCATGGGTAGGACTCAGGTGGGACTACTACGTGCCTGATATCCGAACATACCAAATGACATGTATACCAAAAAGCAACTATTTAGACTATGCTCGGTAACAGAGAGAATCTCTAATGGGAATAAAACTTTATTTTACTTGATTAAGAAATATGGGGATTTAGGAACTCCACGAGAGGACATCATTGGAATTGAGTCCAAATCACAAGACCTGTCGGTACAGGACCTGGAATGAAAGGTTGGCTAAGTAAGCAGTAAATATCTTGATAAATAATTAATAGTTTAAAAAAACTAAAAAACACGCTTTTATATGCAACCGAACTAAAATTAAAAAATAATTTTTCATTAAAAAAAATATTTTCACTTCATAGTAAAAAAGCGTGGGGTGCTTAATATATTAAATGCTATAATTATTATATTTGCCAATATCTATGATGGAAAAGTTATGAAAAATAGTAAAATGCCCCACGCTTTTACTGTAGTGAAAATATTTTTAATGAAGAATTATTTTTAATTTTAGTTCGATTATATAAAAGCGTGTTTTGGACACAAACTATTAATTATTTTCATTTTAGTTCGTTATATTGCACAAAATTCTTAATATAACAGTAAATTAGAACATGCTGTAATTAATTAAGCAGCAAAAGAAAATAACCAGCCCCTATGAAATGACAATGGTAGCAAATTTTAAAATTTGCAAAATATTACAACTCACTAAAAAATTTCTTCTTCATTAAGTAGCAAAGTTTCAAATTTTGCCAACAGATGGCACTCAGGAAATGTTTGGACCGTTGTCAACACTTTGCAATCCACTAAAAAATTCTTCCTCATTTAATAGCAAAGTTTGAAATTTTTCCAACAGATGGCATCCTAGGTGTTATTTTTATAATATAATGGAATTTTTGCTGGCGATTAAAAAAGATAAAGGGATACTGTTTGCAGATTATTTGCATTGTCATGGGTCCTTAATAGGTGTGCAAAGTTTCAAAGAAATCGAATAGCTGGAAGTTGGTTAAAATTAGGCTCAAGATTCCGTTACATGGGCAGCCAGATGGATAGATTGATAGATAGATAGATAGTTACAACCCAAGTTAATAAAAGAAAACGTGTTAAAAAAAAGCTTAAGGTGCCAATAATAAAGTCTTCCGGAAATATCAGTGAGCACGTGAATACGACGATTGGAATTAACAAGCTGGTTACTGGTTAAATGGAATTCTTCGTTTGAAACTTCCAATTACTTTATTATACCCTTAAAAAATACATTTAAAAAATATAAATTGCAGGGCTTAAAACAACAACAATATTTACAATCAACTTACACAACAATAGTTGTTTAATGGTTTGGCAGAAGACAGGAGTAGAACTTGTAAGGTTAAGTAAACGTCATCTAAAAAAATCTGGTGTGTCGTGTTTTAAAGCCACTTGTTCTTACAGGAAAGACTCTTATACTTTAAAACCAATAAAAAGTAAAAACAACACTTAAACTTAAAGTCTTGACATATTTTACGCTATTAAAAGTTTAGAAACGTTATTATTATATTAGTTTTATAAATTTTTTAAATTATAAATAAAAAAATTTACTTGTAAAAATTTCTCATCATCTGTATTTTTAATTCTTCCTCTCGCAAGAACTGTCCCAGATGACGACTGCATTAGCATGGTCAAATTATGACTTGTTTTATCAATTGTAAAGTTGGCGTGCATAAGTCTTTTAACAAAAGATCCTGGAGTATCAAATGTCAAGGAAACTACACTGAGTTCTTCCAGCTGAGTCCATTTATATTCAAAAAAGTATATATTGGCTGTTGGATCAGATTTTTCAACATAAATTTGAAAATTTGCTGGACCCGCCAATAAGAAGTATGGTTCTGTAAATGTGTTAGTTGAATTTCTAAAGTTGTATTCCATACATAATCTTAGCCCGATTGTTTCAGAAATGGCTGGCCAGGAACAAAGTGAGTTTGATACTGTCAGTCCTGCTAGTCCCGACTGAGGTGTTTCTATATTATTTTGACGAACTACGAGCTCAGATCTAAAAAGTTTAGGAACAATAATTAATAAAAATAATTGCCAAACTTAGGTCAATTGTTTTTGAATAAAAAACAAAAAAAAATCAAAAAGTGTTCTAAGTTTATTTAAATATGAATTCAATAATATTTACCGTGAATTACTTTAAAAAATAAAACCTATTGTTAACAAAACTGTGCTTCGATGGTCAAAGCTGAATAGCAATAAAACGGTACTGTGAATTTACAATTAGACAGTTATATTCGTTTTCAAATAATCTGGCCATTAACAAATATTTTATTTTATTTAAAAATAAATAGAATTTAAATAAATATGGACATTAAATTTGAAATAATACAACGGAATTCGATTTAGATAAACTCGTAAAAATAAATTATTTTGGACTCCCAACGTATTATGCAAGTTTTATATTTATTTTAAAGCTTTACCACAACAAACAATCCGTCATAATTATAAACAAAAAATATTTATTGGGGTAATTAATAAATTGGGCAATAAAACTATTTTTTAAATTGCTTTTAAAATAAATAAAATTCACCTTTTTTTTATTTCTTCTGCAAGATGACTGATTTGCATTTAACTTTTGTATAAATCATTGTATATTTCTTTAGCTTTATAATTTATAACTTAAGGATAGACTTAAACAACTCTAAGATAAAATACTTAGAGACTGTATTCTCCAAAAGCATTACAGTAGAAAAGGTTTTTGGCGCCCTAATTTTATAATAATTTGAAATCATGTAGAATTGGAATATGTATTATCCTGCATTTGTTTTGCAAAACAGGCTAAACGACTGAGTTGAGAAACTATAAATAATAAAGTTATAAGAACTAAAATACCCAGTATATTGGTAAAAGTTAAAAAACAGTAGGTACCAATCTACAATAACTGATATACATATTACTATAGAAGCATATCATTTCAGACCTTTTAAACGTTTTGTTTTTAAGACATCCATGGCTTTACACTTGAATTTTGAAGCATAAATAAAAGGTGACACTTTTTATTTAGGTCACGTCTTTGCTGCCATAAAAACATGCTGAATTTTTTTAATGAAACTGAACAAGAATAATTGTAATAAACATTAAAAAAAACGGTATTAAGTAGTCTGGAATCGTACAAGCCTTTGTGAACCTCATATATATTAAAAATATACAGGGTTTTTCCAAACAAATGCAAAATATTTAGGGGATAATTTCTTGTTTAACATAAAGGGTGGTTTGCTTTATAAAGATAAGATCAAAAGTCAACCATTAGAAAGATATTAAGCTACACAAATAACGAAAAATAACGTTCTTTCTTTTTTAAATCCTAGGTATTTCCAAAACATAAACTTACTAATTATGCCCTAAGTATACCAATACCTATTTTAAGATAGTCTTTTAGTTTTTGGCTTTGACAAATAGGTTTTAGCTTATTCAAAATACCCGTAAAAGCATATTATTTCTTTCAGTTTTAGTTTTTAACCCTCATATACTATCCAACATAACAATTTTTAAACATATTTTTACAAATTTAAATAACGAATTTTCTACCTTACAACTTAATAAAATTAATTTTTTTACTACATTGTTTATTTAGTTCTTTATTAACTAACACTCAAGCCACATGTTATATTATTTAAATTATTTATTATTAAGTTTAAACAGGATTAAATAAATTAAAACATGGTAATCAATTTACCCAATGAAAGCTGATAATGGACTTTCCTATGTTTTATAACACATTTTCCGTGATGAAAATCTTTTTAGGTGACAGTATTTAAATGTAATTATTTCGTGCGACAGTAATCAAATTGGTTATAATATAATTAAATATATAGCGGAAATAAAATTGCCGCAACTGTGGTAAAACAATTTTAGGTATTGGTCGATAATTTCTGTAAATATATATATATATATATATATATATATATATATATATATATATATATATATATATATATATATATATATATATATATATATTTTATATTTAAATTTTTACTTAACAGTTAGATCCTTTTTAAAACAATACCGATTTATATATGAAAAATTCTAAACATTTTTTGAAAATGTTATAAAACTTTGAATTAACCCAAATAAGTAAATTTTGATGCTGATAGTTCAGTTACAAATGTCCCAGTGGATAAAACAAAAACTTGTTAGAAATAAATTTAAAAACAATGCCCAGCCAGAACCACAATAAACATTAATTCTGTTCTTGACTTATTAACTTTTTGTGTTAAAACCACATATTTTCAATATACCACAGATTTCTATGAACAAACTTTGGGTTTACCTGTATCACCCTTATTAAGTAACATTTTTATGGAAACTTATAAATCAGTTCTATATTTTAATAAGTTTGCTTTTTGTTTAAAAGAAAAAAACTTCTTTTTTGTTTAATTTTGTTTCTATTTCTAAGGAAGGTTTAAATAATAAAAGTTGATTTTTAAATATTTTCTCATGTTTTTGTACTCTACCCTCAAATCCCGGGAATATTCCGGGATCCTGGGATTGTCTGTGCCCAGTCCCGGAACCGCGGAATTAAAAAAGCTTGAGATTATAATACCTACTCATGACACAAATGTTTGGGACTATCCTAAAATAAAAGCATAAATAAAAAAATTAAGAATAAATATTAATTAGCTTTTAAATTTATCCCAACAAAATACCATCAAATAAATTAATCTGCCCAACCAATAAAGAACACATATTTAATTGTTTTTTAGTTTAACAGCACTATCTTTAATTTCTGAAAAAATATAAATAATAATCTAAAGTGTTACCTTGCCCCAAATATTTTAGCAGTCTTTTGGGCAAACTAAATTTAACGCTCATTAATTTGGCTCCTCTTATTTTGACATCTCCCTTAACAGCAATCGATGACTGCATATCAGTCTTTAACTTAATACCAGTGCTTTCGTAAAAAGCACTTAAAGATATCTCCGCTGACACATAAACAGAGACTGTAGGTTCAAAATTAGCAACAAGATCAAGTTCCTTGTTTTCGAAAACCCCGCTGCTTTTAAAGAACCAAATAATTTAATATTGCCTGATGCTGTGCCTAATACTGAGAGGAACAACGGGAGTCCTGCCCCACTGGGAACAACGTAGTTGCTATCCAAGAACATGGTGTCTTTTTATAGGTAATTTCCTGAAATATAAAAGAAAATTAAACATACAGGGTGTCTAAAACATATAGAAAAAAGGCTACCACAAATTTCTTGGGTGTAAATATATAGATCTGACTCAACTAACCTAGTCCAGAAGTAAGTTTATTTGGAGATACAAGAAATCAAAAGTTTATTCTGGTTTTAGTTTTCAAAAAATAATTTTATCTATAAAAAGTATTTTCGCAATATTTGGCACAAAAATGTTATAAAATAGGACTTTTATTAAAAGTTAATAGAAAGTGCCTTACAAAACTTATTTTGTTTAAATGTGTAAACAACACAGGAAAGCTCCGCTAGCCGATTATTCTCACAATTAATTATATATTACCATAACTGTTTATAAAAACTTATACTGGATTACACTTTTAATACCCTGTATCTCCAAAATCATCCAGTTTTTGACTAAGGTAAGTTGGGTAAAATCGTCATATGATAATTAAAAAAATGTAGCAGCTTTTTGCATTTTTTAGTAACATCATGTATACTAAAATATTTAAAAGTATATAGAAACCCTTTATTATTTATTAAATAAACAAAGTTTGGGTTAACCTATATTAAAATTTTTGGCAGCAATAGCACTGTTTACAAAAATAAATAAACAGTTTTATTTGTAAATTAAGATCCTAGCTAAGCTTGTGCTTAGTTATAATTTACTAACTTTTCGTTAAGAAGTGTCAATACTTAGGAAAGAAAATTGTTAAATCATACCTTTCCCGACAGAATCTGCTTAAGGTAGTTAAGTACATTAAAAGTTTGCAAAGCTTCTTGAATTTCTTGGTCCCCCTTAAAGTTGCATATTTCAAATCATTTCCGAATATTTTAAGTCCAAGAGCCACCTACAAAAAATATAATTGTGTTAACAGGAAAAAAATCTTTTAAAAAAACTTTTCCGCTATTATAAAAAGTTGCAGAAAAATTTGTTGGGAAACTTTGGAGTTTTTAAAGATAAATATTAAAAATTACCAAAACTTTTTTGCAAAGTTCAACTTGGGTTGATTTTTAATAAATACAAGGATACGCGCTTTTGAGAAAATTGATATAATAGACAGAAAATGTAGATTGTCGACACCAACTTTTTATCCTAAAAGTTTAAATTGTTGTTAGCCGTTGGGAACATTTTTTTAAAGAAATTATTTAGGTTTATTTTAATATTTAAATAGTTTAAAAAAAATTATCTAAGAGCGATTAATTCTTTTTTTTAACTACTTTGTTAAATACCTTAAAAAACAAAAGAAAGTTTATCTTTAAGGCATTTTTTTTAAATTTGTACTACCCCTACATTAAACGTAGATGCCAAACCTCAAAACGTCTAGGTGAACCTTTTTGCAGCTTTTATATAGTGAGAATAATAAAAGGCCCTTTTACCCATTGATCAATTTAATGAAAAAAAAATCGAAAACGGGTAAAATTTGGGTCAAAGAGTATCACTTAACCTAATTTTTTGACACTAACGTTATTTCGGTGAAGTGCCATAAGGGGACAAGCAACCTAAGAGAAAGGAAGGTCATGTAGTACCTCGTTTTAAAGACCCTTTGCCTTTAATTCTTTACATACTTTATTTTTAAAAATCCGCTTAGAGCTTCCTGACTTAAAATTAGCCTTAAATGGCATTAGCTTGTAGGTCTGGAATGGCTGAGCCGATTTATAAAGATGGAGTGAGGTTGAGTAGAGAATCAAAGGGTCTTTTAAACGGGGTGCAACATGACTTTTCTTTCCATTTAAAAAAGTTAATATCGCCCTCTTGGCACTAGAACATGTAACCGAAATTATTATTATTTTAAAAAGTAGTTAAAATGAGATCCTTTTACACAAATTCTGCCTGATTTTTGATATCTTGTTTTTGTTATCTTGGAGCTTAACTTCAAAAGCTTTTAATTTTGGTCCGATTTTTAAAGATAAAACGGTAAATAATTAATATTTAAAAGGCCTTTAAAACAAGGTGCAAAAACGTCCTGCAGTCTATTAAAAAGTGACACCTTCTTGCCTAAATTTCACTTGATATCTATGTATAACATCTGAGATCTTACAACATTCTAAATTACAAAATATGCCCACCCATTTAGGGACATTATTACATAGATAAATTTATTTGGTCAATTTAAAAACCATAAAACTTGTTGGGTATCCCCTCTTAGCCGCTACCCCTTCTTACCTCACTTTTCCCTATACCCCAGTCATCTTAGCCAAATGAAAGGGTCAATCTCGGAATCTTACAAAAAAGCTGAATACTTGTACATACCCTTATTTTGGTACAAAAAATACTTTCCCAAAATCCCTTATAATATTGTGTAAGAAACCCGAAATATGACAGGTCAAAGTTAAAAAAAAAAACAGTTTTTGCGAATATTTAGTTTCCTTTACCTCTAATCGTATTTATCAAATCAAATTTGACATGGCATTAAATTTTTTTTTGTGTCAACGGATCCAATGATAGAGGGCGCAGAATGTAAAGCGCTTTAGTGTAAATTACTTAGCACGTAATCTGTCCTGATTTTTAGTCTAATATGTCATCTTTTACTTAAGTTTTTACTAAATATCACTTAATTAACTATATCGTTTACATATTTACCAGAAATAATAAAGTAATTACGTAAAGTATTTTTATTATATTAGATGGTGTTTCAGAGCTATGGGATTAAACTTCTAGGTGTGATTTCTTATGGTATTTTATGAAAAAAGTTTTCAATAACATATGTATGTCCGGAGTTGCTTCCTTACTGAGATACAGGGCGTTAAAATTTATGAAAAAAATCAGTTTTTTCTAAATATTTTTAATATGCTTAGCCCGATTTGAATACAATTTGGTAAATTTATTTAAAGTAATAAGGTGCTTATGTACCCTTAACCATATTGGTAATATTGGGTCCAGTGGCGTCTCAGTGGTCACCGAAACTTACATTATTGAGCAAAAAAAAATACGCCATTGGCTTTTTTGACATTATCTTTGTGACATCTCACGAAGGCTTATGCCTAAATACCAGTGTACCGTGAGTGCAGGGTTTCTGGAGGTTTAACCCAATATTGTCGTGTTCCAAGCACTAAAACTTGCAGTTGCATTTCACAGCACCTTTTAGACAACGCGGTAGTACCACCACGGACGTTATTTTTAAATAACTACTACCTAGAAATGATAGAATACCACACAGTGGTTTGCCATTGCCAACTGTGAGGTGACATTTTAATATTTTTTTATAACTAGGCAATTAATAATACAACTTTTTGGTCTCTTATATTTTTTTGAATGTCGCTTTGTTTTCGAGAAAAGAAAATTAAAGCCAATTTAAGTTATTTTAAAAAGTCACCCTAAACCGCATATATTAAAATCTAAAATTAAAAAACTAAAAACTTCGATCTTAGTAAATTGGCAAAATGACAATTTTTAATAAAATACACAACTGCTAATTTATTTTGGTGTAAATAATTGTTTAATTTTAATTTTTGCTTTTAATACCATGCACTGATCTCGATGGATTGCCAATGTTATAACCTGCGCGAAACAAAAGTTACATTTCATGGGCGAAAAACCCGGTTTGTGCGCAAGCCAGTTAAGGGAAACGCACCTGGCGCCAAACAAACTATCCGCATTATCAAAAATAATTTGTCGACGGCGTCCTGGTTTTCTGTTCAAAGTACGTTAGCTAATGCGCGTCACGGTCAGACCGCGGATGAAGGGCACGGGGTGCCGGTGTTTACATTTTGCCACAGCTTTTAAGTGCGCATGTTCGTCCACCCATTTATTTGTTTACTGGACGAGGTCGTAAAAATCCGAAAAATGCTTCTTGCCACTGCGGATCTAAATGTAGGTTATCTATGATACCATGTTGTTTATGGGTACCTTTTGAAAGAAATTAAAGTAGCTTTAATATTTTTTTCTCAAAAACGAAGGTAAATACGAAAAAATAAAATAATTTAGAAAGTTGTATTATTAATTGCTTAATTATAAAAAAAACGTCAAAAAGTCAGTGGCGTAGCTATTTTTCTCAATAATATAAATTGCGGTGTCCAATAAGACGCCACTGGACCCAGTAATAACATTATGGTTAGGGATAAATAAGCGCCTTATCACTTTCAATAAATGTACGAAATTTTATCCAAATCGGCCGAAGCATATTAAAAATTTTCGCAAAAAACTGATTTTTTTACTTTTGGCCTGTCATATTTCGATTTCCTTACAAGAAATCATAGGGGATATTTGGGAAAGTATTTTTGTACCTAAATAAAGGTAGGTTTCCAGTTTATTCCGTAAGATTCTGAGGCGCAAGTCTAAATTCATTGGTTTATTATATCAACCGTCACCTCTCTCACCCAGTGTAAAGCGGTATTGTTTAGGCGTACCTAATAGGTTGTTTACTTCTTTAAAGAGAAGTGAACACAATTAATTTATAGCCAGATCCAAAATGATATTTTTACGTAGGTTTTGCTTTTGTAAAAAAATTAATATGAACATGACATAAAGCAAAATTAATTAAAACCTAATTTAATATTAAACATAACTTTATTTAAAAACCCATTCCTTACAACTAGTTGTATACCAGGTCGCCGGACGACTGGCCATAAGAAATCCCATGTAAATTTTGATTTCTTCAAATATTGGCTCCCCATTGATTTTACAACACAATTGTATTAAGTTATTATAAATTCGTTAATAAGATAAGCTCTTACACTAAATTTCATTTAATTAAAATTTATTTAGAAAAAACTATTTGCAAAATCCTTGCATACGGTAATGAATCCACCAGTAATGAATAAATAATAATAAATAACTAATTAAAAGTAAAACGTCGATTAACAAATTGACAATACATTTTATTTTTTGGTGGTAAATTGATTAAAGTATGTGTCAGGTATGCAATGACTTTTTAAATGCTTTTTCTGAAAAAATATTTAATTGGCTTATTACAAAGTAACAAACATTTATTGTGTAAGAAAAAAATGTGTCTAAGACAACCGTGTATATTAACGGGTACTATCAATAAAAAGACTGTATCCCAATAAACATTTCCTATTTTAAGTTTATTTTTGTATCTTGTACAGGGGTCAAATTATTTTGTTTATATATAGAGTTGGGACACACGTTAAATCTGAGTTAAACTTAGTTAAAATTAAATCGTTTTATAACTATAAAGTTTAAATCTACATTATACAGTTAGTTTTGTCGCCTATTTCTGTACTACGTAAAAAAGTTAAAATGTTACTTACTGAAGGATCCTCTTTAATATTGTTTGCAATGTTTGCCATTTCTTGTACCTTGCTTTCGATAAGATCATTTTTATTAGCATCTCGTTGCCATCTCATTTTATATTTTTCCATTTTTTCTTTAATAATATTGGCCTTTCCCCCTGGTCCGAAAAACGATTCTAAATAGCGCTCAAAGCCCTCCACTCTACCGTAAACCTTTTAAATCATAAAGAATATGGTTAAAAAAATCCAGTGATTATTTAATAATATATTACCTCAAGAAGGTTGACAGATTTCCCAAATAAATCAACTGTAAGATTTAACATGGCAGTTCGGGGTATATAGGATGAGGGTGAAAAAATAACATTACTTTCATAGTTGCCACCTGTGAAGAAAAAATGAATTATAACGGTTTAATGTAAAGGAAAGGTAACATGCATATTTTATGATGTGTTCTCCAAAAATTTGAACTTGGATAATTTTTACTTAACGGGGGGTTAAAAAATGTTTTTAAACCTTTCTTAGGCAACGTTTTTAACTTTTAAATAGTTTACGATACATAATTTGTATATACAGGGTGTCCGGGAATATAAGGGCTTTAGGGTGATTTAAAAAATTACTGTTTTTGTCTTTCCGTTTAAAAAGCTCAATAGTTTTGTTTTGACGTCAAAAAATTTCAGGTATAATTTAAGCCTTTAATATAAATATTAAGATAGTTCTATATATAGTGTTCTATTTACCTTAAGAATTAGAAATTATTTTTTGCACCTTTTGATTTTTATTGCTGACTGTCGTGTGTCAAAAATAAAACTTGTTAGCATATTTTTGTAGAGAATTGAATGCTCTACAAAAAATGTTTTTACGGTTTTTCGCGAGAACTATTATTATTTTGTTTTATAATTATGTTATTTAAGAAAAACACTTTTAGCGGCGCCCTTTAAGGGCACATATCTAAGTAAAGAGAGGCTTTTGAAAAAAGAAAATTGTAATATTATTTTTATGTGTTCTATACGAATTCGAGAGATTGCCCACATATTTCCGGACACCCTGTATAAGTATGTGTTGTTTAGATAAAATAAAAAAAGAAAAAAGACGTTGGGCAGTTTGTATTTGACAAAGGTTTTATTATCTTTTTTTTATTATTTTAGGGCTTTACTAAATTAAAAAAAATATGTATATTTGATACAATCCTTAAAATAAAGCAGTTATGGCAAATGTGTATCATATCATACCAAAGTTATATTCGTCAAAATATAAGGAACCTTCTCTATTGTGAGAGAATTTTCGGATATCACTACTAAACTTATCAACAAGATCCTCTTCAGAAAGTAAACTTTGTATTTCAACCTTAAGCGGATTTGCCGATTTAATAATGTTGTGTAAATGTGACCAGACGTATGCACCAACTGAAACAAAAATAAAACAAAATAATATAATTGTTTACCAGGAAGATCAATAAATAAATTGTAATTAAAATTTTGAATAACTCAAATATAATAAACCTTACATAAATTTAAAAGATCCCGTTTAATCCTTATGGAAAGGGACTTTCAGTAATTTTTTTAAATTGATATGTTGAAGATTTCTTTCTGATTAAATGTTTTAATGGCCACCATGTCCGATCGCCTATAATTTTAGAGTCATAGGGCCTCAAAGTTTAAGAGCCTCCTATAATTTTATTTCATTTTCTACTTAACTTAAGATTTTCGAAAACATTTTTATGCATTCCTATAGGTTATATTGCAGAATAGTTTAAAAAATAAAAGGAGGGCATTAGAGAAATGCACTGCATAAACTTTTCTTTATATTTAGTAATGGTAAATCTGCTCTCAATTTTTTTAACAACATTCTGTTACACCCTGTCTAAAAAAGTAAGTGGCTTAATAAAATTTGGTAAGTGTGCCTAAATATTCTAAAATTGTGTGTTGCAATAAATCCAGATAAGTAACTCCTTTGGTATCTAATATTTGCTAAAGATAAATTTTAACCAAATATTATATGGTTTTTTTCACAATATTTTTTTACCCTAAATAAAATATATTAATACTAAATTCTTTAATATATAGTAATTATATTTATTAGAGGTTTTATAAAAATTGAAAAAATAAAAGTTAAATCTCAGTCATAAATGGTTGCAACCTCTAAACATTTTTTACATTATAGCTTTAAGAGCTTTTGGTTGAAATTATTTTTAAAAGTCTAATTATAAAATAGGTTCTTAATAGGGCTGCCAGACGTAAACTGATCCCCTAAAATTAGACTATCAAAAAATAATTTTAACCAGAAGCCCTTAAACCTATGTTGTAAAAAATGTTTAGGGGTTGCCACCCTCTATGAGTAAGTTTTAACTTTTAATTTTTTAATTTTGTTATAAAGCCTAAATAAATATAACTTTTTATATAGGATAATTTATTATTAATTTATTTAATTTTTATATTTTATTATATTATAACAAGAGAAAAATAGCTTTTAAAAATATGTAAAAAGTTTAGTATTTCTTAAAAAAATGTATCAAATATCTTTGTTTTGGGAAAAGCCATATTATAGTTTGTTTAAATTTATATTCCCAAAAACAAAATAAACTGTTAAAAGATAAATTTATCCGATTTCTTACCTTGGTTAACCTCTTCATTTCTTAAATTATAGGCAATGGTGCGAACAAGCAAGTAACTAGGGCATCTCATCACTTGGAGATATGCAGAAATCCTAACTTCGCTGTCTTGGTCCTGATCCTTAAATATACTTTCGAAATAACTTCTATGCTTCTCGCAAGGAAGGCGCCTAAAAGTTTCAACTGCGGCAACTCGTATACCTACGTCCAGATTAGAATCACCCACAAGTTTAAAAAGTTCTTTCTCGAAATTCTCTGATATCACTCCAATGCTAGACAATGCCTTGAGTGTCACTATGATCTACGGTGGATATATTTTATTTAAGAACGTATGGTTTTAGGCAAAGTTTTTCTGATAAGGAAAAAAGTTTTTTTAAGCGGCATCTATTGCAAGGTAAGAGCGGTATTATTTAACCGAATAAATACAGTAGTAAAGTTAACTAAACAAAAACTATATACAGGGTGTTTCACAACTTACCCGGCGAACGTCGGGAACTAATTCTCCAATAGAAAATAGGAAAAAAACGTTTTAAGAACAATGTCCTATACGTCTTAGTTATTAAACTACAGAAAATTAAATTTTCTTAAACATAAATGTTTTTTTATAATAACTTTTTTACCAATTCAAACATTAAAAAATGCACGAGCTATGCTATGCATCAAGAGACATTTTTTGGCATACATAAAAAATTTCACCCGTGTCGTCCACGGATGGTTTAAGGTTAATTTTTTTAGTAAATAAATGGTACGCAACTGCATTTTTCTTAAATAAAATTATTTTTTTTTAATCCGTTTAATTTGGATCAAATTTTATTTTTATTTTTTTTTATTTAGGTCATGCTTTTTGCGTAAATAAATAAAAACCATTTTTAGGCATGGTTATATCCCTATTAACATAAAATTTAAATAACAATGGTGATTTTTTACTGTAAAATTTATTATAATTGATACAAAATGACCATGCCAAGAAATGGTTTTATTTATTTACGCAAAAACCGTGCATTAAAGAAAAAAATCAAGAGATAAAATTTGTTTCAAACTAAATGAGCATTTTATTTTTTTTTATTAAGCGCACCTTTTTTTTCTTAAAAATTATATATTCTTAACCTCTCATGAACGACACAGGTGAAAATTATTTTTTCATGTATGCCAAAAAATGTCTTCTGGTGCATAGAAGGCGTTTCCAAATTTTTTAAAATATCTGATGGTATAAAAGCTATTATAAACAATAATATTTTTATTTAATTTTTACCACCCTGTAGTTCAAAACCTAAGATGTTTAGGGCACTTTTTATATAAAGTTTTTTTATGTTTTATTATAGAATTGGCCCCTAAAGTTTGTCGGATAAGTTGTGAAACAACCTGCTATATTTAAAACAAAAAGTATGAAGTTTAAAATGAAGTGCATTCCAATTAAAACGAGCCACTTGGTATAATTACCTATTTTTTCGCAAACATCGTTTTATAATGCTTTTCTGCGCAGTTTTAGGTTTAGGAAATGCTATACTTTATTAAAAAAGAAAATAATTACATTTTGAATGGTTAATTGTAAGAGGTTCTAAGACTTATTATAGGTAATAAATGTTTCTTTAAATTTTTCTTCTTTCAACGATATTTTTTTAACCTTTACGTATATCTTCTTTAGGTTCTCGTTATAACTTTTTCCTTGTGCATTAAGGTATATATAATTCGTATTTTTTACCTTTAAAATGGTATATTAAAAAAATGCTAAGCAAAATATGGTTAGTCAAAATGTCATACTGCAACAACTTTTGATAAAAATGCATATTTTTCTATACTTTTGGTTATAACTTTTTACTTTACCTTTACAATAGACTATTTTAAAGATAATTGTTTTTTTTTTCTTTTAAATAATTTTACTATGGCCTATATTAAAACTGCGTAGAAAAGAGTTAAGGAATAATATTTGCGAAAAAATATATAAAATTGTCCAAAAATGGTGTAAGTGGCTATTAATTCTAAAGACTTCTACTAAGGACATTTTAAGAAAGCTTCATCTCGATGAAACATTAAATATTTCTAGCAACTTTCTTGTCCATTGACCATATAAAACAATAAACACCCCTTATCATTTTAGTTCCTTTTAACCTTCGTTTTTATACATAATCAATAGCCTAAACCGGGTGCCCACGAGATAACTTTGCAAGCCTGCTATTTTTTTTAAGAAGTTACACGATTTTAAAATTTCGGTTGGATGTATGGCTGAATAGGATGCAGATTTCGGATAATTTATATTTTATGTGGCACATCCAGTTTAACCGGAAGTCCTTTCCACCTTGTTTTTTTTAATGAAACACTTATATTTTTTTAAAAATCAATTTTACAAACTATTTTAGGAAAATACATGTGCCACATACTAAACATATCCTAATTTGTTTTTAGGAAAATAGCGTTTAAAAATATTATTTTAACCGCCATTTTTATTGATTTAATGAAATTTTTTAGACTTATTAATTGAACTTTATATCCTATTATCGTAAAAATACAATTTTCTATTTTACCGGAAGTTTCACAGATATTGACTTTTTAGCAGTAAAGATTTTCAATAATTTAAATGCAAACTACTATTTAAAACCCCAAATAGGATTAAGCACAAAGTTATATTTTTGTTAAATGTATATATATATATATATATATATATATATATATATATATATATATATATATATATATATATATATATATATATATATATATATATATATAAATAAATTTTTTGCCAAGTTCATATGGGTCAGGAAATGCATTGTTTTTAAGATACAGGGTTTAACGTTTGTTTTGAAGTTATCTTTTTATTATTTTTAACCCATATATTTCCTATAGGATTTAAATTACATTGGTTCTTTGTAGAAATAATTTTTAAATATTTAGACAAGTTAAACGGTACCTAAACAAATTTTTTGACAAAAAAATGTATTTTTATTGACTTGAGTACAATTATTATGTTTTACTTGAATAAGGTAACTTAAAATCCAGCTTATATATATATATATATATATATATATATATATATATATATATATATATATATATATATATATATATATATATATATATATATATATATATATATATATATATATATATATATATATATATATATTATATATATATATATATATATATATCTCCAAACCTAGTAGTTTTTAAGTTAATAACAGTGAAACGTTTAAAATACATTTTTTCACGATTTTTAAGGCAGTCTAGCGTTTTAATATTTATATATTAAAAACTATTAGGTATAGTGATAGGATCTATAAGTTTAAATATAAGGCTTAAAATAGTGGTTTTTATTTAAATTATTAAAAATCTTTACTGCCGAAAGTCAACTTTTGTGGACTTTCGGTAAATCCGAAAATTGTGTTTTTACGGCAATAGGATATAAAGGTTCATTAAAAATATCTAAAAATTCGCTTTTGCTTTTTTTTATCATGATTTGTTTTTACCAAATCAATAAAAAGACAGTTAACATTTTAATCGTCATTTTTTCAAAAACTATTTGAGATGGGTATGACATGTAGAACATGTGTTTTCTTGGAATTGTCTGTAAAATTGATTTTTAGAAAATAATATAGGGTGTTCCATTGAAAAAAGCAAAGTTAAGAGCACCCTTGGTTAAACTGGATGTGCCACATAAAATTTAAAACATTAAAAATCTGCATCCTATTTAACCATATATCTGACCAAAATTTCAAAATCCTATAACACTTCTTAAGAAAATAACAGGCTTGCTACCAATTTCGTGTGCACCCGGTGTATTACTTAGAGACTTGCCTTTTAAAATTTAAACAAGTATGATCTAAATGTAAAATCATATAGGTAAAGGTAAGTTAATTATTTGATTCATACAACGGTCGTAAATAAATGTTGGTGAGTTTAAAGTACATAGTTACAAGTGGGGTTTGTTACAATTTACTAGTAATTACATAATATTAATACGATTACCAAGTATTAAATTCGTATTTAGCAAATAGAAGTATAAAAACAAATATGTATATGTTTAATACTAGCAATAAATATTTAATTGGCATAATCTATACTATAAATAAATATTATATTTGTTGTTAACTATACTATCGTATTAAGATCTACAATAAGTTTTATTTTGTTTTTTTTATGGGGACTAAGAACTTAACTAACTTATTTTCACAATATTTTGCGACGCTGATACACCTCTCTTTGCATCGTCTAAGTAATTTTTAAAATTTGTACCTTAACGAGGTTTTTTAAACATATTTTACAAAGGTTAAATTTTTTTAAAATTTATTGTTTTTAAGTAAAATATTTTTACACCATAAAAAAGGAAGTCTTATTTTTTTTTATACAGCGAGGATATTAAAAGTCTTTCCCCTCCCCGTTTATCTTTTAAATTGGACAAGATATTAAGATCGGGTAATTTACTTTTTGGCATAACAATTATTTCAGTCTCATGGCCTCAGTGCCATAGGGGCACCAATATTTTTTTAATGGAAGAGGGGTCACGTGGCACATCGTTTAAAAGCACATCGTTTAAAGGTTTTTGATTTTTCAGTCATCATCGTTTTATTTTTAAAACTCGGCCAATTTGTTGTAAAGTTACCAGCGATTAAAGTTTAGCTTCAATTTGTACATTCAGTGCGGTTTTTAAAGTTCTCTTCCCCATAACTAGATAGGACAAGATATCGAAGTCTTTTAAAATTTAAAGAAAAGGGTAATATTTTAACCACTTTTTGGCATAAAAATATTTTTTTCTCCTGGCCTTGTTTAAAGAAGCCACTAGCAATTGTTTTTCCACATGAGTAGGGGGTCATGTAGCACCTTGTTTTAAAGGACCCTTAATTCTCTAATTAATGCCACTTTGTTTTTTCATATCAGCCCGTTTCAGACTAAAAGCCAATTCTATTAAAACCCCATTATTTTTGCCCTATTTAAGCCAAATTTTAAATGGCTTGTAAGTCTGGAACGGCTGGATTGGTTTTTTAAAAACAAAGTAGCGTTAAGTTAGAAACCAAAGAACCTTTAGGACGAGATGCTACATGACTTCCTTTCCATTAAAAAAAAAAAGGTGTTAGTGCCTCCTTGGTACTAGGACACGTGACAGAAAGTATGCCAAAAAGTAGTTTAAGTGACACTTTTTACCCAAGTTTTACTCGACCTCGATATCTTGATCCATTCAAAAGATAAAGGGGAGAAAGGACTTTTAATATTCTTACTGTTTAATTAAACTAGTTTTAGGTAATAATAATTTAAAAATCTTTGTTTAACATAATGATCTCTTGAGTTTATAATAAAATAATAACATTTATAAAGTTATTTATGAAAATGTGGTCACTTTAACATTAAAGGTAAAAACAATTATTTAAAAATACATTAATTGGTTTACCAATTTATATATCCCAGGAATTAATTTTTAAGGGCCAAAATAAATAGCAGTGATTAATTGGTTTCTATAATGCAAAATTTAGATTGTGTCATATGTGCTTGCCTATTTGGTTTGTGTTAGATAATTTTTTATTGGTATTTATATCAATTAATATTAATTACAAACATGTGCAATTTGCAAAGGCAATATTGGCACGAAAATAAATTACATTGTTAAAACAATTTATTATTTTCTTAGGTTTAATTTTTATTGTTAGCTATGGAAAAATTGTAATTTATAATTATACAAATTAAATTTTAATATCATTAATTATAATTATAATTTTTTTTTGTTTAAAACGTAATTAATTAAATTATATACTTTTTAATTTAAACTGTTTCCTAAAGGTTTATAAATGGTTCTATTGTAATTTTAGTGTTAAGGTACTTTACACTTTTCATTAACAATTAGCCTTTAATCCAAAATAGAAGCTACCTTTACCCCAGTGCTTTTTCCAATAAATATAGTATGTATAATATATAGGTTAATGCTGGGCTGCCTTAAAAATAGCAAAAAAAATATATTTTTTTAACGTTTCACTAATAATATTTTTATAAATTAGGACTAAAGAGAATTTAATTAACAAAAAAATTGGAAAATAATGGTTAAATTTATATTTAAGACCTTAGTACATTTTTGTGACACTTGCAGTAAAATCAGAAATTGTATTTTAACGGTAGTTGAATATAAGATTCACTGGAACAGCCGATTTTTAAAACCGTAACGTTGAGAAAAGGTTCAACGGGCCTTTAAAACGAGATAATACCTCAATCCTCATTGTGTAGGTAATTTGAATTTAAAATATTATTTTAAAAGCTATAATTTTTAGTTTTATTGAAATTTCCAAATACCTTTTAAAAAAGTTGTTTTCTTAAATTAGGATTTTACTTTGAAACTTACGCTATCATGAGTCTCTCTATCCATATTATTTGCTTGCATCAAATTTAACAAATAATTCTCAAATGTGCCACTACCGAGGGCACAGTCTCGCTTTTTCTCACAATTGGAATGCAGGTTGCAATACGTATGAGTTAGCGAAGCAATACTTAAAGCAACGTTGGGAGAAAATTGTTTTTCTTTTAAAATTGTTAACGCTGACTTCATCATATTTTCATCTGATTTGGTATAAAAGCAATAGCCATCATCCAATCATTTACTGTGCTTTCTGGTACACTTTTAGCCAAAATAATCTCTTTCATTAAGGCCAGGGATCCTGCTGAACTCACATAGGGCAATGCGTCTAAAATGTGTTTTCTAAAAAATAAAATAAGGTGAATATTTCTTTTTAATTAAATTTAAGATAAGTTTAAATAGTGGATTGGGTAAAAATACTGCATCTTTTAATTAACTTTTAAACTGGTAGGTCAGCATTTACAAAATTCTGGATCTAAAGGTTTTGGCAAGTCGTATTTAAAAGTGATGTTGTAAACATTGCTTAATTTTTGTGCTTCATTTTTTTAAATCATTTTTATAAATATAATTCTTTGGTTATTTATATCGCAATAATTTGGGCAGACCAAACTTAGTGAGCCTACCAATTTTTAAATTTTATTTTGCTAGTTGCTTAAGTTTTCAATTAAAGAACAGAAGTGGTTAAATATCTTTAAAACCACTAAAGCGGCGTTTCTGGGCAAGTAGAAATAAACATTGATATCGGCATTGTTGCTAGATTGTCTAGTTTTCTGCTACGCAAAATATCCTTATCAATTAAATGGAATGTCCTTTTAGTTTTTGAATACTAAAAAAGGACGTGTAAGTGTAGAAAATTACCTTTATGTTACCCCTGTAAAGAAATAAAGTCATTAATATATTCTAATTTCAACCACTGATACCTTTAAAAAATAAATTACTTGATATATTACTTAAAAAATAATAAGCTTCTTCAATCTTAGAAAATAATCTGGTTTATATAATATGAAGTTCTGCAGGCCTTGTATACAAAATAAACATTTTCTCTTAGTAAATTATATGTTTTTTTTTATCAAAAATTTATCAAGCGTGACTTTTTCAAAATATGAAATTACTAATATGTTTGTTCTTTTGTAGACCTCTCTGTCTACGAATATCGTAGACAGTCTGTATTTATTTTATTTTAAATAATATTATATACAGTGTATCCAAGATAAGGATCCCAAGCATGGGAATCTCAGTCCCTGTTGGAGAAACTGCTTAGGTTAAATAAGGAAAAAAGTTGTGTATTTTAAAGCCTATTTACATGCCGTTTAGTGACTTAAAAAAATTCATGGCCTGCTGAGATATTTGGCAAAAACGGAAATTTGACTATATGGATTTTATTTTTTCTGACTTTATTTGAAGAGATATAAAAAAACTAGTTACACTTTTTATTGCCCCCTTTTAATTACTACATGGTGGTATTTTTAAATTTTATATCCAACGTTTCGCTTTCAAAAAACCATCATCAACTTTATTTTTTTATATGGCTCGAAAAAGTACACCCTGTACCTGATCCCATTTTTTATTACAAATTTAACGATGTATCCCATGCCATATTTTTAATTTTAGTTAAAAGGAAAAATGCATTTTTTCTATTTTTTAAAGGTATTCTTAAGTAGGCCTTGCAACAAATGCTTTGACGTTAATACCTGTTACCTAGTCTGTAACATATTTTAATGTCAATGATAAAATAGTAATTATCGTTATTACCATGTTTGTCAGGTTGTTGTTTTAAGAGCAATTGTTCTCATTGTTACTGTTGTCTTTATTTTTGTTTATGGGTTAATAGCTAATATCTATTGTATTATTATGGTCGAATATGCCGGAATGGCCATTATAGAAGAAAGTTTGATGATGCTAACGTGCTTTTTGTACCGCAAAATAAATATCATTAGGTATCATTCTGCAGTTAATAAATTATAGTAAATAAATGAACCTAGTATTTTAGTTCCTTAAATTCCACACCACATATATAAACCGAAACGTTCTTCATGTTTCGATATTTTCTTAACACGTGGATTTTGTTGAGCCTAGTAATGCGTATTGCGACGGTTGAAGATACCATGATTAGTTACCATACTTTCATCGGACCATATTTTTTTGAAGAGAAATTTAAATTTTCTTCACAAGTGCGTGTATACCACTCGCAAAAATATCGGCGTCGTTCAAAATCTCCCGGTTTAAGTCCTTGGCAAATCTTAAATTTATAGGGTGATATCTATTTTTACGCAAAAAAATTGAGCTGTGGATTTGGCTACTCCTACATTTTGTTTAATTTGCCAAGTTGGTATCTCAGGGTTCTCAACAACTGCTTGTAAAAGATTATTTTGGGTTTCTTTGAAAGATCCTTTTTCGAGATAAAACTGGCTTTTTAAATTTTGAGTAAGCTGTAAGAAAATATGAATTACATGGCTGTTTCTCTTCTGAGTATATGTATAAAGATACTTTGCTGTTGTATTTACAGTATTTTTGTGGCACAAAATGTAGCACGTTAGCATGTTAAACTTTTCTTCATGACTATAATGGCCACCTGGCATATTCGACGGTAAAAACAAAATAGATATTAATTATTCATCAATAAACAATAATAAAGACAACAGTAACAATAAGAACAACTGCTCTAAAAACAACAACGCGACAAACAGGGTAATAACGACAGTTACTATTTTATCATGATATTAAATTATGTGACAGGTACGGTAACAGGAGTACGTCAAAGTATTTGTTTGCAAGCCCTACTTAAAAATACCTTTAAAAAAAAGGAAAAAATGCATTTTTTTAACTGAAACTTAAAATATGACAAGTAATATATCGTTGAATTTGTAATCAAAAATGGGATCAAATACAGGGTGTACTTTTTTCGAGCCATATAAAAAATAAAGTTGATGATGGTTTCTTAAAATGAAACGTCGGATATAAAATCTATAAATACCATTATGTAGTAGCTAAAAAGTGACAATGAAAAAGTGTTAATGGTTTTTTCTATCTCTTTAAATAAAGCCAGAAAAAAATGAAAACGATATTGTCAAATTTTCGTTTTTGCTAAATATCTCAGCAGGCCATGAAAATTTTTCAAGTTTTTAATCGGCATGTAAATAAGCTTTAGGAAATACAAGTTTTCTTCTAATTTAACCTAAGCTGTATCTTCAATAGGTACTGAGATTCCCATGCTTAGGATCCTTATCTTGGACACACTTATGTATGTAAGTATGTATACAGGGTGGCGCACTACAAACGCCGTCTTTCTGGTACAAAACGATATTATTTTTTTAAATATTTTTTTATAGGAAGGTTGGGTGAGTTAGATGCATAATTTTAAATTATAGGAAATTAAATAGGGTGATCCAAAAGAAAAATCTATATTAAACATCACAATATTTAAAATCAAACACCCTGTATATTAGTTCTATTTTCAGATTGTGTATAAAAATAAAGTCAGTTTATCAGTGACCCCTATACCAAAATTGAAAAGTTTTTAACATATTTAGGATTTATAGGATTTTTAAAAAATATGCAAGTTTTTCCATTTAAACTAACAAAGTTAAACTATATTGCAAAATTAGGTTTTAGTGTTTTAATGAATTATTCAAAAATCCTAGATATCTCAAAACGCTACATTTTTGGGCATAGGATAAGCAAGTAATTTTGGGTCTAAAGTACCTAATATTAAATACTAGTTTTTGGACACCTTGTATAACTTCTAGTAAAAACAAATGAAATGTAGGTGATGGCACAGTTTCCATTTTAGTAATGAAACATAATATAGAAAGCCAAGCGTAGGTAAGGTGGGATATATATTAAAATTTTGTTTTTGTCATGATTTTTTTTATCCCCAATATCTTTTCAAAAACCTTTAATTTTTGGTAAAGGGATCGCTGATTAATTTTACCCTTATTTATACTTCCAAAATCCAAAATATACTAAGAGACAAGGGATATTTCTTTAAAATAACATTGGTTTGATATTTACCATTTTTGAAACCCTTTATAACTTCCTATAATTTTAGATTATGCCCTAATATACTCACATATATCCCTGTAAAAAAAATATAAAAAAATACCGTTTTATGTATTGGAGACCCAGGCGTTTATGGTGCGCCAACCTGTATAGTTTATTATTTTGCTTAAACCAACAAGTCTAAATAAGTGAAGACATTTATAGATAAGCCATATTTTTGATTGAGTTTCACTTTGCAAATGGACAGTCAATAAGTGCATATTTGTGTCCCCTTTGTTTCACTAAATTCTTTTGGGCGCTTTTTCTTTTTCTTTACGTTGTTAAGCCTAATAGACCAAAATAATATTGTTTTATAAAAGGTTGGACCTCACTATAAACTTTTGGGGTTACAAAACTAGATTTATTAAAGTAAAAATAAGATGAACAGGCCTAAAGAATGGTTTAAAAAAAAAAACGATAAAATTAACAACTGATATGTGCTGTATAATGTAAATTATTTTTTGGTTTTATTATCCTAAACCTATTTTAAATTTTTTAAAAACAACCAAACAAGCTTGTTCTATATAGTGTCTCTTTAAATTAATTGTAAGAAAGTTATAGGAAAGGTTTTACAACTGAAAATATATATATATATATATATATATATATATATATATATATATATATATATATATATATATATATATACATTATTAAAAGGTAGAAGTTCTTCTTGGGCATATGGCTCATCAATGACTATAAAAATTAATAAATAAAAATACCCTGTAAGAATTCACTTTATATATATATATATATATATATATATATATATATATATATATATATATATATATATATATATATATATTTTGCTAAGTTCATATGAGTCAGGAAATGCATTGTTTTTAAGATACAGGGTTTAACGTTTGTTTTAAGTTATCTTTTATTATTTTTAACCCATATATTTCCTATAGGATTTAAATTACATTGGTTCTTTGTAGAAATAATTTTAAATATTTAGACAAGTGCTGTCTTAAACGGTACCTAAAGAAATTTTTTGACAAAAAAATGTATTTTTATTGACTTGAGTACAATTATTATGTTTTACTTAAATAAGATAAGTTAAAATCCAGCTTTCTTAGCTTTTTAATTTTCTCGTGTCTTGTGTAATTATCAAAAAAAAATTGAGCAATTTTTCAATCCCACTTAAAAAACAGCGTAAAAATTTTGAAAAACAATAAATTGGTTAGTTCAAATGTTAATTGTTTTTAATTTAGTGTTTATTGTTAATGGTATATAACCCAGGTCCACAAAATAAAAAAAGTGGTATGTGCTGAGTATCGGACAAAGATTTTCTGACATATTTTTTGCCGCTGAACACGAATCTGAAGTCAAAACTATAGGTCAAACTTCAAAAAACCAAATTGCAGGGGCCAAGGAGGTACTAACAATTTTTTTAATTGAAAGGGAGGTTATGTTGCACCTCGTCTTAAAGGCGTACTAATCCTCTATTTAACGCCACTTTGTTTTGAAAATCGCCCCAGCCGTTTCAGACTTACAAGCCAATACCAATAAAAGCAGTGTTCGTATGGTATTTAAGCCGCATTTTAAATGGTTGTAAGTCTGAAATAACTGAACTAATTTTAAAAACAAATAAGCGTTAAGTAAAAGTATTAAAAGGCTTTTAAAATAAGTTGCTATCTAACCCTCCTTTTAATAAAAAAATTCTTGTGTCCCCTTGCACAGACCACTTTTACAATTTTGTGGGCCTGTGTAATTAATAATAAATAATAATTATTTTTTTGTCAAAAATCTTCGTTTGGATACCGCTGGGTTTAAAGCAAATTTATTTTTCAATT
Source organism: Listronotus bonariensis (assembly GCA_014170235.1). Taxonomy (NCBI): domain Eukaryota; kingdom Metazoa; phylum Arthropoda; class Insecta; order Coleoptera; family Curculionidae; genus Listronotus; species Listronotus bonariensis. The sequence continues at coordinate 1,048,658 of JACEGR010000003.1, forward strand.
ATAATGTAATTTTTTTCTACTACGACATCTGAGTCGTAGTCGTACCTTAGTACACAGTAAATTGAGTTAGGCAATTTAATTTAATAACTTTTATTCCCATAAAATTTATTCCATTATTTTTAAACGAAAACTACAATGCCGGCCCTGCATGACAAGACGTCAGGCAAATATGTTTTATTGCTTTTCAACCAATAGACGTACAAAAATCAAGATATTACGTGTTGATCACTGTTTACACGTTTCGCGTATGCTTCTTGGGTAAAGTTTTTGTTTTATTTATTCTCTTATTATATAGCGATTTAAATATGCCGATAAATGGTTTATATTCATTGGCACAAACCGTACATCGAGTAAAAAGTCTAGAAATCAAATGTTTTTAAAACTCAACAAAAATTTAAAAATATACTTTTTATTTTAGAAAAATGCAGTGGTTTCCATTTTTTAAAAAATATTTACCATAAATAGCTTACGAACATTACTGATAAAAGATTGGTCAAAAAGTTAATATTATATAAAAACAATTTTTTTCTTTTACATTTTAACTCCCTGTAGTTCCAAAAGTGAGACGTTTACGACTTGAGTTCATATAAAGTTTTTTTCTATTTTATTTTGGAGAATCACCACTATATTTTAATAAAACTTACAATAGTTTATGACCAAAGTATGCTTATGCATTTTTGACCTATCAATAACACCCCTAAATGTCAAGGTGACAACTGGGCGCCATATTGTGGAAAATAATTAAATGAAAAGGGAGGTCTTATTGGACATCGTGTTAAAGCTTTTTACCTTATTTAAAATGGCGGTACCTTAAAAATACCCGAATACCTAATTTAAATCAGTACTTTTCTGATACTGATTAAATAAAATGTACTCATTGTAGTATTGTTTAAAAGCTTTTTTAACGATTTCTTTAGTGCTGATATACAGGGTAGGACAAAAATAAATTAATGAAACACCCTATACAGGGTGCCCGAAAGGGTAAGGTCAAAAGTAATAGGAGTTATAGACAAAGCCAAAATAATGTTAGTACCTCATGTAAAAAAGTTCCATCGCGCTTCGTTAGAAAGATTTTGACCTTCATGTTAGAATTAAATAAGCTTATTTTAATTATAACTTTTAAACTTTTGCCACAGTACAAATGATATTTGGGTAACTAAATAACATACCAATGATTCTTTCTGTAGAAAAACAGCTGTTCAGTAGGTCAGGATTATACAAGGTAAGACGATTTTTGTCATTTATGGTATCTATTCATTTTCAACATAGGTGACAAACTTGCTATTTTGCATTGACCGTTTGATTGCTTTATTATTTTTGTACAAAAAATGGATACCCTTATTTAAATCTATATCTTAAACCGTTTTCATTAAAATTGCATTTTAAATCCAGACAAACCAGCTTTTTGTATGTAATAAAAAAATTAAACTTTTTTGAGAAAGTTAATAAAATGTTGTTAAATTATTAAAAATTGTGCTCGTAAGCCTCTTAAACTTTATAGTACTAAATACTTTTTTAAAATATGGATTTTTAATTACTTACAAGAAGCTCTGTCTGGATTTCAAATGCGATTTTATGAAAAACGGTCTAAGGTATACCTTTATGTGCAAAAATAATGGAGGAATCAAACGATCAATGCAAAATGTCAAGTTTGTCACCTATGTTAAAAATAAATACATTAAATAAAAAAAATCGTCTTACCCTGTATAATACCGACTTATTGAACAGCCGTTTTCCTATAGAAAGAAGCATTGATATAGGTTTATTTAGTTGTCGTAATAATATTGGTACTGTAGCAACAGTTTAAAGAGTTATATCTAAAAATAAGTTTTTCATATTCCAAATTTAAAGGTCCATATCTTCCTAACGACGCGTGATATATTTTCTTTTATAGGAAGTTCAGAACTATTACTTTGGCTTACTCTATTACCCCTATTATTTTTGACTCTATATTTTCGGACACCCTGTATATTATTATTTAAAAGATCTTTAAAAACTTTGAGAAAATACCACATTAAGTACATCGTCCTTTATTACTTACGGAAATATGGCCATCCAGATCAGGTATTTAGGTAATTTTTAAAGTATTCCAATTTTTAGTAGGTAAAAGTACTGACTTTGTATTCTAGGGTTATTAAGCAGTCGCCAAAAGTTTTAAAATTATGTCCCGACCTTCGTTTACATTTATTTTTTCTTGTCGAAATATGGCGCCTAGCTGTCACCTCGTCATTTAAATCATTGATATGTCAAAAAATACAGGCTTTGGTTTAACGTTTTATAAAAATATACCGAGTGGTTTAAAAGAAGGGAGAAGAAGACTTTGGAACGTCACTGTGAAGTTTAATATGTTATTCAAATTAAGTATTCTTGTAACGGGTATGTAGGTAAACTTTAGAATATTTTTTTTACTTTAATCTAACCAAAATTAAGCTATTTTGCGTCATAATGTAAAACACAATAAATTGTAAAACCCAATTTTAAACTGAAAACTTACTTTGCAGTATAGCATGTAGTCCGACTGTGAGCGTACAAACTGGACAAAGCCGGATAAGATAAGCTTCTTAATCCATAAATGAACTTTCCGAACAAATCAGAAAAATCGCTTTGCGAATCGAGTTGACTTTTCTTGCATAATTTCTTGATTAAATCCCTCGTTGTTTTCAAATCCCCATTTGTCGGTTGCTTAGGAATTGAATGGTCGAATTTTAAATTCGTTCTCCTCGATATCTCATTTTCCTCATCAAGCATTTTGTTTCACCCTCTTCTATCAAAGCCAATTTTTTGAATAACTCTTGTGCTTGCACCTGCGGCATTATTGGAGAAGGGTTCTAAAATAAAATTTTCTTCGCAAGATATTTCGTTATAGATATTATGGTCGATAGATAGGACGCAGCGACCCGTTGATTTTAGGATATCCTGATTTTTGTTCTCTAAAACATAAAAAGTAATTATTTAAACTTTTAGCAAAAAGAAATCAGAAAGTAAATTAAAAGTGGATAATATAATTCAAAAGAACTTTTAAAAGTTGATCTCTCTTTATTGTTAGTTTTATTAATTGTCAAACTTCAATTAGTAAAAGTAAAGAGACTGAAAAAATAATTAAAAGGGTTTTAAAGACTTATAACTAATTTATAAGTCTAACAGATGCTATGGTTTTCGACGTCTGGCCTTTTATTGTACGTAAACAACGTTGAGTTATTAACGTTAATGTTGGTAGCTACACAAAAAAATATAAACACTCTGGTTAAGTATTCTATGTGATGCATAAAAAGTGCAACAAATAAAATACTTTTTTATTTGAAATTAAAAAATCTAGTATGTATATTATTTAAAAACACACTACTCCTTAATTTGTCAGTCCCTGTAAAAACCTTTAAAAATACAAAAAATGTAAAATTTGGTACCGTGGGTGTCCTTAAGCGAGGTAAGAGGGAGTTTGTTGACACGTGGACTTAAATACTTGAAGATTTGGGGGAAGGAAAGACCTCCGCGGGCAGCAGGTTCCACAATCTAGAAACTCTAGGGATAAAAAAGAACGAACAAAGTGAGAAGTTCGGGGCCTGTCCAGTTGGACCGTATAGGGATGCATACGCGCGGAACCACGAGTTTCTCTGTTGGGAACCGTGAGTGGAGGAACTATACTGGTCAATTCTTCAGAGCAGAAGCCATGGAAGTACCTATAAAAAAGCGATAAATCGCCCACAGCCCGACGATGGGCAAGAGAGGGAAGCCTTTCTGTAAGTGAAGGATCATTAATGAGACGAATAGCCCTTCTTTGAATAGAATCAAGAATGCTCAGGGTTGTTGGGGACGCCATGCCCCAGATATGAGAACAATATTCCAAGGGAGGTCGGATTTGGGACACATATAAAGTGTATAAATTAGAAGCGGAAAAATACTTTTAGCTCGAAAGAGAAATCCAAGCTTTTTGAAGCTGCCGTGGCTATAGATACAATGTGTTTATGCCAGTTAAGGTTACTTTCAAATGTGACGCCCACGAGATTAAAGGTGTCTTTGCTCTGTAGAACTTGGCCGCTCATAAGTAGAGGATGAGTATTTGATGACTCTTTCGCGACAAGGAACATGACTGTGTTTTGGATGCATTAAAATGGACGAGATTTTTGGCGCCCCAATCCAATATTAAATTAAGATCCTGCGAAAGAGATATCTGCATCGCTCTGCGTTTATTTTCCAAGTCAGGTTTAGTGATGGGTTTAGGGACCTGAAAGCTGGAGTGAAGGGTACTATCGTCGGCGAAACTATGAATGGAATTAGTTGTGGACGAGAGAAGGTCGTTGATGTGAAGAAGAAACAATGTTGGTGCCAGAACTGAGCCCTGAGGGACTCCAGCATTTACTTGGTGAAAGCTTGAAGAATGGCCGTCCACAATAACTGATATACGTCGATCAAATAGATAACTAGAGAGCCAAGTACAGAGTTTAGTTGAAAGACCATAGGAGGGAAGTTTATTAAGAAGTGCGGCATGCCAGACCTGGTCAAAAGCTTTGGATATATCAAGAGCAACGATCTGGGACTCACCTAGAAACTCAAGAGACTTATTCCAACAGTGTGATACGAAGGAAAGAAGATCTGCTGTAGATCTTTTGTGGCGAAATCCATACTGCCTGTCGTGCAAAATTTTGTGTTTTTCTAAGTACTTAAGAATTTGTGAATTAATTAATTTTTCCATTACTTTACAAAGAACTGAGAGAATTGAAATTGGTCTATAGTTAGATGGAAGCGATTTATTTCTTGATTGATCAATTTATATGCTTTACGAGTGCTGACAAAAACTTCTAAAATGGTAAATAAGACGAGGGGTTTGGTGATTCCTGTTTTAAAGGTCATTTTATTGCCTTTTTAAAAATGTTTTACACAATTTGTTTTTGTTTAGTTCTTTTGAAAACATTAGAAAAAGAATTTATTTAGGATATTAAAAGTTGCAATAAAACATAATAATGATGGGATAATTGAAGAGGTTTTTTAAATTGTGTTAATTATTTTCCAATTTGTGCTGCGGCATAATTTTTCATTAAAAATCGTTAAAAGTAAAAAAAACGTTTTGCAAAAAAATTAAGTAAAGCTGTGAATCAAATAATAATAAATTATGAAATAGGTAGGGTTTTACACATAGAGATTTATAGATTGGCATATTTTTATGTTAAAAATATTTTTCTATAAAAAAAAAACTTGTACTATAGCCATAATGAATATTGTTTTAGCAACTTTAAATCTACCAATTTATTAAGAAAATTAAAATCAAGTAAAATTTTTACCAATAGGCTTTTATATTATAAAAATGTAATAAAAGTCATTTGATTATAGGTAATTATTTTAGTTTTCCGGTACATTTATGGACTAAAACTAATTATTGCTTGTTTGGGACAATTTATGAACCTTTATGAAAAAAAATTGTGACAAATTACATATAAAAAGTTTCTAATATGTTGCACACATAATGTAAAATAAATTTTGGGCCAAATACGCCTCTTTAAAAAGTCAAGTCCTGCTTGATAAGAAAATACATTTCCACAAAAATAATTGTATGTTGGATATACAGGGTTGAAAAAGACCAAATTAATATACCTAACTACCTACGACACACAACTTTAAAAGGTAATTTATTATGTAATTTTATATAAAAAGTTTGTACAAACATATGTTCGAAGCTGCTTTATTTCTAAAATACAAAGCGTTTAAGTTAAAAAAAACGATTACTTATACATTTTTTAATACCCTTATACCACTTTGCTTAAAATTAAAACGTTTGTTTAATAAAATAAAGCGCTTGTAAGGCTCCAACTAGATTGACTTTATGGAGTTCAGTAGCGTCTCGATGGGCACAACAGCCAATATTGTTAAGAGAAAAATGTACGCCACAGGCTTCTTTAAAGTGTTTTCCCTTAAAGCAACTAAAAACACAAATTTTTAGTGTTGTACATTTTTTTGTATTTGGCTTTGTATTTAAGATATTATATAAATAGTAATTAACTTCCTGTTTCTCAGAAACTCCAAACATATGTTTAAAGAAACTTTTATAAAATTGCGTTTCGTAGTTTGGAAATAATCTGTATCTTAATTTGGAAACAAGTCTTTTAGAGGCTGCCCTGTACATCCAACATACAAATATTTCAGTAAACCTGTATTTACTGATCAACAGGACATTTTATGAAAAGGTACTTTTTGTGAAGTTAATGAAAGTTTCCTAGTTGGTTAAAACTTCGAAGACACGCTGTATTTACCAAATTTTTTTAATCTTAAATATAATTTTTTTTATGGTTTTTCCTTATGCCCAATACCTAGTAGTAAGTAATTGTACAATTAATTCGTTTTATTTAAACAAAATCATGGTGCACGTAAATCAACCTTTTATTTTAAATATTTTTATAAATTTCTTTAGTTATTGGTAAAAAGGTGTATACGTACTTATGCTCTTAATCATTTTGTTTAAGTTTTTGTTATTTTAATAAAATACCTAAAACGCATTAAAATAGTATTTTAACCATGAGCTTTAACCCTTTGTGCACTATTTTGGTTAAGATAGACAAATTACACAGCCTTTGTTGGCAAAATAGCTATTATTTTACTTTATACTTTGGTTTATTGGTTATATTTGCAGCATCTCTCTGTAATCCGACTACAGATAAATATAATTATTGTTATAATAAATGCATCGTTACATTTATCAAAACTCATTATAAATGAATAATTGCACATAGCTGGTAATAGCCCAAAAAATAGGATTTTATAAATGTTTTTTAAAATCTGATCAAATATTTTACATAGATTTTTATTCGTAAAACTAAAATAAAAAAAAAACATATAAACATACATATAAAGTGACAGACCTAAGTTACACATATTATCCTACTAAAAGTTAAAAAAAAACCTTTTAGTAATATTCAATAAACAGTGCTAATTTTATATAAAAAACATACTACAAGCAATACAAAATTTATTTGTAAAAAGTTGGAGGTATTTTGGGCGGGAATAACTAAATACATATTAGCAAAAATAAAAGTATTTCTAACACGTATTTTACCAAAATACAAAGTTGTTTTTGTATTTATAATATGTATTTTATTTTGTCTTCTTATTAAAATAATTGTGTATTTTATTACTTAAACATATTATTTATATTGCACTGTAAATTTACTATTATATTAGATATGCTTTAGTTTTAAAGTTTAAATTATGTTCCTTTAATTAAGAAAACCTGTCAGGGTTGCACGATTTTAATCATAATCTACATTAATTAAATTTTTCAATTTTAATCATTTAAATCAAATTATAAAATGCTGTGAAAACAAGTCGCAGAAGCAAAAAACTAAAATTTGATATCAAGTTATTTAAAAAAAGAAAAATATACCCATTTTATTTTAGAAGATTCCATACATAACACCGACACACAAAAAAAAGTGTAATGTGCACCGGACCAGACCTATCTACGGGTATGTTTTTGACCCTCTGAATCCAAATTTTAAGTTAGTTTTGGCTGTACGGGTCCGAATTTCGAGTAAATTGCAAAAAACGTAAAAATGATGCAAATTTTCTCTAAGTCCTACCGTTTTTTGCAATTTATTCAAAATCGGAGGGTGTACGGCCTAAACTGATTTAATATTTGGATTCAGCGAATTAAAAAACATGCCTGTAAAGAAGTCGCGTCCGCTGTACAAACAATTTTTTTTTGTGCAGCGCACCAGCCCATATATAAAAAAAAAAAACATTTTTTTGTACACTGGACGCGGCCTATCTAAGGGCATGTTTTTGACCCGCTGAATCCAAATTTTAAATTCGTTTAGTCTGTACACCTTCCAATTTTGAGTAAATTGCAAAAAACCGTAAGAAATAGCAAAAATATTTACCCATTTTTTACGGTTTTCTGCAATTTACTTGAAATTGAGACCAGTACGACCTAAATTGACTTGAAATTTAGATTCATAGGATCGAAAAACATACCCGTAGATAGGTCGCGTCCAGTGCACAAAAGCTTTTTTATTTTGTGTGCCGGTGTAATGGGAGTGTTAAAACTAACTTATATTCATCAGTTTAACGAAAATATTAATAAACCATACCTCAGAATACACAATAGGATTTTTTGTCACAGTAGAGGGAAGATTTATTAACTGTAGTATTTTTTAATTGTTGACATATTTGATTCATTAACTAAAAAATGTTTTAGTTGAGTACCTAAAAAGGCTTAGAAATTTTACCTGTATCTTTTAGTTAAGCATTATATTTTTTACTAAGGTTATTAACAGTGTTTTTTTTTAAGTTAGGTGTGATTACATTATTATTATTATTATTACTTAGTAATGTGTAAAATATAGACAAATTTGTAAATGTATGTTTTTAGAACCACTTAAAGGCAATAATATACCTACGGATTCGAAAAAATAACTTTGGAATCTTTTATTTGGAACCCCCATTTTGTTACACTACATATTGAATATCTAACTTCATTAGTTTCAAAAATGTGGCAATTTAAATTTGGTATTTACGTTATTTTCAAAGTACCACCATTTTGTAGAGGGTAAGGTACTGACTTTATATTTTGGGGTTATAAAGTTCTTGTCAGGAGCTTAAAATTAATGTGCCACACGAGCCCCCTCTCATTTAATTTTTGTTTTCAAAGTGGCACCCAACTCTTAGTTTGACATTTATATCTGTCATTTCTTGCCTAAAATTTGATTTATTATGCCTTACTAAAGTACTTATATTAAAAAAAAATACCAAAGAATTTAAAAATAAGAGGGGCTCCTGACTTTAGACAAGCACTGTATATCAACAAATAATTACTGGATTTTAATGAAAACTGGTTTGTATGCCAAGGAATAGTAGAGAAACAGAAAAAAATTACGTGAAAAAATATTGATTATAAATAATTAGCCTTTTATATATTTATATAAAAAAATCGTTAATCTATTAACAATTAATAATGATATAAACGAAACAGAAGACCGCAGATGGTAGAAGTACTCGGCGTAAGACACAGCGCTCGGAGTAGCGCGTCCACCTTGTCCGCCGTTTAGTATATTTAATCGCTAATTCCGTCCGCCCTAAAAGCTTATTGTATCCTTAACCCCTACTTCTTTTTATTCACACGCCATTTATTCCTTAACTTGGATGGTTGCTGCTTGGTCCGACCGTTAACCCCAAAGCAGAACACCACGTACCACCGCCCAAAACCGGCGGACCAAAATATGTTATTGTATAGATTAAAATCTAATGGTCAATTTTTAGTGGCCTGCTTAAAAAAAATTAACTCTATAGGTTAAATGTCAGCAGTTATTTTCCAAATAATGTGTTAAAATGTTTTAACATTTTTTAAATTTATAAACGTTGACCTTTATACGGCTTTCACGACCACATTTTTACTGGCCTACAAATTTATAGCCGGATTTACTTACAGACAAAATAGATAAATACATTTTTTCAAAACTGATCCCAGGAAATAAATGGCTTGGCTTTATGTGAGTATTATGGCGAACTCATTTGCAAGAATATCATTTATCAAATAAATTCTCGTAATCTCTGGTTTAAAATAATACTTTTAAAGGAAATTTAATTACTAGTTTTGTTTTATATAAAAGCGTTGTAAAAGTTTTACGAATTAACCTTTACTTTTTGTTTCAGATAAAGGTTCGCGTAGGTGAAAAGCCTAAACACCAAGGAAAGCGTATATGCTGTGAAAAACAATTCTAATGTTTACGTATCTATTTTTTTGCACTTTGTTTTGTATTTAATGTTTGTTTTTTATTTATTTACCTTTTTTTTGTTTAAATTCGTTTAAACAAAGCATAATTTTATCCACTTACAATAGGTTTATTTTTCCAACCATTATTATAATATTACTTGTATTTAAATGATTTTTTTAAATAATGTTTACCGTACTAACATAACCATACTTAAGTTTTATAAAGTTCCCTAATTAGAAGTGTTAACAATTAACGTTAAAAAAAATAGGCTTAGTGCTTAAAAATTAAATAAGTTTACCATAGATAAGCATGGCTACGTAGATATGAAGGTACTTAATATTTTACGTATATAAATAAAAAAATGTAATCAATAAAAAAAAACGTACCTATTTTAGTTTTTATACTAATGGGGGTCACGTGGACACCTTAATTAATAAACATTATTTTATTTGCCTGGCCATCTTTTAAATTGTTGTTTGCTTGGCCCGTTTATAAAAATGTGCAAAAGATATTTTCATATCAATATTTAAAACATATTTATTTTAAATTAAAACTATGGCATTATTAGTAGATATTGTTAACGATACCAATGTACTCTTCAAAAATAAGTGTTATAAAAATTAGCATTTTACAGTTTAAACCTTCAATAAATTCAGAGTAAATCAATACCCATATTTGAACCGCATGATATCGCATTCTATTAAAAATCTGCATTGACAGACTAACTGGTTTATGCATTCTTTATCATCAGTAAAATTACCTTTTTGATATATTTTTTTAAATTTGAATAAACATATTAAACTACTTGGTTATAAATTGATTAATTTGGCAGCGCGTTAGGGTTAAAATATGTTTGTCGTTTAATTGTATTTTATATCATGTTTCAAAAATCTACAAAATTAGGGCTTTTAGTATTTAAGCTTTTTTAAGTTTCTTCTTTTACGTAATGAAAACGTAAAGTACTTTTGAAAGGTTGCAATAATGTACAAGTAATTGTTTAAATAGAGTCTTGTCATATAGGTGACAACATACATAAGTTCAGAAATGCTTCCCAAAAATCTTCAGCTTTTTATTTACAGACCCCATGTATAGAGCCAACCTTCACATTTTTTAAACTTTATAATTATTTTGTACACCAATTTTAATAACAAAATTATAAAATTACAGTGCGTATTGCCCATTCATTATCCGCTACCTTTCTAATACGCTACCAATTTATGCTTAAATTAGGAAAAGGCGATATAACGATCTAGCGCCAGGCGCCACCCACGACACACACCGTTGGCCAGTTGTTAGCGCGTATTACAAGTTTTTGGTATGGAGACACCACTTTTTGACTTTATTTTTTTCAGCAAGTTTAATAATAAACATGAGATAGTTTCAAATATTAACTTGTAGCGGTTCAAACGCTATCATTAAAAAAACTTTTTTTTTTGTATAGAGTAGCTAAAGATGTATGTATTTTTAGTAATAAAATTATTTAATTAATCATAATAATTCAATTTTTATACCCTACCAGAAGTTGAAACCAAAATTGCCTTCCTATTTTTGCTCCACAGTCCATAGCAAATTTTTTCAAATATATAAAACAGTTTTTATACCATTTTATTTGTTTATTTTTTTTTAATTATTGCTTCTCGCCTATTACAAAAAATCTGCATTTAAATTTTTTTTTTGGGCTAATATTTTTGTCTTGGACATACAAGGTCATAAATATCGCAGCTCTAAAAACCTTTTTATTATTTTTTCAGCCAAAAATTATTAAATAAGATTAAATAAATACCAACCGATTGAAAGTTTTCTAATGGAGTTAACTGAACTATAGAATTGACATTAATTCTATCAGTACAACTATCCAAATTTTTAGTTTTCTCGATAAGTAAGCTTGTTTCTTTGGCTCCAATTATTTTATAACTTGTAGAACACACCCCTAACGTCCTCTTTCTTCTCCAGTATAATCCAAATCAAATCGTTTCATACCATTTTGAATCATTGATAAAACTCCCCTCTTAAAATTTAAAGGCCAGGCTTTTTCTTCTTCTTGCGGGCATATCTCTGAGATAACTCCATCTTTAAAAGCGAACCTAACCGTGTGTTCGCTTATCATGCCGGAAAATAGCTGACTATTAGTAGAAGTGGGACTTTCTTCATTGTCTCTCGGACAATTTCCCTTAATGTTCCATCTGAAAGGGTCAGCAAGCCATCACAGGGCGTTAGGAATTTAAGAGTAACCTCAGCATCGATGTATAAAGTCGATTCGTTTTTACTTGTTCCGTTAAATATGCTTCTGGCCTCGATAGAATACTTATAATTATAAAATCTTCCTGGGGTGTATTTGAATTTATTACCTAAAAAAATAATAACATATTAAGGGCGTGAGTTTAAAGAATATTTGGTATGCTTAATACCATATTGTTTAACTATAAATTTACCCAATTACTCTCCGTGCATGTTTGTATTTGTCTTCTTAAGCCACGTTCAGACTTGCAACAATTTGCCAAATATCCGCCAAAAAACAACCTATTGGCTTGCTCCTTTGATGCAAAACCGACAAGCTCTGATTCACCGCGGAATCATATGCCAAGCCCCTGAAACGATGTGAATTCCGTCCACGTCCACGTTTGCGCTTGGTGGGGCTATGTGACGCGCTATTCGGCGCGGCGAATTGTTGCAAGTCTGGACGAAGCATAAGATCAAACTCTGAAGTAATCCGCACAAAGTTTAAGCGGAACTTGGCCGCTGATAAGTAAAAATAAGTACTGGACGAAATTTTTTGCAACACCCACCATGATTGCTTTTTAAATTGTATATTTATTTGGGTTTATGTTAAAGGGATATCTATCTATACAGGGTGTCTCAAAAAGGTTTGTTCAAAATGCCACTATTCTTTGGACCAAAATACAACGATCTAACGAAACTTAGTGTAGTTAAAAAGTTTATTCTTTGCGTAATACAGGGTGTCAAATTTTTTATTTTATTTCATTTTTTTAAAATATTGTATTCTTTATAAGACATATTTTTAAACAAATTGATATAAAAAGGTTTTTTAGTGTGGAAAATCGAAATATGCTAAAGTTTTTTCGTAAAATGTAAAGGGAATCATCCGCAGTCGATTGTTTAGGTTTTTGGTCTTAGCAACTGTTTTTAAAATATTGTAGATTAAACATTTTATTTCATACTAAAGCTTGCCATTACTTTATTTGTATGTAAGACTCAACGAACAAATTTGGGCAATATACCAGACCCGGTCAAAAGCTTTGGGGACCGGCAAGACTAAATATCGTACAAGCGGCAAGCGATTTTTTCAATTCTTAGGCTACGGCCACGATAACAAACATCTGCGACCAGCGAAAACCAAAGAATGTAAGAGAACAGAGCCTTTGATCTTTATGGTAGCATTAAAGAATTTTTATTTTCAAATCAAGCGACTGCAATATACGTGAGCAAAGAGCCCTGCCGCTGCCGCTCGAAACGAATAAATATTATCCGCGGAGAGTTTCTAATGTATAAAAACTGGTTTTAAAACGCTGTTAATCACCAAATATTGAAGCCAGTATCGGCTACCAGTACAGAGATTTGATACTTTTTGCTCGACGCTTTCGCTTGTTATCGTGGCCGAGGCCTAATGCGTAAATCCAAGTGGCCACACGGACGCTCAGTGGGGGAAAAATTAATGTGCAGCATTCGAACTGTAAAAATCGCTTGCTCGCTTGTCGCCCGCGCGCTTCACACTGGCCGTTTCCTAAGACATATCAGTTTTAACAATTTGGGATTTGTCACACCCAATAAAAATTAAATTTATATTTTTGGATGTTCCTTAACCATAGAGGGTGTTTCTGGGAAGAAAGGGAAATATTTTGGGAATATGTTCATAAGGTCAAAATAAGAGAAATTAACCCAACCCATATGTTTTAATAGAATTCCTAACCGTCTCTGAAATATTCAGTTCTAAAGTTTTTTTGTAACAATTTTTTATTTTAAAAGCAACACAAACAAATACTAAACAAAATTCCACTAATTTAAAATGTTTTCAAAATACCCCCACCAACTTCAATACAAGCTGCAGCACGTTTGTTAAAGTGACTAAAATGAGGCGGGGCTCCATCGTGCTGAAAGAACATTCGATGTCGAACAATCAGCGGAACATAATCCAACATGTGTGTTAAATGCTCTTCCAAAAATTGTAAATAGCCATCTCCAGTAAGACGCTCAGGCAATACAAAAGGGCCAAATATGTGGTCGTGGAGCACTCCACACCTCACATTAATACTGAATCGGTGTTGAAAGTTTCTTTCAAACGTGGCATGAGGATTTTCATCTGACCACCGATGTTCATTGTGACAGTTATTGATTCCATCGCGGGTGAACTGAGCTTCATCGCTAAATAAAATGTATTTATGTAGGCCTCGATTTTGTTGGATCCATTCGCAAAATTGAACATTTAAGCCATAATCACCTTCTTAAAGATGTTGAACCGGTTGTACATGGAAAGGCTTTAAACCGTTTTTTTAAGTGTCTTCCAAACGTCCAAATGTGATTCTAATCTAACTAACACCTGGGTTCTCTTCAGCAATATCCAGAATATTCTCTTTATTTTCCACATTTAGAACCGCCTCTCGTTCAGAATCAATCCTTACGCTTGGAAACATTCCTGTTTCCTGAGCATTTGCAAAACCTTTTAAAAACTTTTCGATTGGGAACTTTTCGGTTTGGAAAACGACGTCGGTATTCATCAACAGCACGTAATGCGCTACCATTACAGAAACCATACACGAATATCATGTCAGCATACTCCCTGAGTAATGTATGAGGCATTACGTACGGAACCTTTTCTCATTTCGAGTCGAAACGCTCAGAATCAATCAAACTGACAACCATGCTTGTCAAAACTATCAGTCAATTAAATTAGATATTGACAAGCAATGAAATACCTAAAACTGGTGTTAGAAATATAATACTTTTTAATTACTTAATTTTTTTTTAAATCTTTATTACTGATTATTTCAGAGACGGTTAAGAATCGGATTAAAACATATGGATTAATTTCTCTTATTTTGACCTTCTGAACATGTTCCCAAAATATTTCCCTTTCCACCCGAAACACCCTGTATATAAAACATTTTAAATCATGTTTTTAACGTTATAACAAATACAGCATATTTTAAAAATGTGTTAAAAATACCAAATAAAAATAAACATAAGCCCATTCAAGCTTTTTTTTAAAAAAACAAAACACCCAATTTAAAATAAATTATTTTAACCTACGTCTTCTTACTGTAGGTATAAAAAGGAGCTTTTTAAATATTGTAGCAAAGCAATTAATTTTGGATTCTTGTTATTGGCTTTTTGTTTGACAAGAGCAAATTTTTATTTAATTTAAAACAGATATTCTTTTATTACCCTAAATTTTAATTAATGCTTTCAACCTAAAATTATTTAACTATTTTAATTAAAACTCAAAGACATTAAAACAGGGTTTTCCAAAGTGGAAACTTATTTACGTCCTGTCGAGAGTATAAAAAACTTGAAGTGTAGATTTACTGCAAATAGTATTCACGGCCCATACAAAAAAGGAACAAACCATTTGAGACCTTCTTAAATTTACTCCGTTTCTTTAAAATCTACCTAAACCCTTGAGAGCCTAATGGGATTTTCTTTGGAATACAAATTTGTCCATTTCACCACTATGCGAAAATTATACTATAATTTGTTTTAGGGTAATAAATTTGTGGAACTCAAGCAAACGCTAAATTTAAAATAGTTTGTTTAAAATCAATATTTTTTACACGTTAACGTACAAACGTACCTTCTTGTTTTATTTGTCAAAAAATGTTGGATAGACTTAACTACAGGGTGATCATTTTTAAGTCGGCACTATTGCTAACTCCTTTATTATTAGAGATACGAAGTCGGTTAAATTAATAAAGTTTTAGTACTTTTTCCGCTGATTAACTTGCTGCCAAATAATAAACAATTTAACATCGAGTTTTTGATTTATTGCAAAAAATATATTTTTTTTTAATGCAACACCCTGTATATTATATTACTATTTGAAAGATCTATCACTAAACTTAATTTTCTTAAAAATCATTACCCATAGCAAAAAAATATTATACACTTTAAATTACTTTTTTACGTTTTTTTAAAAAGGTAGTTTTAAAAAATATGTTTTTTTCTATTTTTTAAGGTAATACTTTCGCATGATTTTGAATCACCCTGTATATCCTACAGCAATTTTGTTATGGTTTTTTGCATTTCAGACAAAGCAAACATTTTAATGAAGAATACCTTTCTCGAAATTTTAAAAATTAAAATTTTTACAGGTAAAGTTATGTCTATCCGTAGACACACTGTATATGGAGTCTTCTTGTTGGGCTGTGATTGACTTTAAAATGACCTTTACCTTGACCTGATAGGGCCAAACCGACCCCAGATTCGGATTTACCGACCCCAAAAACATAAAGATACCATGGTTCAGTCTTTCGGACTACTACCTTTTTTGTGGAGTTGTGTAATTTTTATAATGAAGTTAGGTGGTTTTGATTTTTTTTTTCTTGAAAACTAGATTCGAAAAAATATACGGAAGAAAAAAAGTTGAAATTTTGCTAGGTATGTCAAAAAATTTAAATTTTGCATAAAAAAGTACCTTTATTTTTCATAATATTGAAATTTTTATAATGAAAAAATGTATAGGATCAAAAATAGCATTTAAATATGCTTTGTTCATTTAAATGAAAACATGTTTTTTAAGATTTTTATTGCGATAACAAGAGTTTCTGTGACTTTGCGAGGGTTTTGACATTTCTTACGCTTTATTTACATATTACATTTCGAAATAAGTATGCTCTAATGGATAAATTTAAAAAAAAGTTTTTCTTGAAAATAAACAAGTCAAATGTTATTTTTAAACTAGACATCTTTTCTTTATAAAAATTTTCGATAATATGAAAAATATAGGTATTTCTCTATTCGAAAATTTTTTATATTCTTGACATACTAGGGTCTACCAATGCAAGAAATTATTTATTATCTAATGATTGCATTTTGGGCTTTAGAGCATGCATAACTTTATATAAGGATTACATTTTTTTCGTAAAATTATTAATAAAAGGGTTTTTCATATGGTGCGAACTTAAGTAGACACCCTGTATTAGTTGTGGTTCCCACTAAGTTGCCACCGAACCTAAAAATTATTATTTAATTAGTTAAATGCACCTTGTTTCTTTTAAAAATTGTATTAGATTCCAAATAAAACGGGTCAGGGGTTACATGAGATATTTGTAAAATACTTTTTTTTAACACCTCTACAGACTGTCCACGCATAGGGTTTACTAGGTTTTTTTCTATTTTTTAAAGTAATACTTTCGCGATTTTGAATCACCCTGTATATCCTACAGCAATTTTGTTATGGTTTTTGCATTTCAGACAAAGCAAACATTTTAATAAGGAATAACTTTTTTTTACTAGGTTTACTAGAGGACAAATGGATCAGTAGTTTTATTTTTTAAGAAGAAAATAATTAATAAAATAAAACAAAATATATACTTTGTTCATAGTCACTTTAAGTAAGTAAAAGTGACTATGAACAAAGTATATATTTTGTTTTATTTTATTAATTTAAAATGTACGGTCACAAAGTAACGGACGAAACCATAAATTCTTTAAAAAATAATTTAAAAAAATTTTTACTTAATACAAAAACCTAAAGAACGTATTTTTCTTTAAAAACTATCTTTGTTTTTTCCTTTTAAGCAAAATATTCTTTAAAAATTTATTTATAATAATATTTTTATTGACTAAAATTTTATAATAAAATAACTTTAAAAAACTCCTTTAATTTGCTTTTAAATACCTGCTTTCTCCAAATTCGTACACAGAAAAACTTTTAAGCTGTAAGCAGAATGTGGTAAAGGTGTTTTTTCCAAATTATGAAGTTTGATAAAATTATTTTAATTTATTCTAAATAAAATTTTCCTACTGACATTTTGCTTAAAAATTAAAAATATAGGTTATTTACTCTTGGAAGAAAATCATGTTTTTAAGTTTTTGTGAACCCCGTATACAAAATCAACGTTTTCTCATCGTAAATCATATTTTTTCACAAGCAAAACTTTGTATGGAAAATGACTTTTTTCGAAAAATTAAATTTTTGGTCCATTTGTTCTCTTATAAAGCCCATCCGTGGACAGTCTATGTATTAAATCGTATTTTGAATTGGAAACTTTTTTTATACAAAATCATCCTTTAACTTTTCGTACCGCAAAATTATATAAAACGTCTGAATATTCTTGAACTGATACACAAATATATCAGTGGAAAAATTCTGTTAACAAGCAAATAACAGATGTATTATTTTTAATAAAACTTAAAACGACCTAACGACTAACTTTATCTATTTCGAAGGTTTTTTTAAAGTTAATACAAAATATTTCGATAAAAAAATAGTTTCAAAATTTAGTTTTTGTAAAAAATTTGGTGTAGTTTTTAAATAAAGTTCAGTTATAAAATAAATAGGTATTTGTTTTTATTTGTGTGCGTTAAAGTTAAATGTAGTAAAACAAAGGGACAAACTACTCAATTGAAAAATAAAAAAAAACTTATAAATCAGATTGCAAAGCGTAACAAAAAACAGTTATTGAATATAAAGTAAACGTACTTTTTATAATGACAAAGGTTTATAATGTTTAATATAATATTTAATTCATAACCCTATAAATTTACAACTTTTAGTATTATAAAAAGCTTATTTGATAAACAAAGACCAAACCAGAATGATTTTTTTTAAATTAAATTAAGTAGAAAGATTAAAGGTAAGTCTACCTAAGTATAACAGAGGCAATGAAATCAACCGCTTTTGCGCCCTTGGAGGTCTTTTCCTAATTTTCTTCGACTTTATTTTTAGAACAAAACAGAAGTCAAAACAGATTGCTACTGTACGGCCTCTCTTTTTATTTGCAAAGTTAAGATAAATAAACTAAATTAACAGAGGCAAACTTTGAGATGCTAAACAATAGAAGTAGCGTTTTAAAGCTTACATAATTTTTGCAATATCTTTATAATAAAATTAATGGCAGAGTCTAGGCAAACTTTTCTTCAGTATTTTTTAAATAGATTACCATGCCTAGCGTGGATGACATATTTATTGAACAGTTAAATAATTTTACGTCTGGGTTAAGGTAAGTAATGCCAAAATAACAATTTTAGCCCTAATTACTGTTAGACTAAAGCCACATCTAAAATTTTAGATAGCGTGCCTAATGTTTTAAAAACACAGGAAAAGCCGCCATAAAAAATTGAGTATCATACGTAGGTAAATGATGAAAACACATTGTCATAACGTAAAACTATTATTATAAACTGTGTTTTCTGTGTCTTTAACATGTTTTGCCCTATTAAAATATAGAAACTGGCTAAACAACCGCCGGCGGTTTCGCTTAATTATGAGAAGAAAGATTTACGTCTATAAAAACAGCCAAAAATGTTAACTGATTTGTTGTTAACGGTGGTTTTAACCCATTTAATCGGTAGATGCCGCCGTCCAGCGGTTTTGTTTAATAAAACTATTTAAAACCGCTGAATTACAGTTAAAGTTAACCTAACTTTAATAACTCTTTGTTTTATTTTTAAATATTATTTTTATTATCGATCAACAAACAAAAATTAAACTGAAAGACACGTTTAAAATTTTGTCGGAACTATTTATAAGTAATAAAAAATAATTTACATCTTTTGGAAAAATAAAAGCCAGGAGTATTTAGGCGGCAAAAAAATCGTGCCATAGAACTAAAACTAAAGTATTACCAAATAAAGTATGTATTGAGGATGAAACAAACTTTAAAATTCTCAGGAAAAGAAAAAAACGTAATAGATAAATAATTCATTAACACGGCCTATTTCTTTAATCATATTATTATTATTTTAGAAGTAACTTAAGATGTCCCATAGTTACAGTGAGTAAGTAATAAAAATTAGAATAGGAAACAAATTTAATTAGTCGCATAAATTGAAATAATGTAACACTTTTATTTTCCCACGTTCTTGTGTCAAAGCTAATAAAGCCTTTTTAGAGCTTGGGGAAAGTACTTTAGGGGAACTAAGAAGCGTTATATGGACAATAGAAGTAGGCAAGAAAATGACAAAGTGTTAGACGATAATGCCATGAAGACGAAGTGTAATACGTAATAGTATCATATACATAAGGTGTTATCTTATTGTACACACTTATTATGTTCCCGGGGACATTTTTTCACCTTGTGAAATATATAGCGTAGTATAAGGCGCCGCATAATGGCGTTTTCAAGTGACATTTCTTGTTTGTACCTGGGGAGTTTATTCTGCTTGAGTTTTATAACTATTTTCTCACTTATACCCCTAATGTATGTTGAAGATGTAATATTATTTTAGTATAACGACATACATGTGGGTGCTGCTAAACCTTTTAAATAAAATATAATATTCCTAAACGTCTCAGTATAAATAAAAAGTTTAATAACTAAGGGTATTAACAAAGGCAGGTTATCATTGTTAATCAATCAATTATCAAGAAGATTCTTTTCAAAAAATATGTTTCTTTTTTTTTGTCTCTTTTAATTTTATAAGAGATCTTATTATTTACATTTAAATGAACAAATTCTTTACCTTAAACTGAAACAAAAGGGTTTGTATTAATTAGTAAATTACGTTAAAAAGTTCGTATTTCGGATAAAAAGGTGTATTTTTAACAAAAATACGGTGGTTATCGGTGTTTCTTGTTTCTCTTTACAAAAGAAATAATTAAGGTATAAAAGCTGATGCTAAGTACAAAAAATGATATTTTAATTTTTTTAAATAGTATGATTTCAAAATCTTTGTTTTATAATTTTCACTGATGATAAATAATGTATGAATATTTTCTAAATTTTGGAGCACTCTATACAGTGTATTCGAAGAAAAAAACAAGTCAACCTCTATAATTCCTTATACCTATATAGAAAAAGTCCTGCACATCAATTTTTATTTACAGAGAGGCATATTTTTGTGTCAAATGTCAAAATTACCTATCCATGGTTATCCCCTTAACTCACCAACACAAACGTCAAAAAGTTTAAATGAAGAGTGGGGTCAAGTGATATCTGATCTTAAAGAGTTTTAAATTTTTAAATCGGTTTAGTAGTTTCCAAGAAACTGGACTTCTGATATCTAAGGTCATTAGCCTCTTTTAAATTTGTATATTTTAAAATATTAACATACAATTTGGTACGTTGGTACATTATCTAAATTTGCATTTTCTTAAATTCAGTTGTTTTTTGTTGCTTTCGGTTAAGACCGAAACAATCTTTAATTTATTATTTTGAGTAGTACCCCGATAAATTTTTATTTATTTAAATTAACAAGGTTATTTTGAGTACAATCACACCCCGTTTACTACTTTTTGGCATCTAGCCTTTAAATATTTTTAGTTTTAATTTTTAATTTAATATAATTAACTAACCAGAATCAACCATTTTTCGTGATTTCTTGAGCCAAAGTTTACAGTTTTATCTCATTTATAGCACTGTAAATTAAAAATTAAAAATATTTTTAGGTTAGATGTCAAAAAGCCTATTCAAATAATTAAAAATATACCGGGTGTTCCATCTAATATTATACATTTAGGTAATTTTCAAATAAACCGAAAGAAACAGAAAATAACTTAATACCTGAATAAATACACATTTAGGTGATATGCCTACGTAAAAAAATTATTTTGATATTTTCAAAATAAGAAAGTTACAGGGACTAAAGACTTATATATTAAAACTACATTTTTTCGGTAATTACTGAACCGATTTTAAAAATTTAGTCTGTTAGGAAGAGAATTTAAAACCGTTTTAGATAAGGTCTCACTTTGCCAGAATTTTATTTAAACTTCTTGAAGTTTATTTTAGTAAGGAGCAGAAACACTGATCATGTTAATTTTGACTCAAAAATGTGTCCCCCTAAAAATAAATAAAGACTTGTTTTATGATTTTTTTTTAAATGTACAAGTACCAAAATTTTAGGGGTGGCTCTTTTTGGTTGAAATTCACTGTTTAACATATGGTGATTCTTTATAATTTTTTTATCATCTTAGATAAAGTGAAAGTTTTTGTTAAAAATAAAAAAGTTGTTTCGAAATATTAAGAATAAGAAAAATACAGATATAGTTAAGTCCGTCCGTAAGTTGATTAAATCCCAAAGTTTGTTAAATATGTATCTTAAAATAAATTAATTTTTTTTTAATATTTTTATTATTGTAAAAAAACCACCTTTTTTAGCAAAGCAGATTTATTAACTCTAAATTTATTTGTTTTGAGTCATTTTTATTGAGTAATTTTAATGTAATCTATTTATTGAGTTTAGCAAGTAAAAAGATGGTATGCCATTGTTTCATAATAACAAAAATATAAACAATTTTTACCATATATACTATAAGCAAATTATCTTAACAGAAATACAAATAGAAGCTTAAAATTTAAACGGATTCTCTCTTAGAATTATATATGTCGCAGTTATTTGGTACTTTTAAGAAAATGATTTCTGACCAGGCAAATGCTTACTACCTGGGCAAATGCAATTTGACTAGTAAATTAGCATTAAATTCCATTTGCCCAAGCAATTTTTAGGCGAATGGAAATAGAAATATTTGGGGAGGTTCATGGTTAGTTCAAATTAGTTAAATATATTTTTTAATTCCCTAATAAAAGAACAAAATAAAGCAAGCAGTGTTTTGACGGATGTTAATACCTTGCAGCGCAAGGAAATTACAAGCAGTAAGCGGCTTTAGCTCTTTTTTACACTGTCGACAGAGGGCGTTATGGAATATAAGCTACTACGCTTATACGCTATTTTGATTTCTTAAAATATTTTTTAGAGTCTTTTGGTATCGTCTATACATCACATCATTTGCCTAAAAAGGACCACGGCAAATGCCAATTTGCCAGGTATATGGCTTAAAAATAGAAATTATTCATGATTTATTATCACGGTATCGTTTGCCCAGGTAGAAAATATTTGCCTAGACAAAACCCGTTTTTCCCAAAATTACCATTTTACTAAGACATATACATTTATAAATATTTAATTTTAAGCCAATTTAGGTACTTTTATTAAAATCATTTGCTTGTAATTTATGGTTAAATATATGTTGTAGATTGTTTTTAACTTTCTAAACTTTTAAATTATTGGATGTAGTTATTAGGTTTTACCACACCAAATGCAATATATTTATACTATACAGGGTGTCCCAACTCTATTTATACACGAAATATCTTCGCCTCTGTACTAGATACAAAAATAAACTTAAAATACAAAATGTGTATTTGAATGCACTCTTTTACTGACAGTATCAGTTAATATACAATATCTCAGAAAGAGAGTTTTTATTGTCAAGTAGATTTTTCAAATGGAACACCCTGTATATTTTAACAAATTTTGACTCTGTATTAAATTTTACATCAAAAATGTATGACACACTATACGTCAATTATTTCTTGTTATTGATATACCAACAGTTTGCTGTTATGCTAATTAACAAATAAAAGGAAAGAAAAAAAATATGGATTTAATTATTTTTAAATGATTTTGTCACTGTCATGGTTACAAATAATATAATACCATGTAATTAATTACCTTTCATTGTAAGAACTTCTAATAAGTAAGTCACCTATTTAGTTTATTTTAAAAACATATTTACTTACCTAATCTAAAAACCTGTCATTATTGACGTATTGCTGGTTTTTAGTGCAATTTAGTAAATACATATGTGCCTAAAATAAACTAAATTGCTAATATACCTAATAGCAGTTCTTACAAGGAAAGGGAATTAACTACATCGTAATATATTTTTTGTTATTCTGAGAGTGACAGAACTATTTTAAAATAATTAGCATCAAAATATTATTTTCTTTTTCACTTTTAATCGTTAATAAGTATATCAGCATACTGTTAATATCTCAAAAACCAGCAATAATTGACGTATAGTGTGTTATACATTTTTAATGTAGAACAGAATCAAAATTTGCAAGGTGTTACATTTAAAAAAACTCACTTGACGATAAAAAATGTGTTTTTGAGGCATCTTGTATAATAACTATTACTGTCAGTAAAAGAGTGTAACCGAGTAATTATTTTTTATTTTAAGTTTATTTTTGTATCTTGAACAGGGGTAAAGTTATTTTGTGTATAAATAGAGTTGGGACACCCTGTATAATACTACGAATGTCTTTTAAAAAATCAAGTAGACGTAAAAACTTTTTAAAATGTCAAATTACTATTTAGAGTCTCAGAAATCCAAAAATTCAAAATTGAATTTATTTCCAGTCAAACCGGAAGTGACTGGAAAGCAAAAATTATTCCCAAACTCTCCTTTGCTCATACCATTTACCTATACCAAGTCTCCTTTTAATATGTCTAATACACTAGGAGTTATAGCTTGTCTAATAGATTCGTTGACATCTGGTATACAGGGTTATTCACTCTGAGTGTCCTATTAAAATATTTCGGAAACTCTCAAAAAAACATTTTTAAATTATGGCACTAGCTTAAGGAAATAACTATCTTTATATGGCAAATATTTTGCGTTTATGGAACTTCTGGTTATACCAAAAGTGTGTATCAATTTGCTTATTTTAAATGGAACATCCTGTTTATTATAACATTTTTGGATTCTACACAAAATTCTACGCATATTTTGTGCATCATGTGTTTTACCCAAGTCTAAGCGTTTTTGACATACAGGATCAGCTTAATAACCTCACACATAGGCAATGTGAGGAAAAGAGACAATCTAACGTGAATACCTGAATGTAATCATTTCTAATTGGATTATACACATACATTCCCTTTTGTCGCTTTACTGGCCAATATCCCAATATCTATTTGCTTAACCAGTATTTAAATTTACTTGTCAAAATAAATGTTTGCAGACCCAAAAGATTTATTTTTCTTTAAAAAAAACCCTATTATTTAATTTTGAATAAAATTCCTGTTTAAGAGGGCCCAAGTTAACTAAGTATTTATAGAGTTTAAAAAATGTTAATTCAAGGTTATTATAGCTAAGTAAGAATACATTAAAACTTTATTTTAAATATGCAGCTTAAATAAACATATTTGATTGGAAATATCTTGAAAACTACAACTTTTGGGAATAGGCAACTTTTTACAAACTTAGCTTTATTTTGGATGCTACATAGAATAAAATGATAAAATTTCAGGGTTATCACTAAAACAAAAATGTATTTTCGGTAGTAATTTAAATTTTATTTTTAATCTAATTTTTCAAACACCCTGTATTAATTCATTTTTTAAACTTTACAAATACATGGTTAGTTTGGGCCTTCTTAAACATTTTAAATCATTTTAAATAATAAGGAACTTTTAGAGAATAAATTAGTACATATTTTTGGCTCTGCAAACGCTGTTTTTGGAGAAGTATGCTTAGAATTTCGTAAAAACTTAAAAAAAAATAATAATATGTAGGATTTTTAAAATAAGCAAGATAATACGCACTTCCGGTATAACCGAAAGATCAAAAAACTGTAAAATATTTGCCATACTAAGATCAATATTATTTAAATTTGGCGCTAAAACTTAAAGACATTAATAAACCAATTATTAAAAAAAAAAAACTAAAAATGTGTTTTTAAGAGACAATTGTATTAACTTATTTTTATATGTAATTATAAATTTATTTTAAATATTAAATAATAATACCTGCATTATCAATTTATTATGTTGTCAAAGTTTTCAACGGCTAATCATCCCTAACATGAATGCCAAACAAATATTTATAATAAATTAAATTCATCGAATCCATTAATTCTGACCGGTAAGCCCCAAGTAAACAATAATAAAAAGGGCTATATTACAAATTTACGAATTATAAAAGCTGCTGCGGTCTGATGTTATTTTTTCAATCGTATGCGATAAAGGTTATTTTATGTATTTTGCCCATTGGCTCAAATATTGAAATCAAACTGACCGACAGAAATACGAGCAGATACCCATTATTATTAACCCGTAACTACAGAACATTTTTTTTTTGTTTTTTGACATACTCATGTATTTAGTATTAATATTAAAAGAAAAAATAAACCAATGTATTTTTTAACATAAAATTATTTGAAAAGAAAATTTATTATAACTAAAATACACCTTAGAAACCTACAAAATTAAATCCTTCGGAAACGTAAAAAGGGTTTACAACAGGATTTTTGATGTTATGCAGTATACCTATAGACTTCTCTTGTGTATCAAAATCAAATGAGAATTTTGCATATCCAACAAAAGCAGGATTTTTTTTTCTTTTCTTTTAAAGCATATTTTCTGCAATTTTTATTGTTTTAAAATTTCTTTCCCTAACATTATGTTTTTCGTTATTTGCAGTCCACGGTTGATACACATTCTTACTTTACGGCTGATATGCATATTTTGTAATCTTTGTTTTAATTTTAAGCTCAACCGGTATATTCACTATCTCAGTCAACATCAAAATCAAGCAAGAATTTGTTTTGCCCATTTTAATATTGTTTCCTCATAATTCTTCTCTTTGTATTCTACCCCCTTTGCAGGAGCAAACTGCTAATCCAAATTTATTTACAATTTAAAAATAAAAAGTTAAATAATTCCCAACGATAACAAAACAGATACCATAATTCCAGTCCTGACGTTTTTTTGGCCCCGTCGAAAATTCGTTATTTAATTACAAATGGCCGATACTTACACAATTTTTTAAAACGCCCCTAAGAGTAAATGATAAGTAAGTACCGAGCCCTAAGCTTAGTAGATAGTGGGAGTGATTAGAAACCTACAAATCGCAATGACTGAGGAGTCAAAATCAACCCTTGTCTGTAGTTACGGGTTATTGAAAATGGTTTAATTTAATTATTAATTTAATGCACTAAAAATCAAAACAAAGGGTATAAATTTACTTTAAAACCGTGACAGTTGGCGTGATTTTCTGTCAGTATTATACGAACAAGATTTTTGAGACAATGAGACGTTAAATGTCAATGTACGAGCTAGGGTCTATTTTAGGAAAAAATTAAATGCAAAGGGTCTAGTGACACATTATTTTACAGCTTCTGACAAGAACTACTTTATAACCCTAAAAATATAAAATCAATATCTTTACCTACTACAGAATGGTGATACCAATTAAGTTTGATATAATAAAAGAACTATTTTCTTAACTTTTAAAGATCTTTCTAATAATAATATAATATACAGGGTGTTCCATTATTACAAAATAATTCCTTTGTTCTACCTATATTACTACCAATACCACCATTAAAAACATTAATTACATCTAGTTTTATTACTTTCGAAAGTATGGCCATCCATATGGTATACAAGAATTTATAAAAGTACCACCATTTGTGGAAAAGAAAGATATTGACTATATATTCTAGGGTTATACAGTATTTATCTGAAGCTTTAAAATATTGTACCTCAAGAACCCTCTTTGTATTTAGTTGCTACCCACTTTGGCGCCTAGCTGTCACATTAACGCAGTTAAAGGCTGTCAAAAAATGCAGACCATGTTCGTACATTGTTGTTCTAAATCTCATTAAAATATAACAAACAGTTCAAACTTTAAAAGGGAAGAACAACTTTCGGTGAATGCCGTATATTATAAACTGCCGCTAACATATTTTAATATGTGTTAAGTTTGAGCGGCAAGCGGCGCCGCTTTAACGCCCCCGTATATTGGAGCTGTTTGATTAAACATTACAAATTGTTCTATGCTAACATAAAGATCAGAGAAACCGATTTAATGCTTGCCGCTCTGACGCTAGCCCCTTTTCGCTTATGTATTGTAGCCAAGGCCTTAAACGCGTTTTGATTTGCAAACCTATGTTACCCAGAAGTTTACATATAATTAAACATGTTTTATTAGGTAAAAGCATTGTAGCGGTTTTTTTAATAATAGGCTTAATTAAAAATATTATTTTAATTTTCCTATCGACCTACTAAAAAGTAGAGTTTCAAAAAATAAATATATTAAGCAGGTTGTTTCTTAACTACGCCTACGGCACCAAAGTTTAAAGGTAAATTCCCTATATGTCGTAGTGTGAAACTAGACTTAAATTATTGGTTTAGTGGCTTTTAAGTTGGTACCACAGACATTATTTTTAATAAAAATAGGTAAAACCTTTGAATTTTATGGAGCTTTTATAATAATATTAGTTTTTTGATTTGGCAATCAAATATACAACTTTTTATTCTTCCTTTTTTCTTATCTTTCTAGAAAGTTAAAAAAATAGGGCTGCTATAACCCATTCTAAAAGCCTCCATGGAAGATACTTTAAACATCTATTCTTTAATGTTCTGTACCGTATGTAAAAAAACAATTAAATTCTACAAATTTAAAATGTATTTAGTATTAAAGCTTACCTATTTTTTCACATGATGGTATTCCACAGATATGGGGTCTTTAAGTGGATCTAAAACAAAAAACAAAATAATTAAATTCTGTAGTTTTACATAAGTTCTAATAAGTTCAACAACATTAGAAATCTGGAGATGCTCCATAGTTATAATATATCTGTCGCAGGCAAATGGTCATTTAGGCAAATGGCTTCTGTCTTAGCAAATGTTTTCTGCCTGGGCAAATGGTGTGTTTTTATTTTACTTTTAACTATGATTGCCCCAATTTAACTATGATTGCCCCAATGTGACAGTTTTGCATGACCGGCCATAGCGCTTAGCGATTTTTTTATTCTCATTCCAAAACTGTAACTGCAAATGTTTAAGAATCTGGAAAATATTGCAAAAATGCTATTTCTGAATTAGGAATGTCCAGTTACTTCCCTGTACTAATTTTTATGAATTTTGGAAGGTCGTTTTTGAGATAATTTACCATACCTAATCGTTTTTGAATTTATTTTAAAAAAGCATGATTGCCATATCTCCGAAATTGACGAACGTAAAAACACGATAATATTAGGTTATAAAAAAGTTTATGCAGGCTGTTAATTACAATAATTAAGAACATTTTATTTAAAATTTTAAAATTCTCTAACCTAGTGAAAAAAACTATAAACTTAACAACCTCGCAAATATGTGTGTAATATTTGACGGTTGTTGAGATAATCCACCGTTCTGGGTTTTCTACTAACCCTGTATATTGTAAGTAATATGGCCAAGTATGAAAAAAGACAAATAATATTTTATAAAAGTACACATTTAATAAATAAAAGTAAACAAAAGTACACGAAAAAGTATTTTTGTCTCAAAACTTTAAACAACTTGAAAGTTTAAAGAAAAATTAATTAAATATAGCCGTGAACAAAGCCGCTTGCACCACTGGTTTATTTAGGAAGGTCTTCTCTGATCCACTTACTTAAAATGCCCCGATTTCTCACTTCTCCCTTCATATCTATAATATGATTACTTTAGGGTAAATTATTGGCAAACATCTAACAATAGGTCCATCTGCATACTACTTAATGGGCATTGTGGGCATGTTGCCACACATGGAATAAAATTAGGTTAAGCTATGATTTTGTCCAAAGTGTTATCTTAAATGGATCACTTTTTACCACAATCTAACCTTTAATACCCATGTATAGGGCAAAAAATATTTTCATTTTACTAGCACATTTTTTTGCAACTTTAAAATAAAAAACTGAACGTATAAATGTTATAATATTGTCTCAAAACAACAATTCTTCGTGACACCACTTGGTTGGCAATGGCCAAATTACCAACTTAAATATACTAGTATATGGATGG
This sequence comes from Listronotus bonariensis, assembly GCA_014170235.1. Taxonomy (NCBI): domain Eukaryota; kingdom Metazoa; phylum Arthropoda; class Insecta; order Coleoptera; family Curculionidae; genus Listronotus; species Listronotus bonariensis. The sequence continues at coordinate 1,078,090 of JACEGR010000003.1, forward strand.
TGGACGGGAGGATAACCATCTTTTATGGCGGACAAGTTGAAAAGTGGCAATCGAAATGTAGCAAGTTGGAATGGCGCCACAGTAGCCAGTGGAGGGATTTTGGTTCTTTTTCTTTTTATTTTGTATCTATCTGTCCTTCTTTATTTTGTATCTCACTCTAACAATTCATGTTTATTGGCTAAAAATCTTCTCTGGCTACTGTGGCGCCACCTTAAATATTTCCTTTCGACGGACACTTTTTTATACATTCAGATGGTTATCCTCCCTCCACCATCCATATACTATTAGAGAAAATGGACAGATTCTTGAGTATATACTAGTAGGTTAATCGCAAACTGTGCGTATAATATTTGCTGCTATATTTTATAACATAGCCAAAGTGCGGCCGGTGGGCATATTGTCAACAAGCGTATATTGTCAACATGCGCATATTGTATTCACCTACCTTAATTGGCATATTGGCAAATATACGCACGCAAATAGAATGTGTCCGCCCAAGTTTTCTACAAATGGAAAACTTTTTTATTATTCAATTTAGTTTATAAAAAAAAGTTATTCTTTATAAAAAGTTTTGCATAATATATAACCTAAAATGCAATCATTAGATATTCTTTTTTTTGTAGTATACGAGGTATTTAAAAAATAATAATAATTTTGTTTAGGAGGAATGTACCCTTATTTAAAAATATCGAAAAACATTATAAGGAAAAAAAATGTTTAGAAATATAAATAGCTCCCAAATATGCAAACTTGTTCATTTAAAAAGAAAGTTCTTTTTAATTTTTTTATGCGATAACAACTTTTATCGTTTTATCATAAGAAAGTAAAAAAATATTTATTTTTCCAATAAATGAGTTTGCATGCATAAAAGTTATTTTTAATTCTAAAGATTAGGAGTGTGCGAATATCGTTCGAATCAAATCAAATCGAATTATTAATAGTCGATTTGAAATTTAAATCGTATAATTCGAATTTCCGAATTGTTCGAAATTGAACGAATAGTTTGAAATAATTCGAAACATTTCGAATAATTCAAAAAATTTTGAATAATTCGATTTTTTTTAAATAATTTATGAATAATGCGAATTACTCACTAAATATCAAAATGTATGAATTATCTTTTTATCCAATTGAGATTCCATAACATCGGTCATCAAAATATTCTACTAACCCATAACATCCTTTTTTATTAAAAAATAATTGAAGACAATTGCTTAATTTTATTATATATTTATCTCAGTCAGAAACAAACAGGGGCGATTATTGGGGGAAGCATGCCCCTCCCCCCTTTGATGCCACATTCTTTGTATTTCATGCATATGTAATGGCAAATATAGGCATTTTGGGCATTTCATGATGATATGCCCCCCAGGGCTGGGCCGAGGTGTGATGGTGATGATGGAATTGAAAAGTGAGGCCCTTTTTTCAAATACGTGGAAAGGAGGTTTCTTAAAAAATTTAAACTTTTATTAAAATTTTGAAATTTTATTGTTTTTTTGCCTTCTCACACCCCCTCTCAGAAAGTCGATAAGTCCGCCCCTGGTAACAAAAAATCTATATACTAATAATACTAATAAACTGGCAAGAGATCTTTGATCTTTTCAATTCATATTTTATAATTTTTAAATTACTTTTGAAAAAAAATACTAAATAAAAGTTTAAACACACCTGATAAATAAGAATTAACTTAAATGAAGAGCCAAAATCTTGACTTAAGAACACCATCCGGGAAAAAATATTTTTCTTGAATCCAAACAAAGGAATTTTTTCTTTACTTTTTAAGCTTAAGAATTGGGAATTTATTCTCTTGGTTCCAAAAAACTATTTTATTAATTGTTTTATTTAGGTTATTAAATTTTATGGTTCAAATAAAATGTATATTATTTGTCAAATTTATATTTAAAAATCAAACATAACAAATCCCAAATTAAATATCCTCAAAATTCGCGATTACTACAATAATTCGTAATAATAAAAAAAAATCAAATTATTTGGAAAAAAATTAAACTATTCAAAATTTCTCGAATTATTCGAATTTTTTCGAATTATTATGGAACTTTCAAATAATTCAAATTTACGAATAATTCGGCTCGAGTTTCGAATCGAATATTAATATTTGATTCGATACGGATAATTCGTAAGTTCGAATTATTCGCACACCCCTACTAAACATTTACATACTTTTCGCTACTTTTAAAAATAAGGGTCTTCTTCTCTTATTGTTAAACATATTAACATTTTTTTTAAATACCTCGTATACTACTAAAAAAATGAATATCTAATGATTGCTTTTTGGGTTTTAGTTAATAAAGAATAACTGGTACCGCGACAATTTAAATGCTCTTTTATTTTTGTATTAAACCCTATTTAAATAATCTAATAATTCTGTGTAAAAATTCGTCACTAGGCAAGAATGTTTGTGCCATCAAAAAAAAATTATAAAAAACTAAAAATCGTATGGGTATCACAAAAATTTTGTTGCAGAGTCCATACAAAAGGAAATTAAGGCCTATTAAAACAACTTATACAATATTTGTACGAATAAATTAAATAGCATCTTTAGATCATTGCCAATCCAATATTTAATGGGGGCAATTCACCTGATATCCAAACCATTACAAATTAAGTTACCTAAATCCGATGAATTTGGCTTAAATTATCTCTCTTATGGGATCTTAATATACCGTTATTATTTCTCATCTAAAAGTTACACTAGATATAGGTTAAAATAATTCAGAACATTGAACAAGGGTTGTTATTCCATCTCTAATATCATTTCAAAGTTTACTTTGGCAGAATTAGGGTCGCCTATCATTTAATAAACTTGACAATTGTTAACACCTTCAAAATATTTACTTTAAATTGTATATAGATCTTGACAAACTTTGAACAATTTTTGACTATAATAAATGTAATTTGTATCTTAATTAAAGAGTGGCTAAATAGGTTTACTTTTTCAAAGTGTTTTTGAAACAAGACTTTAGATCTGCACTTTTATACAGTGCAATTCTTTAATGTCTCCCCTACCTTTTATTGTTTTTTTAACGGAATAAAAGTTAAACTTTGGAATATAAGATTGATGCATAAATACTATATTTTAGAGTAAAATTAACAAACGAAAATTTCAAGATGGCGGCTAGGCGCCAAATTTAATAGAAAGGGGGTATTGTGACACATAATTTTAAAGCTTCTGATAAGCACTTTTTAACTCTTACTTTTTAACTCTTAAATATAAATACAATACCTTTACCTTATACAAAACACCGGTACCTAAAAACAATCTACATCTGATTTGGATGGCCATATTTCCAAAAGTTATAAAGCTAGATGTACCTAATGTGGTATTTTCTGAAAGCTCTTTTAAAGATCTTCTTAATGGTGATACTGGTAATAATAAACAGGGAAAAAACCTATATATTTTACTTAATGAAGTACCCTGCATATTGTACCGCTATTAAAAGGTCTTTATAATAGCTTTAAGAAAATAACACATTAAGTACAGCTAACTTGATTAGTTTCGGAAATATGGCCATTCAGATCAGGTCTTTAGGCAGTTTTTAAAGTACAGCCATTTTGTATTAGGTAAGGATACTGACTTTATAGTTTAAGGTTATAAAGTACTCCTCAAGAGCTTTAAAAAAGGATGTATCAAATGATCCCTATTTACAACACACACCCTAAAATGAATGCCTTAAAAAGTTGTTAAGCAAAATTGGTCTAGGGTAAAAAAATTAAAGTACCCTTCTAGGAATTGTAGAAAACGACTTGGACCAAAAAACATAAAAAGGAAAGTATCAAAAACGGCTGAAAAAGTCTAGTCTAAAATACAATGCCAATAAAAGTGTAAAATTACAGTTTCTTGTATAGGTTTTCCAACTCTATTTACACACGAAATAACTTTTAATATAAACTCTTTATTTTAATACACTTTTTTATTGACAGTACCAGTTAATAAACAATGTGTCCCAAAAACAGAATTTTTATTGTCGCATTTTTTTTATGAAACACCTTGTATGATTTACATAAATTTTGACTCTGTATTAAATTCTATATCAAAAATTTAAAACAGGCTTTACGTCAATTTTTGCTGATTTTTAAGATATCACGAATAAAAGTGCAGAAAAAATAATAATGTTTTGATTCTAAATACTTCTAAATAATTCTGTTTCTATCAGAGTGACAAATATTATAGGAACATGTAATTAATTACCTTTCACTCATATAATAACCAACTAATAGGTATGTCGGTAATTTAGTTTATTTTAGACATATTTTACTTATTTGCACTAAAAACAGCAATACGGCAATTATGGCTGGTTTTTAGGTTAAGTGAGTAAATATGTAACTAAAATAAACTAAATAGCTGACTTACCTATAGGTAGTTCCTACTATGGAAGGTAATTATTTACGTAATATTATATTATTTGTCACTCTGACAGTGACAGAATAATTTAAAAATATTAAAAACCAAAATATTTCTTTTTTTTTCACTTTAAACCGTTAATAAGAATATTAGCTTAATATTAATATCTCAAAACAGTCAATAATTGACGAACAGTCCGTAATACATTTTTAATGCAAAATTTAAAACAAAGTCAAGTTTTGGTAAAAGATACTGTGTGTTTCATTTAAGAAAACCTACTTGAGAATAAAAATTATGTTTTAAAGGCACCTTGCATATTTACTGGTACTGTCAATAAAGAGGGTGTTCAAATAAACAGGGTGGCCCACCATATTCGACACGGTCTGTAGCTGGATAACCATGGGGTTTTTAAAAAGTAAATACTGAAACATATACAGGTCGGATAAGGCCACAGTATAAAATTATTTTACTCTATACAGGATGTCTCAAAAAGTGTGACGTATCAAAGTTATATTTTTTTAAATGGAACACCCTATATTTTATGACGGTTTTAGATTCTACATAAAAAATAATTTAAGTTTGTTAATAGTACCAAGTGTCTAATTTTATTCGTTTTTGTGATATTTGATTTTTTTCAAAATGCAGGGGTGCAATTAAATTAATTTTATTTTAACAATATAAACTCCTTAAACTTTAAAATTTGTTACAAGATTAGGAAAAGTCTGCCTTATCATACGTAGGTCATATCGAGATCATAGATTATACAGGGTGATCAAAAAATAATTTCAATTTTTTAGAAAGTCAAATAGCAATATCTCTCTTATTTTAAATGGAACACCCTGTATTTTTTACACCACATGATGACAAACCAAATGCTCTTTCAAATGGTGTATAGGTTGCCTATACCTATCTTTTATACTTTTTAAGTAAATTCCGTTTTAACATATTTTTATTCCAAATGTCTATTTAAATGTAAGTAGGCTGTGATATAGCTATGCCTATTTACTAAGCCGTTATTGCAAAATGTAAATTTGTTGGAAAAAAGCACAAAATTAAAAGATTTTGTATTATCTGCCACTATTTTTAAAATTCACAGAAAAAATTCATTAGTTGCTTATAATGCTACTTCCAATAACACTTATTTCAGCTGAATGTGGTAATGATAAAACTTGTGTTTTTAAACAATCCTAATAACGCCTCTGGTCAGTTATGACGACATTCTGTGACCTATAACTCGTTTCTTCCATTATCCATAATCACTGTGTCAAATTTTTTAAAGCAACTATTAAGGTTATCAGATGGTTTCTCCTGGAATATTTTTTAGGATTAACTCTAGACTAAAGTAAACCATTTTTTTCACATCCTACCAGTATTATATCATCTTGTTGTTGTAGAAGAAGGGTTTTTATTTAAAATCATTGAAATTTCTTTTAAACTGACTAAAACACTAGTAATCAATAAATGGTCGTTGTTATTTTCTTAAGAAAATATTAATGGCTGCTATGTCACAGCCAACTTTAATTTAAATAAACATTTGGACTAAAAATTTGTAAAAACAGATTTTACTAAAAAGCTACAAAAGATAGGTATAGGCAACCTATACACCATTTGAAAGAGTATTTTATTTGTCATCATGTGACGTAAAAAATACAGGGTGTTCCATTTAAAATAAGAGAGATATGGCTATTTGATTTTCTGAAAAATTGAAATTATTTTTTGATCACCCTGTACAATATTTGATCTTGATTTGACCTACGTATGATATGGCAGACTTTTTCTAATCTTGTTACACATTTTAAAGTTTAAAGTGTTAAAAGTGTTAAAGTAAAATCAATTTAATTTTACCTCTGCATTTTTCAAAAAAATCAAATATCACAAAAACGAATAAAATTAGACACTTAGTACTATAAACAAACTTGAGTTATTTTTTAAAGTAGAATCTAAAACCGTCATAAAATATAGGGTGTTCCATTTAAAAAATATAACTTTGATACGTCACACTTTTTTGAGACACCCTGTATAGACTAAAATAATTTTATACTGTGGTCTTATCCGACCTGTATATGTTCCAGTATTTACTTTTTTAAAAACCCCACAGCTTCACCCAAAATTTTTACTGCAGATTGATTTTAGCGAAAAAATCTACATAAAAAAATATTTGTCCGATGTTTAGCATAGTCTGTGCTATTTATTTCATGTATTTAAATTTTAATTTAAGTTTTGTTTATCGGAAAATTTATTTTTGTATTACTTTATATTAGCTTTTACAGAAGTACGTTATAACTAGCGTTTTCTACAATATAAAGTGTTTCATGTCTCGTTTACTTAATAGTTGTTAATATCACTTAAAGTTTGTTGCAGAAAATTGCATTAGATTACCATGTTTCATGTTTCATATTCGTACCACGTGTAATTAATCAAAGCCCGCTTTTATAGCTCCAGTAATTTGTAACGACGTTTAAAACATAAATACCAAAATTTGTATTTACCCAATAAGTAATACAAAATACCCGTCTATATTTTAATCCATTTTAAACGTAAATAACTTTAGAACAAAAGAAGTTACTAAGACGCGTTTTTCACAGATTTTTAAAGTTTTTTTTATCATATTTCTGCCATTTTTCATTTTATAAATTTCTGTCACTTAAGATGACACGGTATCTGGTAAACTTCTGTCATTTTCTTTATGGTTATTCACACATACCTATTAAAATTTTATTTTTATTTTGGCAGATTAAAACAAAAGGTGTATATACAGGGTGTTCCGAAATTCATGCATCAAATTTCAAGGGCATATTCTACGTCAAAAATAAGCCCTAGTTTCCAATTAAAAATATGTCCGAAAACGCTTTTCTTTTTAAGATACAGGGTGTTTAAATCCTAAAGGGGCAATTCCATTGAGGCAATACTAGGAGACATATGCCACATTACATTTTATTAATTAATTTAATTGATATAATTGGAATAAAATAATTGAATAAAATTTATTTTTATTTCTTTAAAAATTAATATTTTAAAACTTTTCATTAATAACTTAATATAATAATTAATTTAATAATAAAATGAGAAAAAAATATGTGTTATTTGATATGTCGCCCAGTATTGCCTCAATGGAATTGCGCTTAAAAGAAAAAATCATTTTTAATTATAATTTTTAAGCTATATTATAGATTTAATTGGCATTAGGTACATTGTTTAACAGCAGCAAGAGATATTTTTTAGGTAAAATATTTAAAAAAAATACCGGTGGCGTCCGGACCATATTTTTATAAACTATTTTTTAATAAAAATCGTGCGCTACTGCTTTTTCCTAAAATAAAAATAATAAAAAATTGCAATTTTTTTCCTGAGAATTCTAAAGTTTATTTCACGCTCAATGCATGCATACTTTAATTGGTAATACTTTAGTTTTAGTTCTGTAAAACGATTATTCTTTTTTCTTGCCGCTAAAATACTTCTGGCTTTTCTTTTCCTTAAATATGTACACACATATTTTATAACTTATGAAAAGCTTCGACAAAATCTTCGTAGGTGTCAAACGGGCCTTTGAGTTGATTTTTGTTTGCTGATCAATAATAAAAACAATAATTACTAATTAAACTAAAAATTATTAAAGCTAGGTTAATTTAACCATTATTTGGCGGTTTTCCATAGTTTTTATAAGCAAAACCGCCGGACAGCGGCCTGTATCTATATAAAAAGAAAACCACCGGCGGTCGTTAAGCCAGTGCCTTTATTAAAATGAAATTATTTATTTGTTTAAAATCTATGCATTATTTAAAAAAAAGATCAAATTTGTTCCTAATTTAATAGGAATTTTAAAAATAATTTTATTTTAGAATAAAGCAGTGGCGGGATTTTTTTTTAATATTTTATAGAAAATTTGTACGGACGCCACTAGTTAGGCAATATAGTAAATACCAATTAAATATCTAGAGTGGTTTAAAAATTATAATAAAAAAATGTGATTTGTATATCTCTAAAAGAAAGCGTTTTCGGATATAGGTTATATACAAAATGGTGGCTTATTTTGGACGTAGAAAAGGCCTCTGAAATTTGATGCAAATACTTTGGAACACTCAGTATTGTTTTGAACATTTATTATATTAAAAAAACACCTAATTAAACAGAAAACACATGCAAAAGCCTTAGTTAAAAATACTTAAATAAAAATATGGTACTCTTAAATAATAATAATAAATTTTAGCCTAAAATTCAAACCGATGATAAAAGAATTAGTGCTAAATTTGTCCGCAAGTAGTCATAGTAATCAAAATAGGTTTTGTTACACACTTGGTGACACGAAGTATGGGAGACTCCGTGACTCATCTAACTTGAAATCAGATAAACGCTGGATGCTGCCTCTTAGGTTGCATTCATATTGGAACCGCTCGAGCGATGAGCGTTTAGCGATGCCGTTTGAGCGTTGTTGAAATAATGCTTTAAATTAAATTAATTAAAATAATTTTACATTACTATTCAAAAATTATCGAAAATTCCACTATAATTGCCTATACCGATGCTATATATTTTAAGGCCAAATTTGTTGCCTTATGGACTTAACTTTTATACTTTAACATCATAATTTATTACTGATTACTGTTACGTAAACTGGATCTCACAAGCATAAAGAAGTGGAAATGTTCATTGGAAATGCTGTCAAAACAAGTAAATTAATTTTCAACAGTACAAATTCACTTTTTCGCGACCAACTAGAAAAACACACAAATTTTAAAATTAGTATGTCCAAAACTCCCATTTTTTTATATACTTTAAATACCTTTCCATACATCGTTAAAGAGCTTATAAAAAGGCCTTTTATATTTTCTTAGCGAACTATGGTTTTTATTTTAAAAAATGCAAGTTTATGTCTTAGCTTAAAAGCGGATTACTACATTTAATATCGGATTATACATTTCTATCAGGAAGATAATTATCTAAAAATTTTTATCCACACTTTTATTAACTCATAACAATTATTTCTCCCCATTTGCCCATCTCTGTAGCTGTATGTATTTCATTTATAAGTTTTAAGCGGTTGCCACAATATTAATGATATTTAGGAATTTAAATTAACTTATACCAAAGTCTTTTTCCATAGGCAAATAATTGCTCAGTAAGTCACAATTATAAAGGTGTGAGACGAAATTTTTTCGTTTATTATATGCAATTTTTACAAAGGTAAAAAAATTTGACTCTTTGCTTTGACCGTTTGATTTCTCCATCATTTTTGTACAAAAAGTATACTTTAATTAAATCGATATCTTGGACCGTTTTTCATAAAATCAAAAAATCCAGACATATTAACATTTTGTATGTAATAAAAATTTAAATTTTTTGAGAAAATTATTATAATATCGTAAAATTATAAAAAGAGTATTTATTTGTATTGTTAAGTTTAAAAGGCTTACAAACACAATTTTACAAATGTTTTTACCACATTTTAATGGTTTTCCCAAAAAAATGATTTCTTTTTTACACACAAAATGTTGGTATGTCTGGAGTTAAAATGCGATTTTATGAAAAACGATCTTAAATATCTATTTAAATAAAGTTTACCTTTTTATACACATAATAAAGAAATTAAACGATCAAAGCAAAATGTCAAATTTTTCACCTCCGTAGAAAAACCATACAATAAACGACAAAAATTCGTCTCACCCTGTATAATTATGACTTACTGCGTAATTATTTGCCTTAAAAAAAAGCAATGGCATAAGGTTATTAAAATGCACAAATATTATCCCAACAATCGTTTAAAAGTTATAAATATTTTTTTTAATTCTAACTTTAAAGGTCAAAACCTCCCTGAGGAAACGCTATGGAACATTTTTTTTATATAAAGTACTAACATTGTTTTGACTCACTTTATCACTTCTATCATTTTTGCCCTTACCTTTCCGGACATCCTGTATATGCATTTTTTTATTATAGTAAAAGTTATAACCATATTCCTTATTTTTGTTTATACTAACAAGCAGTTAACAAAAATAGCGATACACTTTTATATGCATCTGGAAAAATTTTATGCTTCTTTTGTGTCATAAAGACTAGACAATATTTTTCCAGTATAGGTAGTAGCTAGCTTTATGAATCCTATGTGCATACTTAAAGTTGTATAACCAAACACATTTTGGTTTCTTTTCCTTAAAATGCAGTTTATATGAGTAGAAAATGCAGGTTTAAAAATAGGGTTTATAAAAGGTGTTTTATAGGGTTTGATCTATATAAATCTTTCGATTTAAAATACGACTATACCAAAGGATTTAATAAATGACATAAATAAAAAAATAACTAGTAAAAACCCTTATCTTTTTTTTAAATAAATAACTAAACATAAAATATTGTTTAGTATTTATCAATAAAAGTTTTTCTTTGAACAAATATGTAATTTTTATGGTAGAATTTTTACAAATGGTTACCTCTTTTTTAAATTGTAATTGTTAAAAAGAGTTTTATTTTTGATTGCAGTATTTAAATTAATATTATTTAGTCAGCATTTTATTCAGGATGTTCACCTATTATTAGAACATAGAGAAACAACAGAAACAAAAAATATTTATAAACATATAAAAATGATACTGGATGTCTTAAAAATTATAATGAATTTTTGTGAGTTAAAACTAAAAAAAAATGCCCACAATTTTATGTATACTTTTATAGAAATAATTCTGGTTAATATTAGGAAAGGATACCTATACTATACCTATAAAAATAATCAGTCTTTTAAAAACTTATAATGATTTTTTTGAGACTTTTAAAATTATCACATTAAACCTCTATAAGAGCAACCTCCCGTTCTCGGCATATGTTGCGTGACATGAGCTGCATGCAATACTTTGAACACGTCTTGTCGCAGTGTTTTTACCGACTTATAAATGTTTATACAGTGACTGCCATAAATAATAAACAATATAAAAAACTTTTTAATTTTTGTAATTAAAAAATATATATATATATGAAAATCTCCGCATACATCAAAACTTACAAAACACTAATAATTTAAATAAGCTATAGCGTATTCGAAGTAGGATTAAATTATTAAACATGAAATTAAAGAAAACCTAAATGTAATGTAATGTTTTTAAAAACAAAACCCCTATTAAAAAATGGAAAAAACTTATTTTTTTAACTTACTCCGTATAGAGACTAGATCAAACTAAATTAATCTTAACTAATCCTTATTGTCCTTAAATGTAAAAAAATGTCAAAACTTTGTAATTCTTAAAGCATTTAAGTACATTTAGATCTTTTAAAGAAATACACGTAAATATTTGTTTTCTTTTTTGTTCAATAAGGCTGAAATTTAAAAGTTAAGAATAATGTTTAAAATTACTTTTGTCTTATAGAAAACCCATTTTTTATACAAAAGTAAAATTTATTTTTATTTTTTTGTTTTGTGTTTAGATCTGGCCTTAGGTAATTTTTAAACTTCTTAGAAGTTTTTTTTAACCATATTTCTAATAACGTTTTTTTTAACACTGTAATACATAAATATAAAAATAAATTAATACATTTAAAAATAAAACACGTTTTTTATAGTACATAACTATGTTAAACAATAATTTAAAAGTACGTTAAAGTTTAGCCATATTGAACCAAAAAATGCAAACATTTTCATTTGTTGTCTAAAGTAAATAAAATATTCCTACTAAAATGCTTCAAAATTACAAACTCTTGACTTTTTTTTTATTTAAGGGCAATAGGGATTATTTAAAACACTTAATTTAGTTCAATCTAATCTTTATACGGGGTAAGTTAAAAAACAAGTTTTTTTTTTTCATTTTTAATCAAAGATTATACCTTAAAAATATGACATAACTTTTAGTTCTAAAACAGTTTCAAGTATAACATTTTTTTTTAGTTTAAAAATAAAAGTAAGTTTCTTATGTCATGCTCCTTGATTTGTACCGTCCCCGTATACGTTAGAATTGATTTAAATATTGATGGGTGTTTTGTAAGGTTCTGTGTATACAGATATTTTTAAAAGAAATGGTTTAACATGGCGGTCACACAAAAGGCTCTTTTTTTTTTTTTGGTCTTTCATTGGGCGGATTTTTCAAAATTAAAAACAACATAAATACTAAGTACCTGTATGTATTTTTATAGCGTTTTATGTATTTTTAATCTTAAAAAAGTAAAAAGATAAAATATTTTTTTTAAACACTCGTAATTCATTTTTTTCTTATAACTTACGACTACAACTATGTTTAATATATATATTTTTTTACATTCCAAATAATTCCTTTAAAAATGCAATTGATTAAGGTGTCTACAGATGCTTAAGCAAACTGATCGAAAGATTATTACATTTAAAGTACCTAATCAAGTTTTTACAAAGAAATTTAAACTGTAAAAGCCCTGATTCAAATGTGTAATTGTAAAGTAAGATCCTGTTTGAAGTTAAACTTGATTAATTTCAGGAATGGAAGTAATACAAAATACAACCAACTTATGCAACTTAATAGGATGCAATTTTCCACAACAAACTTTTAGTTAAATTACTAACTATTAGATAAACGAGGAAACAAGACACCTTAGAGTCCGTTAAAAGCTAATTTCAACAAGCTCTCTTTAAAGTTTTGCTGTTACTCGTAATAATAACTTTAAAAATACATAAACCAGGTTCTTAATAGTACCTACGGCAGATACACTTAGTAAAAACTAAAAATGTATTTAAATAATTGAAAATTAAACTAAAAATTAAATTAAAGGTAAAATTTTACCATTTTGGTCTTTGTCTAAACTTTTGATATTGGGTATTAAAAAAATCAACAAAAGTAATTATTAGCCTAATAAAAATTTGGTTAAAAGCTAAAAAAAAGACAAAAAAATTCTAACAAAAAGTTAGTAATGCACTAAACAATAAAATATTGCAGACAGTTGTTGGGGTTCTCTTAGTGTACAGTTTGCGCTATATTATTTTTTTTTTTTGGCAATCTATGAGAGTAATACCGTGAGTGTCTCAAGCGAGGTAAGAAGGAGTTTGTTGACACGGGACTTAAATACTTGAAGATCTGGGGGAGAAGGAAAGACCTACGCGGGCAGCAGGTTCCACAGAAACTCTTAGGATAAAAAAAAACAAAGAGGGTGGGAAGTTCGTGGCCTCTCTGCTTGGACCCTATAGGGATGGATATGTTCGGCACCACTAGTTTCTCTGTTGGAAACCGTGAGTGGACGAATTATACTGGACAATTTTTTAGAGAAGAAGCTATGAAAGTACCTATAAAAAGAGCGATACATTTCCCACAGCCCAAAGAAGGGCAAGAGAAGGAAGCCTTTCTGCAAGTAGAAGGAATTAATTAGGCGAACAGCTCTTCTTTGAATTGAATCAAGAATGCTAAGGGTTGTGGGGGACGCCATGTTCCAGATATGAGAACAATATTCCAAGAGAGGTCGAATTTGGTACACGTACAAAATGTAACCAATTTGTCAATAGGATGTTTTAAAAATTAAAAACTTTTGGTTCCAATGTCTTTTTTTATTATATATCCTAGAACGGACTGTAGTTTAAGCGCAAAAGGCGTTGTTCGTTTTAATGTTTTAAAGACACAATCGTATTTGCTGCCAGTAAAAAAAACTGCCAATACTTGTTCTTTGCTTACTAGCGGTTAGGCTCCGTAAACAAAAGAGTCTTTAACCCTGTAGAAGTTACTTGAAAGAATAACCCAAATTGCATAAATATATTATATTCATAAACACAGGAACTTGGAAAAAGCTTGGACTACTTTTTTAGGCAAAAAGTATTTGTTTTTCTCCTTATCCTAGTTTGTATACTTTGTATTTGTATGCCAAACCAGATTCTCTTAAAAATTCTTGATTTCCTTCAGGAGCTACTTGGCGTATACATGAATTTCTTAAAGACAAAAGCTTTTGCGTAGCTTTTTTTTCATACCTACTGACAAGAAGCAGGGAATTTTTGTATAAGTAAAGTTGACCTACGGTAGTCCGAACCCTGTCTAATCCGGCGCCCCTTGTAATCCGACACGCCTATTACTGTTGATTACATCTAAAGATTTCGGCAAATATTTACTAATGTGTAATTAAACAGTATACCAACAGCTTAAAGAAATTAGGGTCGGGTGATGGCTTGGTGTGTTGAAGAGCTGGGTCGCTGGGCGCACAACCGACGTGAGGTGGGTTCGAGTCCTGCTTCGGCCAACGTCAAAAATATAGTGTTTAGCTCAACAACAGACGGACAAAGTGCAAAATGTATTGACGCTAATAGCCAGCAAGGACTAATGCGCCGAAACACACTTTACCGTGTCCTGCGCAACCGTAGACATGCGGACTCCATCCAGTTAGAAGGGTCAGATATCCCCCTGGGTGGGGACGTGGTCTTAAGTTGTCGCGAATAAGACCGTGGTTCGGAACCCACGTTAAGGTCCCGTCTGGCTGACATCACCTAGACGTAAAAGACAGGGCGCACAATAAGCTGAGCGGCTTCAGTGCATGTATTATCCTAGCCCTATTCTAAGGTCTAAGGTCTAAAGAAATTAACCATCTTATTTTCTTTGTCAGCAGCTGTTAATAAAGTAAGACATGTACTGGGAGTCTTTTTTTTTTTGGTTGAGATTATAGGGTACATGCTAAACGGCAAGTGATACAAAAAAACTAGGATGGGTATCTTCTTTTCTTTCTTAGTGTTTAGTTTATTGGCGCAATCAAATCCATGGTAAATTGACTGATTTAAAAGATGCAGGGTAATTTTTAAAGTTCGTCGATTTTTGTTATGTCCTATTACTTGGACGTTTATAGAGATAGAAACAAACTTTAAATACATAGGTCATATAACTTTTTAACTAGAATCCAGTGATATACCCAAAATAAATATGAATATTTTAATTCTTGAGATATAACTTAAACTTGCATTTATTTATATAAGATGTACCTGATTATTTAAAAAATTGCATTTTTTCTTCCAGGTACAACAATATAAAACACCTAATATTTTTTATTGTTCTAAACACCAAAACTGACAAAAAAAATTAACAATAGTTGCTTATGGACTAAATCAATATTCATTTATTCTTTAAAGGGTATATAATGTATACAAAGACCCCAATTTAACAAGAATACTAAAACATTTATTACCCAAAACAATAACAACTACAAAATATAGACTCATTTATATTAGCAACTAGACCGTTATCTCAAGTACTTAATAATTTTCTTGCGCTTCTGTTTAATCACAAAGTGTACTCAAATTCTTTTCCATTTTGTTTAATGCATTCTTAGACTCATCTTGTAATTAAACTAATGGTGATATAGATGTAAACATTAGTATTCTAAATTTAAACAACTTAAAGAAAATAATATTAATTTTATTTAAAGCTTAACAAATATTTACATCTATAGCGCCACTAGTTTGGTTACAAGCTAAGTCCAAAAATGCATCGAATAAAATGGAAAGCATCTGAGCCACTGATCTGGATGGATTGCCAATGTTATAACCTGCGCGAAACAAAAGTTACATTTCATGGGCGAAAAACCTGATTGTGCGCAAGCCAGTTGAGGGTAAACGAACCCGGCTTCAACAAACTATTCGCATTATAGGAAAGAATTTGTTGACGGCGTCCTGGTTTTCCGTTCGAAGTACGGAAGCTAATGAGCATTACGGTCAGACCGCGGACGAAGGGCACGGGGTGCCGGTGTTTGTATTTTGCTACGGCTTTTAATTGCGCATGTTCGTCCACCCACTGCGAGAGGTCGTAAAAATCCGAAAATGCTTCCTGCCACTGCGGATCTAAATGTAGGTTATCTATGATCTGAGCACATTTTCTGACTAGGTATTAGCGCAAAATGTTTTATAAACACTCAAGATAATTGTTCAGTTGCTATTAAAAATAAAATTATGTTTTGTGGTTGTGATTGGTTTGCGTGATAAATGTTTCATCATTTTTGTTAACTTAAGGTCTTTATACACATACCCTTAAAAATAAACGAATATTGATTTAAACCATAGCCAACTATTTTGTTTTAAAGTTTTTGTTGTCTGTTTAAAACAATGCCAAATAATACGTATTAGATCTAGTAAACCTAAAATATCCAAACAGGAGAAAGAGTGTATCTTCCAGTTATGTAGGGCGTCGTACATTGGTAAAATAAAACGCTCGTTAAATGTAAGAATTTTGAAACATCAAAATTATACACAAAAAGCGAAACATTCAAGTCTACAATTGCTGGCCATGTTTTGTCTAACGTACATATAATTAGATGGTCAGAAGTATGGGTTGTTCACAGGAAAGTTCATTTAAAAAAAGCGCAATTTTAAGGTAGCTGTCTTTATTAACAATGAAAATATTTTAGGTAAACCAAGTGTGGGAATACCCACTATTTTGAAACCATTTCTAAAGCGCTCCAATGCTAGCGTCCTAGGTGAACAGCCTCATGATTAATCGCACCCAGCTCCGTCATGGGTAGATGCTTAACCAGAATATACATATAAACCTAGTAGCAGTAAAAAATTACTTTAGTTTACACTAGAAAATGCACAGAGATAAGATCGCTCGAAACATTGTGTGGATAGTTTTAAATAAAGACAATGGAATTGCAGTTTGCAGTTTTTGAAATAATTAGATCCCCATTTCCATCCCATTCCGCCCCTTAAAAAATGCAAGTTTGGTTTTTACCTCAAAAATCAAAAAATTATATTTATTTCAGGTACGCAACTGGATTTTACTTAACAAGTTATAAAACTTTAGTATTCAAAGTTTGTGTCTATTTTCCTAAATGTCTAAGTAATATATAAGCCATAATGAAAATCGAAGAAATATAAGACTTTAAGAATCACCCTACCTATATCTTTTAAACTAATTAAGTTAGCGTGGATCTGATTGCGACATTAAACTAAAGACTAAAAAGAGAACGGGACTCTTAGTCTTTTTGTATCCCTTACTGCCTTTTCATATTAGCGAAAGACGGAAATACGGGCGACGGACCAACGCTGTCGAAGTGTATGGAGTCAAATGAAACCTTTCATACGCAGAGAACGGGGAAAGTCGGCAAACTCAAAGGCTTCGTATAATTTTTTATTACTCTGTCCGTCAAAACTGGGTTCGTGTGTAAAGGCACTTACCGTATAGCCTATACTCTATAATACAAACCAAAAAACAAAACACCCTGTACATTACGTTAGTCGATACTTAGACATCTAAGCCTTGATGAACTTTTAGTGCATCACAATATAAAAATTAGGTCTAATCCTTCTCTTCTTCGTTTAGGGTAGCAAAGGGATGACGATGATGGTTTGTTAGTATTTTAAAACAAAATTGTATTAACCGATGTTTAAATATTAATTAAGTTTCGCCCAAGGTATTTATCCTTAATAAAAACAACCCCTAAATTTTAAATACATTTTAAAATGTCATTAAGAAAGTAAGTAAAGTAAACTAACCTGTGTTTGATAATAATTAAAAGCGAAAATACCTAACTAAATCGTTTATAATGAAAGGGACTACATAATTGAGCAGTCTGCTCATTTAAATTTATCAGGGACGTACTAAGAGTATTTAATGTTAAAAAAAGTTTTATGTAAATTATGTATGTCATTTTGACCTAAAGTGGATTATAAGTTTTGCAAAGACGTTTGTCTTTGACCATAGGTAAACTAAATGCTTTAGAAATAGGTATTTACAAACTTCAAAACACACTATAACCAAAACAGTCCCATTACGCAATAATCATTCAATTCAATGTGCCCCAATATATTTTTTGCTCGCACTAAATACCTTAAACGCAAATAACCTAAAAAAAACACTACTTTACTAGGATTATACACACAAGGAAGAACAAAGAGTTGCAAAGCACTAGTTATAGAAATCTATTACAAATACTCTATTTACCCTGTATCTTTTCCATTTTTTACTTTTAAAAATGGGTATGTTTAATTTTATCCTTATATTTTGGCATTAGGAATCTGCAGTTTTTCTGTGTACCAATATTTATTGGACGCTTTATACTACCAAACCAAAAACCCAAAGAAAATACCACAATAAGCACATCTAACTTTATTAGTTTCGAAAATATGACCATCCAAATCAGGTTTTGGGGTAACTTACGCCATCTTATAGTAAGTGACTGCAATAACTTTATATTCTAGGGTTATAAAGTACTTGTCAGGAGCTATAAAATGATAATAAATTAAACACATTGAATTTTCATGGGCTTTATATGGTTATATATAATTGTAAAAGAAAAAGTATTGCAACTACAAAAAAACAACCCAGAAAGCACAGTAAGTACGACAAATACCTTTGAGAGCGGTAGTTATGTTTTTTGTTTAGTTTCAGGCGAATTGTTCATCTATGATACATGAAACACGCAACATGTCACGCAATTTAAGTATTGCGCGTATACAACTACCACATAAACCTTTAAAAATATTAGCTTACCATCATACACCATGCTCGAATAATGCATGTCTTGCACGACATAAGCGGCGTGCGATATTTTGGTCTTGCCGCAGTATGTATTTCCTGTTTGGGGAAGATAGGTAAATATGTTTATTTTATTACAGGCAGGAAATTATTCGTTAACAAAGTCGCACGCACAGCGAAGCTACAGTGGCGTAGCTGCATAGGGAAAGGCCATAAGGCAAAAATAATGTAGGGCCCCGACAAAAGTATTTAAATTTTGACGTACTGCATGAAACCAAAAAATAGGTTTTTACCTTCTTACAATTCTGATTTACCTAAATTTTAAATTTGTAAGAAAACTTCACGCCAATGCCAAGCTAAAGGGGAATTTAGCTGAGAAAAAGCCACATACAAAAGCGTCATAAAAATAAAGACGGCAATATTTCTTTCTAATCGCGTTGTCTAAATAGTGGGCGAGAAACAAAAGGGAGAATAATTTGAAAGTGAGACAGAACTAAAGACAGCGTGGCTTTTTGTTAGCTGAATCATAGTTTACCAGTAACTATTTGAGTTTAAAAACCCCGACATTTGCTTTAAAATTTTTAATGGCTTATATTATCAATGTTAAGGTTATTTTTAATCCACAAACAAATAAAATTTATATGGCATATCAGAGTCATCAAACGAACCATACTAAGGTCAAATACCAAAATGAGCCGAAATCACAATAGGTAGGTCCATATGTTGCCTGTAAATTTTTTTTTTGTTTTTCTTCTCGGGGAGATGCAACTTACGCTAACTGGAGCTCGTATATATTTTAGAACATATGTTTATACAGGGTGTAATTTAATTAATGGCTTATATACAGGGTATGATTCCCTAGCTTATTTTAGGAAGAGAAGTTTATATGAACATATGTCCTAAACGTCTTAACTTTTAAGATACAGGGTGTTAACGTTTTCTTTCAAAAAACCAAAAAATTATTTTGGTGAAAACTGTTATACTGGATATGAACCCTATTTAAATAGGTATTTAATATTTTTGTTACATAATTGCTAATTAAAAATTATAAACCCCAATTTTCAAAACAAAAAGATTCCGCAATGCCTCTTTTATGGTCTAAAAATATGCAATTAAGTAAATTTTCTTTTTTTTTTAACTAAACAAGATAAGAAAAAAATTAAAAAACATAAAAGCAGTATTTTTATTTTCTTAATTTAAAGAAAGCACAACAATTTTACACACATTTACACAGTCAGGGGCTTACCGTTTTTTTGTTGGAAATATTCCTTTAGTTGCCTCTCGAGACGCCACTGGATTTATTAAATGTAGGTAAGATAGTGATAAATTACCCACTTAGTGTCATTAATAATATTGCCAAATTTAAACAAAATTGGATAAAAAATAATTAAAATATTAAAAAAAAATGATTTCTTTTTTTGATATTTTAACACTCTGTATCTCAAAAACTAGGAGATTTAGGACATATGTTTTTTTTCTAAAATAAGCTAAGCAATTACACCCTGCAATTTTAACCATCAATAAAATTACACCCTGTATAAAAAGTCCTCTTTTAATTATGAACTAAAATGTAGCATTAACATATTAAATACAGATATTAAAATATTTTGTACGGTTACCCC
Source organism: Listronotus bonariensis (assembly GCA_014170235.1). NCBI lineage: Eukaryota > Metazoa > Arthropoda > Insecta > Coleoptera > Curculionidae > Listronotus > Listronotus bonariensis. The sequence goes on from JACEGR010000003.1 coordinate 1,098,453, forward strand.
GGTGATATAAAATTACAACCCTGCAAGACAACTAAAAGTTTAAAATTTAATTACTTTTGAGTAATATTAATCGTTATGCCCATACACAGATTTAACACTCACTGTGCCAGTGTCCTTTTTACAAAAAGTGCTTTGGGTATTTTTAATTAAGCTTTGTTTTGCATTGTATAAGCCCTCTAGTGTATATTATATTTTCATTTTTAATGGTCGAGCGTTTATGTACTTAAACATTTTTAGAATTCTGGCTTTTAACAGTTATAGGGTAAGGTTGCCTATATTAAATCATCACCTAAATTAGACCTCTGTCGTATCAAAAAATCCAAATGTAGTTTTCTCCACTTATTGGAGGTGTTTTAAAGTATACAGGGTGATCAATCTTAAGTCGGCACTTTTACTAACTTCTTTATCATTGGAGTTACAAAGTCGGTTAAATTAGTAAAGTTGTAGTTTTTTTCCGTTGTTTATTATCGCTGCCAACAGAAAAACAATTAAACATCGGATTTTCTACATATTGCATTTTTTTATAAGACACACTGTATATTATATTATCATTTTAAAGATTTATTAAAGAGCTTTAAAATAGTTTATTTGTAATGTATCAAATTTTTAATAGTTTCGGAGATATGGCTATCCTCAGGAAGTTGATAGAGAATTGGCGTAAAAAACTCTGTATTGCATTACTGTTAGATGAATATTTTAAAGAGCTTTAATAAAATACCACATTTAATATATTTATGATTTATAGTTTTAAAAATATGGCCATCAAAATCTGAAAAGTATGTTAAATTTCCATTATCTTTACAGCTCTAAGCTATAAGCGCTAAGTTTAGTGTCGTTAATAAAATGGGTATTGTATTTTTATTTTTTAGATTTAAATGACCATATTTCCAAAATCAGAGGAGATAGACATATCGAATGTGGCATTTGAAGTTCTTTAAAATATCTATTTAATAGTAATGCAATATACAGGGTATTTTATTTAAAATTTTCAATTTTCTATTCAATTTCTGTAAATGACAATATTTTCAAAACTACTAAAAATTGTACCGTTGCCAGGGCACTATAAAATCCCCGAAGATTGCCTGGATTTTGTGATCCAGTGCCCCTCACTCTAATAGTATGTGGGTTACTGTTTTTGTCTTTGCTCCACATCATCTGCATTTCAGAAATCCGTTGTATAATCCCATTATGTTTAGATGTTCTTTCTATAAAGCATGTACAGAAAAGAAACCTGTAATTGTTCTCAGCTGATTCCTTTTGAGTAGGTCTTTGGCTCTTTTAGCGCATGGTTCTCTGACATTTAACTTCCTATGCATAATATGTTGAGGAAGTCTGTCCCGAGTGCAGTCTTTGCTGGTCCTTTACCTACCCAGCTTTTATCGCAATTAGAAAGGTATTTTTGGTACTCAAGGACCGGTTCTGGCCCGACGTATATCTTGGCTGACCCCCTCTTGCCAGTCAACGATCGATAATAGTTAATAGTAGGTATTATACAAATTATAAGTTCTAAAAAGTGGTTTATTTTACTTCACTTTACCCTACATGCATGTAGCAATTATACCAATCCGACATTCAATATTTAAATTATCTAGTAAAGTTCATGGCAGTACAAAGCACGTAAAAACCATTGAGCTGCTAAATTTGAAATAATTTAAACTTTAAAAGGTTTAATACGCTTCTAATAATTTGAAAAGGTCCCATCAAGGCCCGAAGTATTTTAAAATATTAATTAACGCTTCTTTTGTACTAATATTGTATTGAAAGTAAAAACACTAAATTTAACAAACCTCATTAATATCCAATGACTACTCAAAAATGCAATATCTTAGTTTAAAAACTAGATAATGTATAATTTGTTCTGTATTATTTCAAAGTTTTGAAATACTAAATTAATAAATAGAACCAATTTACAAAAAAAAAAACAGACCTTAAAATCAAAGCTGTTTTTCAGATACAAATTCGTTGTCAGGTTTATATCCTAAATAAAAAAAGAAACAAACTGCAATTTGACCGTTGCTGAAGCAAAGTTGCCCTCGTCTTTGGGTTTGATACTTTTTTGCTATCCCTTATGGTATTCTCTACTTTAAATTTTAGGGTAAGTTTAACTTTAAAAGTAATAAACTTACTAAAAAAACTCCAAACCAAAAAGCAATAAATAACGTCTTTTTAAAAAATTCCTTTTTTTATCTAAATAAATAGTTTTACATATATACCTACCAAAAAATAAACTAACAATATGCATAAATGTCAATAACTTGGGTTACTGATATTTAAGTAACCATTTGTAAACAAATAAAATGTATACAGGTTTAGCTAAGTAAAAAGGTAAATAGGCTAGTAAAGCAACAACAATGCGGGACCGATGCACAGTGCGTTGGGCGATAGGGATATCAGGACAAAAATCGTATCAGTCTTATAACACTATAATGGATTTTAACACAATAATACATAATAATATGTACATTATAAGTTTAGATTATTACAAAAATAATAATTTTGGCAGTTTTGTCCACATATCTTCTCAATGTGCGGTGTGTCATATTGCTTACAGGCCGGAATTATTTATTTAATCCCTACCTGTTATTTTTTTTTCAACAATAGTTATAAATGAAAAGTAAATATAACGATTAAAAAGCACATAATAATATTGCTGCAATAAACTAGTTTATCGTTTATTATATCAGCCCATATCCACGTCATAGGTTTATGTTACTAAGCTTAAATATCATGACTGACAGTTTTTATAAAGACACTGTATCAGCAAACAATAAACATTTTATAATAGTTTAAAACATATTTGTATATGTGTTTCATTAAAACCTGCTTTTAAAAACAGAAAATTTGTTTGGGCACTTATATACCTAACAATTTTCTTTTTTGTGTACTATATTATGATGAATATTACTATTTTATAAAATAACAAAAATATAATTTTTTACTATTTTGTTAATAACGATATTTTAAAAATTAAATCCTAATGCGATTCTAATTTGCTTACTTTTATTATATGTAAATAAAACTAGTATTCTATATTTGCAAAGCCAAGACAAAAAATTGTTTAAACCATTGTTTAATTTTAGGAAAATCTTAACTCTTACCTCTATTTATATTTTGGAAACAGTATATTTATTTAAGAAAAAAATGTTTAAAAAAGTAAAAATACTTAATTCTTTATATGATACAAGCAAAAATCTCAACTTCAACTGTCGAATAAATTAAAATTTATCATAAACCAAAGAAAACTTCTATTTTTGATTAAAAAAATATATATAACAATTTACCCACTGGTATTAAAAATTTAAAAAATCAAATTAACTGGTAAAACCTTGTAATTAAGTAAAGCGTATTATGTATTAACAAAATACTTGATGATAATTTTAATTAGTCGTACAATTACACAAATCATATATGTTATTATTATTTTTTTAATTTTATTTTATTCTGCATTGTCAAAAAATTATTCCTATTAAAGAAAGCAGTATTATTGTTATTTAAAATATCTCTCTTCTATTTTAAGATTTAGAAATTTGTTAAAGAACAAAGAATAAAAAGGAGAAACTAACAAAAGATTTAAATTCATAAGGCAGAATATTTCGAAAAGTATACATATTGCATGGAAAAAACAAACAAGTATTTTATTATTTTTATACTTAACGATAAACAAGTGGGTTATGCATTTTTGCCGCAGTGCACTTCTAAAGAAACAAGAGGTCAGAATATATAAAGAAAGTTAGAGTAATAAAAATCGAAGATACTTTAGTTTACCAGTTTTAAACTTATAAATGTACCTATAATTCAAAAACCGAATGATTAATATGGGTTTCTTGCTATAGTGAAAATCATTTGGGATCCAAACGCATCGGTATTTATCTATCTTCGTCGCACATCACGTGGGTTAAGTGCTCGATTACTAGTATGATCACTCGATTAATCAAATCGCTTATGTACCAAGTACCTATTGGTTTTCTTATTTTTTTAAATTATACAATTATGTCCAACATTAATATAAGCGTTGTCAAAGATACGATTTCAACGCTTTGTCTTGGATTGTAAAAGCAAAGTCTTAAAAAAAATGTCGCATTTTAACACACATTTTTAAACACTCTGTGGAATAAATTAAGGTCACCATTTTTTACCAGTGTATTGGAATGTAAAGCCCTATCTTTTCATAACATTGATTTTTTTAATTTATATTGGTATCTTTATTCTAAAAGAAAATACAAAGTTTTAAAGAAACAATGCAATTTAATTATAATGGTAATATACGCTATAATGCAAACATATTGGGAAAACTTAAAATTTGGATCGTCATACACTATTTTTAAAACTAATGATGATAAGTATATAAAATGTATGGATATTTAGTTTTGAAATCAGACTTTTTGTCGTACCCTGTATATCTTAAGAGATAACAAAAATCTGATGACTGATTTGGAAACTACGAAACTAAATTAAAAAATTATATTTGTGTTTATTTTTTATCATTAAAAATAAAAATGTTAAGAAGGGTCTAAAGCAAAGAAAAATATTGTATTTTTAAGCGCATTACCCTATATACTTGTTGTTTCTTGAAGCACTGTGTAAATGCAAAAATTATTTCTAATTTTTACATATTACTAACAGTTCCTATGGCAAAAAACTTTAAAAGACCTTTTTCTCATACGGCGACCGCAAGCGCAGTCGCCATACCAAAATATCAGTAATTAAAAACATTAGTACTGTTTTCATAAACATTGGGTGGGCAAGGAATATTTCTTCACAAACAAATAAATTGCTGGAAAAAAACCATTGATGGTGGCTCACCTATTTATTATTTACTTGAAGCTCATAATTGCGAGCAGTTAAAAAGTGGCTTAAATGTCATCGGAGTCCGCAAAATGAAAAAAAGTGAGCTGATTGAGAAGTTGGATGTTATCATTTGTTTACTAGCTACAAACTTATTAAACTAATTAATTTATTACCTACATTTTTATTCTGATTAATAATCTTAATTTAATTGTAATTATTGAGAATATGTTTTAAGTATTAATTATCGGAATATTTTATTTAAATTTATTTACCCATAATTCCTATTTCGCACATTTGGCACATGCTTTATTATCTTATTTTTTAATGATTTAATAAGATTTTTGCGATATTTCAAATAAAGCGTTTTACATACTCCATGACAAAACCGCTTTGTTGTTCATTTTCGTACAGAGACGATTTTACTGAATTATAAAAACTTTTCCGGGTTATTTTGAGTTACTACTTTCTTTGTGTTTTACTTTTTTTTAAATAAATACCTTAAATTATTATTTTTATTTCTTTTAACGTGTAGTGGGGAGTTTGGTACAGTTATTTACAAAAAACAGTACAGAAAGATGGCTGAATAAAGGCCTAAGAAGACCTAAAATCCGTCTTTTTTTCGAAATCTCTGGACCATTAGGCATTGTTAATAAAATTTAAAACGATGATATATACATAAGGTCTGGTTTTGACAAATTATTAATATCTTTAAACGTCAATGTGGCAGCTGGGCTTTCTTTTGGCATATTTTTTCAAATGGAATGAAGGGTCTTGTGGCAAAATATTTTAAAGCTCCTAACAAGTACTTCATAACCCTAGAATATAAAGGTGATACCTTTACCTACTACAAAATGGCGGTACTTTAATTATTAGGTACCTGAATACATTTTTGGATCGCAAAATTTTGAAACTGATATTTTAAAGTTAGATATACTTAAAGTAATGTATTTTCTTTAAGCTCTTTTAATAATCTTAATTGACTTTATATTCTGGGGTCATAAAGTACCGGCCAGAAGTTTAAAAGGATGTTCTATGAGAACCCCTGTTTCATCTAATTTTTCTCCCCAATATAAGACCCATTTGTCACATTGACATTTAATGTTGTCATTGAAATGTCAAAAAATCAGGACCTTCCTTACAAACAAATGTTTCAAATTTTATTAGAATACAGAAAACCTATGGCTTTATAGGGTAAACAATACAGTGATTCGCCACCATACAATTATTGGCATATTACTAGTTTTTTAAAAAGTATTTTACTATTTTATTTTAAACCAAATTTATTTTCAATAGCACAAAATTGTAGTGTAAAAGGTGTTTTATCTGCATGTCACTTAACTCTAATATGTTTCATAACAATAAAAAGTTATTGTTACAAATGTCAAGTCGTGCTCGCAAATCAATGATTTTTGCTGAAAATAGATAAGCAAAGCTTAAACTACCTTTGTTGAAAGAAACTATTTTCAACAAGTTATGTGTTTTATTATGTTATTTTTAGTTTTTGTTGATTTAGGAGCGCATTAATGCAAAATATGAAAGAAAAGCTTGTAATATTTTTTCGCATTTTTCATAAATTAGCTATTCCAATTACTGTCTATATCCTTAAACAAAAAATAAATTATTGGCCGTAAAGCCAACAACTGCAGAAAATAACTTTTAGACAAAATACATGTACAGGATGTTTCTAAACAAATGCAAGAAATTTTGGAAGGCGATTTTTTATTAAAAAATAAGAAAAAACCTTTATATAAACATATGTCCTAAACGTCTTAGTTTTTAGGATACACGGTGTTAAAATTTTCAAAAAAGCCCAAAAATTTCGAAAACACTTATTTTAGTAAAAACTGTTATACTAAATATAAACCTAATTTAAATAAGTATTTATTATTTTTGTTACATAATTGCCAATTAAAAATTATTAAACCTAATTTTTAAAAGAAAAGATCCCGCAACGCTTCTTTTATGGTATAAAAATATATAAAAAGTATGCAATTAAGTGAATTTTTTTTCTCGTAAATTAAACAAGATAGTAAAAAAATTTAGACATATAAGCAGTATTTTTATTTGCTTAATCTAAAGAAAGCACGAAAATTTTACACACAGTGTAGTACCGTTTTTGTTGAAAATAATCCTTCAGTTCCCTCTCGAGACGCCACTGGACTTACTTAATAAAATTGAGTTAGTGATAAATAACCCCTTAATGTTATTAATAATATTGCCAAATTAGGACAAAATTATGTAAAGAATAGTTGGGACATTAAAACAATATATACTTTTTTTATTAAAATTTTAATACCCTGTAGTTTAAAAACTAAGACGTTTATGATATATGTTCATATGGAGTTTTTTTATTTTTTGATGAAAATCACCTCCTTAAATTTTTCGCATTTGTTTAGAAACACCCTGTATATAGGGTGTTAATTGAAAAAACTACCACTCCTAATATGTCAACCCCTATAAAAATCTGAAGAAAATGCAAAAACACGTAAACTTTAATTCTTCACTTGACTTTATTGTTAATTAATGTAATGTAATATTGATACTTTTTAAAAATATTGCAAAACCTGTGCAGTCAAAGATGGTCAATGGTTAAAAGTATTTTTCATTGGTAATTTTTATTACTTAACTAGCTGTAATGTTTTTACGAAAAAAAAATAATTTAAATTTATAAAACTTATATTAGCTATTTAAAAGTAGCATGCCAATAATATTTTTAGTAGCCAATAATTAAAATTAACTTATGTGGCAAAATGGTTTCAAAGAAATTATAAAGTATAGGTTATTCATTCAAAATATTGCGATATTACATATACATATACTATCCTATTTCTTTTTTCATAAAGAGTTGTAAGTTTTTAACTAGCCAATCACTGTATAGTTTACCCAATTAGACTTTAATTATTTTAAAAATACTTTGTAACGGATGTATTGTAATTTAATATACCGACAAAACAAAACAATAAAAAAGACAATTTGCTTTATAGCTTACAAACTTTATTTAAGCTAATAATATTTAAAGACTTATATAAATTTTTTAAAACACATTACTCTAACGTTTAAGAACATTTCTTTAAGTACGCACTTCCGCATTAATTGATGCGTAAACCGTTTTAACAAAGTGGCAAGCAGTAAATATTATTATTACCACGATAATTGAAAAGAACAAAATGTTTGTATAACAATAATAATAATAATAAAAACACACTTACTGCTATATTGTGACAAAGCTAACACAAAAAACTGGATAACCAGCCCTCCAAAAGAACAAATTTCATCTTGTTTGAGTCATCGGCACTTTTTAAACTAAACTTAACATGCACAAAACTTTTAAATCTAACATTAAACTAATTTTTAATTTAAGTGAAAACTGAAGTAAACTAAACCCCAGAACCTAATGATACAAAGCCACTTAAGGTCATTTTAAGACCCCTTAATGACAAGTTCTTATCTAAAGTTCAATAGGTTACATGCTGTTATTGAGCAAGGCGGTCTTAGCGTAACAGAACCGGACTTAATAAATTTTAACTTAATTTAAATTTTATTCTACAAGGTGTTTCGAAATTAATGCACCAAATTTTATTGGCATATTCTTCATTATAAATAAGCCCTAGCCTTCTATACAGCGTGTCTTCGAAAGTTCTTACCAAATAGAAAACGTTTTAATTATTAAAGAATTATTGCAAGATTGCCTTATTAAGCTCGGGAATTATTAATACCGGCCTTATTTAAATAGTGCTTGTACCCATAATTTAGAGTTATTGCAAATTATGTTAACAGTACCATTACTTAAAAAAGGAAAACATTTTAGTCGATTTTCTTTATTGTTTTGTGTTGTAGGGTTTTGTTTAACACAATTAAAAAGCAAGGGTTTTAAGTATTTTTACTTCTAAAAACTTTTCGATTTTGTGCTCGGCAGCTGTTCGGTTCACACGAACAATTCCGAAGTAAAAATAAGACCAAAATAAGGCACGACCTAAAAACCGACATAAATAAAGCCAGGCACTATACTTATTAATGGAGTCCTTATCCTACCATGCATTTGCACAAGCTCAAATGTTAAAACAAGGCCGGTATTATTAGTGCCTGGCCTTATTTCACTGTCCAATAATTCTCTATTAAGTTTATGAAAAAAGTGCCTTTTCGTAAAAGTCCTGCTTGATGAGAAAATACATTATAACTGTGGTGGATATACAGGGTGGCTTAAAAAGACTTGTTTCCATATTATTATACAGGGTACTGCCCATCTACAGTAGGAAACTTTAAAGAGTGATTTCTTATGTCATTTGACGAAGACAAGTTGTTATAAACATATGTCTAGAGTTGCTTTGTTTCTGAGGTACAGGGCGTTACATTTTTCTAAACAAGTCGGTATTTTATAAATATCTTAAATACCCTATAACCGATTGGGTTGAAATTTGGTAAGTTTATTTTATGTAATAAAGCGCTTGTTAAGCTCTAACTAAATTGACTTTATTGGGTCCAGTGGCGTCTCAGTTGGCACCACAGCCAATATAATTTAGAGAAAAGGTACGCTACAGACTTTTATGTAGTGGTAAGAAATTACCTTTTAAAGTTTCATACCGTAGCTTGGAAATACCCTGGATTTTAATTTGGCGCAAGTATCTTTTAGGCTACCCTGTACATCCAACATACAAATATTTTCGTGAAAATGTTTGTTTTTTTTATCTAGAAGGACTTTTTAAAGAGGAATTTTTTCGTAAAGTTATTATGCATGATGCATCGTTAAAAAAAAGATAAAAACTACTTTAATGCATGACGGTTTGTTTTTAAAATTTGACATTTTAGGTTTTCAATGTTTACCATGTCATAATGTTGGCGAATCCGCCATGCATCCAAGTGATTTTTATTTTTTAAAGCGGTGTGTCATCCGTGAAAAAGTCTAAAAATTAAATTTGTTCCAAATTCAATGGGAATTGAACCAGAACTAACCAAAATACCATTTCATGCTAAGAACGCCACTGGTATTTTTATGTTTTACTTAGAACAATGTTTTTTGCTAATATAAAGCAACGTACCATATACCAAATAAATTTTTAGGGTGGTTTAAAAATTTTAATAAAAAATGTTTTGTTTTTTCTTAGAATTTTAACACCCAGCATTTCCAAAAAAACGTTTAAATAGAAAAGTAGGGCTTCTTTTCAACGTAGAATATTCCATAAAAATTTGGTGCGTTAATTTCAAAAAACCAGGAAAATTAATTAATAATGTAATAGTAAATTTAATAAAAAAACCGCTGCATAGGTGTATATCGTAAAATGGCTTAAAATAAAGCCATTATTGTGTGTTATATGGTTTGCGTGCAGAACATAACAGTTGTCTAGTAATCAGATTGTACAAAAAACATATATTTAAAAAAATATATATATGTACATGTTAAAGTGTTTAATATAAGTATAGAACTATTTTCAGGTTTTTCTTTATTGCTAAAATTTAAATAAAAAAATATAATATTTTTAACAAAACCGTTATAGAGCAATACCCAAGACTACTCGTAAAAACTTACCTCTACCTCAACTTACCTTAGTGCAAAGATGGCATATTTCGTAGATACAGGTTGTCTTTATTTAATCTGTTTCATTTAGGTTTTTTTCATATGCAGTAAGGGCAAGAAGTTTGAAATAAATTCGAATTAAATTAAAAAATTATTTTTCAGCAAAACGCTGGTACGCGTCAATTTTTGATTTTAGGTGAAAACATTTTTGTCACCCCCTAAACTGTAATCCTTTATCAGGGGTAAGATTCACCCCTAAAATCTTAAATAAAAAGAGGGGTCAAGTGATACCTTATCTTACAGGTCTCTTTACCCTGATTACAACTGCCAAGTTTGAAGTTCTCGCTATTATTTTCGTTGATATGACAACTTGTCAAAATTTTGATATTTATTTTTTTCTTATACATATAATAATAAATTACTTGTGAGAGCAAGCTACTTTGAACTAAGGGGATATAATAAGGGTTAAACGATGTTCTAAATAAGATATTAATCGAGGGTGTGACTCACCCCTAAAATTTAAGGATAAAACACACCTCGCTAAAAGATTAATTGGTATATAATTTTAAAGATTGTTTAACCTCTTATTATATCCTCCGAGTGTAAACAAGCTTGCTAACAGGCAATTTAATATTATACATTAAAAAAAAATAGAATCAAAATTTTGACAAGCTGTCATATTAATGAAAATAATTTCAGAGACTTCAAACTTGGCAGTTGTAATTAGGGTCAAGAGACCTTCAAAATAAGGTATTACTCAACCCCTCTTTGCATTTAAAATTTTGGAGGTGGCTGTAGACGGTTGCGGTACAGAGGGTGAAAGTGGTAAAAACAATGTTTTCCCCTAAAATCAAAAATTTACATGTCCGAGCGTTTCGATAAAAGATCGTTCATTTAATTTTAATCAAATTTATCCCAGACTTTTGGCCTTACTGTATATAATTGTGTTATTATTTAAAAATATAATTTTTTAAAGGTTAAAAATCAGAATATGTTATTAATTTAAACTATATCTGTAATGAAAAGCATCACCTGCGGTATCTTGCAAGAAAAAATGTTTACCTACACTACCATGCTGCTATATAACCCTTAAATAAAAGGCCCAAAAATATTTTAAATTCACTCCTGTTCACACCATTTATCTTTTAAAATTTACTTGGTCCGCATTCCTAGTAATGATATTGGAAATGAATGACGTTATCGATAGTTAGTCGACGCATTTATTTACTTCTTTGGGTTAAATTTCATTTTTAAACAGGATCTTAAATGCGCCAATTTATAGAAGATGATTTTAAGGAATTGATACATAGTTTATAATTTAAAAAATAAGATAAATATGTGGTATCATTTCACGAAATGACAGATAAAATAAAAGTTATTTACATTTTAAATCTGCTTATTTTTATTTAAAAATCACGCAAGAAAAAGAAACCGAGAAAAGGTTTCCCCTTTCGACAGTTGCCTTTGTAACCATGGTTGCTGACTTTTTGGACCTGTAAAGTACATCAACTTTGCCATTTATAAAAATAAACAGTTAAAAAATTGAACCGACTTCAAAACAATTACAAAACTCACTAAAAAGATAAAATTAAAAAGTTAAATAAACGAAATAAATCTGGTTATACCATATTATGTTATTAAAATACAAAAAGCTTTTGTTTATTTAGTTATTAGACCTCAGACACGATACTTAGCATCGGTGTCAGCGGCCAGCGTTGAGCGGAAAATGTGAGAGCGCTGTCTTTAATCTTTATGCGAGAATAAAAGAACATGTTTTTTTTTTAATCAGCCGCTCCACCCTCATGATTAGTATTGTGTCTGAGGCCTTAACATTAAGTAGTTTAGCACAAATCTTATTCACGTCTTATTTTTTTTACTTTTAGTGAGTTTTATTATTGTTTTGAAGTAGGTTTTTTTTTAACTATTTATTTTTTGCTCTTTTGTTTATTATTACTTTTAAATAGGTAAAAACAGCGTTATTCAAAAATCGATCTTAAAATTTAAGAGGGCGATTCTACTTGACAAAATAAGGGTAGAGCTTCCTATAGGTTTTTTTCAAAATGTCATTCGTTTTCGAGTTATAAGCCGTCAAAGTTTAATTTTTATTTGGTTTTTTGCCATATTGCATTTATTTTTAACCATTCCAGTTGATATTTGGCACACAAATCGAGCTGTGCAGACTTAAAATCTTAAGGCAAAAGTACTTTTTAAATACCGCCAGAGGGCACTTTACCTAAAACTTAAAATGTATGTATGTTAAAAATAAAAAATACACACCGTAGTTCAAAAACTAAGACGTTAAGGAGATATGTTTATATAAAGTTTTTTTCTTATTTTCTGTCGTAGGACCGTTCCCGTACAGTCATTTGGTTAAGTTACTGGACACCGTATTTAGGTCGTTAGATTGAAATTGATAAAAACTTTGATGTCTGTTGGTACCTAAACGGTGAGGTTTATCGACTTTAATAAGGAGTACCTTATTTTAAGTTTTGATTGTCTATAAAATAGCGCCCCCAGCCTTGCGATATCTGTCAAAATAAAAGTTATGATGTAAAATAAATTTTAAGTTTTAGGTAAAGTGCCCTCTGGCAGTAATTAAAAATAGTAATTTTGTCTTAAAATTTAAAATCTGCAATGCTCGATTTGTATGCCAAATATCAACTGGATTGGTTAAAAAAGAGTAAAATAAAAATTGAACTTTGACGGCTTGTAACTCGAAAACGAATGACATTTTGAAAAAATATATGAAGCTCTAACCCTATTTTGTCAAGTATAATAACCACCTTAAGTTTCTGTGGAGCGACTTTAAATCACCCTGTATACACTAAAAACACAGATTACAGTTAAAAATCCCTGGCACGTGTTATTTGATTGGTTTAAAGCGATTAAAAACAAAAGGTTTAACTAACCAGAACTAACCATGACCCTTCCCAATGTTACAGTTTTGCATGACCGTCTGCAGTCTAAAAACCCTTTATCACACCTCTTTAATTCGGCGAAGAGATTAATTTTGCCACAAGGTTGTTGATTCTAAATTCTTTATTATCGAGCATATTCCCTATCTAGAGGTAGCTTGCCGCACGAACACGTACGGCAGAGAGAAAAATAGGTCTAGTACCTTTTTCTCTGCGTTCCTGACTTGGTTTTTTTATGGGACGACAGCGAAGTACACTTTTATCAAATAAAAAGAATTTTTAAAATTGGTCCACAAACGCCGCGTAACATAAACAAAAGAGAAACATACGGGCGAATTGAGAACCTCCTGGTTTTAAAAGTCGGGTAAAAAATGAACATATTTTAAAGGTTTAAATAATAATTTTTTTAAAATGCTAAAATAAAGAAAGTCCTTACTTCCACCAAAGTAATATTGGTTACATTACTCCAAACAACAAATAATTTAGGAGCAAAAAAAAGTCCTAACTTCTTCCAACTCCTCCTAACTATTATATTTACATAACTTTAAAATTTCTTACTTCAATACTCCATTTACGTTTTGTTTTTTTATTACGCGCGGCCCTCTACTGTCCTCTTATTGGGCCTGTTTACACAGAACGCTTCCTAATTCTGCGGTCAGAACGTATATATGAGTCACTTATGAAAAAAGAAATTGTATAAACATAGCTCTGAAAAAGCTTTGTTTTGAAGATACAGGGTGTTAAGCTTTAAACGGTTTCCTAATAATACCTATTTGAAATATCTCTATTCGATTTTAATGAAACTTATTCGTGGTATTTGTTGTTGCAGTGGCGCCGTGGGACGCACCTGAGCTAATATTATTTACAAAATAATGTACTCACCTGACTTTCATACAGCTTTATATTTTTTCCTGAGAAAACATTATAAAATACAACTTTTTGTGTTTTCTACTATTTTGACGTAATTTGGTAAGTTTTTAGAAAATTCCCGAAATTATATTTCGGAATAAAAAAGAAACAGGTACAAAAATTCCCCGGACAAATTTAAATAACCAACAAAAGTATTAATATGATTCACATAGTTAGCAAATTGTCAAAAAAAGCATGAAGTAAAGAGGGTTTTTTACCTGAGGATCTTTTTTCATCTTCAATTTTTTTAGGGGAAATAAATGATTTTTTAGTGAGTAAAAGAAACCCCTTATTCCCCCCGGTAAAAATGTGTGAATTTTAACATTAATTTACTTATTGGTAGCAGAAATTGAAAAAAAAAAGGTACCATTTTAAGCAGGTACATTTGAAAAGACAATTAAGTATTAACTTTAAGGGGTCACGTTATTACTTTACCTGTATATAATAAATACTATATATTAAACCACACAATATTGTCTTTTTTCTTTTAGGTAGTAATTCCTATTATATGAATACCTAACTGAATAGGTATGTAAACTATTTATTTAAATGCGTAGGACTTAGTCGCACTAAGATAGTAAGTGTCCGGACTGTGCAGTAAAAATTGCAGCACTATCACTGTCAAGCCTGTTTTGTGTAAGGGGGTCTTGGTTCCGAAACCAGGAAATTGTGTTCAATGTACATGATGCAGTTATTTATCAAATGCCTTTAAGCACTGTTCAAATATAGTTTTAACTTGTGCAACATGACAGGAATAGGTGAATCAACAATCTATAGACTTCTTATTGAAGGAGCCAGAGTGGTTTCCTCTCCAGTGACGCATATAGAGAAGGCCTCTGAGTAGCTCAGGAGCATTTCCTGTTCTACTCTTTATGGCGTTCCAGTGACGGAAAGTGCATGCATGTACCTGAACTACTTTTTTCTTTTCCCTGCCCCCTCATGCACCAGCCCCTTCTTTTGGTTTTTGTGCTTTAAACGTGTCTTTTATGGTTAAGGATGGATTTTTTAAATTATTTGTTTAAATGGAACTAGATATTTAAAAAAATATATAATACCCTAAAGCCAAGCAGGTTAAAACCAAATTTTAATTTTTTTAAAGTTATTATCTTCCTTTCTTTGTCTAAGGATGCGTTCCAGTGACTAACTTTAAAGCAGATCAAGAGCTTAAGCCCTAAAGCATGACGCAAAAATTTTCGTCACTGGAAAGCTACTCGATATACATATGTTTTTAACATGTAAAAATATTAACGATCAAAAAATTTACGCAAACTAAATCGATTAAATTTATTTTAAACATTTCCCATATACCTTAATTTTTATATTAATTTTTTATTCTTATTTTAATTTTCTCTAACTTCAAAAGCTTTTAAACTATAAACATGTAAAAAATTAACTTACTATAATAACAAAAGCAAAATGCGTATATACACTGGGGCTATTCCACAAAATATGCCCATATATATGCTTACGCCGTTATGTTACTTTTTTGACCAAATATGCATACTGATATGTAATATTCAAATTTATCATAATAATTAAATAGGGCATAGAGAGACACCTTAGAATTTTAAAAGAGATGTTTATTTATAATAAAATGTAAAGAAATTTAAGAAAAATAATAATTACGAAACAATTCTTTTAACTGAAATGGTACAAAAGGCGTTAATTAATTTTAATTAAAATTATTACTTTTTCTTCACTTAATTTAACTTTAGGAAATTTTTAATTCAAATAATATTTTAATCCATTTTTATTATTTTAAAACCAACTATTACATTCATTAGTTTTACACAATATTGAAATCTTTTAAAAATAAGAATAAAAGAATGTATAACAAGTCGATTTAAACAATTTGTTAAGTAGGTATTACTTAATAGTATAAATTACAGTTACAAGTCTTACAGCTCAATGTTTAGTTTACCGCCACGCCGGACAAAAATACAAACAAAGACATAATTAATATTATAGATTTGTTGGTAAAGACGGTGATTTTTGCATTTAATTTTAAAAGAGCAATATAATATAAAAATATGCTCATAATATTTGCACAATGCATATACATGCACTTTGCATACTGCATGTGCAATGGTTTTAGTATATTGGCCAGTAATGGAATAAGAAAACAAGCGCTATAGTCACCCATGCTTACAGGCCGGTATTTGGTTAGACCGTCTGTTTTCCTTACATTGGCTATGTGCTATGTTATTTAACTGATCTTTAATAATAACACAATTTTATATTATTATCGCCATTATAATATCGTAAAAACTTACATCCAACATGCTTCGACAATGAAAGCAGAGTTGAAAGAAAATTTAAAACTATGCTGGTAGTTTATTCTCTAAAAATATTCAACTTAACTATTGTTAAAATGTGTATGACCCTTTTGTTGGCATCTTCAATCTACAAATTGTGTCTGACCAAATACCTAAAAAACTATCTGTTTATTGTTTGGTTTACTCTAATAAGAAATAAGATACTTGTCCTGTATTATTACGCTTTTTGTAATTATTATTATAGTCCACTGTGCTATCACGAATAAGAAAACTTAGGCTTTTTTGGTGCAGTTTA
This sequence comes from Listronotus bonariensis, assembly GCA_014170235.1. Taxonomy (NCBI): domain Eukaryota; kingdom Metazoa; phylum Arthropoda; class Insecta; order Coleoptera; family Curculionidae; genus Listronotus; species Listronotus bonariensis. Next base: position 1,115,148 of record JACEGR010000003.1, read on the forward strand.
GTGTGCGGTCTACCATGTAAAATACAAACTAAATCTATGATTTAATATGGCAATAACCCTGAAACTATCTCTAAAATTAACATAAGCTTATAGCTAAACTGAATAGAGGTAGATTGGTGTATTTTTCTATTTTTTTATTAAAAATACGTCACAATGATTAAAGAAATATGTACAGTTATCGATATACAGCCCTCATATTATTAAAGAGTGCTATAAACAAATCTTCCGACTCGTTTTTTCATATTTCCCAGCAGAAATGATCCAGGTGAGATTGGAAATGCAGAATAGGTACTCCTCTTATTTTTTTCAGAATTTGTATGTTGGCGTCTAACCAAGACCTCTCGACCCCTTGTGTATGGGCTCCTGTAGCCGGGTCTACATAATTTTCTTGATGATTAACTGTAGAATTTGTATACCCTAATTAATCCAAGTTCCTATATGCTGGCCACTTATTAGAGGGAATAACTGACCCAAGCTGCACTTCTCGTTGAATGATTGGAATTAATATGTCCCTATCCCGCCGCTCTACGAAAAAGTAGCGGCAGTCTGTTCCTCTTTTTAACCCAAATACCCAGGGGCCATCCACTCTAACACCATGGTTTTTATTATTTTCTACTTCGGCGTCGCTGTTTTCAGTTAATGCCGCCCGGTCTCCATTTAAAATGCGACCACGGTTGTATTTCCGCCGACCAGCAAATCTAGCCCATCGATTTGGATAGAATTATTCTCCGTGTCTAGCATCTGGCCCCGGCTGGTAACAATGGAACTGCAGACTTCCCGGCACATATTAAACCAATCTATTATGGTAGCTGACGATTTTCCAGTAAGGATTCGCTTCCACACCAATGGCATTCTATATTTTAAGGTTCTTCTAAAAGTGAGTGTAAGCAAAAAGTTGACACCAATATTTTCGTCTAAAATAACTGTTCTATATAAATCTTTCAGCAACATTATTACGTATCACTATAAGAAACTGTATAAATATTTTATTAGAATTACGTCCCTGCTTAGGTACTAATTCTTACAATTATGGTACTATTAAGTATTAATGTTTATTAGAATTATTAAACAGCTTATGTAAATAGTAAATAGATATTAGCCAAATAATAGGTAGATCCCAAAACACAGGTAGACCGCATACTAAAGTGGCACCCTTTTTTTTAACCAATTTATAAAAATAGCAATTTGAGGAAAACACCTACAATATATATTGTTTTTAAATATAACAACAATTATGTACAATAATGATAAACATTGTTATTAACAAGTCTAAAAGAAAAGATTAAGTCTTAATCTTTTCTTGACAAAGCAGGAAAAATTGTTTTTTCCCCATGGCTTTTTCTTTCGTATCTTTTTCTTTAAATAGGTTGCTTTTTTAGTTCCATTTTTAGGTATTTATTTTCTTATTATTCCTTTTTCTTGAAGAAGAAGTTAATATTATTGATGATCTAATGGTATTTATTTCCGCTGGTGAGCCAAAAATATATAAAATATACAGGGTGTGGCATATGTTCTCTATATATGAGAAACTTTTTATTATTAATTTTACGAAAAAAGTTATTGCCTACAAAAAATTGTGCATAATCTTAAACAAAATATGTAATCATTAGATATTCATTTTTTTAGTAGTATACGAAAAATCACAAAAATATTAATTTTGTTTAAGAGGCAATTACCCTAATTTATGAAATTATGAAAATTATTATATTTTTTACAAACAAAAAGTTTTTATTCAATTTTTTTATGCAATAACGAGCGTTACTGTGACTTTTGCTGTTTCGACAAATCTAAAGCTTTCTTTAGATATTATATTTCGAAATAAGTATTTAGAAGTGTATAAATTTAAATTTTTATCGTTTTATCATAAAAATAAAACCTTTTTGCAAATAAAGGAGTTTGCATATTTAAGAGTTATATTTATTTCTTACCAATTTTTCTTAATATGAATTATTAATATTTTCAAAAATAAGGGTAATGTCCTCTTGAACAAAATTTATATTTTTAAAGATTCCTTGTATACTACTAAATGAAATGAATATCTAATAATTGCATTTTTGGTTTTAAACCATGCAGAACTGTTTATAGGAAACAACTTTTTTCGTAAAATTAATAATAAAAAGTTTCCCATATGTAGAGAATTTAGGCGGACACGTAACTTCCTACATAACGCATAAACTTGTAAAGTTATAGCTAAGGATAAATTATGACTAAAAGTAAAAAAAAATAGTTTATAAAATACTTTTAGTTTTAGAGATATTCAATAATTTTTAATAATTAAAGAAAAACGTGAATTCTAAGCACAAATAATAAAAAATAATAATAAAAGAGATGGTAAATTATTTTTTGTTTCAAAATAATCACCCAAATTTTTTGTTGTTTGTTAAGTTCCTTGTTTTCCATTATAAGCCATTATTTGTTTCAACAATTTAGTTTTTTTTTGTTATTTGAAATAACTGATTGTCCCCCTAACTAAATTTATCCATTTTTAGTCATTTTTCTCCTTGCCAATTATTTACCAAGTTAATGCATATAAGTTAAAAATTACCCTGTATAACGTAGCAGCTTTCAAAAGAGCCACATAAAGTTGCTTTTTTCGCATCTCTGCACATTTTTCTAAAGAGGCTAACATGCTGCTCTGCGAAATTTGCTGCCTGCGGAGGTACATAACTATTATAAGCCTTCGGAGAGTGTCCTATTCCTATCTTTCTAACTAATACATATATTTGTTAAAATTTAGGTAGAGTGAGTTGATTAATTTTTTACATTGATTAATACAGGTACCGCCAAAAATGCTAAACCATATAAAAACTTTTTTATTTTTGAATTAAAAAAACATTCTTGAAAAACATCCCTGCATACACCGAAACTCACAAGACAATGCAAGTTAATATATATGACAAAAGAGAAAACTACCCTGGTTTTTAAACTTAGAGAAAAATATTTATATATGTCATATTGTAAAAGCAGAGCCACCTAATAAAAAAGTTGAAAAAAAACAACCTTTTCAATTTATTCCATATAGAGATTAGATCGAACTAAATTAACTGCAGTAAATTATCCTTACTGCCTTTAAATTTCGAAAATTTCTAAGCTTTGTTATTTTTAAAGCATTTAAGTACATTTAGATCACTTCAAAAAACAAAATATTTTATATTTTTAAAAGGACCTCTAGATTAATGTTCCATATCGTTTTTTCATTATAAAAAACTGTTTACTTTTTAAAAATATAAATTTATTTTTATGATTTTTTATAACAGTGTTAAAAAAATTAAAACTTAACTGGAACTATGGTAATAAAAAAAGTTTAAAATAGAATTTTAAAAAATTATTTAAGGATTAACCTAAATAAAATAAATAATAGTTTAAAAACTAAAAAACACGCTTTTATATGCAACCGAACTAAAAATTAGAAAATAATTTTTCATTAAAAAAAATATTGTCACTTCATAGTAAAAAGCGTGGGGTGCTTAATATATTAAATGTTATAATTATTATATTTGCCAATATCTATGAGGGAAAAGTTATGAAAAAATTGTAAAATGCACCCCACGCTTTTTACTATGAAGTGACAATATTTTTTTAATGAAAAATTATTTTCTAATTTTTAGTTCGGTTGCATATAAAAGCGTGTTTTTAGTTTTTTAAACTATTATTTATTTTTCATTTTTTAGTTCGATATGCATTTATGTATGTATCTATGTAAAAATGCTCCAGTTTATTCACTAAAAATTCCTTCGCCATTTTTGTCAAGAGTAGCTAAACCTGAGAAAAGTTTGGGATGTTGCCAAAAGATGGCAACACAGGTGTTGTTTTTATAATATAATGGAATTTTTTTCCTGGCGATCCAAACCAGGATAACGGGATACTGTTTGCAGATTATTGCATTGTCATGGGTCCTTAATACGTGTGCAAAGTTTCAAAGAAATCGAATAGCTGGAAGTTGGTAAAAATTAGGCTCAAAGATTCCGTTACATAGATAGTGACAACCCAAGTTAATAAAAGCGTGTTAAAAAGAAGATATGATACTAAATTAAAAGATGTAAAAATGTTTTTTATACAGAATGCAGAATATTATTTTAAAGGGGCTTTTAAATTTTAGCCTTATTCAACCGTAAAAAAGCAAAATTTACTTTTGTCTTTTAAAGTAATCTAAATGTACCTAAATACTTTTGGAATAATAAGATTTCGACATTTTTTTTTTAAATTTAAGGGCAATAAGAATAATTTGCGGCAGTTAATTTGGTTTGATCCAATCTCTATAGAGGTAAGTTAAAAGTAAGTTTTTCAATTTTTTTCGAAAGAGAGGCTTAGTTTTTAAAATATGACATAACTTTTGATTCTAAAAAAGTTTTTTAAATAATTTTTTTTAAGTTTAAAAATAAAGGTAGTTTTTTTTCTGTCTCCTATTTGTCAATTTGCACCTACCTCGTATACGCTATGATTAATTTAAATTTGGATTTATGTTTTGTGAGTTTCTGTTTAGGCAGATATTTTTATTATGAATATTTTTTTTTCTAAAAATCCAAAATAAAAAAGTTTTCCATAGGGTTTTAACATTTCTGGTGGTCACTGTATAAAGAACAAACCAACCAATGTATAATACTTTTACACATATTAAAAACAAGGTTAATTTAAACTTTTGTTTAAAAACTAACTTATTTTATTTAAAAATGTTTTATTGGTACTTGGGCTTACTATTTTTTAATAACCTATTATAAAATATTCTTCAGGTTTAGTGTAATGAAAAACCTATGCACTTTTAAATATTTAGAAACTACTAACGGCAATTAAAAATGGAGAAGCCAAAGGAAACCTAGATTTACTGAAACACAGAATCGGTTTTGCAGTCGTAACCACACCACTAATTTTAAATTCACCAAACCATACTGCTAGTTAACAGCGGCGATGTGCATCTTTAGTGGCTCCATGCAAACTTTGCTATAGCTTTGAACAAAAAAAAATTAAAGTACAGGCAATTTCATTAAATTAGCAAAAATTAGTTATAACAGGCAACTTTTGACATCTTAAATATACAGGGCTTTTTTAAATTTGGTATAAATATTTTGAGGGCATTTTATGACCAGAATAAGACTTTTTCTTATAAACATATGTTCCAAAATACATCCCCTCTCACCTAAAGCCCCCTCTAATGTGATTATTAAGTATAAAATAAATTACTAAATAATAAGAAAATATAATACTGTCATTCACCACTATGAAAACTTTACTACCAATTACATAGTGGTGAAAGACATTTTATTTCTTTCTATTACTACTACGCCACAGCAAAATAGACTTTTTCTACAACCTAATAAATAAATATTTTTAAAGGAATCACTTAGTCTATGCTGCCTTGTGTTTATTTTTTATTTTTTTTTTACACAATAACTTTTGTCCTATTTAAAGGCGTTTCTCTAAAAATCTACCAGGATGTTAGAGACCAAATATTTACATTTCTTAGGGCTTACTTACAGGTACCGCTTAATACAAAAAAACCTACACATAATATTTCGGTCCGTACAAATTTTAATCTTTTTAGGATGAGCTTCTTGGGATACGCAACAAATTGGCCAATAAACTTTTTTCTGGCTAGGTTTAAAATTTTCATATATTTAAATAGGTTTTTGTAATAATAATTTAATTTAAATAATTGGCGCTCAATTGTTGTTCTAAATAATAAATAACAATTAAACCAGTAAAGTCAATTTAAAGTACGTCTCCTGTACAGATAATTCAAACTCACAGCACAGAAGAAATCAAATTGATCCCATGGAAAACCAGTCAGTTATCCAAAACACTGGTTTTCCAAGAGAGTGGGTTTTTAAGCTTTAATTTGTCTGATAAAACATACTTTATTTTTGTTTTTTCTTATGCTCACAATAAAATTTTGCAAAGTTACTATACAATACACCATTATTTATATAAAAACATTAATTATCAGCTTTAGTTATTCAAGTGAATGGTTGCCAAGGGACTGATTGTGCGATGGACATTTTGTAAACTTTAAATTGTCTGATTTTTTTATGTTCTTTTAGCTTAAAAATAAATAAAAATATCATTGTTTAATAAAACAGAATAATTACCTTAGTATTTCTGCTGGTTTTCCAAGAGGCACAATAATGAAAACTACTCTCTTTGGGAAACTTGGTGGACTGAGGCCGCATGTATGATAAAAAAATGACGATCGGTCACAATGTGTACACACTAGGCTATTTATATTCTTAAGGACAGAAATAATAACAAGAATTATTATTGGCTTCGGACTTGTTTAATTTGAAATTATTAAAATAGTAATCAATAAACACTTGAATTTCTACATATTCTCTGTTTTTTTCTTTTATTAGTGACAAGGAATTTCATGCTTAAAGAAATAAACATTAATTGACCCTAATACACAAAAACTTTTAGAAGATTCCTTATCTAATACATTTAAAAAATCTCTACCTGCAGCAGTTACCATTATGATAGTTAATAAAGAATTAAACACAGTATCAAAATTAGGCTTCATTTATAGAAAATTAGTAAACTTAAATAAAACCTTCAGTATAATTAAGTTATTGTACATACTACCCACAAAAGTATCTTTAAAAAATGAATTTAAAAAGTAGTGTCCGCTCCAACGACTTTGACAGGTTTTTAACAATGAAAGGCTTGTTAGCAGACGAAAAGCTTAAAACGAAAGAGACATTTATTACGAAATAATTTAGCCCCTAAAACGTTTGAGTAAACCTCTTAATTATTTTCCTTTAAATGAAGAGAAAATTGAATGTTGCTGCAGATGAATTGTGTTTTAAAGATCCATTTAATATTATTGTATAGCTTTTAACCAGGTAAGTAAATAAATAAAAATCTTTTATAATATAAACATAAAATTATTTTAAATCGTCAAATCTTTGGTTAATGTAAAAACAAAAATTATTAAATATTTATTATATATATATATATATATATATATATATATATATATATATATATATATATATATATATATATATATATATATATATATATATATATATATATATATATATATATATATATATATATATATATATATATATATATATATATATAAATATATATATATAAATGTTGCAATAATACTATAAATAACACTAAAAGAAACCAATAACTTTACAACAAAACCGTTTATCCTTTTGGGAATTTTTAACAATTCTTATAAATAAAGCCACTCAATAAAGCCGCGTACAGACGTGTGTAATGCAATATGCAACGCAACATGCAACGTGAAATGCAACAAAGAGTGTGGTTGCAGCAACCTCGTCTGCAAATAGGCTTATCCGCATTTAAGACGAACTAGTAGACCAACGAGGTTGTAGTCCATTTTTTTAACCATATTACTCGGTAGAAAAAAACGAAAAACCAAGAAATGTTGTCGCTGGTAGAAAACTCAGCTACTGATAAATAAAGAAACTGTTTTAAAAAAAAATCCTTTCGCCCTATAACAGTTATGTAACTAAAGTATTTTTTATTCCGTCTCCATATTTTAAGTTGTTTTTTTTATTTTTTTAAACACTCCAACACGTCCAAAAGATACTGCAAACTCACATCGAACGTCTATGTGTTTGCAATAAAACCGACACCTCTGTGGATCGCGACGAACGTTTCTAGCGCGCAACCACGCAAACATGCAAATCTTGTTGCGTTGCATATTGCATTGCAGGTTGCATTACACCTGTCTGTTGGAAACACATGTAACTCACTCGGTATTTATAAACGGTATAAAAAGTTGTTAAACATTTTATTTTTCAGTTATCAAGGGCAAATTTAAATTAACCTCAGAAAATCGATTATCTCTGACTATAGTTCTAATACGGAACCTTAATTGCGGAAGCCCTACTGGCTCTTGAACGGGTTTGGTTAACAGCAATTTTAGCTAGAACATGCCTTTAAAGTTATTTAAGTTAACTATTATATTGGATTAAGGTAGTATAATATGCTAACACATTTAATAATATTTTTGTGCGAAAAATGTTACCAACGAAAAATAACGACAGTGATAATTTTAATGCATTTACGTTTTTAATTTCTTTACTTATTAGCTATTGTTTTCAGCATTGCTTGCCCTTTAATCGTCAATTGTTAAGGTAACTGTTTAAGAAAATTGGCAAAACTGGAAGATCAATTTTTATTCATAGGTCCTAATATCTAAAAACCTGCTTGCAATTTTTTAAAGTTTTTATGGGCTCTTATAGGTTAAAAAAATTACCTTTTTTATGTTAAAAACTTTTCTCGAATCGATTTTATTTTATTTATTTGAAGCGACTAAAAAAAATTACAAATGGAATATAAAGTTCTGATATTACACGCACTTTATTGCAGGTATGCTCAATATTAAACTTTTTGTTATATCTATGTCTGACAATACTACATTTATTGTGATAATTTAAAAAAAATCATTCCCAACTCAAAAAAATTTAGTTGTCTACACATTGTTTTTACGATTTTTAAGAACACAATTTCTGCAGAACCAAATATTTCTTTTGCGCTTAGCTACGCGTGTTTTGCAAATTTTTGCTTAAATTTTGACCTTTAAATTTAAGCGTAAATATATGTAATTACTATGGATGAAAACTTATTTAAATCTTAAACTCTTATTTACCTGTTTTTGTACATTGTACAAAAGATATATTTATAATTAGCAAAACCGGTTTGGTAACCTAATTTATTTTAATAATAAAACATTTATTAACTTATTCCTAATAACTAGAACCAAAGAATGGTAGATATAGCAATAAAATTAAGGATACGTGTAAAGAAATCGGCGCCTAAAATTAATGCCCTCTCATAAGTCCGCTTATACAGACTCCGAAGCTGTCCATTTAAGCGTGGGGTGATAAATCGTATTTCTTGCTAAAACCATAGACAGTTATGGTCGGATGCAACATCTTGTCTTCGCAGAGCAGCATAACACTTTTATCATCACAATTTTTGGCGCCTAACGTGGGGCGCCAATGTTACAGCAGGATATAACATCTTGTTTTAGCAGGACAGCATAACACCTTAAACATCACAATTTTTGGCGCCTAACGTGGGGCGCCAAAGTTACTGTCGGATGCAATATCTTGTTTTAGCAGGACAGCATAACACTTTAAACATCACAATTTTTGGCGCCTAACGTGGGGCGCCAAAGTTACTGTCGGATGCAACATCTTGTTTTAGCAGGGTAGCATAACACTTTTATCAAAAACATTTTTGGCGCCCAACGTGGGGCACCAAACATATAACCCTAAAATTGCAAAATCAACTACATAATTTTATTTTCAGCAGACATTTTTGGTATAACAAGTTTTTAGTTTAAATTATTGTGTAAAAGTATTCTAATTGACTTTTTATTATTAGCTTTCAGTCTCTCGCAATTCAAAAACTAAATCTAAGTTCTGATTTTGGTTAACAGTAAATCTTTTTTATTATTAAATGGTTTTGTTGCTTTTAAGTAAATCTAAAGCCGGTAAGACATAATTATTTTAAATAAATTATAAAATTATTTATTTTGTTTAATAATTCTTTTATCCTAGACAAACATCTTTTAAAATTATAGTTGTCGATGGTTCGAAAAACTACTTATGTGACAATACTAGGCAGTACTAAATAAATAATTTTTATTATTAAAAAATATATGATGATCATGGCAAACGGTTTCTAGCAATAATTTCTTTGTGTAAAAGTGTTTTAATTAACGTATCTAAAACTAAATCCTAGAATAAAATCGATGTAAAGAAAGTCAAGAAGTTTTTATTTTAAGTTTAATGCTGAAAGACATGCCAAAAACAGCTTTTAAGAAAACCAAATCTAACAAAATAACAATTTTGTTAAGCAAAAAGTTCGCGTAACTCACAAATGCAATAAACCTTTACAGGTCGATGGATTCAAACATATTCAAATTACTTTGTAGAACACTGCCCCCAGGGAATCCGAGGTAAGGTATATGTAAGCCAGGCATACAATTCTAACGCGAATTCTGCCGAAATATTCACTCGTCAAATTACGTTCTCTCTGACCTATCAAAATTTATTACCGTGGAGAATTCTATAGGGTGACTCGCTTGGAAAATTGGCTTAAAGTGGCTGTTACATACACGCGAACTTCAAGGAAAAATTGCTTTTGTCGCCGTAAACAGAATTTGATTAGAACGTATCCTAAAGAGAGAGCCGATTACTTAAATTGGATCAGCTTTCGATATATAGGATTTGAGATTTAATATTTTGCAATACTTTTTAATCCTGCATACAGTTTAATCACTTATTTACAGAAAAAAACCTTAAACAAGGGAAATCACAAAAAATTGTACTATTGGAATAGTAATGCCAAATTTAATGTTTTGTACCTACAGCTATGTTTCTGTTTTCTGGTTTTTAAATATATTATTATTGTACGTATTTAATGTGTAATTAAATTGTTATTAAAAAATATAATAATAACATTAGGGTTTAAAAGTCCTTAGATATAAAAAAACATTCTTTCCGTTTACTTTATTTAGTTGTTGTCTTATTTTCTGTTGGTGTGATTACTTTCATGAAGTACAAGTTTACAAACTGTATGTTTTTTTAATTGGCTTATGAAATGAAGCATTGGGTTTACTAAATAATAAGTAGAAAATCAAATCCCTAGTTTCGTTTTCTGCTGAGACAAATTTCAAACAACAAATATAAGAACAATCGAATAACAAAGGAGTACATACGTAAATAAACTTATTGATACATTTTACAACCAAAAAAAGTAAGACTTATTCGTGGGTTACTTATAAAATAAAACAAAACATATGACTTAGTCCCAACAAGTGTAACCAATATGACTGCTGGTGAACCTTATGGGCTCTGTATGTGGTTCAGATATTACAATAAACTATAAATATTTCTGGTATAAAATAAAACTATTTTAGTGTTAACAAAAACGAGATTAGCTGTAGGATAGTAACGTATAAGTCTCTATTGAAAACGGCGTTGATTGCTCAAATTCATTGTTTATATTAAGGTGTGTTTATTTTTGGATAAGTCAACGTTTTTAGTTAAAAATCCTTATGGTTTTAAGACCCTACCAACGGGCAAAGCTGCCCCATGGGTTGAATAACGCCGCCTACTTAGGGCGGACAAGGCCGCCCACCAGCTTAGATATTTTCTATTTTTAAAATAAAATATATTTAAATAAATTAAGCCGTGTAATAAATTAGCTTGTTATCTAATATTTATTATAAATCCTATACATTCAGATTCTTCTAAATTATAAAATGATGGGCATAAGACAAAAAGGTTAAATCCAACAAAAAAACAAAATATCTTTATTAAATTAAAACAACATAATAATAATAATAATAATAAGTTACATAATTGTCATTACAAAAATAAAAATAAATTTATGTATACACAGCAAAATGTAAAAATAAGGTTTGGTGCCACCGTGGCTAGAGTAATTTTTCCTGGGCGGTCTTACCCGATAACGCAATGTTTTCTTTAAAATTGTACTGTTCTTTAAAAACCTCACAAGATATAATATTTTAATACCACGTAATAAAATACAATCAATCACCTAAATTTTGATATATTAATGATGCAAGTTAATGTTTTTGCATCGTCGCATGCAACACTGGGAATTCAAGATTAAAAAATAGACCCAACGAGGTACAATCACTTAAGCGTATAACTTAATTCCTGTATAACTTTTAACAAAACTTTATTTTACCCTTTTTAAATTATTTTAACCTATTACTAATAAAATTATTACGTGGTGATATTTTTGTCGCAAAGCAAAATTAATATAAAATATTATGTATGTCGCGTTTTCAAAACTAATTTTAAAGCAATTAATTTGTTACGTTAAATTATATTTTAGAACCTGTAATTACCTGTTAAATGTAAAGTAAATAGAAATCTCTAAAATTAGCCCAACCAAAAAAAAATCAATAAATGGTAAGCGGCTAGAAATACAATAGATGACACTTAAATATTGAAATAAAAAGTTTCCTTTTATTATTGAAAAACAGTCGGATACATCATACAATAATAAAAATAGTATTGACAAAACGCTGTCCAAATTATTTTCCTAAAGATGTCACTATCGTTAAAACTTGCGTTTAAAAATACAGTTTTGTCGGGCGTTATTGAATTTTACCTCAACGACATCTATTATTATGTTGGCAAACTATTCTCTCTGTCTTAAAATTTATTTTTATATAATATTAGATACCGGTTCTCTGTTGTGTTAGGTAAAACAAATGCCTTATTGACAAATATAAAAAACAAATTTATTTTAATAGCAATATTAATTTTCCACCCCGCAAAAATATATTATTTTTCCAAAAAGTAATATTTTTTATAAAAATATTAGATAAAAATAGGTCAAAAAATGAGAACAAAATTTTTATTAATGGAGATATAAGCGCAATAAATATTTAAAAAGCGTTTATTTGTTTTTTGTCATTTGTACAGGGTAGGCTTAAAGTAGGTAACCCATTTTAAGTCTCTTTCGTTTTTGTCGTTCTTCTTAAATTATTTTAATTTTGTCTCAGGATTGTAAAGAAAACTTTGGAAATTTATAGTAAACCACTTATTAGTTCCCCAAAAATTTTATTTTCTTAATCACAAATTAATAATTTTATCCCAGCGTCGATACCTTAAACATTTTAATACTGGGAATGCGCCTCCTAAAAAAATGCATGCTTTTGGGTGCGTTCAGGAGTACTTAGCCGCATAACCGCTGGGTAAGCGAAGTGTCAAAACTGTCAAAATAAGCCATCCTATTGATTTATTTTAACACTTTTTAGCGGTTAAGTGGCTAAGTACTCCTAGATACACCCATTGTCGCTAAGTTTGGAGAAACGAAAAGCTTAAGAGATTGCTTTATAACATGGTACACCACATTTAGAAGTTAGAGGAAATCGAGCGATTAAGAGTGTCAATGTTAATCACTCAACTTTAATCACATGACGATCAAATAAACTGGCGTTTAAGATCGCCCGAATTAACAGCGCCCGATTTTTTTATTTTTATTAAAATACGTTTTTATAGGTTCTGTTTGCGCTCTATTAAAAAAAAAATAAAAAACACCTTTACCAAGAAATATATTTTTTTCTGCACTTTAGGCTTGCATAAACTTAAATCCGACGACGCTCCATATAGTTAGCATCGTAAAAAACATAATTTATTTAAAAAAAAAAAAGCTATGCCAAATTTTTAAGCAAGTTTGAAGGAGAGTTAAACTACTCCAATTGACATATGTATATTTGTTTAATTGATGATGAAAATTTTCTTCACAGGATGCTGAATAAGTTAATATTTAAGTGCTACTTGAAGCAAAAGAGGTGTGGCAAATTTAAGTGTTAAAATAGGACAAGTTAAATTTAGTAACTTTCGAGTCCAAAATGGTCCTATGGTTTACGTATTTTGGGTTTAAAGGTATAATAAATAACAAACAGACAAAATCATTTTACAAAAACAAAAAAGGTAAAAACTCCTTACTGCTTTTTATTTTCTTGCAGCGATGCCAACCCAACGGCTTTTTACGTAGATCTACGTTTTTATGCCTTTTCCGCGAACCTACGTACTTTAATTCCAGAATCTACGTACTTTCTAACAAAATAATGAACCAGCATCTTACATAGTTTTTAATAAATAATATTTTTTTGTTTTCAAATGACATATATTTTTTAAAATATTGTTATTCCGTTGCCTGCTACTTTGAGTAGGTTAATATAATTTGTGGTTTTATTTACTTTTAAGCCGGCGTTCCATGTGCAGAAAAGCGGAGCGGAACTGTCAAATTTCTTAATTTTAACTGGCTTTTTCAAATTTTAAATAGGTTACGTGGCTAAATAGACCAATCAGATATAGGGAATTTAAGAGTTTTGTTCTGATTTTACGCAGATGGGACGCTGACTTTAACTACCCTACAGGCTGCACTCCGAATCGACGCCCGGTAAATACCTGGTAAAAACATGCGCTATGAGCAAGACCTTATCAAAACTGAACATTAGAACCAAATTCGTTTGGACATGTCAAAAAAACTTTACCCCAAGGTTGTCGAATCTGAATTCGCATTAACCCTACTCTCTTCATATCACCGAGAAAAAAATTAGCTAAATCTACGTATTTTCTATATAATTTTTTTACTATTTCTACGTAATTTTTTTATCTGACCTACGCTTTTTTCAAAATCCGGGTTGGCAACACTAGATCTGACGATGCATATTTTCACTCTAGCCAAAAGTTTTTTCTTTAAAGCTAATTAGGATCACCAACCGTAGACCGGTTTTAAACCATTAGGTTCTTATAAACTCCAAAGGAATCTTTTAAGAAATTGAAATGGCAAATAAGCAGTAGCATATTTTTCGTGTCTCTCTGTCGACAGTATAAAAAACTAAACAAAACTAGGTCCGTAAAAATAATAATAAACCAAATTAAGTATTCTTGACAAACAGTCCAAAAAAATTTATAAAAATAAAAAGGTATAATCTTTTAATGCTTGTTATTTTTGTGCATTGTAAGGCTGCCTTTGGCGAACACTGACCGATCTGGCTGCAGATTTTCACATTCGCCAAAGGTTTTTCCTTCAAAGCTTATTGCGATTACTAACCGGTAAACCGGCCTATTTTAGATAAAGCACTTTGCATATTACATCACCATTAAATAGATATTTTAAAGATATTTAAGAAAATACTACATTTGTTACGTTTATCTCTCATGTTTTTGAAAATCTGGCTCTCCAAACCTAAAAAAAGATATACTGTCTATTTTATTTTCGACACTAAACTTAGAGCTGAAGATATATTGAAAATTTAAAATTATGTATAGATTTAAATGGCCATATTTTTTAAACGACTATAGATAGAAATATAAAATATGGTATTTTTTAAAGCTTCTAAAAATATCTTTTTAACGGTGATGTATTATACAGAGTGTTCCGTTTAAAAAGCCGGTTTACTCAGGGCCGTATTCCATTCCATTAGGCTGACTAGGCTACAGCCTAGGGCGCCATGAAAAAATAGGCGCCAGACAGGGGAGGAATTGGTGCTAGACAGGGGAGTTCAGAAAAGTTTAGGTTGAGTGGGGATTTTTGGTGACAAATTTCTTTGTAATTGGAGAACCTTTTCTTACATTTTTTTGGTAGAAAATAGGCGCTCCGGGAATTCTAGCCTAGGGCGCCTCAAACCGTTAATACGGCCCTGATAAACTTAATCTTAGAATTTGTTTCTGCTTACAAAACCATTTATCTAACAGTAAAGACCCAGCAACAAAATATAAACCTAATCTTAGAATTTGTTTTTGCTTACAAAATTGTTTATCTAACCGTAAAGACCCAGCAACAAATTATAAACTCAATCTTAGAATTTGTTTCTGCTTTCAAAATCGTTTATCTAACCGTAAAGACCCAGCAACCAATTATAAACTCAATCTTAGAATTTGTTTCTGCTTACAAAATCGTTTATCCAACCATAAAGACCCAGCAACAAATTATAAACTCAATCTTAGAATTTGTTTCTGCTTAGAAAATCGTTTATCTAACCGTAAAGACCCAGCAACAAATTATAAACCCAATCTTGGAATTTGTTTCTGCTTACAAAATCGTTTATCTAACCATAAAGACCCAGCAACGAATTATAAACCCAATCTTGGAATTTATTTCTGCTCACGAAATCGTTTATCTAACCGTAAAGACCCAGCAACAAATTATAAACTCAATCTTAGAATTTGTTTCTCCTTAGAAAATCGTCTATCTAACCGTAAAGACCCAGCAACAAATTATAAACTCAATCTTAGAATTTGTTTCTGCTTACAAAATCGTTTATCTAACCGTAAAGACCCAGCAACAAATTATAAACTCAATCTTAGAATTTGTTTCTCCTTAGAAAATCGTTTATCTAACCGTAAAGACCCAGCAACAAATTATAAATCCCAATCTTGGAATTTGTTTCTGCTTACAAAATCGTTTATCTAACCGTAAAGACCCAGCAACGAATTATAAACCCAATCTTGGAATTTGTTTCTGCTTACAAAATCGTTTATCTAACCGTAAAGACCCAGCAACAAATTATAAACTCAATCTTAGAATTTGTTTCTGCTTAGAAAATCGTTTATCTAACCGTAAAGACCCAGCAACAAATTATAAACCCAATCTTGGAATTTGTTTCTGCTTACAAAATCGTTTATCTAACCGTAAAGACCCAGCAACAAATTATAAACTTAATCTTAGAATTTGTTTCTGCTTACAAAATCGTTTATCTAACCGTAAAGACCCAGCAACAAATTATAAACTCAATCTTAGAATTTGTTTCTGCTTACAAAATCGTTTATCTAACCGTAAAGAGCCAGCAACAAATTATAAACTCAATCTTAGAATTTGTTTCTGCTTACAAAATCGTTTATCTAACCGTAAAGACCCAGCAACAAATTATAAACTCAATCTTAGAATTTGTTTCTGCTTACAAAATCGTTTATCTAGCCGTAAAGACCCAGCAACAAATTATAAACTCAATCTTAGAATTTGTTTCTGCTTACAAAATCGTTTATCTAACCGTAAAGACCCAGCAACAAATTATAAACTCAATCTTAGAATTTGTTTCTGCTTACAAAATCGTTTATCTAACCGTAAAAGACCCAGCAACAAATTATAAACTCAATCTTAGAATTTGTTTCTGCTTACAAAATCGTTTATCTAACAGTAAAGACCCAGCAACAAATTATAAACTTAATCTTAGAATTTGTTTCTGCTTACAATATCGTTTATCTAACCGTAAAGACCCAGCAACAAATTATAAACTTAATCTTAGAATTTGTTTCTGCTTACAAAATCGTTTATCTAACCGTAAAAACCCAGCAACAAATTATAAACTCCAGGGCCGTATTATCCATTAGGCTTACTAGGCTACAGCCCAGGGCGCCATGAAAAAATAGGCGCCAGACAGGGGAGGAATAGGCGCTAGACAGGAGAGTTTAGAAAAGTTTAGGTTGAGTGGGGATTTTAGGTGACAAATTTCTTTGTAATTGGAGGACCTTTTTTTTAAATTTTTTGGTAGAAAATAGGCGCTCCGGGAATTCTAGCCTTAGGGCGTCTCAAACCGTTAATACGGCCCTGGGTTTACTGTTAAATTCCCGAGGATAGCTATTAAAAATTGGATATATCACATAGATTTTTTTAAAGCTCTTTAATAGATCTTTTGAATGGCAATATTTATTATATATATATTGTAATAAATCAAAAAACCCAATGTTTAATTCTTTTTCGGTTAGCAGCACGTTTATCAGCGGAAAAACTACTACAACTTTACTAATTTACCCGACTTTGTATCTCCAGTAAAAAGGAAGTTATCAATAGTGCCGACTTGAGAATGATCGCCCTGTATATTGTTTGAGGTTAAAAAGGTAAATTTATTAGTACCAATATTAATAAATTAAAATATATTTTTACAATAATTTAGACTTTTAAATATACAATTTTAGCCTTTCAAACAAACAGGCTGTACCTGTACAAGCAAAAATCATTTTAAAATGCACCCTTTATACCATAAGGTATTTCAAATATTTAAATAAGACTTTTTTGATTAAACTTTAAATTATAACTGTTCTTTTAAAGAAAATGAAAGAAGTTTTGTAAAAACAAAGTAAAATCAAAATTGGTACAGTTTTTTGGTAGTATTTTCTTTTATCAAGACTGTAAATTACATAATTTTCTGTTTTATATATTATTATACAAGTTGTATGAACAGGACAATTAATTTTTTTATTCAGATTTATTTTTAAAAGGTTACCAGAATATGTTGTATAATAATGATGAAGTGCCTCAGGGCTGAGCACTGGCACCAACATTGTTTTTCTTCACATCAACGACCTTCTTTCGAACAAAATTAATTTTATTTATAGTTAATTCGACTCTGGTTTTCAGGTTTTTAAACCACTTTCTAAACCTGATTTAAAAAGCAAGCACAAAAGCGATGCAGATATCTACTTTATGGGACCTTAACTTATTATCGGATTGAGCCGAAAACCTCATCAATTTTATTGCATTCAAAACACAATCATGGTCCTTGTCGCAAAAAGAGTCATCAAATACTCATCCCTTTACTTATAAGCGGCCAATATTTGCATAGCAAAGACACATTTAATCTTATGAGCGTCACATTTGAGAAATACCTTTAATGGCATAAACACAAGCTTGGATTTCTCTTTTAAACCCAAAATTATATTTCCCCTTTAAAATTTATACACCTTGTATGTGTCCTAAATCCGACCTACCTTGAAATATTGTTCGCATATCCGGGACATGGCGTCCCCACAACCCTTAGCATTCTTGATTCCATTCAAAAAGAGCTGTTTGCCTTATTAATGATTCATCACTTACAAAAAGGAAAATTAAAGAAGTTTCGGTTAAACAAAGTAAAAACAAAATTTGTACAGTTTGTTTTGGTAGTATTTTCTTTTATCAAGACTATAAATTACATAGAGTTTCTGTTTTATATTTTATTACACAAGTTGTATGAGCAAGGCTATGAAGTTTTTTTTCATTCAGATTTATTTTTAAAAAGTTTACCAAAATATGTTTTTAATCTACTGTTTTATTATTTTGTTTGTAGAGAAATAAATATTCAGGGTTATCCAAATTAAGTGTCCGTTATTGGTAACGTCGTCATTACTCGAGATATAAAGCAGATTAAATTAGCAGACTTTAAGAGCAAAGATCAGAAAAACAATAGACAATTGGGTTTTGAGTTATACAGCACAACACCTATTTTTTAAAAGAACACCTTGTATATTTTTTTGTCACCATTAAAAAGATCTTTTAAAATCCTTTAAAAAATAGTCCATATATGAGTTATCCAATTTTTCATAGTTTAGGAAATATGGCCATTCCCAGGAGTTTAATAGGAAACTGGGTTTTTTGTATTGAACATACTGTATATGAAATCATCAATAAAAAGGTATTTTAAAGAGCTTTAAGAAAACACCACTTTTATTGTGTCTATCTTTATAATTTTAAAAATATAGCTATCCAAATCTAAAAAATAGTAGGTAGATGTTTTTCCCTGTCTTTTTTTTTTACACACCTAACTTATTGCCTACAGATGTGATATATAATGAAAATTTAAAGTAATTTTTAGATTTAAATGACTTTATGTCCAAAACTATAGGAGATAGACATATGAACTGTGATATTTTTCTAAAGCTCTTTAAAATATCTATTTATTGGTATTGCAATATACGTGGTGTTTATTTTAGAAAATGCCGGTTTACTATCAAATTCCTGAGTATAGCCATGTTTCCGAAACTACACACAACGCCAAAAGCCTTGGACCCCTAGCGTTTTTATACTTTTAATTTATTTAGAAAACGTTTTAAAGGACTAATTCAAAGTGTTGTCCATGTTGTTTTTGGTTTAGTTGAAAAAATATTTCGAGTTCATGTATGTGGCTAAAATAAAAGAAATAAAAAAAATAAGAAACAGTGTTAATTTATAAATAACGCTTATTGCAACAAAAATTACCTGTATGACAATACAAAAAAATTAAAATACAGCTAATACTCTGTGGGCCCGTTCCTACTTCTGAGTAATGAGTTTACACGTCTGGGCATGGAAATGATTAAACTATTAATCAGAGGCGTATCCAGGAAAAATTTCTGGGGGCACAAGTAGCCAAAAACTGAAGAGTAACGTTGGCTTATTTTTTAATAAGTAGTAGTTTTGCAAAAAAATAACGAAGGATGTAGAAAACGGAAAAAATATTTGTTAAAATTATTTACAAAAATCTGTAATAGGTCATTGCAAATCCAACTAAACATTCAATTATATAATTCAACGATTTATGTAAAAATCAAAGCACTGCTTCTGTAAATGTATTTTATTACAAAAAAAACTGACAAAAAAACAGTAAACAGAGTATTACATGTTATTTGTAGGACAAACTAAATTAGAATAAATAAAATTTAAATATTTATATTTAGCCGTCTTTTAACTTTAGCCATTTCATTTAATATCTCCTCGGAAGAAATTATAATATCAGGATGGATATTTAATAGTGCTAAGCCGTAAAGACGATTAGAACCTATCGTACTTCTTAAATAAGTTAACAGTCTACGGAGGGTAGAGAAGGATCTTTCATTTGTGCAACTTGTAACTGGAAGAGTGGCAAAATTTTTTAAAAGTTTCTTTATATTTGGAAAAATTGTTTCGTTGCAGGAAACATATGCATCGATAGCATTTTTGAAAACATTATCGGATAATTGCCTTTGCCATAATTTTACTTCAGCTACTAGAATTGTATCACTGTTTTCAAAAATAAATTCATTTTCTATGTAGAACTTAACCAGTTTCAAAAATTCATTTTCAACATTACTACTCTGTCTTAAAAGACAATTTACAAAGGACTCGATAATATTTTTATGATTCGTAAATCTTTCTTGGAGGGTTACTATATAATAATCCAAATAAGGTACAAAAACATTAATTTTGTATTAATCTCTTGCATTATTTGCCCTAATATTAGCTCGGTGGATCCCAACCTCCAATAGGAAACAAACTAACAAACCAAACCTTCAAGTATGCTTTCAAATCACTAAAGAAAGATAAACGAAGTAAACTGTATTGCAAAATGGAAAATGCGCGGTTTCTGTTAAAAGCATCTATACACAATCACATAAGCGCGAAACGCGATACTACTACGCATTACACTCAGTAGGTATGCAACCAATCATGCATGGAAGCACAGAGACGATAGTTAGGGGCTGTCGCTAGATCCTTGTAAAGCCCAGCGGAAGACCTTCTATATGGAGATCAGGCCGTATTATTCATAAAATTTTATTTTTATTAGTAGAATACTCAATAAAAAAATTATTTTAAATAACTATATACATATAGGTTAATCCTAGGCCTAGGGCTCTGGGGGGCACGTGCCCGAGTGCCCCCCTGGATACGCCCCTGCTATTAATTAGTTCCTGCGATATGCGGTCCCATTCTTCTACGGCGGCTACTGCAAGTTCCTCCTTGGTTCTAGGTGGTGGATTGCGATTGTGGATAGCTCTGGAAACAATATCCCTCAGATTCTTAATTGGATTCATGTTTGGGGAATTAGCTGGCCACTCTAATCTGTTGATTTCTTCAGCATTAAGAAGCTCCCAAACTCTTGTGCCTCTATGTGGTCTAGCTTTATCATCCATGAAAATGAAATTCTCCCCAGTTTCATGACAGAGGGGAATGGCAATTGACCTAGTAACATTTTCCATGTAAATTTCGCTAGTCCTATTTTGTTGTATGCAAATTAATGGGGTTCGACGGTTGTACATTATTCCCCCCGCAGAACATTACTATTCCCCCTTGATAGGGAACGACTTCACGAGGATAGTTGAGTCTTGACTGACGCCCTGGTTCTCTCCATACCCTTTGACGATGGTTATCACTGACCAGACCGAATCTTGATTTGTCAGAGAAAAAGACTCTTTTCCACTGGGCTAAAAGCCATTCCCTATGGTGGGCAGCATGTTGTCGAGGTAATAAAAGAGGTACCCTTAAACATCTTCTGGCCCGTAAATTTGAGTGGTGAGGTCTTCTGCGAATGGTATTGGTGGAAATTACGGGGTTGAACGTACCTTGGAATTGATCTTTAATGGCTGGGGCCGTTGCGTTCCGATTTCCGCGGGTAAATTGGATAACATATCTGTCCTCTTTTGGTAAAAACACGGGGCCGTCCACTACGAGGCAATCTTTTCACATTTCCAGTTTCTTGATACCTGTTGATGATTCGACTCACAGAGGAATATTTAAACTGGCTAAAATATGGTAATTGGAAAATCTAGATTTACGCAGAGCAATTATTTTTGCTCTGTTATAAGCAGAAATTTCACGTCCTGGCATTTTTAGTTAGAACCAATGTAAACTTTGCGTATTTAAAAATGCAAATAAACTAAATAAAAGTAACTAAACAATTTTAAATCTTCGCAAACAAAAACTCTCATCTTCAAATGAGTATGTAATCTTTTTTATTTCGTAAATAAAAGAATATTTTTATCTGATACTAAAAACATGTAGGATTCTTTACAACCAAGATATACAGGGACTCCAAGACTTTTGGCGTTGTGTGTATGAAAAATTGGATATAAAACATGTACACTTTTTTTCTAGACGACCCTGTATACCATTTTAAATTATTCCATACATTTAATTTTGCATTTGCCTGACCTTAAGAAGATATTTATTTCCATTTATAAACTGTAGTTAAAAATCTACTAGTGACCTTATTATAAAAATATATTAAATAGTGTGTGTAGTCTTAAGTACATAATCTTAGTTTAAATTCTAGGAACTTAAGATTTCATTATAAGCACTGCGCTAATCTTAGTAAGAAACTTCAAAATTTCGAGGAATACTTAATAATGCCTTAATGGGCTGGAAGCAATTTATGTACATAAGTCTTACTATATTGTGTTTCACAATATAAAGCTCAATTTAATCTTGCTAAGTTGCTAAGTAGTAAAATTTACAATTTAAGTGGTAGAACACAGAAATTATAGAAAGGTTTTAAAACTCACAGGAAGGATATCTGCAGGATATTGATACCGATATCGGTTTACGATGCGTCTCCAATATTTGCCATTGACTTTATGTTGGCAAAGGCCAGTCCTTTTAATTAAGTCATTGCCAATTATTTGTTTACGCCATTGTTACTTTTTTACCCTTACAATCAAATATAGGGTAATAAGTTATTGTAGCACACAATTCAAATCAAACTTAATTTTGGGTAAAAACACAAAAAGGGTTGTGTACCTTTACCACCTATCAATAAATAATTTACAAATAATAATATGCTGACTTAGAATTAAAAATTTAAACATAGTTTTTATGCTCCTAAAAATTATTTTTGCATATTTTGCCAGGTGTTTAGTAAAATTTGTTTAAATATAGATTTATTCTATTAAAATACAATTTTTTAATAAAGTTATCAAAGAGTGGGTACAGATAAATAAGTGATAGACTTTAAAATAATAAATATCATGTTTTATTTAATATTAAACAACTCGAAACTATTTTTCCTAGCTTTGGTGCTTTGGTCCGCAAAAACATCAATAACGTCTTTAAAATCAATTTTTTGAAAAATTAAGCTTTAATTGACAGTAATGCAAGAGCATCTTGGCCCATACTTTCCTGAATAAGGTTTTACCATTTTGAAAGTTAAAAAGATCTTTTACTGAACTATTCGTAATTGATATATTAAAAAAAAATGACAATACAATGTTCACATTTGGGCAGAAATCTCGAAGATTTGCATACTTTTTAAGAAATTTTTAAGTTAATAATTTTAATGACTACATTTTAAAGTATGGCCATTTACTTTAAAAAGAAGGTGAGATTTTGCAATAATATCAGTATCTCATGTCATACTTCTATTTTAGATAATCTCAATAATAGTACAAATAAAATTCCTTCCACTTTTACTACACTTTAGTCTCTATCACAACACCTTTTAAAATCGTTTTGTTTGTTACCTTTTTTCGTCGTTTTGGCATATGAAAATTTTTTTCGCTCCTTAAATTTTGCCGCCCTAGGCCAAGGCCTCACGGACCTAGGCATAAATACATCACTGCAGGTGTTATGTGACAAGTTTTCATATACAGTGGAAATATTAAAAGTCTTTCATTCCCCTTTATCTTTTCAATGGAACAAGATATCGAGATTAGGTAAAATTTTGGTAAAATGGTTTGATTTTAACTTTTTGCGAACCCTGTATACAAAATTAACATTTTTTCTCTTCTTGAATCCTATTCTTTTTTAACAAGCAAAAGTTTTTATGAGGAATGACTTTTACTCAAAAAATTATTTTTATTCAATTTTGGTCAATTTGTCCTCTTGTTAACCCCATCCGTGGACAGTCTGTATACAGGGTGTCCGATAATTGATGGTCGCAGGAGAAGAACATACTTCTTATGCTTAGATATTAAGATTTAACCAAACATACCTATCCAAAAGTTGATAATAAGGAAGATACGTTAAAGTTAAAAACACATTTTTATTTTTTTATAATTTTTTATACTTTTTGAATATTTTAATAAAACTTTATATCTAGAAGTTTTTTAACATGAGCTTTTTATACCTGATATTATTTTTTTTAAAAGGAAGTTTTTGGTTGAACCTGACTAATTAAATGCAGATATTTTGAAAGCCGTTGCTCAAAGCCATTCTAACAAGGTATACCTTTTTTGTGTAAAAAGCATAAGATAATTTACTGGTTTACTTGGATGGTACATACAGAGAAGCACCAACAAGTTGAGACATTTTGGAGAAATTTAAATAGTGTATTCAGTTTTCGCTAGTTCACACAGTAAAATGAATATCATATCTCAAGATCAAAAGATCCCTAGATACCAAGTTGTAACAAAATTTTTAAAACTTAATGAAATAAATAAAAAAAAATCACCTTGACACCCTGTATCATCCTTATTATTTACTTTTAAAAATATGTATTTTGGTTAATTCTTATATTTTGGCATAAGGAATTCATTGTTATTCTGTGTACCATTACTTAGCGGACACCCTGTATATATAGCATTGAATCAACAAGAAATATTAAATTATTATTTTAATAAAGAGAAATTAACTCAAAACAGTTTTTTTTAAAGAAGCTTTAAACACTATGATATTACTTTTAATAAATAAAAACCTAAACGATGTATTGTCACAATTTCAACAAGAGTGTCAACCTGATTTTTTTTAAATTGCACTTTCCTTAGAAAGTAAAAGATTTTCTAACCAACAACTGCTGCAAATCACGTACTGTAAAATTTTCTTTGCTGGTCCGGTAAAATCGAGTCTTTTGCTGGGGCAGTAAACAAACGCTTAACGCTTGGTTGCTCTAGGTATAAAGAATGCGCTCTAGCGTTTTAAAGCCATTATTTTTATTGCAGGGGCTGCCATTACTTTAGCCCCTTCCTCCCAAACACACATTTAAATATTTTTTAATATATGTAGATGCGCCAGCTGTAACGATATTGCAACACTTTTTGGGCATACTTTTGCTTACTAGGGGATAAAAGGTAATGTAATTGAACCGCTTACAGCCAATTTTAAAAACCCTGACAAAAACTAAAAGATGCTTTAAACAATTTAAAGTGCTGATCGGCAATAAAAAGCTAGTTTTAAATCTAAAAGTCGTTAATTAAAAGTCAAAAGAAACTGCAGCACAAATATAATTTACGCATTAAATAGCTGTTTTCAGTTTTCTAAAAACTTAAAACTAAAAACCGCCTGCTCCTCGTGGCTTTTTAAAAGCATTTTAATTTCTCTCATTTTTATTTTTCTTGGCTTCTAAGTTTAGCAATAATTGAAGAGTTAATTAGGTAATTATTTATTAAATAAAAATACAAAAATTGGATTCTTTGTTTTAAAATGTATTTACAAAAATTAGTTTTAACCGGAAATTTTATTTTTTATTTAGGGTGTTTTTTAAATAAATGCGAAAAACTTTAGGAGTTGATTCCTTGTTTAAAATAAAGGGTAGGTTACTTTATTAACATGGGGTCAAAATTAATTAAAAAATGTCTAAATTTTTTGGCTTAAAAGCAAAATAAGCATTGTATTTAAATTACGAAGTAATGCCACATAAGGACATAGTACAAATGCCTTATTAGGTGACAGCAAAAAAAATAAAAATTTTTAGAAAATGAATTTTCCCTTCCCGGCACATTATGATTAACATTTTAAGTTTTTATTTAAAATTGGAAAGTTTGACGAAAAAATGCAAAAGTGTCTTTGGTTAGCAAAAACGATAGGAGTACTCTTTTTCCATCAATTTCACTAATTCTGAAAAAGTGCAAACCTATTGCAAAAGTGTATTTTTATAATAGCAATATATTTGTAACATTTCTTTATTTTAGCGCTTTTAGTTTTGAAAAGAAAAATAAAAACGTGTTTTTTGTATTGCAATATCTCCATAATGGTTGACTCTTAACCCTATGCTTACAAAACAAACTAACCTTTATTTTTAACAACAAATCACTCTTAAAATTTTTCGCATTTGTTTAGAAACACCCTGTATAGATTGGTGGGGTGGACAGTAAAAGAATACACTTTTTTTCGCTCTTTTTAAGTCTTCCACCTAGGTCTAACTACCGCCTCCCTAGAAGGGGCGCTGCAGCCCTGAACTCTAATTGTGCCTTGACAATACTTTCTTCTCATTCACACACCATTCATTCTATACCTTAGATAGTTGTTGCTCGGTCCGTCCTGAGCAGATCTGACCCTCGAGCGCTGATTGCCTGGTCACCCATCTAAGTTATAACCGCGCTTTACACTATTTAACTTTCGTGATTGCTGTTGAGGCGATCGTATGAAAGTAACCATGAGCGCGGTCAAAATTTCACTTAGTTAGTACACCATTTGTTAAATTTTCTCAACTGCATTAAGCTTTTTTATACAAAATAAATTTTAGGTTTCTTTATTCGGATCCTATAAACACTTTTAAATAATTCAGACTTTTAGAAGACTCTAATTATATTAAAAAGCAGGATACTATTTGTCTATACAATTTTATTATATCACGAAAAAAAACAAGACAGAATTTGCTTTTTAAAAGTTCTTATTTTGCCGAGGAGGGGCGCTGGAGCTAACCAAAAACTATATTTTTTAGCGAATTCTTACCAAAGTGTTCCCCTCAAGGTCAAAAGTATCTAGAATATATTTAGTGTGGTTTCCATGATTTTTTTATAAATTAATTTGAAAATCCTAGTTGCTTCCCTGTAAGTAGCACAGAATTAAAAGTAATGCATTGATATTTTTTAAAATAAAATAACTTGTTTTTTCCTTGTTTGCAGAATATGTTCTAAATACTTTTCGGCTCCATATTTAAAATATTGTTTAGTTTATTTTCTACATGTGATAATATGCGTACCTAAATTAATAACGTAATAAATGGATCCAGTAGAAACAAAAGTAATAAACGTGAAATTTTTACACAAAAATAATAATTGTTGAGCAACATTGTTTAGTATTTAGTTTCCTTTTAATTAAAGTTGCTAGACCAAAAGCAAAAATGTGATATATGAAAAAAACAGGAAAATTCCAATTAAGTGTGGCAAATAGAAGAAAATAAACCGTGTGTAGGATTTCCAAAGCCAGCCAACAAAAATTCAGTGCTGGTTTTATATACAGTAGCGATGCAAGATTAACTTATTATTGAATTGGATCGCCAAAAATATCATCAATTTTAATGCATCCAAAGCTCAATCATGGTCCTTGTCGCAAAAAGAATCATCAAATACTCATCCTTTACCTATAAGCGGCCAAGTTTTGCAGAGCAAAGACATCTTTAGTCTTGTGAGCGTCACATTTGAGAAATACCTTTACTGGAATAAACACAAGCTTGGATTTCTCTTTGTGCCAGAAATTATTTTTTCCCTTTGAATTTATACACCTTGTATGTGTCCCAAATCCGACCTACCTTAAAATATTGTTCTCCTACTGGAGCATGGCGTCCCTCATAACCCTTAGCATTTTTGATTCCATTCAAAGAAAAGCTGTTTGCCTTATTAATGATCCATCACTTACAAAAAGGTACTTCTATGGCTTCTGCCCTGACTAGGTATTGTCCAATATAATTCCTCCACTCACGGTTCCAATAGTGGTGTCGCACGTATGTTGTGTGCCTTATATGGTCCAACTGGACAGGCTCTGACCGTCCTACTTTGTTAGTTCTTTTATACCTATAAGTTTTTTAATTTATAGAATTACTTTATATTTTTGAATCACAAAGTAATCGTCAGCTATTTTAAAATTTTTAACTGCCAATTTCACTCTAATACCGGTTAAGCTAAATAACATAACACATAAAAAATGTGAGGAAAAGAGACAATCTAACTAAATACCGGCATGTAAACATGCGTGACTAATAGTGCTTGTTTTGTTATTCTATTACTGGCCGATATACCAAAACTGCTTGCTCATATAGTATACGAATACACTAGAAATGTTATACAGTGCATTTCAATTAAAACGAGCCATCCTTCATAATTTGGTTATGTGTACTGTTATAAAAAATCTAAAATACGTAAATTTTAATTTTTAGGGGACATATATTTGTGTCATAATTTACTTATTTAAGGTTATCTCCTCCCTCACAAACACAAACTTTAAAAAGTTTAAATGGGGAAGGGGGTCAAGTGGTATAATATTTTAAAGCTTCCTGACGAGTACTTTGATAACCTTAGAATATAAAGTCAATATCTTTACCTACCACAAAATGGCGGTACTTTGAAAATTACCCAAATACCTGATTGGGATGGCCATATTTTCAAACCTAATAGATAAGATGTACTTAATGTGGTATTTTCTTAAAACTCTGTTAAAAATCTTTCTATTGGAAATATAATATACAGGGTGTTTTATTAAAAAATATACACTTTATATCCGACCCTGTATATTATCAACAGTTAAAATATTTTTAAAAGAGCTTTAAGAAAATAACACATTAGGAACATCTAACTTTATTAGTTTCGAAAATACGGCCATCTCAATCAGATATTTGAGCAATATTTAAAGTTCCGTCATTTGTAGTAGGTGAAGATATTGACTTTATATTCTAGGGTTTTAAAGTACTCATCAAGAGCTTTAAAATGATGTACCACTTGACCCCTTTGCCTTTAAACTTTGTGACGTTTGTGTTGGTGAGGGGAGGAATAACTTTAAACAAGTAAATTCTGACACAAAAATATGTCTCCCAAAAACAAAATTTACGAATTTTAGTACAAACTATACCAGAAAAAAAGTTGTTTAGGATATTAAGGCCTTTACAAAATTTTACGACAAAAACAAAAATTTAAACAATGACATAATTTAGGAACAGTTTTTATGGAAAAAATTGTATTATATCTACCTAGTGTAAAAATCAACATGGATGATCGTTTGGAATAGACAATATTCCAAACAATCATCAATCAAAGGCAAACAGCGGCACTGGATAAGTTATTGTCAATAAAACCATTTTAGTTAACCTTGTTAAAACTTGTCAAAAGAAAAAACAGATAAACAAGTATATAAAACTTTTTTGATTTTAAGTAGCTTTCTAAACAATATAAAGAACGCTTTTTATTGCATCCAAATTAAAAGAATGCAATAAATAAAATTTATACAGTGTGTCTTCGTGGGTTGACGTCATATGGAAAAGTTCTTTATTAATAATTTTACAAAAAAAGAGTTTTCCCCATAAAAAGTTGTGCATAATTCAAAAACTAAAATACAATTATCAGATTTTAAATCGTGTCAGTCATCTACGAGGTTTGGCAAAAATATAATTTTTGCTCAAAAGTAAAATACCTGTATTTTTGCTAATATCGCAAATTGTTATAAGGAACAAATGTTAGCAATTAAAAATTACTTGTAAATATGCACTTTTGTTTATTAAAAAAATTAAATTGATTTTTTTCTGCAAAAATTAAGAAAAATTAGATTTGTATATTAGTATCTTGTACATTTTTCTTGTTTTAAAAAGAAAACATTTAAAAAGTTTATTTAAAACTGTCCTATAACATTTATAATCATAAAATGTAGTGCACTAATGTACAAACCGAAATTTTTAACATAATCGCAAAAAAATGCTTATAAGTAGATCATACCGACATAGCATAAAAGTTTAAACAGACTATACTCTTTGATATATGATGGTTGCTTTATAGGTTTGGACCATGCAGAACTTCTTAAAAAGAAAACTTTTTTTAGTAAAATCAACAATAAAAAGTTTTCCATATAACGCCAACTTACGTAGACACACTGTATAATTTTTTAATTATTAAATGTGTAGTCAACATTGCAATAATATTTTGTTTAAACGTTAAAAGAAGTTTCATTTGTTTTGTCTATATACACGTCGCCGTGCCAGTCAGAATTACAAGAGGCAATTTTGGCCAATGCGTGGAAAAGAGATGTTCTAAAGCAAGATCAACGCATCATCCTATCCTAGAAGGTCTCGATGCTGGCGTTCTCTGCCTAATTTCAATCTGCTAGTATTCAACACACTGAAACTTGATTAACGGTATCAAGCTGACACGCCGCGCCGTGTATAACGTATCTGAATGCACACCTGACATGGTAAAAATCCGTTAACACATCAGATATTCGATGTTGACATTTGTTAATCTTCTAAAGGCCAAAAGTATTTTTTTCTTTTTTAATTGATGCCTTTAATTCATTTACCCTTTATACTTTTTTTTTAATTATTTGAAAAACCCCTACTTTAGTAGTACTTAATTTGCATGTCATGCCTACAAACGTGACTCCCGATGTGGCCAAAACCTGTTTAAATTAAATATTTAATTATTTGGCTTTACCACCAGAGTTGGGTCGAATACAAATATTCGGTATTCGAATAGGAATAAGAATATCGAAAAAAAAGTAATCGAATACAATGTTTTAGCCTTCAGAATTCATGAATACTAAAGAGCAAAGAAACAGGTCCTTCCTTTTTAAAAATAATTTAAGAAGCAACAACACTCTTCTTCTTTAAATTTAGAGGAGCAAAAAAAGTATTTGAATACTTAATATCCCTATATTTAAGTACTGCTATTCACATTTCGGTATTCGAATACTTCAAGTCGCGGTATTCGAATACTGTCATTTAAAAACTGACCAAAAGAGTATTCTGCTTAATACCGAATATAAAACACTCAAATGTACTCGAATACCACCCCCAATGTATTTTAAATACGATTCAGAATACCAAGTATTCGAATACTACCCAAGTTTGCTTACCACCTAATATTTTACTTTCCTTTAAATATGTATATAAGTATTGACAAAACTTTCAAACTTTTAAAATAGCGCGTAACAAACATATTTGTCTCGCTCAAGCAATTGGTTGTTCTTGCATTTAGAAAATCGTTTACAGAAAATTAAGTTTACCAGAAAATATATTACAGTAGTAAGAATGGTTACATTTTAAAATAACTTGTTGCATGTAAAACAGAAAATTACATGGACCACCGTATCGATCACATTATACGTAAAACGACAAGGAGCAACAAGTACGCTTGCGTATAAGCGCATTTCTTTGCCATTTGATTTTCTCACATAAGGCCTCTTTTTTAGTCTACAGCATGCTTTTGATATGCAAGAAGTCCTAGAGCCTGGTTTGGAGTGTTTTGTGTTATGTAGCCGCTTTTTCAACTTAAACTTGTCGAAGAATTTTTTTTGAGTGTAAGTATAAATTAATTTTAATTTTGCTTTTACTTTTTATGGATAGTTTAAGTCATGAATTTAGAAAAAAGCGCAAAGATTTAAACCAAGTGTAAATAAATTAAACAAATATTTTTAAATAGATTTTTTTTCTAAAAATTTGTTGAAATCATTTTTTAGAAGATAATGCTTAGAATCTGCAAATATATTTTTATTTTTAAACCTTTTTAATTAAACATTTTTATTTTGATTTGAATATTATTTTATAAATAAATAGGTAATATACAGTAGAGCTTAACAATTTTTTTATCACTTTTATGTAAACCTCAAAATATGCCTCTGGATATATAAAAACTAGTGGTAAAATCTGAATGTCCTTCCCTGTCTACTTGTATGAATCAGGGTTTTGCTTTATTTTTTAAATTGCTTTATAATTAACTTTTTCTTTCGTAGCTAAAACACTTAGCTTGTAAGGCAAAAATCAAATATAAAAAAAAATAAAAAAATAAAGTTGACCGTCACTAATTTTTTATTCACCTTTTCTACATAATTTTATTATTAAAAAAAACGTTTCTAAAAATAAAGAGTGGCGTGTCTGTTTTTCCAAAAATAAACCCAGGAATTTTAAATGTATTTGTTTCAACTTTCGTGTGTTCACAAATTTTGAATGAAATCGATGGTAACTTTTTGATGACTTTAGGTATAGAACATGGTACATAAAAAAAATGTAGAATTTAACACAAAAAAATGTTATATAAAATAGGTGTTTTCAGCAAAATAAAAATAAGTTGATACTTCATGTATTTTTGGGCCAACTGATATACACAAGTTTATTATAAAATAACGTTTAACAACTTTTTATCCTAGGGTTGGGCTTAGTTATTAAAATTAAGCTTGTGACGTGGGTAAAAAGCCCTTAATGGCATAATTTTAAACTAGGATAAGAGTCCATGACAATTCATAGTCAAATTTTTTCTTGTTGTTGTGGCAGTTAATATAGTGTTTTTAAATATTTTTTATAATTTATTGAATTCATGCAAGAAAAAACACAAAAAGAACTAGTCTAAAATTTGTGCTAAGTGTTTTGGTGGTTGTCGGCATAGATTCCGTAAACAATTCTGCCATGAAGCAGAAGGTGCAAAGTCAGATTTGTTATACCTGCAGTTTAAGTGTAAATATTCAAGAACTTACGTTTTGTCACTTTATATAAAACTACGCGGAACCTTAGCTGGTAACTATTTTTGTATTATTTAGGTTTTTAGACTATGATGTCTAAATTTTTTTTTGTTTAAAATTTAATGCCTTGTTTTTAAAAGTGCTTTTGTTTCCAGCGAACACACAGGCCCAAATTCAATTTTTTTGTAAATGTGGTAAATATTTTTGACACTTGATCTAGATACCCAATTTTATCAGCTGACTGACCAAATTGCAACACTACTGCTCCTTAATTTGAATTATAAATACATACATATTACATCTTTGGCACTTCGGAATAAAAATTAAAAATTTAACATATCTAAAGGTTAAATGTCAATAAGCAGCAAATGGGGTGTCATTTTACTTCAAATAATGTTTTCTATTTAAATAAATAGAAATATACTGGGGGTCCCATTTTAAATAATAAAGTTTAGGGCGTTTTCAACTAAACCGAAAGAAACAAAAAAAACAAGATCCATAAAATATTGCACATTTAGGTAACATATTTACATATCAATTTTTATTTTAATATTTAAAAAATACAAAAGTTACAGGGGCTAAAGACACCAAGTACTTAGGGTACGTTCTATCGGAAACTACTGAACTGATTTTTAAAAACTAAAGTCTGTTAAAGATAAAATTTAAAACCCTTTAAGACAAGGTATTACTTGACCCCTTTCTCATTAAAACTTTTTGACGTTTGTGTCAACCCTAGACATATAAAGTCTTACACTAAAATATGTCCCCTAATAATTAAAATTGACTTGTCTTAGGATTTTTATAACAGTGTACAAATTATAGGGGGTTGCTTGTTTTTAGTACTTTTGGCATAAAATGATTCCGGTCACGTAACCTACATGTCAAGGGGGCACGATCAACTTTTATTTTCCAAATAGAAAGGGGGTCATATGGCACCTCGTTTTAAAGGCCCTTTATTTCTTCACTTAATGCCACTTTGTTTTTTAGAATTGGCCCAGCCGTTTCAGACTTACAAGCCAATGCCCTCAAAACCGCATTGTTTTTACACTATGTAAGTCAAATTTCAAACGGTTTTAAGTTTGGAACGGCTGGACCGATTTAAAAAAACAAAGTATCGTTAAGTTGAGAATCAAAAGACCTTTAAAACGGGATGCTACATGATCTTTCTCTTTATTTGAGAAACAAAAGTTGCTAGTGCCTCCTTGGTACTAGGTCACGTGACATAAATTATTTTTATGCTTAAAAGTAGTTTAAGTGACGCCCTTTTACTAAAAATATCGACTACGATATTTTGTTTCATTTAGGTAATAAAGGGGGGAAGACTTTTGATATTCTTTCTGTATGTGAGCTATAACATGTGTAAAAAAATAATATTTTGTGCAATTTTATGCCACAATTTTTAATCTGTGAAATATAATTTTTTTGATAAAATGCCGATTAAAGGTATTGCCAGGTCAGCGGCGATATGATATAGTCATGGCAAAACAAGATAATTTTTAAAGTCTAAATATTTTAAAATTTAAATCAATAAAAATTAACTTTTATAGTTATGTAGCTTTTTGTCATATATTATCATATTTTATCAAGGGTTTCCGCCGTAATGGAACTAAAACCTAATTTTTAATTTATTAAAAAAAAATATTTTAAGGTATAAAAATGATTTGAAAAACATTTTTTGTTTGTTACACCCTAATACACAGATAAAATATGCAGGGCCTTTTCTAACGTAACTTGCGCCCTAGAGCAAAAAAATTTTTGCCGCCCCTAGAAAAGAATGTCTTTTGGTAAATTAAGGAAATTAAATTCTTAAAACCAAAAAAAAAGGCAAAAGCAAAAAGGGCCTTACTTTCAAAAATACTGTTTCCTTAATTCAACGTTGCTTTTTTCTTTCCAAATAAATATTTTTAAACGCCAATACAAAAAGATTTTCTCTTTTAAATTATATTGTTTTTAAAATTTAACTAAATTACCGCCCGTTCATTTTATCCATTTCCACCGTTTTTTTCAAGATTTCCGCCCCGCCATAGACAACCTACATTTAGATCCGCAGTGGCAAGAAGCATTTTTCGGATTTTTACGACCTCGCGCAGTAAAATGAATGGGTGGACAAATATGCGCACTTAAAAGCCGTGGCAAAATACAAACACCGCCACCCCGTACCCTTCGTCCGCGGTCTGACCGTGATGCCCATTAGCTACCGTACTCCGAACAGAAAACCAGGACGCCGCGCCGTCGACAAATTCTTTCCGATAATATGAATAGTTTGTTTGGCGCCAGGTGCGTGTACCCTCAACTTGCTTGCGCACAAACCGGTTTTTTCGCCCATGAAATGTAACTTTTGTTTCGCGCAGGTCATAACATTGGCAATCCATCGAGATCAGTGGCCTCCGCAGCATTGCGTCCTAGTGCCTTGCACCACTAGTACTAACCGGTAGGCCCTACAAATATGTTAAAAAATTAAAATTCTTATACAAAAGTGGTTTAAAAAGTTATTCCTTACTTAATTTATGAAAAATACCGCAGGTGGCGCGCACTACATTTTACAGTAAAATTCATAGCAAATTGTTATTTATCATCTTTAAAACCGTTTTTAGCCAAATATTGTGACAGTACACCTATAATTACCAATTAAAAAAAGGTATCTATAAAAACTAAAATTAGAATATATTTTTAAAATCCTTTATTTTTGAAATCATTCATTTTCGGAATAAGGTGGGTTAAATAAAATCTCACATTTCCGCACCTTTTAGAGGCCCCATATATTTAGGTTTAATTATTGACTAACCCTGTGCAGGTATGATGGTGTATACCAATTAAAAATGTTTTTTTTTAATTTTGACCTATTACCAAGTTTTATTAAATTTGCCGTAATCATTTAAAATCATTGCCATTCTTGCTGCCCACGTCGCGTCTTCATCTCCTGCGCACGTTTGCTTTAGATTTCCGCACGTCTGCTATTACATTAATTCTAAAAATCTGTTAAAATAGTTTTTTTCATTAAAACAACGAAATTTGTTTGCATTTTTATCATTTGTAACTTAAAATAAAAGTAAAGATTTTGTTTTAAAAATTCACTTTGATTAAGTTTTAAAAATGCAGGAGCTTAGCTGAGAAGCTAAAGATATAACTTTTCGTTTACTAGAATTTCAAACCTGCTGCCTGCCTGAGTAGCTTTTATTAAAGAAAATAAGCTTTGTGCCTAAAGTTTTGCTTTTTGTAGAAAATTTTTATAAAATTTAAAAAAAGTAGTTGTATTATACACTGCCCACAAAGAATATTACATAAGCTTGATTTTTTCATAAGCTTCAATACCAAAATGCTTTAATTAAAATGGGCATATCCTTTTTAATAACAAAGGTTTTAAGACAATTTACAAAAAAAAAAGGTTAAGTAAAGGTAAAGCAATAATTTTGGTGTTAACGTTCTTACTTAGAAAAAAGTGATCAAAAATGAAATATTATCTTGTATTTTACACATTACATAAAAATTATAAATAAAAAACTTCTTGTAGTGACTAATAACCATAATTTATTTGTTCTTTAGTTTGTAAAAAGTTACATCAATTTATTTTAATAAGAATTTAAAAAAAAAAAAAACTAAAAATAAATAAAGGTAGCTAAATATGAAATAGGTACCCCAAATATGAAATACCATAAACAAAAGACTGGGCCAAAAAATCGATTTTTATACGAAAAATATATCCAAAATAGTGTTAAGGGTGACAAAAATAATACATTTGTCATAGTTATCTCTACTAGTTTCGAAAATATGACCATCCAAATCTTAAGTTCTCCCAATATGTTCGCAATATAGCGTATAAAACCACCCTTATAATTAAATTGCATTTTTTTAAGAGTTTGTATTTCCTTTTTAAAATAGAGATACTTATATAAACAAAAAGAAAATGTTAAGAAAAGATAAAACTTTGAAAATCCAATACACAGGTAAAAAATTGTAAAGTTAAATTATTCTACAGGGTGTTCAAAAATTTGGGCAAAATTCAACATTTGGCTCTTACCTGTAAGGCACATAATTCTTTATAACTTTTTTCAATGGAACGAGCTACAACTTGACCAAAAAATCATAAAAATCAGTAAAAAAAATAACCCTTTTTTTCAACCTTTCAGGGTCATCCCAGCCATATCCGACTGTCGCCACCCTTAAGGTGGTGCACTGCAGCCTTAAGGCCTATTGTACCTTGACTCCTACTCCTTCTCATTCACACACCATTCATTCCATAACTTGGATGGTTGCGCTCGGTCCGTTTGTTCCCTAGCAGAACGCCGCGTGCCCGGTCACCCATTTAAGTTAAGTCCGCGCTTCTTACTGCTTAACTTCGGTGATCGACAAGGCCGACCACACTGGAGCAGCCACAAGCGCGGCTTTATTTAGGATTAACTTTAAACAAAATTTTGTTTGATCAGATTTTCTTGTCTATGAGTGAAATTCAAATGGTAAATAACTTTTCAACCATGGAGCGCCTAAAAATTAATACAGGGTAATTCTTGACCCACACGCATAAACTTGGAAAATTATTGGTAAGGACAAACATAACTAATAATTAACAAAACTTTGTTAAATATGTTTTTAGTAAAAAAACAATTTTAAATTAAATAAAACAACAAACAAATATAAATAGTAAACTATTTTTTGTTTTAAAAACAATTTAGTTGTTTTACATAACTTTGTTAAGGGTCTTGATCTTTATGTTAAAAAAATAAATAAAAAGTAATGATGATAAAATAGGTTAGCAGTTTATTATTTATTATTAAATATTATTTGTCCCTAGAAATACACTTTTTATTTGGATTTAAATAATTATTGACCTTTCCAGATAAATTCATTATTATTTTTTTTACTTTTTCTTATTTTAGTTGTTGTTTGTCCTCTGCAATAACTTCCTAAGACTATGCGTAAGAAGTTAAGAATCTTCACCACCACATAATAAAGGTATGATTTCAAGCAAAGCGGCAGGCTGCTAACCGCCGACGCAAGCGTCAGAACGTTATACTTGCTTCGTTTCGCCTTGGGGAGTAACGAGTAGAGTTGCCGCAGTGCTCGGAATTATACGTAAATAAACGAAATATCCTTATTGGTCCTTTTGTTATGATTTTATAATATTTGTAACCCACACGGTTAAATATTTTAATTATTGTTATAGATTAATAACTTTATTTAGTATAATTTTATTTTTAAGTTATGTGTGGAAATAGGTGGGTTGTATTACCATACAAATTATATTCGTATATTTTATTTATTACACTTAATTAAATTAGAAATTCCTTTCCCTAAGCTTATTGTCTAGAATAAACCTGTAACATTGTTTATCTAGCGTATGTCAAAACAGATATTTAACCTGCGGTTGCTTAATAGAGGTATAACAAATTAATTGTAAAGCTAATATGCCAAAGATAAGTAACTAGAATTTAGGTTCTGTTTTATCAAGGGTTTAAATTTAGTCTATACAGGGTGAGGCAGATGTCTGACAAAATTAATTTACTTATAATTTATACAACTACTTAATTTTATTTTTAATGGAGGTATAGCTAGACACAAACTTTATATTTCAAAATTATTTTGACAAATACAGGGTGTCCCATTTTGGCTGCAACAGCGGGGTATTTCAGTTATTATTAAAGATAGAACCTTGCCGTTTTTGCGAACCTATGCTTCTTCTTTGTAAAAAAATTGTCATAAACAAATCATAGCCATTTTATTTTCTAAGATACAGGGCGATTTTAAAATTTTGCATTTTTTGAAACCCCTTGTATCTCAGTTGGCTGAAAACGTATTAAGAAAGTAAAAACGTATTCCTATAAAGTGTTTTTTGAAATATGAAGTGGGGTTGTCAGAACTTTTCCAAATATTCTTGTTTTGAAAATATTGATCTATATTGTTTTTTTTAATGAAACATTTCGTATATTTATTAAAAAATAAACATTTTAAAATATACAAGACTTCATGTTTATTTTAATGACCAAAGACAAAATTTTAAAAAATTCATAAACAAAGCCATCATAGTCATCTTATTTTCTAAGCTACAGGGCGATTTTAAAATTTTGCATTTTTAGAAACCCTTTGTATCTCAGTTGACTGAAAACGTATGAAGAAGGTAAAAACGGATTCCTATAAGGTGTTTTTTGAAATATGCAGTGGCGTAGTCAGAACTTTTCCGAATATTCTTGTTTTAAAAATATTGATCAATATTGCTTTTTTAATGAAACATTTCGTATATTTATCAAAAAATAAACATTTTAAAATTTATTAGACTGTATGTTTATTTTAATGACCAAAGACAAAATTTTAAAATTGGGTCCTGGTATTTTATTTCATAATGTTTTTCTTTTGTTACATAAATCTAGGTACACGAGCAATATTATTAATTAGTAAATAGTTTTTATTAAATATATATATTTATTTTACTAGCATAATATGTTTAATTTATTCTCTATTTAGAAAAACATAAACCAAAATAATGTTAATTATTTAAAAATGTCAGCAAATATTAAAAAATGGGTGTTTTTTAAATTTAAATTAAACAAAATAAAACATGGCTACAATAAATTAGTGAAGCTATTTAATAAAAACCATTTACTAATAAAGAACTTTTCATTAGAAAGTACTACCCACCTAGATTTATCTTAAAAAAGAAATAACATTATTAAGTTTAAAAGCAAAATTCAATTTTAAAAGTTCTGACGTAAGCACAAC
Source organism: Listronotus bonariensis (assembly GCA_014170235.1). Classification (NCBI taxonomy): domain Eukaryota; kingdom Metazoa; phylum Arthropoda; class Insecta; order Coleoptera; family Curculionidae; genus Listronotus; species Listronotus bonariensis. The sequence goes on from JACEGR010000003.1 coordinate 1,154,190, forward strand.
TACACTAACCAAGTCAATAAAAAAATTCGTAATCGATTTGTTTTGCATTACCTAGTGCAAAATTTTGGATGTGAAATATAAAAATTGGGAATTTTGTCGTTATTTATTAAAATAAACCTATAGTGTTATATATTTTTAAAAAGTTTGTAAGAAGGCAAGAACGAACCCGTTATTTTCCTAATGTTATTAGAAAAAAAATGTTTTAACCGATCGTTATTTAATACCTTAAGAAACCTAAACATTTTTGCCAAATACTTATTTTGTTTTCCCCTTTGAAGAACATATTAATAAAAACACGTTATATTTCAGGGGTTAAAAGAAACTTTACAAGCAGTTATAAATATGTCGTTAAGTACTGCACCATCTTCGTCATCAGGTAAGTAATAAAGTGTTTTAAATAACTATGATATATACAGTGTGTCCCAGGATAGGTGCTACAAGGGGACAAATGGACCAAAAATTTTGTAATTTTTAACCTCCTTTTGGGAAAACTAATGGCATGAACTAATAAATACAAAAATTTTACACTGATTGGTATTATACAGGACGAGGTTATACCTAAAAATATGAAAAATGACCAAGGGTAAAATACCTTTATTTTTAAAAATTGGACAAAGTTGTATAGGTAAATGTGGTGAAAAATTCAATCTTAAAATTTAAAGTGAAAAAAATAAAGTAAAAAAATCGTTTTGTCAATTTTCATATTTTGCATTTACAGTTTTTAATATACTTGACTTAAGGCAGCAAAATATAAAAATAATAATTTTTCTTTTAAATTGTGCTTTCTCTTGCCCATTTTACACTTATAATATTTTGTTCTATTATTAAAAAATAAAAGTAGTTAACTCCTGAGAATTTTTCATATTTTTAGTTATAATTTAATTTAGTATAATAACATTTGAAGTAAGATTTTGTATTTATTAATTTTAAACTATTCTTGGGACGCACTGTAATATACAGGGTGAATATTCTTAAGTCGGTACTATTTTGAACTAGACTAAACGTCAATAGTAAAAAGCCACGGCGTCATTAGTTCTGTCTCACTATCAATTATTCCCCTTTTTGTCGCTCGCACACTATTTAAACGACTCGTTTAGACAGCAATAGTTGATTACCGTCCCCATTTTTATGACACTTATGGCTTTTTACTAATAAATAGATCTTTACCTTATAACCTGTATATTATATTACCATTTAAAAGATCCATTAAAAGGCTTTTTAAAAATTACACATATAATATATTACATTTTTAATAGTTTCGGAAATATGGCCATCCTCGGGATTTTTATTGTAAACTTGAATTTTTTTATACACTCTGTATATTTCGTTAATAAATATGTGAAAGAACTTTAAGAAAATATTTGTCTGTCTCTTATAGTTTTTAAAATATGGCCATCCTCATCTAAAAAATAGTAGATATAGTGTTTTTTTATCTTCGACACTAAACTTACTGCATATTCCTTAGAGCTGTAAATTAGGGATGCTCGATGTTCATCAATGGTATCAAAACATCGATGTTAGGTTAATTGATAGTCGATGTTTTGTCATCGATGGTCGGGTGTCAAAAACATCGATCCCAGCATCGATGTTTGCTTCTAACATCCGCATATTTGAGAATAATTAACAATTTTTATATTATATTATTTAAATGATTTAGTTAATATTTGTTATTACAATAGTTGTTTAAAATAAACGACAAATTTAAAATTGTGCATACACATATACTTTTTACCGATTTAGGTATTTCTACAAAGCTAATACATAAACCTTAGCCGATAAAAAAACTTTTTTTTGCAAAATAAGGTAACAGTGATTTTTTTGTGGTAATTCTCAACTTTTAAAAGATAACGTGTCGCTGCTATTTGGAGGCGTGTTTGGTGTAATAATAGTAAACATGTTAACGTTTAGTGTGTTTTATTTGCCGTTAAACTTCGCATTAAAATTCTTAGTTTAAAAAGTATGGGTTTAAAATAATTTCTTTTTATTTTTTATAAATAAACCATCAATCATCGATGTTTAAAAAACATCGGAGTTTAAAAACATCGGTGTTTAAAAAACATCGATGTTACTTGTTCGATTTATCGATGCCATCGATGGTAAGCTATAGACTGTTTTTAAAGCTTTTTAATAAATCTTTTTAACGCTAATACAATATACAGGGTGTTTAAGTATTTTAAATAAAGTACATTTTTTCAATAAGTCGCAAACCCGCTGTTTAATTGTTTTTCTCTTGGCAGCACGTTAATCAGCGGAAAAAATCCTACACCTTCACTAATTTAATTAACTCTTTATCTCCAATAATAAAAAGTCAGCAATAGTGCCAACCTAAGATTGATCACCATGTATATGATATACGTATGTATATTGCTATTTATTGTAGGTAGTTTTTTTGGCACAACTCAATACTATATTAAATTTTTTATTGTATTTGTTTAACCCTATTATTTTTCTAATAACGAAGGCATGCATGCTACCAAAACGTTAATATACAGGGTGTTCCAACTCTATTTATACACAAAACAACTTCGTCCCTGTAAAAATACAAACATAAAATAAACAAAGTTTGTTTGAATGCACCTATTTTATTGAAAGAACCTGTTAATATAAAAGGTATCTTAAAAACCGACATTTTAATGGCAAACAGGTTTTTAAAATTATTATATTTAATTTTACATTAAAAATGTATAACACGCTATACGTCCAATATTGCTGGTTTCTGAGATATCAACAGTATGCTGATGATATACCCAACAACGATTAAAAGTATAAAAAGAATATAATATTTTGGTTTTACCCTATTATTTTTTAATAATTTTGTCACTGTCCGAGTAACAAATAATATAATAACATGTATTTAATTGCCTTTCATTAAAGAACTACTGACAGGTAACAAAAAACAGCAATACGCAAATTATTTAAATTTTAAGTTTTAACAAATGCAGATAGAGTAATAAAAGCCTTTTAATTAAAGACATGTTTTAAACAAAAAATGTAAAAATAATCATTTACTCGAAAATCGTTAAAGATAGGTATAGGAAAATATTGGGCAAAAATTTTCAAAAGGTAGTTGCAGATCCAAAAATATTAAAATATAATGTCTCCAAACTTTTTAAAAATCCAATGTCCCGTTTTCCGTAAACGTCAGAAGGTACCATCGACCGTGAGACACCCTGTTTATAACCTTTTTAACGTAAGGAAACTGTAGTTTCCTAAATACAGCAAGGATATTATACATAGTAAATAAAATCATAAGACGCACAAAGAAGAAATAAGTACTTTATTACTAAATATCGTTAAAATTTAAATACATTTATTTAAATACGAACGGTAGTTAGGGAAATATAGAGTAGGAAATTTATTAAAGCTGTGGAAAATCCTGTTTTGTGTTTATTTCAATTTTAAAATATTTTTAAAATTTGAAATAGTAGTCCTTGTATCGCAATACATACATAAATTCAATAGAAAATCCATTTTTGTGGAAATATATTGCAAACTAAATATATATCTAAAAGGATTTACTATTCACGTTTCATTTATTATATTCATTTATTATGATAAAATAATTTTTGTACGTCGGTATAGAATAAAGCTGCCAAAAAAGTAAAGTAACATTCAAAAGAAAAAAATAACACGCCTAAAAATAGGAAAAATACACACAAATAATATACGCGGACACATTCATTATACGTATAATTTTCCACCAAATAAATCTCAGCAAGCGAAATTTCAAGACCATTACCAAAAATTTCTGTTCTATTCTATTCTATTTTTTTTTTTCTGGGTTTTCGTCCCTTTAGGTCCAATCCACCACTCTCCCCTTCCGGACTATGCTTTCCAGGGCTTCGTTGGCGGAAAATCTGGATAATTGAGCTCGTAGCTCCCAGAAATTCAAAAAGAAAACAAAAATAATTCTACAATCAATGCAATGCATAAACTGTCGGCTGTCAAACCAAGACCTGCTACTGGTGTTACGTATAACCTTCACTTTCACTACTGACAATTCCCATGGCACGCCCATCTATTTCCCGCCATTTGAGAAACACCTCGTGTTCACCACCAAACAGGATATTACCAGCTTATAGGAATCTTCGCTCACAGCGCTTAGATCCAGAAGAAAGATGCCTCTAACCGCCACTCCGGGAAGAACTTTGTAGCCCTCTGTCCGCACTGTCCGGAGGTCAAACAAAGAGTTTTACCAAAAAATTTAACGTTGCTTTGTTACTGTTAGGCAAGGCGCAAATTAGAATGCTTTCAACGCGTGTGACGCGATTCAGCGCGTACTTCTGAAAATTATTAAAATTAAAATATACAGTGCAAAATGACTAGCAGTTCAAGGGTACGCACGTCTCGTCTGCTCGAGCATGTGTTGCTTTTGTGATACTGGCACAGTTTTGCGTTGAGCGCGCTCCTTATTTTCAGAAAAATTTAGTTTTATTGTTTTGTTTATCTAAATCATTTTGATCTTGCTGTCGTTTCTTTCCTGTGTAATTAGGACAATTAGCAGCACTTATCTTATAGTTGCCAGTTTTTACTTCTTTTTTCTCGAATAGATTATAATTATTGGGCTATTTAAATTTACTTTTTAGTAAAAAATGTTTTAGAACATTTTTAGTAGCATCTGATTGGAATTAGGAACTTAAGTTTATTTTAAACAATTTTTTTGGCAATTTGTCGCGATCCACGCGTCTCAATATGCAGATCACCACGCGGCGCGTAAAGGCAAGATCAATTCGTGTCTCCATAGTCGTGTCACCTTACACAGCTACACTTGCTTTAGGCCTGGCGCAAATTAAGACGCGTGTCGCGCAACTAGGCGAAGCGGCTAGGGGAGATACTACTTGAACTTGCCACACGCGTCGCGTGGTGATCCGCATATTGAAACGAGTAAAACAATTGTTAATCACCTGTGGTAAGATGGCAAAACCTAATATGTAATTTTTGTAAAAAATGTTAAGAAGAGATTTTAGCTTTGGTACGTCCTAAAAAATCACAATTTTTAGTACAATATTTAAATTTTGCAAACTAATATTACAAAAGGTTTCAAAAATTTAAATATTGTAACTTGTTATTTTTCAGGACGTACCAAAGATAAAAATATCTGTCCTCGAGATTTTACTAAAAATGACATTTTGGGTTTTGCCATCTTACCACAGACTTAAGTTATAAATCTAAATCACATGCTAGTGAATAGGATGTATTATTTGTTTTTTGGTTAAAAAGTAATTTTTAATCTTTGAATAAGTATATTCTATCCAAAAGAAAAAAGTGAACATCTTTAAGATACATTTTTTCAAATAGTGCTGTTGATTTTACAACAATAAACAATAAATAAGAGGTTTTGGTGCTTTTTTTAATTTAAGCTTTTAGGAAGCCAAACAATTTTTATCATGGTACTGAAATAATAGCCAACACCCCAAATTATTATTAAGTTATTAGAACTAATAAGGACTACCTAAGATTCTCCGAAACTAATTTATGTTTGGCGATACACGAGTAACTCTCCGAAACTATAATTTAATTGATAATTGTTTGGTCTTTAACCAAGGCGCAATGGGTGTATTTACTAACCAATTTCGTACATTTACAGTAATATGTACAGGGTGATTTAAGCCTAACCAAGAAATTTCTAGTCTAGTTTGTCATATAAACATATGTATATCAAGAAATGCTTACTCTTTGAGAAACAGGGTGTTAAAATTATGAAAATAAACAATTATTAATAACTTCTACATTTTTTATATACATAGGTTTTAAGCATCAAGAAGCACTTTTTGCAATAAATTATTTTTTTATTTTACCAGTGGCGTCCGTACTGCATCGAGACTGAATAATTTTTAACAAACAAAAGTTTTTTAGATATAAAAAATACTTGAAATCTTGATTTAATTTTAAATCAATTCAGCTTTTCAATTTTTACGTACGAGGCATTATTTCCGAGTAAGAAAGTAAAACACATTCTCATGCACAAAGAAATCGCTAAAATTTGATAGTAATAAAGAGCTTACTATGGTTTTGTAACTACATTTTAGCAATTTCTTTGTGCATGAGAATGTAAAAAGTAAATCCGTGATTAAAATTTCTTAGTTAAGATCTGAATCATCTTGTACATAGGGTGTTTTTCAATTATGGTAACAACATTACGGTCAGTCAGTTTAGAAAAAAACATATGAACACGTCAATCTTTATTTTTGGCAACGGGTTTTTCCATGATAAATTTATGTATACAGGGTAGCACACGAATAGGCAACGACAATCAAGTTTATTTTTTAAATAAAAGCATTAAATTTTAGATTTTTAATTTACATTAAATTCCAACTTCATATATATGGTTATAAAGTACTCGTTGTCAGCTTTAATATGATGTGCCATAGGACCCCCTTTTCACATATTTTTTTTAAGATAGTTCCCAGAAGTCATTTGAAAATTTTGATGGGTTAATTTTAATCTCTCTCAAGTTAAAATTTAAAAATAAACGACAATTAAAATTAACAAATATTTAAGATGCACCAGAGAATCAAAAATTTAATCAAACACAATCATGATGGTAAAATTTTGCTTTCAGTTTCTATATCTTGTAGTGTCTTCTTAAAAAGTCTGTTAAACCCAAAAGTGAAAATAAAACTCCTATGTTTAATATAACATTTTAGGTTATTGTCTATAATAAAAAGGAATTAAAAATGGCACACCATATTTTTTATATGTTTTATTAACTTAGGTATATAGTAATAAATAATGTATTACAGTATTGAAGGGTCCCACAAAATGAAAGTAGGATGGTCTTTTTTCCCTTATGTATCTACGATAAAAGTTTAATTTATTTAAAGTACCTATAAACCTTTTTTGTCCTCCCTATTACATTAGCGTTTAAAAAAACACATTGTATAGGGTAAGGGTGTAGGGTATGATAACATTTTACAAAAGCCCATTTCGTTTGATGTCGTTAAAATTATTTGCTTTTGAGTTGTAACAAACAAGCTGGCAAAACGTTAGTTAATAGTTGTTGCTCGCTTTGTTATTCTTACAAATACGAGTTCTGTTTTAAGAAAGCGTATTTCATGAAATGTATAAGTAAATTTAACGGAGCATATTAGGAATTTACAAAAAGTGTTTGTTAAGTATGTAAAAAAGCGTTTTGAAAATAAATGTTATTTTAAAAAATACTGTATCAATTTCAATATTAGATTTTAATTATTTAATAAAAGTTTGTAATTTAATTAATGTATTTTAAAGGCATAAATTTTAAAACCTAAATAATAGTATTTTTCTTTTTATTTTAATTTTTATTTAATTTTATCTTGACACCAATTTAAGAAACGTCGATTTTAAGTTTTCTTGTTAACTATTTTAAATTTTTGGGGTTTTTCTGTTTTTTTTTTTTTAATTTTAGATCTTAATTGGCGTGTATCCAAATAAATACCATAAATTTAAGGTATTTAGGGTGTTAAATTAAGGCAAATTTATTACAGTGTCCATCAGCCAAATGAAATTAATTTAGGGGCGTTAAATAAAAAAAAACACGTAGACACGATTGAATAAAATTTCTAGTTGGGCAATTTTTGTAACAAAAAAAATACAGGATGAGTCATATTGCGGTGGCCAATATTCACATTTTATATACATTTTAAATACAAGACCCTGTATATTTTTATATTGCTGATTTTTAATAAATTTTAAACGCATTTTGTGTACACTGTTTAATACATTCAGTGTGTCTGCATAAGTTGGTGTCATATGGAAAACTTTTTAAAAATTAATTTTACGAAAAATAGTTACTTATTACAAAAATTTCTGCAATTTCTCAAAACCTAAAAGCAACCATCATATATCAAATTATTTTGACCATCTTTAAGGTCTTCTTACAGAAATTCGCCACAACACACTAAAAACTTGTAAACAAAAAAACACATTAATGTGTGTGAAGAAGATTTAAAATGCTTGCCGCAAATATCTAGGAAACCTCTTAATATTTATAAGTATAATACAAACCTAATATTTAAATAATTTTTTAAATTTCCTATAAGCAATATATAAATAAGTAATAGGATTATTATGTTAACTTTTGCAGTAAATCTAAAAGCATTTTATATTTTCAAAACAGGTATGTATAAAATAGTGTACACAAAATGGGTTTAAAATGTTCTTAAAAATTAAAAAATTAAATAATATACCTACATAGTCTTGTATTTAAAATAGGGAAGTTGGTATTTGCCACCATTACATGACTTACCCTGTATAATTTGTATTTGTTTAAAAAGTTGTGCAACTAAAAATGTCTACTAACGTGTTGAATATATATTTTTTAATGCCTTTATTTATTTATAATTAATTTTATTTTATTTGGCTAATACACATAATATATAATTATTTGGATATTTGTACTTTATTTATTATACAATGTTTATTTTTTATTTTATTTATCTAATAATAAGTACACAAATAAAGACAATAAGTGTCTAAAATTTTAGTGTGTTTAGAAGAGTTAAGAATTTTTTTCTTTTAATTTAAAAAATCCTATTATGTATAATCATTTTTTTAATTAGGTTTTCATATACGTAACCTATATATTATGACTATATTATTATTTAAAAAATATATTTAAAATTATTTTACTGGTCAAACATTTTTTTACGTAAAATCATTATTTTAAAAGCTATTTATAATTTAAGGTAAAAAAAAAAGAAATAATTGCTTTCTTCGCTGGTGGACCAATTTTTTCTACTCGGTGGAACAAATTGATAAATTTTGAGTTTTTAAAAATCATAATTTAAATAATACTATTTTTAAAATATCCAAATGTCATTTGTTATACGAAAACGTAGATTTACTGTTTTTTCACATATTTGTTTTTGTCGTTAGTTACAAAATTCCAAAATAAAAAGGTTAATTTAAAAAATATATAAACGTTTAAAGCTTAATTATTCGCAAACGGTTTGTCTGGCAAAAATTATCAATAAGACTTTTTTGTAGGAAATTTAATTTCTAAAAAGCGTATGTACAGATTAATTTTTTTACCCCGATAGACAGGCAGCTTTAACGCAAAAATTACAGTACAAATAAAAATCTAAATTTTAGGAGATTGACGTCTAAATATTAAGAGCTCAAACCGTAACAATAAATAATATAATTTAAAAATATAATATACATATTTCTTTCAAATCAGAAGCCCTAAATTAAAATTTAAACTAATATATTTAAAATAATTTTATTTTTAATTCAAACCTTGTACATAAAGAGAATACGAAATTTTTGTTTATTTGTGAAAAGTTGTTTAAAGTTATAACAAAACAAGACCAATGCGTCATTTTATCGGGAAAAGATCTAAAGAAACAATTAAAAGCATAGAAATGACTCGACGTGTATACTCTATGGCAAAGCCGCTAATGACTTTAACCTTAGGGAGTATTACTGTAAAAAAAATATGTTATTTGGTCCCTAAGTAATGGGCCAAAGTTTAAGTGGCGAATTGTAAAGTAAAAATAATTGACCAAATTCAGCTCAGTACAAAAAATTATATTAACTAAGATACAGGGTGTCAAATTTCAAAAATATTTTTAAGTTATTTTGGCAATATTTAATACGTTTGGAATATTTTTCTTGATCTTTTAGTTGTCTGAGATGAGCTGTTCATATCTGATGTTAATTTTTATGTGTCCTATACTATTTCTCTAAAACGTCTAAACTTTTTTGTGCTACTTTTAATGTACCATATTAGTAAACCAATAAATGTTTATATGCTTAATACACCAAAAAAAAATGTACTTTGTAAGAATGGCTCCAAACCACTGTTTTTAAGGTAGGGAAAAATGGCCTACAAATGACTTTGTAAATTATTGTCCATATTTCAAAAATAATAATGCGATTTAGTAAAACAAATTGTAAAGTATAACTTATTCTAACTCATTACTTAGGCCAAGATTCACCTAATCCAGCATAGAAAAAATATTATGACTGTTTTTATAATGTCTCAAAGTATGTCATTTTAGGCATAATGTCAGATACAATGACACAATGGTTTAGGCTAAAATGGCATATTCCTTCAAGAGATGATTTAAAGGATTTTATTAAGGAAAAACATATACATTAAATAAATTTAAAACTTATTTGTATAAAAACATTTAACATTTATAATGGTAAGGTATGTAAATAATCTTGACTGTTTTTTAATACAATAACAAAGTTCACGGAAAATGTTTTCGTTCTAGGAAATACTAAGCCCATTTAGCATGGGCCCACGTTGAACAACCTTGGCATGTAGATGTCGTTTTATATTTATCAACCATCAACAAAGAAGAATCTTTGACGTTAACGAAGACGTTAAAATAGTATGCCATTTTACCTTTATAATGTGTATGTCATTTTACCCAAAAACGACAATTTAGCAAACAAACATAAATTTTGGGAGTATAAAAATGCCTATAGTTATCATGTTCATAAATAAACATAGCCAAATTACTGCGTTTTAATAAAAAACTAACAAAATATTTAACAAAAATATGTAACTTTGCAAAAATACAACTCCAAACTGATTAGAATGTCACTGCAAAAAATCAGGGACATGCACTTGTACGGTAAATTCGATACTAAATTATCATATTACACGCTCGAACGCATTTTAAGAAGTCGCTGCTAAGGCAGGAAATTTAAAAAATATGAAGTGTGTCATTTTACCTGAGTATGCCATTTTAGGCCAGTTTCCCCTATTTACATTTAAGTGGTTTAGTGCAACCAAAAAGTATATGAATGAATACATTAAATTATTCGTTTATGATAAGGCAGTTGTAGATATGGCTAAATGTATGATTCCGAACACGGCAGCAAGTAAGCTAACCGCCGACAGAAGCGCCAGAACGTTATATTGTACTTGTTTTGCTTCCACCTTGGGAAAAAACAGGTAGCGTGGCAGGTAGTATAAATGTCTCTAGCGCTTGCGTCGGCGATTTACTAGGCTACTGCCTGCCGCGATGCTCGGAATCTTGCCTTAATACGCTGGTTTTAAGGGCATTTTTGGGTTGCAGTAAATAACTTAACCGCAAATATCTAGAAAACGGTTGCTCAGGGCGACACTTACCTTTTTGTCTAGAAGACATAATAAAGGTTAATAGTTACCTAGGATGAAACATACAGGAAAGCCCAAAAGCTGAGACGTTTTAAATAATTTTAAAATAGTGTAGGTAGCACCTTCTAGTTAACACCTTAAACTTAACATCAGCTATGAAAAGCTCATGTTAGAAAACTTCCGGGTATTAAAATTTATTACAATATTTTAAACCTATCAAATATTATGAAAGTAATTTTAACATATTTTTTAAACTTTGAAACCCTGTTGTTATTAACTTTGTACAGACGTTACTTGTATGCCACATCTTTTCTATTTCATTGTATGTCATACAAGTCTAATGGCAAATATGGGCATTTTGGGCATTTATTGATGATATTGCCCCCCTAAGGCTTTAGTGAGAGTGAGGACCTTTTTTCTTTTGCTAGTGAAAACATTTGAACCTCCTTTAAAATTTTCTTCTTTCACGGGCGCCAGAATTTTGTTTTTGCCACTTCACACACTTTTCCTTGGCCCATGACCCCTCCTCAGAAAGTCGATATGACCGTCCCTGATTTAAAATTTTCATGTATAGCTGCCACATATTGGCTCATTTTATCTGCTAACAACCGTTTGAATTATTGTGGTGAATGCAATGTCTGTGTTTACACATGTATTCTCAATTATTACTAACCCACCACACATTTTTATGTACGTTTTAACGTTTTTAAATTTGACAAGTTATTAATTAATGCTTGAGTTTTAATTAAATCAGCTTTAAAAGAAAGTTTACGTTCTGGGTGGGTTTATGTTTTAAGGTTTATTATGAACCAATGTTGTAATTGTAAAATTAGATATAGCATGGGGTACTGGGGGTCCGAGAAGTCCCGCTTACCTAAGCAACGTTTAATATTGTGAAGTGTCAGTAACATATAGGTCATTATTAATAATTGCTTTACTTGCTTAAATCCATTGTTCATATTGGAATATGCCTAATTTATAAATAAATAAACTTTTTGGTAAACTTTTGAGACACTACCAATGGGCAAAAATGCCCGATAGCTTGGATAACGCTGCCCACTTAGGGGACAAGCCCGCCCATCAATTTAGATATTTTTTACTCTAAAATAACACATTTTTAAATAAATTCACCTATCTAACTTGTTATCTAATACTTATTATAAGTCTTAGACATTCAGATTCTTCTACATAATAAAATTATGGGCTTAAAACTAAAAACCCAACATAAAAAAATATATTTTTATTACATCTTATATTTTATACAAAAATAATATAGATGAATTGCATTGCACATTAGTCTGCATCCAAAACATTTTTCGACACCTAAAGGATTAAACGCGTTTTCGCGGAGCCCAAATTAGGTAAGTTACGAGGTTCTATTTAAAAATTATGACGGTGGATGGAGTTATCCGCAGGGCGGGGTTTCCCGAGTTTTCCTACGCTTTTCAAAAACAACTAAAATACAAAGGGGTACAAAGTTAAGTACTTAATTAATTGTAAATTTGATTACCTTTATTTTTTATTAACATTTTTAGTAAGTATAACTTAAATAAATTAAGATGTACCCCTTACTATTCTAAACATATTTTAAATACTACCAAGCTGACAAAAGTCCTTAGTTCGATTTGAGCTTGAAAACTTACAAAAAAAATTAAAATATTAAACGAAAAATAAATTCTTAGGTATAAAATAAAAGAAAACAGCTAATGTATGCTTTGTTTAATATGTCGCACAGTCAGATTAAAAGATAGTTGGTTAAACTTTCTTTTACATTAATTAAGTTAATATTCCTATAAAGTTTTACAAGAAACTATTGCCTATATTTTAAATATTTTATTTATTTTAAATATAACAACAAAGGACGGAAAAGAAGGGCAACGAATACAAAAACAGTAATAATTAAATAATATTATTTCAAATTTTAAAACATAAACATAATAAAATTTAAATTTTAAAATCCTGTGAATTAAACCTAAATACAAAAAGAAATTTGCTGTTTTTGTTTTCTGTAAATCTGAAAGTATGTATAGTAGGGTAAAACGAAAAACAATTTTGTTTCAAATTGTTTTCGGACACTCTTTAAAATGTGCCTCTGGATGTACGAAAACTTGTGTTGAAATCTGAACTCTGTAACATTTATCTTCAAGTTTCTCATTGGCTCTGAACTTTGCTAAATATCTTAATTTTATTGATTTTTTTTCGAGTAAATTAAAAATCTAAGAAAACATATTTTACGTAATGCTTACAGCCTAATATGTTACTAGAATAGGTAAAAATGTTTTAGAAAAATTTTTCTAATTTATATATCTAAGGTTTGTTAAACCATTTAAAAACTGCTCGCCCATGGCCAATTCCCAAATAAATATAGCGCGCTGGTATTAATGTAATTTGGCAACGTTTACAGCGGTACTAGCAACGACTTGCGTTATTAGAGAATATTAGTATGGTATCTAAAAACAATTCATTATAAACCATAAATTAAATGCAAGTCAGGAGAACTAGTGTATTAACGCAAGGCTTGCTTGGTTTAAATGCAGATGCTAGAAGTATTCTTTGGTAGTTAAAAATATTACCCCATTAATTGCAATATATGTATAAAAAAGCTTTAGGGAAAAACATATAACTGTTTTGGTTTAAAACAATTGAAAAAAACTTTTACACTTATCTAGTTTTGCCATATATTTTTATCATTTTTTAGTCTTTGAGGATGGAAAGTTTATTAAAATGGAATAGAAAAAAATCTTCATCTTAAGAGAGAATAAAGTCCCTTTTAGATTTAACAAATATCCTTACCCTTCTCTTCCGAATCCACAGCAGTTTTATTGATCTAACTTCTTTTAAATCGGATAGGTCAAAGGTTTCTTTAAAAAAAAGAAGATACGTTTTATCTAGAAAGAAACTGTTGGTCTCTGGTGTAATTGGTAAATAAAGTTCATCTGATAGACTAATATATTTTTTTATAAGTTTTTTTCATACCCTTATCGCAACTAATGGTACAATATTTTTAACCACCAAAAATGCTTCTAGTATCTGCATTTAGCTGATACAGTCGTCCAAGCCTTGCGTTGATACACTTGAGCTCTCCTGATCTGCATTTAATTTATTGTTTATGATGAATTGTTTTTAAACACTATTCTTATATCCTCTAATAACGTAGTTTTCGCCAGTACGACCATAAACGTTTCCAAATGCCATTATTACCAGCGCGCTATATTTAATCTGAAATTGGCCATAGGCGGGCAGTTTTTAAATGGTTAAAGAAACCTTTAGACATACAAATTAGGTAATATTTTTTTAAAACATTTTTAAACATCATTATAAACATATTATGCTTTAGGAATTATGTAAAAAAGTTTATTTAACTTACAAAAATTAAATTAAGATATTCAGAAAAGTTTAAGATTTTAACACGAGTATTTGTACATTAAGAGGCACATTTTAAAGACTGTTTGAAACCGATTTGAAAAAGAAATGTTTTTCGTTTCACCATAATGTATACTTGTAATAGCTTTTAAGCCCAACCTATATTATTTAAACTAAATTATTAAATTTAAAATATATCTCTTCTTTATAAAACCAACAATACCAACAAATTCTTAGAACAGTTAACTTTACCAAATAAAAAAAAATATTTTTTTATTTGCTTTTTCAGACTCTAAAGACCCGAAAGATCCCAAGGAACCAAAAAGCCCTCATCTAGTTCATTGCTTAGTCCAAAGATGCAAAAATCTATTAAGATCAACGAAAATCAAGTAATTTTTTGTAGCGGAGCGAGCTTATTGATGATGTTAAAGTTCAAGGGAAATTTATGGAAAAAATCCAACACTTCGGAAAAGTGGCAGTTACGATTTTTTGTGCTTTATCAGGTAAGTAGTTTAGTTTAAAAAAATAATTATTACAGGGTAAAATCTTATCTTATACGCATAAACTGTTAAATGATTGCTTAGAAAAACCAAGGAATTATAATAGAAAAAAAAGGAAGTTAAATATTTTTGAGTTAGGAGATAATAAATTATTTTAAATTAAAGATATAACCCTAAATTCCTGGTATTAACAATAACTAATAATAAAAACAAGGTACTTAACTATTTCTTGTGTTAAAAATAATTTGGTTAGATAATAATAATATAAGCTACAATTTTATTTCTACTTGCGTAACAATAAATCTACATAACTGTCACAACTTATTTGAACAAAATAATATTTGGCTTTTCTGTAAAATAAAAATTATAAATTGATATTTTAATAAAACTTTTAATTTTTTTATATACAGGGTGATTAAACTTAAATCGTCACTATTGCTATTGCTCGGTTAAAGTAGTGAAGTTGTAGTAATTTTTCCGCCGAATAACGTTCTGTCAACAGAAAAACAATTAAACATCGGGTTTCGATTTTTGCAAAAAAAAATGTTGTACTACTTTGACTTATACGTATTTCATTTACTTATATGTATATTCATTTATAATGAAACACACTGTATATTATATTACCAAACAAAACAAAAAAAAATGTTATACTACTTTGACTTATACGTATATAAGTAGGTAAAAAAAAGGTTGTTTATCGTGTTTTTGAAGGAGTTTCTTTTGCAGTAAATGCTCTTATTTAGGATTAGAATTTAAAATTACGTTTTTCAAAGGTCTATATTTGCAAAAAGACCCTCTTTAGGTTGTATTAAATTAGTAGGTATTGAATTTGATCAAAATGGGTTTAGTAGCTTGGGAGTTTATTCCTATGATATATCGTGACACATATTTTTTATTATATAGGCTTAGCTAAGTAAAAAGGTATAAAGACTAGTAAGTTATGGTATAATATCTTTAAATTACAATGCAGTTAAAAAAAACACACACAATTTTTAGAATACCTCACAGTTTTTACTGCACGTTTGCATTTTTAAAGGTTTTTAAACCGATATATGTGTGAATTCATATATTTATAATATGATATTTTTAAGGTAAAAGACTCTTTAAACATAAATAATAAAACGCAAAATAAAAATATTCTTAAAATTGTGTTTTAATTAAAAACTGCGTTGGGATTTGGAGCTTTTTTAAATATGATTAAACTCGTTTTTGGTTCAGAGATAAACCGGAGAATTTTCCTAAAAGCAGCACAATATTCAAAAATTAAACAAGTAATTATAAGTATGTTATACAAGGTATGTAAAAAGGTAATTTCTTAATCTAGGGTCTATATAGACTAAGTCAAATTAGTACTAGGACTTTATATCAAATAGAAGTTCTATCGCGCTAAGGAAAAATATTTTAAATATAAATATTAAACTGTTGCAAACAGTACCAAATAAGGCTGTGTTTATGTCGAGAGGTTTAAGCGAGGTTGGCAGCGCGAAGCATCCTTATGTTACTGTATCATAAATGTGATTTTGTCGACAGCGCTGCTAACCTCGTTTCTTGTCGCTCCGACATAAACACACCCCAAAGGACCCCCACCATTTGCATTGAAACCGGAATTGGTAAAATTCTATACGATTGTAAAGTTCTCGCCAGTACAAGATGCCACGGCATCATCACTTCTGCCTTAACTTTCATTATTCTCCTTGTTGTTGCTCGGCACACGATGTAAACGACTCACGTTTAGCCAGCGATAGTTGATTGCCGTCTTTTATTTGTACTTGACGCTTGTGGCATCTTTTGTAAGTTTTTAGCCTAGTATGTTTTACAGTCGGCCATCCTCCTACCAGTAACAAGCTTTTATGTGCACTTAGTAGGGTTGCGGGTGATATTTTAAATTAATTCACCTTAGTCAGTAGATAATATAAAAAGTACATTACACTACTTTGCTTTAAATACATTTTTGAAAAACAAAGATAGAAGATAAAACTGGGTTATTTTGTTAAAAATACACAATATATTTAAAAGATAACTACACGCCGTCCAACGGAAAAACACCCTATGTAAATAGGCTAATATATACAAATACAGTGCTTTATCCGTTGGACGGCAGACTCATGGTTTTAAAGTTTCTTTCCCGGGAGAAAAATGTACAGGGTGGCCCAAATCATATTCTAGACAATTTGTGCTAGGACAAGTGTATTTAAAATGGCCTGAACCATCAAATGAATACCAAAACAGTTTTGGGCAATTATTTTATTTTATTTTTAACCCTTAAATAAGTTTTAAGTGTTTGAAACACACCTATAAAATGTGCTAAGTTAAAGGTAAAATAAATATTACACACAACAAACTATTAGTATTGATTTATTGTAAATAATGTAAAGGCTAAAGCCTATTAAATATATTGAATTAAGGCAACTACATAAATCAAAAATAGGCACCACTTGACATATACATGATGGCTCACCACAAACGCCTCGGCTTCTAGTACACATAGGGTATTATGTTTTTAAAATATTTTTTTCAAGCATATGCGGGTACTTTGGAAGCAAAACTTAAAATTATGGAGAACTATACAGGGTGCTCAAAAAAAAAGATCCATACCAAACTTATGTTTTGTTAAATGGAACACCATCATATTGGCCCATTTTTGTATTGAAGGAATAAAAATAGGGTAAGTTTAATCAGCAATTCCCTTATCAAAAGTGCAAGTTTTTGAGATAATATCACGGATTAAAAAAAAATATGACAAGATAAAATTTTAATATTTTCTACCTTATTTACGCTTGACGCGGTTTTTTATGTTACATTGCTGGAATATTAACCGTGCCATTATCTTTTTTATTATTTTTATCAAAAATTATACAGGGTGTCCAGGGACCAATATTTAATATAAGCTACGTTAGGAAGAAAATTACTCGCCTATTTTAAAGGGAACATCCTGTATAATATTCTATTTTTAGATGTTGGAGACAAAAAATAATACGTTTTTTTTTTTTTAAATTTCTATTCCAAAATGTTACGTTTTCTCAAATATTTGGGGTTTTGAGTAATTTATGACAAAGGCCAATACTAAAATTTATGATATAAAGCAACTCTTTGAAATTATATAGAACCCTGGTATATTTCTAAAACCATTATTCAATATGCAGGGTGTTTCTAAACAAACGCACAAAATTTTAGGAGGTGATGTTTTACGAAAAATAAGAAAACACTATATATGAACATATAGGTCCTAACTGTCTTACTTTTTGAACTACGGGGTGTTTTTTTAACTTTTGTATAAAACTTTTATACCCATTCAGATATTTTAATTCAGTTTGAAGACGTACCTATTCACACCAAAGTCATTTTTGGCATACAAGAAAACAATAATTTTATCAGTGTCGTCCATATTTTTGAGAAAATAATGGTACGCCAATGCATTTTCTAAATTAAAGTTTTTAATCCACCTTAAGTTTAAAACAAATTTGATTTCCCGACTTTTTGTTGGTTTTTGCGTGTATAAAGTAGAAACCATTTCTCGGCATGGTCAAATTCTATCCAATTAAAGAATAAATATTAAAACGTTATTTTTGTAATGTGGAATCTTTATATTAGAATACAAACTGACTCATGCCAAAAATGGTTTCTATTGACTTACAAAACGCATACGATTAAACAAAAATAAGTTAGAAGGTCAAATTTGTTCTAAGAGGATTACAAAAATATATTATTTTGGAAAATGCAGTGGTGTACGATTTTCTCCTTAAAAAATATTTACCTTAAACCCCTTATGGACGACACTGGTTACAATTTTTTGTATGCCAAAACTGTCTTCGTGTAAAGGGTGTGTCCCTCAATTTTGTTAAAAATATCTGAATGGGTATAAAAGTTATATTCAAAAAACAAACAATATTTTAAAAAGAATTAACACCCCGTAGTTTAAAAACTAAGACGTTTAGGACATATGTTCATATGTTCATATAAAGTATTTTTCTTATTTTTTTGTTGAAAATTACCTCCTAAAATTTTTTACATTTGTTTAGGAACACCTATAATATATATATATATATATATATATATATATATATATATATATAGAAAGCTTTTATTAAATATTTTAGTAAAGTTTTATTGTTTAAGCCAATATAATAGGTCAAATTAAATAGTTCGTTGTAAGTAATTATCATTTTAATGTTAACTTTACAAATCCTGTACCACTGTTCAAAAAACCTAAACTACTAAAACGTAATAAAAGGTCAAAAGTGCAATAAATAATATATCTTAAAATACTTTGGGCCCTTATTTTATCGTTTAAACCATGTTAAAAATACTTGTATTGGTATAATTTTTCTATGCTATGATTTGCACCACACCTCAGATTCTTTACGGGTCAGGAAACTTATTATGTATGTTTGTATATTTAACCAAGTAACCCACATTCCGATCTTCTATCTATGTTTTATAATAAATGAATTTTTAAGTTAAGTAATATAATGTGCTTTTTATATCATTCAAGAGATGGGACTTTAACATAATACAATCTTCAAGAATTTTAACCAATGCCGGTTTTCAATGCAAATGGTGCGATTCTCATACAATGTTATTTTTCGGAGACACCCTACATAAAAACAGAAAGTTTTACAAAAAGACATTTTGTATAGTTATTTCATAAACGAGTATAAAAGTGGGTAATGCAAATTTAAATAAAACGTAACGTGTAAAAGCATGATTTAGGATCGGTCACACATGCGTTTTATTTAAATTCGCGCTTGATAAATTCGCGCTTGGCTAATTCGCATTAAACTGCTCGTGTAAACCTAGTAATTTACGAGAAAGAATTTGGTAACTTAACCTTACATTAGGGTAAGCGTATTTTGGGTAGTATGTTCATTTATTTTAGTTGCAAAAGTTTATTTTTCCTTTCTTAAGCTTAATTAACACATAAAACATATTTGAATATATGCTTTATTACATTTTAAATATACTACATACTTTTTAAATATTTTATATAACTTGGCTATTTTAAAAATTTCAAGCCCGAATTTATTTAAAAAGTTTTACTACAACAAGGACAAGGGCTTTATATCAGTTAGAAATGCAGTGTACAGAAAAAATAAAACAAAAATTAAATTTGGTAATAAAGGTATTTCAGACTACATTGCTTTTATCAACAAAAAAAATGTTACATGAGCCCTTTGTTTCCAGTTATTTGAATTTAATTATTTCGTTTGTTTTAAACCATGAGCCACTTACAGGTAATTAAATTTAATTAAAACATGTTATTTACTATGTAATGTAATAATTTAACATCTACAAATATGCAGATTTTTTAATATAAAAATCAAACTAACTATTCACATTACTTTTTAATCAAGTGTTTATGAAATTTATTGGAGTTGGACGATAAAATGTTTTTGCAAAATTTAATAAAGTGTTTGTAATAAAATACTTATAACCGCAATTTATATGATTTGTACGTAGGTTATAATATAAAAGCTTGTTGGCTGTAAATAATATTTTCTTTAGTAAATACCTATTTAAATATACAGACTGTCCACGGATGAGGTTATCAAAAGGACAAATGGATCAAAAATTTTATTTTTCAGAGAAAATGTTAATGTATACAGGGTTCACAAAAACTGAAACACATGATTTTTCTTTGAGAGTGAACTACCCTTTTTTTAAGCAAAATATCATTGGGAAAATTTATTTTGAATAGCATTTTAAATGACTTTAATAATGTAGAGTAGAGTTATCCAAAAATAATTATTTTAAATTTTTATACTAAAATTACCTAAAAACTTGCATAATTTGCTTTTTAAACACTTGCTTTCTCTAAATTTTTACACAACACAATTTTTCAGCTTTAAATGAATGTGATTAAGGCGTTTTCGCCAAATTATGAAGTTCAATAAAATTTTGTATTATTGTTTTTATCGACTACAAACATTACACAGTCCCACAAAAATAAAAAGATGGTGGTCCAAAGGACTAGACCATGGTATCTGTTGTTGGGATCGCTGAACCCAAATCTGGTGTCGGTTTGACCCCATCAGGTCATGGTCAAGGTCAAATCATCAAAATTCATCAAAAGTACACCTACAAACGTGGTATCTTTATGTTTTTGGGTCGCTGAATCTGAATCTGAAGTCAATTTGACCCCATCAGGTCTAGGTAAAGGTTATTTCAAGGTCAAATCATCAAAGTTTATTAAAAATAGACCACAAATGTGGTACCTTTATGTTTTTGGAGTCGTTTAATCTGAAACCCGGAGGGTCAATTTGACTACGGATTCAAAATTAGAGACCCAAAAAACCCCATGGTGCATTTACGATAACTTCTGATGATTTCACCTTGATATGACCTTGATCTTAACCTCATAGGGACAATTTGACTAATTGTGATTGATTCAAATTTAGCGACCCCAAAAACATAGATATACCATGCTTCGTGGTCTATTTTTAATAAAATGTAATGATTTGACCTTGAAATGACCCTGACCATGATCTGATGGGATTCAACTGACCCCGGATTCGGATTTAGCGATTCCAAGAACATTAAAAATACCACGATTGTGGTCCATTTTCAATTAATTTTGATGATCTGACCTTAAAAAGACCTTGACTCTAACCTGATGGGGTCAAACCGACTCCAGATTCGGATTCAGCGGCCCCAAAAACAAAAGATACCATAGTTCTTTTAGTCTTTCAGACCTTCAACTTTTTTATTTGTTCGGCTGTGATTGTTCTTAAAATGACCTTGAACCTGACCTGATAGGTTCATAGGTTTAAAACGACCCCAGATTGGGATTCAGCGACCCCCAAAAGATAAAAGGTAGCAAGGTCTAGTCTTTCCAACCACCAACTTTTTTATTTTTGTGAGGCTGTGTTATTTTACGTAAATTTTTGAAATGACATTTTGCTTTAAAATTAAAAATAAAGGTGGTTTACTTTTAAAAAAATATATAATTTTACGTTTTTGCGAACCCTGTATACAAAATTATAATGTTCTCTTTGTGGATCCTATTTTTTACAAGCAAAAATTTTTATAAAGAATGCTTTTTTCGAAAAATAATATTTGGTCCATTTATCAAAAAAATTTACGGTATGTTACTTTAGTTTTTGTTTTTAAATAAAATATTCTATATAATATTGTACTTTTTAAATTCTAAAATATAAGATGTGTATTTCTTTATTTATATTTTTAACAGTTATTTAAATATAACCAATTAAAAATCTAAATTTAATATTAAGGCCTATTTCTAGTAACATACTTTGGATCTAAATTACGTCAAAAATAAATTTTTATGTAGTATTTATTATAAACTAAAGTAATATTTTTAAAGCAAGAGACTTTGAAACTTTACAAGATTTTTTTGTAACTTAACAGCTACACAAAAATATTTTAATGTTTTATTTATTTTTGTAAGTGATTAACCAAATTATAAAAAATTGCCTTCTAAATATCTGCGAAGAGAAAGCTGTACAATTATAGTGGAGACTAAATTTGTTTATAAAAAAATACCATTTACTAAGTTTACACTAGCCTTTTACTGCGCATTAGCCAAGTTCGAATTTAAATATAAAATATGTAAAAACAAAAATATGTTAAACGGTTTTATTACAATAAAAATGATGAAGGTTATGTACTAAAAGCTAAAAAATAATTTAGTCCTGGCTATCAGATCGTACCAATCTTCTCCTCAATCTGGGTATTGATCAGACAAATAATAAAATCGTTGGGCGTAGCGTATACAGAGTAAATATTATGATAGAAATTTCACGTGCCCAACGATTTTATTATTTGTCTGATCAATACCCCAGATTAGGAGAAGATTGGTACGATCTAATAGCTAGGACTTACTAAATTATTTTTTAGCTTTTACTACACAACTTTTATCATTTTTATTGTAATAAAACCGTTTAACATATTCTTTTTACATCATTTATTTTCAAGTTTTTAGTTTTGTTGTTAGTTAATACTTTTCATTTTATTGAGTTTATTTAATGACTTACTATAACTAACCAGAACAAACCAACGATTTAATATTGAGGAAGTTGTGGAAAAAATGTTTAATTCGCTCTTTTGTGGCGACGACCATCCTGGATTTTATTTTTTTTATAGTGAGCTCTATTCTACCAATTAAGACCTTTTATTTGATACCCATATTGGGTTAGTAGTGGAATAAATATGTAATCCGCCATTTTGTGGCGGCGGCCATCTTGGATTTTAATTTTTTTATAGTGGGTTCTATTCTACCAATCAAGCCCTTTTATTGGATATCCATGTTAGGGTTGTAGTGAAGTAATATGTAATCCGTCATTTTGTATCGACCGCCATCTTGAATTCACAATCATAAAGAACTTTATATTGTATTGCCATCGAAATTAAGAGTGTGTAGTAAATTATATTAAATTAAAATAAAGTTAAACCGTTTAAAAACGCATGTGGTAATGCTCTTAAACCATTTGAAAAGTCGTAATCTGCAAAAAACCAAATGTAATGCGAATAAGAGCATTTACAAATGCGTGTTATTTAAATTCGTATTTGGTTAATGTAAATTAAAGCGCTAGTGTAAACTTAGTAAATGACAAGTTTTAGAAGTTTATGCGAGCCTTACTCGAGTTTTCTGTCCGCTTTATTTATTAATCTCGTCTCGTAAAAACGTGTGCACATCTCGCTAAAAGTCAATAAGTTTAGTAGCATGCACAAAATGTACAGGGTGGCGCAAAATGAACGTTATGATGTTAATATTTTACAACTTTTTTATATATAATTTTATATTTTCTTTTGTAAAAAAAGACTTTTGAAAAAATAAAAATGAAGCAACACACCATAGTACAAAGGACCAAAATCATTGAATTTTATTTTTCAAATGGAAAGTATACGCAGCCAATGTATCGCCGACGTTTAACTTTATGGGTGGGATTATCAGCGCCAACAATCAATTGCTTCGTTGCTAAGCCTTTTGTTAAGGCATCTTTAAAGAATTTTGGCCATATTGCACATGTTCTTCCATAAAATCCATTCAATTAATGTTCAGCGCTGAGGGTTCAAACCGTATGTCGGCGATACATCCGCTGCGTCAGTATAACTAACTAAAAAAATAAAATTCAATAATTTTTTTCTTTGTGGTCTAATGTATGGCTACAGTTTAAATTTACCAAGCTTTCTTTATAAATTTTTAAAACAAAAGAGGAAATTAAATTATAGGTAAAAAAACTTGTAAAATATTTACATCATAACGTTCATTTTGCGCCACCCTGTATAAACTCACGTAATGGTATATTTCTTATTTAAACAGAAGTAATATCTTACTTGTAAAATCTCCTTTTGTAAAATAATTATATTCTTAAAAAAAAATTACAAAATACCCTTTTTTAACACGCTTTTATTAACTTGGGTTGTAACTATCTATCTATGTAACGGAATCTTTGAGCCTAATTTTAACCAACTTCCAGCTATTCGATTTCTTTGAAACTTTGCACACGTGTCAAGGACCGATGAAGATGCAATAATTTAAAAACAGTATCCCGTTATCTTTTTTGAATCGCCAGGAAAAAAATTCCAATATATTATAAAAACAACACCTAGGATGCCATCTGTTGGCAACATTTCAAACTTTGCTATTAAATGAAGAAGAAATTTTTTAGTTTTTACACAATTTGGTTAGTTGCACCATTGGTGTTCAATTTTTATGAACAATAAAAATATAGGGTTAGTTGCACCATTGGTGTTCAATTTTTATGAACAATAACAGTTAATAAATGCCGTTAACACGCTTTTTTATTAACTTGGGTTGTAACTATCTGGCTATGTAACGGAATCTTTGAGCCTAATTTTAACCAACTTCCAGCTATTCGATTTCTTTGAAACTTTGCACACGTATTAAGGAAACATGACAATGCAATAATCTGCAAACAGTATCCCGTTATCTTTTTTGGATCGCCAGGAAAAAAATTCCATTATATTATAAAAACAACACCTAGGTTGCCATCTGTTGGCAACATTTCAAACTTTGCTATTAAATGAAGAAGAAATTTTTTAGTGGGTTGCAATATATTGGCAACGGTCCAAACATTGCCTGGATTGCCATCTGTTGGCAAAATTTCAAACTTTGCTACTTAATGAAGAAGAAATTTTTAGTGAGTTGCAATCTGTTGGAAAAATTTTAAAATTTGCCACTCTTGTTCATTAAAAAATTTTTCGCCATTTTGTCAAGAGTAGCAGAAACTAAAAATGAAAAATAATTAATAGTTTAAAAAACTAAAAAAACACGCTTTTATATGCAACCGAACTAAAAATTAGAAAATAATTTTTCATTAAAAAAAATATTGTCATTTCATAGTAAAAAGCGTGGGGTGATAAATATATTAAATGTTATAATTATTATATTTGCAAATATCTATGATGGAAAAGTTATGAAAAAATAGTAAAATGCACCCCACGCTTTTTACTATGAAATGACAATATTTTTTTAATGAAAAATTATTTTCTAATTTTTAGTTCGGTTGCATATAAAAGCGTGTTTTTTAGTTTTTTAAACTATTAATTATTTTTATTTAATTTTAAGCTAAATCTGTGCTATATAATTTTGAAGCAGCGGCAACATTAAACTATAATTATTTTATAAAGCTGCGTGGTTAAATTTGCTAAAAACCAGCTTTGCTAACACTAACATTATATTTACCATGTTAACAAACAAGCACTAATTCGGGGAGTATTCGCAAAAACATAATATACACACATAAACATGGTGTCTCTAAAAGGTCTGTACAAAATTGTACCACTAATTCTTTGGAGCAAAATAAAATTATCTAACGGCATTTACCTTTGTCAAAAAGTTCATCGTTTGCAAGATACAGAGTGTTAAGGTTTTCAATTTATTTTAGTTAATATTAAATATTTTACCTATTATAAGACCCCTTTTTACAAAACTCAGTCGTTAAAGGTTATTCAAAATGAGAAATCAAAATATGCTAATTTTCTTGTCGTAAAATGTAAAGGAAGCCACCTGCAGTCTTTTGCTTAGGTTCCAAGTGTCATAACTTTTTTGCCCCGTAACATTATAATTTTAGTATAAAACTTTTATTCTCCCATTTTGCATAAAAAGGGTTATTTAATAAATAACGCTGCGAACAGCGGTTTTTGAGATGTTTCAGGCTAAAATTATATTCCATACAAAGTTTTGCCATTGCATTAATTTCCGCTTTATCTAGCTCGCCTGGTTGTGTCCAAAAGGTCTGTACAAAATGCTGCGACAAATTCTTTGGGCGAAAATGCAACGAACTAATTTAATTCAACTTGGCCAAAAGGTTGCTAGTGTGGAAAATACGGAATGTCAAATTTTTCATTTATTTTTTTTTTACTTGAACAATCTGTATCTAGCAAATGATCAACTTTTGAAGGTAAATTAGATTAAATTGTTGTATGTTGACGTTAGGATATTGCAGTACCAATTTGTATAGATCTTTTAGAGAAACCCGGGTGGCCTAAATAGGGCGTTAAGGAATGCGGGGAAATAACTCATGGTAAATAAATCGTTTAATCAAAGATATCTGAGAAACGGTTGTTCGTGGCAAAATTTATCAATATTCAAACATGGAAGAATAAAAAATAACTAAGGAAATCATAATATACTAAGGCAAAAAAGTAATGACACTTTGAACAAAAGCAAAGGACTGCAAGTGGCTTTCACAATATTTAACAACAAAAATATTTGATTCCTAATTTTTTAAAATCATTTATACCGAATTTTGTATAACAAAATGAAATAATTTATGAAGTATTTAAAAATAACGAAAATTAAATAAGAAGTTTGACCCCTGTATCTCGCAAACGAATAACTTTTCCAAAGAGTCTATAGTAGCATTTTGTACAGACCTTTGGGAAACACTCTGCTTAATAAATGACTCTATACAGTTAACAGTGTGTATCAGCCAAACATGTCAAATAAATTGCCTAAAAAGTAAAAGGTGGCATTTTTGAAAATAACTCTTGGTCACTTTCTTTGAAATTTTAAGTTGCGCAATTTTTAAGTAAAAAACCAAAAAATAAACAGGGTGATTCATGTAACCATGGCCAATACTAACTTTTTACCTTAAATACAAGACCTTGTATATAATTTGATTGTTTGATTCATTTAAAAAACCTTCTGTGTACAATATCCAATTCCTATTTTTAGCTCTTTTGCAAATAATAAATGCCTCTTAATTAATTGTAAAAATAACCATTAAATCACAGAAATTTATTTGGTGACAGAAATTGGCTACAACACACTCAAAAACTAGTAAACAACAAAAACACATTATTGTGCATGGAGAAGCAACATCTTAATTTTAAATAATATGATACACAGGGAATAAATATATATTTTTTTAAATTTCATATCAATAAAAAAAATGTCGAAATATTGTATGTATATTTTCCCATTGTCAAAACTTAAATAAAAAAATGGGTACACAACACACTGTGCTGTAGCGAATTTTTGCAATTAAAAAGCTATACTTATTATTTATTTTGTTAACTTTTGCAATATACATAAAAGCATTAAATTTTTTTAAAATTTCATCAATTTGGCCAGGCACTTATAACTCGCTTGATAATAAAAATTAAAAAAATGTAAAAAGAAAAGTTTTAGGGATTCTTAGGTAGAATTCAGTGGCGTACCTACATTTTTTCCATTGACTTTTATTTTAAAGTTATAACGCAAAGTTGTTTTTTTTTAAATAAAATTAAAGGCTGTAAAAATAACGCACTTAATATATTAAATTTTTAATAGTTTCGGAAATATAGCCTTCGTCTAAAATTCGATAAAAAAGATACGTTTTTAAAATACAACACCCTGTATATTTTATCAAAAATAAAAAGACATTTTAAGGATTTGTTAAAAAATCCTGATAATGACCAAATTTCCGAAACTATTAAGAATGGTTAATCAAATGTAATATTTTTAATAGCTTTCCTATTGGTGATTAAACGCCACTGAATTTTACGTAAAAATCCCAAAAACTTTTCTATTTACAATTTTCTTCTATGTCTAATATCAAGCGAGGTACAAGTGCTTGGCCAAATTGAAAACATTTAAAAACACTCTGTATCTCCAAAACTAATCAAGTAAGCCATGCTTTGCTCTCACCACTAAATTTAATTCAAAAATTAAAATTGAGGTTGCGCATTCAAATTTGTTCTATCTTTTTTAGTTTTTGATATATCCTGCAAGGTCAACGAAAAGGCCACTCTGTACACTTGAAATAGCAAATTTTCGGTGTAGATAGATTAAATTTTTTTTTAAGTTGCCCCGGATATTGCAAGATTTTTTGTAATAATGCCAAAATTGTCATTTTTGTGGAAATGTCCTCGAAATTATTTAAAACGTCGCATAGACCAATGACGTAGTTGAAGTGTGCCTACGTCACAAAAGATAGAAGCTACGACATCCCTTCTCTATTACTTTTTACCTTGTTGGTATAGTTATTTAACGTGGCGCTTTTCACATAAGCATTGGCAACATTGTAAAGTTGTTTGAACTAGCAAATTGTAACATAAATTTTAAATTTTTGGTTTGGCAACGTACATATTTAGCTATAAACTAAAATAGTTTTTAACCATTGTGAAATTTTGGCTAAAAGCCTAGTAACGTACCTGTAGGTTTTTTCAAAAATATCTGCATTTCTTTTATGGAATTTATTCTATTTGGTTAATAGACACTGGATATTATTATTATTATTATCCAATATACAGGGTCTGTTTAACGACAGGATCTCTTTTCAGACTTTTGAATTGTTCGATATGTTTTTTTAATTGAGGACTTTAGTAAAGAACATAAACCAATAAGTGGGTAAGAAATAACAGATATAAATAATAAACTAAGAGTTAGGCGCCATATTGAAAAATATATGTAAAAAGGGGGTCTTGTGGCACATCACTTCTTACCTACCACGGTACCTAAATACCTGATTCTATAGTTTATTAAATTTTTAAAACCAATAAATTAAGATATATCTAATGTGGCATTTTCTTAATGGTCTCCTTAATATCCTTTTAATTGTAAAATAATATATAAGGTGCGTCATTTAAACAATATCTACTTTTTGTTTGACCCTGTTAATTATCACCAATATTATTATTAAAAAAGAGCTTTAACAGAATACATCATTGGGTAGACCCAACTATATCAGTTTCGGAAATATGGCCATCTAAATCAGGTATAAAAGTAATTTTTAAAGTACCGCAATTTGTATTTGGTAATGATATTGACTTTATATCCTAGGGTTTTATAATAATCATCAGAAGCTATAAATGGATGTGCCACAAGATTCCCTTTTTATTTCATTCTTTGTTTTAAAATGGGGTCCAACTCTCAGTTGAACATTTATATCTGTCATTTCTTGCTTACAATTTGGTTTATCTACTTACTAAAGACCTAATATTATATACATGGTAAATGGGCCTTTAATATTTTCCATTTCGACGCCAGTTAGGTTTTATTTATTATCCCACAAATGTCCAATTAAGCCCAATGGGAACGAAAAAGCCCAAAACTTTTTATTTTATTAAAACGCTGTAAGTCACTGATTCGCAATTTTTAAGTGTAACCATAGCAATTTTTAGTTACAATTTACATTTACTTCTCCTTATAAAAATATCTTAGATATTGTTGTTAAATCCTCTTTTCGTAATATATATCTAGTCCTTAAATTTAATTAAATCTTTAGGGTTATTAACTTTACATAAAGCCAACTGGGCTATCACAATACCATTACTGTAATAGATGCTGCCAGACAATTATTTGACCCCACGTGTAAGGCAAAGCTTTGTTGAGGACTATTTATGTATTCTCAGTGCGAACAATAAGATTTGCTTCAAATGTTTTAGCGTTATTACAAGGCTTTATGTTTTTTTTTATGCATGCATAGTATAGGTTTTGGTAAAATATGACACCAGAGTGCTTGTTTATTATTACCCATTTTATTAGGTGCGGGTAATTTTTAAAGTAAAGGATACCCAAGATTGGGGGCAAAGAAATTCTTACTTCAGGAATAGTATTTCCTATATTCTTGAACTTTTGTCATACAGAACTTAAATACACCGAATTTTAATTTGAAACCAAGGCACACGTTCTATTTAAAATAAGGCATTTTATTTTATTTAATAAGTTCTGGGTAAAAACTAACTTGCCTTGTACTTTTATAATAGACTTTTACACTTAACTAAGACAAAAATAAAAGCCTTTAGCTACGTGTATTTTTTTATATGGTTATCAGTAAAATTAAAATATATTTTAAGCCATTGACCAGATATATTTATATTTTTGGTGTCAAGTCAATACGTCGCGGCAAATTTGACGTATGACGCTGTCAATTCGACGTACGACAGTCCGTTGCATCGCAACGCAACACAGCAAAACTCGACGCTGACAATGAGAAATATCGTTGTAATATTCAGTATAGTCTTTAATATTTGACATAAGGTTACATCCACGGTTAATCTAAGGAAATTTGTTAAAGTTACAGAAATTTTTAACAATCTTAACATATATTTCCGTGTCTGTATTGTACCCACGGATGCATATTATTATTTTTACTCCATGGCTGTTACTCAATCCACGGATATCCGTGAAGTGAGACTACACTAAAAGTACAAGCAGGTGTAATCAGATCTAACCAGAAATAAGGTTTCTCTTTGTGTGTGTAGTTTCATTGGTTTGAAACCCTTTAGACGGTCATAAAAAAGGGGAGGTGATTATTTCTTGTTAGTTATTTTTTTTTAAATTCATTAATTAAGTTAATTAAAAAATTGTAAGCCAGGTAAGGATATATCCGCGTCTCTAAAACGATCGATTTTGGTCAAAATGTAAAGAGTATTATATTTTTTAACAAATATATTCTTTTATATCATTTGGTTATTTGTGCGAACAATTGTGTCTGCATCAAATTCTACATGCGCCGTATTTGACCGCGTAAAATTGTCGCTGCAACGAATTGCCATCGCGCCATACATGCCGCGTCGATTTGTCGTAGATTCATATTTTATTATAATTAATACATAACATAATATTTAAAATTGTATCATAGGTTAATTTACAAACTTTAATTTTAACGGTTTTGTGTCCATGGAAACATTAGATATAAATATTGATTTTGGGGTATCGCAACATGTTTTAAATATTATTTAGTAGGATGAAAATAAGGGGTTTAATTTATTTAGGGTATTAAAAATCAACGATAATAATAAAAGGGTTTGTCAAACAACTCATAAGCATTAAAAAAAAATGACCCTAAAAAATTGATTAATTTTAAGATATTGGCAATATCATGTTTTCCTAATTTAAAATCATCCTGCGTATGATAGAATAACTCTTACAAATGCTTTTTTAAATAAAGCAGAAGTTTTTATAAGAATTTACTTTTTTTTTAATATAAAAACACAAATAGTTAAATTCATCCGTGGACACACTGTGGATTTTTCAGTAATAACTTTAAGTTTAACGTTGGCCGTTGATAATTTGATTGGCTATTTAGTGCTGCCAAAATAAAATCTTAATCAAAATATAATAAAACAATTTTTAGTTGTAGCAATGAAGTTATACCAAAAGACAATTTTGACAAATTTTAAGTTGAAATACCCAAAAAAGCAACATTTTTTTTACAAAGCTAATTTTATGTTTTTTTAAATGCTTATGGGTTGTGTCATGAGCCCCTTTTGTATTATCATTGACTTTCTAGACACCCCGAATAGAGATACTTTGTGCTTAAGATATAGGACCTAAAATGTCGAATAACTTTGGCAAAAATATCTTAATCAATAAATATATATATTTTTAATTATTACGTTTTTTTGTTTTAAATATATTTGTTTTACTTATATTTTGCAACATTTATAAACAAAGTAAAAAAACATTTATTTAAAGATATTGAATATACCACAAATTAAAAAAAATACCTAACATTGAGTAAACGGAAAATTTAATATGGTAATTTAACCTAATTTAATTACTAACACAAATTCATTTAAAACATACATTAGGATATTGAGGAGAAATAAATTTGATTAGGTTCACCCCAATCATTTAATTAAAAAATGTTATCTATTTTATTATGAATTGCAGTGTGATTTACTTTATTGAATATCTTATCAAGAAACAAATTAAATAAAAGTCAATATTAAATAGGCCATGGTAAAAATTTAGATTTTTCGGTTAACCCGTTTGCTAATTAGATGCTAATATATTTTTAAAAATTGTTATATTATGATCGCCTCAAATTTATGAATAACAATAAAAATACCAGTTAGCGTAACATAACGTTGTCATTTCGAAATTTAGTGCTTTATTATTATCATCAAAAAATCATACAGTGAAAAGAATAAAGTGGTATTTATACAAACGAATTAAGTTAAGTTAAACTAAACTAGAGTAACAAATTTCAAGAAATTATGACATTTATAATATTTACATGCTTTAATAAATTATTAATATTATTACAATAATTAATATGTTAAAAATAAACTTAAGATTTAATTTTTTTAAAAATATTCCTCCGTTGACTGCTAGACGATAACCCAGACGTTTATAAAATTGTCTTATTACATTGGCTAACTGGTAAATTGCAATTTTATTGCATTCTGCAGAAATAGCATTTTTTAACTCATCTAGATTACAGAATTTTTATCCTTGTTTATCATGCTTTTTAAATGGCCCCAGAGGAAGAAGTCATTTGGCAAAATATCAGGAGACCTGCCTGGCCAATTTATGGTATGATGTAGGCCAATAACATTTCCATTAAAAGCATTGTGTAAATATTCCCGAAAGGGTATTATGTGCCGGGCAGCCATTTATTTAGAACCAAATTTCCTGATTTTTCCCTGGATACATCATTTAAAGCGGTTAAAATTAGTTCTTCGATACTTTTTCTTCAGTAGTATAATTCATGGTTAATCCGTCGCTCTACGATTTTTTGATAATAATAAAGCACTTAGTTTCAAAATGACAACGTGATGTCACGCTAACTGGTATTTTTACTGTTGGTTATAAATATGAGCCGATAATAATGTAAAAATTTAAAAAATATATTAGCATCTAACTAGCAAACGGGTTAACCGAAATATCTAAAGTTTTTACAATGGACGTAGATTTGCATGCTCTTCAATAACCTTCAATAGAATTTTTTTCTAAAATAATTAGGGGAGCCAATAATTGACCCCATTAAAAATTACATGGGATTTCCTATGTCCTGCCCGGCGATGCAACACCCGGTATATCACATTATGAACTTTTTCTTAAGCTCTTTTGAATGGTGTTATAATATACAGGGTGTTTTTATTTGAGAAAAAGTTAATTTTTGCAATTAATCAAAAACTAGATGTTTAATAATTGTTTTCCTGTTGGCTGCATGTTAATCAGTAAAAAAACAAGTTCAACAATTTACCCGACTTTGTATTTTCAATTATGAAGAAGTTAGCAATTGGGCCGACTTAAATTTGATCACCCTTTATATATCTATAGCTAGTTGTCTTTTATACTAATTATACTAATTGGTATACTAATTATTTTATTTTAAATTATACTCTTTTGTATTTTGTTGTGTGTGGGTTTTCTCTGTAAACAGCAATTAAAGTTAATGAGAGGCTAACATTTTTTCTTACTTTAAGTCGAAATAATAAATTGGTTTTGGTAAGAACATACAATAAAATAAATTCCGTTTAAAGTATGTTTTTTAAGCCTAAGTCTACGGTCTGTTTTAAATAACTTTTTAAACCTCAGTAACAAATGCTAAAAACGATAAGATCCATATGCAGGGTTTATTTTATTAATGGCTTAAAATTAAGGGTATGACATATGTATATTCTAAACCTGTTAATTTTTGGGATATAAAGTGTAAAAATTAAAAAAAATATTTTTTAAACATTCTAACGGTTTTTTACCCATTTTTTTTTATTTGGCAATAATATTGATGACATAGGGAAGGTTATTTATAACAAACCTAATTACATTTAATAAGTCCAGTGGCGTCTCGAAAGGCAACTAAAGGAATATTTCCAATAAAAACGGTACGTCACTGACTCTGCTAATGTGTGTAAATGTGTGTGCTTTCTTAAGATTAAGAAAAAAATTGGTTTTTATGCCTCTTAATTTTTTTCGTATCTTGGTTAGTTTAAGAGAAAAAATAACTTAATTGCATATTTTTAGACCAGAAAAGAACAAATGCAAAATCCTTTTCTTTTAAAAATTAGATTTTATAATTTTTGATTAGCAATTATGCAACAAAAAAATATTTATTTAAATAGGGTTTATAACCAGTATAAGAGTTTTAACTAAAACAAGTTTTCAAAATTTTTTAATTTTAGCACCCTGTATCTCAAAAGTTAAGACGTTTAGAACATATGTTCATATGACCTTTTCTTCCTTAAATAAGCTAAGAAAGCATACTCTGTATTCGCATTAATTTAATCACAGCCTGTATTTAATTAGCAATAAGTGATTTAAACTAATAAAATAATTTTAAGCTTTAGTCATAAACTGGTTGATATGTTTTAAAAAATGCCATAAATGCCAGTCTTACATTATGGCCTGGTCTAAAGTTACTAAAAAAAAAAGATTATTCTTTAAATATATATTTTAAACGATTGTAATTTAAATCTTAAAATAGTGTCATCTTTCATTTTTAAAAATTGCTTTGTTTATATCATATCTTGCGCTTGCTCTATTTTTTTGTCCAATTATAAGACATGACAATTTAGGATGGTTGGGCCCAATGATTAAATTGATTAAAAGAACTATACAGTATCGGCTAGAAAAAGAGGCGGTCTGCGCGTGTAGAATACTAGAAGAATAGAATTAAATAAATAATTTCGGCATGTAAACAAGGGACACACCGCAAAATGCGTCAATATGTGGAGAAAAATTCCTAAATAATTATATTTATAACAACTTGAATGTATAATACAGCGTATTTTCTTAGGTTCTTACCAAATAAAAAATGTTTTAGTTTTTAACTTTACGAAAAAATTTTTATTTTTATTATTAAAATTATATTTTATTTATAAAAAGTCCTGCTTGATAAAAAAATACATTATTACAAAAATAACCATGTATGAGATGTACGGAGTGGCTTAAGCAAAACTTGT
This sequence comes from Listronotus bonariensis, assembly GCA_014170235.1. NCBI lineage: Eukaryota > Metazoa > Arthropoda > Insecta > Coleoptera > Curculionidae > Listronotus > Listronotus bonariensis. Next base: position 1,189,215 of record JACEGR010000003.1, read on the forward strand.
TTCTAAATTAATATACAAGGTATTTCCTAACTTCGGTAAAAAAGTGATTTCTGATGTAATTTTATAAGGAAAAATTTTCATAAACATATGTCCGAATTTGCTTCGTTTCTAAGATACTTTATTTAATTTTTTTAAAGTCGATATTTTATAAATATTCTGAATACTCTTTAATTGATTTAGTCAAATGTGGATTCTTCATCCTTATTGTTCTGGACCCTCTCAGCGTGTCAGAACAAACAGCATACTGTGCTGACCGTACCACAGTAAAATATTCCAAAATTAGTCTAGCAAGAAGCAGTACAAAAGCCTGGCGGTATCAAGTAAGAATTCAGAGCAGCTTCTATGGACAAAACCAAGCATTCTCATACCTACAAGATTTACCCTATTAATTTGCTCTGTAAAAGTGGCCTGTAGTGTGTATACACAGTTTTTAGAAATACATTTGGAATTTTGTCAGGATCCATAGATAGTGTATTAGGGAAATTATTGATCTTTAATTCTCTTAGAAACAAAGCAACTCCGGGCGTATATCTATGGGAACTTTTTTTTATAAAATGACATAGGAAATTACTCTTTAAAGTCTCGTAGGGTACTTAGAAAATACCATCTATTTTAATTTGGAAATATGTCTTTTTCAGGCCACTCTGTACATCCAACATACAAATATTTAATTGAAAAGGTATTTTTTATCAAGCAGGACTTTTATAAAAAGGCACTTTTTTGCGAAAAGTAAATAATTAAAAAGTAAAAGCTTCCAAAGACACGCTGTATGTATAATAATGTGTTAAATGTAAAATGATAGGACAGTATTGCTATTTGTATTAGCAAAGCATTATACCCTACTTAGTTATTAAGAGCAGCACTGTTTTAGTGCAATAAAATTTACAATTTTTGTCCCTAAATCCCTATTTCTCAACGCACTGTTCATCGGTCCCGCAATGTTATGGCTTTACTAGCCTATGTACCTTTTTACGTAGCTAAGCCAGTATGTTTAAAAGTGTCTGGAAGATTTATTATTGATATTTTGGCAAAATATTTATTAAAATAAATTTAATTACAGGTTGTTTTTTAACTAGGACACGAAACATGTTTTAGTGTTTTTAAAAAGTCGATATTTTTATATATCTGAGAAACAAATTTAGATGAAATTTGGTATACACATTTAATGTAATAAAGCCCTTGTAAAACTTAATGTTAATTAAGAATATTAGGTTTAGTGGCGTCTCAGTGGAAACCAAAGGAAATATAATTTAAAAAACTGCGTCATTGATTTTATTTTATTTTATTTTTTTCTAATAATCCATAAAAATTTAAACTTTTAGGTCTTTAAAATTTGCCTCGTATTTAGTTTTGTTTTTAAGATAAAAATTAAAGCCAATTTAATTCCTCCAAAAGTACTCATAAACAACAGAATAAAAAAAACAATTATTTGCTTTAAAATTAATGAGTAGTCTTGTATTTTATCGGAAGTCGTCATTTTCCTTATTTACTTAGGTCAAAATTGTTTATATTTTAGTTTTGGATTTGATTTATGCTGTATATAAATACTTTTAGTATCACTTAATGTGGCCTAGTTTTTTTTTCCTTGAAAACAAAGCAAGATACCAAAAAATTATAGGATACTAAAAAGTTGCCTTTTTATTGCTTAATAAAAATTTAAAATAATGTGAAATGTCAGTGGCGTACTTTTTTCCTTAATAATATTATCTATGGTGCCTACGTCACTGAACCCAATAATCCTATTCTAGGTAGAGCTTTATAAGCGTCCTATTCTATTAAATAGGTGTACCAAATGTCATCTAAGTCGGTCAAAGCGTTTTTAGGATATTTAAAAAAACGACTTTTTAAAAACTTTAACGCCTTGTGTTTCAGAAATGAAGCAACTCCAGATAGATGTTCATAGACACTTTTTTTCATAGAAATACATAAAAAATTATCCTTTTAAGTTTTGTACCGTAGTTAAGAAACGCCCTATATATTTAAATAAATCAACGTAACCAAAGCAAAAAAGTTTTATTGTTCACAAAATAATTTTACTAAATGCATTTTTTAATTTACTTTAAACGTTGTAATGTACGCGTAAAGGTTTTATTTAAAGTCTATTTATTTTGATAAAACTGTATTTTAACAGTAAATAGAGCAATGCAGTGATGTTTTGTTTTAAAACAAAAAGAAAATTAGTAAAAAGTTACATTATAAACAAAACATGTATAAAATATTTAAATGTCTAGATAAAAAGCAATAAAAGTTAATTTAATTATTATTTTTGTTTAAAAATAAATAATGATAAAAATACATAAAACGTTTTTTGCGTGAAAAAATTATAAAAAAAACTTTATTGCAATCAATATAAAAATGTAGTTTGTTTAAGAAACAAAAATAAAATACATTTTATTACCCAGTAAATATAATTTTTTTTTGTTATAAACAAACTTCTTTTTAAAATAGAAATACATTAAAATTTAACTCTTTAACAATATAAAGAGTCATCTCTTCCTTAAAAATAGCAAAATGTTAAGTTTTTGACCTTTATTATACATATCCTTGCCCAGTGCATAGGATGCAACCCTAAGGTTTCTAAACCTTTATTTAATGTTTATTTTTGTTTTTGCTTTTTTGCACTGATCTGTTTAGATTACCAATGGTTATAACTTCCGCAAAATAGTTACGTTACATGGGAAAAACCGTTTGTGCACTGCGGCAGCAGTCATCAAGCGTTGCCACCAAAGGTAGAAGCGTGTGTGCCAAACAAAATAACTGACAGAATTTATATATTTACAAAATTAATTTAAACCCAACTTACTTAATTTTTTACAAAGTCAGAAGTTTATAATTTTTTTTAAACTTGACCGCTGCTTCGGAATTAATTATAGAAAATTAGAAAAAATATTGCTTCATTGTCTGTAATTATATATAACTATATTTTGCTGTTTTATGAACTGTGCATTCTAAGTGTGATACTTTTGGAATCTAACCGCAGAATATTTTTAATATATTTAATATAGGGTATGCAAATGCAATGTAATTATACGCGGATATCTCATTAAAAACAAAAAGGTAAGGCTTGTTGCTGTCAAACCAGAAGTTATAAAAACAACTAAATTTTGTAAAACAATACAAAAGTTAAAGTCGTGAGTCAACGGCTACTGACCCCTAGTATTTAGGGTGCATATTCTCAAAAACTACAAACATTTTAAAACTTTAGGATATAAAATAACCTTAAACAAATAAATTTTGACACCCTAAAAATAATTTTTAACGTTTTTTATATAAGGTGGCTTGTTTTATTTAGAATGCACTGTATTATAATACTTAAAATGTAACAATTTTTTATTAAATTATAATATCATTATTTGTATTACTACTTTAATTAATTATATGTGTATATTTTTTTCTTTAAAATTATTTACCGGTTGTACATGAAATTACTAGCAAGCCTTTTTATTTTCCTATCAAGTGCTACACGGGTTTGAAATTTTGGTCGGATATATAGTTGGATAAAATGTAGATTTTCGATGTTTAAGATTTATTGCGGCACACCCTAAATATTTTTCTTACAATTAATTTTAAAGGCAACTACACCAAAATACATGCTCCACATGTTATCTCTATCTTAATGAGTTTTTGAAAAAATGGCGTCCAAAAATGTCATGTTACCGCCATTTTTATGGATTTGTTAAAAAACAAATTTTGATAGAAAAGGGCTAATGCGTTTTTTTATGCCTTAAAAATAGCGACAAAAATATACTTTTAACGTTTCACTATGAACTACAGGTGTTAAATCCAAGGATTATGGTAGTGGCTTCTACTTGTTTTATGAAAGTTTTTTATTGTTGAATGTCAATTTCTGTAGAACTTCCATTAAAACCGGAAATTGTATTTTTACGGTTAAAGAATATAAAATTCAATAAAAATGTGTAAAAAAATCGCATTAGTCCTTTTCTAGCATCATTTGTTTTTAAAAACCGATGAAAATGGCGAGTAGCATTATAGTTTTCAACGCCATTTTCTCAAAAGCCCGTTATTATGCTCATAATAACGTGTGGTAAATATATTTTTAAAATTGCCTGTACAATTATTATTTAAAAAATATATATATATGGTGTTTCACTTAAAATAGCAAAGTTATGAGCACTTACGGTTCAACAGGATGTGGCAAATAAAATCAGAAATCTGCCTCCTATTTAACCATAAATTCGACCAAAATTCCAAAATGGTGTTACACTTTTTAAAGAAATAACAGGCTTGCTAGTAATCTCGTGAGCGTGGAAAAAAGCATAAACCTTTTCAACAAAACTTTCGGTCACTAAAAGAATTAAAGTTATTTTTATTTAAATTAACCACCGATGGTTTAAGTTATAACTAAAATGCGTCAAAAACAAAGTAAATGCTAAAACATAGTAACATAGTAGAAAAAAATATACGACTTTTGTGGCAGCTTGTTTCGGACGCAGTAAAAAATATATTTTTTTCATTTAAATATAATTAATACAATCGTTTAAAGAAATGGATTAAAAGGGATTGATATTTACTACATGATACTTCAAACAAACCAATAAAAGCTATAAATTAAAGTTAAAATTTTTGTAAACATAAAATTTACTTTCACTACTGGATTTTATCTTTACCAAAGCAAGGCCTAAAAATAGACGGATAATGATGAGATAAAAAGAGCATTGAGTTTAAACATCAGATACATAGCATAATATTTTTGTGCGGCAGAGTAATAAATAACACAAAAATTATAAAATACGAAACTGATTTTTAGCTTTTGCTAATACGGAATATATAAACTATAATTTGAACCTTAAAAATAATAAAAAGTTAGGTTTACTCTTTTTGTATACGTAGAAGTTAGTATTAAAAAGATAGTCTAGCTAATAGTAGATATTTTTATTAACTTTTATAATTTCAAAAGAAAATCTTTTAAACCCAAGGTAATTTATTTTTAGTTTTTAATCAAGCGCCGAGCCATGGGTTGATATAACTTAAAGTAATTAATATTTTTAAAACTAAAAAAAAAAATGTTTTTAATATACCTAAACATTTTTCTTATTGTTGTAGAATCTTTTATTTTACTACGAAAACAGGGACAAGAAGGAGAGACCATTAGAGTTATTTTTCTAGGAAGGTTCGTACGTGGAAAGAGTCATTTATAGTGACACTTCGTTACTTCCACCTACACCGGAAAAACCAAAGAAAAAGATAAAGATAAGGAAAAAGATATTTTAGATAAAAATGTAAGTAGCCATATACAGGGTGGCCTATCTTATTTGACACGGGCTATTGTTAGCTAACCATAGGTTATTAAAAAAAGTAAACATATTGGGCAATTCACCTTTTAAAAACCTTATGCTACAAGCCGTGTCGATTATGGTAAGCCATTCTCTAAAATAATTTGTACATTTTGTTATAATAAAAAAGTTTAATATTATAGGTGTTATTTTACTGTTTTTAATATAACTATTTAAATTATGATACCCCAGTCTTTAGGGGTATATTATTACAATCGTGTATAGTATGATACTTCCTTAATGAAACAAATTGCATGAATTAAGTTGTAAGGTAAAATAATTTAGTTTTTATTAAATTAGAAAGTTTTTAATAAAGTTGTGGATGCTTATAACAAAAAGAAAGTTGTTGTTTATTATTTTAAATATTATTATAGCAATTCCCTAAGAAACAGATTTAAACTTTTTAAGTTTACGTAAGAAAAATTGCAAAGCTGTTTTAATCCTATATCTAAAACATTTAATTTTAAATTTTTACCTTGTCCTTAAGCCTTTTTATTTTCAAATTGTGTCTACTATTGCTATTTTAAAAAGTTTTATAACAAAACTTTTGACAGGTAATTTTTAATATATATTTTGGTTTATTTTTAATCCCAATATTAAGATTTTTATTTAAATTTTGGTTTTTTATTTATTATGATAATGAATTGGATTTAATAATATAAAAATAGTTTAATTAAATTGGCATACAACTTCATGTCAACCAAACTTATCAACCTATTTTGAGTTAACCACATATATTTGAACAATTTGTAGAAAACGGTTAGTGCAAACAAATCGCACAGCTATCGTGGTCTTTTGAAATAAAGAACTTTAATTGATATATACATGATTTGTTATACATGATGTTCCAAAGGTTTAGGGCTAAGTAATAATACTATTAAAAAAAAGACTCATATAAAAATAGGTCTGAAAATGCATTGCTTCCCTAAAACAGGGTGTAAAGCTTTGCTTATAAAATCATTTAATTATTATTTAAAAAAAAAATATCCGATTGTAACAAATTTTGGCACAATTGTACATAAACGAAAATTTCTGACAAAATAATAAACGTCACTAACTTTTGTGCAAGCTTTATATTTTATTTGGAATTAGCATTTTAAAATACAGTTCCTTCTGGTTTATTTTTTTTGTTTTGTTAAGTTTTGTTTTTTAAATATATAATATAATTTACCTAGTTGCATACATCGGAATCACACAACAACCAAAAAAATTTTTTAAATATTTTTATTAAATTTTACTACTTATTTAAAATACGGACAGTTATTTTAATACTATTTACATTTAAACCCTTAAATTTTTCTTACTTTTTTATTTTCCCAATATTTCTTAGGTAAGCCTGAGATAGATATAGAAAACAATGCATTTTCGAACCCCTGTTCATATGACTCTCTATGTTTTCTGAAGTGGAATCGACCCTTATATTTTCTAAACAATATTTTGTAACACCCTGTGCAATGACAAAAACTCCAAAAATACCGTTTGCTATACAAATACATTCAAGCGGTTTTTTTTAACAAAAATCTTTAAGCGGTAAAGCAAAAAGAAATATAATAAATATTTGCCCTTGTTCTATATAAATAACAAGCTATTTTTGGAATTTTTAATTTTAAATGAAACGTTGGTATTGTGCCTGCTTATATCCTCGAGGATTCACAATAAAAAAATAAATATATTTCTTTAATAAAAAACAAAGGTAATTTTTTTAAAAACATTTATATTAGTTATTATTAAAGACCGTCTTAAAAGAAATAAATACATAGAAATAAAAAAAACTTTTAAGCATAATACAGGGTGTAATTTAATTGATAGCTAAAAAACAGGGTATGATTTCTTAGCCTATTTATATAAATTAATTGTAAAGTTATGGGCAAACAAACCCAAAAATGTTAATATTTGCAAAAGGCACTATATAACTGACCTAATTGGCCTAATACATCTTACTTTATTAATTAATAGGTATAAAAAGTATTAAAAAAAAACCTCAATTTACTTTGTGGGTTTCCAAAGAACTTTATATATTTAGATTATGATTAAAACAAGATAAAATTTTGCGTTTATATTGTGACATAAATCTCTTGTGCTCGAATAAATGGGGCTTAAAATGAACAATGTTAGTTAAACCGACACGTCGACATTCATTTAAAAGGTAATTAAATAAGCAAGATATGCAACTTATGCTGTAGTTAAGTGGGTAGAAACAAAACAGGTGCAATGCACTTTATTTATGGATTTTTAAGTTTATTAAGTAAAAAATAATAATAGCAGCATTTTCTGGTACTTAAGTCTAAATATATTATGTAAAGAAGCAGCAGCACTTGGCAATTATCTTAAGTGTAACTATTGTTATTTATACAAGGTGTTTTTAAACAAATGCAAAACATTTTGGAGGTAATTTTTCACCAAAAATTAAGAAATAAATTTTATATGAACATATGTCCTAAACGAATTAGTTTTTGAACTACGAGGTGTTACATTTTTTTAATATTGTCTTTTTATAGTAACTTTTATACGCAATTAAATATTAAAAATTTAGGAGACGCACCCTTTAAACCAGAAGACTTGTTTTGGCATATAAAATAAAAAATAATTTTTACCAGTGTCGTGAAAGGTAAATATTTTTTAAGAAAAAATGGTACGCCACTGCATTTTTAAAATAAAAACCTGTTTTTAAATACCCAGTTAGTTTAGAACAAACGACTTTTTTGTTTGATGTACGGTTTTTACGTAAATCGATAGAAACCATTTTTTGGCATTGTCACTTTGTATTTCTAATACGAAATTCAACATTTAAAATTTCCATTCGTTATTTATTCTTTAATTGGATAGTAATTTGACCATGTCGAGAAATGGTTTCTATTTATTTACAAGAAAATCTGGAAATTAAGTTTTCCAAACTAGACGGGATTTTAAAAAATATTTTTATTTAAAAAAAATGCAGTGGCGTACCATTTTTTCTTAAAAATATTAACTTTAAACCCCTTATAGACGACTCTGGTAAAAATTATTTGATTTCTTGTATGCCAAAAATGTCTTTTGGTGCAAAGGGTGCACCTCCCAAATTTTTTAAAAATATCTTAATGGGTTTAAAAGTTATTATAAAAACAATATATAGAACTAAGACGTTTAGGATATATGTTCATAAAAAGTTATTTTTTTATTTTTTGGTGAAAAAACACGTTCTAATTTTGTTTGAATTTGTTAAGAAACACCCTGTATAATTACTGCCTAGGTTTTACAGACTAATTTAACGCCGAAACACACATCGTTCTCTATTTTAGTACTTAAAGAGGTGTTTTTAAGATGATTGTGTCGGTTTATATACAAGCTCTTTCTATATTTACCTTCTTTTCCAACTGCACTGGAGCTTTACTGTATTAACGTGTTCTTTTATAAACTAATTTAACAACTTAACTTAAGCCTCGGGTTTAGGTATATTGATGCTGCTTAATTTAAATAGCTGAGGATAATGGTAGAAATCACAAGTTAGATTACGGTTGACCTAAAATAAAAATCAAGAGTAACCTCGAGAAAAGCTGCACAATTTGCTTTGACCTAAAAAAGTTAGAACTTGTTCTTACCACTAATTTTAATTGTTTATGTTTATTTAATTTTTGTTAAAACCTATGTGTTTAGGCAATTTGGCTAAATACTTAAATTTAAATTTTTACCAATAGATGTTGCCTTACGAAAAAATTATTTTACTCTGTAATAGAATCTATTTGCTTTAGAATTTATTCCTTGTTACATTTTAATGATTTTCTTAGAATTACTTTTATTATTATTTATTTTTTTTTAATAAAACATTAACTTTTATATAATATAAGGGACTATTCAGCCTTTGTAATAATATTATGAAAATCAAGATGACTTAAAAAAATAATTATTAATTATTCAAAATAAAATATTAATTAAAATTTTAGTAAAAACTTTTATAAATTTTTCTTAAGTGGTATTCAATTTTTACGGTAAATAATTTCCTATTAATTTATTTATTACCCATCTTAATTTTTATTATATTATTGCAAGGGCAGAATAGCCCTTTATAATATATAGGATGTTTCAGAACTATGGACTCAAACTTATAGGGGTTATTCAGTGCAAACATTTGAGTATAGGGACCGGAAAAGTGTCACTACGGCACTACGGCCCCATGCGCGTTAAAATTTAGAAAGACGATAAATTGCTTAAATAGGTTTAAATGCATTAATTTTTTCGTTTTGTACATTATATCATCACAACAATTGTACAAAATGTCAATGTCAAGGTTTTAAAATTTAACGATTACATTTTTTATTTATTAATTGTTTTTTTTTATGAAATAATGTATTTTTAAATACGTATTTATTGTTGGGGTTGGAGGACAAAATTAAATGCATTAAATCTTATTTGGGTAATTCATCGTCGCATTTTAACGCGTTTTAGAACCTTAGTGCTATAGTGACACTGTTGTGGTCCCTATACTCAAATGTTTTCTACTCTTGCACTAAATAGCCCCTGGAAGTTTGATCCCATAGTTCTAAAATACACTGTATAATTTAAGGGCTTTTCTGCCCTTGCAATATTATAATAAAAATAAAGATAACCTAAAAAAAATTAATATTAAATTATTTAATTTAAAATATTTAATACAATTTGAGGAAAGTCAATAAAAGTGCGTTTTTAAATTTAAATAGTAATTTTATATTAAATAACTTATTATTTATTTATTTCTTTATAAGTATCTTGATTTTTATTATTGCAAGGGCAAAATAGTCCTTCCTAACATATAAAAAGGTAATGCGTTATTTAATTTTTTAAAATATTAATAAAAAAATTTAGGAAGAAATCATTAAAATGTAACAGAGCAGTAGTGACACTTTTCTGGACATGCGTCACTATAGTCAAATGTTTTCTACTATTGCACTGAATAACCAACAGAAGTTTTGTAACACCCTGTATTAAAATTTAAAATTTTAATAAAATAAATATCTTTATTCTGGAGAAAAGCCAAATAATATTTTGTTTAAATTATATTTACAGAAAACAAAATTAACTAGCAAAAACAGCTATTTGTATATGTCACCCTATGTAAACAGGACGTCCAGAAAGGTGAGGTAAAAAATGATAGGAGTGATAGAGTGAGCCAAAATAATGTCAGTACTTTATTTAAAAAAGTTTTATCGTGCTTCGTTAGGGAGATATTGACCTTTAAATTTGGTATAAAAAAACCTATTTTAATTATATTTTTAAATATGCTTTATAATGCTTTTCCCCTAGGCAAATGGCTGTTCAGGGAGTCGGAATTAAACATGGAGCAACTATTTTTTTCGTTTAATGTTTGCATTTTTAACACTGGTAACATATTCAACATTTTGCCATGGCCCCTTAATTCCTTCATGAGTTTTGTACAAAAAGGTATACCTAATTTGAATAGATGTCTTGGACCGTTTTTCATAAAATCATATTTTAAGTCGAGACATACATACATAGTAATATAAAACTTTTTTTTTCGAGAAATTTTTAAAACATGGTAAAATTCCTCAAAACAGTTTTTATCTGTATTATAAAGTTTAAGGGGCTCATAGATACCATTTTTATTAATTTTACCACCTTTTAATAACTTTATCAAAAAATTGTATTTTTATTAAATACAAAATGCTGGTATGTCTGGATTTAAAATGGTTTAATATAAAAAACGGTTAAAGATATTGATATAAATAGAGCATACCTCTTTTGTACAAAAATATTAAAGGAATTAAATGGTCAAAGCAACATGTCGGTTTTGTCACCCGTGTTGCATCCAATAAATGAAAAAATATCGTCGCACCCTGTATAATTCCGACTACTAAAAAGCCGTTTACCTATGAAAAGAATCATTACTATAAGGTTATTTATTTATTATTTATAACATTGGTGCTGTGGAGACAGTTCAAGAGTTTTTTATTATATAAAGTACTAACATTATTTTGACTCACTCCATCACCTCTATAATTTTTGACCCCACCTTTCCAGACACCCTGTATATTTATGTACTTATAAGTTGTTTAGCAAATTAGGAATATCTATTTATTTATCTATCCAATAAAATATTAAATTTTTTGTCTGCCATTGTCTCTTGATGCGCCAGCTAATTCTTCTATTGATTTTAGCCCACTCCATTGTTGTACGTTTGTTGTCCAAGACATTTGTTTTCCGCCCCTTCTTTTTGTACCTTTTCTCTTACCTTTTAGTTTTAGTTGTATAAAATGTTATTATTTGTTTCTTATCATAAAGCCAAAGTATAATGTTTCTTATTTTTTAATAAATTCAAAAAGTTTCTGTCCTTGTTTATTTTTCTATAAGTATGTTTTTATTACTGACTTTCTTCGACCAGGGTGGTTTCAACAAATGTTTATAGTATGTACACTTTGTAAAGCTTTCTGATTTATTTTTTGTTTTTAATTAGGAAAAAAGTACTTTATGTAAATATTTTTTAACTATTTGTTGTAAAAAAGTTTTATTTTAAGCAATAAAGGGCCAGTTCAGCTTTAACTTAATTAAATTTATTTACTTCAGTTCCTTCTTAAGAGGTACCTGATCAAATTTTTAAACAAACAAGTGTACGACAATCTTTTTATACAATCTTTAAATGTTCCTAATTTTGCTTAGTTTTTAGAAGAAAAAACTACTTGCAGATTCGCCGACTACATAAAAATTGCATACTGTGTAGTGTCTATGTCGCAAGCAAATAGTTATTTTAGGTAAATGGCTTCTGCCTAGGAAAATGCCTTTTGCCTGGGCAAATGGTGTATTTTTATTTTAAAATGCTATTTGCCTAGTCAATTAGCATTTGATTTTATTTGTCTAAGCAATTTTTAGACAAATGGTATTAGAAATATTTGCATCACTAGACAGCCATGCAAAACTGTCACATTGGGAGATAGGGGTCATGGTTAGTTCTAGTTTGTTTTTTTATTATTTTAAATTTTTAATTAAGCAAATAAAAAAAGATTTAACAAACCAAAACCTAGCATGATCGCTCCAATGTGACAGTTTTGCATAACCGTCTATAGCGCTTCGAACCAATCATATTACACGTGCTTTTTCTTCTTACAGTAGTCTGCAAAACACACTTTACGCCTAATATGTTATCAAATATATTAGAATATATTTGCCTAACAAAAACCACGGGAAATGCATTTACCTAGGCAAATGGCTTTTAAATAAAAATTATTTTTATAAAATTATTTGAACAGATAGAAAGCATTTGCCTAGGCAAAAGCCATTTGCCTTAAATAACCATTTGCCTGCGACATATACATAAAGTTGAGATCAAGGCCGCTTCATGCATTAAAGTTATTAACTATTCATATTAATGAAGTTAGTAAAGCTAACTTCCTTTTGAGCGCTTACCATAATTGGGATTGGATTTCAAGTCCTCCTTACAGTTTTACTAGCAGTGGCGCAACAAAATATTATTTAGTTAAAGAGTTAAAATTAAGAACCTTTTGAGTTTTATAACCATTGAAAGTTATTGTCTTCTTAATTATTACTTAGTAATACCAAGTGGTAACTATAACCGCCTAATAAATATATTATATCCCGGATTTAAAAAATATGTAAAAGAAATGCTACAAGTTAGATATATTAACCCTAAAGGATCTCTAATAAAATAAGGTTCTTAGACATAATTATTAAAGAATGATTAGCTGTAAGAGTCGCTACTCCATTTTGTGTGTTGTGTTGATAAGAACGCAAATACTACTTCAAAATATATTTAAAAAAATAATAATTTTTTATATCTTAAATATCCATTACCCAATTTTGTTTTAATTTGGCAATGTCAATAATGGCACTTAGAAGGTAATTTACTACTAGCCTAATTATATTTAACAAAACCAGTGTCATTCCGAGCGGCAATAAAGGGAATATTTTTAACAAAAAACGTCACGTCACTAATTGTGTAAATATGTGTAAAATATTGGTGCTTTCTTTAGATTAAGTAAATAAAAATCCATTTTTTTGTATTTTGTTTACTTAAAGAAAAAGAATCCACTTAATTGTATATTTTTAGATCAGAAAAAGGCGTTGCGGTAACTCTTTTTTTAAATTAGGTTTTATAAATTTTTATGAGCATAAATGTCACAACAGCAATAAATACCTAATAAAATAAGGTTTATATTTAGTCTAACAATTTTTACTAAAATAAGTGTTTTTGATTTTTTTAGATTTTTACAACGTTAAACACCCTGTATCTTGACAACAAAAAATTTGCGGGCGCATGTATAAACTTCATATTCTTTGATGTAAAATTTGCCCTTAAATTTCCTTAACACAACATTCCTGAACATCCTGTCCCCTAAACATATGGTTGACGGCCGAAACGATCCGAAGTGACATTTTGAAAATGACGTATTTTGTACTTTTTCTAAGAAAAAATACTATTGTTATTAACAAAAACTAAAAAAAATAGTTATCCAGCTTTTTGCCAAAATATTGAAAGTATAAGTGAACTTAAATGTTACAAAAGTTTCTGAAGGGGCAGTAAAATTTAGTTGAAAAGCTTCTGATTCCCGAAAAATTTTTTTATTTAACGTTAAAAATCGACTTTCGCGCAGCTGTTTCAGTATGCGCGATTTACCACTGCACTGAGCATAGATTTTAAATAATTTTTTATGCAACTAAATAAAAATTTCAAAACTTCTAGTGTCATCTAAATACTTCAAAGAATATGATTCCTCAATAATAAAAGTTGTATCAACAGTTCTAAAAAAGTTTTTTTACGGGTTTCGGTTTTCAAAAAGTATAAAAAAATTATATATTGCAACTCTAAATGTTTCACTTCACGGAGCTCTTTTCATTTAATAAAATTATGCATTTTAAAAAAAAATTAATATTTTTTTTATGTTGACACTATTTAAACAAAATATTACTTTTTGTTAACTTAAAAAAAAATTAACAAAATGATAAACTTTATTAAGTGCCTAAATAAGAAGAGCTCAACAAAGCGAAAAGTTTATAGATAAGTTATTAAAACTTTTATACTACCTTTATGACAACAGAAACCCGTAAAAAAAACAACCAAGTGAATAACTTTTTAAAAATGTTGAGACAACTTTTGTACGTGTTTTGTTTTTCATTTTGCAAACGACGAAAAAAGTAAAAAAAAATATTTAAAAACTATCCACTATTTACGCCAATAAAATATAATTTCTAAAGATTTAAAATATTACAACGCCACTAATGAAAATGAAGATAAGAGCCATTTCTTTTACTGCTGACTGGAGCCATCGTAAAAATAAGCGCTTTAATTTTATTTTCTTTTGTTTCAGTTTTGTTTTCAAATTAGTTTTGGAAAAGATTATGTCAGAAAATTTGAGCTATGTGGGGTTTCCGAGTCAGAGACTCTTATTTGGATACAAGAAATTGAAAAAGCAAGGTAATGTATTTTGTAATATGTTATTTTTTAAATAGAAGTAGTTTCTTTACTCGTATATTTAACTTTATTGTTATATTATGTAGTATACTTTTAAAATAAAGGGTAGTGTTTGTAGAAAGTTTGACTATAAATTATTTAAACTTAATATTAATGTATAAATATTAAATGTGTTTTTTTATATACAAGGTTAGGAATGTTTTCAGTAAACAGTCATAAACCTTATTTACATTTTTTACAAAAACATGGTAATTAAGAAGTCATATTATAAATATTTTAAAAATGATACATTTGATCTTAAGAGCGCCCATGGCTTATGTTGGATGGGTAAGCTTGTTTTCAGGTCATTATTTCCTATTCGCTTTCCAGCCTATAAAGGGTTTTATTAGTTTTAATAATATGAAGCAAACATTTTTAATATTCAAAATATTTTTAAACAATGTTTAAATTAATGAAGATTTACAATGAGTGCCAATAAGTTTGTTTTATGAAAAGAAAACGTAAAAGTAAACTTGGTTTTAGTCAGTTTTTACTTTAAATTTTACTAAACTTTTGTTGACGTTTTACATCCTGTTATTATTTTATAAAATTAGTGTATATGTCATCAAAACTTTTATTACCACACCTTTTAAAATATATTAAGTTTATTTTTAAGTGTATTTTGTGCTATTTATTATATTGTCTTCTATTATTTTTAAAGTTTTTTAATTTATCGTAAACACTTTTCATTAGGTTTACCATAAAGCTTGAAACAAACTTTTTTCCTACTATGTAGGCCCTTTAACGTCTTTTTTTTTTAAGTTGGTCAATTAATTTAGATAAAGATTAAAATGTCAAAAAATAACAGTTAAAATATGATCGATGTTTTTCTGGAGAATTGCGTCCCGCATTACTTGCTAACGTACGTGGTTAGTTAGCAACTCTACTGTTGCTTCTTCCAACCATGTCCCATAAGTATTCTATGGGGGAAAAATCTGGAGAACGTTAAGGCCTAAAAAAATATGCAAATCATGTTGCTTCAGATAGGCGATATGTGGCCGTACATTATCGGGCAAAAAGGCGTTACCAATACATTGGACGTAGGGTAGAGAGGTTTAATCTTACGAAGGCTTATGTCTAAATACCAGTTACTGGATGTTTAACCCATTTTTTTAGCCCGTTCCGCCAACGTTATCCAAGAATTAAAACATGGAGTTTTTGAATTTTACAGCACCTTTTAGACAACGCGGTAGTGCCACGGACAGTATTTTTAAATTACTTCTACCTAGGAATAGCAGAACACTACAAAGTGCCATTGCCAACTGTAAGTTGGCAAGCAATTAAAAATCCGATGTCCGATTCCAAGATTTGGAGTCGATTCGCTGCAGTAAAAGGCTGGCACGATAGCCCCTGCACCACACTCGCCACATACACACACCACAGTGATCTGCAATATTGATTTTTTTGTTAACGATTTTGATATTACTTATTTTTAAAATATATTACCAATATAAAAAAAAAATTGTAATATTTATAGGTACTATTACATTTTTTTAAATTAGTTTTTCTTGCTTATTATTATTTTTTTAACTTGTAATTTCCAAATACTAGTTACTATATTCTGTTTAAGAAGTGTGCTCTATTGCAGTGATTGATCTACACAATTTTGTCATATTCTTAAAAATAAAGATAATTTACTCTTAGCCATTTTTAAATTTTTATTTATAACTTGCCCTGTATAATACCAATCGAAGTAAAATTTTGTATTGTCTGTTTTTGGACCATGCGAACAGCTTTTCTAAAAATAATGTTTAAAAATTAAATTTTTGATCCATTTGCCCTTTTGTAACACTTATTCTGGGACACACTGTACATATAAAATAACCTTAAAATGAACTGTACCATATAATTTTTATTTAACCAGATAGCCATTACCAAAAAAATAAAAAATAAAAACAATAATAAAAAATTTAAGTGCGGCCAAGCGATAAACAAATATATTTTAAAAAGAAAAATGGTATTTTGTCTCAATATGCAATGGCCCTTAAATAAATTGAGAAATTTTTAAAAGTTTTATTTAGGATGTAACCATTTAAAAATAAAACATTAGGGTTTTTAATGGATATTTAAAGTAAACGTATGACAATGACTACAAATGAGACACCTAATTAACGAATTTTTATGCCAAATAGAAAATATTTAAAAGGATGTATAAACCAGTAATATTTGACAACTTTGTTTTTTTCCTTTTTAGTTTTAGTAAGCAACATCTGGAAATGCAAAAATTACTGCCAAACATCTACACATATTACAGGTAGTCGAAGCTGAACAAACAGCAAAATGGTTATTTTCGTTATATTGTGAAGATCTTAATGCTGAGATGAGATTTCTTCGCGAAGAGGTAAGTATGAACGTTTAGTGGAAAAAAACGTTATTTTATATTTATGTTATTATTATGTGTTTCACCTTAGAAGAACCAGGAAAAATTTAAAATCTATTTTTTTATTACTTAATTAAATTATGCATGTATAGTTTCTTTGTTGGTTTAAAACTGCAGTCGTAATAATATTTATATCGCATTTAAATTGACCTGATAAACTTTACATTGCATCAACTTTATTATGACCTGATTTATCTTTTTTACTTCTGGTAATTTTAAAGATATGGCATTCTGCCTCTTTAAAAATTAATAAGAAAGCGGCTAAGTATAGTCATTTATTTAAAAAACGATCCAACCAATATTCGTCAAAACCTTTAAATAAATAAAAACCTTTTTGCGACGTTTTTAGGATTCTTTAAAAAAGTCAAGGAAGGGTATTAAAAAAATATCACGAAAGATCGCAAATGCAATTTCTGAATTAAAAATATTCAGTTACTCTCATGTACTAATTTTAACGAATCTCGGTTTGATCGTTTTTAAGATAATTGACCAAGGCCAGTCGTTTCTATATTCAAGCTTAATGCCATATCTTCAAATTTGACAGGAATTAAAAAACGATAAAATTAGGTCATAAAAAAGGTAATACAAACAATTGATTACAATATTAAAAAATAGGGTATTTCATTTTAAAATTTTCAAAATTTGCGAACCTAAAGGGGAAAGCTATAAACTTGTCAACCTTGGAAATATAAATTTTTAATTCTTTATGTTCAGGCACCCCTTTGCACAAAATTTGGTTTATTTTTTATTTAACACCATTTCAATGTTTGCTACTTACCCTGTAGTATTTATTACTTTAGAGATAGCAGATATGTTTCTACAAAATACATTTAAAATATTAAAATAGCTTATAGGTATATTTAACCAGTAAACACACTGTACAAAAGAAAAAAGTGTATAAACCCCAAAAAGATAAAAATTTGCTTATTTTATAGCACTTTGTGATCTTATACTTTAAAGTTTTTATAAACCTACCAAAAGGTTTTTCTCAAGGGAATAAATATAAACAAAATTGTCGTTTACTTTATTTCTAACAACTTTTATGTTTTAATACAAGAAATTTTTAAAATATTTTTGACGGTATGTGAAAAGATTTTATATAAAGCGCGTGGTTTAAAGAAAAACTTTAAAAGTAAATTTTGTAAGTATTATAAAATAGATTGTGTCAGTAGGTAGTAGCTATAGTCACAATTATTAAAAAAATATATTTTAGTATAATATATAAACGTTTTTAAAAGAACACTAAAAACGTACAGTAAAACTGTTAATTTTATTATACAGTGGCCGGCAAAAATTTGCAACACATGAGATTTAAATAAAAATCTGGTAATCGCCTTTATATAGTGTGGACGTAAATATTTCCTCTGCTAACTTTTGACCCTTCATTTTTTTCTTTATAAAATTTAGGTATGACCAATGAAAAGGTACTTCTTTTTGACTTAAAAATGATTGTTGCAACAATCAAGATGGCGGATGGGCGCCCTCGTAGAAACAAAAATTGAATGGAGAAGGGGATCTTGTGGCATATCATTTTAAAGCTCCTGACGAGTACTTTATAAACCTAAAATATAAAGTCAATATCTTTACCCATTACAAAATGACGGTACTTTAAAGATTATCTTAAATTTTTATTTAATGGCCATATTTCCGAGACTAGATGTACTTAACATGGTATTTTCTTAAAGCTGTTCTAAAGATCTTTTATTGGTAATTAAATATAGATACAGGGTGCTTCTCTAAAAAAGTACTTTTGTCCTACACTGTATATTATTATCAGTATCACCACCGGAAAGATATTTAAAGAGCTTTAGAAAATACCACAAAATGTACATCTACCTTTATAGGTTTCGGAAATATAGCCATCCAAATCGGGTATTTAGGTGTTTTTAAAGTACCAGTAGTAGTGTAGTAGAAGAGGGTATTGGGGTAGGAGATTTAAAAATAATGTTTCACAAGAGTCCCCCTCCCCTTTTTATTACATTTTTTTCCTAAGATGGCGCCTATCCGCTATCTTAATTGTTGCAACAATAATTTTTAAGTCAAAAAGTAGTTTATATCCTTCCATTAGTCATGACCCAAATTTTATAAACAAAAAATTAAGGGTACACAAGTTAGCAGGGGGAGACTATTTAAGTCCACATTGTATATACGATAGCCTAAAGATGGATTTTGACATATGTTATGTCAACAGTAGTTAAGTGGTAAAATTTGGAAAAATTGAGATATATTTATGGAAAGCCAGGTTAAATTACAAAATTTTGAAAAAACCTGATGGGTAAAAAGTGATAATTATTAATTTATTACTTCCTATGCAAAGTTTAATAATTTATTTAAACAAATGTAAAATTTACTTTTCGAAAGTATATGCTCTAAACTTTTCATTTGGGGTAAAAATAAGGTTTTAAGCATTTTTACTTATTACAGTCTTTTGTGATCTAGCTCCGCTTTTCCATTTCAGTTTTTCTACCCATACTCTTTAAAAATCCATATATTATGAACTTTTTGCTGATAACTGTAGATAAATGGAATTTTGCCCTTATTACTGTCTGTGTGATCAATATCCTTTCAAATTATCTTAAGAAATATTTTTTTTATTAGCGGCTTACAGCCGCTGCAAGCACTAACAGAATGAAAAAAACAAGAAGAATAAAAGGTAGCAGAATTCTGAGGTCAATAAAAATTAGCTATATGTTTACTAATAACATTAAAAATCATATGTCTGGGAAACCATGTGAAGGATTTATTCAACTACAATTAAAGATATTGCGTATTTTTGTTATAAAACCGGAAGTACCATTTTTAAGGGTATATCATTATTTTATTTAGTGGTTTTTAACCTGCAGAGGCACAAACGAAAAGGACGGTTGGGTGCCAAAAAATTAATTAGCCAAATAGGTATACGTAATTTACAACCCCTTGCCCCGAATTTATCGGTTACAAATGCTAAATATCCATCCATACTCTTGCTGGAACGAAAACTTTTACTTTCGCGTCATTTGGAACATATCGGGTATTTCCTTGCTTACTCGTGCCAAACTTTAGTATGTTGTCCATGAACAGAATTAGTTTAAAAGGCGCAATTTTTTTTAAGGGAGGGCAGGTACAATAAGGTTGTAAACCACTGCCCTAAGCTTTTATTAAAATGAAACTTGTGTTTCAAGGGGCTTTTGGGATTATTCTACTTATAACTTTTGGAGATATATATACACTTTCAGATAAATGACTTTAGAAATAGCAACTTTCTGAGCTTTAAAAATTCTTAACTTTACATCAAACATAGTTTCGTTTTTATTTAGCTTTCTATTAGCTGATATAGGTAAGGGAATAAAATTATTAAAATATTTGAAGTATGAAATTTATGCTTAATTTCTGAGGTTACATGGAAGAATCAATAACTAATTACAATGTGTCAACAAAAACTTATTTAGCTCAACCCTGGCGGCTGGGCGCCATCTTGAGAATAAAATTAAATGGAAAGGGAGTCTCGTGGTACATCATTTTAAAGTTGTTTGGTGAGTATTTTATAATCCTAAAATTAAAAGATCCTAAAAAGAGATTTAAAAAATCCCATATTAAGTACATCTAACATTATTACTTTCAAATATATGGCCATTCAAATCAGAACTCTAGATAATTTAAAAGTACAGCCATTTTGTAGTAGGTAAAGATTTGAACATTTTATTCTAGGGTTAGGTCAAAAGAAGTTTATATCCACCCATTACTTATACCCAAGTAATATAAAGAAAAAATAAGGGTATATAAGTTTGCAGGGTTGGGGAGGGGGCGAGAATTTACGTGCACACTGTATACCTGATTTCGTTATGTCCAGTATGACAACGACTTTAATTAAAAACATGCAAAACGTTTTAATTATATCCTCAACAAATACTACCAACCATTTATTTTATTCTAGTACTGTGAAATAAAATAATTATTTATTGTTAATAAATAACTTAGAATCAATTTTTAATTCTCTTATAGTTTAATTTTTCTTACACTCGTATAAAAAATACCTGCTGTTTATTTTTACGAGAAATAAGCTTGTTAACATTATCCTTTTAAAGTACTATTATGTCACAAAACCTAATTCATTTTTCATATTAAACGGTTTTCATAGTAAATAAGTAACGTTTAAAAATGTATGAAAATGACATGAATTTTAAACGCTTTTTAGTCGCTAACAAAGCAAAATCAACATTAAATTCATTAGTAAGGTGGGTAAAAGAACAATTTATGCTAATTTTATAAAAGTAATTACCGTTTGGCGTAAGGCATTTTACCTATACAGGGTTTTTTCATACTACGGCACAAAACTGAAGGGGGTAATAGTTTCATGTTTAGGTTTTTAAAAGAGTTGTTTTTTTAACCTTTAACCGATTTAGAAGAAATTTTGTATGCATATTTTATGTAAAAAGGCGTTTTTAAACTGAACCTAGACTTGGATTATTAGATTCAGTGGCGTCTCAGTCGGCACCACAGCCAATATAATTTAGAAAAAAGTACGTTACTAATTATTATTATTATTAATATTATTTATATTTGCTTTTTTATTAGGCAATTAAAACAAAACTTTTAGTGTTGCCCATTTTTCTTATATGTTACTTAATTTAAAAAAAAAAATTAAAGCCACTAATTTTTTTTTAAAGTACCAATTGACAACTTAATGTAAAACACAAAAATTAACAAGAAAACATAATTTGCCCTTAGATAAATAAACAGTCTTGTAATTTATCAAAATTTTTTTCTTTATTTACTAAAATTAAAATAGTTTATTATTAAAATTTGGATATAATTCTTTAAAGATTCTCTTAAAAACGAAGCTAAATACGACGAAAATACAAACGACAAAAGAGATGCTTTTTAATTGTTAAAAAAAAAATACAAAAATTCTATAAAAAATTAGTGTCGTACTTTTTTCTCTATAATATTGGCTGGGGTGCCCACTGAAACGCCACTAAACCCAATATTTTTAATTTAGGTTTTACCCAAAGCTTTACAACCGCCTTACTTCATTAAACAGGTGTACAAAATTTTATTTAAATTGGCTAAAAGGTTTTCAAGATGTTTAAATACAAAAGTTAACGGCTTTTGTTCAGGCCAAACCAAGAGTAATACAAAAAATGTGGAACAAAGTATATTAATCTAATATACACAACTATTACATGGTGTAACTTAATTAATAGCTAAAATAGTAGGGCAGGATTCCTTAGCCTATTTTACAAAAAAGTTCATATAATCATATGTCCCAAATGTCTTAGATTTTGAGATACAGGGTGGTAAAATTCAAAAACACTTATTTTAGTAAAACTGTTATACTGGACATAAACTCTATATAAATAAGTACTCATTATATTTGTTACATAATTGCTAATTAAAAGTTATAAAACCTTATTTTTAAAAGAAAAAGATTCCGTCATGCTTCTTTTATGGTCTAAAAATATGCAATTAAGCAAATTTAATTTTTTTCTCGTAAACCAAACAAGATACGAAAAAAAAATAAAAACATAGAACAGTATTTTAATTTGCCTAATCTAAAAAAAAGCTCAAAAACAACACGCAATAACACACAGTCAGTGGCGAACCGTTTTATTTGTTGGAAATATTCCTTCAGTTGCCTCTTAAGACGCCACTGGACTTATTAAATTTAATTTAGTTGGGGATAAAAAACCCCTTTATGTCATTAATAATATTGCCAAATAAAACAAAATTGGGGAAAGGATAGTTGGGATATTTGAATTTTAACACTCTGTATCACAAAAGTTAAGAGGTTTAGGACATATATTTATATGAACAATTCTTTCCAAAATAAGCTAAGGAATCACACTCTGTAATTTTAGCCATCAATGAAATGACAACCTGTACATTTTATTTTAATATTTTAAACAATAAAAACGTAAGAGGGACGAACCACCTACCAACCAATCTAGAGATTTCGGTATTAAGGTTAAATTTTTTGAAAACTACTTAACCGATAACTGTTTTATCCATGTTATAGTGAAGGGAGGGGATCTCCATGAATAAGAAATTTTTATTTTAAAATGTGCCGTTAAAAAAACTGACGTCTTTTAGGATTTTTTTAAGGGTGTACAAATAACAAAATTAAACAGGGTCGCTTTTATACTTTAAAGGTTGCTTAAGAGGGTGTCCGCTTATTATAGATATATTAAAAAACAACAAATACATTATTAAATTAATTAAAACATTAGGCCTTAACCAAACATACCTATATTTTACTAACCTACTAGAGCTATTTAGATCCTATATTAATTTTGTTAGGTTAATTAATGGGCGCCAATTAAACTAGTGCATCAAAAGGTAATTTAAACATTTTTGTGCTACGCTTTATGAACCATCTAAGTCAAGCAGTAAATTATCCAATGCTTTTTACACAAAAACGTTAACTTTGTAAAAATCGCTCTAAGCAACGGTTTTTAAGACATTTGCGTTTAAGCTGTTTGGTCTGGCAAAAAATATAAAGGAAAATGTATACAATCACTGGTATAATATGTGGCTACTTTAGGTAGGTATAGAAAATACCCATAGTCTTTTATTTCACATATTTTAAATATAAAGTTTTAAAAGTAAACCAGAAAGAAACCTCGGGGCTGATGAATGAAACAGAAACCAAATACCAAAGAAGGTTAAGGTGACAAAGTCACATAAGCAAAATTCTACTTAAAACCTATTTTGCTTAACAAAAGATATATATTAAAAACATACTTTTTTCTTAAGTCTGTACTAAAACTTTGCTGGCCCATGTCAAAGGCATTGAGTCGAGTCAATGAAGTTGTAAAAGGCAATCGTCGAAAGTCCTTGTAAAATCTCCGATTTTGATTATTATTATTTTTTTCTTCTATAACATTTAAAATGAGTAACCCTTAAAATGAAGAAAAAAATGTTTTGTATTTTTTAAAACAATATAAAGTTATTTAAATAGGG
Source organism: Listronotus bonariensis (assembly GCA_014170235.1). Taxonomy (NCBI): domain Eukaryota; kingdom Metazoa; phylum Arthropoda; class Insecta; order Coleoptera; family Curculionidae; genus Listronotus; species Listronotus bonariensis. Next base: position 1,213,261 of record JACEGR010000003.1, read on the forward strand.
TGTCCACCAACATTTTCGACAAACTTACTGGGGTAATTCTTCCAACGAAAAACAAACAGAAAAAGCTTTCAAAATTTTCCAAAAATATCTGTATTGGCAAAAAAACTATTGTTTTTTTCTAAGTTTAACAACCTGTGGTCCTAAAAGTAAAACGTTTAGGACATGTGTTACATAAAGTGGTTTTATTATTTTGGTGAAGAATTACCCCTTAAGGATTGTCGGAAAAGCTTTTGCATAGCTCTGTTTAAATAACATGTATATTGTTTAAACAATAAAAAATTATTATTTTTTTCCTTTAAGAGGTTTTTTATTTTAAAGAATATAAATAAAAAGGTCAAATAGTAAACATTTAAAGCAAAGCTGTTAAGGATTTTCATTAAAAAGTCTTTACTGACTGGATTATTTATTAAAAAAAAACAGCATAATAAAATGTTTCATAAATATAATTATTAATATTATAATAATGTTTTATTGAAGCTTTTCTTTATTCACATACATTTATAATATTTTAAGGACCTTATTAGCAAAAATAAGCTTAATAAAATTAGTATATTGTTAACAAAACTTTAACAGTCTGATTTATATTAAGGCTTCTGTAAAAGTAATTTTAAATTTAAGATAGCCTTACCATTTTTAAAAGGAAAATAATTAGGTGTGCTTATATAATAAAGTCGGCCGTAACATTTTTAAAAATTAAAAGAAATAAAAATAAGTAGTAGGGGAGGTCCGGGCAGCCCTGCTCAGCGGGTAACGCTGTCCACCGTCATAATTTCTAAACGCAACCTCTAATGGGTTCTGATATGTATTACTCAATACAAACAATAAAGCTTAAATGCTAACTTAGCTGATTTTTTGCCGTGTCGTCTAAAAACGTTCTGGATGCAGGTTAATGTATTTTCTTTTGTAAAAATTTAAATGTTACTACAATACATAAATTAAGGGTTTACCAATAAGAGCGTAAGAACTTTGTAAAATGTAGGTAAGTAATTTTTATTTTATTGTTAAAAGAAATTTATAGCATAAGATTTTAAAAATAATATTGTTTAAATTTCCTTCTTTACATAGTCTAGTTGGATGGATTCTTGTGGCCCAATTTCTGATTGTCTTTTCAATCATATCACCAGGTAAATTTTTAATGATGCGTAATCGTTCGTGGGCCATTCTCATAGACCTTAGATTTAAGGTAACTACACAGAAAATAATTTAAGGGTGAGATATCGCATTATTTTGGCGGCCAGTTCACATTACCATTTCTCAAAATAACGTGCACTCTGATAATATATTTTTATAATCTAATTTATGTAATTTAATTTTTACTGATTTTTTTTTATTGTAAAATTATGTATCTCTCCACAAGCATGACAGTTTCGTGACATAATTCTAAGCAATGCTTCTATAGTAACATTTTACATTTCTGACAAACAATAATATAAACAATAGCTAAAATAGTCACAGTAAAAGATCTTGATCTGGCAGTAGGGCCAATAAGCGAAGCCATTCAGGCTTCTTACGAAGCAAACTGTCCAGAAACAGTAAGACAACTCAAAAGGAAGACAGCATGGTGGAATAATTACCACCAGGGCCTTGGGACCGAGGTGAGAAGGCTATTTAACAAGGCCAAAGTCAACCATGATTGAAATTCGTACAAAGCGAAACTCACGCAGTACAACAAAGAGATTTACAAGGCAAAAAGAAAGTGCTGGGGACAATTCTAAAAGAAAATTTTAAAACTCCCGTGTGCGCTAAAGTGCACAGAATCATGGCAAAAAGGGCTCCGATCAAGAACCCGGACTGCTAAAGTGAGCAGATGGCTTATACGTGAGCACAATGAAGGAGAGCCTGGAGCTGCTAATATGGACACATTTCTCGGGCTTGTCAATAATCACAACCTCAACAAGGCTAACGCAACCCACTGATAGGCCAAAACGCCCAAAGAAAGTGGATTGGAAAAAAGCAGCTAGGGTGGTAAGCTACAATTCCATCAAATGGGCTTGGGGCGAATTCCACACGTTTAAATCGCCCGGCCTGTATGGAATCTTCCTAGTACTGGTGCAAAAAGGATAGAACATTCTAATGCCACACTTATGTGCAATCTTCCAGAGCATGTGTACATTGAGGCTACATACCCAAATTATGGCAAAAGGCAATGGTGATCTACCCACCCAAGATAGGCAAATTCCTAGAAAGAACGCTTAGGTCATACAGACCAATCAGTCTATCCTTATTCATGCTGAAAGCGCTGAAAAAGTAGTGGATAGATACATCAGAGGCAACACCTTTAATGGGAAATCTGTGGTTTTTTTGAGTACCACTAGTTAGAGAAAACTCCGTATCATTTGATTTAACTTTGATTTAACTTTCGTTATTTTGAAAAAGAAACTATATGGCTAAGAGTTTAAGCTATTTAAAAATAGCATTTCCATTTCTTTTTACAGTTAATAAAAATATTTAGCACCATGAGCGCCGACGAGATGACTTTCAAGGAGGTGCAAAAAAATAAAAACTTTTAAGTAAAGGTTCTTACCTAATAATACGTCCTTTTTAATCTGTTTTCATAACAGGGCACAAAAAATATTTTAAGTGTTAATTATTTGCTATTTAGCTTATTTTTCCAATTCCAATTATTCTGCAATCTTTAAACAGTAATTTTTTTGGCAAAACATGAAATCTGATATGCTGCAAAATATTTACTTTTGCAAAATAACTTTCTTGTAACTTTTAATCAGTTTTTTTCCAATTTGTGGAGTTTTAAAAGTCATCAGGCTTTCAAATTTGTCTCTCTTTATGAGCCTAATTTCATCCGTGTTCTCTTAATTGGTAGCTTTATAAATTGCTTATCAATTTTAATTTCATAAAGTCACAAGACGAAAATTAGAAATTACTGATTTATAAAAATTTGATTTCTCAAAAAATGTAGTAGCAAACAAGCATAGTTTTTTTTTAAATATTGTTGTTTATTCTGTTTTGTTTTTTTATGTTAATAATAAATAATAAAATTTAAAAATAAATTTGGTAAATATTAGATAACAATACTAATACAACGCTGACATATATACATGTTTAAGAATTTAACCGGAAGTTTTTATATCCACTTAACAAATGTACATAAGCGTATTTAGAGGAGCTGTCGGACTTCAGCCCCTACCCGCACCTGAGTAAATATAAAAGAAAATATATAGTAATAAACGTCACATAGTTGGTGCTTTTTTATATTTTTAATGGATTACGCAAATAATATACTTGCCTTTTTCATATTTTTTTGTTTCTTACAAGGTTTTTGGGAAAAAAACCACTTTATTGCATATCTCAGGACCAAACAGCAAACTTAGGGTTTAAAAATGTTTTTTTTATTTTAAACTTTTACCATTAACATGAAAAGTCATTACCAATTTATATAATATAAAAACTTGTGGCGAGCTTTATCTATATAGATAAACAAATGAAATAAATAACTTTATTAGCTTAATTTTTATTTAAAAATTTTTAAACTAAGTTAACACAAGAACTTAAATCTCGAAACCTTTATTACTTAAAAATTGTGTAATAACGTTTTATGTTACAAGGAAAAAATAAATCTCTCGTTTTTCGTACTTCTGCTTTTTATAACATTTACATTGACCCTCTTTACTAAAGCGCTTCAAAATCAAGTATATTGAAAATAACAAAAAAGCAATAGTCTCAAAAAAAACAAATTTATTGTTCCATGGTAATACATACCGCTAATATCGCACCAAGAAGCATAATTTAGTACAATCAGCATGAATTTGTGCTCGGCGAAACCTCTTTTAATCCTTTATTAGTCGAAAAACGTCTTGAAAGCAGGCTGATTTTTTTTTTTTGTAAAAACTTAAAGGTTACAGTGAACATAATAAAAGTCCTCCTTTCTTTATCTTTTAAGAGAACTTTTAAAAACCGCACTGTACAGGTTGTAAAACTTAAAATGGCTGTAGTCTCTAAAGCACGACAAATATTAAAAAATAAAAAAAATACCGTTTCTATTATACCCAAGAAAAATATAAAAGTCATATTTTTCGAAATACTCTTATCAACGCCTTAAGCTACACCCCAGCCTCTTTAAAATCCTAAATAGCAACACCCTTTTTGTGGCACCTCTCTGAAAAGCTTATAAAAAATGCTTTTCGTTGGTTATTAAAAAGTTGGGGTAAAACAAAATACTACCCTAAAATTGAAAAATCATACATTAATGTTCATAAAAAGTACCAGAAAATATTAAATTAAAATAATATAAAAATTATTTTAAAATATTAATAAATTTAAATAATACTTCCTCTAGAACTAACCCACACTATAAGAAGTTCTGATTAGTCCTGTTGCAAAAGCGCTTTACAACACAGACCAGTTGCTATTACTTTTTTATTGAAAAAAATTGAAAAAGAAAAGTAACCAGAAATTCTTATGGAGGTAGGTTATCTCTACTCTATTATTTTGAATTATTTAAAAAATTTAATATATTTTATTTTAATTTATTTGGACATTTTCTGGTACGCTGTATAAATAATAGAGTATAATTTTTTAAAATTTAAAGGTCGTATTTGATCAACCCCCAACTTTTTATTACCAACCAAAAGCATTTTAAAAGCCTTTCAGAAAGGTGCCGCATAAGGGGTGTTGCCATTTAAGATTTTAGAAGTTACTGGGGGTTGATAAAGGTATTTAGAAAAATACGGTATTTATATTCCCCTTGAGTATTATAGAAATGGTATTTTATTACTTTTTGATATTTGCCGTGGTTTAGAAAATAGAGCCATTGTAAGTTTTAAAAAACGCTACCTGTATGTACAAATTAGGACTAAATTACAAATACTTGTAACTGTAAAACGAATAAGCCGATTTTTAAAAATAAAACATGGCTATGAATAGGCCAAAAAAATTGTATTTGGTAAGTCCTCCCAGAGAAAATTGACCTAGCCAAGGTGGCACCAAAAGATATATTTGCAATTTAGCTGTAGATATTTAAAATTGAGTTTGAAATAACCACGATGTAATTTATTTAAAATATTTTTTAAAAAATGGGATTATTTTTTATGTTTGGTTTTTACCTTTTGGTCTGTTGCTTATAATTTTATAATTAAGAGGAATTTAAATGTCTAGGACATATTTCAAATATTATTAGATAGCAAGTTAAAAGGTTTAGTTTATTAAAAAATGTTTGATTTTACAGTAAAACATATCTTATTTGGTGGGTACCCTTGTTTACTCCAGGTGGGCGGCGTAATCCAACCTATCGGGCATTTGCACCCTTGGTAAGTTTAAAAACGTAAAGCTTTTTTACTTAAAAATTTAACTAATTTTAAAATTAGGCGTACCTCAATATAAACAATACATCAATCAACGCCGTTAATGAAGACAAATATTTTACTGACACTTCACAGTATTTATATTCGCTTAGGTGGACGGGGCATCCCGGACCTCCCCTTGTGTACTTTTTTACGTTTTGGTTGTTAGTATAAATTTTATAGAAAATTTTTATTTTTTTCTAATTAATTTGAAGCTTGTTTTACAAATAGTTTTTTACTTTTATTTTTACCACATAAATTTACAACCAATACTGGTGTAAAAGTTGCTCTTAATATAACAGACCTGGTATGTACCATTTTTAATGCAAGCTAATTAGGACAAATTTTAATAAAAAAAAACTGTTGCTATCTGACTGCTAATAAATTTATAATTTTGACGATATTTATTTTAATTTTACCTCAAAAAATTAAAAAAAAAAACAACATTTTAAAAACATGTATTTTTCAGTTAGCTTCAGTAAAAGAGAACGCAATGTACAACGATTTGTTTGTAATATGATTCACACGTGTACGAATGTTCAAGATACAGGCTGTTTATGTTGCCTGTACGAAGATTTACAAGGCGACGAAGAAAAATTAGCAAAATTAAGAAAAGTCCAGAGTTTTTTCGGGGCTGGTTATGTCGAAGAAAATGGAAACAAATTGTTGATCAGTACATTAAAAGTCCACATGCAGAGCGCCTAAGAAAACGAAACAACGTAGTTTTTCAACTGGTCGAGGCTGAAGAAGAATATATTCAACAAATGGAGGTTTTAATTACATGTTTTTTCGACCATTCAAAATGGCTGCTTCATCCAAAAAGCCTCCTTGCACACACGACGATGTTAACTCGATTTTTTGAATAGCGAAACTGTTTTTTTCTTGCATCAGATTTTTCTTAAAGGATTAACTGCTAGACTGGAAAGTTGGCCTACTTTAGTTTTAGGTAAGTAAATGATTTTATATTGTTTATTTTAAATTTAAAATAGGCGCTTTATTGATTTTTTTAATTGAAAAGCAAAATGTGTCTTTTTGTCAATTAGGTTTTTCCACAGGATAATGAATAAGCTAATATTGACCTCCTATAAGATTTGTCGAAATTCAATGCGTTTAATTTAGTGCAATGCTTTTTAGTTAACTTAGAACACCTGCCTTTTATAAAGTGACTATAACTAAATAAAAAAACTAGAAAATAAGTTCTAGTTAGCTTTTCAGCTGTTTGTACGTCAAAATATAGTTCGTTGAAAACCTTTGCTTTAAGAAAACAATTATTAATGATCTTTAAACACCGTTAGGTGGTCAAAACCATGCATGCCAAGTGCGATCTTGGCAAAACGTCTGCAAAATTCCGCAAGGAACACAAATGACCAACGGATATACGGATATGTATATACGATATACGGATATATATATATATATATATATATATATATATATATATATATATATATATATATAATTCACCCAACTGCATATAAGTAGTCGTTTCTACCAGGTTATGTATTTGTTTTCTTTTCTTTTTGTCATTTAGGAGCCTCTATGCCCAAGAATTTAAAACTCTTATTAAATTATATATATATATATATATATATATATATATATTTTATATATATATATATATATATATATATATATATATATATATATATATATATATATATATATATACATATACCAAAATCTGTATTTAGTTTTGATTTTTTAAAAACATATTACTGAATAAATTATTTTAAATACATATTATACTTCAAATTAGGTTAAATTAATTAGAGCAAAATAACATGTAAAGTATACAAATGTATGTAACAAATTAAACAATGTCACACCATAACCATATATCACATTTCCTGTTTTAAACTCTTTACCTCGGTTAAAAACACATTTTAGCAAGTACTGCATAGCCCATTTAAATTATGTTTATAAACCTAATTAAAAAGTTTTATCACATACAACGTGGTTTATTAGGAAAACTTTTGCTTATTGTACGTAAAAATATGTTTTATAGGGTTCTATAGCCCTTAGGAAAAAAACTAATTAATTGTAAATAAATTAGGTGTCCAATAACTCTACCGACAAACTTTGAGGGCTGATTCTACAATGAAAAATAGAAACAAAACTCTATATAAATTAACAGGTCCCAAACGTCTTAGTTTTGGTCAAAAAACTTTTAAAATTATTGTTATTTTAAAAATAACGTGCATGCCAATTATTAGGATATTTTAAAAACATTTGGAATACGTCTCCTTTTATTAAAGGACAATTTTTGGCATAGAGGAAAAAAATTACAAGTATCCTCCATAAGGGGTTTGGGTTTAGGGTTAATACTTTTTTAGAAAAATATGGTACGATACTAAAAATTCTTAAAATAAAAATATATTTTAAAATTTATGTTTAGTTTTAACCATATTTGATCTTTTAAAATTTTTCTCTTTAATGTACGGTTTTTGCGTAATTAAACTTAAACTCGCGGTATAGTCATATCGCTATTAAATTTTTACAGTATTAAGTATGTAACATGTTAAAAGTACGGCTTATTACTAAGTTTGCTTCACTCATCCTTATGTAAAATAAAAGCTGCAACAATAAAATATTACCCTTTTTTAAAATAAATTTTTAACTGTACATTGAATAATTAAAAAGTCAGACATCAAATTTGTATTTAATTAAACGAAAATTAAAAAACAAACTTTATAAAAAACAGTGGCATGAGCAAAATAATTTTTAGTTTTTACTGGTAAAAAGTTAAAATTATGTTTTCCTATTTTGAGAGTAATGTTATATCGTGGAACTATTTTTTTAGTTGCCATATATTTTACTATTTTTAGCACTTCAATACAGTTTCTAAATTTATGGGTATATTTTATTTTATATGTTTTGTTTACTATTTAAAATGAAATATCTTCGTTTATAAACAGTGAAATGAAGATACCTGCTTTTCAATGTTATTCACCAGGGACCCTCTCCCCCAGACCGGTTTTGCCTGCCTCACAGGGCCTTTTAATGAGTCTGCACCGGGTATATAGTGAATAACACGGAAGGCAAGAGTCTTCTTATATGACAAACATCGTTGCCTTACGGTAGGATATAAATCCCACCGTCGATGTAGCACTGAAATTAGATTCATTCAAGTGTCATCAAGTGTTTAACCGAAGTCGGTAAAGTAAGATATTATAAGTAAAAAGAAATTCTTTTGTCACGATATTATACAAAATGGGAAATCTTCGTTTATAGACAGTTAGAGGATGTGTTTATTTTTAGTTATTTATTTGAAATAACAATGACTTTATATACGGTTTTTTCTTTAGGGGATTTATTTTCAATGCTACTTCCAATGCTAAATATATACCAAGAATACGTAAGAAACCACCACTATTCACTTCAAGTGTTGACAGAATGTAAGCAAAATCAACCATTCGCTGCTACATTAAAGCGACTTGAATCGAAACCCATGTGTAATGGTAGATCTCTTGAAACCTTTTTGACTTATCCAATGCATCAGGTAAGAGTTTTTGATGTCTTAATATGCATAAAAACCTATTCTACCTACTGCGTAAAATATCATAGATGCACTGATAAAGTAACTGAAATAATTACTGGTTTATTTTAATAACATTTTATGAACTTTTTTTTTAACTTGGAAACATCGTCAAGCATCAAAGCATAAAACATAGTGTCATTATTTAATAGTTACATGTTTCTATTGCCAAATGACCACATTAATGCATTAAATTAAATTATGATTTTAAAAACACAAATTAATAACACAAACAGTGTATACCAGTCAGTCATATTAAAAAATATTGCCGTGAAAATGTTGCCTTTTTTTTTTTTGTAACTAGTTAACAAAAAAGTTGGCAAGCATTAAAAAAAAATGTGTATAATCTGCCGTGTATATATTTAAAAAGCAAAGTCATAATTTTTGGACATTTTGTTAAAGAGATCTAGTGTACCAATTTACATGATTTAAAAAAAAAGATCCTCTGGTTACTGAGACCTTTGAGCACTAACTTTTTATTGTTTATAGTTCTTTACGCTTTTCTAGAAACTAAACCTATTTTTGTTGCAAATAAAAAAATAAAAAAATTGTCTAATTGACTTTCAAATTTGTAGTAATTTTAGGGCGAACATAAGGTAAAAGGGCGAAAAAAAAGGCTTTAAGTAGCGACCCTAAGAATCTTGTCATCTATAACTTTATTATGGTAAAATAAAATAATTAAAAAAAAAATTAGGTTAAAACATAAAATATTTAAAACTATATATGTGCTTCAGAATACACATTGTTATTTAACAAAAATACCTTTATTTACGTTATTTAACAAAATATGTTTTTCTGTTAAATATAGAATTGTAAAAAATAAAGGGATACATATATACCTTTATATTTTATTTATTTGCTAGTTAGAATTATTAGGGTTACTTTATATTTTACTAGTATTATAATTGACTAAACCAGAAGTAAGTTTTTAATAACATTTTAATTAACTAACCAGTGTAGGCATCCACAAGGTTTTGTTTACAGTAAATACAAGACATAGATCAAATTGTGCTTTGAAATATTGTGCGGTATAAATAAAAAGTATTAAAAAAAAATTATACATGTGTTTTAAATTTTTAAAAATATCTTTATTTATAAATAATATTTTTTTTGGCGATCTTTCTATTTAGGGCATTTAATCGACGTTAAATAATTGGGATAACTTAAACAATGTCATATAAAGCCCTGTTATATGTACTAGGCAACATATAAAATATTGAGTCCATTTTGATTTTGTATTGTACTATTAATTAACAAAGGTTTTATTTACTCGTAAATAAATTATTCTTTGCCCATATTTAAATTTATTGGTTCTAAATTAATGATGTTTATTTTAAAACTTTTACCATTAAAAGTTAATGCTTATTGTTTTTACCAGTCTATTTAATTTTACATTTTGGATATGTTTACGTATAAAAATCCATTTTTTATTTTAGATATAAGGCAATTAGTTTTGACTCCGTTTTCAAGAATTTTTAATATTAAACATACTTTTGATAAGAAATATCTGGTAACCACTTTTAGGCAATATACAACCTGTCTAACCAAGTGGAAATTTTTTAAATTTATAACTCTATAAAAAGAAAAGGCAGAAAAGAATTCGCTTTTAAAACCATTTTTTTCTGGGGTGAGAAAAGTAATCTTAAAAATTAACTGTTTGACGCTAATTTTAAAATGAAAATTTTCTTAACCAAAGAGTTTCTCTTAAGACCAGTAGCATCTGGTATAAATTTGTTGTGAGTCACATGTCCCAGTTTTTTAAAATCTTATCTACGTCAATGGCTTTAATACTTTTTATACGAAAATATATTACCTTCTTTCTTTGTTTATGACAGCTAAAAAGTAGGAATGTCTTGTCTCTATTTTTTTTAAATTAAAAAGTATTGCTCTTGCGTTACTTTTAAGCCCATTCCGCATGTTTACATTTTGTTTCAAAACAAAAATTTCACTTTTTATGACACGCCATGCATATTTTATATTTTAGTAAAGGTAACAACCAAAAAGTTTTCAAAAACTCCTACTTAGTAAGAACATTTAAGAACATATATAAAATAATTTTTAAAAAATAATAAATTCGACAGAAAGAAAAAATTAAATATGAAGATTTCCTAGTACTGAACATAGGCATATATGGTATTTTAAACTATTTTTATAGCTTATAATATTGTCTATGTAAAATAACTACCCAACATGGCAATTTTCATATAGAAGAGCATTTTTGGTAAATTGGCAAGTTTAACAAGCTCTTTAAATTAATAACATAAGGGTTAGAACATCCTGTGTATTTTTTTATCAGGGACATACAGTTTGAAAAAGCCTATAGAAATAATAAATTCCGTATTTGTAACATAACACATGTGCATATAATTTGATATAATGACTGAAGTTAAAATGGTTTTTTTTAAAGCAATACTTTTGCGTGGTTTAAAAAACATGTATTTACTTTACTTATATAAACTTTGGAAAATTAACTACAATAAACAAGGGTATTTAAACAAAAACCTCATTAAAATTTTTATTATTTTTTTAAAGAAACTAAGCATTTCCGATTATACAGTGCGTGTCAAAAACTTTTAAATTGTTTGATATTTTGTTTTATTTAAATTTAAAAATTTAGTAATGCAACATAAACCAAATTTAAGGCAAGAAATAATATAATAATAATTTAAATGTTAGAATAAGAGTTGGGCATAATTTTAAAATAAAAAAAATTAAATGGAAAGGAGTGTCTTGTGACATGTTATTTAAAAGCTCCTGAAATATACTTTGTAACCCTAGAACATGAAGTAAATGTCTTAAGCTACTGTAGGTATAAAGTGGCAGTACTTTAAAAGTTACCTGAATACCCGATTTGTAGTTCCATATTTTCGAAAGTAATATTGTTATATGTACTTAATGCTGTATTTCTTTTTACCTTTTATAGATCCTTTAATGGTATTATTGGAGATAATATAAGGAGTAGTAGGTACAGGTATTAACTTTATATTGTAGGGTTATAAAGTCTTTACCAGGAGTTAAAAATAATGTGTCACAAAATCCCCTATTTTATTCATTTCTTTTTTAAATGGCGCTCCAACACCTGGTTTGATCATTTCTTACCTATAATTTGGTGATTGTTGTCTTACTTACGTCCCTAAGTTTTTACAACACTGTATATTATAATTACTTTAATTTTTTTTTAATATTTTGTCGTACCTACCCAAAATATTTTCTTTATAAAAAAATGATTAAAAGTTTTTTTTTTTTTGATAAAGATATGTTGATTGATGTATTATACTTTTTAGATTCCTTTATATTATAATTGTATTATTTATGTATTTCTTTGTGCACCAAACTTTAAACTTAAAGACTATTAAAAACTCCTTCCATAAAACTTTACAACCGCAAGCTTGTAGCTTTTTCAATTTGGTCGACAAATATAAGCTTTAGAGCTTTTGGAAGTAAATAATAAATCTTGAGAAGCATTTTATCCTATATTCTATAACAATGTAACATTTGCCTTGAAAAGATAAACAAATAAAGATATATAGTTCCAGTATTTGAATTAACAGAGAAATTCTCTTAAAATATATTTGGTCCTTCCATTTTAGGTTAACATTTACTTTTGATAGTGTGTAATATAATCAAGTTCTCTGTAAACAAGAGTTATACAAGGTTTTATTTAAAAGGGTTTCTAAGAACCCACAAAATAAGATAAATAAATAATCAAAAAAACAGTACATAATCAAGTAAACAGTTACTTAAGAAAATTAGTTGGCATATTTAGAAAAATGGAAAACTAACCAGTTATATTCTTTTTATTTATTAGGTTTATTTTTTTATGTCTATGCATAGTATTTTAGATGTCTAATATAGGCAGACATATGTGGTTTACATGAGGACAAATGTACTAAAAATTTATTTTCTTGTAAAAGAGTTATTCTTAATAAAACTTATGATTCACAAAGAGATGTTGGATTTGTTTACTGGGTAAAACTTAAAAAACATGTTTATTTTGCAAAGAGTCAACTACCCTAAATTTAATTTTTAAGCTAAATGTTATTTAAAAACAAGAAATTTATTTAGAATTAAGTTTGTAGTTAATTAAAATAATAAGACAAAATATTATTGATCTCTATAATTTATCAAATATCAATGGCCTTGATCACATTTATTCACAGCTAAAAATTGTGTTGTGTGGGAATTTGGTAAAAGCAGGTGTTTGAAAATTTAATTTTATATTAGTTTTTTAGGTAATTTTTTTATACAAATTTAAAATATTTGTTTGCATGTTTGATAATTCCAAAATAGGTTTTATAATTTTTTTTATAACTCTGTAACTTAAAGAAAGTAATTTAAATAAAATTTTAAAATAATTTTTTGTAAAAAATGAAGTAGGTTACTCTTAAAGAAAAACATTGTTTTTTAAGTTTTTGGCGTACCCTGTATCCAATATCAACATTTTTCTTCGTGAATTGTATTTTTTATAAGCAAAAATTTTTATCAAAAATAACTTTTTTCAGTTATGTTTTAATTCATTTGTTCTCTTGTAAACCTAATCGATGAACAGACTATATCTTTATTTTATTTTTTTAATAGTGGCGTATTGTTATAATATTTGGCTAGAGAAGGTTTAATAGGGTAAATTTGCACTCTTTTTCATTTTAAAATATGTAGGGTGCTACCTGCAGCTTCTTGCACATTTTAAAACGTAATAACTTTTTAGAAAACTTTGCCGTTTTAAAAATATTTAGATATAAAGAAAACTTTAACTCTGTATAAACTGTTTTTAATTATACAGGGTGTTTTTGAAAAAATGCCAATTTTTAAAACTGCAAATATTCTTGGTTAGTTTTAGGAAAAAAGTTTTAATAAATCTCTCTCCCTAAATGTCTATACTTTTAAAGTCAGAGTGATATTTTTTTTTTTAATTTTCAAGTTTTTCTATTTCACTCTGTAATTTGCCATGTTAGGTGCATTTTTGTCATTTTTTTTTATAAATACACCATTTTATTTTATCCGCTGTCATCTTTAGTATATTCTACCTCTCAGACATATTCTTCTTTATTTACCACCTAACTAGCCTTAAATTCTTTATAACTTGTATTGTTAAAAGAAAATATTATATAGCAATATACCCAAAAGAAAAACAAATTAAAACAAAATTAAAATTTTGCTTTTTTATGTTACCGTTTGCATTTTGTTTACTTTTCATTGCCTTTTATCAACCTTTGTTTAATTTTACAAAATGACAACTTTTATATGAAAATAGGTACTGGCTTATTTACCCTTCTTTAAAAGGGTTTTGTATTAAAACAGGTTTACTTTAATTAGTAAATTTTCAAAAAATGTTTTATTAATTGTAAGTATGTTTTTTAGATTCCAAGGTACATAATAACTCTGCATGAGCTACTAGCCCATACGCCTTTTGAACACGTCGAAAGAAAAAGTTTGGAAGCAGCTCAAGTACAGTTAGAAAATTTGTCGAAACAAATGCATGATGAGGTATAAAAACTAATTTATTTTATGAAATGTGTTTTAATTAATCTAAGTTCTATTAAAGGTGTCTGAAACGGAAAATCTGCGTAAAAATCTAGCTGTGGAACGAATGATTGTGGAAGGCTGTGACATACTATTGGATGTTAACCAAATTTTTGTTAGACAGGGGACACTTGTCCAAGTTCCTTCTGAAAAACAAAAAGAAAAGAAAACTTTTAAGGGTTTTAAATCTAGCAGCAGAGCTGATAAGGAAATGGTTAGGCAATGCTTTCTTTTTAGCCATCATTTAATTGTGACTACAAGGTAAACTTAAAAATTAAACCAACTTATTCTTTGCTCATAATTCTTATAATAATTTTGTTAGTTTAAATATTTAGGTAACTGTTTTTTTTTTACTTTAAATACATATTTGAACCTTTATAAGGATACCCTATTTAAACAGACTTAATTTACAAAACTTGCGAGCTTCTTACCACTTAAATATACAGCGTGCTACTTAAGTTCGCACCATATGGAAAACATTTTTTTTTTTAATTTGCTATTAATTATTATGAAAAGTTCTGCATGGTCTAAAACCTAAAATGAAATCATTAGATATTATATTTTTGTAGTGGTATACAAGGTATTTTAAAAAGTATAATTTTTTCCCAAAGAGGAAAGTACCTGTATATTTCATAATATTAAAAATTTGTATTAGGAAAATATGTTTAGGATAAAAATAACATTTAAATATACAACTTGTTCATTTAAAAACCAAATATTTTTACGAAAACAAGAGTTTTTATGACTTTTCGCTGTTTTGGAAGTACCTTTCTTTACAAACCTACATTTTCACCGTTAACGAATAAGAGGTTTAAAATACAATTTTTCTTTAAAATGAAGAAGTTTGCATATATGATTTTTATTTTTAATTTATAATCATGTAATAAAACATCCAATCTTTATAAACATCTTTGACATTATGAAAAATAAAAGTAATCTCGTATTAATAATAAAATACTTCTCCGTATGGTGCAAACTTAAGTAGTCACAATGTATAATGTTAACATTTACATATTTTTTTACATTTTTAGGGGTACTGATGGTAGTCTACACTTGGTACCAAACATAGGAAAAATTCCTATGAGTGAAGCCATCCTTATTGAAGAGCCCACAGAAGATATTGCCTTTGGTAATTTATTAACCAAATTGTTTAATCAAAAATAATATATCGTGTTAGAATTAACATTTTTTGATTATTTTGTATTTTTTAGAGCAAGCATTTGGATCGACTTCATCGGTTGTTACAGACTTTACGCATACGTCATATCAAGGAAGGGATTTTAAAATAGTTCTTGACAGCAAAACTTTGGAAACCCCTGTGAGTAAATAAACTATTTTTTTTCATTTTAATAAAACGGAAGATTAGAACAAAAACAAATTTAAATATTTATTTTTACACAAGACAGTTATGATGATTTTTATTTAACAAAAAGGTTTTTTTTACAAATTTAAAAATTATTTTTATTTATTTCATTTTTTCAGACAATTTACATTGAAATTTATTTATACGTATCCTTAAAACTTTTCTCCTATAAGAAAAACCTTTGCTTGGTCTTTTGGAGTAAATCGAGAGGTTTTTAATAACTTCTATTAACGAAACAACACTATACAAAACTAAAAAATATTTTTATAATAATAGTATCGTTGTATACAATAAACTATTTTTTTTATGTTTTATTTGTTTTCTAAGAGATTAAATTAAAACAAAATATTATTTGGCTTTTCTCTGGAGAAAAGCCAAATAATATTTTGTTTAAATTAACTATTATATTTTACATATTTTGCAAAATTAACCTTTATAGCAAATTACCTTTAGGAATAAAAATTATAAAAAAGTGGTAACAAAAAAAACATTTTAAGCAATAAAAATATTTTTTTTGTATTCAAACTATTTTTTAAAAGAGTAATTTAGATAATGTCCAAATTTTTTTGTGTGTTAATAAATGCGTCCGCATTAAGTAGTAATCTATTTTAACCAAAAATCAATAGAGTATATTCGTTTTCCTCTTAAGCGTTGGGTGGCACCACTTACAAATTATTAGTTTTGTTTCTAAGCCGATATAGCTGGCTGCCTCACGACTTTAGAATAAAAAGAATAATTTTTATTAGTAAAGTTAATTTAATTTTAAACCTTAAAATAAAAGACTAGCAATAAATTGCCAAAAGTGGGTTATCCTATAAACATTATATATTGCAATCTTTAGTCAATAGAGCTAAAAAGTAAAATCCTGACCTCTAGATTAGGAATTATAAATTTCTTTTGCTTTAAAAGCGTATATTATATTAAAGATTTTTAGGGTCATGTAGTTACCTTTAATGTTAATCGACTTCTAGATTTTAAATGACAAAAAGTGGTAACAAAAAACATTTATAGCAATTAATTTTTATTTTTTTAGGACAGTATTTAAAATATTTATACATAGATAAACATTAAGAAAAACCTAAAATAAGTTAGTTTAAAAAGCCAGTTTCTTTTCAAAATCAATAGAATACATTTGTCTCCCTTCTGAGCACTTGGTGGCACCACTTGCAAATTAGTAATTTTATTTTTAAGCCGATTAAGCCTTATGCCATATAATTTTAAGATTAAAAAAGATTTATAGTTTATCGGAAAAGTTTATTTAAAAGAAAATATTTGACTACCTTTAAAGCACCTTGTAGAGCCACTTAAAAATGTGTCCTTTTTTCTCCTTAGTTAATATTGCTGCTACTATAACTTTGACGCCCAGATAAATAAAGATGTATTGTTTTAATGTTTGTGTTAAAAGTAACTAATATATATTTTTTTGGCCATGTGCCTCCTAATAAAGTTCCATAACTTTTATATAAGCAATACATTTTTAAATACGGTAATATTCCTTAAGAAGAAAAACAAAAAGTCGTTATATTAATCCTAAATAAAATAGATTTAAGCAATAGTTAGCTTTTTACAAATAAAATTTACGCAAGTAAGATTACTTATAACATATACATAAATAAGATTGTTTTTATGTCAAAAAATAATAGTAAATAAACCTTGTTTTTGTAGGACGCATTCCTAATAAGTCGTAGTACATTTGACAAAAGCATTAATATAATACTTTTTATGACATTTTCAGCAAGAATTGTCGTGAATTTAATTTTAAGAGAGAATATGGTAATAAAATTATTTTAATATAAATTTGACTATAGTTCAAATATTCTCAAGGAAAATTTTTCTTGTCTAGTAAATAAAAAGTATTAAATTATATGGAACAAAAATTTAAAGCCTAAAATACTTGGGACCACTGATCTCGATGGATTGCCAAGGTTATTACCTGCGCGAAACAAAGTTTCATTTCATGGGCGACAAAACCGGTTTGTGCGCAAGCAAGTTGAGGGTAAACGCACCTGGCGCCAAACAGACAATCCGCATTATCGGAAAGAATTTGTCGACGGCATCCTGGTTTTCTGTTCGAAGTACGGTAGCTAATGAGAATCACGGTCAGACCGCGGAGGGAGGGTACGGAGTGCCGGTATTTTGTCACGGCTCTTAAGTGCGCATGTTCGTCCACCCATCCATTTGTTTACTGCACGAGGTCGTAAAAATCCGAAAAATGGTTCTTGCCACTGCGGATCTAAATGTAGATTATCTATGCTTGGGACACATTCCATATGTAACGCTACTAAAAAAGTAAGGTAGTTTAAGTAACAAGGTAAAACAACTCAACCATATTAAGCCAGCCTACCACAAACGATTTTAGAAATATTCTGCCAAACGGGATCTTATGAAACCTCCTTAGTGGGACACTGGCCATCTTAGTACTTTTGAGACATGTGACATTCTTTTTCAATATTTAAAGTAAACCGGGACGTACATATCTTGCCTAATAATTTTTGAAATCCCTGTAAAATGGTTTAGGATTTTGTGGCTGCTAGCAATATTAAAAAAAAACGAAATGTAAATGTTTAAAAGCAGTATTGAATATTGATTCAGTTAGTTTCTTCTTAAATTAAAAGTTACATTTTTCGGCGCTTTGTGGCGCCACTAGAAAATTATTAATCTGCCTTTTAAGTCAATACAGTAAGATAGTAAAAACCTAACCTCTATATACAGAAAATGATTTGCTGCTTTTTTTTCATTAGAAATATTTCCTTAAAAATCGTTTTTGGGTTCTTTTTTTAACGTAATTATGTTTTTATTTAATAATAAGTGTTCTTTGTATATTTACATTTACTTGGCCCATAATAGCTTTTTAAAACTTTATATTTTAGGTTATTATACACTTTGTTACTCCCACTGTAAGCGAGAAGGCAGCATGGATTTCAGACATAGCTGGATGCATTGATAATGCTCAATTTAGTGAAATCATTAAACCACAAATGGCCGAAACCAGTTCGATAAGTCTTCCCAGTACATAAGAAATGATCCTAGACTATTTCACGATGAACCTGATATACGATTTTCAAAAACATTAAATTCCTGTAAAATACCACAAATACGCTATGCTACTCCTGATAGGCTTCTGGAACGACTTACGGGTAAACTAAAGAAACTATTGACAACATAATCTTGGCGTTTGTAAAGCATACTCTTATAATAGGTATACACGTTTAGCTAAAACAAAGAATTCACAGGGCATGCGTGAAAAAGAGACGGTCTAACGCCTGTAGAACATTATCAGGTAGACAGTGAGTCGACATGTGGACAAAAATGCTAAAATAAATATTCTTATAACAAATTTAAAGACCTGTATTTTTACTCACAGATAATCAGATAATAACAAAAGGACTTATTTTGCTCATACATAAATAGTCACTGCCTGTATTTTTTAAATTATCCTTTAAAATAACATTACAGCATTGCTTTCTGTATATGCCGTGCATAAAACTGATACGATTTTCTTTCCGAAATCCCTTTCTCTGAACGTAATGTGCATCGGTCCTGCTTTGTTGTTGCTTTACTTGCCTATAATTGCTTTAAATAATCTAAAGGCGTTTATTACACTAAAAAATATACTTAAAATAAATAGGGCACGCAAGTAAAGCTTATTTATATACAGAGGTGGGCCACCTCTGTATATAAACATGGTATATAGCGATAAGGCTTTTAAACAAGTAAATTAAAAAACATTTATAGAGGTGGGCTAGGGCCACAGTATAAAATTATTTTAGCTTTCAGAAAAATGCGTCGTATCAAAGTTATATTATTTTAAAAGTAACACCCTGTATTTTATAGCGCTTTTAAGTTCTACATAAAAAAAGCCCAATAAAAGTGCACATATATATATTAGTCCATTGGCGTCTAGATTTTGTCTGTTATGTTTTTACTGGGGCTACTAAAAGCTATTATTGATATATTTAAAATTTATACCTAAAATTACAAAATTACCATTCGAAAACTATAAGGGTATACTTTACAAAATGAAATATGACATGTATTTCGTAGCACTATATTTTCATCTTTTACAGTCCATATAATCAGGACATTTTTGTGTTTCGTCCATGTGTGTAGCATTTGCATGCCTTCACTTCCTTTCTGGTTGTATTGCAGGTATTATTTTATTTTCATTTTTTTCTGTCAAATTTTAACCTTACCTTTTTCAGATCTACGGTTTTTGTCAATTGACTTTTTAAATACGTTTCTTCTGACATACAAAGTTTTTACTGATGGAAGTAAAGTACTAACAGCATTACAAAGAGTTTATTACGCAAGTGTTGAAAAAGAAAGAGAAAGAATGGCGGCACTGGAATTGTTGCATTTTAAAGAAGAAAATACCTTACAAATATATGACGATTATAGAAGAAGAAGTAGCTTGTTTACACCAAGAAGAACTAGTGGAGCTAGCTCAGTATCAGGTTATTGTTCTGAGGCTAGTGATAGAGACCGATCCTTTAGCTACGATTCTCAGGGGCAGCGAATAATGAGAACTGTAATACCTCAAAAATGTAAGTAAATTACTGAGATCGCTAGTTAAAGATTTTGGACATGTGAGTACACTTTTTCATTTCCAATAAAGTGAAATATCAATGCAATGTATTTGCTAGTTATTATTAGAAGTATTATAAATAGCAAGAAATTAACAGTTTACTTTTTATATTAGAATTATTTCTCAGAACAGTTATTTGTTTTATACTAAAAACATTTCAGGTAATACCTTTGTATTTAAATAAAAACTTGGTATTTTTCTTTATGCATAACGTGTGGCGTATGGACACCTAAAAATTCTAAATAAAATTTAAATAATTACTTAATTAATATCTATTCAGGATATTTTCTTCTTACGTAAACTAATAAATTTTTAATTTATGGCACTTCAAAGTAAGAAGAAGTAACGGGCAGACTTTTTCGTAATTTGATATTTGGTTTGGTGGATATTCCATTTACTGTTAAATCTCATAAATTTATTTTAAAATAAATTAACACAAAAACTTATTTTAGTATAAAAAAGGTGAAACTGTAAAAAAAACTTTTTTATCAGATACAGTTTCTTTAGCGTACTGAAATAAAGTACTTATTTTTTTTTAAATTAACGTTCAAACAAACAGCATTAAAAAAATAATAATAAAAAAATGCATATCATACTTTAATAGAAAGGTAGAACGAAAAAATTTGAAAATCGTATGTTTTTAAATTATAGAAAAAGAACATTACAATTAATTGTGTGTTAAATACATTTTTATTTAATAAATAAAAACGAGCTGGGGAGTTTACCTTAGGGTATTTTTTAATGTAAAACCACACATATTAGCCATTATTTGTTATATAAACCGCAAGCAGAAACTAAACGTTGTTCGATAAATTGCCTTGCCAACGCTTTTTTTTAGTATGAGGCAAGCTTTGATAATATTTTATATATTGTTTACAAAATGTTTTAACTTTTTTGTTACAACTAAAGTAAATTTATGAAAAAGTGAACTCATTAGTAAATTTTCTTTATTTATTATTACAACGTGAAAAATTTAGCTTTAACAGTCAGATGCACACCACCGAGAAAGAAAAAGAAATACACACAAAGGTTCGAGTGGACCATCGATGAAAAAAAAGAGACAGGGTATTCTCCCCACAAATTTATGTCTACAGCGCATCTGACCGTTTTTGGCAAAGCTAAATTTGACAATTTGTACAATTATTTCGCTATAGATGAAGATGAAACAAGCAGAAGACCTTCAAGTTCACAAGCCACACCTGAGAAAAGAAGAAGCATACCAAAAATGATTTCAATAAGAGTTGATTCGTACGAAGAGACAACTGAAACACATTTGCTTACGATTCCAAAAGCTCAAACATCAAGTAGTAGTGAAACATTAACTGGTAAGAAGTATATAAAAGCTTGTAGTATAGTAACTAAATGTATTTATTCATAAACTACTTAAATAAAGTAACATTTTGTCACGGCCTTGACAATGCAAAATTAAACTTTTAGCTACCTTTGTGTAAAAATGTAATTACTGTCTATTTATTATACACTGGTACAATTTAATAGGACAAAAAATAATTTTTAGATGTAACAGTGATAACCGCTGCACGGACAAAAGAAATTATCTCTTCTCCTTCAGATGGAATTAGTCCGTGTCGTACATGTGGAGGAGAAATACCTAGAGAAAAACTTACTCTCGAACAAAGAAGAAGACTAGATATTTATGAGGAAAAGAAAAAAGATCATGAGCGTAGAAAGTTTGAGGAGCGGGCCAAATCGGAGTCAGTCGAGCTTGAGCCACAACCATCTACTTCAAAAGAAATTAGACGAAAATCTGATGTTACAACTGAAAGAAAGAGGTCTATTTTATCTGAAGAAGCGCGCAAAGTCTTAACAGAACGTCGAAGATCTGAGATACCTCACGACCGACTTAAGCCCGAAGATCGAAGACGATTAGAATTATTAGAGAAAAGACCCAGGGTGACCGAAGAGCGCAAAAGGTCATCAGTTGATAGTGGAGCAGTGGTTAAAATATCAGAAGAGCGGAGGAAGTCAAGCGACGACGAAAAAAGAAAAAATATATACAGACATATCTCGTCTCCCAGAATGGAAAGAAAAACAGATAAACAGAGAAGCATTTCTTTGGATAGTGACGTATATCCTGAGGATTTAGCTGAAGAATCAAAAGACAAATCTGATGAAAAGGTAGATGAACAAGTAGAAGAAAAAGCTAGAACGTCCATTGCGTCAGTACATGCATCAACGCAAGCAGTTTTAGAGGTAAATTATGGAAATTACATACGTCTAATATATTAACAGATACAAACAAATATTGACAATTGCATGAAATGTATTATACGAAATTTAAAAAAAAAACATAAATAAATAAGTTGTTAAAGTATCTTTACACAAATATTTTGGTCTTTTACACGTATCTAGTTTTTTTTTTTAATTATGATTGCTACTTAAATTTTTAGTTTTTCCAAGGATTTTACAAACGATCCCAGAAGGAAGGAGAACAACGAGAACCCCAGCTCTCAAGCCGATCCACTACTGCTAGATCAAGCTTTCAACACGAAGCAGTTAAAAAACCACCAAGTAAAGCAGGTGTGGTTATCACATCCTTTAAACCGGCCAAAAGAAGAAGCAGTAGTTCATATGCTAGTACAGCTTTTGCTATAGCTACAAGTGCTGCAGATAATCCCGTTATGCAATATCAACAACGGCAGCTTCCTCCAGAAGATAAAACAAAGTCGCTTGAGCATATAATATCAACCGCTGCCACAATGAGAGTACTTAATGTCTTAAGGTATATAAATTATTAAATAAATATTATTAGGTATACCAAAGTCACAAAATATGAAAGTAAACCTTTTTTTTCTAACAAAGAAACTATCCCAGCTGTCCCTCGCCAATTTTAATGAAACTGCAATATGTCGTAGTACATCAAGACACACATATTTTTTATCGGTCATTAACACTTTTAAGGGGTAAAATATACAAGGAAAATCCGCTCTTAAAATTGTTTTCTTTTAATATCTTGACAAAAAATGGATAAGGGCTAATAGAATTTTTGATATATAAATTTATGGCTTTGATTTTGTAAAGTTTTCCCAATTCGTTCTCAAGACATTTAAAAAAAAAACAGGGTAGATTTCAGAGGTACTAACTACAGTTTCATTTAAATCAGCGAGGGACACCTACTATTTTCCTTGTCAGTTGGTATTCTTATTCTTCATAGTGGTTCTTTCTTGTATTCGTTATTTTTGTTTTATATTTTTCTATATTTTTAGGCATTGGATTTCTAAACAAGGTAAGGATTTTAAAGCAAATAAAGATTTAAAACGCCAAGTTAAGGAGTTTTTGGAGGAAATAAGATCCAACCCCAATTTAACTTCTGCTGAGCATAAAGCAGCTGCCCAATTGCTAATGTTGTTAGATAAACAAGACGAAGACGAAAAACCATCTGTTGATCTTCAAAAACTTTTAAGTCCGCCTGCAGTAAGTTTCTCATGGACCTTTTTTTAAACTATTGTATTATAAATCAAATCTATTTTTAAGGAACCAAGTAAAGAATGTATTGAAAGTCTGTCAGCACTGGAAATAGCAGAACAACTAACATATATTGATCATCAAATTTTTATTCAAATATGTCCCGAGTAAGTAAAATAATATTGGTATTAAAAAGAGGTAAATAGTTTTGACGTTTATTACACCAGTTTAAATATTAGAACAAGTAAACCATTTAGATGTACACAGCCTACAGTGTGTATTAGTTTCTTCTTTTAAATACAACTCCTTGTATGCTATTTAATTAAATTCTAAACACATTTGGTATGTACAATGTGTTACCCCCATTTTAATCTGTTTTGCTTAGAAATGTTTTTAAATGTATAGTAAATAATAACAATAAAGACAAAGAACATTAATTTGTTACGACATTTTGCAAGAACACACCTAAAAGCTTGTAAACAACAACAGGAAAACTTTTTTTTGTAGTATATGCGCGTTTTTGCTCTTGTAATCATTATATAAAAATTAGGATTTTCTAAGAACTCATTTTATGATTAGATTTTTATTAAATAATTATAACCGGAAGCCTTAAAACCTATGTTTAAGGTTGCAATCTTTAATATAGCATGTTTTTTATTTTTTATATCCCAAATAAAAATAACTATTTTATTATAAAAAGGTATAAATAATTTACTTCTGTCAAAGTAATCTTAATTTTAATTAGATTATTGCAAAAGTAGAGTAGCACTTCATAATATACAGTGTGGACATAAATCGTCCCCCTCCCTCTGCTAACTTTTTTACCCTTAATTTTTCTTTGTAAAATTTGGGCATGACTAATGGAGGGATATAAACTACTTTTTGACGTAAAAATTATAGTTGCAACAATTAAGATGGCGGATGGGTGCCATCTTAGAAAAAAAATGAATGAAAAGGGGGTCTTGTGACACATCATACTATAGGCTTCTGACGAGAACTTTATAACCCTAGAAGATAAAGTCAATATCTTCACAATCTACAAAATGGTGCTACCTTATAAATTACCCAAATACCTGAATTGATGGCCATATCTTCCAAACTAATAAGGTTGGATGCACTTAATATTGTATTTTCTTAAAGTTCTTTTAAAGCTTTTTTTTAAAGGTGATAAAATACACAGGGTGCTTTTATAAAAAAATATCCACTTTTTGTCCTGACCTGTATATTATTATCAGTATCATCATTAAAAAGGCCTTTTAAAAAGCTTTAAGAAAATACCACATTATGTACATGTAACTCTATTAGTTTCGGAAATATGGCTAACTAAATCAGGTATTTAGGTAATTTATAAAGTATCACCATTCTGTAGTGGGTGAAGATATTGACTTTATATTCAAGGGTTATAAAGTTCTCGTTAGAAGTTTAAACACGATTTGTCATAAGACCCCCCTTTTATTTAATGGTTTTTTTAATGGCCCCCCATCCGCCATCTTGATTGTTGCAACTATCATTTTTACGTCAAAAAATAGCTTATATTTTCCCATTAGTTATACCCAAATGTTATAAAGAAAAAATTAAGGGTACAAAAGTTAGCAGGGGGGCGGGGAGAAATATTTATGTAAACACTGTATAAAAAGTTTAGGTTTCTTAGAATATTTAATAAATATTTTTGTTCTAAAGAAAAGCCAAACATTTTTTTAATGTCGGTAAAAAAAAATTCTAAATAGTTTATGCAAGCTTTCCTATTATCAAAACCTAAATGGGAAATAGCTAATAAGTGTTTTAAAGAAAATTTTGGCAATCCATTAATTTTATTATTGTAATTTTTTTTTACAAATCTGCAAGCATTTAATATATATATTTAAATTAGTGGAAAATACGTACAAAACAAAATTAAATATTTAGTATTTTAAATAAAAAAGTCGGTATTGGCCAAACCTTGTATAATTTTTTTTGTTAAAAAAATTGCCGATTTATGAGTTTTAATTTACGTGTTTTCGATTGGAAAACGCCCCTATTTATTATGGAATTAGATATTTTTGATTAATAAACTCTGTATGTCTACGTAAAAGTTTTTAGTAAGCTTAAATTTAAAAGGCAGTTTTTGGTAAAGCACAATTTTTAAAGCATCCAACAATTTTTACTGCTCGTTTTCTATGTATAAATTTTAAAGAGGCTTTTAAATAAAGTGTGGTTTATTTACATATTTATAAATGCTTTAAATTATTTTCTTTCTTTGCCTTGTTATATCTATAATAATATATTTTGAATAAAAAACTAGTAAAGTTATTATTATTTACATTTTTAGGGAACTTATGGGTCATGCATGGATAAAACCAGATAAAGAAATAAGAGCACCGCATATAGTTATGATGACTAAAAGATTTAATGATGTTTCTCGATTGGTAGCATCAGAAATTCTAAGAAGACATAACACGTCTGCACGAGTATCGGCTATAGAAAAATGGGCAGCTGTAGCTGATATCGCTAGATGTCTTCATAACTTTAATGGAGTATTACAAATTTGTTCTGCTTTTACTAACGCTGCCATTTTTCGTTTAAAGAAAACTTGGGAAAAAGTATCTAAAACTGTAAGTTAGCAATCACAAAAAACAATGCCGTTTTATTTGAGAAGGCCATAAAAATACTTGGAGAAAAATTGACTGAAATTTTTATAATAATACACACTGTAATTAAATGCTTTTTGGTATTAGGTTTTTATGTAAATGATTGCGAATGGCATAGAGTGGGAGCCAAATTGTTCGGAAACTCTTAAATATCTCAGAGAATTTTAAACAAAACTGAATAAAATTCAGTACCTTAGGGTAAAACCATACTCGGAATTTGGTGTTAATATTGGCGATGTTGCCAGATCTTTGGTTTTGCAGAAATCAATTTAATGGTTTGAAATTTTAAGAAGATAGGTATTTTTATTTTAATATTTATACAGGGTGTTTATTTAAAAATTACTACCCAAGTTATCTGCAAAAAGGGTCAGCTTGGAGAAAATCGCCGAAATACGTCAAAGTATTTATTGAGGGAAACGTTTTTACAACAGATTTTACGCTTACTTAACCCCTCAACCCCAGGATTACAAACCCAACATTTTTAAGTAGTCAAGTAATACATGGTTTAAAAGCTCTTGGCGAGTACTTTATAACCTTAGAATATAAAATTAGTACCTTAACCTACTGCAAAATGACGGTACACTAAATATTACCTAAATACCCGATTAAGAATGGTCATATTTCCGAAACTTATCAAGTAAGTTATACTTCATATGGGGGTGTCTTAAAGCTTACCAAAATATCATTTTATTGGTAATATATAGTACGAGGTGCTTCATAAAAAAATTACTTTTTGTCCTACCCTGTATATTATTACCAGTATCACAAATATTAAGATCTTTTAAAGAGCATTCAGTATATCAACTATTATTAGTTTAGAAAATATAGCCATTAAAATCGGGTATTTGGGTAATATTAGCACCGCCAGTTTGTAGTAGGTAAAGGTATTTACCCATTTTTTAGGGTATAAAGTTCTCATCAGGATCTTTAAAATTATGTATCATTTAACCCTCTTTTCATGTTAAAATGGGGGTTGTGGCCCTGGTGGTTAGGGGTAAAAGGGCACCGTTAAATCTTTTGTAAAAAATGTTTCCTCTCAATAAATACCTCGATGTGTTTCGCCGATTTTCTTAAATCTAACTTGTTTTGCAGATAAGTTAAGTTGCATGAATGTATAATTTTTGCCTTTTGGTATTTATAGTAAAAAAGTAAATTTATTTCAAATAATAGGTGCAAAATGCGCACGTTTTGAGTTTTGCACCTTACACTTTTCCAACAAGTGGCTTAACAGTTTTAATATAAACCCTGAAGTACTAAATTTCGTTTAGTTTAATTTATATTTCTCTGAAAAATTTAAGAGTTTCCAAACTTTTTAGACACACTGTATTAAAAGTAAACAGTACGATGGACTTTACAATAGGACCAACAGACCAAAACTTAAAATATCTTGTCGGGCAACTGCTTTGTGGTGTAAACATGAATAAAACAATATGATACCAAAAATTTGTTTTTGTTTATTTTAATGAAATTTCAGATATTTAATCCTTATTTAATCCTAAGAACCTTTTTATCTGACATTTTGCCTAATTATTAAAAATGAAGGCAGTTTTGTCTTTTTTCAGCAACTGTACCTACAAAACAAAACAAATTTCTCATTGTTTTTTAAAAGCCAAGGCAGTTGCCATTCACAGATTTCCTAAACATTTAAATTTTTAATCCATTTGTCCTATAATCAAGTCTTTACGTAGACATACTGTATATCTATTTTAGTATTTATTTATTTTTTTTTTTTAAGGCTAAACAGACTATCGAAAAACTTCAAAAAATAGTGTCATCAGACGGAAGATTTAGAGCTCTTCGGGATGCCCTACACAAGTGTGATCCTCCCTGTATTCCATATCTTGGTGTGTACCTTACAGACCTGTCCTTTATCGAAGAGGGTACTCCGAATTTTATTGATGAAGATCTTTTAAACTTTTCAAAAATGAGAATGGTAAAATATTTTTAACTAAACAATAAAGATTATTTTGTAATATAGTAATAGTAGATATAGTTTTGATAATAATCATTTTTAACATAATTGTCAAGTATACAAAGTGTTTTAAATCAACCGCAAAAATTAATTAGGTGATTTCTCGTTTAAAATAAAGAATATTTTACTTATAAACATGAGGTAGAGATGTATCGCAAAACAATTTTTTTGTCTTTATTTTTTACAATAAAAAGTATTGTATTTAAAGTACCAAGTAATGTCAAATTAAGAAATATTACAAATGCCACAATAGATGATAATATGGTAATAGCAAATAAATAGAATTTTTATAAAATAAATTTTTCGTTCCCGACACGTAATGATTTACTTTTTATTTTTTTATTTAAAATAGGTAAGTTTAAATAAAAATTTTAAAAGTTTAAAAATAAATCAGGCTCTCCAAATTTGTGTTTTTAAGGTCATTGCGTAACATTTACTTAAAATTTTGTTAGCAAGAATGATAAAGGTGGTCTATTTCCACCACATCCACTAATTCTAAAAATGTTTTAAATCATTCCAATAAAGTTTTTTTAAATGACAGAACATTAATAAAATTTTATTATTTAAGCGGGTTTTGTTTTTGAGATATAAATTAAAAACTTTTATTTTTTGCCATTTTTGTACTGCAATATCTCCTTATAGGTTGATTGTTGAACCCATGTTTATAAAGCAAACTATCCCTTATTTTAAGCGCTAAATCACCCCCTAATTTTTTTTTCGTTGGTTTTTAATTACCCTTTAGGTATATAATTATTTAAATAGGATAATATTATCCTTTATTTTGTTTAGTAATGCTGCACATTGTTCTTTTTTAACTTTTTGTTATTTGTTTTATACACTTGGCAAAAGAAAATACCAAAATTCTTACAAATATTTTAAATCAAACAAAGTGTCTAAAAATATGAAGGATATCTCTCAGATTCATATAAAACACATGACAATAATATGATAAAATCCTATATATATATATATTTGCTTTAAAGTCCCTATCCACAGAGATAGGTGTCCTTAAAGAAAATCGCATTAGTATGGATCCCCTTAACCGGTTTTCTTAAAACAAATAGGCATTTTTAAGTTTTCCTTGGTGGACTAACCCTACTCACAATAGTGCTTAATATTTTAACATCTTTTGTACGACAGGCAGTATGGATTTCGCCACAAAAGATCTACAGCAGATCTTCTTCCTTCAAATACACTGCTGGAATAAGTCTCTTTGAGTTTCTAGGTGAGTCCCAGATCGTTGCTCTTGATATCCAAAGCTTTTGGACAGGTCTGGCATGCCACACTTCTTAATAAACTTCCCTTCTATGGTCTTTCAACTAAACTCTGTACTTGGCTCTCTAGTTATCTATCTGATCGTCGTATATCAGTTATTGTGGACGGCCATTCTTCAAGCTTTCTTTCACCGAGTAAATGCTGGAGTCCCTCAGGGCTCCAGTTCTGGCACCAACATTGTTTCTTCTTCACATCAACGACCTCTCTCGTCCACAACTAATTCTATTCATAGTTTCCGCCGACGATAGTACCCTTCACTCCAGTTTTCAGGTTCCTAAACCCATTACTAAACCTGACTTGATAATAAACGCAGAGCGATGCAGATATTTTCTTCGCAGGATTCGAATTTAATACGGATTGGGGCGCTAAAAAATCTCGTCCATTTTACGCATCCAAAACACAATCATGTTCCTGTCGCGAAAAGAGTCATCAAACACTATCCCCTACTTATGAGCGGCCAAGTTTTACAGAGCAAAGACACCTTTAATCTTGTGGGAGCCGCATTTGAAAGTAACCTTAACTGGCATAAACACATTGTATCTATAGCCACGGCAGCTTCAAAAAGCTTGGTTTTCTTTCGAGCCAAAAGTATTTTTTTCCCCTTCTAATTTATACACTTTATATGTAACCCAAATCCGACTCCTCCTTGGAATATTGTTCTCATATCTGGGGCATGGCAACCCCACAACCCTAAGCATTCTTGATTCTATTCAAAGAAGAGCTGTTCGTCTCATTAATGATCCTTCACTTACAGAAAGGCTTCCCCTTGTACATCGTCGGGCTGTGGGGGATTTATCAGCTTTTTTATAGGTACTCCCATGGCTTCTGCTCTGAAGAATTGTCCACTATAGTTCCTCCACTTACGGTTCCCAACAGGAAACTCGTGGTTCCGCGCGCGTATGTATCCCTTATACGGTCCAACTGCGGCCCCCGAACTTCCACTTTGTTCGTTCTTTATCCCCAGAGTTTCTAGGTTGTGGAACCTGCTGCCCGCGGAGGTCTTTCCTTTCTCCCCCAAATCTTCAAGTATTTAAGTCCCGTAAATAACAAACTCCCTCTTACTCGCTTAAGACAATCTACTTGGCATGTTAGTATTTAGGCTTAAGCCTTCGTGGTTTGTCCAAAGATAAAAAAAAAAAAAATCTTATATAATAAAGAAATGAAAAGAGTATTTGTTGATAGCTTGGACCCCTAACCTTAAAAAGGTATTCCAGTTTGATAAATTAAAGCGTTTTTAACAAGAACAAATTACTATAAAACTTACTCAAGGAAAACTATTTTTAAGTGGCGTCCTTCAGGGAAACATAATAAAAAGGCTTGAGAAAAAAAACATTGAAAAATTTGAAAAAATTAAACAAAAAATTTTCTTTTTTAGTATAGCCTAAAATTTTACAAATTATATCAAAGACTAATAAACTCCTTAAAAAAGAATATTAATCTACAGATTTTTTGGAAAATTTTAGGCTAAATTTTTATTTTTTGGGTACCCTTTTAACACACAAAAACAAAACTTTAAAAATAGAGATATAAAATAATTAAAAACTTACATTAAAAATAAGAACCTATATATTAAAATAATAACCTCTTTAGGATTTTAAGAGCTTTCACTTGCCAAACCCTCAAATTGACAGAACAAATATATATTTTTTTAATTCTGAATTAATCTTTACGCCGTAGAATAGAAAAATTTTAATATTTACTTTCTCAAAACTCTAAAGAGATTAAACATAATACTGGGTTATCTGAAGTTTCACACATAAAAAGACTTAAAAACTAAAAATATAGTTATATAAACCTATATTAAAATTAAAACCTTACATGTCAAAATAAAAACTCTTTAGAATTTTAAGAGCTATTTTTTTCCATGATCCTTAAAATAACAGAAAAATACTTCTTTTTATCCCTTGTTATTTCTACGCCATAATAAAATAAAATTTATTTTTTTTTATACTTAAAACTCTAAAGAGATTAAATATAATATTGAATTATGTAGAACCTAAAAATAGTAACAAATAAAAATAAAACTAGAGATATAAAATCTATATAAACCCTAATTAAAATCTAAATTTAAGAATAAGAGCTTTTTGAGATTTTAAGAGCTATCTTTTAATAAAACTCTTAGATTTTACGCGGTAGCATAAGACAATTTTAATATTTATATACTTAAAAACTCTAAACCGATTAAATAATACTGTGTTAGGTAAAATTTTAAAAAATGGTAAAATTTATTGGGCTTTTCCCTTTAGAAACTACTGAGTATGTTTATATTATCTACTTTAAGCCATAATTTTATATGAATTTTTTAATTTAAGGAAATCTTTACCAATAGGCAAGTAAATATGTTGAATATTTTGCCCAAATTTTAAAACAAAACAATAATGTGTTGTGAAAAAATAGGACAATAAAAGCCTAAATACAGGTTTATAAAGTAAGGATATTAAAAGTTTTTCCTTTCCTCTTATTTTTTCCCATGGCAAAGATATCGTTATCGGGAAAAATTTTATTTTAATTTTACTTAATCTCGATATGTTGTTTTATTCAAAAGATGCAAACTATACTTTCTGCTGTGTCTTAACACATATTATACAGTATGCTACATTTTTCAAAAAATCCACTGATATTAAAATAAAGCCTGTCATTTTCTTAAGAAGTGTTACACGATTATAAAATTTTGGTCGGATATATGATTGGGTAGGATGCAGATTTATAATGTTTCAGATTTTTTTAATACATCCGGCTTAACCGGAAGTGGTATCAACTTTGCTGTTTTAAATGGAACACCCTATATATATTTTTTTAAATCAGTAGTGCGAGCAATTCCAAAAATACATGTACCACATGTTATACCAACCTAAATTAGTTTTTGAGAAAATTGTGTTTGAAAATGTCATGTTAACCGCAATTTTTCAATTTTTTAAATTTGTTAAACAAGAAACCATGATAGAAAAGGGCTAATGCGATTTTTACACAAATTTAATAAACCTTATATTCTATTACCGTAAACATTTAGTTTCCGGTTTTTCCGGAAGTGCTACAGAAATTTACTTTCGGCAGTAAAGAACTTCAATAATTCAAATGAAAACCACTATCTTAAGCCTTAAATCCAAATTTAACACCTATTTTCTTAATCTTTGTTGTTAATTATATGTTATCTCTAAACCTTATAGTTTTTAAGATATTAATAGTTAAACTTTAGGCTACCTTGAAAACAGCAAAAAAACGTTTCACTATTAATAACTTAAAAACTCCTAGGTTTAGAAATAGAATATAATTAACAAAAAAGATCTGGAAATAAGTGTTAAATTTAAATCTAAGGTTCTTCACTGCCGAAAATCAATTTTCGTGGCACTTTCGGTAAAACCAGAAATTGAATCTTTACGGTGAAAGAATATAAAGTTTATTAAATTTGCGTAAAAAATCGCATTAGTCCTTTTCTCTCGTCATTTATTTTTTAACAAATCCATTAAAGTGGTGGTTACCATGATATTTTCGAATGACATTTTCTCAAAAACTAATTAAGATAGATATTACATGTGGTACATTTATTTTCTTAAAATTGCATGTAAAATTAATTTTAGAAAAATATATAGGTTGTTTCATGTAAAATAGAAAAGTTGAAAGCATTTTCGAGTAAACCGTATGTTTCACATAAAATCTGAAACATCAAAAATCTGCAGCCTAACCAACCATACATCCGACCAAAATTTTAAAATTGTGTGACAATTTTTAAAGCAATAACAGGCTTGCTAGTAATCTCGCGGGCACTGGGTATAATACATGTTTAAATGTAGTTTTGGTAATTTTCGAAAATTCATGTTTTAAATTCTTTACATTTAAACCTTAACCTACGTATATTAATACACTACTTATAATAAAAATTGCAACACCTAAAAACTCATCCAGAATCAACTTTAAGCAAAAATGATATACTCATTTAATTTTAGTAGCAATACAAATAATAATAATTTGAAGAATAAAACAAAAGTGTTTTTCCATAAAACCAAATAATTTTTTGCGCCATGAACAACAATGGTTCAAAAGGCTTTTTAAAGAAAGAAGAAATTTGGCAGTCTCTGTTTGAGCGACATGTCGCTTGCAATAAGGTTGTTACGATATGGGAAGCGAAGGATACATGCCAGTGGTGCGCTAAATTTAGAAAACATTAAAACTAACTTTTATACCATATTTCCAGCATATTGGTAATGCCTTTTTAAGCAGAATTTTGTCTAACTATAGCATATTTAGAGCCACATATTGTTTACATTTTTATTTGGACTCCACGCTCTCCTGATTTGTCCCCCATTGAAGACGTATGGGACATGGTTAAAAAACATTAGTAGATTGTCTAACCAACTACTTTAACAGAGTTAAAAATTGAATTATGGGACGCAATTCCCCAAGAAGACATCGAGTATTCAATTAGCCACTGGCTTTTTGTGTAAATAGTTTTTCCGGTGGTGTTATGCAACACCCAACCAAAAAATTTTAAGAACGTTTCTTATTTTGTTTTACGCCAAAGTCTTACTACATATATAGCAAATGTTATTGTTTTTGGCACAACAAAGTTTAGTTAAGTTAAAAAATATTTTTAGGTTTTGCAATTTTTATGATACAGTGCATTTCGGTAATACCCCCTCCCTTTATTTTTTAAACTGTTTAGTTTTAAAAGTAAAACTTTGGGATATACCATTTATGCATAAATACCATATTTTGGAGTGAAATTGGCAGATAGAAATTTCGGAATGGCGGCTGGGCGCCATCTTGCAAAAAAATGAAAAGGTATGTTTTAAGGCACGCTAGAATATAAAGTAAATACTTTTATTTTATACAAAATGGCGGTACTTTAAAAATACCCTAAATACCCAATGTGGACGGCCATTTTTCTAAACTAATAAAGTTAGATGGACATAAAAGTATATAATATTTTTAAAAAGCACCCTGTATATTATACAACTATTAAATAGATTAAAACAAAAATAGAAAAATACTACGTTAAGCACATCCAAGTTTATTAGTTTCGGAAATATGGCTATCCAATTCAGGTTTTTAGGTAATTTTTAAAGTATCGCTATTTTGTATTAGTTGAGGGTATTGACTTTATATTCTGGGGTAATAGAGTAATTATCATAAGATTTAAAACAATGGGTCATAAGGACCCCCTTTTATATATAATTTTTCAAGATGGCGCCCAGCCGCCATCTTGTAATTTTCATCTGTCTATTCCACTACATAATATAGTATTTATGCATTAATTTTACACCCAGAAGTTTTACTTTTTAAAATGAATCCGTTCAAAAAAAATGCACTGTATTTTTAAAGCTTTGTTTCCAAATCTTAATCCTATACCTATCATGTAAAATAAGTGGACGGATAATTTAATACTTAATCACAAGTTTTGATGGCGTTTAGTTGTCTAAGACAAAAAATCACAGATATCTTTTTTAAGATGCCTCCAGTATTAAAATTAAAAACTAACTATTGCTTATTTGAAAGTAACTTGTCAAAATTGGAAATAATAATAATAATAAGTAGGGAAAAGAAAGATATTACCGATAGGTTTAAACTCTGTTTTACATACGCAAAGTACATTTTCTAAAGACGGCTATAGACGATATGTCAAGACTTGGCCAATGTTTGCTCGTTTAAACGTTTCCGCATACCAACGTTGACTTTGCTTTGCTATATTTTTTGCATACACACAATGCGGAAACGTTTTAACGAGCGGACATTTGCCAAGGCTTGGCGTGTCGTCTGTAGCCAGCTTAAGGGTCTAACTTGGAAAGAAAAGTAGTTAAGGCATTAAACCTTTTTGGTAAAAAAAACAGTATTAGAGAAGTTACTTTCGAAACATGACTTAAACCTGTGTCACCGTTTAAAACCCCATTGTTAATTAAAATTAAATATTAATAGATTTGTCCTAACAATATTATTGTTAAAACAAATTTACTATAAGGAATGCAGACTAATTAAATTAAATTTTAATAGTATGTTGTATTAGGGTCTATTTAATATATACATTATAATAATAAGTCTTAAAAAGATTTCATTAAGGTAGCTGCTTATTTAAAACCTTACAAAAAAAACTAATTTTAGGCCTTAGAAAGCTTAACAATAAGCTATGTGCATTTTTGATAACTACTGGTAGAAATGTTTTTAGACTTAATAGAACGCGTATTTCTAACTATAGTAAAAACCCAAAAAGTTAAAAGGACGGGTGAAGCATTTATCAGTTTTAAAAACTATCGCCAAATAATCTTTTCTTAATCATTATCGTGCATATTATTCTAAAAATTGTCTAAACTTTTGTCTAATAATTATTATTTTAAAAAATAATAATATCTGAGTTCACAAATGCCCATTCGACCTTTTAAGCACCCTTAAAACACTTAAATAATGCAAAAATTATATAGTCAAACAAAGAACAACTTAAGAACTAAAGGGTACCATAGAATATATGTTTTTAAATCAGACACTAACGTAACTATTTAAATGTAAAGGTATTTATCTAATGGGTGCTGTGTTGGTATTAGAAAACGCAATCTCAACGTATCTACTAGAGTATGAGCACATGAGCGGCATACCTTTATCATTTTGTAAAAGCTAAAAGTTCGGTGCATGCTCCCAACATATGTACAACATACAATGGTATAATCAAAATTTTGACTCATAGTGGCTTTGGCAGGTACCAGGTACTCATGGTTATTAAATTAAAACCTAAATTTCGTCATTTTGTAAAAGTTGAATTTTAGCTATGTTACTTGGGTACCTATAAGAAGATATTTCCTCAGTAGCCAGACACTTTTGACAGTTCCAGCCCCTTGGCACACAAACATTTTGAAATGGCCTAATGGTCCAAGGAAGCTTAATATTTCTGTTATTTAACAAGATTTGACTAAAATGCTTATATAAGAGTTGTAGAATGATCAAATAGGCATGTCGTAAAAATATTTTGATGTATAGAGAGTACTGGACTTTCTCGAACCATTGGGCCACCCCAAAATGTTTGTCTGCCAAGGGATTGGAACAGTCAAAACTGTCTGGCAGTAGCATACACATATAAAATTCACCTTTTACAAGAAGGACGAAAGCTAAGTTTTAATTATATACCTTTGGTACCTGGTACCTGCCAGAGCCACTATGAGTCAATCTTCATACTATACCATAGCTTCTACATATGCTGGAAGCATGTACTGACAAACTTTTAGCTTTTACAAAATGACGAAGTTTGCCGGTCACGGGCTCTTGGACCATACAGCTTAGGAGAAAATTTCTAAGGTAAAATTTTAGATGTTCGTATTCGGTGGTCTATTTATAATTGTTTGTGTCAGTGCCTGATTAGTAATTTAAATGGGATATGTTAGCTTTTTTAAATTATTACTTCTCTTTTCTTGATTTTTATTAAACCAAATTTAAATTTACAAGTTAGATTTAGCAAATATTAGTATAAAGTCTTATTGACTTAGGTGTTTTTGATATTATTATTGTATTTTAGCCAACATATCCCCTTACGCGTTTTTTGAGGTGATAATTATGTTAGTTGTTTTAACAGTAATGCATAAATAACACTTATATTATAGATCCTACCTCAGAGGCGATGAATTTCATACAATCATTTTAAATTTTATTTATAATTTAAGATAATCGCGCCTTGTGACTTTTCTTAAAAAGGTGGTAAATTTTTTTAGATATTTTTTATGAAGATATGCGATTAAAAAAGAAAATATTTTTATTTTTTGATAACTTACAAATTGTTGTCAGTCCAAAACAGATTAATATTTTTAAAAATCTAGGAAACAAGTATACAATAACGTATAAAAAATGTTTATATTGGGTACAACTAATTAAGAATAATTAAAATAGGTAAATAACAAATATTTTAAATTTTTTTTATTAATTTAAAAAGTGTGCCGTAGGGTCAATGAAATTACTACACTGCATCCCTATTGAAAGAAGAGTGAGATTCGCTGATTTTCTAACGTGTACTTTTATAAGTAATTTTTCTTAGTTGCATTAAGTTTTACAATTTTCGTTTGTAATATTAAAGGATTTTAAAGAAGTATGCCGACGTAATTTAAGGGACGAATCCTTGCATTTTAAGACAAAAAGCTTTTGTAAAAGTAAGTCCCAAGAATGGTCTGTCGAAAAATACAGAATGTTTAATTAAAAATGTATATGTTTAAATTTTTTAAATATATTTTCAAAAATTCCTACTACTATACAGTATGTCCCAGGATTGAACTCATTGACCAAAAATTTTGGAATTTTTAAACGTTCTTTTGGAGAAACTGGTTGCATGGTCCAAAACTGATAAATACAAGATTTTAATTTGATAGGTAATAATATAGTGGTCAAGTCATAACTTAAAATATGAAAAATGACCAAGAGTAAACTACCTTAATTTTTTAAAATAGAACAAAATTGTATAAGTAAATATTGTAAAGAATTAAATTTTGTGTCAAAAGTTAAAGTTAAAGAATTAGGGTAAAAAAATTTTTGGTAATTTTTTACATTATGCATCAACAGTTTTTAGAATATTTGGCTTAAGGCAGCAAATTAAAAAAATAATAATATAACTATTTTTAAATTTGCCCCTCTTACCCACTATTTAAGTTGTAATGCGTAATCTAAAAAATGACAATTACATTTTTTTCACTCCCATGCTTTAACTTTAAATATTAACATGAAATTTAATTGCCTACAGTATTTACTTACAATTTTGTTCTATTTAAAAAAAGTAGGTATCTCCTGAACATTTTTCTTATTTTTGGTTAGGTACAACTTGCCCTGTATAATACCAGTTGGAGTAACATTTTGTAAATTTTTTAGATTTAAACCATGCCACCAGTTACCTTAAATCTCGTTGGTAGCGTACTTCCTAAAGTAGTAAAAACTGTACGTTTTTGGAACACACAGGCCATTTTTATTAAGTTCTTATTTTTATTATTTTTTATTTACATGACTATTTATTTTAAAATCAAATTTAAAAAGTATATTAAAAAATATAAGTTTACCTGAATTTATACAGTGTGTTTACTAATTAATAGTAACACAGAGAAAGACGCAAATTGCTTATGACAAATTATTTAAATCTAACTTAACATGCTTTTATTCAAATCCTATTATTAAGGAAGATGCAGAGTATTGAAAATAAAAGACAATTTTATTTATTTTTATTATTGTTACCTATATCCGATATTAGCTATTATGTGTTAATTACAGGACGCTACATACACCAATTTAAATTTATCTAAAACGTCCTAACTTTTTGTGCTTCCCTGTATGTGTCATAAGTTAAAGAACTCTTCGATGCTTTCTACACAAAAAATGTGTACTATGTAAAAATCGTTATAATTAACCATTTTTGAAATATTTGCATAAAAAATAGCTATAATAACGGCACACTATTTATACCTACTACTACCACATCACATACTATTGATTAAATGTATTCTGTCTAAGCACGCTAAACGTAGATATCCTAAAAACCGTTGTTTAAAACAATTTCTACAAAGTACGCCGTTTCTGTGTTAAAAGAAAAGTTTACTTTTTACTAAAAAGGTTTATTCAGGCAAGCACAAGTCGCTTTAGAGAAATTTTAGTTAGTGTAGGTGGCACCCTCTAGTTAACATAAAATAAATTAATTTTGGATCTAAACAGTTTATGGTAAAAAACCCTAGATAACAAGTTGTATTAAAATGTTTTAAATGTATCAAAAATTATTAAAATAAATTATTAATATGTTTTCACGGTGTCACCCTTCACCTTTCTTATTATCAATTTTTGAAAATAGGTATGTTTGGGTAAATCTAAATAGTTTGATACGAGGAATCTGTGGGTTCTCATTGTACCATAAATTAGTGGACACCCTGCACCATATTTTTCTGCGAGCATTTAAAAAATTGGTTAAAATTTTTTTGCCGGATATTGGACTTTTATGATTAAAAAATGTATTTTTATACTAAACTAACTTAGACAATATTTAATGTGATATATGTATGTCTATGTAATTCAAAAATTTTGTTATAACATAATAATTAAATTATAAGTAATTAACCACGGCAGTGGTATTAGCTGGTTGCTGTCAAAGTTCAATAGACATTTCGTCTGTAATTATTTAAAAAAATGAAAAATTTGGCATTGCTCCCAAAAACATTTTACAAATTGGTTTTTCCTTAGTCCCGTTACACATGGGACGTACGAACGCCCGACGCCTAACAAAAGTTTTGCATTGAACGGTATAGATTTACATGCAGGCGCTTACGCGTACGTCACATTAATTTTATTGCAAAATTTTTTAGGCGTTGGGCAAGTTGTACGTATCAAGTGTAACAGGACTTGGTATAAAACGTATATTTAACAGATTAAATGTCTATAAACCTATGAACAATTGGTAGTAATAAATTATTAAAAGTTATTTTTATATGGCATTGCTAAACCTATATTTTTTAGTATTTTACAAATGAAAAATAGAATAAAAAATAGATGTAGATAAATAAAGGGTGCCTCTAAAGTCTGCAGAAAAAATACTACCATAAATTTGCCCAAATATAACCATCTAACCTAACTTACCTTAGTCAATAAGTAGATGATTTCGGAGATTAGAGGTGTCAAAAGTTCAATCTGATTTTAGTTTTGTTGGAATAATTTTGTAAATAATAGGTAATTTTAAGAAAAAATGTTAAACCCTAAAGATTGGGTTGTAAGGCATAAGACATAGATTTAAACTTTCTTAACATCATCTAAGGAATTATGCTTTTAAAAACTAGTTTTATATTTTAAAACACCTTGTACAGCTGAAACCTGGCCATACAACAGAAATATATTTTTTGTCAAATCTAGGTATTTCAAGAGCAGTTGGTCAAATCAGCTTTTACCACGTATATCCATTTTAGGTTAAATATGTTAAAAAAAAAATAATAAATTTAAAACTTCTGGCGATTGCCTTGCAGCAAAGCCATAAACCCAGTCAAGCAAGCAAATTTAAAACTTAAGGACAAAGTGACTCAAAATAGTGATTTTTTTTAAATGTTTTCAAGATACGGCAAATGGGGTCTTTTAAATTTTACAAATAAAAGCAGGTTTTATTTTTTTACCCCTTCCCCCCTCTTAATGCTATTTCTAAAAAAATAAAGCCAGATTAAAGTTTTGACACTCTGTACCTTCGAAATCATCCTTATTCGGACAGATGTAATTTAAGTCGTCATATTTCGTACTAGGGAATTTGTTGTAGAATTTTTTTACGCTTTTTAGAAACACGCTGTATTTATTTGGATTTGCATTTTTTTAAGAATGCTTTTGCGATTAAATAAAAAAATATAACCTCATAAGTACGGTTTAATATTGACTAGCTAATGTAACTTATGAAAGAGTTATTGACTAGTTTTAGTTTAATCGCCTATTGTCAAACCCATTTAAAGCTGAACTTTTGGGGTTATTTTAAATTTATTTATTTACGTTAATAAAAGTAATAAGTCCACGATCCGGCTAAGTGATTTAAATTTGTATTATTATTTTAAGAAATAGAACGTATAATATATTTATCAACAATTTTTGAAATTTTTGCTTTACAATGTTTAATTTTTATAATTTTAGTCCATGAAGTTTCTAACCTTCTGTTTTTGATGATCTCCTTAGACAGGGTATAGGTTTAAAAAATCTCAGGGCTTGTTAGTGCATTCCAAAAAGCATTTTATACTAAATTTAAGTTTATTCGACAAGAGACTGTTATACCTAAAAGTAAACTAACATACCTAAAAAATATATTATTATTATTTTTTTTGTGTTCATTTATTATTATTATGTTGACACCATGCGCTGGTAACTATAAAAAATAACCCAATTTATTTTTCTATGGCATTTTAATTTTCAATTAGTTATCTGTTTAGAGTTACTACAGAAAAGTTTTAAAAAACTAAATATTTTAAAGCAAAAATACTTAAAAACTGAATAATTTAAAGCAAGAAGATTTAAAACTACATTTAAAGCGTCGATGTATTCAGTTGTTTCACTTGTAATTAAAACAGAACTGACACAAAAGAGGTAAACGAATTAAACATTGCATATTTTGGTAAATTTCGGAACACGAAATATTTTTTTTTACTCTAAACAACAAAAATATTAGGTTAAAAGTATTTCTAAAAATATGCTGTTTTTAAAAAGTTGTCTGTGTGATGTTGGGTGGCAATAGAAGATGATGCTATAAACGACATCAGCAGCAAGATCAAATCAGATCATCACATCGTC
This sequence comes from Listronotus bonariensis, assembly GCA_014170235.1. Taxonomy (NCBI): domain Eukaryota; kingdom Metazoa; phylum Arthropoda; class Insecta; order Coleoptera; family Curculionidae; genus Listronotus; species Listronotus bonariensis. The sequence goes on from JACEGR010000003.1 coordinate 1,255,101, forward strand.
AAATATACAGGGACGGAGCGTAGTGTTTGTATCTTTTTAAAAACTTCTGTCTTTGTGTCAGTTTATAGTGTGTTCAACTACTAGTAGGGTTGCCAGATGTCTGGTTTTTGACCGAACAGTCCGATTTTTCTGATGTCTGTCCGGTCGAAAAATATTAGCAAACCGGACCACAGAATGTCCCATTTTTTATGAGGCTGATTAAAAATGCCATAATTTAAGAAAAATGTTACTTTGTTTATAGTGCAACACCACACGGACTATAATTCAAGTAACCAAGTGTAAATAATCATCGCCTATCAAAGAAACCCACCTTTGTAAACATTGGAAAATATTTGGACAGACAAACAAAATTGTCTATCGTTAGAGTGCTATTAGTTATGTAATAAATTTTGTTTTTTAATAAGTTTAAAGACAGATTTTGCATATAAAAATACAATAAAATGTTTTTATAAACATAAGTCTGGCAATGCATTGTTTCCCAGATACAGGATGCTAACCTTTAAAAAATATTTTTGTTAATATCTTTAATAAAATTTGGTACTTGTCGGAAATCTTTGTTTAGGTACCCCATAAAACCCCACTGGGCTAAAGTAAAAGTATATAAATTGCTCTTTTATTAAATTTAAAACGAAATTAAAGTTTTTCTTTATGTCCGGTCTTTTTCTGCAGCACATGTGGCAACCCTAAGTACTAGACACACTTTTTATCTAGTAATTTTAATTTACCTTTGTGTATTTACCTATTTTGTTCTATTCAAATTACCGCCACCTAATTGTTCTTTTTTAATTTTAAATTTTAAATTATAGGCTCAAAATTTTTAAAAAATTTACGTTAAGAAAGAAGAGCCTAAAAAAATTAATTTTATTTATCAAAAATTTTTTTAACTTGCCCCATGTCGCCGCTTGCAAGAGCAATTTAGTATCTTCTGTTCTGACTTTGGTTCTATTATGTGATCCCCCAGAACTGCTGCTTCCGTAGTTGTTGCTGCTTCCACCATATGATCCTCCCCAGTGGCTTCTGCTAGAGGAGTTAGATGAAGGATTATCCAGCGGAGCTAGGTCTTTGAGGTTCAGGCGCTGCTCTTCTGCCATCCTCAGTGGCACGAGAGCGGGGTGATTGCGGATTAGGTCTCATAGGACTAGGGTCTCTTACATAATATATGTCATTAATGCTGGAAGTTGATGTGGAGCTGTCTCCACTTGCACGTGGGACATGAGGGGAGCTATCTCCGCCTCCTAAATCACGGTTCTCGCGGTTTGGTGAATTATCGTGACGACGCATAGTGCTATTAACTCTGAAAAATTAAAATCCATTATTATTACAAAACCAGAACGAAAACGTAGACAATGCAAAAAATAATTCAATTTACCAAACTCAACACACCCCACAAGCCAGTTAGTTACTTAAAAACATTCAACTACAAAAAAATCTATCTAAAAACTACTTTAAATATCAATCATTGCTATGCAAATTAAAAAAATTAATGCATTTAGGTTTTTCTTGTTTGTATTTGTAATATTATATATCTTTTGAAACTTTGTAATAAATAAATAACGGCGAAATTGTTAATAAATAATTTCCATAATAATGACCGTCTTATTCATTTATATAAAATGCTAAAAATACCATTTTTTTAATAGAATACGTTATAAAATAAATTATTATTTTTAAAGGTATTTTTAAAGGTATACCCTTCAAAATAAAGAAATTAAACTTGTTCTGCTCTGTTCATACAGTAGATTTTTACTAATATTACCATTTTTGTGTTATTTGTGAGCACACTAAAACCCTTATACACAATACAATATTGTTTACTTAAAATCACAATATTTTTTTATTTATTTTTTTGTACAGCTCCTATAAAACACAAGCGGTGATGTAACTGTTTTTTTTATTTACATGGTATTTAAAATCGGTAATACTTTTTTTTAAGGTTTTAAGGTAACGTTTATTACAAAGTTTGTGAATTAGGGTAACGATATAATATTCTAAAATATACACTTAAAATTTATAGTTTATAAGCATACTAATTATTAACAGTACAAAAAATAATAACTTAAACAACATTAAGTTATTATTTTGTGTAATATTTTAAATAAGTATGCCCATAAAACGTATTTTGTTCTTTATTATTTAAAAATGTATTTAAAGATATTTTTTATTTAATAACTTATTATTTTAAGTTGGACATGAAATAATAACTCGACGTGGATAATGCAAACCAGTCGTTTAATAATATAAGTAATACGTCAGTTGCCTAATACATAAAAAACTATTAAAATAAGTTATTAATTTACAATTTTTTTCTTTTTTTAATTAATATAATATTAAATTAATATAATATTTTTTTTTAGATAGCGCACATAATTCGAGAAATCCGCCATTACCAACAAACATCCTATAAAATTGACTTAGTAACTCGAGTATCAAACTATTTACTGGACACATCCCTAATGATGGATGACGATCAATTATATGCAACATCATTAACTTTGGAGCCACGAACAGGAAGACTTACATCTCAATCAAGCATTGGTAAAAGTTAAGAAATAATTATAGGTTTTTTTACAGTAAGCGAGTATGTCTTCTCTTAACTAAAAATATAAATAAAATATTTTTTAATAGGTTTTGTGTGCAAAATAATACATGGTTTTTTTGTCACTAAGACAATTAAATTTTAACTTCTAATTACTTAAGACCATTTATTTTTTTAGGATATTTAAGGTACTTCTGGTCGGACGAGAATATACATTTTTATTATGGCGCAATAACGATAAATGGTGTATTGTCTAATATGAAATTAAAAAAGAATCGTGTTTTAAAATTCTTATGTTCTTGTTTTTTTTAATATTGGGTCTATATTAAAAAAAAACAGTCTTATTAGAAAAAATAAAAATTAAAAAAAAATAAAGCAAACTGTCAGTTTTTTTAAATAGGGAATTTATTACAGATCGTACATATTTCTAAGGAGATAAAATGTTTCTATAAGGTTTAAAGCAGTGGCAAACGTTAGAATTGGTATTTTTTGATTAAAAAAATTTTTTTGCTTTTTTCCTTTATTTATTTATATATACTAGAAGGACTACTTTTATGATTTTTTAACTTAGTTGCAATCCTAATATTAAAAACTCTATGTTGTGTTACCCATTTTATTATTATATGGTATATTTATTTTTGATTTTCCATTATTAGCACATTAAATAATTTAATAACAATAATATGTGTAAGTGCCAATAGAAAAAAGTTAAAAGCACAATAAAACACAGCAAACCTAAAAATTCCACAATATCTTTTAAAGTAGAAAAATAAATAAAAAAGATAAGTCAATGACTTGTAAGGTTTTACCCTTCTTTCAATTTCCATATTCATGAATGTTGATATTTAATAGAAGAACTAGCAAATCATAAACTTGGTTACTTTAAAGAAATATGTTGTTTTTGCAGAAAAATGCAGCAGTTCCTAAATTACGTGCTGCCACCCTGTAAATATTACTGAATGGGCTTTGCATTTGTCAAGTAATCAACATACTATTCTAGTATGGCATTTTTGAAGTAGTATTTTTTTACAGGTAAAAATATCGCTATAAACCTTATTTGCAAACCAAGACTTTGATAATTTAAACGTTAAAACGTAATAAAAACACCACTTTTTAGATATTATAGGATTTGTTTCTTCGATAAAAATCCTATTGGTAAATAAAAGTTTTAAGTGTGTCTTAAATGCAAATAATATTAAGGTGTTTAATAAAAGGTATTTTACTTTAGCTAATTTTTTACACTTTTGTAGCTTTTATAAAAGCAGTAAATTAAATAAATTTTTACTGTCGTTTTTAAAACTCTACTTTAAAAGGAATTTAGAATACGTATTAAAACTTTTTTTTAATTAATTAACTCATTTCCTTAAAATTTATTAGTCTCTTTTATTTTTAGGAGGTCCGACTCCCTGGTAAAAAGTGGTTTTAAAATTGATTGATTGTATTTTCTTCCAAAACTGATAGTATCATTTCTTTCTTAAGGTGAATTGGGATACTGTCGTGAAAATAAATACAATACTGCTTTTTCCATCACTTATTAAATCCCACGACTCTTATCAGCAGCAACACGAAGACAATCTTAATATAATAATTTTTGGGTAGTCGTAATCAATCGTAGCTTTAATATTAAACATTTGTCTTTCTTTTATTATAGAAAGATATTTTTAAGCTATTGTGTATTGTGTTTAAATTTGTGTTTGGATAAAAATAGAGTAGGTATTATTTAAAACTGTATTAACATGTACCCAACAGTATTGTTATCTTAAGAAAAAATATTTTAAATAAAAATAATGACATATATTTTCCAAGTAAATACCATGTGTATACAAATGACAGTAAGTATGAAGTGATAACTTTTATTTAATTTAAAAAATGTTTTAAAAGGAACGTATAATACAAATAAGGCCTACCCAATTTAAAACATCCATATTTTAATAAATTACACAGGTTAACACGATTTCTGGGTCTGACTTCTACCTATTAAATTTTAGTTTTTCCCAAGCCAAAACTAAGAAAACAACTTCAGGCCAAAGTTTTTTTGATGAGTTATATTGTAATCAGTATACATTACTTTAAAATAAAACTTTAAAGAATAACGTATCAAAATTTGGTTAAAATTTGGACAAATTATTAACGTGAAATAAATGCGCCGCTTTACAAACGACCGGCCTCTACCGACGCTGTGAGCGTGAGCGGGACTCACGCGCACTTTTGCCAAGTTAGGGTACTGTCATCTATACGGGTGTAAAGTATTTTTGGTGCAAAAATATTTTTTGCACTATAGAACCTATTTGGGCATAGGCCTTTTTGTATTAAGTACCTCAGAAATTGTCTAATAATTTATATATACTATTTATTTTTTTATTGTTTTGGCAAGTAGGTACTTTTTCTTACACCTGATCCACAATTTAGTTGTTGAAAACCAAAGCTCATGCCAGAAATCAAAGAATGGGCTTTAGCAGGTATTTTTAATAGCATAAATTCCGTTTTTGGGGCCGCAATACGTAAACTACTACCATCTTAAAATAATACATAGTTTACACTGGCCCCGATAAATAAGTTTTATGCTATTAAAAATGTTAAATTTTATAATGTAATTTGTGGGATGGTCTGCTTTGGTTCTCACCGCCTTAATTTTAGTGTCAAAAGGTAAATAGCTGTTCTAATTTGTTATTATTACTGTCGATCTGTAACCATGATATTTATTTTTTTCACAAAAAATTTAGTTTTTATACCAGATCTAAGTGATAAGAAATTGTTAGATATAATCTATAAACTAACGAAGGTATAAAAATTGTTAACTTTTATTGGATCTCCGGATGCAACTTTGCTTTCTGCAGCAGTTTTTTAAGGTTACAATTACGACTAATCAGGGCAAGTTTTATGAAGCCTGAGCCATTCATTTCTGATAACAAGCTAATCTATCTAAAGTTAATGTGCTTTAGTGTGTTTTTATTGGATTTAATAGTACTTTATGTAACAAAAGCAAAAAGTGATACTTCTTATTAGGATTGGAATCCAATGAGTAAAAAAGACACTTTATGCGTAGGTTAAATAGTAATTTTTTTCTGCGACTGTTTATTTTTTTAACACAGCCATTATTTTGTAAAAATAATTATGGCTCCTTTATTTAGGAGACAATTATTCTTTTTATTTCTATTCACTTATGTATTTAAAATTAAAAAAAATGTGCTTCCTTTTGTAAAAATACATATTACCAAAATAGTATTAATTTACTCTTAATTTATTGGTTATTCGAAATCAATAATAGTTTTAAACATTTTTAATAATTTCTATTAAATTTATACGTAAACTAACATATTTTAAATTTAGTGACTTACAATATTTTTATGGCAACTCGACTTAGTTGATGTCGCCTATACTTTTGTACAGGGTGTTAGATAATTATTGTTCGTTACTTTAAAAGGTGATTTTTTTACGTTATTCCAAGAAAAAATTGTTTTTTACATTCTAGTTATAAAAAACAGACAAACAAATTTCCTCACACATTTGGCAACGTCGTAACATACCGTCGGTAGGCAAAGAAAAAATGTTTAACGGTTTCTTGCATACATTACATTGCAAGTAATGTTTACCCGAATGAAAATCACATTCTATTTTTAGTATATATGTAATCAGTTCGTGCTTCTTATACTGAAAGAAATGTTTTTGGTATACGAATATCAGAATATGCTTTTTATTTACATAGAGGCTCATTGCAATTCTCGAGAAGCTAATTTTTTAAAAACGAATATTTTTCCGACATAATTTATTATAAACTTTTTGCTTAGAATTATACAAGGAATCACCTTTTAAGTAAGGAACATTATTTTTCTAACATTCTGTATTGTGTACATTCCAATAAAAATAAATTCTAGTAGACACAAAGTTAAAGAGTCAAAAAGCGTCGAACTTTTAAAAAAGTAAGTTTTTAACAGTCGTAGAAAAAAGTAACTTAACTAATATTTTCCCATGCTGTGCCATCATAGTAAAAGATATTTCTATAAAATTCTAAAAAATGCCAATAAATAAGAGAATACAAGGTGTCTCTAAAAGATGCAGAAAAAATACTACTACCAGTTTTTCCAACATACATTTTATCCATTTTTGGATAAAGGTAAGTTAGGTTAGATCTTAACTCTTTAGCCCCAGGAATTTGTGGTAGTATTTTACACTTGCAAATTTTTAAGACATCCTGTATATTTTTATTCTTGATAACTTGTTTATAAATGTTACAAATATGCCCTTACCCAAAAAAAAAACAGTTAAAACTATTTTCATTTTAAATAACTATTTTTAGGCCAAAATGTGTTGTAAATATAAATTATAATTTCTTAAATTAATTTAAAATAACCTAATCAAGTATAACCTATTTTAAATAATATTAAAGGTTTTCGTTAAATTTAAAAGAATAAAAATTTAAACTGTTGATTTTTTTTAAAACTAAGGTAAATTGTGTTTTAACAGCTTAGTACAGATTTATTGCCATTTAATTATTTAATTTTAAATATATATTGTGATTTTTAACCTATACGCATAATCTTGGGCAATTACGACTAAGGACAAATAACGACTTATGCAAAAAAAAACGTCAAAACATTTCTAGTTAGCGAAATAATTTAATATTTAAAAATAAATAAAATAACGCCACTTATGTAGACAAATAACATATTGCAAAATATCATCTGTTTTTAAAATGGAATTTGGCTTTGTAAAATTATTAGGCGGAATTAATTTTTGTTTTCATGGAACATAAACAATAAACAAGTCCAAATAATAAAGTTTGTTATTTTAAATAGTACACCGTACTATCAGTTGTAATTTTATTTTTACGTGATTCGAACTACAATTGGGGCTTTTGGTGATTATACCTTATTTCTTCAAAAAAAATAAAAAATAAGTTAGTCCTTTTTTTCTTTATTATTATACTTTGTTTGTCCTTTAAATATACTTTTTTTGCCTAGCTTTAGATAATTAGCTATCTATAATAAAGTTCTGATTAAAAACATTTTGCCTATTTTTTTAATATTCAACCATTGGTCCTTAACAATAATTTCCAAAGTTTATGGGTATAGGTCAAGAATCGCCTTAAAAACAATTTAATTTCTTTTGCTTTCGGACACTAAAAAGGACGATTTTATTAAAATAACCTAATTAATGTCTATATTGAAATATGTTAAAGGTAATTGCTTGGGTAAGAGGCCTATTTTTTTATGTGATTAAAAAAATATCCAAATATACGTAGAATATTTACTATCTTTAATGTTAAGAGTTGTATATGTATATATGGTTGTTTATCGTCAATTACTTGTGATTTTCTTAATTCTAAAAAATATTCCATACCAAGTTAATTTGCTTTAAAATGTTTATATGATTATTTTTCGATCCCGAACAAGACACAATGTGCATGTTCACTATCAGTTTGACAAGCTGTGTTCTAAAGTGGCATGTGCTGTAATTTACCTTACATTTGTTTTTAGGCTTTAGCCTACAGTCATAAAAAATAAAGTGATAATTTATTGAATATTGTAATAATATAAATGATTAAATAATCAATTTTAAAAAGAAAATTCTAATAGGGCATCCAAATAATAATTATATATTAGTACAGGTATCCCCATTAAAACAGGCATTTTAATAACATTTAAATTATACCTTTAAAAAAAATAGTTTTTTAGGAAAAGTTAAATAATAAAGATATTTATAAAGAAGTGCCAAACTTAAATAATTTTTTATTTATAAATGTTCTATTAACTTTTAGGTAAAAAAATACCTGGTATGGAAGTATTATTGTTCTTATACCTAAAATGTTATAATATTGTTGAGTATTTTTACAACTCCCTATTTATAGTTTAAAAATATATAAGACATATTTATGTACCAAAGAAAGAATCAACTTGTGATATGTAAAGAAAGTTACCAAAAGTTGTATAGTTATATCATGTTGCAATCACGTACAGGGTGTGCCAAATAGAATGTATCTTAAATATAAGAAGGCTTTAATTTAAGTTTTAAAGTTAGAAAAACTAAACCAAAAACTATATTTTAAATACTTAATTGTCAAAATTATATTACGAAAAATGGTATTTAAAGCAGATAATAGTATATCAAATTTTTGTTTTAAACCAAAACCATACTAAAATTATTTGTATAAAATACAAACAATAATCATTTTTTAACGTTATATTTATTGTCCTAAATTTTTAAAGAAGTAAGTCTCGTTACACGTAAGACGTAGAACACACTCTACGCCCTACGTCTGGCAATAGGCTGCATTGAAAGTAATGTAACCTTTCACATGCAGGCGCGTACGCACTCTTTAGCCAGACGTAGGCAGGTCTCGTTCTACATCTCATGAGTAACGGAACTTAAAAAATTACAACACACACAAAAAGGTTGTCTTAAAAATTTACAAAATATGTTTTTTTTTAACTGCTTTAAATGCCAATAACCAAAATTTTAATATTTAATATGTAAGATACCTATTTACCTTTATATATTACATTTTAAATTTAAAATTCTCTTTACATGTGTGTGATATACTGTTAAATATTGAGACTTTAAAATAAGTGTTTTTCCTAATGGGAAATTTTAAATGACTCTCTTATTAAATGTTTCTATAAAACATATCAATAACACTTCAGATATATTTTTAAATCTACAGGTTAAAGAATTAATAAAAACATTAAATGTTGTAGAGTGGTAGATAATGTTGGTCTGACTAAGAATGCTTATGATAGCTCTTTAAAAAAAATAATTGTTAAATTCTGTTTTTATTACTATTGTACAAAAATTAAAAAAAATATATTTCTGCAAAAAATTTAAATTAAAAAACTTACATCTACTGCTTCAGTGTCTATAAGAGATATTATTTTAGCACTAACCACAACTAAAACGAGTTTTGACTTTAAAACAAAATAAATTAATAGTTCTTAGTTGGACTATTTCCAATTGCAAAATATTTCGTAAAATAATAAATACTAATATTTATATATCACTATAAGTTTCTTTGTTGAGCCTAGAGTATAGGTTAAAACTTATTATATGTGAAGCAGTATTAGTTATTATAAAAATAGTATCCTTATAAAAAAAAAAATAAAAAATCTATAATATTTTTAAATAAACAACCAAACAATAGAACAGAAATTTTAAAATTTAAAATAAGTAAAGAAGGGCGGTCAGGGTTAATAAAGACCATTGTTTGCTCATCAGCCTCTTAATGTAAAATACAAGCACTTAATAATTTAAACTTACTATTGTCTCCATTTTTACATTAAAATCAATTTAATTTAGACACTTAAAACAAGATAAGGATAAGAAAAAAGTAACTTTTAAATTACTTTTGTATTACAAAAAGTAATAAATAACCAAAAATAATCAAAAACAGACACTTTGGACACAAAGGTATTTGGAAATATGGTAAAATAGATTTTTTCAAGTGTGTGATGGGTGAGAAATATACCTTTAGGAACTCACCGCCTGGTATTTTTAAAAGTTTAGAAATTATTAAGAAATTAACACTCTGTATTATCAAGTTGAGGCCCATGTATATATAATTTTTTCTTTAAAATTAGTCAAAGATCTCTAAAAAGGTCTATAAAAATATTGACTTTAAGAACACTCCATGGAATATTAGGCTACGGTTTTCTAGGCCTATCGGTCGGCGGAAACCGACGATTTACGTTTTTCGAAATAAAATATACACTTTTAAATAAATCCACATTTAAGTGAATATGTGATTTGGACAAACGTAAATCGCGGCGGTTTCAGCCGACCGAAAGTTCTAGAAAACCGTAGTTTTAACAAGACACCTAACACCTTTAAGAAAATGCCATCCAATTATTTCTACAATAAATTATTACTAAAATGAACTTAAAAATCACAATTTATTTTAACTAGTCACACTGGCAAAGTAATTTTTTTATTATACATGGTATTTCAAAAGTTTGTTGTTAAAAATACTTAAAAGAAATTTAAATTATTAAATTAATAAATTTCCTATTATTATTATATTGTCGATTTGATCATTTCTAATACACTTGATATTCTTAAAAAAACATTTAAATTAAAGGCTTTTTATTTTTATATTTTATTTTTTTTTACTTTTTTTTGTTAAAGAATTTTCAAAATAAAAAAGGTGTAATTTAGAGAACTAAAAACAGTCGATTTAAAAATAATTAGTAGTTTAAACTAACCACATAAAATAAATCAGGCCAACTGGACATTTTTTAAAGTATAAAAATTACCATGCAACAATTAAAATGTATATGGCAATAATAAAAATTAAATAAAGAACTAAAAAATTATTTAAAAGAATAACACCAAACTTCTGCATCTAATTGTTATTTTTTTCTTGTATAGAATTTTTTAAATGTATTTTAACGCACCTTTCAAGTACCATGTATCTTAATATGTATATCATTTAAAATTGGTTATGCAACAGAGATGTTTAATAATAAACATCTTGTTTTTGATGGCACTATTTTGACAATAAAAATCGTTTTAAAATAATGTCAAAGTTAAAAAAATATATATATCGTGTATGCAAATTATCTTTAAAAATTAAATATATATAATGTGTTATAACAAACAATGTTTTTTTAATACTGCTTGTGGTAAAATCCTCAAAATACAACAAAAGAGTAATAAAACTTTTTTTTTTTATTAATATATGTAGTATTATGCTATTTAGTGTAAAATGCTCAAACTCTTTCATCATGCCTAGCAAAATTAGTATCTGTGTTTTAATTCTACCTAAAAACGCGTATATTTTTCGAGGAAAAAAATATTTGTCGTATTGTTATTCTTGTTGTCTAATATAAAGTTAATTGTCAAAATAACGGTTTATGATTGTTACTTATAAGAAAATGTTTCTAAATCTTTAATATTATTTACCCTTTTTTGGTTTATATGCTAATTATAAACTTTAACTGTAATAAATTCCAATTAAGATAAAAATAATGTAATAAAAAATAACTAGGTTTTTAATTATTAGAACATGTAAAAGCATTTTTTTTATTTAATATAATATAATAAAATTCTTTAACAAGAAACCATGTTTAAAATGAGCACAGTGATTTTAATAAACAATAAATCTAAATGTTTTTAAATTAAATTAGCAAAAAGGTTTTATTTGCTTTTATCCTTGTTATAAAGTGTGCGCATTAACTCAATAAATTACTGTTATTATTATTAAAGTGAGTCCCAGAATAGGTGTTACTTAAGGACAAATTAACAAAACAACCGGTGTTTTGGAAAAACTTGTCCCATCTTTTAAAACTAATAAAGACAAAATTTTACTTTAATTAATAACGTACAGGGTAAGTTATAACTAAAAATGTGAGAAATCGCCAAAACTAAGTAACAAGTTTTCGCTTAAGACACCCACGGTACGTTAGTATTTAGGCTACCACAAATGCTAGTGGTTTGTTTAAATATAAGAAAAAGTTTTTAAAAAATAACAAAATATTATAAGTGAATTTTGGTTAAAAAAATAAATTTTGTGTTAAAATTTACAGTTAATGCATTAAAGTAAAAAATGTGTTTGTTATTTATTAACATGTGGCGCAATAATATGTAAATACTTGAAATAAGAAAACTAATTAAATAAAATTCTTAATGGAATTAGGTTAAGTCTTATATTTTGCTTAGTTGGGCCTAGTTTTTAAGTTTTAATGGTTAATGTAAAACAAATAACAAAAACATTTTTCTTTTGTTTACGCTAAAACTTTATATTCTAGCATAAACTTTATTTTTATAACATTAATTTTTAAAACTTTGTTCTATTTTTCAAAAAATAAAATTATTTTGCTATTGGGCTTTATAATTCCAATCGAAAAAAGGTTTTGTTTTTTATTTTTGGAACATGCGACCAATTTTCCCAAAATGCCAATTTAAAATTTAAAAACTGTTGATCCATTTGATCTCTTGAAACACCTAAGTATCCTGTTAAGAGCACCTATTTAAGGTAATTTTTGTACCCATAGAAAAAAGTCAATAGTTTAAAATTTGCTTTTTAATGTCCTTAATAATTAATTGAAAAATTTATATATTTTAAGTACTTAAGTAAAAGATTTTTGAACTATTTTAAAACATTAAACTTTGTACATTATTTGTGTATTTGTGTAATTGTAAAACAAATAAACTTAAAAATAATATACAGGGCGTCCAGATAATCTAAAAATAAAATGAAAATAACTTTAAAGAAATATACGAGTAAATTCTAAATGTCATACTTACATACAAGGTGTGAAAATTTTAGAAAAATTTGTTTTTATTATTATATTATTTATAGTACATAGGTTCGGATTTTGCGACAAATATGAAAGAAAAAAGTAAGACAAAAAGTAAAGGATCATTTTCTTCAAAACTAGACGGATATAAAAAAAAATCTTTTTTTTGAATAAGTGTTTTTTTATTAAAAATACTTACGATAAATCCTTTACCGACCACACTAGTGATCAAAAAATGTTTCTTGATGCTCAAAAATAAAAAAAATAATTAGTTTGAAATTTTTTAATTTGTATAAAATCCCGAAAGTAAAAATTATATTTTTTTAAATTTAAAACTCTGTTGTTTAAAAAGTAAGCCGTTTATGGCACATATTAATATGAACATTTTTTTCCTATTTTTATTGGATAATTTATTTTATTGTTGTAAAAGTTATGTGACACCCTGTATAACTTTTTTTGTTTAGACTTTTAGTTTAGTAAATAAAATTTTACTGCATAACAATAACCTAAAAAATCAATTAATAGCTTGTAAACCAAAAATAAGATAGAAACCAAAAGTATTCTCTTATATTAAGGCTTAGTGCGTAGGCTCTGTCATAATGTTAGTTATTGGCAGGCCAAAATTATAGTACTTTGACAGAGGTAGCGTAAGGTTTCTTAATATGCTACTGTGACGTTTTCCATATTCACAGGTACAAAAAGTCATTATCTGTTTTCAAAAATAACAAAGATAAAATCAGGATAATCAGAGGTCTTATTATTTTCGCCTGAAAAAAATTAAATAGTTTATTATGCCCTTTTATTTATTTTTTTACTTCTTTGTTATTCAGTGATTGCTGAGTCCTAAATGAAAAATACAACGTTAACAATATTGTTTTCCCTAGTATATAATTTAGAGCGCAAGCAAGCTAGTATTTTCAAATGCTTGTCCTAGTTTTGTGCAAAATATTTTTGGATTTTTTTACACTTAAGTAATACAACAAAATAAAATGATAATTTGCGTTAATATCTAAAGAAACCTTATTATGTATTAAATATTTCATTTGTATAAATATACTTAAATTAAAGCAATATCCTTTATTTATTTTTTCTAATTACAGGAAAAAAATGTTAGGGCCTATTTCACATTTCATACACAAAAAAAAATAATCCGTTAAATTACATATTAAGATAAAGGATTTTTTTTAATTAATTTTATAATTTCCTGTTAGCAAGTATATAAGAACAATTATGTAATAAATGCCTTAATAAATACCCTTTATATTTAGCCTAATAAATTTTATCAAACGCAGTGTTTTTAAAATTTAATTTTTTCTTGTACACCCTGTAAGTTAAGAACGAAAAATTTGCAAAACCAGGTATATATATATATATATATATATATATATATATATATATATATATATATATATATATATATATATATATATATATATATATATATTTTATAGATTATGAAGTTTCTAAGTATATTTTTAGCACAGGTGTCTCAAAACAGAATTTACGTGTGTGTGTATTTACCCAAATTTTGACTCTATTAGATTATTTATCAAAAATGTATAATATACTATACGTCAATTATTGCTGGTTTTTAAGATATCAACAGTATGCTGATATACTCATTAACGATTAAAAGTGAAGACAGAAAATAATATTTTGATTTTAATAATTTTAAAATAAATTTGTCACAGTCAAATTTTGTTCTATTTAAAAAAACCTTCTCAAAATAGAAATGTCTTTGAGGCACCTTGTATATTTACTGGTACTGTATATAAAAAGAGCTTTCCAAATAAATAATTTTAAATGTATTTTTATTCTTGTACCGGGGCGAAATTATTTCGAGTATAAATAGAGTTGAAACAGCCTGTATATATTTTTTAGGTTTTTTTTTAATATAGAACTGCCAACTAAAAAGTTTTATTACGTGTAAGAGCGTTTTAACTTAGTTACTTTATTGCTTTTAAATTTTTCTTTTTTTTTTTTTTTGGTATTTCGAGTAATTAATGATTTTTGCACCTGTGTAGCAAAACCTACAAACGCAACAAAATATCGCATTTGGCCTTATTGAATTTATTAATATAGTTATCAGTCTTAAAATATAATTTTATTGTCAGTAGATGTGTAAATGTTAATAAAAAGTATATCATATATATTTTTTATTGTTACAAAATTAAGAGAGATAAAAAGCTGGTATTTATCTGCTGCAAAATGTTTCCTTATTTTTAACGACTGACTGTAAAATTTAAACTCCTTAGTGTAGTAGTTTATCATCTAAGACAATATGAACACATATCTTTTATAGTGTCTCGCCACATAACTTTAAATATATGTCGTTTTATTAAGTTTATAATTTGTTTTATTTTTCCGTCAAATTCAACTTAACCTTTTAAAGACTCGAATACTTTAAAAATTTTGCTGAATTAAGACTTGGCCACACATAACCGCAATCAGCCCGTAGCGTAGCTCAGTCGTGAGGTGCGTCTTGATTGTAAAATGTAGGAGGAGGCGGAGCAATTTAATATTACACTTACAATTATCCAATAACATATTAGAAAGCTCCAAAATATTTTTTTCTAGTTTAGATCTTCCTGCCTTTTCTCATTAGGGGAAGACGGAAATCCGGGCGACGGACCAACGCTATCGAAGTGTATGGAGTCTTATAAGACCTTTCACACTTTGAAAACGCGCAAAGTCGGCAAACTTAAAGGCATTATATAATTTTTTATCACTCTTACCGGCGAAACCGGCTGAATGTGCAAAGGCGCTAAAGATACCGCTGCTCAAGTTTACTCCACAAAATAAGAAAAGATTTGATATAATATTTATTAAAGGAAAGTAAAATGCTTTATGAGCTAACATTGCAGGACGTCCTTAATAATTTAGAAATCATATTTTGGAACGTACATACATAGTCCTAAAATACCTAGACCACGAAAATATGCATTTAATTAATTGCAGCACCTGACTTGTTTAATTTGTGCAATTTTTTATTAGTTACTATCCGCAAAGTAATATTGTTATGGTGACTTACTTAATTTTGTAAGATATAAATTTTTGGCTTATGCTGGGTCTCGTATGAAAAAACAGTGGGAACCGGGTAAAAGATTTTGATGTATTAAGCAGTACGGAATAATTGTTATGTTATTGATAATTCGGATGTTTAGTTATTGCAGTTTTAAAAGTTTGGTTTAAAATAATTAGGTTATTAATATACACATAAATTTGTAATACTACGCTTAGTTATAATATTAATATAATAATATATTATATATTTTAATACTATTAATACATAATGCAATAGACTCGGCCTAAAAAATGTATTAAATATTTTAAGGATATAAAAACTTTTGCAATTTTCCAAATTAATTTGCCTCACTTTCCCTTACCATTGTTAACCCAGGCCCAGTAAGGACTTTGGAAGGTTATGTGTGGCCAGACCTTTATTCGTCTACATTTTATAGTTTAATTTATTATTTTATAAATAATGAAAATGTAATTAAAGTAATTTTTATTATTTAATGAAATTATAAAATATTTTAAAAAAATATGTAAACCATATTCTTTTCACGTTTTATTTCTTCTCGCGGCAAAAAAATATTAGTTTTTAAGTAAAGAAAAGAATGATATTTTTTACCCACTGTTGATTTACGCAGTAATATTAATCTAGGGGTTTTGAAAAGGCGCCATCTTTTATAAATAAGTTCAAGTCAAAGCTGCAATAATCTTTAAATGTTTTTATATGGATTTCCTTGTTATTCGAATATTTTATTTAAAGTTTTTGGTGCTGATATAAGAAAACTCCTGTATAGTTCTAGTAAAGTTTAAACCCTGGCCCAAAGATGTCACTACTTGAGCCAAACGGCAGGACTTTATACTGTAGCAACGGAGTCTTAATAAACGATGAAAAAAATACTTTGCTCCAAAATAACTAATTTACAAAACATCATTTTACAGTGTATTCTTCAAAGTAGTCCATATATCGGAATCTTTTTATTTATAATTTTTCCGAAAAAAAGTTATTCTTTATTAAAAGTTCTACACAGTCTAAAACCAAAAAGGCCACCGGCAAGTATTATTTTTAAGTCGTAGACAAAGTTTTTCAAAAAATATCAATTTTGCTCAAGAAAAAAGTACCTTTTGACAATATCAAAAATTTTTATAAAAAAATGATTAGGGTTAAAATAACTTTCAAATAAACAAGCTTGTTTATTTAAAAGAAAACACTTTTTTTGGAGATAACAAGCGTTTGTGTGACTTTTTAACTTTTACCGTTATCGCAAAAAAAAATTAACAAAGAAGTTTTTCGTTACCCAAGCAGCAACTGGACGTGATATTTACGTTCTATTACAGTCATTTTAGGTCATAATACGTCATCGAACCAAAATTATGGCGTCAATTTAACGTCATTTTACTGACATGACTAGCTCATAAAAATCTAATAACGTCATGTTTAAAAAACCAGTCAAAAATTTTTGTGACATAATATGATTTGTGTTAAAATTCAAACGGAATATCATATGACAGAAAAATAGGACCAACTGTTTTAGTTGTCATCACGTGACCTAATACATCTATATCCAACAACGTCTTTATGGAAAGCCTATGAACTATCAGGTATGTTTACTCCATAATGAGAAATATAATTTAATTAAATAAAATATTGTTTAATTTTAGCTTTTGAAAAAAATATTTATTTATAGATTTATTTTTGATTTATAATAATTTTTAATATTGTCAAAAATTTCTGTACTTTTCTCTCTCTGCAAAATTTATATTTTTAAGATACCCTGTTTTATATACCATAGTCGCATTTAAAGGGTTAGACTGTTCAGAACCTATAATAAAGAAAAACTTTTTTTAGTAAAATTAATCCTAAAAAGTTTTCTATAGGTATACAAGTCTGCCGAACACAATGAATAATATTAAAAAAAACAAAAAACTAAATTTAAAAGAATTATAACATTACTCTAAATTTTTATATGTAATTATAACAAAATAAATATTGCAAAGCAATATACTGCAAACCTTTTTTGCTACATATTGCTGAAAATGCTATTGGTTAAAGTGTTTGAACTTCAAGTGTATTACATTTAAAATTAAAAATTTAAGTCTTGAAAACTACTTAAAATACACTTTTATTTTAAAAAATGTAGTTTACACAAAAGAAAAATTAAGTAAACGGTCTGCATTTTTGACATATCAATGACAGTTATAAATGTCACTGTCACAGCTGGGCGCCATATTGTGAAAAACAAATTAAATGTGGAGATCTTGTGGCACATTTGTTTAAAGCTCCTAACAAGTACTTTTATAACCCTAGAATCTTAAGTCAATACCTTTACCTTCTACAAAATGGCGGTACTCTAACAATTATCTAAATACCTAATATGAATTTCCATCTCTTTAAAACTAATAAACTTAAATGCACTTAATGTTATATTTTTAAAACATTTTTTAAGAACCTTTTAATAGTAATATATTATATAAGTTGTTTTAATTAAAAAAAAACCTATTTTCCTACCCTGTCTACCGTCACAAATATTACCATAAAATTTTTGAAGTACCGCCATTTTGTAGTAAATAAGAGCACTGACTCTATATTCTAGGGTTATAAAGTACTCGTCAGGAGCTTTTAAATGGTGTGCCACTAGACCTCCCTTTCCATTATTTTTTTCCGCAATATGGCGCTGAGCTGTCACCCTAACATTTGGAGCTGTCATTGATATGTCAAGAAATGCAGATCTTGGTCATAAATCATTATTTCAAGTATTTTTTAATCTAAGCTACCACGTGTTATACTTATTATAATTAGTTTTTAAGAAAATGGCGTTAAAAATTTCTTGTTAAATTTAATAATAAAAGAAACAAATGATAATAGAAAAGGCTATTGCGATTTTTTCACATATTTAATAATCCTAATATCCTATTACCGTAAAAATACAATTTGTGCCAGAGAAATTGAGTTTCGGCCCTAAAGAATTATTTAAATGGAAATTACTATTACTAGATATACAGGGTGTCCAGAAGTGATAGGGGTGAAGCCAAGATAATATAAGTACTTCATATAATAAAAGTTCTATTGCGCTTTGTAATGGAGACATTGACCTGTAAAGTTAGACAAAAAAAAACCTATTTATTTTATACCTTTAAAACGATTTCCACAGTACCTATGATATTTGGGCAACTAAATATTCCTTTACTTATGCGTTTTTCAATATGTATACGGATGTTTAGTAAGTCGGAACTATACAGGGTGACAAAAGTATTTTTCATTTTATGTTTGCATTTTTGACACAGGTGACAAATTTGACATTTTGCTTGACCGTTTAATTTTTTTATGTTTTTTCTAAAAAATAGAATATTTAATTTGAATTGATATCCTGGACCGTTTTTATAAAATCGCATTTTAAATCCAGAGCATACGAATTGCTGGTATTTCGTATGTAATAAAATATTGCTTCCTTTTTTTTCTAAGAAAATTATTAAAATGTAATAACCTTATTTAAAATGGTGTTTGTAAAGTGCTCCAAATTTATAATGCAGATAAAGACTGTTTTTTTTTATAATTTTGCCAAATTTTAATAATTTTCTCAATAATTATTAGGTACATGGAAAATGCTGGTTCTCTGAATTTAAAATACAGTCTCCAGTCCAAGATATCGATTTAAATAATAAAAACCTTTTTGTAGAAAAATGATATAGAAATCAAACGATCAAACCAAAATGTACAATTTGTCATCTATGTGTTAAAAATGCGTACATTAAATGGAAAAAAATCGTCTAACCCTGTTTTATTTTGGCTCACTAAACAGCCGTGTTCCTATAAAAAGAAGCATTAGTATAAGGTTATTTAGTTGCTTAAAAATATCATTGGTACCGTCGCAACAGCTTTAAAATTATAGTTTAAGTAAGCTTTTTTTATCTCCTTAACGAAAAGCGTTCGAACTTTTTTTATATAAAGTACTAACATTATTTTGGCCTACTCTTTCACCCCCATTCCCCTTTCCCCGTCTAATTTATACACTTTATATGTGTCCCAAATTCGACCTCCCTTGGAATATTGTTCTCATGTCTGGGGCATGGCGTCCCCCACAACCCTAAGCATTCTTAATTCTATTCAAAAAAGAGCTATTTGTCTCATTAATAATCCTTCACTTACAGAAAGGCTTCCCTCTCTTGCCCATCGTCAGACTGTGGGGGATTTATCGCTTTTTATAGGTACTTTCATGGCTTCTGCCCTGAAGAATTGTCCAGTATAGTTCCTCCACTCACGGTTCCCAACAGAGAAACTCTTGGTGCCGCGCGTATGCATCCCTATACGGTCCAACTGGACAGGCCCCGAACTTTCCACTTTGTTCGTTCTTTTATCCCTAGAGTTTCTAGAATGTGGAACCTGCTGCCCGCGGAGGTCTTTCCTTCCCCCAAATCTTCAACTATTTAAGTTTCGTGTCAACAAACTCCCTCTTAGGCGAGGTAACAGAGACACCCACGGTACGTTAGTATTTAGGCTTTTAACCTTCGTGGTTTGTCCAAAGATAAAAAAAATATATATATTTTTGACCTCACCTTTTCGGACACCCTGTGTATACTTTTAAAAACTAATTATGCTATGGATGTTAGGTTAGGTGTATATGTCATATGGGTCCATATTTTTACTATCAACGCTCACAATGTTCTGTGATTCTTTAATTTGATGGCTTCGTGTGATAAAAAAAATATATATAAATTATGGGCCATATTAAAAAAGAACCTTTATTTTTAATTGATCCAATTTACTAATATTTCTAAAAAGATATATTTTACTGGCGTTAAATAAAAAAGTTAATTAAAAATAAATCATCTTGGTATTGGCTTGTTCTTCCAATTTTCTGGTGTAATGGCCGCTATATTATGCCCTAAATGTTATTTCATGTACGTTACCCACTTAAATTAATCAACTCACGTTCTTCTTATAGACCATTATTTAGAAAATGCCTTATCAAATTTCACAAAACTAAGCCTTTATCCCCCTAATAATTAGATTAACCCCGATATCTCATCTCATTACACGTAGTAGCATGGGAAAATGGTTGAATGTGCCGCACTGATAATTTGCCTGGAGCTACACAAGTATTTCTAACAAAATCCATCAAATTTATGTCTTTAAAATTTTATGAATTTACAATATTAAATATTTGAGTTATTTATCAATAAAAAATTATATGTTATATAAATATTTTAATGGTCCTTAGCGAGTTGGAAAACGACATTTTTTTTAATAAAATTAAGCAACGCTGAGCATGGTTGGTAAGAAAATAAAAAAACAGTGTATGTGGGTCGCCTTTAAATAATAACGGGGTAGTACCAAAGTGGTATTACTTTACCGATATATATAACTGACGGTAGTACAACGATTCTCTAAAAGCATGTATGCATTTTTTGGTACCTAAGTATTGTAGGCATAAAGCCCAGTTCATAAGCTTGCGAAATGCGATTTGCGAATTGCGAATCATGTTCTGATTGGTCAATTTGTAACGAAACATTCGAAAGTCGTTACAAATTGACCAATCAGAACAAGTTTCGCAATTCGCAAATCGTATTTCGCAAGCTTATGAACTAAGCTTAAGCGGATCAAAACCACTAAGGCTACAGCTACGATACCCAGAAACAGCGGCCAGTGTAGAGCGAATAGCGTAGGAGCGCCGTCTTTGATCTTTATGGTAGCATACAAAAATGCATTTTTAAATTAGAGCGGCTGCAATATACCTGAGCAAAAACTCTGCTTCTCGAAACGATCAAATATTGTCCGCGAAAAGTTTCAAATGTATATATATATATATAGATATATATATATATATATATATATATATATATATATATATATATATATATATATATATATATATATATATATATATTATTTATCTTTGGACATACCACGAAGGCTAAAAGCCTAAATACTAACGTACCGTGGGGGTGTCTTAAGCGAGGTAGAGATTAGATTAGATTAGAATAGGGCCGGGATAACCCATGCACTGAAGCCGCTCGGCTTATTGTGCGCCCTGTCTTTATACGTCTGGGTGATGTCAGCCAGATGAGACCTACAGCTTAACGTGGGTTCCGAACCACGGTCCTCTGAGCGACAACTTAAGACCTCGTCCCCACCCAGGGGGCACTACTGAACCTACCAACTGAGTGGGGTCCGCATGTTTACGGTTGCGCAGGACACGGCAAAGTGTTCCGGCGCCCTGGTCCTTTGGTGGCCTTCAGCGTCGATACATTTTGCATTTTGTCCGTCTGGTGTTGAGCTAACCACTAAATTTCCGACCAATTTATAAATAAGCATTTGGCCTCAGCAGGATTCGAACCCACCTCACGTCCGTCGTGCGCTCAACAACTTAACGCCTTACACGCTAAGCTATCACCGGAGTAAGCGAGGTAAGAGAGAGTTTGTTGACACGGGACTTAAATACTTGAAGATTTGGGGGAAGGAAAGACCTCCGCGGGTAGCAGGTTCCACAATCTAGAAACTCTAGGGATAAAAGAACGAACAAAGTGAGAATTTCGGGGCCTGTCCAGTTGGACTGTATATGGATGCATATGGGCAGAACCACGAGTTTCTCTGTTGGGAACCGTGAGTGGAGGAACTATACTGGACAATTCTTCAGAGCAGAAGCCATGGAAGTACCTATAAAAAGCGATAAATCCCCACAACCCGACGATGGGCAAGAGTGGAGAGCCTTTCTGTAAGTGAAGGATCATTAATTAGACGAATAGCTCTTTTTGAATAAAATCAAGAATGCTTAGGGTTGTGGGGACGCCATGCCCCAGATATGAGAACAATATTCCAAGGGAGGTCGGATTTGCGACACATATAAAGTGTATAAATAAGAAGCGGAAAAATACTTTTTGGCTCGAAAGAGAAATCCAAGCTTTTTTGAAGCTGCCGTGGCTATAGATACAATGTGTTTATGCCAGTTAAGGTTACTTTCAAATGTGACGACCACAAGATTGAAGGTGTCTTTGCTCTGTAAAACTTGGCTGCTCGTAAGTAGAGGATGGGTATTTGATGACTCTTTTCGCGACAAGGAACATGATTGTGTTTTGGATGCATTAAAATAAACTGGTTTAAAAACGCTGTTTACTACAAAAATACTGTAGCCACTACCAGCTACTAGTAGAGAGATTTAATACTTTCCGCTTGAAGCTTCCGCTTCTTATCGTACCCAGGGCCTAAGGCCGCGGCGGCTGGGGAGACGACGAGGGAGGCGACTTTTTTATGGTAAGTGTGTACGCAAAATAGACGATGCGGTCAGCGCCGCCGCCACGCCGCAAGCAATCTGGCTTAGCGGTGGATACCGCATCGTTTGTGTTGCATTATCCTACCAAAAACATAAATTTAAAAGGTGAGCCAAGTTTAGCCTAAATTATGCTTGGCTGTGGGCTTCACTGCAAAACAAATGGAGATCTAGATGAGTGTAAAGTTTTGTACAAAATCCAAATATATAGTTATAGGAACAACATAACATTAGGAACAAGTATGAAAGTCTATTTCCTTGTTTTATTAGATACCTATAACAATTGCTGCTATTTAAAAATGTGAGATCTTAAAGTAGGTTATATTTGATTAGCCATTTAATAAAGTAAGAAATTATTTAAATATATATTTTTTAATTCTGATAAAACTGGCCAAGTCAAATCTAACCCAGTTTAACATCTCACATTTTTAAAAAACACCAATTGTTTAAGTATCCAATAAAACAACGAAATAGAGTTTTATACTTGTTTATAGCGTTATAAATACATATTTAAATTTTGTACGGAACTTGGCGCTCATTAAGATCTCGATTCTTTTGCGGCAAAGCCCACAGCCAAGCATAATTTTAGTATTAAACTTGGCTAATTTTTTTACAATTATGTTTTTGGCGGGATATCGTTACTTTTGTAAAGGAAACTGAACGGGTATTTAGATTTTTTTGCGTTTTGTATTTATGTATATTTACTTCTGTGTATATGTGCCGCCGTGCAACACAAACACAAGTTTGTTGTATGGAAACAAACCTATTTGTGACTTAATTTTATTCCCTTATTTCTGTTTAACATGGTGTTTCACAACTTATCCGACAAATTTTAAGGCCTCATTTTTTAATTAAAAAATATGAAAACAACTTTATAGAAATATGTTAGTAGTTTTTGAACTACAGGGTGTAATTTTTTTCTTTTTCTTTTTATAATAACTTTTATACCAATTTAGATAGTTAAAAAACAGGGACGCGTCCTATGCACCAAAAACATTTTTTGGCATACAAGAAAAAATTAATTTAAAAAAAAATGGTACGTCACTGCATTTAAAAAAAAGTATTTTTAAATGCCCATTTAGTCCAACACAAAATTAATCACTTGACTTTTTTGTTTAATACATGGTTTTCGTGTAAATAAATAAAACTTATTTGTCGGCATGGTCAAATCCCTATCTAATTAAAGAATAAATATCAAAGGTAATTTCTTACTGTAGAATTTGATATTAACCATACGAAATGACCGTGCCGAAAGCAGGTTTTTATTTATTTACGCGAAAACCCTGCATCAAACAAAAAAGTCAAGAAATCTAATTTGTGTCAAACTAAATGGGAAAAATTCAGTGGCGTACCATTGTTTTCTTAAAAATATTTACCTTAAAACCCTCATGAACGACACTGGTAAAAATTAATTTTGTTCTTGTATGCCAAAAAATATCTTTTGGTGCGTAAATGTTTTTAAAATACCTAAATTTGCAATGCAAAAATTTTAACACCCTGTAGTTTAAAAACTAAGACTTTAAGTGAAACACCCTGTATAGCAATATTATAATACATATAATAAAATAGTTTTAGTAATTATCTACTTCTAACGGTTCAATAAAAAAGAATTGTATGGACACCCCCTGTTTTTTTTCAGATTTTTTCCTCTGCCTACACACAATTACTAAGCTAGATTGTTGTGTTTGAACATTTCATGCAAACAGAACGTGATGGTAAACGGGACATATAGAAGGATTAAACCTTAAGTCGGCTTTTGTAGAAATTAAAAATTAAATGGTATCTATTAAATAAATACTGAGACCTTCAAATATTGGCTACCCCATTAATTTTACAACAAAATTGTACTGGACTGCTTTAAAGACATTAATAAGATTAGCTTACAAACTAAATTTTGTTATTTTCTAAAAAGACAAAAAAATAAAATAAAATAATTTAAATAAAACTATTTGTAAAATGGTTACACACCTAATAGATACCGCAATAAATCTACCAGTAATAAATATATAATAAATAACTGAAAGGAAGTAAAACGTTTAATAAAAAACTTACTAAACATTTAATTTATTACGGATAACCAGTCTGGCGATGCAAGAACATAACCACGGACTTATACAATTTTAAATGCGTGAAAAATTCTAATATATAGGGTCAACATAACTAACGACAACAATATGAGTAGTGAAATACGCACACGAATACAAAAAGGGTAAAAGGTGTTTTTTTACATTGCAGAAGCTATTAAAATCACAACTGCTGTTTAGATCGACGAAAATTCGTATATACAGGGTGTTTCTAAACAAATGCAAGAAATTTTAAAAGGGTTACTTTTCACCAAAAAATTAGAAAAAAACTTCATATGAACATATGTCCTAAAGGTCTTAGTTTTTGAACTACGGGGTGTTAAAAATTCTTAAAAATATATATATTTTTTTATAATAACTCTTATACCCATTTATATATATTTAAAAAAAAAACTGGGAGACGCACCCTTTGCACAAGAAGACATTTTTGGCATACAAGAAGAAAAATTATTTTTACCAGTGTCGTCCATTAGGGGTTTAAGGTAAATATTTAAAAAAATGGTCAACCACTGCTTTTTCTTTTAAATAAAAGTTTTTTTTTTTTTAATTTCCGTTTAGTATAAAACAAATTTGATCTTTGGACTTTTTATTGTTTAATGTACGGTTTTTGCGTAAATAAATAGAAACTATTTCTCGGCATGGTCAAATTCCTATCTAATTAAAAAATAAAAATATAAAGGAGTTTTAAATGTCAACTTATAGAGGCTTGCTCGTAAGCTTGTATAGGCTCGCCTTCACTGGCCTTAAAAATACTGGCAAAGGTAAAATTTGTCGTGTGTATGGTCGCCAGTACGCGAATTTTAAGAGTAGACCAGCGTTTTTGTAAGCGCTCACTGAAACGTTGGCCAAGCCTTGCCATGCCGTCTATGGCCGGCTTAAAAGTTAAACCAAAGAATTGTCTGATGTGCTAATTTATTTATTAAGTTAAAACCAGAACGACCCTGCAAAAATAGTTAAGTTAAAGGGATTAACAACAAGGTGTAAATGCAAATACCTGAAAGCGTAAGGGAGTGCGAAAGCAAACGCAAAAATATATAGGACAAGACATCTTAGTTTATTGCTGTATTGCTTATTGTTTCGACTAGGCAGTTTCTGATTTATAAGCATTTGTCACTTCAGTAAGCTGTTAAAAGATAAATATAAGGGCAATATTTCTTTATAACAGAACACGAAAAGCGGAGCTATGAATATTAAAAAGTATCTGAAAAGTTAGGTAAGACATTTTAAGTTTTTCAGGGCGGAGAAAAGCATTTTTTAAATTCTTTTTATTGTTATGTATTATTGATAAATTTATTCTTTGTCAAAAAACCTGTACCAAAAATAAATCTAGCCAGTGTTAATAAGATTTTGTTACTTAATAAAACTACTCCTTTATGACTTTTAGAAATAACTAGGTAATAAATAACAACCTACTTCATCTAATTTTTTTAAATTATATCACACAAAAAATATTTACGTCAAAAATGTCAGATTTCTGTTTAGAATTGTCTTATAGATTCAAAAATGTTAAAATAAACAGGGTATTCCATTTAAAAATTTAAAATTAAAGCAATGTTCAGTAAAACCGAAAGGTACTAGAAAGTGAAAAATATTGTTACGGACATTAAAAATAAGTGTTTTAAGTTTATAGAATTGTATACAGTTATGACCTTTTAATTTAGTCTGATAATTTACCTTAGATTTTCCAAGTTCTTTATTACTTTCGAAGGTTTCCGAAAACGCCCGAATAATCCATTGAAAACTTTTATGCCATCTTGTACTATTGAATTTTCGCAATATTTCTTCAAAATTCTAGATCATTCTTCACTCTTTCATATTACTATAAAAGGGGACAAAAAACCTTCAATGGATTAGTATAGATTTGACTTTTTGTGCTGTAAACTTCGAGAAATTGACAACTAAAGATTTTGTCGTTGTAACCATAGTTACGTTTCATTGCTAATAAAGGTATAAAAACGAAGGAACGTGTTTTTATACGAGGTGATTCGGAACATTTGGTGTCAGAAGCAGAACGTGATACCCGAGGAAGCTGAAGAAGATTGAATGCCAGTTGAGACAAGAAAGCAAACTGAAGCTATGAAGGAAATTTGTGCACTTATTAAGCTAATGATCAAAAACAAGATAAAATTAAAAATGAAATGAAGTCCATTTTAGAAGAAATAGGGCTTGAAATTTGAACCAGTCAAAAAGAAATAAAACAGGAAATAAAAGAGATTATGGTGAAGATCAGAGAAAATCTAAAAGAAGAATTTTATCACAGCCAAGATGAAATGATGTTGCTTGAGTTAAAACTTACCAAAGAAGATGTTAAAAAAGAATTGGAAGAAGAAATGCAGCAGACTGTACAGTTGGTTCAAAGTCAAGTGCAACAAGTCCAAGATCAAGTCCAACAAGTCCAAGGGCAAATGCAACAGGAAGTACAAGAATTACAGCGTCAAATTAAAAATATTGCCAGTACAGGTGTAGTTTTAAATGTGGTAATTCAGCAACTGTTATGAAACCACCAACATTTGACGGAAAGGTACCGTGGGTTACGTATCTTAGACAATTTAAAGCAGCTGGAAACGGCAATAACTGGAGCCCAACAGAAAGAGCACAAGCTCTTGTACTTGCTCTTCGAGGAAAAGCCATGAAGGTGTTAAGAAGCATTTCCAAAGAAAAGCTGTCCAATTTTGAATTATTTGTTATGTTTCTGAAGATGAGGTACGGTAAAACCCATCTACAAGAAGTCTATAAGGCGCAGCTCCAGGGACGAAAACAGAAATACAACAAAAGTCTCCAGGAGTTTGAAGCAGATATTGTACGTCTAATTAACCTGTCATATCCAGCCTACCCGGAAGAAATAAAAGAAGAACTAGCTGTGGGCAGTTTCATTGAAGGTCTACGTGATCCAGATATTTAGAATTGCCAGGCTTAAGAAAATTTCTAAAGCTCTTGCTTGCTTCAGTTTGAAATAGCAGAGCGGACATCCAGAATTCAGGCAAGACTTCGACGAACAAATTATGTACCAGAAGATAGCAATCCAAATAATAATTTGACCAGAGTGATACAAGAGTTGCAAGAAATCGTACGTAATCAACAAACTAAAAAGACAACAGAATTACATTTAGAAAAAGAAATATCATTCGTTGTTGGAATTGTGGTAAAGAGGGGCATATACAGAAAAATAACTTCAGTTTTCAGGCCGCTTCTAGAAGCGTAGAAGACTCTTAGTTCAAGGGGCGGGAGCTAGCTATGTGTTACCAAGAACCATCAACAACAACCTGGAAATTTATGCGGTCGAAAATGCGAGATGGTACTAGATACTGCTTCTAGTACTACGAAATATTTCGACCTGAAAAGAGTTATATTTTGGAAACTGCCAATGGTGAAGTCATACCAGTTCAAGGCATACACGAAGCTAGAATTACTCTAGGAACAACAACATTTACACACGTTGTGTTTGTTGCCGATATAATAGACGAAGTTATTCTCGGCCTTGACATTATGGAAAATCAGGAGTTTGTACTAGACCTTCCACAACGGGTACTGAGAACTAACAATGAAGAAATTGTGTTGAGATTACCAAAAAGTAATGTAACATCAATTCGAGAAGTGGTACTTGTAGAAGATGTCACATTACCGCCAAGTTCAGAGATTATTATTTAAGCAAGCTTTAGGATAGTATGGATTCGACTTTTGTGCTGTAAACTTCGAGAAATTGACAACTAAAGATTTTGTCGTTGTAACCATAGTTACGTTTCATTGTTAATAAAGGTATAAAAATAAAGGTACGTGTTTATATACGAGGTGTTTCAGAAGAATATGCAAAACTTTTCTCTTTTTATACCTTTTACCTGTACCAAGTCTTGCTTGTATATGTCCATTATTCTAGGAGTTATGACTTGTCTAATAAATTCGTTGACACCCGGTATAGATCATATCTCCAAATTATAGAATTAGTTCTTAAATAAATTATATTTTTTAAAAGTTTTAAATACATATTTCGTATTTCTTTAAAACCAACCAAAATATTGTTTACACATTACAAAAATGTGCTACTGTTTTGTTGCTTCTTACTAAAGCACAGATTTATAGTTTTAAATTTTATTTAAGTCCAAAAGTCCACTCCTTTACTCCATCAAATGACGATGCTACCTATTTAACTCCCCTGTATAATAACACTGATGTTCCTTTAAGCCAGAATGTATATTATCCCGAGGGAAATCAAGCTATTCTCAGTTATTATGCAAGAGTAACAGAGAAGGGACGACCATTGTTCCATGTAATGCTCAAATACTTATTAATTCTCCCATTTAATTTTAATACCTAGGTTTACTTTAGCTTATCTTCTGTGGGACTCGCTTTATTATTTAATTTTCTTGCTAACACAATTTTTTTACGCACAATTTAAAGTTTAAATAATGATATACAGGGTGCCCCCTCTCTATTTATTTACGAAGTAACTTTGACAAGATACAAAAATTAACTTAATGCAGAAATGTTTATTTCGATACACCCTTTGTATTGGCAGTGCCAATACAAGATGTATTAAAAATATTTTTTTGTCAAGTTGTTTTATTTAAACGGAACACCCTGTATATTTTAACAAATTTTGATTCCATATTTATTTCTACTAAATACGTTAAATATATAACACACTTTACGTCAATTATTGCTGGTTTTTGAGATATCAACACTATGCTGATATACTCATTAACAATTAAAAGTAAAGAAAGATAATAATATTTTGGTTTTAGTAATTTTTAAAAAATTTGTTACTGTCAGAGTGACAAATAATATAATAACTTGTAATTATTTACCTATATTTAAGATACTTGTACATATTTGCTTACTTAACCTAAAAACCGGCCATAATTGAAGAGTTGCTGTTTTTATGTAAGTATGTGTCTTAAATAAGCTAAGTTGCTGATATGCCTATAACTAGTTCTATCAATAAAAGGTAATTAATTACATGGTAATATTTTTTCATAATTCTGAATATTTGAAAATATTTAGAACCAAAATATTATTATCTTTCTTTCCTTTTAATTGTTAATAAGTATATCAGCATAACGCTAATATCTCAAAAACCAGCCATAATTAACGTATAGTGTGTTATACATTTATGATATAGAATATATAGAATCAGACTTTTGTAAAATATATAGGGTCCTCCATTTAAAAACCTATTTGACTATGAAAATCATGTTTTTGAGAAACCTTGTATATTAAGTAGTACTGACAAAAAAATATATATTTTATTATAAATTATTATTTTTGTATATTGTACCAAGGCAAAGTAATTTTGCGTATAAAAAGAGTTGGGACACCTTGTACATATGTAGATACATACAGGGGGTCCACTACGAGAACTGCTGCTATAGATTTCTCGAAAAGTAGTCCTTGGAAAATTTTAAATATTTGGGAACATATAAAGTCAGCTGAAAATATACAACTAAAGTAATATTTTATACAGTTCTATCACTTCCGCTTATACCGGGAGTTAGTGTTACTTTTGTTATTTTAAATCAAACAGCCTATATGTTATTTGTTTCAAAGAGTCTAAGTTGAATTCTAAACATATTTTATGTATAGTGTTTTATACCGAAGTTCAACTGTTTTTGACCTATTTTAAATTTCATGTCATAAATGACATTGGCAAGCCATTACATAACCATCAATTTTTTTAGGTTATATTCCTTGTAGAAAAAGAACCACTTTGTTAGAATGTATTCATATTTTGACAATTAATAAATACAGAGTATTCAAAAGTAATAGTCAATTGGTTTTAAATTTAAACCCTTATCTTGTATTACCTTATTTAATTAAGCAATAAAATAAGAGTAAGTTTGTACAGGAATGTTTTTTTAATGTTTTCAAAATATTTACAATTAATTATTTACCTAGTCTGAAAATGCTTCTAAATATGGCTTAGTTTGGCCCTGACGGCGAGATGCGGCATCATGGCCAACTACACGGTACCTACCTGTAGTTTAAAGCCTAATTAAAATAGATATACATGAAATAGTTAATGGAAAATAAGGGTTTCCACCATTCCAAATTAACTTATAAGGCTTTTGTAGATATAATTTTTACCTCTTAATTTTAACTACTGTGTATGTATTATTTAATAAAATATTAATACCGCCTACTAAAGCAGTTTTTTTACGAGAAACTCAACCTCAATTTATATTAAAAGTTTTTGTTTTTACCAAAGAGGTCCCACTTTTTCTAGATTTTTGGCGTGTACCCAAAAAAGACCATCCAATAAATGAACCTTACCAATATAGAGCATATCTTCAAAAATTCATGATTATGTAATGGCTTGCAAACGTCATTTATGACATAAAATATTATAGGGTTAAAAACAGTTGAACTTTAGTATAGCACACTATATTATAACCTAACAATAATGGTCGTCGTCTAGACCTTTTCAAACTTCGCGCCACTTTCTCTAAAACTAAAAATATAGGTCATGGGTATATTATAGGATTTATGGGTTTAGATTTTACAGCACTTCCAGTTAAACAGGAAGTATTATTATAATGGTCCCTAAGGGTAAAGTCTTTTAAAAAACTATTTTAAGCATTTTAAATTTTTGTTATGTTAATTTGTTTTCCCATAAAAGTGCCTATTGTTCTGTCATTTGGACATTTTCAAACGCAATTTTTTCAAAACGAAAAAAGTTAGGTTATGGATATATATATATATATAACTTTTATTTTCTTAAACCATTTTTTGATAACTGAGATTAATTTATTCTTGGGTATAGGTTTATATATTAGTATATTAGTAAAACGCTTTGATTTGACATTCGCCTCATACTGGGATTTTCAAAATTTTTTTATTCAGTATACTTTCAACCTCGAAGAATCATTCTAATAATCTTACGACGAGTAAGATTATTAGAATGATTCTTCGAGGTTGAAAGTACTGAATAAAAAAAAAATTCTTGAAAATCCCAGTATATGGGGCGAAACGTCAAATCAAAGCGATTTACTTAATATACTAATATATAAACCTATACCCAAGAATAAATTAATCTCAGTTATATATATAATATATATATATATATATATATATATATATATATATATATATATATATATATATATATATATATATAGATATATAATAAGGTTTTATATTAAAAACAACCATTTAAATTTAAATTCTAAAAATTTTCAGGGTGTTCCATTTAAAATATCAAAGTCTATATCACTTCCGCTTAAACCTGAAGTAATACACAGATACCCATATATCAATAATTGGCATACGGCGATACAATACAAGGTCCATAAATTTAAAAATTATACGGTTGCTCTTAAGAAAATAAATTGCTGGAAAGTAATTTCTTTGCCACCCGGTATACTTGTTTATAAAAAAATATAAAAACAATTTCAAAAAACAAACCATATATTTCTTATATAGTTCAAACGTTTGCAGAAAGGAAGATTTAATTATTTTAAACTTAACAAGATATAAAAAAATTAGTAGCTAAAAAGGCGGTATTTTACCTGCTAACAAAAGCGTATTTTCTTTTCCAAAAATATTTGTTTAGTAAAGCGCAAGGCACCACTAGACTAAATAAAATTAATTTATTTCTGGTTACCCCTTTTATAGTACAAATACCACTTTCAAATTTTAATGAAATAACATAAGAAATATTTAGTATATTAATAAATAAACGAGTAAAAAACACCCTGTTTTTTAAAAGCAATACATTTCCAGGCACATATACTTTTTTTTCATATTTTTAATATTAGAATCTGCCCTAAAATTTTCTTAACAACATCTGTTATTTTATATGTTATTATGGTTATGTTTCAACTTTAAAAAACAATAAAATATTATTAAAAACATCAAAACACATTTTGCATAAAATTTATGTTAACTGATTATAACAAAATTACTAGCAACAAGGTTCCCACACAAAAAAAAAAAAATAAAACCGTACCGTAAATATACCATATTACCAAAAATTTTCCTTTAACACTTCAACAAATCAGCTTTACTTACAAAATAAATTAGTTATTAGTTTTGGAATTTTTTAATAAAACATCAACATTTTTTTTTCTTGCATATGCTCTAACTTTTTCCTGACTTCTTGTTGAGGACGAAGTTGCCTGTTTTGAAACAGCTTGCACATCAGCAGTTTTCAAAAAAGTTACTTTGTTTGGATCACCACTTACTCGGGGTCTTAGTTTCATGCGTGTTAAAGATGATGAGGACTTTTTGGCTCTAGATTGAACTAAGGTTACAGGAGTCCATGGGGTTATTATTAATGGACTAGGTATACATGTAATCGAAGGCACTGAAGAACAGCCAATTTCGGTAACTTTTGCTTGTTTTTTAGATGTGGTCTGAATATCCCCTTGGTTAAATACCGTCATTTCTATATCTGCCTTTAAAACGTTTACTGATTTATTAGTTTGGTTCTCCAGTTCTGTAAAATTAATTAGAGGCATTGAAGAAGTACCGGTATTGGTAACACTAATTTGTTTTGTAAACGTAGTTTGTATATCCTCTTTCTTTGGTACTTTCATTTCTATATCTGTCCTTGCAAAGTTATTTGATTCATTATTTTTGTTGTTCAGTTCTTTTTAATTTACAATTTACGACAGATTGATTTTCTGAAACTTTCACTGTTGTTTGTATCTCAGTTGGTTTATTAGGTATCATACAATTTTTCGGTTGAATGAAATCTAAATTATAATGTGGCAGCAACTTAGAAGAATCGTAAAAGGATGTTTCTGCAGAATTAATTCTTGGTATAATGTTCGTGTGAGTGGCAAATTTTGACAGTACATGTGCAAGCTTTTGGCTATCAACGGACCATAGCATTGCTTTTGTGATAAAATGGGAGGTGTGGAAAATAAACATCTATCTGCGTAAAAGTTTCTTTTGGAAATTTCTAAACTCTGACATTTTATATCTTTAAATAAGGTTGGCATAATATGCCTCTGTGACTTTGGTTTGCAAACTAATGGATAGGCTTTATATCCATAAACCTTACTTGGTTTGTAACAACTTATTATTTCAGGATATATCCACGTTAATCGACAATTTTCTGGACGCATAAATATAGGCAAATACTGTGTCGTGATATGTGTTTGACCTATTTGGCTGCAAGTTCTAGTGGTATATATATCGGCTATTTTGGAAATATGCTCTAAGGTCTCAAATGGGTTCTGATTTAAGGCAGTAATCTCTTGATTTTGATCACTTTTTCTTCTTTTTGTATCTTTATTAGTACTAAAAAATGCATTTAAGGAAGATGCTACGTCAGTTGCTGTGCAAAAATCATCGTTTAACGATGCACCAGTGTCTTTAATCAAGTTATTCTTTATAGCCGAAACTTGATCTAATGATGTATTTTTGTTAAAAATATTATGTTCATGGGAAACTCCATGTTTTAATGTCCAAAGCTCTGTTTTGTCTGGCATTAAAGTATGTAAATTTAAAGGTTTAATAAAGGAACCAGGTATCTTACCTTGATATCTAACATCTATGTTATTAGAAGCCGTTAAATCAATTATTTCATAAAAATCTGCAGTTTGTGCCGTACCAGAAGCTTTACGAGGAACTGTATTTAAAACTGAAATCTGATTTAAACTTGAGAAGTCTTCAAAAGTCTTTCGTTTTAAAGGTAACGTGGCTTCTGTTGTCCAATGATCCGCTTTTTAGGTGTACCTTGTAAACAATCTAAACTAAAAAACGTCTTACATTTAGCTGGAACGACTGTCTGAGATTTGCCATTTTTAACTTGTTTTACCGTATCTTTAATTTGTAATTTATTCATATTTGATAATAGTTCAGTTTGTTCTTCTCTATTTTCAGGTACTTTGTATTGTACTATGTTGTGATCAATATTTATCAAGGAATTTGAAATATGTAACTGGTTAAAATTAGTTGAAATTTCTCCAAAGCTTACTGGAGCGGAATCTTTAAAAACTTCATTAAAAGATGGCAACTTTAAATCATCAAGTTGATGAAATAGATCAAAAAACTCTTCCTTATTTTCAAACTTATAGCTAGGTGGTGGTTTAATTTTATTTAGAAATTTCAGATATTCCTCATCTTCTAAAAGATCTGATTTTGTATTACTAGTACTTTCTCCCAGACAAGAATTTTTAGGCAATGTGGAAACAGTTGCAGTAATATTTTGCCTTTTGATTAGAGTTTGTACGTCATTGGTAGAATTACCTTCACAAAAGTTAGAATCAAGCCATTTTCGAACTTCCAAAATTGACTGAGCAGGATCTTTTACTTTGCGGGTTCTACGTACTTGTTGCTTTTATGCATATC
Source organism: Listronotus bonariensis (assembly GCA_014170235.1). NCBI lineage: Eukaryota > Metazoa > Arthropoda > Insecta > Coleoptera > Curculionidae > Listronotus > Listronotus bonariensis. The sequence goes on from JACEGR010000003.1 coordinate 1,290,517, forward strand.
TTTTGTTGGATATTTTTGAGTCTATGTTGGTATTTGTTTAATTTATGTTGGAATTTTGAAGTGTGGATCGGCCTTAAATAAACGAGGGTTAGGTGTAAAATACTGTTTAGCTTAGGTTTATATATATATATATATATATATATATATATATATATATATATATATATATATATATATATATATATATATATATATATATTCTAAACTTACACATAAAATATATGTTAACTATATTATAAAAATAATGTGTAACCCCAGAGCGATTACCAAAAATAAATAGTGCATTGATGCAACAGATTGCAAGAGTGTAAAAATGGCCTTTTTAAAATCCAGGTTATCTTTATTACGGCTTTTGTTTAGATATAAATAACACTTGATTAACTTTGCCTAATACTGAAGTATTTTCAGAAACACTAAAAATCAACTAACTCATCACCTTTTTTTACAAATAATAAATACACCAGCTAAAATTTTAAAATTTTAAACCTAAATATTAGTTAATTCTTAAATTGTTTATTTTTATTCAATTTATCTTGACAACGGTGGCAGATTTACCGCCAAAACGTTGATTTTTAGTTGTTTAATTTTTATTGTTTTTTTGGGAATTTTAATTTTAATTTATTATGTGGAAAATTACTACCATCAATTAAATCAAATCCGCCAAACCATACACCGTGATTACGCTAACCTGCGAAAGTATAAGCTGCCATCGAATATGGTGGAAAACACAACTTTTTATTAAGGATAACATGACAGGCATTTGGTAAATTCAGGAAGAAGTAAAAACATATTTTTTTATATCTTAAGACCATATTATGACCCCCAAGAACGCTGATCAATAACGGTACACACAACTCACAAACTCTTAACATAAGTCAGTGATAAAGTAGAAAAAATTTAGTATTAATTATTGTCTAAAAAATCAAGTGTCGTGAAAACTTATTTTACAAGATTTATAAGTGGTTTAAACTTATTGACAACTTAGGTAATGGTTTCTTATAATAAGGTCTGTATGTCAAAAGTCGGAGCAATTAATAAAATTATTTAGGAAATCGCTGTTTTCAACAATATATTATAAGTTCGGTTCATGTCATCGTTCCATCCTTATCTATTATGACAAGCACGTATTAACAGTTCTCAACCTTACTAATGAATGCTGATCAGATATCCCAGTTTGTATATAATAATTTCGTCTACACATTAGCGAAATTCGAGAAGTTTCTGTTTACCAAACCACGGAAACATAACAGTGATCCTGCCCCTTTGGCTTGAAAGCTAACACAAATATTTTAAGGAATATTAATGGCCAAATTAAAGTATTCTTTATAATACTAAACAAATACTTTAAAATCTGAATTGTAGATATGAATAGTACAAGAAAGGAAACAAGGTAGTTGTGACAACATAACCATTGAATTTTAATAATAATAACTAAATGAATTATGTGCTATATAAAAATTGATTGCGTATATCTTAGGTGCAGCTACTTTCTGGAATATCGTGGTCGCTATAATTAAAACACATTTACACTACTGCCTAAGTACAATAAACGGTTGAAGCCTAGCAGGTGACTTAAGGCACTAGAAAATACTGAAAACAAAGCTAATACGGAGTTGTACTTTTTCTTATACTTTAATAATTTTAAATGGTTAAAAATTTTAAAATATTGTATTACGTTATCAAATACATTTTAGTTTATAATAGAAATAGCACTTGGTACAAACATTATAGCTTTAATTATTATAAACATAAATGATTTTACTTAAACTCTTTTTATCTTTGTCACAAAGAAAAAAGACCTTACCAAATTACCAACACAGACCTTAGGTGTCGCATCTGTGGCACACTATCAACCAAATAGGGTAGATGTACCATTTGTAGCCACTTTGGGATTTATAAGTAAATAATAAATATTTAGTTCTTACTATGGTGTTGTGTAGTATATTTTTTAATTTCTCGGCACATTTTAAACTGTTTTCACTATTTCTTAAAAACAAATTATTTAAAAAATAATTACAAATATATATGGGATTAGTGTTGTATCTAGGCAATTTTTATCATTTCTTATAAAAATCTTCAGAAGTTACTGGTAAGTAAATTTTTGATTTTTGTTAAAAGTCATAATATTCTTTAAATATTTTTATTGTGTACTACTTAAGAAACCTACTAGAAAGTTAAAACAAAATAGATTTACTAAAATATTCCAAAAATATAAAACTTATTGATTTATTAATATGGTGGATTATTTAGACGTATAAAGGGTAATTTTTAACCTATACGCATAAACTTAAAAAAAATATTGCTTAGGACAAACAATGTTTGGTAATAAAAATAAAAGTTAGTAAAATATTTTCATTTAAAGATATATATTTAAAAAAAATAATAAATTTTAAATTATAATAATGACTTATAGAAAAACCAGAGAAGTTACCTAAAATTTTATTGTAAGAAATTATTTGTTTTCCATATAGTTTTGTCAATTTGGCTAGGCACTTTGAATTCTTGGGGATAAATGTGGTTTCTAGGGCTTTTGACAAAATTTAGTGGTGTATATTTTATCACTGTAATAAGAAACTTTCAAAGAAAAATGCAGAAACACATTTGATATATCTAATTTTTGGTAGCTCTGAAAATATGGCCATCAACAAAAAATTTGACACAAATATATTTTTTAATAAAACGCCCTGAATATTGTATTACCAATAAATAAATTTTTTAAAAAACCTTAAGAAAATATCTTTACATTTAATATATCCATCTCTAATTGTTCGAAAATAGAGTCATCTAAAATCTATCTCTAAATAATTACCCTGAGGTTTAATAGGTAATGTACCTAACGCACCAAGGTTAGTGCTTAAAGCTTGCCGAAACCCGTTGAAAATTGTTGTTACAAATTTGACGCCCGAGAGGAACTATGTTTTAACAAAAGTCGCGCATGCATGAAATAAAATTCAAGGTATACCGCTCTTCTGACTAATTTGTGGTCGTAAATTACAAATTTAAAAAATTTAACCACGATTGGTATATCTTGGGAAATACCGTCAAAATTTTAAAATTTAATCGTAAATCTAGTTATTCTAGATTAGGGAGAGCTAAAAAAATTGCTCTGTGTATAAATGGTACTGCGCATGCGCGAACTTGACAAGATACCTCTTTCTCGAATAATTTGGGGTCGCTCTCACCGAATTTGTGGGTAAAAACTTTAAGTACCGTATATTTTGACGGTTATTGTAAAACTCTTAAATTAAAACCGTAAAACAAATAATTTTAGGTCTAAATTTGTCCCATACAACGTTATTTTAAAAAATCCGTACTGCGCATGAGCCAACCTAAAAATCGTCCAATTCGTTGTTTCCGAATAAACCAATAAAGTAGAATCCAAATCCGGTAGTATTTGTAGATTTTGTAAATTTATTGAGCGTAGATCTATTCCATTTTGTTTATTTATACCTGAATATAATTGATACAAACGCGCGAAGACTAAATTCTACATTAAAATCTTTAAAACTGTGTCACCTCCATCTTATTTCTATCTTTAATAACAAGAAACTTATAAGTGCCTGTCCAAATTGACAAAATGAAATAAACACTCTGCATATCCAAAACGAATTGGGTTAGCTATGACCTACTTCCACCCCTAGGTTTGTTTCAAAAATTAAAACAGAGAACGTGCTAACAGATTTATTTTATCTTTTTATTGTTTTAGTTTAAAGAATTAATCATTTAATTTATAAAAAATGTTGTATTAGTTCTTTTTGTCGTATTGTAGTTTGTGAAGGTAACTTAAAAACAAATTTATATTTTAATAATAAATTGTGTAAATAATAATAATATTTCCTTAAATAGCACCTAATATTTACTATGGCCACAAATGGTGCAAAAGAAGGCAAGATTAAATATATTTTTTTGTACTTAAATAAAGTTTAAAGGTTTACATTTTTTATAATTTAATTGTTGATACACGAATTATGGTTATAATTCATATTTTGTTAGGCCATACTTTATTTAAGTTACATTAATTCGTTATAAAAGTTAGGAAATTGCTTAAGGTGACCACAAATGGTACATCTACCCTATGAATTTTGGGGACTTTTCATTGCATTTTTTTATTATAATTCATATACTTTTTCTTACTACCCCCACACTAAAATATATATATATATATATATATATATATATATATATATATATATTTTACCAAATATGATTAAACAGTTAATTAAAGACAATAAATACTTTTTTAAGTAAAAATAGTAAAACAGTAATTTATAATTTAATTATATTTTAAATAACCTGAATTAAATACTACTAATTTTATTAAAACTAATTTGGAGAGGAAGATATTTGGCTTTCATCGTTATTAGGATTTTTTAAATAAATATTATTATTTAATATTACCATAAATAAATAACCTATTTGAAAAAATTAAGGTTTTTTAAAGTCAGACTGGATTTAAAAATTAATAGTTTATGACTTTTAAATCTAGCTTTTAAAAAGTAACTATTAAAAAATAGCATAAATTCACTTTTTAAATGTTGAGTTTATTATTTGATTTATTTATTATTACGAATTATCCCTGTAATGTAAAAATCATATATAATATATATTCGTATACAGGGTGGCCATTTTTAGACTAAACAGAGCTAATTTTGGACACATATAAAGAAAAACGCTTGCACACGTAAATTTGTGATTTTGGAGTAAAATATTTTTTTGTCAATTTTACTTCATAAACTGCAACTCTCTAACAGAGATCCATATACAGTACAACTGGACAAGCCCCGAACTTCCCACTTTGTTCATTCTTTTATCCCTAGAGTTTCTAGAATGTGGAACCTGGCTTAAGATACCCCGGTACGTTACTATTTGGGCTTTTAGCCTTCTTGGTTTGTCCAAAGATAAAAAAAGAAAAAAAGGGGTGAGACTCATCCTCCAAAATCTTGAATAAAAAGAAGGGTCTAGTGATACCTTATTATTTTCGTAAATATGACAGCTTGTCAGAAATCTTTTTTTGTATAATAATAATTTACTTGTAAGAGCAAGCTACTTTAAACTAAGGGGATATGATAAAGGTTAAACAATATTTGAAATGTGATATCAATTAAAGGGTGTGATTCACCCTTATGTTTTAGGGATAAATTACACTTTCACCAGAACGATTAATTGATTTCTTATGTTAAAGATCGTTTAATTCTTTAAATAGCTTTTACTTACAGGTAATTTATTTATTATACAGTGGTAGGCATAAGTTACCTGGCAGCCTTAAAATCAGCTTATGCGTCAGTCTCACCACTCCCACCGCTCTTGCTAGGATTTATCTGTAGCAACGCGTCATTTGGGCATAAGTTATTAGAGACATTTTGCACCTCTTAAATTAACAGACGTTTTTTGGCCTCCTTATGGTTATCGTTATTTAACATAACGATTACGGCGAGCAGTTTTAGACAGAGATTTTGCAACCTCTTTTAAGAAATTTATTTTGCGTCTGCGCTTTCGACACATAACCTTATTTTTGCCTATGGTTCACCGATTTTAAAGATTTTAAAATCAGTATTTACTTTTATTCTTCATAGGATATAAATTGTTATTTAAATATATGCAAACACTTCTGTTGATTTCGTTTTTAAAGTAGATGCAAACAATACAGTATAAGCAAAACACAAAAAGTAAAGTTAGGTTTGGTAGTAGAATAAGAAGCAAGTGTGCCAGATTGTAACATCTAAATTAATTACTGATTTAGAATATCCGTTAAAGTGCAAGACCGTTTTATTTTCTTAACACTATTTGATTTTTATTACTGCTATAGATTTTTCACTAATTAGAGCCTATGTATAAATGATATATATTACTTAATACGGCATTAAAATTTTAACCTTTTAAATAATTGATATTAAAATTTCTACAATCCGGCAACCACGCAGTTTAACAATAACTATAACGATAACGATAAGCTCTTTGGTATTCATCCGTAATTAAAGAGTCCGGTATGGTTAACTAACGATAACGGATCATGTTTGCGTTACTGCGCAGTCTCAGAATAACGTTAACCACAACGGGTTACTAAAACAAGGGGTGCAAAATGTCTCTATTGTATGCTGCAAAGTCGGTATTTTTGTTTAAGACACATTTTCGTTACACCAGAGTGTCTTTTGGTTGAAACAGTTTTATTGTCTTGATCGCCATTATGGAACCGGAACCAGAACTAACCATTACTAATACTAATACACATTTTTCAAATCACAATTACTTTGTCGAATTAGCCATAAAGTTTAAAAGACCGGTAGTGTTCAAGTTGCAAAACGTAGCCATGCGCCATATCATCTATATTATTAAGCCCATCGAAAACTTTATTTGAAGTCTATTCAGATGAAAAGTAAACATTTTAAACACCTATTGTAATTATTTTTGTAAAAATAAAATTAAAATCAACGTTTTGTAAACTTGTGTTTTGGTTTTTTGAATGTCCACTCTTGTACATTAAAAAAAAATTAATCAAAAATTTTACAAGCTGTTCTATTTACAAAATAAATAGCAGGAACTTCAAACTTAGTAGTTGTAATCAGAGGTGAGAGATTTTTAAAATTAGGTATCACTTGATCCGTCTTTCTATTTAAGATTTTAAGGGGTTAGTCCTACCTCTGCAGGGTTAAAAGTCAGGGGGTAAAAGAGGCAAACAAATATTTTCCTCAGAAATTAACGTGTTCAAGCGTTTTTACTTATATGACCTAAAGTGCTCAAAGTTAGCTCTGTTTTGTTTCTATTCTTGGTATAGTTATATTAAATATAATTTTTGTGAAAAAAATATAAAATTTAGAAATGTCTAGCAAAAGTTATTATGACTTTAAAAAAATAAACCTACTAACCGTATTATTTTTCTTGGTGGAACTAGTATCAAAGGAGAGCCTTTTTAATGGTAAATACCATTTTCTTTGAAGAATATTTTTATTGGTACATTGAGTGACCTCAGCTGAGCTTACTGCGTTTTTGGTTGTATCTGGATTAACGTCTAGTCGTGTTTTGGATTTTTTTATTGGAATGTTAGGCCTTTTAAATATGCCGGTTGTTGACAGACTTCGATTTATCATAGTAGGCCGAATTCGGTTTGAAATTATTTTAGACTGATTATGTTCCTTTGAAACATCTCTGTTGCTTATGGCTTTTTCATTTGTGGATTCATGAACCAAATTTTTAAGCATTATATTGACCATTTCCTTAGATATTGATTCCATTATCTCTTGATTATTTTCTTCGTCCATTATAATATAATCTATAACAGGAAGACATCGCATAACTTCTTTCTTTTTTATTTAACTGAGTGGCAGATCTAGAGGTTGATGATCCGATAGACGTAACACATTTTTTTACATTTTTTGAGACCAAAAGTTTTTTTTTTTTGAAAATTGCACTGATTAAACTGAAATAAGTTTAACCAAATGCCAATTTCTTTTTGCAAAATATTTTAATGGAAAATGGTATCTGTAGAAAGGATTCTTGCATGACTTAAAAAAATAAATTTTTAACCCTTTAGGATCTAATATTATTTGTAATAATCAGCATCTTTTATTATCTGATATTACCTCATAATGCTTTTTAAACAAGTAAGAAATAAATGTTATTATAATTATAAATATATTAATGCACTGTTACCAGACTTCTTTAAAAAAAAGTATAAAATGCGGGTAAGCCGAAGAAAAGAAAAACTTTTAGGTTGGCAAAGATAAATTGTCAACCTTTCAAACTTATTTTTGTCTCCTTTTAAAATAATCGTGTTAGACAATATATTTAGCGAAGAGCGATGTTAAAGGGATAAAACTTTATGATTGCATTGCTGAAAACTTGTGTAAAAATAATTTTCAAAGAAAACAAAATATCGTTTCCACCAATGTTTTTGTAGCAAATAAAAATGCTCAGCGATTTATTTCATATATATTAAAACGATTTTACTTAGAAAAATTGAATTTTATGCTAAAATATTTTTAAAACTTTAACAAACAAAAGGCAAAAATCTGAGGTTACGATTTTTTTAGGTAATCTAAGTAATGTTCAATATGTGGTAACATACTGTTAAATATATGGACACATCTTAAAGAAACCCGACATCGGAAAATTTTTTAGCATAAAATTAAAATTTAAAATCTTACGTGCATTGGTCTTTCAGGACAAAGCATTATTGTCTTAATACAAGTTTTTGAAAAAATAAGCTTTATGTTGCTATAATGGTTGTTCCAATTACTTTTCTTATCTGCCGTAACTTTAAGTATGTTACACTATTAATATACAAATTTGCAAATTCTTAAGAAAATCTTGTTCTTATTCCTTTTATATTTTAAGAAATTAGAAAACAAAACTCTAGTAATATAATATGTAACATATAATTTGTTGGGGTGATTCTTTATTATATAGTAGATAAACTGCCTTTTAATACGTAATTTATTTTTAATTAAATTTCTGTTTTTTTGTAGCTTATTCTGTTAAAGTATTTAAAAGAATGGAAACAAAATTATGGTTAAACCATACTTTTAATACATTAAGCACTAATTAAATTAAAAAAAGGTTAAATAATACGTTAAAGCGTGTCTGCAATAAAGATTTTATTAAGTCATCTCCTCCCCTTAATGTTTTAAATAAGACAAAATTCGGATTGGTAAAAATTTGGGTAAAGCAGAGTAACTAAAACAATTTTTTGGCATAAACATTTTGGTAGTCACTTGATCAATTTTTTTAATAGAGAGTGGGATCATCTGCACCTTGTTTTAAGGGTATTTCACACTATTCTTAACACAAGTTTAGTAAGTTCAAAATTTAGCGTAATTTTGTACTAGTAACTGTTAAATTGGCCAAGACATCGAGATCGGGTAAAAAGAGACATTACTTAAATAAATTTTTGGTATAGCCATAATTGTTTTAACATAACGCAGTGGTGGTTGGTAGATGAAAAGGGCTGTTATGTAGCTCTTCGTTTTAAAGGGCCTTTAATTTTTCACTTAACTCCACTTTGCCTATACCCAGCTATTTCCGAGTTACTAGCAAATGCCATTTAAACCGTACTATTTGTAGAGTAAGTATTTAACCCAAATTTTAAACGGTTTTAAGTCTGGAACGGCTAGGTCGACTTTCAAAAATAAAGCGGCATTAAAAAGATAATCACAGGGTCTTAAAGATGAGATGCTAAGTAACCCCCTCCCTTGCATTTGTCGAAAAATGGTCGACAATAATAATTGTTTTTTTAATGTTTTTGTATAAACAAAGCTGAGAATATATTTTTTTATAGGATTAAAGTGGTTCCACACATGAAACCATATTGGTTTTAACATCAGTTACAGTCATATTAAGTAACAATTTTTTCCGAATCTTATATGCAATAATTTTAGCCTAATTTGATACAACCTGCCACACTTTCTTTAATATTTTATTATTACCAAAAAGTAATAATGAAATATAAAACATTTTCTTTCGTTTTTATGGCTTCTTGTTTTCCCTAAAATATTTTTTGTCATGTTTTATAAAAGCAATATGTTTAAACGATTGATATGTGTCTAGGTTAAGCTTAAGGCAACTTTTTTCCAGAACGAAGCAGGTGTTTATTTTTAGAACATAAATATATTAGATATAAAATATTTTAGCGTATTTTATAAGAATGATTAAGCACTCGATAAAAGGGATATTTATTTTTTAAAAAAATTAGATAAATTGATTTACTATTACCTAATAATTTACATAGAATGTATGAAGGGTACCCAAAAATTATATATTTTTTTATTTCATTACATTTTTACGTCTGTGGTTACAGGTTAATTATAAAAATTAAATTAAAAGGGTTATATTTATTGCACAAACTGATAAATTTACGATGTTTTAAATAATATAGCTAATTAAAAATTTAGGCTTTTTGCAGTAGCTTATGTTTCTTTTTGAAAGCTGTGCCTCTCCTATGCCAAAACTAACAAAAAAATATGTTTTTTTATAAGAGTTTGCTTTTGTAGAAATTAAAGCAATTTTATAAGTATATGAGCATATATCCTAAATCTCTTAGGTTTTAAGCCACAGGGTATTAAAATTAAAAAAAACATGGGTTTCTTATCATAACTTTAAAACTGTTTAAGATATTTTTATGGAATTTGCCATGCACCTACTAAGTAATAATAAGCACATTTTAAAAAATACAGTACGGCACTGGTTCCTTTAAAAATAAAAATCATTCTTTAAATCTCCACCTACTTTCTAAAAAAATATTTTCACGAAAAAAATAAAAACCGTTTTCAGGCATTTGTAGTCTACCAAAATTATTTTTACCTTGTATGCTGGTAACCTAATTTAAGTTTTTTTTACTAAAGAACGTGCATCAGAGGAAAAAAGTCAAGATGTCAAATTTGTTGCAAAATAAATGATGATTAAAAAATAATATTTATATTCGAAAAAAGCAATAGCGTAGCATATATTTTTTTATTTAATTTCTTTTATGTTTGCATGAGCTCTCCTATATAAAATATTCTTATTAACAATAATCAGAAAAAAGCAAAACTTAAAATAAAAAAATTAGTCTTTTTAATGTCTTAAATCCGAATAAAGGCATGAGAACAGATATATTTTTTTGTTTACCGATAAAATGGGTAATTATTTAAAATAAAGCTATAATACTACCTTAAAAAAAAACTATGTTTTTAAAACTGGTCTCTGGGTTAAAGAAGAGCTTTTAATTAGAATGAAGTCATTTTTATTGCAAAAGTATTTTCTTTAAATTAATTTCCTTTGGCTTAAACAATGTAACTTAACTTAATGAAAGTTTAAAAACTTTTAAACGTGAGGCTCACAATAAATTCTATCTGCAGAACTAAGTTGCTCATATTTTAGGGATACATGTTGGCAGATTTTGTTTAAGTTTCAAAGGTAAATTGTGTTTTAAGGAATTTAGCTTGTTACTAGTTCTGGTGATTAAAACTAATAATATTTAAAATCAATGGAATTTTTATATTGCAACTATTATTAATTTCTTAGTAAAAGACTGTTTAAAAAAATGTAAATACAATTTTTAGCATAGGTAAATAAATTATTTCCGTTGAAAAAGAACAACTATAATTATTTGTTAATATATCCCAGGTCAATAAAAAAAATATTTTTAAAAAATCAATCAAATATTAAATAAGAACAAGCCCAGCAGGAGATTCAACTTTAACCACACCAATATAAAGTACAATAGATAAAGATATTCATAAAAAATGACATCCAATACTCTACATAATAATTAAATTGTAATAATTTTTAAAACCAAAAAGTAAATAAAAAATAAGAATATAAAACTGTATGTTCTTTGTTTTGAGCGCAGGGGGGTAATAGCAGAAATTATTTAAATATTTCTTTACAACACAAACTTTAAAATATACAAAGTAATTAACCTTCTCCTATATAATACAATAGTATATTACATTACAAGTGTAAGAAATGACTATTTGCTGGTGAATATTGTAGCACGAGGCGTTAGGCAGGTAGAGCAAACCCACGGTGTAAGAAAGTCATTTTCACACATTACTGTACACTATTTTCCTGGAATACAAATTATTCACCCAAAAGTAAATCAAAATTAAAGTTTGTCTGTTCCAGAAAAATAAAAAACAATTGAGAACTTTGCAACACTAGGTGATATTTACTTTACCAGCACTAATTGGCGATATATACTTTTCCTCACTGCTATATTATACTGTTTTGACAATATTTTACATCGAAAATCCTACCTAGAAGCATTATATAACTTTTATCATTTTGGAATGGCTCTCAATTAATAAAAATTGTATGGTTTTGTTAGGTAATAACGCTAATAGTTTAATACGGTTTTCTGCTATTATAAGTGTTTTTTAAAAATTATCAATTCTTACATATTTTAGACACTTTCTTCTAAATAAAACGTAAGTGGTGCATATTCAAAATATTCCGTTTTTTAAAAATATCAGTAAATAAACTTACGGGACCAGGGAGTGAAAAGAGTGCTGGGTGAGGGTAAAATTAGTGAAACGAGTTAATGAAACTGAACATTACATATAAAATTAAGTAAAATAACAGTTTTCCTCTTATTTTTAAGAAAAAATATAAAAATATAGAAAATTGTAAATGCATAACCTAAAGTCCTAAAAGTAAAGGGAAAAACGACTACCAAACGTCAGTTACCATGCAAAATATGGAAAGCATTTGCCCAACGTTGGAAGGTCTGATTCTGTTATGAATGGATAAAAGAAAGTGGATTCATAAAGTGTGTATTAGCCTTAGGTTTAATTAGGGATTAAAAAAAAAAGATTTAACTAGTTGTTTGAGTTCACGAAGAAAGAGAGGAAGAATTTGATCTATAGGCTTTTTCTCTGGCGCTTTAGGTCGAACAGTCCAAGCAGCAAGAGCTGCCTCTATAAAGTACGTGCTCAAAGGTAGAAGGGAGATTTTTAATTTGATCTACTTACCTGACAACACTGTGCCAGTCAGTGAAAGTTGTTTTTGTGGTTATGTCTATTTTTGTTTATGTTTTTATTTTTCCAAAATTTTAATAAGTATAAAATAAGATGATTTTCGCTAATTTGGGTTCTACCATTTAAGGTAAATAAAAAGTTTTTTTACTGTTGCACTACAATAAATATGTCACTTGCAAAACCAATAGCAGTTTTTAGGAATGAGATCATAATATGTATCACACCAGTGTTGTAAAGTGCTTTGCAACACTAGTGTATTATAACATTTTCATGCATGAAATCAGTGTGCTATTTGCTATTTTCACAGGTAGATTAAGTAGGAAAAATAATAACTAATATATATTATTTAAATTTTGAAAAATAGCTAGAGGTATTAAACTTATTAAAATTAACTACACAAATAAAAAAAAATAAGTAGGAGGGATGCGATTATATTAAGTAATTTTATATCGTTTCTTTTGCTTCGATTTTAGGTTAATTTTAGTTATAAGATTACCAATAGAATTTATTTATACAGGGTGTCTAGTAACTCAACGGACAAACTGTTAGGGGTAATTCTACTTTAAAAATAGAAAAAAACTTTATATGAACATATGTCTAAACGTCTAAGTGTTTAAACTAAAAATTTAAAAAATTATTGTTTTGTTTATTATAACTTTTTTACCAATTTATTTTTTATTAATTAAAAAAATTGGGTATATTTTTGCTTAATTAAATAGGAATTTAACTATGCTAAGAACCAAAAAATGGTTTATTTATTATTATTAACTCCAAAACTGTACGTCAAGTAAAATAAAAATTGTTTTTGAAATTGGTTTAGAACAAATTTAATTTATTAAATAAATCTTATATTAAATAATATTTTTTTAGCATGGTAAAATTTTTATTTAAATTAAGAATAAATAAAAAGGTTACTTTTTAGTGTGAAATAGGATATTAAGGATACAAAATGACTATGAAGTCAAGAAATTAAATTTATATATAACCAAACCGACATTAAAAAATAAAGATATTTATTTTAGAAGAATGCAGTGGCTTATCACCTTTTTTCTTTAAAATATTGACTCCAAACCCCCTATAGACGACACTGATAAAAATTTGTTTCTTTTTGGTGCATAGGATACGGCTTCCAGTTTTTAAAAAATATCTAAATTGGTATAAAAGTTATCATAAAAAAATATTTTTAAAAATTTTAATACCCTGTAGTTTAAAAACTTAGACGTTTAGGACATATTATGTTCTTATTAGGTTTTTTCTGATGTTTTATTTTAGAATAACGCCTTAAGATTTCGTTGGTTGAGTTACTGGACACACCGTATACAGGATATCCAAAATGGTCATATGGTAAATATAACTGCAAAGAAAATGAGGCAAAATATTTTAAATATTTTATATTAAAAAAATATATTGTGCTCTGTCAGGTAGTTATTAAAATTGGAATTTAAAAATTTAATGTATTTATAACTTTTAAACGGTTTTCACAGTAAAAATTGTATTTTTGAATTTAATGTGTACATTTTTAACAGATGTGACATTTGGTGTTTACCGTTTTTTAATGTTGTTTTTATTTTATACAAAAATGCTACAACATATATTTTAATTAATATTTTGTTACTATTTATACAAAATCGCTTTTTTAAACATAAATACAAAAACGTGTTTTTATTCTAACTTTAAAGGTCAATAACTTCCCAATGAAGCAAAATTGAACTTTTTTTTAAAAAGTACTAACATTATTTTGGCTCATTCTATCAGCTTTTTAATTTATAATTAAAAGTTTTTAGGCACTCTATAATAAGTATTTTAAGGGATTTTTTATTAAACCCTATTAAGCAAAAATAATGATATGGTTTTTAGGAATAAACTATGGATGAACTAAAATGTTTGCGCCTATAAATTCATAAACAAATTAGAATTCTTCAAATTGTTAACGAAAAAGTAATAAAAGCCATAAAGGCACAAAAAAGCACCAGAATAATATGTAAGTAGTACTCTAAACCTCCACGTCTGATTAAAGAAAATAGCGTCTCAGTGAGGATAGACCTCTTTAATAGCATATACGATATAGTTGTATTACTACACAAATTTCTAGGCTTAACTTTCGTAGCATTTTCTAAAATAAAAGTTCCAAAAGATGTAGGGATAATTATTCTCTTAGCTCTATTAGCCATAGTTTAAAAGCAAATGAAAAGAACAACTCTCTAAAAAACAGTTTGGTTTTTCCTCTTCTCTGTAAGAATACTATATTTTTGTTTATTGACTGAAAAAAAGCCTTTGATAATATAAACTACCTCAAATTATAATAATTAGTATAACGTGCATAATAAATATCAAATTTACAATAAGGATAATTAGGTCATTAAAAAATTATATCAACAGCAGAAAGCATACATGAGAATCGATGGAAATAGTACTCAGGAAATAAGGCAGGGCTGTGTTTTGAATCCAACTTCATTCCACTAATGGAAGAAAAATATAGTCAGAAGAGCCATATACAAAGTGCCATTAAAAATTTCTTATAGTTCCGTTAACTGAGCTTATTGATTAATACCAAAGCAAGCCGTACCCAAAAAATATTGAACTTTACTAACAGCTCAAAATAAATTTACTTCGCAATAATAAATATCCTTTTACTTCGATGCTTTATTTTTTTTTTGGTGCTAAGACATTGGGCTATATGAATAGCACCCCACGCTTTTTACTATGAAATGAAAATATTTTTTTAATGAAAAATTATTTTTATTTTTTAGTTCGTTATATTGCACAAAATTCTTAATATAACAGTAAATTAGAACATACTATTTAATTAAGCAGCAAAAAGAAAATAACCAGCCCCCTATGAAATGACAATGGTAGCAAATTTTAAAATTTGCAAAAGATTGCAACTCACTAAAAATTTCTTCTTCATTAAGTAGCAAAGTTTCAAATTTTGCCAACAGATGGCAATCCAGGCAATGTTTGGACTGTTGCCAACATTTTGCAATCCACTAAAAAATTTCTTCTTCATTTAATAGCAAAGTTTGAAATTTTTCCAACAGATGGCATCCTAGGTGTTGTTTTTATAATATAATGGAATTTTTTTCCTGGCGATTAAAAAAAGATAAAGGGATACTGTTTGCAGATTATTGCATTGTCATGGGTCCTTAATACGTGTGCAAAGTTTCAAAGAAATCGAATAGCTGGAAGTTGGTTAAAATTAGGCTCAAAGATTCCGTTACATAGGCAGCCAGATAGATAGTTACAACCCAAGTTAATAAAAGAAAAAAGCAAATGCTTCGGCTTATAAGTATAATTCTCATGATATAGAAGGATTAACTTTAAATGTATAAATAAAGTTAAACATTTGCTTACAAGTACAAGTATTTACTTATAGAAATGTGATGCTACTGAATAGCAGCATCACTTTTCTATAAGTAAATACTCACACTTGTAAGCAAATGTTTGACTTTATTGATATGTTTAAAGTAAATCCTTATATATCCTTTACTTATAGGCAAAAGCATTTTCTTCTTTTTATTTATATGGCCCATTGAATTTAGCAAAAAACGTTAGGAAAAATAAAAACTTTTAAAATGTATTCTTAACGTAAGATGTGCCAAATTTTTTCGATCATTCGAGTTAGCAACTTGCAACTAAAAGAAAGGATACACAAAAAGAATGCATGGAGATTATCCAAAAACGTAAATTAGAGTACTTAGAGCATCTTATGAAAAGCACGAAACATCAATACTTTATCTGGTGCTCTAAGGCAAGATTGGCGGACGCCTTTCGCGGGCCGAAGACAAATTTACTGGCTGAGGAATTCTAGGCAACGGTATAAATTAATTATCAACAATATCTTCTATATCTATCTTTTTTACTAAGTAAGCTTAATTTGTTGCCAAAAAATAATATACTTTTAAAAATTTTATGTTACATATTACCATTTTAAGCTAAATGTATATCTGTTTATTTCTTTATAATAATTTTGCATGAAATAAATAATTTTTTAACTAGCCTAACGCCAGATGCCTAGCATTGTTCATTTAATATTGAATAATTTTGTATATAGGCGCAAATTTTGTGATAAATTTACGTATAAATTTTGTTTTTGTCATTTTAATTACTGATGCGCTATAAACAAAATGTTTTTTATAATCCAAAACAAATTTACTTTAAATTTAAATCCATAGTGGAACAAAAAATATATTTTATTCCCTGATTAATATAATATTTATTTTTAGCCAGTACAAGTTTTAATATTTTAAACTCTTGTTAAATTGGTTTTTTGTTTTACTTGTTTTTAGGCAAGTTAGAAACCTATTATACTAATTATGTTTTTTCACTTGATTATAAAAATTGCCAGTTTAATTATTTTACATAAATAATTTCTATAAATAAAACGAACAAAAAGCTCTCTTTGTTTACGATTAAACAGTTTAAGTCAGGGCTTAGGACTTTTATAGTATAATTAGGTAAGTAAGCTTATTAATTTTCTTCAAATTACCAAAAACTTAAAACAAGGCAAGGGATTTATTTTTATTTATACATTGTGCCCCTAAAAAGTTGAATCATAACTAAGAACTATCAATATAATATAATGAAATTGTCCTTTTTAATAGACAAATCATAACTTAATTAAAATATTTTAAGGATCATCAGGAAGTATCCATATTACTCGCGGTTTTATAAAATTGTCCTTAACACTACCTGTAGAGAAGGGTGCGTCAAAAAAATATTTTTCGTTTTTATTTTGTACTGTAAAATACTGGTTGGTAAAAATTTGTCTTCAAGAATAGACACATCCTCCGCCTTTTAGTTTTATATTTCTTTTTATCATTAAAAGGAAAAATATATATCTCAGCCTCTACTATATAAACAAATTATATTATTCTATAATTTGTAGAAAATTGAATTCTCTATAAAAAGATCTTTTTAGTTTTTTTCTGATAAATCTAACCGAAAAAAATTAATGAAGGTAAAAAATTTAAAAACCCATTTTAAATTTTGTAACCTTCAAAAAAACAATTATTGACAATTGAGCTTCTACCATTTTTATCGGAAATTAAACGCTATACGAAAAATTTCTTCTACACTTTTTAAGTAAATAACGAAATTCAAAACAAAAAGTTATTTTTCTTAAAATTTTTGTATCGTTGATTTAAGTATCTTTTTATTGGTTATGTTATTAAAAAAATAGAGGTGTTTTTTTGTGGAGAATTCAATTTCCTACAAACATATATAAGACGAGATAATTTTTTTATCTAGTAGAGACCAAGATATATATTTTTCTTTAAAAGAATGGGAAAAAATAAAAACTGAAAGGCAAAGGACGATCCTATTAAAATTAAGAGCTTATACCTAAAAAGATTTTTTAGGGTCTCTACCAACCAGTTTTTAAAGTACAAAATGAAAAAAGAAATTCATTTTTTGACCCACCCTACTGTAGAGTGTAACACTTGATTACCATTTTTTTTTATTGACAGTCAGGTATTATTTACACCTGCTGCGTAAAAAAAAATTGTTTTAAAAATAAAATTGTTTTTCCTACTTATTTGTTTTTAAACCTTTTTGAAGCACAGTTGCTTTAAAATTATTAAATGCATACTTTTTTATTTTAAAAACAAAAAACAAAAATCTACAGGTTTTAAATCAATTACTTGGATAATGTAATTCTAAATAATCAAACCTAAAAAGAACAATATTTTGCTAATTTCAGATGATTAAAATTTATTTTAAATTACTTAATAAAGCTTTTTAAAAATACATTTTTTTAAATATGCTTTGTTAATAAATTTTGTGTTTAATAATTCGAAATAGAATAATTTTACCCTGAATAAATTTTCCATTTGGATAAATTGCTTTAATAAATTGGTTTTGGCAAATTGTGATACGATAAATGGACTTTAGAAAAATATCCCACTTTGTTCACCAGCAGAGAGCATACGATTCCACACTGGAAACAGTTGCACCGAGTTTATTGTTATTTATAACTTTTAGCAAATATTTGCATTTTTAAAATATTATTTTCGCTACAATTTAAATGTGCTGCAGCCCAACACCATACATGTTTAAATCAAATAAATATGTTTCACATAAAATAGTTACGAATTTAAAATCGAAAAATACATTTCGCATATATACACATAAGTATATAAAAATTTAAAATAAAAATACAAGCAACTTACCAAAATTTCTGTTTAATATAAGTTTTTTAGTTCCTCCGACTGTATCTGAAGAAGCACAGTACTATTTGAAACCAAATGGTTTGCTAATCCTTTAATTATCTGTAAAAGATATATAATTTTTAAATACTTAAAATTGTAGATAGGACATGCAGCTTGTTAAAATATCAGATGTGCCATTAATGTATTTTAGTCTAAAAAACCGTAATATATGTTTGTTTAAAACCATATGTAACAAATAATTACTATCACAAAATTAGAAAAATAAACAAAAACATTTAAAATTAATCAACCGTTTAAAATTCTTTTGTAAGTAAAAGCTTATTGAAAATTCTAACAATCTCTACGAAATCAATAAAAATACGTTTTTTTTTAAATGTTTACTTTTAAAAAACCTCAATATGTCAACTTTTTTGTAGTTAAACTTAAGATTAAAGTTTACACCCAGAAACTTACAAAAAAATAGATATGGTATAGGGAAGATGCGGCAAGCCCCGCTAAGCGGATAACGCCGTTCACTGTCATAATTTTTAAACACCCTTTATCGGTCCAATATCTATTACTTAATTAGCATTAAAGCCCAAATGCTGACTTAGCTGATTTGTTTTCGTCGAAACCACTTTTAGTCCTTCAGTAGTTTTGGATGCAGGCTGATATATTTTTTCTTCTCGGAAAATTTAAACGTTAGTATAGTATAGTAATATTTCTGATTTTATTTTATTTATTAATAAAAAAATATTATATTTAAGGGATGTTTTAAGGAGTTTGCCCTTTAAAAAAATACGTTATCGGATAAGACTGCTTAGAAAAAGTAAGTGCTCTGGCCAAGAAATCACTAAAACACAGTGTGTCTACGTAAGTTGGCGTCATAGGTAAAACTTCTTTATTATTGATTTTACAAAAAAAGGTCATTTCTTCTAAAAAAATATTCCAAAACCTAAAATACAATCATCAGATATCAAATTGTGCCAGTCACCAACGAGGTTTGGCCAAAAATCCTATTTTTGCTAAAAAGTAAGGTATATATAAAGAAAAAATGTTTACAATTAAAAATTGCTTTCAAAATGCATTTTTTTTTATTTCCAAAACATTTTTTTCTGTGAAAATCATCAAAATATAAGATTGCACTTGTGTGCATTATACATTATCATTCTTTTAATAACACTAAATATTTAAAACTGTCCTATGGCATTTATAATCATAAAATGTATTACCCTAATGTACAAACCTAAATTTTCACCATTACCGCAGAAAAAAATCAAAAATCTTTTTTATTAGTAAATAAGCAAAATTGCATATTTAGAAGTAATTTTAAATTCTTAACATTTTTTCTCTGAAACAATTTTTAATATTAACAAAAATACAGGTACTTTACTCTTAAGCAACAATTAAATTTTTGACCAAACCTCGTAGATAACTGATACAATATTTTATCTGACGGTTGATTTTTACGTTTTGGACCATGCAAAACTTTTTATAGAGAATAACTTTCTTTTTGTAAAATAAGAGGGAGTTTGTTGACACGGGACTTAAATACTTGAAGATTTGGGGAGAAGGAAAGACCTCCGCGGGCAGCAGGTTCCACAACCTAGAAACTCTAGGGATAAAAGAACGAACAAAGTGGGAAGTTCGGGGCCCGTCCAGTTGGACCGTATAGGGATGCATACGCGCGGAACCACGGGTTTCGTTGGGAACCGTAAGTGGAGGAACTATACTGGACAATTCTTCAGGAGCAGAAGCCATGGAAGTACCTATAAAAAGCGATAAATCCCCCACAGCCCGACGATGTGCAAGAGAGGGAAGCCTTTCTGTAAGTGAAGGATCATTAATGAGACGAATAGCTCTTCTTTGAATAGAATCAAGAATGCTTAGGGTTGTGGGGGACGCCATGCCCCAGATATGAGAACAATATTCCAAGGGGAGGTCGGATTTGGGACACATACAAAGTGTATAAATTAGAAGGGGAAAAATACTTTTGGCTCGAAAGAGAAATCCAAGCTTTTTTGAAGCTGCCGTGGCTATAGATACAATGTGTTTATGCCAGTTAAGGTTACTTTCAAATGTGACGCCCACAAGATTAAAGGTGTCTTTGCTCTGTAAAACTTGGCCGCTCATAAGTAGAGGATGAGTATTTGATGACTCTTTTCGCGACAAGGAACATGATTGTGTTTTGGATGCATTAAAATGGACGAGATTTTTAGCGCCCCAATCCAATATTAAATTAAGATCCTGCGAAAGAGATATCTGCATCGCTCTGCGTTTGTTTTCCAAGTCAGGTTTAGTAATGGGTTTAGGAACCTGAAAACTGGAGTGAAGGGTACTATCGTCGGCGAAACTATGAATGGAATTAGTTGTGGACGAGAGAAGGTCGTTGATGTGAAGAAGAAACAATGTTGGTGCCAGAACTGAGCCCTGAGGGACTCCAGCATTTACTTGGTGAAAGCTTGAAGAATGGCCGTCCACAATAACTGATATACGACGATCAGATAGATAACTAGAGAGCCAAGTACAGAGTTTAGTTGAAAGACCATAGGAGGGAAGTTTATTAAGAAGTGCGGCATGCCAGACCTGGTCAAAAGCTTTGGATATATCAAGAGCAACGATCTGGGACTCACCTAGAAACTCAAGAGACTTATTCCAGCAGTGTGATACGAAGGAAAGAAGATCTGCTGTAGATCTTTGTGGCGAAATCCATACTGCCTGTCATGCAAAATTTTGTGTTTTTCTAAGTACTTAAGAATTTGTGAATTAATTAGTTTTTCCATTACTTTACAAAGAACTGAGAGAATTGAAATTGGTCTATAGTTAGATGGAAGAGATTTAGATCCTTTCTTGGGAATAGGTTGAACACGTGCAGCTTTCCAGCTTTCCGGAAAGATACCTGTGTTGTAAGAAATTCGAAAGAGCCGAGTTAAGATTGGTGCAAGTTCTGGAGCACATTTTTTAAAACGATTGCTGGTATGCCATCCAGCCCAGACGATTTCTTGGTGTTAAGGGAAGAAAGGATACGCTTAATGTGTTTTACCTTAAAAATAATATCGGGCATTTTATGAGGAACTGGGGTAACCGCTGGAATTGGATGATTTACGGGAGGGTCAAGGGTTGAATTGGCAGCAAATTGTTTAGCAAATAATTCTGCCTTTCCTTTAGCGGTAGAAACAATTTCATCTTCCAAAGCTAGTGGCGGAAAAGAACTGGTACAAAAATTCCTACTTATGTTTTTCGCAAAGGACCAGAAAGATTTGCTGCCATTTGAGCAAGAAAGAACTTTGTTTTTAATACGATTGTCGAAGGAGTCTTTGGCTTCAGAAATTGTTTGATTGTAGTAGTTTCTTGCTTCAATGCTGGCCTGTCGATTTTCTGGACTAGGATCCTGTAGAAACTTTTGTGAGCATGAACTTTTAAAATTCTAGCTTTATCACAAGATTTGGAAAACCAGGGTTTGTTATTGGATTGTTTGGGGTTCTTGATGGTGTGTGGAATATAGGTTTCAATGCCCAATTGAATTGATTCCGTCAGTTGATTGCAAATTTCAGAAGGATCACCAGAAGAAAAGCAGATGGAATTCCAGGGGTAAGTGGCGAAGAAGTCCCTCAGGCCATCCCAGTCGGCTGAGTTGTAGTGCCATACGGTGCGTGGTGGCATGTATTCATTTACCTCGGGATGTGCAGGGTAAGATATTGTAACTAAGCCATGATCTGAGCGACCTAGGGGAGCTGTGACAGATGTTTGATAGAGTTCGGGGTTGGTAGTAAGAAAGAGATCAAGGGGATTTGAACTATGATTTGGAACTCTAGGAAAGTAGGTGGGTTCCATAATAAGGTTGGTAAGAGAGTTACTGACTGCGAAGATTTCGGCTGCTCTGCCTTGGGGGTCAGTTTTTGAAGAGCCTAGCCAATCCTTATTATGGACATTGAAGTCGCCAAGCACGATTATTTCAGCCGATGGAAACTGAGAAATTATGCTATCGATCTTTGTTGAAAGGAAGTCAAAGAATTCTGACATAGGAATTATTAGATGGGGACTGGTACAAACAGCAGATAAATTTAGTTGAAGACCTAAGGGAAAGTTTAAGCTAAAGGATATCGGGCCTACCCGATTCAAGATTGGAAACTCGAGCACAAGCCAGATCGTTGCGGACGTAAGCACATACGCCACCATGTGGGCGGAAAGACGAAATAAGTTCGTAGCCTGGAAAGAGAAGGTGGCTGGTTGAAGATTTAGAACTTATTTGTGTTTCCGTTAGAAACAGTATGTGGGGCTTAGATGACTGAAGGTGATGGTGAACGGAGTTTATATTGATGTTAAGCCCACATATGTTTGCAAAAGAAATTAAACTTCTCGATGAAGGTCCTCCCTGATGCACCCTCGCCCGAAGATCCGAATGTAGGGGTATATTAACAATCTGGTAAGAGCTAAATAAACGCCTTATTAATTTAGTGTCTTTTCCAGAACACAACAAATCAACGCCAAGCTTGCCATATTAATGCAAGAAAAACTGATTTTCTAATTTAACGCCTATATATTGACAAAAAAACAGCTTTGGATATGATTAAAAAAACTTTTTTATTTTATAAATAACGTAAGAAATCACTCCTTAAAGTAACGTAACGTTATAAGAAAACATACTGTATATCATTTTTTTAATTACAGTGCATCAATAAAGAATATTAAACTAAACAGCAATTGTGGTTTTGACAAAAATAAATTGTATGTAGTCAAGGTGATGATGAGAACGCAGTGTATTTTGTGGTTTAAGCAGTAAGAATATATTCACTATACAAGGTGTCCCAACTCTATTTAAACACGAAATAACTTGGCCCTGTACAAGATACAAAAATAAACCTAAAATAAAAAATATTTATTTGGATATACTAACTTTTGCAGACAGTACCAGTTAATATACAGAGTGTCTTCAAATGGACATTTATTGACAGTTAGGTTTGTAGAATGAAACACCCTTTAACAAATTTTAATCCAAATTAAATTTTACTTTTAAAATTTAAAACACACTATATATTAAATATTGATGGTTTCTGAAAAATCAACAGTATGCTGATATACTCACCATAAACAGTTAAAAGTAAAGACAGAAAATAATATTTGGTTTTAAGTATTTTTAAATATTGATTCTGTTACTGTCAGGTGACCAAATATTATAATAAATGTCATTACTGCAGTGGTAAGAACTACTAAGTGAGTAGCAGTCAACTATTTAGTTTATTTTATATACACATATTTACTTAATTAACCTAAAAAACTAGCCATAATTGACGTATTACTGTTTTAACGCAATCAGTGAAAGATATTGTCTAAATAAATAATAGTTTAAAACTAAAAAACACGCTTTTATATGCAAAACCGAACTAAAAATTAAATAATTTTTCCATTACAAAGTTTGTCACTTCAAGGTAAAAACGTAGGGTGCGGGCCACACTATTTTCATAACTTTTCCCTCATAGATATTTAAAAATAGAATAATTATAACATTTAATATATTGGCACTTACGCTTTTATTCTGGTGACAAACTTCTGTAATGAAGAATGACCACAGTGCGTTATAAACACGGATTTTTAAACTATTATTTATTTTTCGTTTTTAGTTGATATATCAATTGGATTTTTTTAAAAATAAATGCTCCAGTTTATTCACTAAAAAATTCCTTCGCCATTTTGTCCAAGAAACACAGATGATCTGTAAAGGAATTTGTTATCCTGGCGGTCCTAATCAGGATAACGGGATACTGTTTTTAAATTATTGCATTGTCATCGGTCCTTGATATGTGTGCAAAGTGTCAAAGAAATTGAATCGCTGAGTTGGTAAAAAATTAGGCTCAAAGATTCCGTTACGTAGATAGATAGATGGGCATAGATAGATAGATAGATAGATAGTTACAACCCAAGCTAATAAAAGCGTGTTAATAAACTGCAGTGCCCTAACGTACCTAATAGTAGTTTTCAATACAAGGGTTATTACAAGTTATTATATTATTTCTCACTCTGGCAGTGACAGAGTTATTAAAAATAAAATATTAAACCAAAAAATAACTATTTCCTCTTTTTACTTCGAAATTAACTGGTTATGCGCATTAGTGTATTTGTTATTTAATAATTATTGATTATTAATAAGTTGTATTAGCATCCCGTTGATCTCCTCAGAAACCAGCCAATAAATAACATACAGTGTGTCACACATTTTTAATTTAAAATGTAATTCAAAGTAAGAGAATTTGTTTAAATATACAGAGTGATTTTTAAAAAACTTACTTGCCAAATTCTAAATGCCTGTTTTTAAAACTACCCTGTGCATTATCTGGCACTGTCAATAAAAAAAGAGCTTCCCTAAATAAAACTAGCCTGTATTTTAAGTTTATTTTTGTATCTTGTACAGGGACGAAGTTATTTCTTGTATAACTAGAGTTAATACAAAGGCATATGAGTACAAATAAAGAAAAACTTTTATTGTCTTTTTGAATAAACTTGCTTTGAGAAAAACAATCGGTTTGCCCAAAATAACAGCAATGGCAGCCCCAACTAGAACTAACTTGTGCACTTACTTTATTATCGTAGGAACAAAAGCAAAATGTCTTTATTTTATTCATAGCCTTGTTTTATCAATAATAACAAATTATGTTTAAATGTATTTAATTGGTGAAAAATCTAAATTAAAATTAAATTTAAATCAACACTCTCACTACAAAAGAAAAATCAAAAACAAGTGATAGATGCAACTGAGCTGGTAGTTTTGGTTTGATCTGGACAGTTGTTGGATCTGGATAGGTTGGTTAGTATCTGTGCAAAAAAAGCAATGTTTTTAATATATATTTTAAACAATAATGTTGAAAAATTACAATAAAAAATTGTTAAAAAAATATGTAAGTAAATTTTAAAAATAATCCGCCTTTAAAAAAATAAATAAAACGTTAACGTAAATTAAAAAAAAAAGATAAAGTCATGCTTATAACTAAACCAACAAAAGCTTTTTGTACTTTAGTACCATATATTATTACCCACAACAACAATTTTCGGTATTAGCTAAACACATCAGCAAAAATTACATTTTTGGTCACCTCGTAGATGACTGATACAATTTATTATCTGATGGTTGCTTTTTTGGGTTTTGTAAGTTTTATAAGTAAAGAAATAAATAACTAAAAATTTTACCTGCACGATTGACGCGTCGTGGGAAGTGGTGGAATAGGTGGCGCCTCTGGTTGATTTTCGGTTTGGTCTGGCACGACTGGTGGATATCTATATTCAAGTAAAAAAAGTTACAGAAGCGGTACATACAAAATTTGGGTTTAAAAGTGTCTATCAGTCAAAACTACACAAAAAAAACGTTTTTGGGTTTCTGTTTTCATGCCAAAATTCTGATTCTGGACATTTAAAGACACTTTTATTTTTATTTTAAATTCCTTAAGTTTGCCTTTGTCTAAATCACGTTAAGAAGTATATTTAATACAAAGAGAGCTGTATATTTTTGAAACACCTCCAGTATACATCCCGTACGGACGCCACTGGTGGAAATAATTTAAAATCTTTTAAATTAAAAAAATGCGCCCATTGGTGCTTACTGGATGCATGACAAATAAAAATATCTGAAACAGTTTGGAAGCTATGATAAGATTTTTGTCTTTTAATTTTAACACCCTGTAGCTTAAGAGATATGACGTTTAGGATATATGTTTATATTAACTTTTTTTTCTAAAATAAGCCAATAATTTATATGTTGTATATTGACCCATTAATTAAATTACATCTTGAATAAAAATCAGTCATTTAGACAAAAACTTGAAAAGTTTCTTTATTTTTACAAGAGCCAACCAAAAAATATATATATGTATATTTTCCTTAGTTTTGGCGTAAAAGAAAGTAAAATTTAATAGGTAGAAGTCAGATCAGAAATAATTGTGTTGACCAGTGTAATTTATTAACCAAATAGAATATATTACTGCATGTAAACGCAAAATAGGTGGTCATCAGCCTAATAAGCAAAAGAAAAACAAAGCAAAAAGACTGGACGATTAAAATTTATTGGCCAAATTTGGCAGACCTTAATAAGCAAGACTCTTTTTTTTTGTAATATACTAAAGCAAAGACTGGACGATGTACAATTTATCAGTTCAATGGGAAATTTGCTTACTGGATGCATGACAAATAAAAATATCTGAAACAGTTTGGAAGCTATGATAAGATTTTTGTCTTTTTAATTTTAACACCCTGTAGCTTAAGAGATATAGACGTTTAGGATATATGTTTATATTAACTTTTTTTTCTAAAATAAGCCAATAATTTATATGTTGTATATTGACCCATTAATTAAATTACATCTTGAATAAAAATCAGTCATTTTAGACAAAAACTTGAAAAGTTTCTTTATTTTTTACAAGAGCCAACTAAAAATATATATATATGTATATTTTCCTTAGTTTTGCGTAAAAGAAAGTAAAATTTAATAGGTAGAAGTCAGATCCAGAAATAATTGTGTTGACCAGTGTAATTTATTAACCAAATAGAATATATTACTGCATGTAAACGCAAAATAGGTCATCAGCCTAATAAGCAAAGAAAAAACAAAGCAAAAAGACTGGACGATTAAAATTTATTAGTAAATTTTGGCAGATCTTAAAAGTAAACTCTTTTTTTGTAATATATTAAAGTAAAAAAATATGTCAATTTTAGTTCAATGGGAAATTTAGTATTGTTATTTATTTCCATCACGTGATTATGGATTGATTGTTTTTTTTTCTAAAAATATGTAAAAATATTTGTCAAGGTGACAAAAATACATTTTGTAAAGGTTTAACCCCTTAATATTAACATGAGGAGGCCTATCTCGCGACAGTTCTCTGACATTTTTTTTATTGCAAAACTCGCAAACTGTTGATCTAAGAATTTTTACAAACAGACATTCCTAAAGAAAATTAACTACTCACAAATAAAGCTTTTTGTAAATTGTCGTCAAATAAGTTGTTTTTATATAATAGGGCTTTCTCTAAACATTGAACTATTTTTTAAATATTGTTTTTTGAGTTTGAATTTTTACTTCTACTACAAATACAAACATTTAAAAGGATCCAACATAACATTTTTCAATAAATTCACTTCTTTAAAAGTTTGTTTTATGTTAAAGTTGAATCTAAAAGTAATTTGTTGATTTTTTTGCTTCGAAACACTTTTGAAGAGGGTAATTTGATTATTAAAACGTTTAATTTTTTTTTTTGTAACACATTTAACTTTCTTTCGAAAAATGTTATAGAGATATTTAAAATATTGGTTTTTGTAGTAACTAAACTAC
This sequence comes from Listronotus bonariensis, assembly GCA_014170235.1. Taxonomy (NCBI): domain Eukaryota; kingdom Metazoa; phylum Arthropoda; class Insecta; order Coleoptera; family Curculionidae; genus Listronotus; species Listronotus bonariensis. The sequence goes on from JACEGR010000003.1 coordinate 1,318,428, forward strand.
CTGAAATCTGTTGTCGATGTTCTATTTTCTAAAAGCTCCTTTATATGAAGCTTACTACTAACTACTATATAAAATAAATAATTTCATTTTTTTATAATTGTATTTATGTTACTGAAATTTTAAATAATTAATTAATATAAAAAGAATGAAACCTTTTTATGTTTAAGTTCTTCTTTTTTTTAATACCTTTAATTTAAAATTGAAAAATTTTTTAAAGTGTAATATTAACTTGAATTTAGTGTCCACAAACAAAAATCAGTATTTTTTACTTTTGCTCTGTCGCTTAACAAAAGTAAGTAAATTTAACAATAAATTTAAAATTATCAAAGAACTAACAAAGTAGTTGAGTAAAAAAAAAATACTTTGTTACTATAAATAACTTTAAATAATAGCTATTTTTTTAATCACGATACTGATTGGTTAAGATTCCAGAGAAAATTTCACACCACCACGTTTTGACCAAACAAATGTGTAATTTTAGTTGGGTTACCATGACAAACCAAAGTATTTTTTGAAAATTCTTTGCTCCTGTGGTATCCTGGAGTAAATTATAACGGAAATTGTTTGACGTAATTAAAGAATTTGTTTTTAAGGCATGTCTGTCATTCGCATACATAACAACTACAGTTAGCAAAATAATATCTTAGAAGTAGTGGAAATAACTAAAGAGCAAACGAAATCAAGGTATAGGTCCAAAAATTAAAATAAATATTTTTTTTTAGCAACTGTAGTAATATAAATAAAGAAATATATTTATGTGCAACTACAATTGGTTACGATAAAAAGAATTGTTTTACAGTACATTTTTAAAGCTTGTGTCAAAGGCAAAAACATTAAATTAAAAAACAAATAATCTTTAAAACCAAATTGTTGTGAAATTTTTCTGCCGGATACAGACGAGCTTAAATAATTTCAAAATTTGAAGAAAATTATTTTCCGCTTGCGACTTGGGATAATTTTTAAAATATTGGTGTCCCTAAAAAATCCCAAATTAAATTAAGCCCTAGTGGTATTACCCAATTATTAAAAATAAATTAGAACTAGTCCTAAATTTACGGAGCAAATTGATTTAAATTTGTGTGCTTTAGTAAAATATATTAATAAAATATACGAATTCTAAAGTAAAAAAAAAGGGAAATAACTTAATACTACGTTTAAATTTTGAAATTAAGCTGCTAGAGAAATACAGAATGCTTCTTTAAAAATAGTACCAAAGACAAAAATAATATAAAAATTATGGAGCTAATTTTTAATATAACCTAAATTAATAAAGTCTAATATACAAGGTTTAAAATGATAGATGCTATAAAATTACTTTTTTATAAAATTATTATGGGGTAAGATTATTAAAGCGGCGTTAGTAGGTAACTTTATAATGCAGTTTAAAACTGTTTTTAAATATTTAAAAAAAATTAAAAAAGGATATTTTTAGTTTCAAAGTTATATTTAAAATGGTTTTTTTTATACCAACATTGAATCTTTCTAACAAGGCGTAATAAAACTTTTTAGTAGAAAGTACTAACATTACTTTGGCTTACTCTATCACCCCTATTATTTCTGACCTCACCTTTTCGAAAATCCTGTATATATACTTTTGTGACCACTTATTTTATTAGTAGAAAAACGGTAACAACATTTTACCTTTTTGCTAAATAATTGTTTACTCTTTGTGGTAATTCTTACATAAATTTTAACTAAGAAAAATAATATATTTTTTTAGTTTACTCCTAATTTTGTCCAAAAATCATAGGCAATAAAAGAAATAGACTTTGAATATTACTTTTCTATGCATTTTATTTAGGTGGCTCCAACATATATTTTTAGATTTTCTAATTTTTTTAAAGAAATATTTTAATAATTCAACCACCGTGTATGTCATAAAAAGTTTTTAATAAAGTAATTTTTTATAAAAAATATATGTTTTTCGAAAAATAAAAAAACAAATACAGTTAAGCCATTTTGTAGATACTCTGTGTAGTTATTTGCTCTAATGCTAATATTGTTTCAAGAGAAAAAGATCTAAATTTTTACAAATACGGGTTTACGCTTATGAAAATGGCACGTGTATCATGTAACGTAAACACTACAAAAGGGATGATGTTTTCCCTTATTTTTTTATATTTATTTCTCAGGTTTAACGGTAAAATAGAGGCATTTTTTTGCATTTGTGCGATTTTCAAATCACTTTAGGTTTATGCGGAGCACTATAGGATCCTTAAAATATACGATTTTTGCACGAAAATATAGTTAATGTAATTATTTAGCCAAGAAAATAGTCTCTAAAAAAATCGTAAATGCACTATGGTAATATCTTATTAAAATCTGAAAGTTTATTAAAAATATTGCCTTTTTATCATAACTTTCCTATCAGTTCAGATATTTTAATTATATTACATTTTTTGCAGTAAAAGTTTTTTAAAAAAATTACCAGTGGCGTTCGAACAAGATTTAAATTGATTTTTTAATAAAAACAAAGTGGTATGCTACTGCTTCTTTTTGAATTATTATTACTTTTAAAATACTTATTTACTTTGAGGATAATCAGTTTCCTTAATTTTTTTGCACGACCCACGTTTTACGTTTAAAAAAAATAAAAGCCACTTTAATGCATGGCAAAATCGCTTAAAATCTGATATGGTGTTATTGTAAGTTAGGTTTTTAACTGTTTAATAGCTTTTTAAGAGCAACAACTTCTTATTGACTTTAAAATTGTAGTTATCTAAGTATTTGAACTTACGTTAAAACAAATTAGACAAAAACGAATTTCACATACAGAACACCATATCAGATTTTAGCAATTTTAATGCAAATGGCATTTACTTTTTTAACGAAAACCTTACGTCGCACGAAAAATATTAAGAAGCCAAATTAACCCCAAGGTAAAGGAGTATTTTAAAAATATTAATAATTCGAAGAAAAAGCATTGGCGTACTATTTCTTTATTTAAAAATTTTTTTATAAAAATGTTGTTTAAAAATCCACAGGTATTTCTTTTAAACTTTAACAATAAAAAATCTAATGTAATGATTAAAAGTTTTGTACCAAGTTTTCGTGAAAATATCTGGAATTATAGGTAAATTATGATAAATAAAGCATTTTTTTCTAAAACTTTAACCCTCTATATCTCGGAAAAAAGCGTTTTCAGACATAATTTTATTTAAAAAATTTCAAATTTTCTTGCATTTTATACAGTGTAAGAAAACCCTGTATAATTTGTTTTTCAAAGAGCATTTTTAGTAAAAATGTAGCCCTGCACTAAAAGGATTGTTTTTGTAGAAATAAAAAAATTAAAAAGTTGCAATAAGCTATCTAAAAATAACTTCTATAGTAACATTATTTAATTTTTCGATTTATATAATTTATTTAATATTTAATAAATCGATTTAATATTAAAATTCTTATACATACATTTTTTCAAATAATTTGTTATGTGCATTTTGCTAAATTAAAAAAAAATCAATACGTCAGTTACTTATTCACAGTGACTTTGCAAGGCTATTTTTGCACAAAACAAAAAAATGCATCACCAGTTTAGGACACAACTTTGGAAACGAATAAATGGTTTATAAAAGAATTTTTGTTTAATTGTTAAAAAACTTTTTTTTGATTGAACTTAAACGCTTCGCATTTTTATTTAAATTACATTTAAAATATAAGGGGTCTTTATTGTAGAACTTAAGCACAAAATGGATTTTTGAAAGTAAATATTTACCAAAAAATAGTTTTAACTTATGTTGAAGGGACCAAATTACTCCTGTAGAACATACGTAAAAAAATATTTTCAAAACATTTTAAACAAGAAAAGAATTAAGTTATTCCTACATTAAAAATTAGTGTTTTAAACAAAATTTCATAGAAAATTTTGCAAAATTGTCAAGCAAGGCACAATCTTTTAAAATTAAATAAATAAATTAGAGCCCAATAAACACTATTTGGCCGTCATTACATTTATAAATGCAAGAATTATAAGAAATTACTGAAAGTAAGATCTTTTTTAAGACCTTTTTACTTTTTTTTGTAATAAAAAAATAACAAAATTTACATTTTGTCATAAAAAAATTATTATATTGAGAAGAATAATTTTTAGAGGCTTAAAAAATTGTTTTATTATTTAAAAAAATTACTTAAAAATATACATTATGAAAAAAAAACGTGTAAAAGCCTTAATTAACTAATTTTATTCCTAGAATTTTAGCCTTAAAGCAAATGTAACTTGCTTTCATATTATTAAAAAAAAAACAATATACTGACAAAACATTTAAAAAATAATGCAATAATTTAAAACTAGTCAAAGGTAAATCTATACTAATAAAAAAATATTTTACCAAATTAGCTACATACAACACTACACACCACACAACACAAAATGGCGATTTTCAGAGCCACTCATGTGAGTTATTTCTTTACCCCCACCATTTTTCCAAGGCACACCCTGGTGCAAGAGCTAAAGAGTCTACACTTCTAGCAAAAGCTTTCGTGTTGACTTAACACTCCATACCCCAATTTAAAAAAAACAACAAGCTAGATAAAGAGGGAACTATGTCTAGTTATTATTCTAAAGAAACGAATAAGGCTTGTACCTTACCCCTACGCGTTGTACTTCTACTGTATTCTATCGTTACTCTGTACTGGATATCTTGATTCTTATTGGCTACAAACTATTTCAATACTCAGCGTTTTTAAAGCTTGCCTGAATATATTGAGTGAACAAAGCTCAAATATTGATTACTGCTAGAAAACAATCGTCATTTATACAGGATGAAATCAATAAATTCTTGAAAACTCTGTTGTAAAATGAACTACAAGAATTTCATTTTTAAGGACCAGTTTATTAGAAATCTTTTAAATGTGCCAAAATACTGCTCTTACATGAGTTTTATTTAAACACAAATTTTAGACAAATTTGTATGAGGTATGAAAGCTTTTCTTGCGCTTTTGAATTTGGGTCTGTATTAGTTTCTCCAAATAAAACCTACATGTCTGATTTTTATTTTAAATTGTTGTTCAAATCTTTGTGACTACTGACGACAGTAGCGTAGTTAGGGCTAGGCGTAGGCGGTCGCCTACGGGCCTTGCGGCAAAGTGGAGGTATGAAAAGTAAGAGGCGGACATAACGCAATAAGAGGTCCGTTTTTTTCTGTTTAGTTATAATCTGTTTTGGGCCTCGCAGTAAAAGTGGGGACCTTTTTTTTGTCCCCAATTGTAATCGCCATGAAAGGGGCCTCGCAGTACAAGCGGGGCTCTTTTGCTTTAAATTGTCATGTTCAAAAAGGGGCCTCGCAGTAAAAGTGTTTTAAAAGTAAAGTTGTTTTCGCACTTAATTTCTCGACAAAAAGTTATCGCGGATACGTCTTTTGTAGTAGGTAAAGATATTGACGTTATATTCTAGGGCTATAAAGTGGATACTCGTCAAAAACTATAAAATAATGTGTCACTTCCCATTTAAGGATTTTATGGTGGAGGCCCTGGTGGCTAGAGGGTTAAGGGCGCCATCCAATTTTGTTGAAAAACGTTCCCTCAGTAACTATCTTGACGTGTTTCGGCGATTTTCTTTTGTCTGTCTCTTTTGCAGTAACCTGAGTGGTAACTTTTTAAATGAACACCCTGTATTTATAAAAGTTATTAATAATAATAGCTTGGAATTTTCTTGAGCACCGTTAGATATAAATTTGGTTTAAAATATTTTTGTAATCAATAAAATGGGCTCCGTACCAGTACGAGGTCATACTATATAAAACAAATTTATTAACACATTTAAGTTTATTGTTAGTATAATAAATGCAAACTTGCAAGTTAAATGCACCTCAATCACGTTAAAAAAACAAAAGAAAAACCAAACTCTTATGGACAGCTTTACTTATCTTACCTTATTTTACTCCAATGCTTTTTATTATCTTTTGGTATAAAATCTAAAAGTATATGTCAAATTATTATTTAAAAAATATTGCAATAAACATAATTTTTGATAAAACCAAAATTAATTAACTTGCCAAAACTGTTTTACTATGGTTAAAGATTTGTTTTATGAAAGTCAAATTAATAGACTAAATTTTGCTGTAAAAGATTTACTTTTTAAAAGCAAACCTAAGTATCAATAGTTTTAAAAATAATTTTATTAGTTAGGGTAAAAGAAACATTCGCTAAATACAGGATAAGGGAAAGTATGTTCTTGTGGATTTTCACTTGTCCCTATATATTTAAAAACAATGCACATTATCTAAAGATATTAAAAGAGTAAAAATGTTTTGATTTGCTTACTAAAACATAAATAAAATTAAGTTGTCAGAAATATATATAATTTATAAATGTTGTTATTGCAAACAAAATTCTGTTGTTACATTTTTACTTATAAGTTAACATCCCTTGTTGGAAAAAGGTGTAGATAAGATAAAAATGGAATTGCCATTAAACCAGACTTGAAATTTAATTTAATCCATTTGGAAAGGACAATAGGCTACACATATTATTATTCAGAAATTATTTAGTGTTTTGTTTAGTGGTAAAGTTTTTACGTAATTTAAAAAACCTAATTAAAGAAATAACAGTAAAATAACACTTTTGTAAGGTAACTAAAGTTAAATTTTAAAATACATGCTTTTACATATATTTAAAAGGAATTTCTTTATTTAGATTTATTTTTATCTTCTTTATGTTGACATTAATAATATAAAAAAACTAATTTGAATTTTAGTATATAAATATTTTTTGGTCGTAAAAAATATTGTACATGACTGTGCTGAAAGTGATTTTTCCACTTGTGGTATTGTCAAACTCGGCTATCACCTCGTGCGACAACATTGCCACTTGTGTGAGATATATCACTTTCGACACTTGTTATGAATTATATTATTCATACACTCGTGGGTTTGTTAGTTTCCACACTTGTAATATACTATTATTTAGCCTACTTCCAGGTATGTGACCTACAAACCCAAAAATAGATTTGCGGCATGTGTCCGAATATAGTATATACACGTCGGCGTCGTGACAGCTTTATACGTTTAATTGAATTAAGGTGTCTTAAACACTATCAAATAGGGATTAAAAAGTGAACGCATAACTTAGAAGCTTGCGTCATAGGTTAACGCGCCAGTCTCGCTGTGTCATTCCTTCAGACCGTCTTCTTTTCACCCATTGAGAAAAATTGCCCATAAAAGTTTTAAAATAAATAAATAAAAAAATAAATATTTTATTGACGGACCCGGCACAACGTGTATACATAGTTCTTTGTTGGTGGTTTTCGTTTAGGTAGGTTTCAATTAAAATAATTGTAAACTCCATTAAAGTTTCACAAATACTGATTTAAACTTAACAATTGTAAATTAACAATTGGGCTTGATGAATGCAATATTTACCTGTGTAATCGGTATTGATCATATTGTTGCGAGTTTAGTACCTGAAAAAGACATATTTTCAGTTAAAATTTGTATTTTACTAAAAGCAACTGACATTGGCATAACAAAATTTAGCTAAATAATAAATTGTCTCTTATAATTTTAATACCTATTTTAGGGTAAAGGGAATAATGCAGCATTATAATTACTTTAATACAATTAGGTATCACACTTTATTGTTCATGCTTTACCTAATCAACTTTGTTTTTTCCAAGCGCGAAATTATTATGTCCCTGGTAAAAAACATAAAATATACAGGATGTCCAGTAACTTAACTGACAAACTTTAAGGGGTGCACAATGAGAAATAAAACTTTTATATAAACCTTGGTCCTAAACGTCTTAGTTTTTGAACAAGGGGATATAAAGAATTTAAAAAAATATATTGTATTTTTTTTTAATTACTTATTTACCAATTAAAATATTTTTCAGAAATTTTAAAGACGTCTCCTGTGCATTGGAAAACATTTCTAGACACACAAGAAAAAAAAGATTTTTAACAGTGTCGTCCATGACTAGGGGGATATATTCAGGGTGCGCCACTGCATTTTTTAAAATAAAAGTGTTTTTTAAATTTTCATTTAATTTAGAACAAAATTAATTTCTTACTTTTTTTTGTTTTATGTAAGGTTCTTGCGTAAAAAATAACAACCACTATCGCTAAGTCGGCATTCTTGGTAAATGAGTGCAACCGATTGTTTTTTTTCTAATATAATTGCGGCCTTGTCGATCAGGTTTCGTAAAATGAAGGAAGGGCTTTAATGTGTGTTCTGGTTAGTCGGGCAACCAGAAGATATACAAAAGTAATAATTGTTTTTTATTAAAATTATGATTTTTAAAATCGAATTTAATTTTTATTTTATTGTAAGCCTATGTCCTGTCATACAGTTTAAATGTTCAAAAATGTCCATCGGCCAACCAGTATCTTGGAAACTATTCGCTTGGATAATTAAAGTAAGTAATTAATATTTTTGAATACATTATCGTGATTTAAGTTATAATTATTTAAAATAGTTAGCCCAAAACAACTAAAATAATCTATGAGGTGTCAGAGAGTTAAAGTAATTGTCAGTAGAACGATTTAATTATCCTTGAAATATGATAATATGATAACTTGACAAAATAGGTATTTCTGTTGGTAGTGACCCTCTCTTTGAATCCTAGTTTTGTGGCTTTGAATTACCTAAAGTGATTTATTTTTTGTTTTATTGTTCTGTCCATTGCACGGATTATAATAAAGCAAGTAATTACCTACTCTTAAAAATAAATAAATTTTACAAACAAAAATATAATAATTAATAGTTTAAAAAAACTAAAAAACACGCTTTTATATGCAACCGAACTAAAAATTAGAACATAATTTTCATTAAAAAAAAATGTTGTCATTTCATAGTAAAAAAGCGTGGGGTGCATTTTACTATTTTCATACTTTTCCATCTAGATATTTGCAAATATAATAATTATAACATTTAATATATTTATCACTTACGCTTTTACTATGAAATGACAATATTTTTTTTAATGAAAAATTATTTTCTAATTTTAGGATTCGGTTACTATATCACTTTGTGTTTTTGTTTAAACTGTGGTATTTTCATTTTAGTTTCTGCTACTCTTGACAAAATGGCGAAAAAAATTTTTTAATTAACAAGATTAGCAAATTTTAAAATTTTTCAACGTTGCAACTCACTAAAAATTTCTTCTTCATTAAGTAACTTAAAGTTTGAAATTTTGCCAACAGATGGCAATCCAGGCGTATTTGGACGTTGCCAACATATTGCAATCCACTAAAATTTCTTCATTTAATAGCAAAGTTTGAAATGTTGTAACAGATGGCAACCTAGGTGTTGTTTTTATAATATAATGGAATTTTTTTCCTGGCGATCAAAAAAAGATAACTGGGATACTGTTTGCAGATTATTGCATTGTCATGGGTCCTTAATACGTGCAAAAGTTTCAAAGAAATCGAATAGCTGGAAGTTGAGTTGGTAGGCTCAAAGATTCCGTTACATAGGCAGCCAGATAGATAGATTGATAGATAGATAGTTACAACCCAAGTTAATAAAGCGTGTTAAAAACATAATTTTTTTAAACCTAGACAAAGAAAAAGAATTTTATTGGCAACATAATATCAAAAGCGAATTTATTATTTTATCTTGGTCAGTTTTCAAAGGCCGAAGTATTAATGTGGTGTGGGTATTTTAATTAATTTTGTGGACAGTTTATTAACATTTTAAGCTCGAAAGGAAAATGATAGACCTTTCCAGGCAGTAAGCATTACAGCCAGAGTGTTTTAGAGCAGTGGTATTTAATCTTTGTACTTTTTAAAACCCTTTTCATTAGTTACCATTTTTCTTGAAACCCCAATATACAAAATAAAAAAACACCTAAATTATGCCTATTACTCTCTTAACTTCGTTTTTTACTTAAAAAAAATATATATATATATAAACAAAAAACAACGAATAATTCCTAAAAGTCCTCAAAACCACGTCGTTCGACCCTAGGGTACCACGACACACGATTGGAATACCACTGTTCTAAAAATAATAAAATAAAGTGACAAAATTCAGGGCATTTGTCAAAAACAGTGCAAAAATGGTGCATCTTTGGATATAAAATCAAAAATATTAGGAATTGTGACAAAAGCAATAATATAATTAAGAGATTCTTAGTCTGACTTGTATATAAGCAAGGTGTTAGGCTAAGGCTACGATACCAAGCGTCGTGCGGCGAGCAGGGAGCGGCAAGTGTGAAAGCGTTATGCTGTTAGGAAATGCCATGCTAACATAAAGATTAGAGACGGCAGATCTTTAAGTTAACATAGTGCTCTCATACTCTCCGCTCACCGCTTGCCGTTTGGTATCGTAGTGGTAGCCTTAGAAAAGAAAAGATATTAAATTTTTTTGTAAACGGGATCTTTCTATGAAGTGTTTTATTTCAAGTAAGGTTACTTTTGATAGTAACGTGTACCAGGGTAGATGTTTCCCTTATTTTTAAAAAGGCTTCCTAAGATTACGGAATGCGTATTGTTGTATATTGTTATAAATTTAAATATTTAAAATATAGTTACTTACGGGTTAATGATGAATATTTAGCTGATTATTCTGTTATTCAAGTGGATTTTTAAATTGTATTATGCCAAACAAGAAAAATTTTATGTTTTTTTTTACAAAATGTACTATTTGCGAATAATTTTTATAAGCGAAAAATACAAGGTAATTTAACTGTTTAAAATTTGTAATAAATTAATATTCCAGTTGTAATAAAGACATCTCTTTTATGGTCGGCTTAGCTGCAATTTGCTTTTTTTAATTTAAATTGCACATGTTTCTTACAAAATAAGTCATTTTTAGTGTAGCCTAAAATAAAGATTATAAAAGAAAAAATACATATTTAATTGATGGTATTTATTTGGGTAGAGGCCGAAAATGGATCAGTATTTCTTAAACAAAATAAATAAACACCCCTAAAACACCCCAAAAAATTAAAACAAGTAACTAGGCAACCAAAAATTTTCTTTTCAGTGGCATGTCACTATGACAAACAAAAATTTTGACATTTAATGTCAAATGTTTTTCAGAATATCCTTATACTAAAGCTTATAATTTAAAATTTTAAACCTAAATAACAGTTAACTTTTTATTTTTATTTAATTTTATCTTGACAATGGCGGCAGACTTGCCACCGAAACGTCAATATTAAGTCCTGTAGTAACTTGTTTTAAATTTTTTTGTTTTTGTTTTAGAAAAAAGTACCCGTTTTTGGCGTGTACCCAAATAAATACCCTGAATTAAATGAATCCGCCGAACCAATACAGAATATATTTTAAATATACAGTGTGTCCAAGATAAGGACCCTAAGCATGGGAATCTCAGTACCTATTGGAGATACAGCTTAGGTTAAATTAGTAAAAGTTGTGGTTTTTAAAGCTTAATTACATGCCGTTTAAAAACTTGAAAAATTTTCATGGCCTGCTGAGATATTTGGCAAAAACGAAAATTTGAATTTGAATTTTAAGAGATATAAAGAAACTAATAACACTTTTTTATTGGCACTTTTTAGCTACTACATGATAGTATTTTTATATTTTATACCAGACGTCCCGTTTTCAAGAAACCATCATCAACTTTATTTTTTATAGGGCTCGAAAAAAAAGTACCCCTGTATCTGATCCCATTTTTTACTACAAATTCAACGATGTATCACATGTCATATTTCAATTTTTAGTTAAAAGAAAAATTGCATTTTCCTATTTTTTTAAAGTTATTTTTAAGTAGGCCTGGCAAACAAATGCTTGGACGTTAACCCTGTTACCGTATCTGTAACATAATTTTATATCATTATAAAATAGTATTTGTCGTTATTACCCTGTTTGTCGAGTTGTTGTTTTTAGAGCAAATGTTCCTATTGTTACTGTTGTCTTTATTATTAAAGTATTTTAAATCGAATAGACATCCAATATTTAAAATTTTAGTTAAAATACCGTAATTTTAATTTTTGATATATAAGTTTAATTTTAATACTGCCCCATGTGTAAATAAAACTTTTTACCCTTTTTTACCTAAATTTTAAAAGAGGTCACAATAAAATACAATATTTAATTAACGAGAAAATGAACTTTCCTAATTATCAAAGCAGGTAAGTTACGAGAAAAAGGCATAAAACATAAATAAAACAAATTTAAAACAAAAAAAGTTGATATTATATTAAGGTATTGTCTTTATCTTTTTTACATTTTTGTATTTTAAACCGACTTTAAAAAGAAGGAGGTTCTTAATTCACCTGTTTTTTTCTTTGTATGTATGTTACGCCATGACTCCAAAGTTTGTGGACCGATTTTAAAAATCCTTCTTCTATTTAAAAGGGCGCACTTCCGCGGTAGTCCCATAAAAGAACCAAGTCAGAATTAAAAAGAAAAAGGTACTAGACCTATTTTTTTCTCTTTCTCTTCCTGAAGCAAAGCTGCCTTTAGCTAGAATACAGATCCTTTCTGTACTAGCCTTGCATACATTTTTTAAAATTAAATTATATCCTGCGATGTTAAACTCATTTATGTTTGATGTTACCAACTTTTGAAAAATGCAGTATATATAATTTTATTTTATAAAAATACCCTCTATTGATTTTCTATTGTATACTTAAGTCATAATAAAATCTAAACGATATTTTGGGTCTCGATATCTTTGTATTGTAGGTGAATATATTAGGATAGGCTTAAACCCGAGCATTGCTTCATTAAGATTTGAGGCCATATAAATAATTTTATTTTATAAAAATACCCTCTATTGGGTTTCTATTGTATACTTAAGTCATAATAAAATCTAAAATTAAACGATATTTTGGGTCTTGATATCTTTGTATTGTAGGTGAATATATTGGGATAGGCTTAAACCCGAGCATTGTTTCATTAAGATTTGAGGCCAGTCTAATCGTAGCTATGCAAATGATCTCCACTAGCAAGGTCTTCAATTAATTGGCACAGAAGACTTAGTGAATAGCAAAGCCTTACATTGCTAGAATAACTTGTGTGCGAATGGACAATGGAACGGGTGTAATTGCCAGTGCCCTGCCTCTAAATTGGCCTATGTTGTTCTTAACTCTGAATATAAATCATAACGTAAATTGCCACTATTTAAATGCTTTGTGGCCTGATGGGCCCCTACCCTACTTTTCACTTTAAGGTTGTCATTATAGCAGCGGTAAAATTATATTATTTGCTAGACGTCTGCAAAGCAACGGGTAATCGGAAAACTTAAATTTAATTACTTATAAACTTTATAATTACGCCGATTTACTCAAATAATTTACCTAAAAATAATATACCAAAATATTTGAACTTTAGATTGTTAGTACTTTTATTTTTATATTTCTTAAACCCCTCCCCCTTTAATTTTTAAACCGATTAATTTAACAAAGTAAAATTTTGGGATATGATATTGAGGCATAAATACTATATTTTAGAGCGTAGAATTTAGGATAAAAATTTCAAGATGGCAGCTAGGTGCCATCTTAGAAAAAAAGTAAATTAAACGAGGGTTTTGTGGAACTTCTTTTAATGCTTTTAACTGTTACTTTATAATTACATAATATAAAGTCAATACATTTACCCTATACAAAATGGCGGAACTTTAAATATTACCGATATACCGCATCTGGATGGCCATATTTCCAAAACTAATAAAATTTGATAGATTTTGATTGTAGTGTCAACTCAATACTCTTTTAAGATCTTTTTAATGGTAATACCGGTGGTATGGGTATACAGGAGTAGAAAAAAGTATACAATGTGTCTTTGAAAGGTGCAGAAATAAGCTACCACAGATTTCTGAGGGTAAAATATGATGATCTAAACCAACTTACCCCTGTCAAAAAGTGAATGGTTTTAAAGATACAGGGTGTTAAAAATTTATTCTGGTTTTAGTTTTCATAATTTATTTTGGTAATAATAAGTCCATTGTCACAATATTTGGCTAAAAGAGGTTTTAGAAGGTAAAAGATAAAAACCTATTATTAATTTTATTGTTACTTTCAGAGGGCGTCCCTTGCGGTGTCTTGCACAAATAAAAACGCAATAACTTTTTTGAGCCACTTTGTATGTAACTTATTTTAAAATATTTTTCTTTGACATATTTTACATAATAAAGGTATACTTGGTAAATGTTAATTAAGGCAGGTTTTCAAAAATTTCAAAAAAATCTTTCTCTATAGCGGGGCTCAAGCTATACAGGGTGTTTCAGAATAAGATGCTTATCTTTTAGCGCATAAGTCCTTACGTGATTTTAAAAATACAAGTTTATATAAACCTATGTTCTAAATGGCTTTACTTTTGAGATACAGAGTGGTAACAAGCTTATTTTTTAAAACTTTACCACCTTGTATCTTAAAAAAAAAATAAGTTTTTTAGGGCATAGGTTTATTTAAACTTTTCTTCCCAAAATCACCTAGGTATTCGCACTGTAGAAGAGAAGCATTTAATTCCTAATCACTTTGTATAGCTTAGACCTAGCCGTACAGAAAGTATATCTTAAAAACGGTTGCCTAAATTAAATCTAAGCAAGTATACCTTTATTATGTAAAATACTTTGGAAAATATTATTTTTTCTTCAAAAGTTTTATACAGAGCGGCTTTAAAAGTTATTCCGTTTTTAATTTGTCTAAGATACCACAGGTGGCGCCCCTAAACTTAACAATCAAATTGATTGCAGATTCTAATTTCTCACCTTTTAAACCCCCCAAATTTATAACTAATAATAATATTATTTTAAATTATTAACTTAAGAAACAACGCATGGTCTTGCAACAAAAATATGTGGTAGAAGTGTTGCTTTTTATACAGGGTGAGTTTGTTTCGATGTTTAGTTTAGGGATCTCAGAAATGGCTGCAGCTAAAGATATGGTTAAATGGGGAAAGAATTGAAGTTTTTGAGGTGAGTTTAAACTATTTTTTTTATTCTCTGTAGCCTAAATAATACTCGGAATAAAAAAATATGTTAAAAGAAAACTCTCTTATAGAACAGTACAACCTGATATTTATCGTACTGGTCCGAGCTGTGACATAAATTTGCATTTTTTAAACAGAAACCATAGTTAGCTTTAGCATTTTTTAAAAGGCATTTTTATAAGGCCTTTCAACATTGTACAATGTACACTAAGATATTTAAACTAGATATATTATTTTTTTTATTTAGGTGTTTTCGTAGTGGTGACAAAACCATTTAACCAGTATGTTCAAAAACTCATTTCAATTTTTTGACATCATCATAGATAGGTAATTTGTATGCTTGTAAGATTTAGTTTACAAAGCAATAGTTTATTTATTATTATAACGTAAAAGTGTTGTGTCCAAAAGGCAACAGATTTGGTTTTAAAACTCTATACAATAAAAGAGTTTTTGAAAATCTTGAATATTATTGTTCTTATTTGCTTAGTTTAATTTAAAGTTTTTTCTTTTAATTATTATTGTTGCAAAAGTGGTTAAATTGATTTCTATTCCTATAATTGTTGATATTTATTGGAAATAAAACTTTTAAAAAGTAAAACTTAAATATTTGTTATTTTTATTTAGTGTCTTTAATGAAAAAAACCCATAAGAAGGCTTTTGTGTGAATTTAGAACTTTTATAGTAAAAGATAGGATAAAACGAAAAATTATTGTCGATGAAACCATTACATTTATTTGGAGCTTAATGACATAAAAATAAATATAAGAATAATTATGACCTAAACCACGTTATTTTTTATTTCAGGTATATATTATCGTATTTACAGAGTGGATCGGGTTTTTGTGACAAACCTATAAAGTCGAAAGAAAACGTTTTTTCATGAAAAACATCTAAATAAGCATATTTCCCATATTGCTTTTTTGCCATAATACGGGGTGTTAAAGTTTAATTTATTTTACTTTTTAAACTTTTACCTCTTCTTAACGTTTACAAATTAAATTGTTAAATAGTGTGTTAAAACGTCGTTTAAATTTTTAAATCGAGAAATAGCGAATATGAATTTTGTTTATGGATTTGCAAATGGGCAACCAAGGGCGGCATTTTGACACTACTTGACAATGTAATTTTTAAACGTTGGGAAAAGGTGGGGGTTAAGGTAAAAATAAAGTATCACGGGAAAAAAAGCTTAAAATAAATTAACCTTAACATCCCGTATCTTAGAAACAAAGCAATTTATAAAATATGTTTATAAGGAATTTTTTCATTAAAAAAATTTTCTATAGACTAACACTAAAGAGTAGCTACAGCGGTTTCTAAGATACCTGTACTAAACATAAAAAAATAAAAACATTTTTTGTATCTTTATGACAGCCTGCGTGGAGTACTTGTAGCGTACCAAATTTTTTCTATATCGTTGGCCGGTACTAAGTACGATGTTTTGTGGTAAACGGCGGAGGCGTTTTGCAATCAGCATACTACAAACTGCCGCTAATAATATTTTTAAGTTAAGCGACAAGCGGCGACGCTTTATTTCTCACGTTTGTTGCATCTTCCTGCGTAAAAGATACAAATTCTTTAATGCTAACATAAAGATCGGAGGCACCGATCTGACACTTGCCGCCCGCAGCTTGCCGTTTGTACTGTAGCTGAGGCCTAACAGAAAGAAATGACAACCCCCTGGGAAGTAAAATGTCTTATAAACCCTCCTAAATTGTGTGTGCTTTCGCCTTAAATAGAGTACGGCACTAAAAAGGAAATGACAGTACACTTTTTTTTTTACAAAACTAAATAATTTTTAATTTAAATAATTCTTTTATTTTAAGTAAATGTTCAAAATAACTTTTGTTGGGAAAACGGAAACTTAAGACTAAACTGTTGGTACTTTTCTTTATTATAAAAGGGTTGGTTGTTTTTTCTTTTTGTTTGTTGTAAAATACCTGCAGGTTAGTAAGGAACAATTGATTATGTGTACGCACAGGATTTATGTTCTGAGAACAGGCCAAAAAGGTTCGTTCTGATTAGTAGTGTACCTATCTTTCAAAACTTTTAATTAAAGTTTTACCAAATATAACAACTTGTAAATACTTAATTAAAGTATAACTAATGTGAAAAATGTTCTCTTTAACAAAAAAAAAAAAAATCCGAAAAATTGAAAGCTAACATTTCTGTTTGCTTTCAGGTCTTCTTATTTTCGGTAAATAAATCGAACAATTTAGTTCAAAGCTTACCACGCGAAAAGCTCATTATGGTAAATGACTTATTTACTCTTATCAAATCCTACAAAAAACAATATTTATAGAATAATATATCCTTTTTCAATGGCCACTTTTATATTTATATTATTTCTTTTTAAAAAAATGGCAAATAGAGAATTACTTTGTTTTTTAAATAATTTATTTTATTATTTAGTCATAAATGGTTCTTTTTGAGCTAGTTTTTTTTTTGTTTTGTGTAGCTTTAAATATATATTTTTTTAAATATTTTAGTAAATAATAAATATACTGGGTGTTTCAAAAATGAAAAAAAAAAATATGCAGCTGATCCTTTATTAATATAGGTTAAAATTTAAAATAAGTTTCAAATGGTGTGCACCTAATTTGGAGCATCTTTTGTTTACAGGGTGATTCTTAGCCTTTACGTCTAAAGTCGGAAATTTTTGCTAAGGACTGAAAATAATAAAAAAAAGTTGGTGAAGTGTTTTTAGTTATGGAGAAAGCTATTTTTTTAACAAAAGAGGTATAATTAAAGGGCTTATTGTAATAAAATAATAGGCTACAGAAATGCTTTATCCCTAATTTATTTAATTACTAATATGGTAAGCCACAAGAAAGAAATCTTTAGTATGGTCCTTGAACACTGAAATTATTAAGTTTTTAAAAATTATTTAGGCTTATTTTTGATTGACTAAGTTGGTTTAACATATTTTTTTAAACTCAGAAATTTAATAACTCGTTATATTTGCTGTTTGTGGCTTACCATGTTATGTCAGTAAGCCCTTTAATTAGCCCTTCAAGTATAAGCACAATTTGTTTGATAATAAGGAATAAGGTAGAAACCTATTTTTGGTTTAAAAATAACATGGAATATTTACTATAAGCCCTTATTGTAATTCTTATTACGTAAAAATAAAGTCACTACTAATTGTAGAGTAAACTATTTAAAATACGACATGATGACTTTTATTGGTAAGTTTTTTTATTTGGCAAATAAATTAAAAAAAACTGGGCTAAAACCATTTCCAAAACAAAAAATATTTTAATATTTATTATTTGTCTTTATTCGCGTTACTTTATTTAATTTATTATAAAACGGGGATACAAAAACAAAGTAATCAGTACTTTTACCTATACCAACTTATTTATGTTTTTTTACTGCCCTGAATTTAAATACGGGGTCTGATAAGCTCTATCAAACTTAAGTTTTGAGTAAACTGCGAAAAACACCAAAAATTAATAAAAATACGCGTCTTAGGAAACTGCCAGACTAAAGACGCGCGTGCGACAAGCGAGCGAGCGATTTTTCGCAGTGCGAAGATTGCATGTTAATTTTCCCTATCCACTGGGTGTCGGTGTGGCTACTTGGATTTACGTATTAGGTTTTAAAAAATTGCTTGCACGCAAATCGCCCGCTTGACTCTTATCGCCCTTTAGTCTGGCCGTACACTTAGAATGATCAAGACTTAAAACTGAATCCTGCAAAATTAAAACGGACTCCAGCTTTAATTTAGGGGCATCAAAAAACATATAAAAATATGGGTCTAGTCAAAAACACAAATATTTTTTTGCGCACCGGTGTAATTGATAATTTAACTAACTTAAAATATTATCTTAATAATTTTCTAAGTTTATGCGTATAGGCTAAGAACCACCCTGTATTTAATCTGAGATTGGCTGCTTATTGCAAACGGATAAGTTGGAATTTTAATTTATATTTCACCATGTCATTATCGTGAAATAAGTATAACCATTCTGAATATTATCTATGGTGTTAAATTATTGGTAATAACTGTAAAAAATAATGTGCTGTGATGTTATCCATAAATGCACATAAAGTTTTGCTGAACTTAAGTATATTATCGCGTGGAAATCGTACAAATGCTATCTGAGATATATTATCTGAAATACATGTTTGTTTAAGTTTTGTGCAGGTATCGGTTTGCTTTATACAGGGTGTAATTTAATTGATGGCTAAAAATACAAAATATTATTTCTTAGCTTATTTTAGGAAGAACTTGATATGAACATGTGTCCTAAACGTCTTATCTTTTGAGATACAGGGTGTTAAATTTTTTAAATAATCATAAAAGTTGGTGCATGATCAAAAACTGTATAAGCAGTAGTTAGTTTTATTAAAAGTTTAATGATATACAGAGTTTTAGAAATACAACAAAATGTTAAAAACATACGTTTTTAGAATTAAAAGTTATGCCTAAACACCAAGTCATTTAAATTTTTAAAATTATTTGGAAAATTTTGAATTAACCCTAAAAGACACAGATTTTTATTTTCTGATATAATATTTTTTTAAAGCTGTTTTAACCAAATGACTTTTAAACAAATTTAATCAAATCAAAGCGAATTTGTAAAATTGAACTGCATTTATATTTTTTTAGCTAACCGCTTACTTTACTAAGTTTGTTGCAAGGATATTCAATAGGGCCCTAAAATTATACAAATATGCTTTTAAATAAGGCAAATATACAATAGATACTATAATGCGTATAAAAATTCCTTACTAACCTTGTAAAATTTTTGTTGTAAATTTGTATAAAAGTGTAAAACAGATAACTTAAAAAAAAAATAAATAAAAACCCGAATAGAAGGCCATGACTTGGTATTAAGAAAAACTTTTAATTTTAAATAACTTTCTTATTTACCTTTTTTCTATTTTTAGAAATGAGGGTACTTTACTCATAAGCGGTTTTTAATCTTTTTGACCTACCCTGTATACCATAAAACTTTTAATAAAACTTACCACTGCTTATGGAGTTTAAAAACAATTTTATTTATGATTTAAAGCTAAAGTGACACACAATTTTTGATTTAAAACCTTTAAACACATTTTTTATTTATTTTACACTTTCTTTCTACTAAATGACCAATAACTATTTAAAAAATGCCGCAAATTAATGATGCATATATCAAAAATAAAATGCGTTAAAACTGAAGTAATAAAGTAATAAATATTCCACTGGGCCACCTCCTAATTTTAGTCGCCAGTTTCAACTTCGCGGTAACAACAATTTGCAATAAATTCGCGAATGGCTTCGACTTTAATTTTCTACTTTTAAATATCTCTGAATAAAGCCCTCGGATAAAATTTAATCTTCAAAAAGTTTGTGCATTGAAGGTATAAGAAAATAAATATTCCACTGGATCCAATAAATTTGTGATCAGCGTTTACCAATTTTAAAAGCAGTTTCTGTATGTCCAGGTCTAAAGAGTAATAAAAATATGAATTTTTAAGTAATTTTAGGAAAAAGTGGCAAAAAAAACCTTTTTTAAAAACTCTATCACGGTCTATCCCAAAAGTAACGCCATTTAGGCCATAATATTTCTTAAAATTGGACAATTTAACCCTGTATATTTTACACCTGGCCATACAGTAATTTTTTTAAATCCAGATATTTCAAAAATGACTCCTTACATCACCTTTTAACCCGAATACCATGTCATTAAAATCGGCATTTTTTTTCTTTATTATATGGATAATATTGTTGAAAACATGCATAATAAATTTAAATTTTCCCTATTATAATGACCGTGGGAAAGCTTGTTTTCATGAGTTAAGAATTTTGTAACTCTTATTAATAATTGATTTATCTAGAATACTAGATAAATAATTTTTTGTATAAAATTAAATGCTCTAAAAATAAGCTTTTTATATAAATATATATAAGCTTACGCATTTTAAAGTTATTTTACTTAAAATTATAATTTATAATATTTTTTTCCAATTTTTTGATGAACGTATTAAGCAATTGCAATCTTTTTTTTTTTTGTTTCACCAATGCTTTTATTTAACTGTCAAATTTCTAATAGAATTGTATTTTTAATATTTTTATTAAATTCTTTTTCTTTAACTAAAAGTTATTTTGATTAGTTTTTTTCCGTAACTTTAACGTTCACAGGATTTTTTTTTCATCATTTCCAACGTAATTTTAAAAATATTTAAGAAAAAAAAATAGTTGATTTTGTTAAATCAGTCTAATTTATATGTAAAAGATATCAAAGAATTCAAAAGTAACATACAGAGTAGGTCAAAAGAGTTATTTTATTTTTATTTATATTTATAATATTTAACTTCAGAGTTATAAATAGAATTTATTGCAATTTTAAATTTTTTAAACCCAACCCAGCCTTATATTATAACAAAACAACTATTAGAAACAGTTATAATATATTTCTTACAACTTACATTTCCAAAATCATTCACTTTTTCACCAAGGTAAGTTGGGTTAGTCGTCATATTTTAGTCTTAGGTATTTGTGGTCTCATTTTTCGCACTTGCTACATACATACATCCCGTTAAAGAATTATTAAATATAGTGATTATGATAAGTCCTTTATTATTACATAGAAATAATACTTTAAGTAAAAAAATAAGAGCTTTTTAAAGAGTTAATTTGGTACAGTGTGTTAAATTTTTTTAAAGCATATAGGTTTTTCAATACTATCTATATCTATACTAGTATATAAAGAGGCAAAGTTTGTAACTTTGTTTGTTTGTTTGTTTGTAGCCGCTAATCTTTAAAAGTACTAAAGCGATTATAAAAATTCTTTTAAAATCAGAAAGCTACACTATTCAGGAGTGTTATAGGCTATATTTTATTAAAATTACACAAACACAGATAATAACGCCCAACGATGTGGACACGGGTCGGCTATCTTGAATAAACTATAAGTTTGTAAGGGCTAATCTTGGAAATACTATACCAATCATAAAAAAAATTACAATTAGAAAGCTACAATATTCAGGAATGCTATTGGCTATATTCTATAATAATTTCATAAAAATTTCCAAGAAAAATAATAACATATGTATATCAAACAGTATAAAGAGGTTAAGTTTGTAATTACGTAAATAAGCTCCGATAGTTTAGTGGTAGAAAGCTCGCCTGTCACGCGGGCGTTAGATAAGAATTAAAAAGCTATTTTTTGTAGATTTTTTCTTTGACATTCATTTATACTAATATTATAAATAAAGTAGTAAAGTTTGATTGTTTATTTGTAAGGGCTTATTTCCTAAAATACTGAACCGATCGAAAATTCCTCCATAATCAGAACTACACTATTTAGGAATGCTATAGGCTATATTTTAATATGATTAAACTAAAAGTTCACAGAAAAATATAATTAACGCCAAACGGAGTGGACACGGGTCAGCTAGTCTAAAATATACATTAAATTGTTTTAATAAAATTTTGCATTATTATTTATAGCATTAAGGTTATTAATTAAACTCTAACCTAATTAAATTTATAAACTCCAGTAGCGTCTCGAGCGGCACCGAAACGAGTATCTCTGACAAAAATGTACCAGATTGATAAGAAGACATTGGAAAAAAATAGATTAAGTCTTCTAAGGTGCTTTAGCAATAATTGAGCAAGAGCTAATGCTTATTATCTATTACTCGATATAATAAAAACTAAGAAAATACTTACAAAATTTTAAAGTACATAAACGCACTTAAGGATTTTTAAAATTAATTTGCGACGCCATAAAAAACGTCTGCTTAGTTTGGAAGACAATAAATTATAAATAAATTATAAGCTTACTAACTATATTATTATACCTTATCTTTATTAATTTTAATTTCAAGAAACTATTATTGATTAGGCAAATAAAATATAGTGTAAATGTTTCCTCTGATTGGATGGGTGTTCTAACTGAAAAATACGGTTGACTATTTTGAGTGCCTTAGGCTTAAAACAGACGAAGCGGTTTTGTGCCAAGTCGGTGGTCGGGTCCGTAGCCAAAAGCGGCGATTCTTTTAGGCTTAAAACAAACACAGCGGTTTTTGCCGATTCGGCAACGAAGCGGTGCAAAACATAAGAATCAGCAAGCTTACTTGGTGACGCCTTTATGATATTAGTACGGTTCGCGCGTTTAGTAAAGAAGCCATAGACGTCATCATTATCTACGCGAAATCTCCTGTACCTCTCTTTCAATCGCGGTTTCGTGATCTTCGTATCGTTACCTAGAAAGTAGGAATTTTAAAGTTTTAATTTAAAAAAATAAATAACATTTATTATATATATCAATACGGGTTGAGGGAATAACAGAGGAATTGTGCGCAAATAATGATGACGTCGGTGGCTTCTTTACTAAACTGGCGGATCCTATATTACAAAACAGATGACCGGTCAGCGCGATTGCTGCAGCAGCCAGGAGTCCCGGCTCACCGACTGTGTGTTTTGCACCACCTTGTCGCCTACTCGGCGAAAAACCGCCCCATCTGTTTTTAGTTTTAGTCACACTAGGTAACAAAAAAGTACCCAACTCTGCGCTTAAGGTATTTTTTAACAATGTATCTTAAAAAGCCATTAGTACAAAATTTGAAATCTTTTACCCTGGAAATTTATCCCTAAAAGTAAAATTGTTTCTTTAAGAATATATTTTACAGCTCTGGCATTTTAATGTAAAACATAATAAATAAATATAAGGTTATCTATACATTTATATGTAAAGTTAAAATGTTACCCCCAAAAAGAAACATATCGTTAGACGCAGCAGAAAAGAAACTTTTTTAGAATTATACCCCTATATATTTTCATTTATTAGTATGTTTGCTATTATGATCGCAAAAAAACGGTAAATCATAAAAAGAGGTTTAGGAAAATAGGAGGGTGATAAATAAATGTTCCAAGGGTCAAATAGTTTTTTGATAGGGTAATGAATTAGATAAGCGGGAATTCTATAATAGTAAAACGGTGCTAAAATATGAAATTGCTTTATAATAATAAAATGAGACCTTAAATTTTGTGTTAAGTTTTAAATGTCATTAACTATTTTCGATGAGTAGGAAGTACATTTATAATTCCATAGATTTGTTTATTTATTTTTCTTAAATTATGAATTTGTAAAAACTCAGCACCCACCAATGTATTGGATATAATTTAATAATATTTGTAGATATTCTTTACCTTACGGATGTTGACAATGGCACAATTTGTATTAGTTTCCTTTAAAATTACAAACAAAATTGGCAACTTCATTGCGTTAAATTGAGGTTCTGTGATTTAAACACCAGCAGGTGGAGATTGTGAAAAAACACCAATCCAAAAGGTATGGGTAAATAACTTTCTTTAAAAACATTATTTCGTGAAACCAAGTAAAACGCAAAAGATCTTGTTTCGGTTTAACTAATATATTTGTCACGAAAATTCCTTAAAAACAAATATTTTTTAATTGTCAAAAAAGGGAGGCAATAATGGCAGCACACTAGGCGCTCAGGTCTCGGTACGCTCACCGATTTGTCAAATATTTAAGAGGTTATTTAAATGTCATTCAAGGTCTCTTATTTAAAAAGCATGTAAAATATTTGATCAAACCGTGAGCGTTCCGAGACTTAAGCGCCTAGTGTGCTTTGACCTTAAGACTAAAGCTTCCGTGGGGTAAATTAATTCGTAAAAATTAAAACGCTCTTTTCATGCCCTCAAAAATATGCAAAGCATTTTTGTTAAGCTAAGTCTATTGTTTTATGTATGTATCTCTGTGTTTAAATAAAACAGATTTTCCAACTTATCTTTATTTACTTTTTTCCAAACTTTAAGTCTAGTATAGGTAAAAGTCTGGCCACACAAGACCCGCATCATAGCACGACCGTGGCTCGTACGGTCTGAAACATGCCCAGCAAATGAAATCATACGTGGATCGGAGAGCGCCAATATTCCCCAAACCAAGCTTTGAGTTTACGGACGTCACCTTTTATTTTAGTTTATTACGTATAAAAATTAAAAGTTAGTGGTTAAAGGTCAGTTATCAGGTATTAAAAAGTGTAAAATTAATTTTATTGTTACACCTTGTAAATAATATGTAAGTAAAACTAACGAATACATCGTTTTTTTGTTTTATAAGTTTTTTTTTAATTTATATTTTAAGAAATCAAATAAACTAATGTTTATTTTTTGTTAAAATGCGGTTCAGGATATGTAGTCAGGCACGGAGCGCCGATATTAGGCCTACGGCATTTGATTACAGCGGTATATTTTAAAACCGAGACACGGCCGTGCTACGGTGCAGGACTCCGTGTGGTTATATGTGGTCAAATATTATTACTGTTTTACCTTATTTGTAAAGATTTAATTTATGATCAGGTGTAATTTAATGCGTGGTGTAATTGACTCATATTAGTGCCGTATGAACCTTTAGAGGAGGCTGGACGTGTCCACTTATTTAGGTTTTCCTTAATACGTCACGCTGTTGCCTTTTTGTAACTTATCTTAGCTTAGCAAAGCAAAAATCTAAGATGAGCTAACTAATAGAACAGGTGTAAAGAGCGATTTATTTTAGATTTGAGACAACTTAGACCCTTTTAGTAAAAAAACATATTAATAATAAAAAAATAAACCCTTTTTTATATTTTAAACTGTTAACCTCAAAATTGACGAAAGAACTTTTTACATACATGCCCTTTAATAAGGCCGAAAAAAATCCAGCACATAAAGAAGGCGGTATCTTTTTGGCTAAGCTAAGTTTTTAATTAAAAAAGAAATTATTATTTAAACAGTTGACTTAAAATTAGTACAAATAGTAGTTATGCAAATAACTACAACCTGTGCACCAACCCCACTTTTATCTGGGGTATGTCATTTGGACGAGGTTAATAGTTTAATTTTAAAATAATTTTAAAGCTTTTTGAAGATATGCTCTATATTGGTTATGAAAAATCACTCATTCAATGGTCTTTTTTGTTGGGTACACGCCAAAAGTCTATCTAGAAAGAATGGGACCGCTTTGTTCCTGGTCCCGGAGTATAGCAAGCTGACTCTGTTTAGCACTATTGACCCCTATAAAGTGGTCGGTCGCCTAAAACAAAATAAAGAAAAACCTCCCTAAAATACAAAACATTCCAATTAAAAATCCACGTTTCGGTGGCAAGTCTGCCACCATTGTCAAGATAAAATTAAGGTAAAAATAAAAATAAAAAATTAACTAATATTTAAATTAAAAATGTTTACAATATTTTAAAAATATTTCTTACCTTAAGCGTAAAAGTTTAAAACATTTTACATTTAAATTTAAGAATATTTTTTTAAATTTTTAACTTTATTTTAACTTGACAACGGTGGTAGACTTACCACAGAAACGTCAATTTTTAATGAAAATTTTTTTGTTTTTGGAGGGTTTTTTCTTTATTTTGTTTCAGGCGACCGGCTAGTTCAAAGGGATTATTAGGGCTGAGCGGTCCCATTTTTTCTGGATAGACTTTTGGCGTGTACCCAACAAAAAGACCAATATATTAAAGCTTTTTGTTTAATTCGTTACTTTAATAATGATTTTGGTTTATGCAAGGCCTTTCTGTAACTTTTTATTTAAAAACGAGGAGGTTCTGAAATCGCCTGTATTTTTCTTTTTTTATACACGGTGATTCAAAAATCGATCACGAAATTTAAGGAGGTGATTCTACTTCACAAAATAAGGGTAGTACTTCATATAATTTTTTTTCAAAATGTCATCCGTTTTCGAGTTACAAGCTGCCACCCCCTTAAATTTCGTGATTGATTTTTGAATCACCCTGTATTATGTATGTTACCTACGCGATTACTCTGGCGTTTGTAAACCGAATTTAAAAGTCTTTTTTAAATCTGAAATCGTGTACTTTTGCGGTGGGCCCATAAAGAACAAGTCAGGATCGCAAAAGAGAGAGGTTCTAGACCTATTTTTCTCTGTGCCGTACGTTGTTTGTAAGGCAAAGCTGCCTCTCAGTAGGGAATTTGCTCGACAAAATAGGGGCGTATTTAAAATAGACATTAAAGCAAAGTTACCTTTTTACCGAACTAGAAAGGTACTAGTAGTGTAGTAAAAATAAAAAGCAGGTGTAATTTGATTGGTTAAAAGTTAAAAGCGTTGCAGACGGTCATGCAATACTGCCACATTGGGAGATAATGGTTAGTTCTGGTTAGTTAATTTTTTTTATTTGCTTTTTAATTTTTTGTTTTTTTTTCTTTTTTTATCTTTGGACAAACCACGAAGGCTAAAAGCCTAAATACTAACGTACCGTGGGTGTCTTAAGCGAGGTAAGAGGGAGTTTGTTGCCACGGGACTTAAATACTTGAAGATTTGGGGGAAGGAAAGACCTCCGCGTCACAATCTAGAAACTCTAGGGATAAAAGAACAAACAAAGTGAGAAGTTCGAGGCCTGTCCAGTTGGACCGTATAGGGATGCATACGCTCGGAACCACGAGTTTCTCTGTTGGGAACCGTGAGTGGAGGAACTATACTGGACAATTCTTCAGAGCAGAAGCCATGGAAGTACCTAAAAAATTTGCTGCCATTTGAGCAAGAAAGAACTTTGTTTTTAATACGATTGTCGAAGGAGACTTTGGCTTCAGAAATTGTTTGATTGTAGTAGTTTCTTGCTTCAATGCTGGCCTGTCGGTTTTCTGGACTAGGATCCTGTAGAAACTTCTTGTGAGCCTAAACTTTTAAAATTCTAGGTTTATCACAAGATTTGGAAAGCCAGGGTTTGTTATTGGATTGTTTGGGGTTCTTGATGGTGTGTGGAATATAGGTTTCAATGCCCAGTTGAATTGATTCAGTTAGTTGATTGCAAATTTCAGAAGGATCATGAGAAGAAAAGCAGGTAGAATTCCAGGGTAAGTGGCGAAGAAGTCCCTTAGGTCATCCCAGTCGGCTGAGATGTAGTGTCTGTCATACGGTGCGTGGTGGCATGTATTCATTTACCTCGGGATGTGCAGAGTAAGATATAGTAACTAAGTCATGATCTAAGCGACCTAGGGGTGCTGTGACAGATGTTTCACAGAGTTCGGGGTTGGTAGTAAGAAAGAGATCTAGGGGATTTGAACCATGATTTGGGGCTCTAGGAAGGTAGGTGGGTTTCATAATAAGGTTGGGTGTCAGTTTTTGAAGAGTCCAGCTAATCCTAATTATGGACATTAATTTGCTTAAAACCAATTAAATAACATGTGCTTGAGATTTTTCCTGTAGTCTGTGTATTTTAGTGTATGTTTGCCGATTGATTAGTAATAAAAAGGTAACAAAAATTACCGATTTTTTTTTTTATTACTTTTTAGTAAGTTTTATTATTGTTTTGTAGTCGCTTTTTTACTGTTTATTGTGATGTGATCATTACTAAAAGAAGTTAATTAACAAATTTATTAAAATGTAAGCTAAAAGAAGTTTTTAATAGGTAAGAAATATTTAAAAAAAACGATTTAAGCTTAGCAGCATTAACTTAAAAATATATAAGGAATGAAATTGCCATCGTTTGTAATATACACTGCTGTCGCAGCAAAAGGTAGATTTGCAAAATTCATTTTACAATTTTCCTTTTGAGAATAAAGTTCTTTGCTTAAGTATTCGGTTATGCAGTTAACGAACATTCAAAAATTAGTGGCAGTTATTTAAGTTAAGGAACTCGCTTCACTTTTCAACTTTTAAGGGACAAACTTTATTAATATTTATTAAATTGTTTTAACGAAGACTTTCGGCAGTATTTAATTTTAGGTTTAAATTTACAAAGCGCCACAGGCCTTTTTACTTGTAAGAAAATAATGTCAAAATTTAACAAAATATTTTATAAAAAGGACAAATTGAGCTTTAAAATATTTGTTTAAAAACAATGGAACCGTATTTATTAAATACTTAAAAAAATATTTAATTAAAATATTAACAAAAAAATTTACTAAAATGGGGAAACACATAATCCTTTATACGGTCAGCCCAAATGACAATATACACCGAATAAATAGACAATGTAAAAAGTTGTTTTAACGAATTTATTTCATTTGAGGTATACAATTTTTCTGTATATTATGTTTATCGAAAACGTCAGGGTTTTTTTGTTTTGCAAACAAACTTTTATTTAGCAGACCCACCCTGATTTTTAAATCAACAACACTAAATTATTGACTCTTTGTTCAAACTTTGAACAGTGCGAACGTCTCGTAGGAAACTACAGAGTTTTTCTCGGTGCGGCGCGGCGGTTAGAGGTTGTACGGGCGTTTTTACCTTCGGTGATCAAGTCAAAAATTCACGCTATATTGACAGCATTTTTCTTCTGGAGTTTAGCGCTGTGGCAAAGCTTCCTATAGCCTGATGTTTGCTTTCTCTGCTGTTGGTCCCGTTGCAAGACGATTAACCAGCTCTCCCCTTTCGGACTATGCTTTTCAGGGCTTCGGACGTGGAAGATTCAATGCATAAATTGTAGCTGTCAATCCAAAAACCGCTACTGTTATTGTGCGTAACCTTTATTGTCACTTGCTGACGCTTCCAGTAGAGGGCGCCACCGTCACTACTGCATTAAATTTTGGATTACATCTTTCCATTAAGAAGATAATTATCTACAAATTTCCAATATACGCTTTGTTTTCTATTTTGAATATTAACTAAGCTACAGAAAAAATAAACACATTTGTGGGAAAAACGTTTTTTTTTCAAAATATCTAGTAAGCCATGATTTTTTGGGACAAAACAAAAAGTTATTTAAACTAATCTTCAAAAACTACAATTATTTTTCTATTTAACCATCTTTGTAGCTGCAGCGGATTCCTGTGCTTAACATTGACAAAAAACTAAAAACTCACCCCGCATATTCACAACAATCACTGACATAAGTAAAGGGAGGGTAAAGGGAGTAATTACCCCTCTATAAATGCCAAAAGTAATTTTAAGAGTATTTGCAGTGTAAAATATATAAAATAATATCTTAAAAAGGATTTTTAAAAAATACGAAAATATTGATAAACCCCTTATTATTTATTTAATTAAATTTTAAAAAAAGTTTTGTTGTAAATATCCTGTATAAATATTCATGTACCATTACTCCTCTTAGAAAATAAATTAATGTACGCCAGCAACAACAACAAATATTTATTTTTTAAAATTAAGAGGAACGACAAAGTAAAAATACCAATTATGTCTATTTAATGCCCATTTTGTAAAATTACAACTGATTCAATTTTAGATAATGCCACACAAAAGGTATGAATAAAAGTGTCAGTTTAAAGAATAATAAATGTCGTTATTTACAGCTAGTTAAAACCAACCCATTATATTGTAATAAATGATGGTTGTTTTATTAGGTTTGTGACTTTTATTATTATTTTTTTAATTTTAGTCCCTGGGCCAGTACTAAAATAGACTTAATGAAAAGAACACAATATTTTACATGCAATTTTTACAAATTTTGCCAAATATCGTAAAGGTTACAGTCACGAAACCCCCTTCGTTCGATACCCGAAACATGTGTTTGAGCCTTATTTTTCAACAAAAAGTGGCGCGTTCGCCTAGTCTGCAACCCGAAACATTTAACATTGACAGGCTGGGTTAAAGTGCCTTTTCCATATATGGGTGTATAAATATTCGTGCTTGACTCGTCAAAAGAAACCGCCCTCCCAAAAAAAAAAAAAAGGTTTTAAAAGGGTGCTTATCATGAAGTCAATTTCATTACTGGTCCAGCTTTTCAGGCTCGAATGCAGAAAAGACTTTTTGGGGAAGGGGGGATCAGGCTTAATTACATAACCCCTACTTCCGCCAAAGAAGACTGCTGGGAATTGCCGCCATTGTCCCCCCTGTGTACGGCACTCGACTATTTATTATGTAATTTTTGTGCAGCAACATAGAAGATAGAAAACTACAACCCTGATTCTAGGGAGGGAAGGGGATAAGCCGGGGTGCCTGTTCCGGCTTGAAAGGGTGGTAAATTTAAGCTTGGCAGTACAGGGTGTCGCAAACTCAACTATGGCCATTGTGAATTTAAAAACTGTAAGAAATGCTAAGTAAGTTAAATTAGCTCTCTCACGGGTGTCCCAACACCTCAGACATGGTCTCAGTACCCTGGAGACGGTGTCTGGGGGTAACCTTGTCGTGGTGAGAGAACATAAGCTTTTGCCTAACCCAGACTGAAGCGACTGCGGTAAAACCACGGGGTGTGATGGCTTGCCTTAACCGGCCGGCCAAGTGGATGGAAACCACAATAAAAACCTCCTTTAATTAAGGTGGATCGTTTGCCGAAGATTTGGCGTAGTTGACAAAGCTCGACTGCGGGGCCAAAGGGTAAGTTGGTTACGATTATGCGGACTGCGGAGCACCAGGCGCACCGCTTCCCTGCTACGAAGTCTCTGGCAGGGGTAACTACATGGACACTTCTTAAGGCCCAAAAAAGGCAGCTGGTACGTGGACTTGATAGAATCCACACCCAAAGTCTGGCAACAACAACAACTAAAAATGAGTAAAAGTGATAAACCGGGTGCAGGACCGGGTAAGTCGGGTACAAGTCAGGGTAAGCTGGAATAAGGTCTGGCTACCAAAAGACCTTTCTCTGACTCAAGCACTCCACCAACAAAAATCCTTAAAAAAGCAGGAGCGCAAGCGTGCAGACCGGCTCTTATAGGAATGCTACAATAGGCATTAGTATGGCTGTCATAGACCGGCGCCATCATGAATCAGGCACATTAGCTTCACAATTTCAGGTCATAGTGCTGAAATAAAAACCTATCGAAACCAGTTGGGAAGCTTATCAAGCAGACCTAAAACATGGTCGATCTGGACCTAGCTGTGGAGCAACTGCAGGACGCAAGTCTATCTGCATTCAACCAAAACTGTCCCGAAATTGAAAAAAATCCAAGGGAATGTGCCATGGTGGAACACAGACCTCGCAAAACAAAGGGCGGAAACCAGAAAGAAATCTAATACTATATATATATAATAGTCCAAAACCAAGGGAGTGGGACGAATACCGCGAGACGCCGAATGGGTATAGCAAAGCTTTGAGGAAAGAAAAAGGAAACTCATGGATAAAGCACTGTGAGGAGGTAGAACAGACTCCAAAATGTGCCCGGCTCCAAAAAATCTTTTGTAAGGATCCTTAAAAAACAATTTACTTTTTAGAGAAAGGAACAGGTGTTACACGCAAAATGAAAAGAAAGCATTGGATGAACTTTTCGGATTGCAAAATAATTTATTTACTACCAGACACGGAGCACTATTTAAACCCGATACCAAGAAGAAGTACTGGGGAACATTTGCGAGTGGTAAAAGAAGTGGTAAATCAGAGCAAGTTAAAATGGGGCGATAGATTTCTTTGAACCATTTAAATCACCAGGTCTCGATAGAATCTATCCGGTTATATTGCAGAAAGGCGACCTAACACTATATAACAGGCTTTGTATGATTCTTAGAGCAAGTTTGGGACTGGGATACATACCAAAAGTCTGAAGGCACATTAGGGTGGTCTTTATTTCTGAACATGGTAAGTCCGGACAAGATAAAGCAAAGTCCTTAAGAGCGATTAGTCTTATGTCGTTGGTACTAAAGACACTTGAAAAACTGGTAGATATGCATATTAGAGGGGGTGTCTTGGTAAACAGACCACTATGCCTACACAGCAGGTTTGTCAACGGAAACGACACTCCATTACCTTGTAAAAAGGGTGGAGTACGTTCTAGAAAACAAAGAGGTGTTGTTGGGGCGTTTCTCAATATAGAGGGCGCATTTGTCAACACCTCTTTTAAAGTGATCACAGGGGCGATTCGTCAAAGGCAGATTGACGAACATGCTGCAGATAGATAAGCTGCATGCTTAAAGACATTGTCATCTATCCACTCAACACTCTTGGGCGAAACTCTGTCGGCGCGGGTAGCACGGGGTTGCCCACGGGGGAGTATTATCTTTACTTCTCTGGAACCTTGTTGTGGACGGACTAATAGACAGGCTTAGGAGCAACAACCATGAAGTTTTAGGGTATGCGGATGACATAGTCATTGTACGCCAGGGCAAATTCAATACTACGGTCAAAGAGCAAATGCAATATACTCTAAAAATATAGTAGCTACTTGGACGGAACAGGTTGGTTTAAAAATAAATTCAACCAAATTTAGAATAGTGCCATTCACAAAATAAAGAAAACTAGAGGGTCTGGGTCTTCTCAATCTTCAAGGCACTAAAATACC
This sequence comes from Listronotus bonariensis, assembly GCA_014170235.1. Classification (NCBI taxonomy): domain Eukaryota; kingdom Metazoa; phylum Arthropoda; class Insecta; order Coleoptera; family Curculionidae; genus Listronotus; species Listronotus bonariensis. The sequence continues at coordinate 1,351,401 of JACEGR010000003.1, forward strand.
AATGATGGAAAAGGTTAGGGGTTTGGGGGTTATATTGGACTTTGTTTTTATCAGATATATAGTGATTTTGCGCTTAAAAAAATAAAAGTTAATTGACCCACATACCAGTTCTTATTACTGTAGATTATTTCTGTAATAAAATTTTTGTTTTCTTGGTACACAAAGCTTCTTACGCCAGTGATTATAAGCTCAAGGCCTAATATTATCATTTTTTAATTTTCGACACCATCCTTTTAAAGTATAATCCTTTTCCTTCTTGCTTATTTACATTTGTTTAACCGTAATCTTGCTTTAATCTTTGCCCGGCCTAAAAAATTTGAAAGATAACGCTTTTCTGGGGTGAAATCCAATTTAAACCTTTACTGGCCCGCTAATATAAAAAGCTTTACGTTGTAATCTAAGAGACATTTTAAAGTAAATTAAGCAGCTTTGAATTTTTACCTTTTAAAAACATCTCCTTACTTACCCAATTATTTGTGATAATTTCCAACAATTGCAATAAGGGTTAAATATTTTAAATTGCATTTTTTTTTTAATAAATAAATAGTTTGTTAAAAAAATGCCTGCCAGGCAACTTTAACTTAATTTTACTGTTTTCATAACTATTGTGGTTTTCTGTTTTGTATGGTTCGGATTTCACATTAACCCTGCAGTCACGGTGGGTCTGACAGGCCTAATATGTTATATTTTCATATACAAAACATTTACCTCTGCAACTTTAATTTTTGTACCTATTTAGTATAAGTTTTTGTTTTATTTTAAGTATTAATTTTTAATATTGGTAGATTTTGTAGTTTATCCATGTTTATACAAGTTTTAACCTAGGATCAACGTGTTTACTTTCGTTAATCTTTTTTGACCAAAATTAAGAGCACTTAAGAGTCATGTTTTTTGTGCGTGCAGCCGGCTCTATCGAATTATAAGGCGTTATCACGACAAAAATTTATCACATATGTTGCACGTAAGTCTAGCTGGATCCACCGCGACTGCGCTTAGCCCAGCCTTTACCTCATGGTTGGTAGGTACAACAGACTTACTGAGAAAATTTTAGGCTTTTCTAAATTATTTGTGATCTGCCGTTTACTGGCTCTTATTGTAGAGTATAATAATTAATCAATTAATAAATCCGTTAAACCAATATAACATAAACTTTTAAATTAAATAAAATCTAAATATAAAGTACATTGTATTTCATCAAGGTATTATCCTTTTTTTAATTTAAAAGCTTTCCAAAGAAAGTACGAGTATATTATGTGACTTTTACCAGTCAACAATTATAGGAATTTCATAATTATTTAGTGCATGTAAGCTGCCCCTGAATTTTACTCTGGGGCATGACAAAGCGTGTTCCATAAAATTAAACCTTAGTTTATTCGCTATAGGGGCATATTTTGGGCAATATTTAGGGCCTATCCGCAGTAAATCTGACCCAATTAGCAGCTTGAAATACTTTAAATTCATTTTGCAAACAAACTCTGCTTTAGCTAAATGCACAAAATGAAAACCAAAGTAATTAAACTTTGGAAAATGAAAACGGATGTCTAAAACAGAGGTTATGTAAGTAAAATGGAATATGTTTTTGTATGTGTATTCAACAGCTTTTATACTAACATTTTATTTCTATATACTTTATTTTGTTTTACCTTTAAAAGCTTTATAATAAAATGGATACACCTATGATATTTTATGTAAAAAGAATCTAATAAGTTATCGATGATGTCTCTGTTTAAGGCTATTTTTTAACACGCTTTTATTAACTTGGGTTGTAACTATCTATCTATCTATCTATCTATGTAACGGAATCTTTGAGCCTAATTTTAACCAACTTCCAGCTATTCGATTTCTTTGAAACTTTGCACACGTGTCAAGGACCGATGAAGATGCAATAATTTAAAAACAGTATCCCGTTATCTTTTTTGAATCGCCAGGAAAAAAATTCCATTATATTATAAAAACAACACCTAGGACGCCATCTGTTGGCAACATTTCAAACTTTGCTATTAAATGAAGAAGAAATTTTTTAGTTTTTACACAATTTGGTTAGTTGCACCATGAGTGTTTAATTTTTATGAAAAATAAAAATATAGGGTTAGTTGCACCATTAGTTCAAGGATTAAATAATAAAAATTACATTATGTGTAATGTATACATAATACATAATGTGCAATTAATAAAAATTAACATTCTTTTTTGGATCGCCAGGAAAAAAATTTTTCCTTTATATTATAAAAATATAAAAACAACACCTAGGTTGCCACCTGTTGGTAACATTTCAAACTTTGCTATTAAATGAAGAAGAAATTTTTTAGTGGGTTGCAATATATTGGCAACGGTCCAAACATTGCCTGGATTGCCATCTGTTGGCAAAATTTCAAACTTTGCTACTTAATGAAGAAGAAATTTTTAGTGAGTTGCAATCTGTTGGAAAAATTTTAAAATTTGCCACTCTTGTTCATTAAAAAAATTTTTTCGCCATTTTGTCAAGAGTAGCAGAAACTAAAAATGAAAAATAATTAATAGTTTAAAAACTAAAAACACGCTTTTATATGCAACCGAACTAAAAATTAGAAAATAATTTTTCATTAAAAAAATATTGTCATTTCATAGTAAAAAGCGTGGGGTGATAAATATATTAAATGTTATAATTATTATATTTGCAAATATCTATGATGGAAAAGTTATGAAAAAATAGTAAAATGCACCCCACGCTTTTTACTATGAAATGACAATATTTTTTTTAATGAAAAATTATTTTCTAATTTTTAGTTCGGTTGCATATAAAAGCGTGTTTTTTTAGTTTTTTTGATATTGAGCACACTAAAACCCTCCTCATATCCTATTATTTTTTACCTCTATTTTAAATATTTGCAAGACCAGACCAATAAGCTTTTTATATCTAATGTTAATTTTTAGGCGTTAACTTGAGGACGCCACCTACACTACTTTGAATTTCTTTAAAACGTCTCAATTTTTTTGTGCTACTCTGTATGTCATTTAAGTTAACCAGCAAATTATTCTATGCTTTCTACACAAAAAGGTGTACCTGGTAAGAATGGCTTTGAGCCACTGTTTCCAAGATATTTGCATTTAAGTGGTTTAGTGCAACCAAAAAGTATATGGATGAATAAAATTAATCGTTCGTTTATGATAAGGCAAGAGGTATTCAATAGTAAAAAGCAACAAGCGTCATTAAAATAAGGACGGCAATCAGCTATTGCTGTCTAAATGCGCATACTAAAGCCATTTTTTGTTGTTAATACGGTTCAAAACATTTTAATATCATTACATTTTCTTGCTATACGGTGACGTCACGTACGTTGCGTATTTAACCGTGTTTGAATACATGCCGGACAATGGTTTAAAAACAATACTTACCTACTTATCTCTGTCAGGCGGACGTATGCATCGTACTAATTAAAACATTGCTTCGGTCATTTCTTCTAAACTTTTTGCATGGCAAGTAAAAAATGTTTATATTGGGTGTAAAGTAAAGTACATATTAACCCCAAAAAATAAAAATCATAGTTATACCCTAAAAATTTATTGGGCTGTGAAGCAACGGTTTGAAAACTTACATTTTCTTGATTCTCATATTTATATTGACATTTTCGAATACGGTTTGAACCACTGAGACGAATACGGTTAGCAAGAAAATTTGACTTAAATAGTGTCCAAGCAACAAAAAAGGAAATATTTAAAAGTGAGACAGAACTGATGACGTCGTGGCTTTTTTACTATTGACGTTTGTTCTAGCTAGGCATAAATTTCAAATTTTGATGTATACATGGTGACGGTGTTACGTTTTTTAAATGGATCATCCTGTATTTTACACTTTAGATAAATTCCTTTTCACATTCTAACACATGTTTGTTATGGAATATACAGTGTGGTCCATTAAGTGTGCAACACAAACAAAAATTTTATTTGCAATTTGACAAAAAACTATATATATATTTTTTATAAAAGTTGGTGCATGGTCCAAAACTATATTTGCAGTAGTAAGTTTTATTAAAAGTTAAAGGATATACAGAGTATGTCAAAAAGAGCAAATATTGCTTACGAGTAAAGTACCCTTATTTTTAAAAATACAACAAAATGTTAAATAAAAGAGTTATTTTAATTTAAGAGTTATGCCTAAATACCAATTATGGCCCCCTATTAGCATGTTAACATTTTTTGGAAAATGTATAGTATAATACAAACTTTTATTATTTTAATATAGTATTTCTTTTAAGCAGTTTTAACCAACTGACCTTTTAACACATTTAATTAAATTAAAGCAAATTCGTTAAATTGAAGTAAATTTATATTTTTATCGGACCGCCAACTATAAGTTTGTTGCAAACATAGGTCCTAGAATTTTTCAATACACTATAAATAATAATATGCCTATAAAAATTCTTTATTTACCTTTTAAAATTGTTGTTTAAAATGTTTATGGAAAAGTGTAACCAAAACAGATAACTTAAAATTAAAAAATAATTAAATAAAAATTTGAATAGGAGGGCGTGACTTGGTATTTGGCATACATTTTAATTCTAAATTATTTTTTTAAACATTTTGTTAAAATTTTTGAAATAAGTAAACTTTACTCTTAAGCAGTTTTCAATCTGTTTGACTTACCCTGTATACCATTAAACTTTTGATACAAATAACTATTGCCTATATGGTTTGAGACAAGACACAAACTTTTATAAAGAGTATACATTTTTGAGAAATGCAATGCAATTAAAAAGTTTTCCATTTGTTGTACACTTAATGAACCACACTGTATAGGGTTAAATTTTTTTAAATATAAAAAAATAGAGAATTTGGGATATTTTCCATGTATTTCAAATATACAGGGTGTTAAAGAAACAGTTTAATTTTTAAAAGGCTCAGATGAATTTTTAATTTGACGTCTTCGCGACCGTTCGCTGGTTTACGTTTACTTTTTTTATAGTGTATTTATGGTTTACCGTTTAGCACTACCCATGCATAGGCGCAAAAGAAGTTTTTATGATGTATGTATATTAGGGTGTCCGTTATTTCCAAAATCGATTTTTTTCGATTGCCCCCGAAAACTTTTAGTTTATAGCTTTAAAAAATATCCAGTGATTAAATGCTCCTAATTTCTGATTTAAGACCTGCCGAAATCATGTTGCTTTTATCATTTAAATATTATGTAATTTTTGGACTTTTTTTATTTTGTAGGACTAGAGATTCCAAACAATAAAAAAATAAAGGTTTTTAAAATACCTTCTGTAGTGTTATATTTTTAAACGGTTAACTTGACCTGTTTATTTGTTATTTGTTATTTATTTATTTATTTAGTAATTAAAATTTTATCCCCTTCCCGACAATCGATAGATCTAAAATTTAGTACACGCTTTTAATCTTGATGACAATACATTATAATACATTTTTTATGACGGTTAATTCAAGATGGCCGCCAATACAAAATGGTGGATTAGATCTTACTTCAATACATCCAAAATATTGATATCAAATGAAAGGGCTTGGTTGATAGAAGGAAACCCACTATAAAAAATTTAAAATCCAAAATGGTCACCGCCACAAAAGGGCGAATTACATATTTTTTCCAAAACTACCTTAGTGTGGGTATCAAACAAAAGGGCGTGATTCGTAGAATGAAGGTCATTATGAAAAAATAAAATCCAAGATGGCTGCACATTGTAAATAAGACATTCTATATAGAAAACTCATCTATGTGAATGCCAAGAAATTTTGTATTATTTTGTATAGAACACTCATGATTGTTTATGTGAATGACATTTGGCTTTTCTTAACTGTTTAATTTTGTCTTGAATAGCACCATGTTCGGTTTATTTTGATTAAGAACTAACTTATTGTTTTTAAACCAATTCTTGCTCTAAACATATTTTTAGCCTTTTCTACTATTTCAAAAAAATCTTTACCAGCAGCTATTAAATTAGAGTCATCAGCATATGCTGTAATACACAAACTATCAGTATTTGGAATTTCAAGATTTAAATCATTAACGAAAATAATTAGCACAACCACTTTAATATACAATCGTTGTTTAGTTCTGGTTAGTTATAGTAAGGCATGTAAATAAACCTAATAGAATTAGAAGTATCAACTAACAGCAAAATCAAAACTTATAAATAAATTATTTTTTTTTATGTTAGACACTTTATTGTACTAAAAGCTAAAAAATAATTCGCTTAACCCCAGCTACCAAATCGCACCAATCTTTTGATCAATCTGAGGTATTGATCAGACATAGATTAAAATCGTTGGGCACATGACTATTTACTCTGGATACGCCACGCCCAACGGTTTTATTATTTGTCTGATCAATAGCTCAGATTTATGAGAAGATTGGTGCGATCTGGTAGTTGGGACTTACCGAATTATGTTTTAGCTTTTAGTAAAGGTAACGCCTTTTAGTTGACCTTGCCGAGTATAGCAAAAACTAAAAGAGATAGAACAAATCCGATTGCACAATTTTAAACTTAATTTTTGAAACAAATTCAATGGTAAAAGTAAATCACGGCTAACTTGATTCGTTTTTTAGATACAAAGTGTTTTTTAAATTTTGTCAATTTGGCCAGGCATTTGTAATTTGCTTGATATTAGAAATGAAAAAAAAAATCGTAAATAGAAAAGTTTCAGTAAAACGTAAAATTTAATAGCGCACATATATTTTTTCCATTGACTTTTAACTTAAACCTATAACACAAAGTTTGTTTTTAATGGAACTCATTGTATATTTTATCATTACCTAAAAAGCATTTACAAAAGATATAAGAAATACCACATTAACCATGTAAATTTTTAATAGTTTTTAAAATATGGCCATCTTCAGGATTTTTTTTTACGAAACACCCCGTATATTATATTACTGTTGTATAGATATTTCAAAGAGGTTATACAGAATACTACTTTGATATATTTATCTTCTACAGTTTTGGAAATATGACCATATAAATGTAAAAATAGTAGATACGCGCACTAAGAATTGGAAGCTCATATTTCCGAAACTATTAAAAAATAATTTAAAATGTGGTAAATTTTAAAAGGTCTTTAAAAATCTATCTTTATTGGTGTTAAATATACAAAGTGTTTTACTTAAAAGATGCCATTTTATTATCGAAGCTCTGAAGAAGGCTATATTTCCGAAACTATGACAAATTACATATAGCAAATGTAGAGATTCATCAAGACAAGTAGCTTGAATTTTTCTTAAATACTTGACTTGACTTGAAAACTCAAGCTTTTAAAAATTTGATATTTGACTTGACTTGATTTTCGGACTAAACTACTTGACTTGATATCAAGTAAAATCAAACTACTTGATATTACTTGATGGTGATCTGTGAGTGCGCATCGAAGCGTTAAAATGCGGGATTCACCGAGGTTAAATAGGTAATTCACACAGCAACGATGACGACGTGCTTGTGCTTTCAGCATTAGTAGAGCAGCGTTGTTTAAGAATAAACGGCTACCGCAAAAGAATTATTATGTCCGATTTAAGAAGTGATTTGTCAGAAATGGAGTCGGAACCTTTTCAAAGCAGCGGCTCAGAATATATCGTAGATGAAAAAGTGTCAGAATCTGATGACACCGAACCAGAAGAAGAAAGTGCAGGGTCGGCGCCATCAAAGGCAAAACGAATTACAGCTAATAAAAGTGTATCTAATAAAACGAAGAAAATTAAGGATTATTTCATAATCGAGCAGGATCCTAAGAGTAAGAAAAATACCGACAAACAAGGCAAATGTACCCTATGTGTCGTAAAAAATACAGTTTTAAAAATGAAAAACTGTGGAACATCTTCACTAAGGAGGCATATGCAAGCTAAACACACTAGAGTCTACGAAAACATTTTTGGTAGATCCAGCCCACCTAATTCCGAGGTAGAAGCCTCTGCCAGTTCGAATAGGCTTAGCACAATTCCAAATTGGCTTGAGAAGGTAAAAAATTAATAATAATAATTAGATTTGAGCTAAAACTAAATAGTAAATAATTTTACAGGGTGGGCATTTTATTAGGGGCGTATGCATACCTCCTCCTCAAAAACTACAGGGTGTAGAAAAAATAATTGTATAAAAGATTCTTGACAATCAAAAAAAAATTAAGTTACTTATTAGAATTTTATTTATTCAGAGTGTCCAAAAACTGCTGCACCAGAATACTTCATTTGTTTTTTTCCAACTTCATCCGTTTTTGAAAAATCTTGAAAAAAAACACATAAAAAATCATGCTAGAAAAAATCAAATGCCTAATTTGGATTCCTTGATCACGAAAACCCCTTAAGAAGTTATTTTTTCTCAAAATTTGAATCAGTTCATTTCAACTAAACAAAAATGAGCAATTTTAATCTGGATTATAACAACTTGAGTTTGTTATCGTTTTATATGATTTCTGGATCAAAGATAACGAATCTTTCATTTTTTTTTCTTTAACTTTATCCCTTCTAAAAATCTTTAAAAAAAACAGATTAAGAATGATATGCTAGAAAAAATGCTTAATTTGAATTCCCTGATCCCCAAAAACACCTTAAAAAGCAATTTTTTTCAAAATCCGGATCAGTTCATTTTAAGCCACACTTATACAGTTCGCCACACGAGTCTTGCTATTCTTACACTTTAATAATTTGGCAGCAATACCTCCGTGCAAACAGAACCGGAATTCTTGTCATAGATGGGTGGTGGGTCTCGACGACCACCCATCTGTGACAAGAATTCCGGGTTTCTGTTTGCAGGAGGTATTGTTGCCAAATTATTAAAAGTGTAAGAATAGGGTCTCGACGACCACCCATCTGTGACAAGAATTCCGGGTTTCTGTTTGCAGGGAGGTATTGTTGCCAAATTATTAAAAGTGTAAGAATAGCAAGACTCGTGTGGCGAACTTTAGTTTTATAATATGTATTATTGTTATTATTATTATTATAATTATTATTAGATATTATAGGTTCCTTGACTTTAAAACATATTCTATATTAAAAAGGTATAATAAATTAAAAATAATTATCGAGATAATTGATGATATAATTGTGTAGGTAATGATGTGTCATTTAAAATTCTGATTTTGAAGTCGGTGCAGCAGTTTTTGGACACCCTGCATTAATAAAACTCATCAGAGTATATTTACAAAAATCTATATTGACTTTAAGACATTCTATTCAAAATTGTGGGACATGCTATAAATTTTTTGCATTTCTCGATGTTTTGGGTCCAAATATTACCTGATTTGAAAGTAATAGTTAAAATATAAAAATTCAAAATGGCCAATCCAAAATGGCGGTTTCTTCGAATTTTAAGTTTAGAAATAAATTGACTCTTGGGGTTTTTATTATATATAAGATAAAAGCATTATGGCAGTAAATTTGGCAGCAGTTTTCATTTAAAAGTGGGATATTATAACGTAAAAATTCTTGCACCTTGCGCTGCATTTTACTAACTCCAGTTTTGTTTTTTTGCAGACCACTAGTTGTTCAGAAAACTTCCAACAAGACAAATTTCAAAAACTACTTGTAGAATATATAGCACAGAAGTATCTCCCTTTCAACTTTTTGAAGATGCTATAAGTGGAAAAATTTATAAATTCTTAAATCCAAAGGCAACTGGTCGGAATCAAATGAAATCTTTGACATTAAAAACATTTGCAGCAGCGCAGACAAACAATTAAGTCATTTTTGAAAACCTGCAATTCAAAAATCTCGTTCACAATTGATGGATGGTCTTCTTTTAATATGAAAGGGTACTATGGTATTACCGCCCATTTTATCGATAAAAATTGGAAACTTCATTGTATCCTTCTAGATTTTATGCCAGCACATGGGCAACATACTGGTAATGCAATTGCAAAGCTATTTTTCGAAGTATTACAATTCTACGATGTTACAAAATGCGTACAAGGTATTACTACCGACAATACAAATAGTAATTTTACGTTCATCAAAGAACTTAAAACACATATTTCTGAAATCGATACAAAAAATATCCACTTTGTATGTTTTGCACACATCTTAAACTTGGCAGCTAGAGAATTTATGAAAATCCTTGATTCTGAGGGTGAAGAAACCGCCAACATTTTGACAGATATATCAGATGATGATGATGATGACTGCCAAGTTCCGCACTCTTCTGTAAGAAAAATCCATTCCCTTGCTAAAAAATTAAAAACTCTGAACATTTACGTAAAGACTTTGACAAATTTTGCACCACTTTAAACCTGAAATTTACTATGCCAAAACTTGATGTCATAACAAGGTGGAACTCCACGTTCGACATGTTGAGATGGAGTCTAAATATGAGAAACGCACTTAACATCCTTTGTGATAATGTAGAAAATTTAAAAACTTTAAAGCCAACCGACACAGAATGGTCGTTAATGGAACGAATTTGCCAGTACCTTAATGTTTTTAAGAGTATTTCTATAATTTTAGAAGGTGAATCATATGCTACTTTACCCATGGTAATAATCGGCATTAATATGTTGCTGGATAGACTAGAATCGTGGGCAATGGAACTTGACAATAAACCTGATCGAGATGAAATCGATGAAAAGATTATAAATAGTATTCAAGCGGCAAGAGACAAAATCATTAAACATTACGAACGAACTAACTGGATGTACTGTGTTGTCCTGATTTTGGACCCCCGACATAAAGTGGAAACATTCTGCAATACAAGTTGGGGGAAAGGAGTTGCAGTTAGAAGCAATTAAATATTTTGAAGATATTTTTAAAAGCACAATATTTTAGGGGCTGACTCTCTGCAAATTTCTGAACCATCACTTCAAGTAGCAGCATCTTCAAACCCTAGTAAAAAATAGTAGTGTCGAAAAGTTTGAAATAGATCTACTAAGTTTGTTTAATAAAAACCTGCCCATAATGCAGACGACGATATGGCCTGGCGTTACGAAATCGACAAATATATTTCTGACCCAAAGAGCTGATAGTACTGAAGATATTTTAGAATGGTGGAAGAGACATCGAATGCATTCTTTTTCCAAACCTTGCCAGCAATGGCCAAAGACTTTTTGGCAACGCCAGCTTCTTCAGCTCCAGTTGAAAGGCAGTTTTCTAGAGCTGCCTTAACCCTTACCAAAACAAGAAATCGGTTAAGGCGATAACTCCGTTAGAAGCCTTATGTGTCTCAAATCATGGATGGCAAATGAGGATATTAAAGATTTATTTTAGATATTCATTTTCATGTTTGTTGCTTTTTCCGTTGTTTTATTGTCAGAATTTAAAATATTTTGTATTTTTTATTTCATATTATTTCATTTATTATTAAACTGAGTTTGTTAGGAGTTTTCGTTTTTAAATGTTTTTTAAATAAAAGATTACATCTATATGTACATAGATTTTTATTGTTGTTCCGTTTTGGCAGTTAATCAGATTAATATCAAAAAAAAAAATTCAAGAAAATCAAGTAGTTAGCTTGAAAAACTTGATTTTCAAGTTACTTGATGTGTAACTACTTGACTTGACCTTGAATTTAAAAACAAATACTTGACTTGTTCTGACTTGATATCAAGTCAAGTCAAGTCAAGCAGCTTGAAAATCAAGTCAAGTCGTGAATCTC